>JABBOT010000010.1:20050389-21378323 GCA_016165875.1 Acanthopleura granulata
GCTGTTTATCACACCTAACACCATGCAAACTCCAAACCAAACCAATCGAAACCAAACCCAATAGCAAATATCACTCCTCTGAATACACATCAAGTTATAAGTCTTTCCGTTTCAGAAAAACTCGTACTGCAATAGAAACTTATAATTGAAATGAGCCTGTTTGACAGTTTATGAGATTATGACAATTAATTGACGACTTTTATCATGTAGCCATGATGGTGTGACATTCGACCACTTTTCTTGCTTTTTACTACTGTCTACCATGCATCTTCGCGTCTGAGATTATGTGAGTAAACACCAACTGTTCCCTGAAATAATTTAAAACTGATTTATTTTTTGTTACGATTCTTTCATGTCACGAGAACAGATCCATGAACCTGTAATGAAATCTGATACATGTACAGTAACATGATTTCCCTATAATCTTTATGAAGGTCCCTGTATCTATTATAGAACTGTGTTTTTGCGTACATATGAGAACAGTGTTTTCGATAGGTCACCCCTACACCATTAATACAACGCCAATGCGCGGGGCTGCACTCAGACTGTATCGTGAAGTACCCATTTCTTTACTGTTCTCTGCAAAAATTCCATCGGCAACCGTCGTCTTTCCAGATGCACTTTGGCTGATAGCTGGGCAGCATATGGCAGCTCTGAGTCTATAAATGGCTGATGGGCTTTCCTGTGTGTCACTAATGAAAGTATTGGGCTGTCTCTGAAGTACCTGCCGCTGAACTATGGTATTTCCCGTCACATAATCAACACATTGACATCAGTCTGCCTATCGCCATGCATTCTGACACCCGACAGCCTCTTGGCCACGCGGCGTCTATTTTAGCCACGACGGTGACCGGGTGATTTCTGACCCTTTCTTCCATCTGGTCAACGCCCTGGTCAGAATATCAGTTTCGTACTTCGATAATTGTATCTCATCAACATTTTTTTGTAATTGGAAATCAGTACGTGTAGACTTACAGTATCAACATCTGGCCTGTCAACATCGTCAGTCTCTGTATCATAACCAGTGCTTGCTACTGAACTTCCGTCAATATATAGTTATACAGCTGGCAGTTATGTTCCATCTAAAGGCAACGCCAAGCTTAAACATGCAATTCTTCGTTTAAGTCATCTAGGTAAGTGGTAGCACCATTAAACCGAACACTCATAGAAAAGCCCTAAATCATTAAATACCAAATCTAATGCATTGAAAAAGAAAATTTTCACTATGAATGCGTCAATCTTGACCTTCTTTTACCAGCCGTCGACAATTGCAATGTCAACATTCAGTAATTGCCAGACACATTAAAAGGGTATCTATTATCGCAAATACTAAAACATGGAAACGTACACAAATAAAACAATATATAAAAATATGTGCTGAAAGAAAATAATGAAGTTAGTGTGCTGACCGAACTTTTAAGGTTCCAACCAGAGAGATATCATCAGTTTTCATTGATGCCAGGGAGTTGATATTCCAAAAACGGTTCCCAAAATAGTGGCGGTCACGTCACAGTAGTAAAACCCCCTAGCTCGAATTATGTGGAATTATAAACCTGACTGGTAAATGTTTGCTAGTAAGTTTGGTGTATAAAATTAGAACACGGCATTTTGATGTAACAAGATGTGAAAGAAACCTTGTTCAGACTGAACCGATTGCGCAATTCACATATATCTAAAAGCACAGATACTAAGCCTAAATTTCGATGTTTACACACAGTTTATTCACTTAAATAAAACATTCGCATGAAGTCCTTTTTCCAAGGGATAGGATGAATGAATTAATGAATAGTTATAGTGAAAGACCACATTGGCAGTATTTCGGCCATATTGTAACGACACGTTTGAACCAGGGAGCAGTTATGGCTTTCGTCATTAGCATGACGTTGGAACAAAATTTAGAACAGAAACGAGATGCTTTTAAAACCTAAATAAATTGCTAAATCATTCTAACTCATTCTAATATCGTCAGAGAATCATTTGAATCATGAATCGCTGAATGTATTCCCAATACATGATCAAAATTAAAACACAAAAACAAAGTAAAACAATGGAAACGCTATTGGATAAGAGTGAAAATCCTGCAGTATTTACAAACACAGCAGTCATATGTACAATGAAAACGTGAAAAGCCTGAAACATGAAAAACTGTTCAGATTTGTACCGTTCTGGCTGATTTGGAGGGATTTTCTTATTTTTAGAAAGGTGTCATTGGAGGAGGGGTTAGAAATAGTGTATGTTGCCATCTGTGGGCTATGGACATTAAATATACTTTTATAAAATATCCAAATATGTTGAAAAACATTAACTTCACACTGTCATATAATTGAAGTATTGGGTCTAGAGTTAGCATAGAACTCCTCACGGTTGACAAGGAAATATTTGGTGCCATGCGTGTTGGTCATCACCTGGTATGCACTTGCTGACAAATTATGTTTCAGTGCTCTAGGTTAGTGGACTTTTACTTAAAGCTTCTCAACTTGAAAAATGTAAATGCCTAAAACGTAAAAACCTCACACGCCCCTTGCACCAAGGCCTAAGCAGAACTGGGTTTAAAAATGCAAGGATGTGCATTACAGTTCATTAGAACATGACCCAAAGTTATTACAAATGTTGTGTTGTCATCAGATTTAATAAACATTTACATGGAAACAATGGAAAAACTGAAGGCCTCAACGATGCTTAGTCCACCAACAGAATCCTGGTTTATGCATGGTTATCATATAAAATACTACATCATGGAGAGCAAAAGGAAGGCAGCCATGACAACTTGAGAAATGGCAAAATGATCACACGTAATGGAAAAAAATACGGAAGGTAAAATTTAAGTCGCGTACCCGCTCCAAGTTCCCCAACACAAAGGCAGAATTAGATAAAAAGAACTGAGTGATCTATTTCACAATATATTAGAGATCACCCCGAACACCGCCTTTGCTTGACGGCTGCTATACGAATGTCGGTTTCGATGCCTAGGTTCAAATTATTCAAAATGCCATGTTGACACATTTAATAAAATTTTACATGAACACTGGAATGCTTAGTCCAACCGCGGGACCTGGTTTAAGCTGGATACAGTATAAAAGACAGCAGCAATGAGAGTAAAATCAGATCATCAACGATAGTCTGGTCGTTGTCATATGGTCACACGAAACCTTTTCTCTTTAAACATATTTTTCTGTAAAAGAAAGTTTCAATATAAAATGAAATACATGTGTGTTAATGACACCCATAATACTCGGTTACCGAGATATTCTTAACAACCACCAAAATTATCCCCACCTAGAGGTTCCGTCGTCTTACGGACATCATCCGTTTGCAGTATTTTTATTTCAGGCCTCTTTGTCCCCTACAGCTATATAATTTTTACTGAGGCCGAGTTTAAAACGCCATTTACCTTCAACGCCGTGGCATATTTCCGATACTATGTTTCCAGGCGTTCAGTGAAAAACACGCTCTAAATCGTTTTGTATAACGCCTGGAGATGTATAGGAATTTAGTGGCTGTGCTGTCGTCACCGAGCAATAACTATCGAGTGGTTGTATGGAGCGCCTGAAGCAGCCGGGGAGGTTCATACAGGCATAATCGTGTAGAATCCAGCGTCATAGCCAGGAAAATCTATCGCATGCCACAGATTGTTTCTGCTTCCATAGTTATCGCATCACAGCCTGCTTGCTTTATTGTGATAGGACTGCAGAATTAAGAATAACTAGGTCTGTTGGACAAAAGACCATTGTTCGTTACACCTTGACATTTGGAAGCTTTACAGGCAAAGTAATTAACTAATGTGCTCCCTGTACATGTCTCCAAATGAACATGAATTCCGTCTCGCCCAGGTACTTCTATGGAACAACCTGTTATGGTTTATGATAGGTAATCGTTTAGTTCAGGTCTTTTTTTGTCCGGGGTGTCAGCATCTCAGCTCTCGTAGCTTTTCCGTTATGTGATTTTTTCACGGTGCCCAACCTTTACAAGTATAAGCTTGTTCTTTTGTGTAGTCCCCTATATGTCATCTTAGCCTCTCCACTGTCTATTAAATAAGATTCTTTGCCTTTTCATGGCGTTAGCTTTCACTTCCAGCCACTCCTTGTAATATCAGTTTGTTCGCGTACCTGTCGTTTTTCTTTGAGTGTATGTGTTACCTTATTCACCTCTATACGTATCTGTACACATGTATGCCTTGCTAAAATTTTACCTTTTTCATCTCTTTAATTGGTTTGTTTTTTTTTTACGTCTTTATACCTCGCTTTTACCCACGTCTCTGTATGGTGTTTTAGCTTGCCCACATCGCTGTATGCTGTTTTAACTTGCCCACATCGCTGTATGCTGTTTTAGCTTGCCCACATCGCTGTATGCTGTTTTAGCTTGCCCACATCGCTGTATGTTGTTTTAGCTTGTCCACCTCGCTGCATCCTGTTTTAGCATGTCGACCTTCCTGCTTGCTATTTTAACTTGTCCACATTTCTGCTATTTACATGTAGCTTGTCCACCACTCTTTACTTTTAGCTTGTACACTTCTGTGTATCTCGCTATGCTATACTCTCGCACACCTATCTACTTCGTTAGAAAGTCCACCTAGCCGATATTTCAACTTTTAAGATCTCTATGTTTTCTGGCTTGTGTACCTCTATACTTTTACCTTGTACACCTTTATAATTTTATCTTGTACAACTCTAAACTTTTCACTTGTACACCACCACACTTTTAGCATGTACACCTCTATACTTTCAGCATGTACCTCTCTATACCTGTATCTTGTACACCTCAAAACTTTTAATTTGGCTGAACACCTCTACACTTTAGGCTTGAACATCTCTGTACTTTAGCTTGAAGAGCTGTATACTATTATATAGCTTGTACACCTCTATACCTTTAGCTTGCACACCTCTATACTTTTAAGCCACCTCTTTGTAGTATTATTCCTTCCACCTCGTGAATAATTTATGCCGCCCAGATGCGTCTGGTGTTGGCCTGTTCACCTCTGTATATCTGTATACACCTTCCTTTACTACTTGCGACCTGCGGATAGTCGTGGGTTTCCCCCTGGGCTCTTGAGTACGTCGTAAAACACCAATAAAATAAATAAATAAATCCTTTACTACTTCGGCAAGTTTACCTCCATGTAGTCTTGTCATGTTTGCCCCTATAGTTTTCCGCGGTCCACTCGCGTGTGTGTAACAACGTTTGATCGCGACAGCTTGTTCTTCACCCCTGGCACACGGGTTCCGACTGTCACAGCGTTCCGGGCCGTCTCTGTCTCACCGACCGGCATTTGTAATTCCTCACTCCTCAGCCAATCCTCAGATTGCCATCTCTGGTAGGGTACGCGTCGTTACCTAGACACTCGATTGATCGCTCTGAGGCCCTACCACCGCCGTCTATAATATAATGCACACTCCCACCTATTTGCGCGACATTCATTCACGTTTCTCTGCATCTCCACCAACAAAAGCAATTTCAGTGGCCGATGGTTTTGTAATTGAGCTAGCTTGAAAACCACCACTCGCCCCGAGCTTTAATTCAGCCAAATACTTCAAGTCGACAAGTCGGTTCTGGGCAGGGGTATGTGCGCATGTCATTTCCTGTGAGCGCAGAGAGTTTCGCCCGGACTTCGCATTAAAGTGACGCCCATGTCAGCTGGAGAAGCCTGTCACCCATCGCAGCTTGTTCAGTCCGCTAGGCAAGGTACTGGTCCAAGCCTCTTCCCAACAGGGCCACGCAAACACGGAAAGTTGTATCCAGCATATCGACGGTCACAATCTGCACAGTTTTAGACATTTCAGTGAGGTTTGTCATTGTGACAAACTGAATTGCCTAAAATGTTGCTCTGATACAGAAGTTAGTCTAAAAACGATGAGGGACAGATGCAATACTTACCTTTCTTGACACGTTCTGCTTTTTTGACTGCTAACCAATTGAGGTAAGTGAATTCTGTTTATTATTTGAAATAGCGCTTTTGTGCGGGAATTAATTCCACATGCTAAGAGATGTGAAACGGATTTCTTTATTCATTTCCTTTGCTTTACTGAAAGCATACTGATTCAGAGGTAACTGGAGTTTCTTGTGATTGAACACCACGGTCAAAGCTAATGCACACTATATATATATATATATATATATATATATATATATATATATACTAGTGTGTTTTGTGTACTTTATTCAACAAAAGTATGGAGGCAACTCCCCTTAGGCTGTTTATGCACTATATATTTATGTACATATTTACTTGAAAATTTATACAAGTACTTGAACGAGTAGCTGTCACCAGAGAGAGGCGCTCCCAGGTCTTACGTAAGAGATGACAAATTGTACACTTATATTCAGAAATCATGTGTACAACTTCCATTACACATTTTAGCAAATCTGTTTTCTTACCTGTGTCCTATAAAGGCCTCATTTGATAGCCCTGTTAATAGTTCTACAACTGGTATACCACGTTACGGGTTTTCAGCCAAAGCGCTTTACGTACTGTGCAGATGCTCTGTCTGAGCTCTGCGATAGACCGGCCGTTGTCACGGAACGCCTAAATACCCGTTGATCTGCCACTGACTATCAATAATAGCATAAGCATGCCATCTCCGACTTCCGAAATCTTCCAGCGTCCCTCGCTTCGCTAACCTGTATTTATCTGCCGCACTGACTATTGGACGCTGTCTATTCTAGCGTTCATCATCTATTGTATAAGGTGAAATTGTTGGTGGGAGCATGGACGGGTTGAGGTGACACCATATCAAAACTATTTAATCCATACTTTTGTTATGTCATTCAAATGTCCAAAAGGCTATAGCAAGAGTACTGCTAACATTTTTAACTGACGTGCGGCCAAAACTTTTATGGTTACGTTATACCTACATTTTTTGAAATCTTAACAGTCGTCCTGTGTTGCTCGAGGGAAATAAAAGAAATCTTTCCCATAACGATATCTCACACTTGATACCAAGCCGGTTTCTGCTATTGAGGAAAACATTGCTCTTAAATTACCCTAGTTTATCTTATGATATTTCTTTTGGTCGTACTGACTAATTTTTGCAGAAAGAAACACGTAATCTCTATACATGTTTCTGTCAGGTGTGAATAGGTATAGAGACAATAGCGAATAGAAATAGATATATATAGGGTTACACAACACACTGACACGCCCTCTGGCGGGATAACTGTGTGTGCCGTCGATTTGCAGATACCATTCATCATTTCAAGAGCAGGTGTTTGTCTACCTATAAACACGGCCTGGTTTTGTCTCCTCCTGACTGCCACCCGCTATTCAGCGGAAGTTTACAGCGGGCACACTGTACATGGTGCATCGACACATCTGCGCACTAGAGCGGGAAAACACCTGTACCTTTCGATTAGTTAACTTAGAAATGCTCGCTTATTTATTTATCTGCCCGACGTACAATGTAGAGCAACATGCTGTTTTCCTGGCATGAGGGACGAGGAGGTCAGAAATGGTGGACTGAGGGTTACAGAATTAAGACTACTATTATTTGAAGAGGAACTTAAACGAAAAGGTTTAAAACAACAGACCACGGTTAAGCAATGTACGGATCACCTAAATGGCCATTTCGTGCTGTTTCCAGATGTGGTTTCCATTATTTTTCAGGTTTTTTTTTACAATGATTAAAACAGCTGAGATTCTACGGTGGATTTCCCGGACAGCACGGTGATTTCACAGATACCTTTTGTTGCCAAACATTCTGTAACTGTTATATTTCCAAATTAAATGCCGATACTGGCGTTGTACTACATGCATAATCACGTGGAACGTAGACATATATCAATTAGAGGATAGTTAGCAGCTGAAGAGAATGTCTTCAACAGGATTCCAAATGTCCGCTGTAACACCTCGATATTTTTATTCTGTTTATTCTAAAAATGCCTACAAATAATGAAGACTATACTTGGATTCAGCAGGAAATGGCCTTATACATGATGTGCACGTTGTTAAACTGTGATCTGTTCTTTTAAATATACAGCCATGTATTTTCTGGTATTGTTATTTTCACATTGCTGACATGGGCTACCAGATCGTCATCCTGTAGAAAGGACCAAAATGCACTGAAATTACCTTAAATTGTAAGTATAAGTATTATTAATGTGCGAGATGAATTAAGAAAGAAACTGTTTGTGGACTAGAAGTCCCTTAACCCATAATCATTTCCTCAGTCAATTCAAGTGACAGTCGCATTTGGAACACTATGTATGATGAAGAAACATTCGGATTAAGTTGTTTACAGACCAGATGTGCCCTAAGGCATTATCATTTCCTCAGTCAATTCAAGTGACAGTCGCATTTAGAACACTATGTATGATGAAGAAACATTCGGATTAAGCTGTTTACAAACCAGATGTGCCCTAAGGCATTATCATTTCCTCAGTCAATTCAAGTGACAGTTGCATTTGGAACACTATGTATGATGAAGAAACATTCGGATTAAGCTGTTTGCAGAGCAGAAGTGCCCTAAGGCATTATCATTTCCTCAGTCAATTCAAGTCGTATCTGGAACACCTGTCTATGATATATCTAACACTCTGGTTAATCTGTTTTCGCAAACTTGATCTAAGATGACGTCATAGGATATTTATATAAACTTTCGACTTCTATGTTTGCATACCTACCTGGAAGTGTTATGGGCCATATTCTAAAGAGTGATTCCAGGCTAAGTTGATGGTAACTTCCATGACAGGTCATGTAACTGACATACGTTGCCATGGTGGTAGTCATAAATCGCTTTGGTTTCTAGGAACAGAAATCCCAGGCCCTGGTCTTGTGACATAAATTTCCACGCTTCGTGCATTTGTATAGGGCTATGGAGTTGATGTTGGATGGATCATTTTTCTTTAATATACAACAACGACATAACTTCGTCAGGATATTCTGTCTTTCTGAATGGATTTCTCGCTGAATTTCTTTTAGTATTAGGGAATGTCATATGACATTTAACAGATCGGACTAGATTCCAGCGCTCTCAATGTTCGTAGCGCCTTGGTGATAATTAGCTCTAAACTGAGATCGTTGGGCTGCTTATGTCGTCTTGCATTCGTTGAAGACAACTTCATAAGTCCGATAGTAACTTGCCAAAGGAGGATGGTTTACCGTTGAAAAGGAATTTCCTCCACCAACGAAAGGACGAGTGTGGAGATCAAATAATCGCGTAACTAAACGAAGTAATGTTTTTAAACAAGTTACGTCGACCTTTTGAATATTTTAACCGTCCCCCCTCCAGGTTATGCTGTAAACGTCATATATCTCCAGACGACACGATCTCCTACTAAAGGTAAACTCATCTTGACCACTTTAGTGATCAAATTATAATCCAAAAGTACACATAATTTCTTGCTCTAAACCTTTGTGGAAATGTGAAGTTAGCATGGACAGCCTTGCCCCGCAATGGATATACACCGCCTAAAAGCCCTGTCTCCATATATCGACAAACCTTTAATCTCATTGGTCAATGCCTTAGGTACAATTACTGGGCTCGTGACTGATTAACTCCGCCCAAGAATACATGGAGAAACATCCGCCAGCCAAACCAAATCAGAAAAATTAATGGCAGACTTGATTTATAATTACCCTTGTTGATTGAAAACGATTTTTTCTGGATACCGTTACTCCCGTTGTCAAGATATCACCCTTAATTGCCGGAACAAAATGGACAATGGATGCATAAACCTGATAATAAGGGTACTGTGTTTGCGATGCTGGTGAGATAGTGATTGGTACCACGTTGGACTGGACCTATACGTATTTATAAAGCCTTCATTAATGCTGCCATAAATCTTTCATTAAATGCACAAAAGAAAAATAATCACGATTTGGTAATGCGAAAACTGAGTGGGAGAAAGTGGTCCTGATTAGTACTTTGATTTATGGCCTGTTTGAATTGGCCTTCCGGTGAATCGTCCGCCAGCCGGTCAGTCTGTGCTGCTGCCCGCTCTATAGTCACCGGAAGTAAGCACATTCAGCCAGGACAATAAAGGGATGGAACAAGGCTGCCGCTGGAGTGGTTGTCCAATCGACGGACAAGGCACAAAAATGTAGCAAGTACACACATAGCAGACGCGTAGAGACCTAATTCGCTCGTGCTGTTACAAAATCATAATTCAGGCTGACGCCAGTATGAACCGGAAGTTGCCGCCATTTTACCATTATCCATGGTGTCGTTAAGTGTTAACAACCCTCTAAATATAGACGGTTTGTCTGATATAATATCGAAATATAATATCGGGTCATTTACGGCTGTGGGGGTAGCCAGACAACGGATGAGCAAACTACAGGGGGCAGCACTAAGTACACGACATGTCTTAATGACGAGGGGATTTGTCAGTCATATAATGTTAAATGTCATTTTTATGATGGCTCCTAGATGAATGAATTTTTTTAATGAAACAATGGAATGTAACAGATGTTTCATATCTTCTAGAAATAGATGGTAATACGTTTGCCATGAAAATTTTAGAGTATTATTTTTCTGCAGAAAAACAACAAGAACGTTGTCATTGCCGAAATGCTTGGGTGTCTTTCAAATCAGAATGCATTTGTTGGTTTAGAAAAAATTAGCCTTTCCTTTTAAAACCTCTTGTTGGTTTCTGTATGCTGTGTTAACGTGGTTCATATAAGAATGTGAAGTACGTATGAACTATATCCGTATGTTTTTTTTATTGAACCAGGGTTACAAGATAAACAGTGAGAGCAGTACGTCATTCTGTGGTTTGTCGTGATTCATTCATTAAACTTTGTTTGAACCATTTTGTTATGGCTTTTGGTTAGCTGTCGCTAAGACTTATCAAAATCCCTGTCAGATTCGATCAAGCAGTTTTATCTGAATTTAGACGATTTCTGCAGAAACGAGTCCAATCTGTCTGAACAACAGTCTATTGATTCTATGTCACTTGTTTTCTAGAATAGACAAGATCCTTTCAGAGGAACTGCCTGTTTCTTCAGACTTTGATGGGTGGAGAGTGAAGAAAATTAAATCATTTTACCGACAGAAAAAAAAATGATTTACGACCACAACACAAGATGATAAATTTTTCTGCGCCACAGAAAAAAAACATACACTTCAGATCCTCGTTTTATGTCTTCCATAAGCCCTTTTTAATCAACTTACAAAAAGCGTGCCTTTTATTGAAGGATCAAAGGTATTGTGTGGCAATGCCACAGTGTCGTATAGTGCTGAAAAACTGCTCCAGAATGTCGAGTTTAGCATTGGAACTTGTTGTTTTCAACATGTGCGACTTAAGCTTGGAGTATGGTATGATAATGACTCTTAGCTTAATACATGGTTTATCAGTGACCGTTAGCTTGGGATATGATGCGTCAATGACCCTAATTTTGCATTATATCATTCTTGACACCAAATAGTGAAGATTTGTGGTCAAATTTCCGGTCAAATGAACATGGTAGTCATGTTTTGGAAAGACCCTGACCGGGTGTAAGTCAGAATTGTTCCTGGACAGAATTGTCTTGGTCTGGTGCAATTGTCGCAATTGTTATACATGTTTTCAACCTACGTGGTGCTAGCAACGCACACTTCTGATTTTGACCAGGATGGTCCTAGCAACGCACACTTCTGGAAAAGCCTAGTCATATTTTCGACCTTGATGGCCCTGGCTACGCACACTTTTGATGAGAATTACTCATGTTTTCAACCTGTATGGTCTTGTCAACGCACACTCCGGTTTTCGAACAGAATAAACGCACAATTTTGTTTTTCAGCAGAATGGTCCTGACAACGTACACATCTGTTAAAGGCAGTTATAAATTTGACCTCTATGACCCAGGCAACGTAATTTTTTAGCAATTTTCAGTCATGTTTTCGACCGCGAAGAGCACAATGGGCGGGAATGTCCCTCACGTTTTCGGCTGTTATGATCCTGAGAAGGCACATTTTGGACTAATGTGAGTTAAGTTTTCGGCGGATGGTTCTGACAACGTACACTTCTGAAAAGTGTCAATCAATGCCCAACGTTCAGATGTTACCAGTTATTCTCTGGGTGCAGGTGTGTCTGGGGGATCCAGGCAGCTTACACTTCTTGCAAAACAAAAGTTTAACACGTCTTCAACATGGCCTTTCGCTCTTTGCTTTCTTTAAGTCTTGAAAAACAACTCTGACACTGATTGGTTTGGACACATTAAATGCGCAGACCCAGGAACTGTCAAGAATCCCCATTCATTGCAAGGGTTCTTTTTCAGCGTGTGCCTTGTGCGATTATTCAAATCATTTATAAAAAGATTTTATAAATTGTCATCCAAGATGGCAGATAATGGTTTTGTGAAATGCTTTATACGCCACTTGACTATAGCACACCCTGAGGATACCTCGCACTATCTATGTTCAAATGCTTCTAGGTGTAAACTGAACAATTTTCTGGCTATACATCTGATGCATTTCTTTAAAACTGTTTATCCATATGTCAAATGTGAGACTTCGCTGGGTTTTTTTCTGGTAGTTAAGGCTGGTCTTGCCGCAGATGACGAGGTAGCAGGCACTCTTTGTAGTGTAGCTGTAGTCTTAAGTCAGAAGGTTTGTCACATATCTTTACATGGGCGGTGGTTTACTCCGGCCACTTCCTTTTCCGCTACCTACAAATCTGTCCACCGTCACACTACGTTATACAGCGATCAAATATATATACTTCAATAAATATACTAAACTATGCCAATGATACTTACCAAAATGTTCAGATAATTTAAAGCATTTCGTCCTTTGTCTGACCGTGGAGATTTGTTTCCCCCATAATAGTCCAGGGACTTCATTTTTCGATATTTATGATGACTGCTTATTTGTGATAAGAATTCACTGCCACATTTGCATAGTTTTTGTAAATGTCGTTCCACACTTTGTGTAAATAAATATTCGCAATAAGGTTTTCAGATAGATAAGCTTACAAATTGAGGAACAAATCAAACTTACCTATATTCTTGTTTAAAATCTGAGGTTCTGATTTTTACGACCAGTTTACTTATACGTCGGTGTGGTCAGTTTACTTGGCTTACGAAACCGACCAGCGTAAACCACCAGCCTTTCGTCCCGACTGGGGAACTTTCTCACACGTGACGTATAAAGATCTACATCATACTTATGGAAAGCAAATGTTCTGCTATGAAATTCACGTACAACGACCCAAACGGCCAGGCGGCCGCCATCGACCGTTTATTGCGAGGACCAGTCGGCCAAAACCTGTTTCCAAAAAGAAAACAAAACAATACGGGAAAAAGTTGTTGTTATATGGTAAAGTTTTTTTCGATTAAGAAACCCAAATTAGAAAAAAAGGAAAGTCTTCCAAGTCAAGAGCAAATTTCATGTAGGTCTCATGCCTTTCGTCCTTCATTGTGGATTTTCATCTAAGCCATGTATAGATATACAGCTACATACATGTTTGTAAAGAATAATGATTCCTACACAGGTTCTTGTCTGAATTCAGTAGTTGTAGATTATTGTAGTCTTTAGCTAGGCATTTGGACGAGCTATATACACTTCACTCGCCGTTGCCTTTGGAACTTTGATGATAAGGTATAATTGTGATTTTAAAGTTTTTCCTGTTCTCATGTATGTGGTGTATGAGGAGATTCCTTTGTTGATGTAACATGAAATAACTATTTTATATATAACATTTGTTTTACTTTCAGATAACCAAACTGACATATATGGATGACCTTATATAAAAATGTAGATTTCCAAGCCCGTCATGTTCTCTTAACGTGTCCTAGAAATTGCTTTTTTTACTAAAGCGTCACATATTACTTAGAACTGACAAAACTACTGACGAAACAAAGGCTGTGATACACGTAATAAAACCACTAATAATTTTGTATGACGGCATTGGGCAGGTAAACATAATAATGAAAATCGTGCTCATTGTTTGGTGGGGCCTTGGAGACAGTAAGCGCTCTCCAAGCATAACGTGTATGTCTTTATGTCACACGTTCGAAAGTTCGTTACCAAATAGCCAAAGGTTGGTGGTTTATCCCGGTTACTGAAAAATATTTTAGTATGCACTTTAACTTTTACAATCGAGTAGATAATTGTTTGGTATGGAACTGTGTAGGTAGGAGATATATTACAGTTACCTTGTTTGGGGGTAACTATCTTGCTGTCGGGTCACAGGAAGTGAAAAGTAGAAATACACAAGTTTGTGTGGTCAGAGAGATATTTGTACATTTTTCTGTACATATTTTTACATATTTCTGTAATGAAGTTAGATACCAGGCCACAACGAATGTCGCTGTGTGAAGCATGTAGTGTTGCTAAACCGTACCGTGGAGAGGTTGTAAGTTGTCAGCGTTGTATTACTGTCACGCTGGTATGACTTATTACTCAGACTGACACCATGTAACCACTGGGCTGACGCATTGATCCTGCCGCCCAGCAGACTTTATTTGTCAGCCGCCATTGTTACCCCGGCGACTCTATTCACCTTCAAAGGAGGCCCCGTGATCGGCACCTATTTATTTGTCGGCTACAGAGTACAGGTTTGATTCATTAGTATTTCCCTCTCCGTGCAAATTTCCATCCCCGGGTAGCGGAGAATTCAACAGGAGCCATTCGATGGCTGTATATTTCTTTATGATCAGAGGAAAATCCGCCCATTCCTAATGTAACACCATGATGTTTTTTAAACTGGACATAGATTGGATTTTTTTCCACCATGAAGTACACAGGCTTTTCCAATTTCACTATGCAGTATAAGAGGGAAAAATCCATTCTCGATTATTTTTGCCCGAAAGAATATTCCAATTTGATGCTGTTAGGGTACAGCTGCATACAACTTCTTACGGAAACAGCATTGGAATTTCACTCGCGTTGCTTATGGCCACTCGGTACGAGTATTATTCAGCGTTGGGATTTCGGTACAGATGTCGGGTTCCATGCGCCTTCTGTTGATTCAATTATTTGCAATGTTTGTATATAGGTGACACAATCACGAACTTTGAATGGTTGAGCTTTGGTTGCCACTCAAACTTCTCTTATCCTTCCCCGTTCCTTTCAGTTATGCCAGAGTGATTTTTCAGTTAAGCTTTCAGTGCTCATTACACCTTTAATAGAAATACAGAAAATGCGTAGTTTCATTAGACATCATACTGGGTGCGATACGACATTCACCTGGGCTAATTGTAGGTATATAACCATATAAAACCAGAACTGCCTTTGTCTCGATCACCGCGCACCTTGTCGCGTACTTCTGTCCAGACTCGGTACAGATGACACCCGGATGCATGATGGTTGCCGTGCATGTGATCCTTCCCGCAAAGGCCACAAGCGCTGTCCCTCTCGGATATGGCGTATTATAGGCTGAGCTGTATCCGCCTATTGTCTGACTATAATAACCACCATAATTTGTTGCTGCCAGAATATTTTTATAACGGGAACAAGTGTTTCCTAGGCGGCTGGTTGTCGTGTCGGACAGGCGTATCCGGTCTGTACTCCATTGTACCTGTGATTCTAATGACGTTCTCTGTCCGATGGCTGCCTCAAAACGGCTACTCCCTGCCCCGATCCACCCAGACGGGAAAGCAAACCGAGGCACTGACCAGATCTGACTTTTTGTCACATATGAAAGCCCCTGTAACCATAAAACCTGCTAATCAGGTTGGCATTACACACCTCAGTTCACCCGTACTAACTCGCCAATTTTCCGCCCGTTCGCTTTGCCATTTTCAGCCAGAGAGGAATAAAGTTCACGTGGTGGCTGCGGGCGGAATAGCCGGGACCGCACCAACAGTAAAATGATATCAAGTCCTTTCTCGAAGAAAAAAAGATCCACAGAACGTAATTGGCCTTTTAAGTTGGTGTAATATCGCTTCCAATTTGCGTCCTTCCTTTCTCCAAACCATTACGATGTCTAAAAAAAGTTTTAATATGCACAAAGAATGTGTAAAACCCCTTTAGTTACGGAAATTCAGATTGCAGCCTATTTTCACAGTACTTTATCCAGTTAAATCTGACCAAAGTAGTAGTAACTTAAATGGAAATTATTTTTTAAGGATAGGAAAATACAATCCGGGTTAAATTTTGTCAATTTGTTATAGCATTGGTCCCCAAAGAATGAGATCGCTTGTTAGAATAGACTTCTCGCTGTTTCGGGTGCGGTTTTAAGCTAGGCAGTTTGCTATACTGACAACAGTCGGTTCTTGTCTGCGGGCACTCCAGTTGTGTTCATTCATAAATCTGATAGCCATTATACAAGTGAAATAAATTCTTATGGCAAAACTAAGAGTATGCCGATACATTCTTACAGTAGATAAAAGTAAACCGTTCCCAAACAAGGTTCTCGCTAACAAAACGAAGGACATCAGACTCAAACGTGAACCGGGCGATTAGCAGATGCCATACAACATCCCTGAGCCCGTGTCTTATACACTTGAACGCTGGTTCTGCCTGCCATGCTCATCGTTGTGCAAAATTGAAGTGCTGTAGGATTGTGTTTGGCTTGCCCAGCTGGTAGGTCTCTCCTATGTAATCCTATAGTGTTGATAATGTTGACGCTGGTCTCTCTTTCTCCTCCTTATGTCCGCTATTCATGGTGTTTACAGTCCGATTATTACCATACCCGGACACTGATAAAAATGATTATTACGTCAACATAAATCTTTGTCGGCAACTCCCAAGGAGTTTTCCGTGCCTTAGCATTTTGTGGCGTGATTTTTAGCCCATGAAAATGTCCCTCGCAGTTGTGCTTCAGTCTTTGCTGATAGCGCAAGGTCCCATTGAGCTCTTCAGGGGAAAATAATTAATCAATATCCAGGAAGTTTTGTGTTACCGTTAAAGAGCGCCCCTAGACCGCGCCAAATTCCCCTCACTTCCTACCCGAAGCGGACTAATTGGGTAAATCCAATACTGCTGTTCTGTCAGCGTCATGGATCTGTTTCTGATTACAAGAGGAATCATCCTTAGACGTATTTACAGCTACCGCGATCAGTTACAGCTAACAGCACTGGTCAGGTAGAAATGACCACCGGTTCTTCGTCAGTCCGCTCGTTCCACTCAGGAACTTTGGCTCCCTCGCCTGCTGGAACGCCGCATTGCGAAATCTATATTTGTAAAATCTCTGAAACACTAACCACGCGTGAAGAGTAGCCTATCACTTGTTGACAGTTACGTACAGACAGTGATACTGGTGCTTTATGGAAACATTGCACTGAGGTTCCTCGTTAAATCAATGGCCCATGTTACAAGACAGGATGTCACAAAATTTGACAGGATGTCAAAAATTTTACAGCATTTCAAAAATGTCTCGTGTACGATATCAAAAATGTGATCAATCAACTAACCGACTTTCATTTCTTGTCGTTTGAACTATAATGTGTTGTCATATGTAGTTTACAGCGTTAGCATGTGTAGGACATCGTTAGCATACGTAGTACAGCATCAGTATGCATAGTACGTCGTTAGCATGCGCAGTACAGCGTCAGCATGCATAGTACAGCGTTAGCATGTATAGTCCGTCGTTTGCATGTGTAGTACAGCGTTAGCATGCATGGTACAGCTGGCGTGCAACTCGAGCTATAAAAATAGAACATAATTTTGCCCGGATCTGAATGAACAAAATGTGAGATGTTGTTTTCAACATGAAAGGAATTAGGTTGATCTGAATTGTATAGAATAAGCCTGGACTCGTATTTTGCTGTAAATGAAGTTTTTTTAAGACTTGTTGGGCACTTTAGATTGTTTATTTCAAAGAAAAGACAACAGAAGATATAACCCAAGTTATGTCAGAAGAGGGCTCCATACAGATCTAATCGGGCATAGGCATTTTTTTTATTACTTGCTTGGTAGCTCATCTTTCAATCTGGAATTCTTGGGAGGCCATAGGATACGGCATTTTAGAGAAACCGGAAACACGATTGCGCCTCGTCCGTACCTCACGCTCTTCAGTATCAGGGGCGAGACACTCCTTTGTGTGCGAAGTACTTTATTATTTTAGTTAAAGGCCTCCTGGTTAAGACCTTGAGGAATAACCACAGACGTATTCCACTGCCACTTTCTCGTTGAAAATGGATTTAAAGTCTAGCAGAATTTTCAGGTAATCACAAGGAAAACAGCTGATTTAACGCTACTCTAATGGACAAGGTACTGGTGACGTCAGAGCAGAAACAGAGGTCTTCTCCGGTAGAAATATCTCGCCCTTGATTGGTTAAAACTGAGAGCGTGGCGGCACGTTAAATTTTCCCCACATGGGCGTTTTTCTTTACTTTGAACTGCGATATCTCGGTTATCATACATCACAAAAATAAAAATTTCTTGAACTATGAATAGGATTCTCTATCGACACATATATACATTTCGTCTTTTCGTGTTGCCTTTTTTAGTTAAGCCTTATTTATATGAATTTGAAATGGATGCTCTAATTATTCTCCCCACAAATCAAATTTAAAGTTTCTGCCGTCAAAAACTCGTGAAAAATCCCAGCCAGGATAACCACTAAAACAGCCGAACCTATAGGCACAAAGGTTCTCGAGGAAAACAAGTGTTCTTGCAAACCGTTTTCCAACACTGGCTTCCCAGACACAAAGCTCCCATGTCCAGTATATGTCTCCATGCTTTACAGGTTCCTCTTCAAATGCTGAATACCAGGTTGTTTACCATTGGTTTTCAGCAGTTAGCACGTCCAGCACTTCACACAGATACTGTTTTACGGGGATGTAAATTGGAAGGAAATGTCTGTGTCTCGAGAAGTGGGACCGGCTTGTCTTCTGCCCGGTCAGTGAAATGACGTGGGCATTCAAGCCATTCATCTGGATCGTGATCTCACAGACTGCGTGGCAGATCGGGACAGTAATTACACAGCCCTATACATCAAATAACCAGTCCAGCGGAAAGAAGATGTAATGCATAACATGCGAATTACTTGTCTTCAATATAGCGTCAGTTGTTCTCATTTTGTTTCCAAGCGCAGTTTATTGAATAGTGCCTACTGGTGATATGTCACCAATTTGCCACTAAGGTGTAACTGTTTTCTCGAATTGTGTTGACGCGTAGCTGACCAGATTGCTCGCCCACTTCGGAACATAAATCTCTGACAGTGTTCACCATACACCGTATGAAGATATGTACGACTCAAGGAATAACGACTCGGTGTGATACCCTGATGATTCTGATGCAAACATATTCCATAGTGCATTCGGTGGCACCTTCAGGGATGTGTTAACTGGAAATATCCTGATTGATTCCATTTTGATTGTATTCAGTTATCATGCTTTTTTCTGTGTTATAAATTATGTTGATCAGCAGTACAATATGAGATTATTCTTAAAGTAAACTTTGGCGTTGTGTATCAATGAAATTTTTAAACCCGAATTGCCATATTAACTTTCCCTACACAATATTTTGTTTGACTTCAATAATAAAAATAATAATATAATAATTGTGGGAGACACAATATTGTTTACGTTTTCTAGTTCAGCATTTTAATCAAATTGATATTTCCTTATTAAATAAAAAAATCACTAGTCGATCTCATTCAGTAAAATTGATCGTGGTAACACATCGGTCTTTTACATCTCAGACAAAATCTCAATTTCACAGCTAAGATTTTACGACCTAGGCGTAAAAACCGACATTCATATACTAGCCGTCAATCATAATGGGCGTTCTGTGTCAGTAAATAGCAAATAACACAAACCACCAAAGAATCAAAACGTATATAAAATATGAAAAGTTAGGTCTGATTCGTGCAGTCAAGAGAAGCAGTCAACAGTTCCCAGTGATGACGAAAAGACAAGACTGACGCCAATATGCTTCGTCAACATGTCTACATAAATATTATAATAGTTTTAGAATGCTGATCTGGTCAAGAATACAACCTCAATTTAGATGAAAACTGATGTTGAAACAAAAACTGTCAACAGCTCTAGTCATAAATTATATAAAGGTATGGTTCGTGCAGGTTAGGAGTAATGATGAATTTGTCAGGCTTGTTTTCCGACTCCTGGAAACCCTGATATACGCCATGAGGACGTCAGGGTCAAATTGCCCAAAAGATAAGGGGATTATCTCCATTTTAAGGTCAGTAAATGTACTACTCAGAGTATTAAGAAACTTCGGAAAGCAAAGCCTCAATGTGAAACCACAAATACTTAGAGTGGGAGGGAATCCCACGTCAGTGGTGGTTGAAATGGGGTACTTATGTTGTTTACAGATATAGTTAAGCCGTATTTTGAAGGCCAATCCTCTTGGTGTCCGACTTCCGCATGGTGAGTTGTAATCTCGGGTGTGCGAACAGGTTCGCACTATAGGGAGGTGCGTGTAAAGGCTTGGACAAAAATGACGACCAATGACACAAATCCATCAGAATACATAGACCAGAGTGGATAACTAGATATTAATTATTCACTGGCATCTAGTGAATGAGGAAGTGGTTTGAGGACACGAGAGCCCTGTCCAATCTCCGAGCAGTCTGCGGGATTCGAGGCCCTTGTCCGCATGACAGACTTTGGTACAGCCACTGTCGTCTCTAGTCGGAAACGGCGGCCTCTCAAGCATACCACAGATATTGTGCCACACGGAATTGTAGCAACCATTCAAGGCCGAATACGGAATTAGTTTACATAGTGTCCAATAAATATAGCCTTAAAATCAGTGCCTCTCGTGAACTTGGGCCTGAAGTGTAGCTCTTTACATTGGTCAAGGTTCGAAAATTGAAAGACATTTGTATCCCTTATGACATCCCTTTGATATCCCTTTAGCATGTCTGTAAGCGCTACCGTGTTGAAATCATCTCAAAACCATGCAAGTTTCTCATGGCAGTGAACGCTATCGCCGGATTTTATTATACGAGGCGCATTCTCTGGAGGCTCTGGTCACGCTATCCGCTGTCATTTCTCTGTCTGACTTTGATAACGTGAATTATAAAAGGACGTCGACATTTACAGAATTGTTGTCATCAAATACAGCCCCTGGTATGTGACAGAGAGCTTGGAGTTACCGCATAAGGCTATACAGACCACCTCTTTGTTCTGTCCGATGTTTTTTATACCGTGATGCAGTTGAGCCAATACGCAAGAGTAATGGATGCGTTTGATGTCTAGTTATAATTGTGGAGTTATAGCTCTTTACTTCCGGCGAAATGAATCTGGAGAGTGGTCTATCTTGGGAAAATGGAGCAGGGGCATTGGTATTATCCCTCCCCCTGGTGACGTGAAATAGAGTTAGGCTTTTGCCCGTTTCTGTTGACACGATCAACGAAACAGAACACTTTAAAATCAGTTACGTGATGGGATGCCTTAAATGTGGATTTTATGCAGTCATTCTCTTTTTTTTCAAAAATTCAGATGGAAATTTGAAAAAAACTTGATTTGACATGACAATTACGGGCAAGAAACGCACTTTTCTTTCTAAAGGGAATATTACACTAAAACCTGATAGGCACCTTCGCACGTTAATTCACTTGAAGTTGAAGTTAAATCTGTATCGTAACGGTATGCATGGTGCGGTAAGACTTGGTCATAACGGTGATTGAGAAAGACATGATAACTGAAGGCTTACCAAAACCATGGACTGACAGCAATAAAATAACATCATCTGATTATTTTGTTGTTTAACGCCAAGATTTTTGCGCCTATACAATGGTAAATTATGGCTGAAGGAAACTGGTGGTGTGGCCGGAGTTAACATTTCATCTTTGGTAAGTTATATCGTACTGTTGAATGGCAAATGGTCTTCAGCGAACATCCTATCAAACTACACGATACAGCACCGTCGACAGCTTCTTGTCACAAAGGCAAGCAGGAGAACCTTAAAAATTCCGACCGAAAATTGCTGCTTAATCTTAGTAAGGCAAGGGCTGGCCACAAAGAAAATAATCGAAAACAAATTTAAGAAAATTCCAAGAATAAACTTTCACAATTAACACTGAAACCGCCATAACAAAAATAGAAAATTACTTCATTTCGACTAGCATTCTGGGAAAGAGGCACCTTGTTGTCTTGCACTGAATCGACCAACGATAAATCATCTGTGGTTTTGTATGAAGCCTACAGGAGAGAAAGGAGGTTATTATCTAATATGAATAACCGTTAATGAAGACGTGACATTACTTTAGCTTCACATCAAAGGAACACATACAATATTGCTGGCATCTAGATAAACCAAATGCGCATAGAGTGTTGATATAATTCATAAGATACCGTGGATACTGTAATGAGTTATGCTCGGCAATGTATAAATATATCCAGTTAATTTACATGTCTGAGTTTCTCGAAGGTGACACGTGTAAGGACAAAGTCCTTTTCTGGTATACGTCGTACATAAACTACAGCTTGCTTAGCATTATGGCTTATCATCTAACAGAAAATCATAATCACGGAATTGGCAAAAACTGATGCTCGAGACAGATTATTGGTAAGTAATCCTAGCCAACCCCATTCGTTGGGTACAACACGTATGTATGCGTCCCAACGTACGGGTCGAAATCTGAGATGTGTTGAAGCGGTCTTTTGTTCCACCTTACAGCCGCAATCACTTAGACCACCTTGTTGTGCCCGGCGAGAAGCTGTGTGGAAATCATGTGGTTCGTGTGAACAAGCCACTTCAGGATCGGGACTGCTCCACACCTCAGTTCCCCAGCGCTCTTTGGAATTCGATTTGTCTCCTGCCTATGACAACCTTACCAGACTCTCTATAACTTGGCAAACTTCTCGGTGCAAACGAGCTCAGCAGCAAGGACAAATTCCAGTGATCAACCAGTGGGCAGAGAACAGGCAGACGTACACGCAAATCCCAGACAAACATGGAGGGTATAGAAAATTAGCCCCGTTTAGAATCTCTGACTCTGAGTAATATATCCATTTATGGGCCTTGTTTGTAAAACCTTACGATATGAAATACTACAACATGGAGAGAAGTGACGACAGTGTGACAGTTTGAAATGATCAGTTGTCCAAAACGGGGTTTAGGCACTTTAAAAATATATTCCAACTATGGAGAAGTTGGTAATAAATTGGCTTTTATTATTGCAAAAACAAATAATGAGCGAACCAGTCCTCAAAAGTTTAATAAATGTGTGGAAAAAAAGTCGTTTGTCTTGAAGTCAATAAGGGCACTGATTCAGTGAGCCAAGTTACTGATAGTCCATGACTTTCCTTCTGATTATTCAAATATATTTGAAAAAAAAAATTTCAAGATTTAATTCACTTTCTGAATCAGAAGATATGCCCAAGACATGCAGATAAATGTGTACATTAGCGCTGGTGATGAAAACACCAGCAAACAGCGTCTACATTCTAACTACACTTTAATACGACCAATTCTGTCCACCATGTATTGATTGGACAAACATCACCAGATTGTCTTCAGGTTTCATATATGAACAGGTGCAGTGTGCCACAGCGCGAACATCATCATCAAAAAGTGATCTTCGTTTCAATCAAGTGGTACATATTGATGCTAGAGGGAGAGGCATCGGATATGACAGGATTACTGAAATTCATTTTACACGTAGGCGGAGAAGACGTTGTCAGTCTCGATAATAAAACCCCTGCTACTTGTAGTAACTTCATGGAGACTAGTTCCTAGCTGGCTCACACTTATTCCGTGCGTCATCATCTTCGCTTTCCAGGCTGTCATATACATAACCGGTATATGGGCGCATTTACTTAATTCTGTTCGGGAAAGGCATTCACACTTGGAGACTGAGTTAGGTTGGCTGGCTGTTTTTTTCTGCACTAAAACAATGGATTTAATCGAGAGAAACGTTTTTTTTTGTCAGTAACCATATAAAGCACGAAGTTAATCTTGATTCTGTCAAAGGTATTCCACGAGCAGGCCATTTTGTTACAAAATTTAAGTAACAGTGTCTCATTTCTAAGTAGTTTTTTTTTTAAGAAAATTTGGAAAATTGTAACATGACGACATGTTCGTAGAATTTACCTCTTAGTAATTATTAAGTATAAAGCCTATCTAATTCTGTTCCGAGAAGACAGGGGTTTGTTTATAAAGCAAGTAGTAAACATTTTTTGGTTATACAGGCTGGTTTGACACAAGAAATTGCTATTCTAGGTTGTGGGTATATAAAGCATCACTCATTATAGAGCGTCTGCGTTAAAAGTCTTCTCCCTCGAGTACAGCGACAATCCATATGCATGTGTCATAGGCGAAGATCCATTTTCTGTTCTACTCGGGAATAGAATTCTTTCTTTGATGTTCACCTTCCTTTGCCTAATCTGCAATACGATATGCCTGCTTCCTTCATTACGCCGTGGACAATACACAAACCTAGCAATACCCATGTCAGACAAATAACTTATGGCACGATCACGGGCATAAGGTTCCATACTTGATAGCTACGAATAGTCGTGCTGAGATACCTTGTTGCCTGGCTCACATCACACGGCCAGGATGACCACAACTAGTATAGATCATATACTTCTCTAAACACAGGTCAATTACGTTATGACGGCAGATCCGCCTGAATTTGTTGGGAGCAATAGTCTTATTGCTTTTTAATATAAAAATATTGAATGGTTCTGGAACGAATTTCTCTCTGCCTGTCTCAAAAACAAAGAGAAAAGGTATTATTCGAGAACTACCACACCGGTTTGGACTTGGACTAAAATATGCCATGTTCTCCTTGTGTGACTTCTTGTCCTTGTCAGACAACCAATCCTTTACGGGTTTCATGGTGTTTTTTGGACGTTTTTTGCAAATCCCTTTCACCTTTCAAGCTTTATAAGTCCTTACCCCACCCATGGCTCTACCGGACCGGACTGTGTTTATATGACATATTTAATTTGATATGTAAAGTTTCCCCACTATCGGTCTCCTGCGATGTGGTTTTTCCCAGCGCTGGTAGTTGACGTTCGCTGAAAGCGTCCATTAACGTCCTCTCAGCTGTCGCCCGGCTCGCTGTTCTGTGGACAGGCAGAATCTTGACAACGCGTTCTTAATTGACAATCGATGGTAGTCAGTTAACTGCTGTGGACAGCCTGGCCCACAGGGAGACACTCTATCAATCTGTTCGGATAGGATGCCTGCAGGTTCGATCACAACCGATGCTGGCTGCTCTTTATTACTGAGCACGCTGCAGACCAAACTTCACCTTATATATCAACACGGTCCGATATAATGATGCTTTCCTGGTTGTTTTCGTTCGAGTCAAAACTCCACGAAAGGGTGGCTTTAAGAAGGTAACAGCATTCACGAAGATGAAAACATCCCGCAGAGGACTGCCTGCTGCTTCATGAAGGTCAAATTTGTCCTTCTGTTGTCACACATCGCCATTTGGGAAAACCCTTCATTAGTAGGAATTTAGGAACGATATATTTGTTGGTCTGTTCTGCGGATCACTTCGCTAAGGCAACAGGTCTACAAAGGTGGTCTATTCTGTGTTGCCAAGTTAATCATTCTAATCGCTATGACTATTAACCAACTTTTTGTCACCCTGCTTAGGGCAAGGCTTGAAGAATGGGCCCGCTTCAAGAACGTAAGCATTTTCCGGACCTTCCGAGAGACTGATTACGCTTGCTTGAAAGGGAGAAACGATAGTGTGTTGCCTGCTTTTGTATCATGTAAAACAGTGGCATAACATTAAACGCGTTGGAAAGAAAAAATTGTTTTATAATTGAAGAAATTTGCTCACTGCTTTTTATCCAATACCGTTTATGATTTGGTTCTAAGAAACGTGCTAAAAATCTGGTTCTCTAGCATTGATATAAAAGTCAGAATAAAATTCTGACTTTGGTAAAAATGCCAAGTGTCCAGGTTGTCGTCTTTTGTAGTTTCAGTCTAAATCTTCCCTGCATGTCCCGTTCGTTCCCGTTATCAGCGATCGCTTCACAGAGGTGATGGTGCCACTATCGTGGTCACTTCACAACTGCCGAGCTTAGCCCGTCCTAACCGGCCTCGTCAAGAAAGCTGTTGTTTTACACATGTATGCCTTTCCCGAACCGATTGTCTGTTGGATGACCATTTTACAAACGTTCATTTGTCCTGTGACCAGTAACCGTTGTTACAGGTTGTCAGCTCTCTACAGTACCACATCCCGAAAGCTGTAGTCATAAACTAACAGAGCATTGGTACGAAACACTCTCAAGTATTGCAAATCAAATCTACAGTGCTGACATTGTATTGGAGAAAAATGCCAACTTAATGTCACATGCGTCAAGTTATCACTTAATAGTACAGGGAAAGCTCAAACCAACCCAATGCTACGTAACCACCCACATTTGAGGCACACATTTATCTGTGTGAGAAAGAGAAATACATAATACACTGGTTGTTTCCGTTGAGTAAAGGTCACAAGAAAACTGATCAGATTAAGTTAGTGTTCCCAAATGTAGATATATTTCCATCATATTACAAATCCGCACACATTTGATGGCTTCCGCTAATGGATGTTCGACGGTGATGGAATGATTGCTTTTTGTTTATCTCCTTACCTAAAGATTTTGGACATATTTATTTATTTTTTATATTTATTTGTTTGATTCTTGTTTATACGATGGCAGTTTGTGTTATGGAGAAGAAACCGCATGCCTAGGGTAAACCACCAACACCTGGCAAATTACTGACGAGCTTTCCCGCGTTTGATGATCGAACTGTAGCGCCAAATATGTGGAAGACAAGTTGTCTTCAGTGGCCGCATGACTTGGCTAACGGCCGCATGAGAATCGTCGACCATTAACTGCCGCCAAAGCCCCACAACCAGTGAGAGATGGGATAGCCCTATACTGAGACAGGGAGCATCAGGTACATATAGAAATCGAAGGGGTATAATGTTTAAGTAAACACATGTTATTGGACCTGAATACATGAAAATTTGTGACCGTTATCCTGTAGAATGGACTACCTTTCGCGTATTATTTGAGGCGCAATGTCTCGTTCTGGCACATCACGGGAAGTCCGCCTGGGGAGTCAGAAGTGTGATATCCGCTCTTCTATCCTATGGGGATGATCTCGTGACACCAGTCATGTGATCCATCCTCACAACCCCGTGACAATGGGGCAGGCCCGGATTATGGATAGTCAGCCATGAATAATTTACCATAATGGATAATCCGGTTTATTTATAAGTCAATGTGCACTTACACGGAAAACCTTCACGGAAATTAGATATGGTTACCTGGCGAGGTTGTCTGTGTTTCATTCGGACACTGTGGTAATGCGCTAAATCCTTCAGATCACCTGAACGCCCACCAGACAGGTAAACATACACCTGGACTAGCTGTACTCATGGGCGGTTGACAACTAGATGCTGATTACTGATTCATCAGTCAACGCTGACAATTGCGCAACATAAACCCAACAGAAACCATCACGAGTACACAACAGGCTGTTTCCAGTTGAAACATAGCCGTGCTCTTGCCCTTGGTGACTGGTACAGGTGTATAAATATTTCTCTACCTGTTGATATTGATTTATTACTTGTGAATAAAAAACTGATGGAAGTTTTTCTGTTATTGTGGACGGTAAAGTACAGTTGTTACACGTGTATTCTGGACCCTTGAATGTTTCATCATCTTTCACTGCGGACCTAGTAGACTTTATACAACAGGTGTGGCATGTTTGCATCCCCCACCACAACACCAACTGTTCTTTATCGACTAACTGTAATTGATCCCTCGGTGGTCTAGTGATTAGAGGATCCGCCTCGAAGTTGGTTGACTCAGGTTCAAACCCGGCTTGGGCCATACCAAAGACCTTTTTAAAAAAAGGTGTGGCTGGGTGGGGTGTCATGCCTGGTTTATTTGACAGGATTTTCCAGTGGCGAAAGCACTTTGGTTGCATGAACTCGCCCTGCCACAAGAAGGCACACCATGTCCACAGATCAGGAGGACTCATCGTCGCCATATGACTGAAATATTGTTTAGTACGACGTTAAACCCCAAGCACTCACTCACTCGCAAATGATCCCTTACCTTTATTGAATACTGCAGATAGTTGCATCTAACTAGATCATCCAATAGAATTTACTCAGCACAGATATCCAGTCATATTTTGTTCCCGCATCGATGTTGTGTGATCATGTGACCTCTGTGTGGAATATGCACTTAGGACGGCCACAACAGCTCCTGTGTTCTGGCAGCTCATTTGTAGAAACGTGTTACATGCCTTTGAACTGAGCGCAAATTACTCACCAACGGTTTCGAGGTGAGCCTCTGGTATAACCTGACTAGGTTAAAAACGTGTAATGTTTTCTTTTCTTGTTGTGTCTTTACTCCTTTTCTTCCGCACAAGCATGACGACCCTTTATATGGGTGAAATTTTGACAGCGTAATATACCCGTCAACTAAATATATAAATAGGTGTAAATATGGACATTATAACCGCGGAAACTATATAGTGTAAGTCATATTTCTTCCACCAGTATGTTGTGCATGTGGGAAAATCCATCAGTAACTTGCCAAAGCCCTGTGCGTGGTTTACGCCGGGCACTCCGTTTTTCTCCACTCATGAAACTTACCCCCCATCGTCTAAGCGAAAAATTCATCAGTATGGCCTAAAGAACAATCAAATAAGTGAATAAATATATCGTGTTCTAGAAATTCAGTGGCGTCCGAGAGGAGAGTATAGAATGCTGCAGTCGTTCTGATCTTGCAAGAGGATCACCCTTCCATAAAAGCCGCCTCTGGGCAAAACCCGAAATGAAAATCACCGCTTTGGCGTAACCGATATACACGGGCGTCTGTCAGCAGCCCATTCTTTGATATCGTTTATAGCCGCTTCTGGAAGCAGATATTAATTCATGTGCCAAGTGACTGATTTGCTAAAAAAAAATGCACCGTCCTGTGTTTAACTATTTGTGCTCTGTAGGCCAGTCGTGATTGAGATTACGTCTAATGTAGATGAGTTGGGAATGTTGGGTGGAGAGGCTGCTGGCGATGTGTTCACTTGGATTTCTTGTCGACCGAAGTGAGCGGTTGTTGGGGGTCAATCTTCCTGGAGTGAGCAACGTTCGTTCTGTCCCAATCCTTCGGTAAACGCAGGAATAGTGCTTTTTCTAGAATCTATCCAATAAATGCCATAAATAGCCCCAGAGCTTTAAATAGATTCGAAAAAAAGATTTCATTATGTCATGCCATTTCTACTTAGAGCGTAATCTCTATCTGAGCGTGAAAAGGAAATGTCGGCTTTTCTCTCATTCTCTGTCAAGTCACGTCCAGAAATCGCAGTGCTTCAAACTATTGTGAAAGCCTTGGGAGCGATTTAAGTCAAAAAAGGAGATGTGTAGAATATAATGCATTTTAATGTTGAATTTCTAATTTAGACAAAAAGAAGAGACAGCCGGGAAGCCGGAATAGTTGGCATACTCATACACACGCATTTAACAGTAGGGGGAAAAACTTGCGTGCGAAACAACTGAAAATGCGAGCTAATGATTTCAATCGTTATAATTCCAAGAGAATTCCGGATGAAGCCTTTTTTGTTGCAAATCAAATCCTGCAATAAAGGCCTTTGATGTGAAATAATTGGCACCGTCAATTTTATCCTTAACAAAATATAAACATTTTAACTCTTGCTATGGCCTGTTTGAAAGGTAACAGCGTGTTTAAATCATTCTGAGATTTCTTCCAAGATATTTTGAGCCATCTAGGGAACATAATTTTTCAGAAGATACATTACGTTGAAGTATAGTTGGAAGAAATGCTGATGTGCAAGAGATTAACATGCGGCTTTCGATTAGGCCCCTGCTGTTTTGTCATCATTAGTGTCATATTTACATTAATATTCCCACCACGCCAAATGTCCCAAGGCATATCCTCGTCAATCCCTATCATTATAACACTGCCCGAAGAAAAGCTCACATTTTTCTGTCAGAAGCCGTGTAATGACATCTTTAAACTGACGGACTGAAGGGGAAATTTCACTTCTCTGATATTCCTGCAAGACTTTTGTTTTTCGCATTTGGTCGTCCAAATTTACCAAGATCGACTAGATTATACGATCAGAAGATTTTATAATGAGGCTTTTCCTTGTATTACGTTACCAGTTGGAAAGGTGTGATTTGCTCTTTAGTTTCAGTTTCAATTTCACATCCTCTCAGCTAATTGTTTCATTGGCATGTATCTCTGGAAATTCAAGTCGCCATCATCCCCGTGTCGAGTGATCATGTATTATTCTGAATCAATAAGTGAAGAGAATTGATTTTGAACTAATTATTTTGATGATGGCAGATTAAGCGCAAGAAGGTGTACGCTGAGGTCAGATATTTAATTATTTCGCTTAATTGATTTATTTGTCGGTGTTTTACGCTGAGCATTTCACTTATGCGACGCATTAGGACCATACGCAGGTTACTGGCAGACCTTTCCACCTACGGCCAGCGAGGAAGCCATCATGAGTTGCACTTGAATATACAGCTGCCACATTGGGGAGATGACTCCTGGATTTTTGTCTTGTGATAGCATGTTAACCACTACGCCACGGGGATGCTCCCCCCCCCCCCCACCAACAACAACAGGTGAATCAGTTGCAACAGTTTGAGAATACAATCTCAGTGGTACCAGAATAAAAAAAGCAGTATCGCAGTGCAGTACAGTCAGTATAGCACAGTAGCATGTATGATTTATCATGGAAATACTCCTCCCACAGACACTCTTGATTTTTGCAGCCAGCAGTGAACCTGTTAAGCTGTCAGGCCCTATATATTTCCACTGGATTGGACGTGTGGCCGTCTGGGGCAAACGCTTTCGAGCTCTCTGACAATTCGTGAAACCTCGATTCAGAGCCAAACAAAGACAGTTTGATAACAAGTTGGAAAATGTATACCGAAATCTGGAACAGATGCGCTCGTCCGCACTTTGACATGTTTTATTTCCCCTGGTACAATTTCGCCTTAAAGACGGGTGGGAAGTTCCGGATGTCAACGGTTGACACGACGCCAGTTGCCAAAGACAGGGAATGATAGGGGATTGATAAACAAATATGCATATGTTCACAGAGTCTGGAAGATCATATTATTCTGTGGCCTAAAAGTTCACCTAATGTTTAGACATGGAGAGTCCCATGAAATTATGTTAAAGACACGCATATTCTCAATGCCAAAGCAATGTCCTCCGTTCAATAATACAGTGACTGCCCAAGAGTGGCAAAAATTGTAAAATGACCTTAGAAGCCGGTTGTTAGTGGCTAGTGATGTTTATCTTCTCAATTCCTTTGACACATTAGGGGCAGTTGCAAACATAGCCTTGGACAGGAAATTTGCTGATTCCATCGGCTTTTCTGTTTGCGGGGCGTTGCTGACAATAAGTGGTCGACAACACACGTGTGGTCGTTTTCTCAGTCCAAGGTTCGCGAAAGGACACTTGACTTCTACCAAAATGGTGTGCGCATCTGTATCGTGGAATGTGGAAAATTTGTCAGCAACTTCGCAAAGATCGGTGATTTACCTTGGGCACTCCGGTTTCAACCACCATAAAAATGAGTGCGATTGCATTCAGTAAAAATTGAAAGAATACATGCTGTCGAACAATAGTCCAATAAATCAATAAAACAGCCCTTTAATTTATGATAATGTCCTTTTAAATGCTTTGGGTGATGTACAATTCATCTTAGATCTCATCAATTTAGAAGACACGAGTGTCATTCCAACCTTTAATTGGAAGCAGCAAACTATGACAGCAGCTGCTGATCTAAGTCATGTTGCTGTTATATTTCAGTCCACTGACGGGTAAGTTTTTGTGTGAATGAATAGAGTATTCGTTGCATGTTATTCGTAATTCACCGTTTATTGTCACCGAGGCACTGAGATTGTCCTAAAGCTTTGTGTTCAGGTACGGAATTGGAACTGCTTGGAGGCCCATGTCTCGAGGCCTAGCGCGGTGCACAATTCCACTGTGCCAGGTGCCACGCAGTTCCCATCAATCTAATCTTACATTACCACAGCCTGTTCAGGGGCTTTCTAAAGACGTGATCATTGGCTGTAAGTCTGCGTCTGATTTCTCGGTCTCAGTTCAGTAAATATTTCAGTCTTCATGTGAAATGTAAAAACCGGGATTTTATCTGTAAATAGCCCTGTGTCGGGAACAGAGACAGTTAACGTATTCTGTTTGAACCGGTAACTATGGGGTAATCAGGCTCCCCCTGGCGGTGGTATCAGTTTACCATCATCCGGATCAGACTGGGTCTGCACCATAATTTAACTGTCTATCTGATGTAGACAGCACATGGAGTGTTAAACCGATACGTGATGCTCACAACTGGAACATGAGAGTTGTAAAAATAATCTCTGCTTCAAGTAGCCCATCCACATCATTCAGCATTTGACATCGGAAGAGTACGTTTTAATAAGGGAGCAGTGTGGGGAATTGTGGACGCTATCTTGTTTTTGTACTCCATAGGACGATTCTTGACTCTAACATAAGCCATTTTGATATCGACTTCATGTAGCGGAAAATTGAGTCAAGTTTTAATGCACAAACATTGGTATGTGACTCGTCCTAGGATAATTTGAAAAGAAAAGTGCACAGCAAAGGTGATACTCGTTCCGTTCTGGAATATGTAGACATATAGGTAGGCTAAAAGCTGTGAGTGTCCTTGGTTTCGATATAGAAACCTCAAGTTGCAGTGTGAACGGTAGGAGCGTAGGACGAAATGGTGTGGGAGTAACATGAACTATTGAAATAGGAATGACCGTTAAAAGAATCACCCACTTTGGTGGAAAACACCACTTGTGGTAAATCAACGGGATAGAAGGCTTTACGCCCGAGGTCAAGGCGCTAGATCGATGTAACGCAAAGCTTTCGTGATTTGAAGGCGACGAGATTTTCCACTCATTTTCTTTACTGGAATCTTTGATTTCGTCACAAAATTACCATTAGAAATCGACATTGAAGAAAAATATTGGTTCCAATGACTTCTTATTTGGGAAAACTCAGATGGTCATGGTAAATGTCAGGTTTTTTTTTTACAAGGCAAAGTTCGGTTCTGCATGCTTATGAACAAAAGACACATGTCAACTAGCTCATACATTTTTAAATCACAGTGTTATGGAGTAAATTCCGAGTGAAATTTGGACAACATTGCTGTTGCAGTGCTCTCTGGTTTATTGTCGATAATTCTACTATCACGTTAAGATCACTTTGAACTTGTTACTGCATCCCACACATTTATTTTTCCAGCCATTAATTTTTTAGTCACCTGTTCACAATATGAAGATGTAACGGCACACCGCATTTGAGATTAAAGGAATACATCGGATCCCGTTTTACAGTGTACAAATCAGCAGTGTTGTAGTTTCATCAGTCAGGGATACGTGATAATTTAAGTGTAGCGGTCGTCGTTTGTTACTTGATATGCTGCATGCGGTGAGAGGTCCTAGGAGTAGGTGGGGAGCTGAACACGGCAAATCTGACACGGCCAATCTCACATGCCCAATCCCAGTCAGCCGCCACATGACAAGGAAGCCGGTTATAAATTTACCTGCAAATGATGGAGATGAGGTTTGCCGTCTTGCCTAGATCAGACGTAAGCAGATGATCCGAAGGTCTCTGGAACGTGCATGGCCGTCACGTGCTGTTGCACGTGTAACATCATTGCGGGCAGCTGCGAGCTCTATAAGTTCATCTGTCGGATGAATTGATTGATGTCATTAAACATGATTAGGCAATCTTGTGTATACAGACAGAAAAAAAATTGTGAACATCGCTGTTGTTATCGACTAAAATGTCTCATTCAAGAAATAGCCGCGCGAGAACTTGATGTAACTATTCTCGATTCAACTATTGCACAGACAAAAGGCGCTCCATGTTTGCCTGCCAAAGCTTACTCTGAAGGCTTAACAAAATATGATTTCGCTTGAAGCAGGTTTTCACTTTGTAATTTTCAATGTTTGCAGATTTCAAAAATGTTCGATAATTTCCAATTTCCACCAAATGAGCCTATCGGCGGAATGTATTGAATATCTGGACTGAATATCAAACTCAAACCCCATGCTAGAGGAAGTCATTAACCCTTCACATAAAAACAAGATGCTATGGAGACAAGCACCATGACAACTATTGATCTGGTCTCAGAATAAAACAGGTTTATTGTTAGGATTTAGAGAAGATTCTTGTGTAATTTATTTGGTTCTCCCATCTCTGTCAGCCGTACCCGGTCAACACCTTAACTAACATACGGGCCTATTATGTACCTCAAGTTTTTTCGCTCACTCATTCACCAAACACAACGGAAGTGATAACTCAGCTCATTGTGATACCGTAACACAAATGATAACTTAGTTCATTATGATACCGTAACACAAATGATACCTCAGTTTATGACATAACATGAGATGTTCCTTCTTTGTTTCCGCATATTTCATCTTTTGGAATTATCTATTCTAAAGCTGCGACCTCTTGGAAAAAACCCAAGCCCTTCTTAAGCGAATGGTCAGTGTTTCCAGATAAAACGTTAAGAATTTGACAGATCACCACATATTAAAAGATAAGTTCTCAAAGATTTTACTGACCAACAGACCGACCAACCGACAAGGAGAGCCACAAAGACAGCGACTGAAAGATCTGCTTAACGCAGGTAATAAATACGCCTGGCAGCCTTTCACAACGCCAATCAAGCAGTAAACCGCAAGCAATCGATTGCAGTACAAAAATATCAAGCATTTGTTGCTGTCCTGTCTTGAGTCGTATACCAGATTTCTTTAGTTTTTTTTTTTGAGTTCGGAGGCGAAAACCAGATCTCATTTTATCCGGATTGTCAGCTAGATTGTGGTTAGTGGATGGCCTCTACCACAGCTATCCATGTAAAAAAAAAACCTCTGGATAACGAAGCTCTTTATATCAGTAAATTCGGAACTTTCTCCAGTGTAATAATGGAGCGGTCTCTGGAATTCTTATTGATTTATACGGCCTTATGTCATAAATAATCCACGGTTGTTAAGCTCTTGTCGACGGTTCTTTATTGTTGTGAGCAGAGGCGTTATGCTGGAGATATGTTCTGGAGACTGTGTAATAGATGACATGTCACCGACCAGATCAATCGTGGTCCGTCTACTGCTAGTCCCAGTTGTCTCCAACAACCAGTCTTCACATCTCTCTCTCTAACCACACCGCTCAGTCTCTCAATCACGCCACCCCTCACCATTGACTAGAATTACCTTGACCTGAGGCCCCGTCTCTACATTTCTCACCCTGTGAGTTTATCACACGAAATTGTCCTCCCCGGACTCATTACCTAGATCCATTTTACCCTCTCTGCTACACAGGGATATGTATGCTGGAGACATATCGAGGTTTGTCTGTTGGGAATATTTGGGGATATTTCTAGTCGGGATATATCTCTTGGGGATATGCTTGTTTGGGAATAAGTCGATGCAGCTATGTTTGTCACGCTATAAATGCCATTCATTCTCTACGATACCTTGGTGTAGTTGCGTGGTTGCCCAGCCAACATTTGAAAATATACACAAACAGTGATGAACAAAAACTACATATGTTCGGTGATTTGTGCAGCCCTAATTAATGTCAAAAGTTCTTTCACCTTACGAATGGAAAATGTACCGGAAAAGGAGAATGTCCGAATCTTGCATGTTGGACATGCAAATTCTTAAGAAGTAATGTCTATAAAACTGCCACTTTAACATAACAAGGATTTGGAATAGGTTATAATCCAGGTCGATGGTAAAATGTTAAGTGTACACATGCCAAGTAATGCTAAAATAAATTCAATAACATTCATAGGACGTTAAGGTTTCTTTTGATGACACTTATGTTATTAATTTAATTTCACGACTTGTTTTCTTGTTCATCTAACAATGGGATGTTTCCTGTCACCGCGGAGCCAAAGCAGCAGTATCATGCTCTGTCGTCACTCGTGATCCACCAACAAATCAGTCTAATAAATAGACTTCAATACCCGCGTCAAAACCTGGAACCATAGGGACTGTGTCCGAACCTGAAAGCTTCGGGAACTTTCGCATGTTAATAACCGGCTCAGCAAAAACTCTTAAGGCATAAAGAACCCGGTTTGGGAACAAAGTGCCGTGAAAAGACAGCGAAGGCAAACGTGCTATTTCGCCCAATGGCCAGTAAGTGGATTTCGTTGCTTTAGTCCAATCTCTCTCACACCGCGCGCGTTATTAACTTATGCAATTCTGCCAGCTCGGGCCAGGCGTTTTTAGGCCGAGCAAACAATTTGGTCTCATAAGTCCAGACTTCATATTTCATTAATGCCAAGGGGTATACTTTCATTGGCTTGTTAGCGGGTGTCCAAAGATTCGAAAATGGTTCTGTCCAGAAATCGATCGGATTGTCCAGGTTCCGACGGTCCTGTAATCGGGCTTCCTTACGGGACTATATCTGCTGCGGCCCTGGCGAGCCTCAGTCTGCTGATCGCCATTACCTCCTGCGAGAGATCAGCAGTTCTATGGCAACAAATCAGCCCGAATAAAGGACAAATTAAACATTAAACCATCCCTAAGATGACTTAACAAATTGCCCGACCAATGAGATGTGAAATTAAATCTGGCCGATTGCTGCTAGAGTCTGACAGATCGTGCGGTGGCGGTTGTCGGACTGATGACGGCGGGGAAGCGTTCCGCGGCGCATCAAACCGGCACAACGCATCCCGAGCCGGCGGACAACTGAAGCCATAGCGGACCATGGGGAATAGTCTAAGTTCGGCTCAGCCGACTGCAGCAGATAAATGGCTTCCTTCGTGTCTGCTTAACACTTTATAATGGTAGTTTCCTCATCACCTGCATCAGTTATTGTCCGCCATTCACCTGTCGTTGGCCTTTCTTTATTTTCTTGATGTTATCTTTCAACCACGCCCAACCAATCCCATACACTTGATCCGACGTCTGCTGGCTCCAGAACGAGATCAAGGACAAATTCGTACATTCGACTCAGTGATGTGCTTGTACTTTCCTGCTCTCTACTTCGTTACTAATCCGGTAACCGGCAATTTACCCGAAGACCAAACGAAACGATAAATCTAGTAAATTAGGCTACTCTGGTGGACGTCAAAAATAATTCATACCTGAGTGAAAATAGATCGTTTTCCACTGTGACGTTACAGTTGCTGTGTAGTGCATTGTGGGTTAATGAGTAGACCTACGCAAGAAGTGTGACGCACATGGTTTTCTTTCAATCTTATAGTTAAATAAATTAAGTAAGTAGTAGGCCCAATTACCTCTCCTACATGCAACAGGTAGCCCTTGTTGCATGTATGGGATGGCCTGTTTATTTCTCACAGATAGCCGCCATTATGTCCTCTGTCCACACAGTACGGACTACAGTGATCACTGGCATAGGACACACTTATCACTTATCACACACATGTGAGATAAAATAAAATCCTGTGTGTTTTTTGATCGTTTCAATCTGCGCTACTTAATGAGAAGCTGAAAGCTGTTTGGGAAATCCTTTTTGTCCTCTTCATTCAAAAGTTTCTTTCCATTATCAACGATAATTCCTCTTGGTAGAATGGAACAGAGGCTCCTCATCTCTGGTGATCTTTTCATGATGGGGTTAGAAATGCCGAAATATTAAGTCAAAAAGTTTTCCGAAAATTTCAAAACAACTTCATTAAAATTGTAACGTAGCATATACCTTTTAATTTAATGCTTGGTGTTGAAAATTCATGACCATGAGGCCTGTTCTTGAGAATTTATTTTTTTTATTTGATTAGTATTTTACACCGTACTCAAGTATAGTTCATTTACACAACGGCGGCCGGCATTATGGTGGAAGAAAAGCGGACCGAGCCCGGAGGAAACCCTCATCCATCCGCAAATTGCTGGCGAACTGTTCCGTATTAGAGTTCCACCGAACTACCTAGGATAACGGTATATACGTGTGTGACGTTTTGGTGCGATGTTGGTGCTGCATGTATTAGAATACCTCAGTGGAGTTGCTCCTGTGGTATCCTGGTCTAGGCTAAATACTAATTCGCATAATCAAGCAATTTAACTTTATTGATCTGAAAGTTCCACCATTAATTCTGTGTTCTGATTTATTACAGGTAATCTGGCGTCAAACTCATCATAAGCGTAACGCCTGCATGCTGTAGAGTCATCATAGCCTTCACGCCTGAATACTGTAAGCTTGTCCCAGCCGTCACGTCTAAATACTGTAGGCTCAACCAACCGTCACCTCTGAACACTTTAAGCTCATCCTAGCTCACCTGCAGACTGTTTGTGCTGATGACAACAAGTTTTCGTCCTCTTCCCATCCTTTGTTATAGCTCATCCTTACCAGTGTTCATCGCACCTAGAAGTTCCGCGTAGGTACTTCAAGTGTCAAGTATTAGTCACGCCTGGAAATTGTACGCCCAATGGTCACACCTGGACAGTACCCTTTACACCTGGGTAGTGTGTGCTCAAGTTTCAATCGGAACACCTGGATCGTTTGCGTTTACCCCACCAATATCTAGATGATATGCGCTTACACATAAAAAGTTACATCTGAATAGTGCGCGCACACTTCATCAATAGCCACACTTGGATTTGTACTCATTTTTACAGCGGCACATCGTGTTTGCTCCCCTATCAGCACAGGTGAATAGTGTAACCTCACCGATCAGTCGGAACAGGTGTAAGCTCACCCAATCAGTCGTCACACCTGAAGGACATATGCTAACAACCACCAGGCACACCTGAGTTAGTTATCATGGGTCAACTCCTGAGTAGTTGTTACAAAGGCGCTGGGTTCCAGGGCAGCGGGGTGAACATCACAGCGGCCCAGGTGAGACGGAACCAGCGGAGGCGGACTATAGCGCACTACTACGAGAATCCCGAGGCCTACGAGGAGAAACCGTTTGGCTCCACGCTTAGTCCCTACAACCAACCCTACCGGAGAAAGTCCGTGTTTGATACACCTTCTGCGGACAGCCCGGAAAGACAAAGAAAGTCCTCCTACCGGGCTGAGAAACGGAGGCTTTCCACCTATACATAATATACAAAGTGGTTTCAGACAGAGATGAATGGGTATATTCTTGTTACAAAGCCGCGTAAGTAGACGCCACTAAAGTGGCCCTTCTATCACACTGCAGCCGCGAAATGATCTATCTGGTGACAGTGACCGAGCATTGGTTTACAAGTGAACAATCGAAAGTTGGTAGATCTTTTTATTGAGAATATCATTCTCAGATGACCTCTTAATAGGTTAAGAAGTGTGTTCCGTTCATCAGAAGACAGAAATTCTAACCTGATGGGGATCAGCCATTGGGCATTTGTTCTTCTCTGTCAATGTCACCTGGTAAAAAGTCTGGGTTGACTGCCCGCTGACAACTGTTAAATCATGTTAATGATCGCTGCGGACTGATAACAGTAATTGAGATGTGTCCTGCTCGGTGGAATGTGTCATTCGGAGCGGGATAATAACCAAGTCGCCTCTACAGGAACTCCTTTCCTCGAGCAAAAACCCGAAGGTTTCACTCGATGCTTCATGGCCCTGTGCCAAGCCTAGCCATTTTGTTTCCTTCTGAAGTCAAGTTGGCAAATCAATTCTCGTGATGAGAGAGAAGGAAAAATACCATTAACCACTTTGTGTTGATGCTGATGACGGCACTACTTCTCCGACCTAAGAGACATTCGCCAGCACTCGCCATCAACATATAGTTCATCGACGTTAACGATCGCTTAAGAATGGGTTTTCTTTTACCAAAAGTAAGTTTGTGGTTTGACAAAAAAGCGACAATAACCTTGTAAAAAGTCAACAGCTTTCAGGAAATTGGCAGTGCTGGAAGTGCTCTTGAGGTTTAAATGTTTAGCGGTGTGTGCATATAGTAACGTATGTAGGCAAAATACACATTCTCGACTTGGAGACGTTTTACTCCAAGCTATAAGCTAAGGTTGTGATTCCAAGAGTTATTAAATAAAAAGTTGTAAACTAGGTGTATCCGTTCCCCACGACACACAAACACACACATACCATCTCACCCCCTATGGCGCTTAGCTATATCTTCACCTGGAGTACACAGATGTTTATAAATGTGATATGTATAGCTGTACACGAATAGTCAACTTTTTAAACATTCCTTCCTTCTCGTTACAACTGACAATGTGTCGATAATCCATAGTCCTTTTTAATCGGAGATTAACCATGTATAATAAAACCTGTATATCGTTTGCGGAAATAAATACCTTTATAGCAACCCTTACATGAATATGTACAAGCGTGGAGAAAGTCTTTGATTAATTTTCTATAACGTAACGAACGAAAACTTATGGCTTAGCGCCACGGTGGCAATATTTCAGTCATGTGGTGGAAACAGATTAAAATCTGTAGTTTTTGGTCTATGTTTGACATGGAGCGTTTCTTGAAAAAAAAAATTGAAGTCAAACATTATTTAAGTATGGTAAAGATGTTGCTTACACAAAACACTTTTGCTTAAGCAAAAAATTATAAACCTATATGTAGGAGTATATACCAACATGGATTCCACGCTGGGAGTTTTCTTTCTGGTAGTGGGTTCTATATTCCCCTGATTATATGGCTCCATATCCATGGGCTCCACATGCCCAACTGCAGTATTCCCCAGAGGCTTACGCAATAGCGTTTATATATGACAAGACTGTAACTTCCATATTTGATATTCCCGTAATCGGACGCCATAGATTTGATATCCGAATAACACTTTTCATTTATCTCAAGACTAGATATCCCCATAGTGGCTTTAAATAGTTGCTATATATTGCTTGGCCAGAAGATGCGAATTTAATACATCCCAGTTTTTCGCGAGAAGTTAGATATTCCCATAACTACAGACGACAAATGAGAAACTTCGAGAGCTGAATTTAACTCGGTTTATATTTCCAGGGTTGCACGCATCAGATTTCATAATTCTCCATGCTGGTTGCACGCAACAGGTATTCGTCAAAGATATACATTACAGAAATGGTCCGAAATGTGGTATGTTTTAAAGAATTCTGGAATGTGCGTAGGCTTAACTTATCTTACGACATATGTTGTGCTGTGTACTCGGTACTAGACTGACGCATTTAGGACACTATGCGGAAGTAACTTCACCAGTCAGTCTTGTAATAAGTTGAACATAAACTTGGCGGTGGGCAATGAGGGACATAAAATAATTACCCCCTCATAGTCAACGCGTTAAGAACTGTCACTTTAGAAATTTGTAATGTCGGTCACCATAGTCGTCTATCTTTCAGGCTACTAACTGGTTTTGGCTATTTCTTTCGCGGATGAACCAAAGTAAGTCAAAGTTCGTGTGACCACTTAAGGGACGTCTTAATGGTGGCACCTCTTCCGGCTTCCCAAAATAGCGAATACACACTTCCTGTGAATGGACAGCTTCCTGGCTGTGTTCAGGAAGTGCAATGATGGTCAGCTGGACACGACAGGTGTGTCTGTGTCAGTGTGAATTTTTTTCACACACAGATTTTACGCGGAAAGTGCCAGCCCCATTCACGCGGAACAAGAAGATACCTGGTAGCTACCTGGTAAATGAAAACGTGCGTGGCTTTGACAGGATATCTGTGTATTTCTTTGACGTGACTGTTAATGACGTAAGCAGACTGCGACAAGGTCGTTATTCAATTCCGGGAAGTGGGGATTTACAAAATGACTGATGCATAAGCTTGACGGAATGCTATAAGCAGCTGTCAGTGGAAATGATTGCCACGTCATTTAATTCTGTGAAATGATTTGTTGCCGGGTAACCACCACGTGAATCGGTTGGGATGTAGCTACTTACATGTACGGAAAGGATTACCATAGGTAAATGTCATGTGACAGGAAACTCTGTGGAATGCTCGTTTACCAGACACTGAATAATTTAGAGTGACAGGTTAACAGTAGATAACTGTTGTGTTATAGGATCGTCATAACATTTTGCGACTAGCTGAATTACACGGTATCTTTCATGTTACACAGGCGCCCTGATGTGCTGGGTAATTGTCCTTTAACAAGGTCACCATTCTTCAACGAACTGCTTTGCCAGATAGCCAGATGGCAGCATCTTCGTGTAATTCTCGCATCGCACTGCTGATCGTCGTGGTCTACGAGTTGACAGTCGTGCTATTTGGTCAACCATCGTCATACAGTCTTCTAACGTACTGAAGGCCCGCTGTAAGATTCACTAACGTACTGAATGTACAGGTAACTATCGTGTGACCCAAGCCACATACAGTTCACACTAACTTACTGCTTTTCCAGGTAACTATCGCGTGACAGGATCGCCATACAGTTCACTAACGCACTGGTTGTCCAAGTAACTATCGCGTGACACGAGTGCTAAACGGTACACTAACGCACCGCTTTCCAGGTAGCTATCTCGTGAGAGGGTCGCCTTACACTTTTCTAACTAACACAATGATTGTCCGGGTAACTATCGCGTAAGGATCACCTTACACTTTTCTAACGTACTGGTTGTCCAGGTAACTATCGCATGAAAGGATCGCTATACAGTTCACTATAACACACAGATTGTACAAGCAACTTTCTTGCCACGGATCGCCATACAGTTTACTGACTATCGCGTGACAGGATCGCCTTACACTTTTCTAACACAATGATTGTCCGGGTAACTATCGCGTGACAGGATCGTCATGAAGTTCACTCACGCGGTGATTGTACAGGTAACTATCGTGTGACGGGATCGCCATACCTAACGTACTGGTTGTCCAGGTAACTGTCGCGTGAGACGATTGCCATACAGTTCACTAACACACTGATTGTCCAGGTAACTATTGTGCGAAAGGATCGTCATACAGCTCACTAACGTACTGATTTTCCACGTAATTACCGGATGAAAGAATCCCCATGCAGTTTACTAACGCGCTGTTCAGCGGGGTTTTTGATTACGTTAATGATTTGAACGTGCTAGTTATCACTTCAGCGACGTACTAGTTTACACCTAATACAAGCTTCAGATGACAAGTTGCCATACGTTTCACTAATGAACTACTCTACATTTCCGTAACGTACTGCTTTACGCTTCATAGAGGTTTCTGCTGCAGTTATGTGACAGGATCGTCATGTAATTCTGTGGTGTTATCTGAGGGACGCTGCTCTATTCAGAACCACTGGTTCTTCACCTCGGTGTTGTGAACAAGAAACTGTTTTTCCCATGAGGCGGGCTGCACAGCGGCTTTGGCAACATAATTCCCGCTTTGTCTGGGAGACCAATCTACAGACGCCTTGCTCAAGAATAGAAAGTGGCTAATAGGGAAATGTTCTGATCGCTTACGAGAATATGATGTGGACTGCTCAGAGACTTTATGCCCTAGTCCTTCATCCGACGTCAAGGGGCGTCGATTGTGGAAATCCAGTTATCACGGAAATGAGAACTTCATGTCACTTGCTCACCGATTACGGCCGACATGCCGAAATCACGTGGACCAGATGACGTCATTGAGAGCGCGTGCAGCGCGACATCTCCGCATCTTCGTGCAATATGCAAACATTGCTCGTCTAGACTCAAGAAAGCAAACAGCTGGATAATATTACAAATGTAATATAATATTAGACGAAGTGTAATTAGTAATCACTCCTCACACTCATTTCCAAAAAATGTTATATCTAGTGGCTTGGGTTTAGCTGCCTCTGGAAAAGCCCAAAGTCTTTTATCCCCTACCCCACTGAGAATCACGTTAAAGCCTGCTTCATTTCCTGTTAAGGTTTGCCGACGTCACCAATACTTTTCATTTTGTCACCTCACAGCTAATCTCGACAGCCAATCTTATTAATTTTCTGCCATGTTATTGCACAATATGATAAATTAGTTGCCCCCCCCCCATTCTTGATGCATTCAGCAGCCAAGGATATTACCAAAGTCATACACGTTGCTAATAAAGTAGATTGATATAAGACCTTTCCTATATCAAACGCCTCACTCCTGTCTTCAAACCAAACACTATTACATTAATACCGTCAGTATTAGAGAAGATGGAGTGAAGAAACAGCACAAAGATGCCGTTAGGCTCTTACTGGGCGAGCAGTTTAAACCTCCTACATCCAAACCATTGAGGTTGATGGCTCAAAACCAGGAGAAGTCTCAACCAATTTTCAGCTCATTGCCCAGACAGTGTAAGTTCCAAATAACTGTTATAATGATTCTTAAACCACTTTCTTATAACTTTCACCTTTCCAGTTAGGTTATGGTCGATGAGGCCATGTGTTAGAATCCACATGTTGCTGCATCCACCAGGGTCCGATTGCACAAAGCAATTTTGTACTTAAGTAAATCTTTTAAAAACTGAAGTGAAATTAAACATTCTCGAAATTTTGAGAATGAAGACATGGGTGATGAATGTATATCACGGCGAGGCACAATTGCCCCCAATTTCAAAACTAATAAGCATCAAATAAGCCCTGGATTAAACTTAAACCAGCTGTGTATAAGTGGTGCATTGTGGGAAATTGCACAAGTAAGCCTAACAAAGAAACTGTGCTCAAACGTTGGTACAAAGTATTGTGGAAAAATGTACATCCATACAATTCTGTTCACCAGCCGCACATAAACTGTACAATTTCTAATGTTGCAAGCTTAGAAATTGTGCACCACCAATACACATCGTCATTGTGGATATGCAAATTTGTACACTGTCCTTTTTAAAGAGTACAGCAGTCCGTTTATCTGTCAATCTGAGGTCATTCTCGAGGCGCATGGTTGCAAACTGGCCATTGCATCATCATGACAAACAAGATCACCCGCTGCCCGCCTAATGATTTCAGGCAAATGGGTTTGTAATTTCTACTCCATCAGTGGATTAGGGCTCTTTGAGGAAAAGGAGATCTACCTACAATCCAATTTGCAGTATCTGGACCTAAACTAAGCGCCTTTGACTTTGTCCACAGCGTCATGCAGGGCGTGCGGGTGAGATCTTATCACGTTACGGAGCGGCTATAGTGCCGGTTCAGGAAGCGTAAGGTTGACGATAATCCTGAGGTTATATATGTTAGAGAGTGAGGTATGCAACAAAAGCCTTATTTGTGCAACGAATGGATGTCAGCCGGGCCAGCCTACAGAGCTTTACCTTTTAATGTAATGGATATCTGAAACCAATATCGTTATATTTCGGAGTTTTAGAAAGCGCGGGTCAAACCATTATTATACCTCAGCAAGTCGGTTACATTCCCACAAACAACCTCCATAATTCAATACACTTCCTGCTGTTGCCTTTGACGACCGTTTTTTGCCAATTTTTCATCTCGTGAGACGTGTTTCGAATTTCATTGACGACTTTGTGTACTACAAAGTCCTGTACATTGCCTTGCCAAGGATACAGCTGTTCAACCGGACATTTACATGATACGGTGTGCCGTCCTTGTGGACACGCTCGGTTCCGATTCTGTACCAGAACCCATGACTTTATTTACTTACGCCTTCCCTACCCTGTCCTAACTTCCACCCACACACACGCCCTCATCGCCGTCTCAGTTGTAGGACTATTATAATAGGCATTAAATGTGACACGTACCTGCTAAATGGTAACAAAACCACAATTGGTATAATAATTGCAACAAAAAACAATTCTGAAAAAATTAGCAATCCATTTTTTTTTCCAATCAAAAATTATTAAACCTTCATTTCAGAGACAAATGTTATCACATCATGACAGCCAACGTACAAGGTGTCATGTGGACTTACACAACACCTGTCATGAGAATTCCTTACTGATGTCTTCCGATATTGATATATGTTTTGGATGTGTCAAATAAAACGGTGGAGGGCTACATTAATAAATCAGCTTAATCATTCCACATCTTACCAATGTGTACCAGCATGTTCATATGTATAGTACATGCTTAAACTTGTCTGCTGTTCTCTTTCATTATAAAATAAATATTTGGAAATCAGCAAAACTTTCAACTTAAGTCCCATGGATAAGTTCTATGTAAATGTTTGTTTTAGAAATGTTTTATTCTTTGGTGTTATATATAAGTAATATCCTTGTTCAATGTTTACGCCTTCTGATTATAGTAAAGATTGCAGGGATGCAGGGGTGCAGAGTGGCCTAGACTACTCCGTGTTTCGAATCAGTTACCTCAGAGTAAAGCATTTCTCTATTTAAGAATTTTGCTCTGTAGCTTTCCCTGTCGCAGGCTTCACTTTTCACGAAACTGTTTTCGGGGCTTTGTATAAACTACCAACGCTTTTGACTCCCAATAGGGAAAGCCTGTTTTAAAAGAAGCCACTACGAGTTAATGCTAACAGAAGGCTGTATAAAATAGGCCCATGCGTCAAAACATCAGAGGGATTTAAACGCCAGATCCTAGATCTACCTTTACCCCCAGTCAACCGAAACAGAACTTTGTAAATCGCTAATTGGAATCCTCTCCAGGCTAAACTAATTCGGCCCCAAGCCGAATGAGTGGTCTGTTGTTTATTCCTACTTTGATTCTATAACGATTTGTAACTAAACTATAGTCATGAAGTACTCTTCTGTAATAGATTGACCAATGGTCAGTCCGGCTTGTAATAAATTGCCATTCTTCAGGGAAAGATATCTCACAACATGAGATGATTCTGTACACCATTAACACTACTTCCTACCTTTAACACTAATTCCGACCTTTAACACTAATTCTCATACAAGAAGCACGGGTACACGGGTTAGAAGGAAGGCAACCACGTGTCGTGTGTTTATTTGGCATTCAGCAATGCGCCATAGGTTGTACATTTTCTCCAGTGTGTGTGTTGGCTGTACTTTCAGCTTTCTACACAAGGTTAATACACAGAAGCAATAATGATAATGATAATATAAAAGATAAAACTGGTTAGTTATATTCAGAGCATATCAACTTATAACCGAATTAGAGTGATTCAGCATATATCATGTTTTAAACGAGAAGAGACGTTATTAAGGAAATATGTGCATCGGTTAGGCGTGATGGATTGAATATGATTATAAATAACATTTGCCCGCAGAATAATTATCCATGGCATCAGCAAGACATGCATTAGTGGTGTACAAGTTTATTGTTATGGCATATCATGAATCTCGACAGGCTTGAAAGACAGATTTGACATTTATATTTGTTAAAAGAACATTATGCATAATTTGGAGATCGGATTAAGGAGGGGCTGTCAAAAACTTAAAAAAAAACCTATGTCTCCACGCTACACGGGACTACAAGGGTAGTCTTCCATATTATGAAGGGGAGATAAGATGGTTATGTTCCGCGTATATACAACCTAGTATGCCAAACGATGTTCAAAGATATCGGGTCAAACAAGAGGTGAGTTGACAACTATCTTGGTAAACAGCACATCTGATGTGTGCGGGTCTATACCCTAAGATACAGCGAGTTACTCTTATACATAATATTGGTCATGCATATTGATGATGAGGTCACAGACTCGGAGCACTAAGTTAGGCCTAAAGATTGCGGACATAGGTGTGGACCTGGGGGCCGATTCCACAAAGCCATGCATGTATCTGAACTCAGTCATAACTTTCATTTTAGAGCTTAGGGGGTGGCAGGGCAGAGATTAATATTTTGACCACCTCTTGTTATCTTCAGATAATGTGTCCAAATTTCGACTTTCAGTACCAAAACCAAAACATCTGTGACTTCGTGAAGTTTTCAATTTCAAAATTGGCTTTGTGGAATCGGTCCCAGGTATTGGGAGGTTAGAAGTTCGTCAGAACCTGCCAGCTACCTGATGGATGGATGGATGGCTGAATAACACGGCTGAGTATCAGATGCTGTCTAGGTAAGTGTATAATTCTGTGTTAGCTGTGTTAGCATGACTATCTGACACCGGTCACTTCACCATCTCGGGTGACCTCTGGTCATCAATACAACACATTAGCGGTAATTCGCTGTATTAGTCGCACGCCATTATCTCGTTAGCATGTCAAACACTGGCCGATTTGTCATCGGGTAGCAGAGGCGGAGGGGGGAGGGAGGGAATGCTCATGCCTCTTACCCAACCCCTCCCCCTCCCATCTTCATCTCTTACTTATGGTCCGTTCCTAGTCGATTCGTCAGGATACTTCCTGTCTAAATCAGACTGTCGCCTTATACCGTCGACTTACTCCTTACACATGCACACATTCGCCGCATCAGAAAAGTCCATTAGAAAATTAAAACATTCTTACCTACAGTGTGATGTATTACCTAGTTTGCCTGGGTTACCTCACAGCAACAGTTCCCCATGGCAAAGTGCTTAATTGTTTCGACAAGCCATTAATGAAGTGTTTCTGGAAGTAGTTAAGTCCCATTTGCAGGCTCTACAAGTTTACAAGAGCGCATTAAATTCATTTTCCAAATACGTGGAAGGTAATTACATTCAGCGTGTATTTTTTCGCACAAATCCTCGCTCCCTTTGTGTTGAAAATAGATAGATGATTGTGTTCATATCTTTGTTTCTGACAACTCTCACCATTCCCAAATTTCCTGAATAAAATTAGACACTTTACAGTTGCCTTTATATGTCCCTGGGAAACCAGGGATGCCATTACCTCGATGCCACATTGAAGGGCTGGATGGATAGCAATTCAAATCTCAACAGTGCAGAATGTTCGTCGAACGTGATACTGAAACGTTGTGTTGCAGAATGTTTGTCGAACATGATACTGAAACATTGTGTTGCAGAATGTTCGTCGAACGTGATACTGAAACGTTGTGTTTGACTTCTGTTACCTTGGTACATAAAGAACTAAAAATGATAAGCGCCTGATTTGACTGAAACAATAGTTCAGGACAACTACATTCCTACAAACATCCTTTCACCTGCATGGAATGCAATGGGTTGTGTGTTTACGTATACAAAAATACCACGCCTTAACAGCAAGATACTCATTATAATTACAGTGGTAAAGATATGGGGAGTCAGATCAAAAAACCCCCCAAAAAACAACAAAAAAAAACAACAAAAAAACACGTCCAAACAAGCACGAAATGAGGAGATCTTTCTTCGTACCCGCAAGCCTATGTTGTATGGCTTTGCCTGAAAGGAGGCAAACAAACAAGGGTTAATCATCTAATTGCCTGCAATGGCGCCAGCTACTGTTTATTACACCACAAATAGCGGCGTTGTTGTGTATTTACGACTTAAGCTTGAAGTTTCATCCTCAGCTTTAGGATGAGATAATGGTGAGTTCTGGGGTGATCGCATCCTGAGAATGGGTAGTCGGTGCGGGGCAAGGGGGGGGGGGGTGAGGGTAGGGGTGTGAGGACAGGGAACACATAGGTCTTCACCCACAGACACAGATCGTCAGCTTAAGCAGATCTATATAACGGGACGCGTTTGTGTAGAGGTCGATCAAATCTGCCTGACATAGACAATGATATCAAAGACCCGCGCGGGTCGGCAGAATGTTTTCTTGATCATTGATTATTTGCTCAGCAAAATCTGCGTTATCCCACAACACAAGGACGTTTTTAATGCGCAAATACAGCCAAGGTAATTAAAGGTATGTCAGTATTATCGGTTATGTGGGCGTCTGTATCTGGGACATGAAAGCGCGTGGGGTAACTGCGTGAGATGCAGTGAGCATTCAGAGGTTTGTAGCGTTTTGTTCAGATTTTTCATTCCGTAAAAAATATCTAATGGGTCGACGTTTAAGACGAAGGACTTGTCCTGATATAACCTTTTCCAATTCCGATTATTTTTTCTCGTTTTTTTTTCTACATCTCTCTATAATATGTCGAATTCTGTCCTGGCATGGACATTAGATTGAGGAAGCCATGGAATAATGGAATACGGTAATACATAAAAACCATTGAAGACAGAAATGTGTGTGCAGACAGTTTGAATCCAAAAGCTGAGAAATTCAAGCTTTTCTTTACCTTAATTATGAAATAGTATAATAGTAAGTGTATATGCCTTAAAACCAAGATAACTAAAATGAACATACAATTCTTTACCAAGTTAATCAGAAATCCTTTTTCTTTTCCCATAGATTAGCTTTTGGTATGATCATAAACATATCAAAGCCTTCCGAACTAGCGTTTATGTATTTATTGATTTATATGATTGGTATTTTGAGCCATACTCAAAGATACTTATACGAGGGCGGCCAGCATTATGGTAGGAGGAAACCGGGCGGAGCTTGGAGGAAACCCACAACCATCCGCAGGTTGCTGGTGGACCTTCCCCCTTACGACTGGACAGTAAGCCAGCGTGAACTGCGTTTGAACTCACAGCGATCACACTTGGTGATCCAAACTGGTGTATGTTAAAGATTCGCCTTTTTCAGGTTAATCTGAGCACAACTGGAACAAGTGCCGTTAAACCACATAATCATTCATTCTTTTCCACATAAATATCTTGCCATTTACGTCTCACATAAAATACATTGTATGCTATATCATAGAGTATTTTTCTTTGATTAGTCTGAATGATTGGGTGATGAAAATGGTTTGGTTTAAAATGATAAATATTCAACGTTTACTAAAGCAGAAGGATCACAGTCTATTTTAGGTGCTGTATATAGTATCATCCCAAACAGGGCACAAACGTTTTATAATTGTATGACTCTCTGCTATATCAAGTTTGCAGAGTTATGATTGCTGAACAACTTCAAGAAACCCATTTATTCAGACAGTTATATCAATCGGGCTCATTTTGAAGGAGTCCCTAGCACACTGAAATGATACTGATATCTCAGAAAACTGAGTTGAGGTGCGTTTTGTCCAAATGTTTCAGTCTTCCTAAGGTAAGACACGGACACTGAATCCCTCATTGGCAATGCCCGTTAATGACATAGTGTTCCACCTAAATTGCAGGTTTAATGCCAAGGTATGGAAGACAGCGGAGGATAAAATGAGTGTATATATACGCTTTAGTTTACAGAGTATTTTTAAGAAAAACCCTCCAAAAAGCTGCATCCCAGGAAGCTTTGCCATGCGCTATGTCCTATGATTCAACCTGCGAATGTGTGTCAGACTTCTCTCTGGATCGTGCAATAAAGTTAGCGATATTAACAAGTGTAATGCCTAGCAAATGAACGTACTAAATTTAGTACTGAATGAAACTGGATAAAATGATGTGTAGCTGATCTATAACACTCCGTCGTTCAAATATGTTCTGTGTCTCACTGTGTCCCGCAACCAAAACCACCCAGTAGACTAAATATAAAGTTTTTTCATTGGAAACGACACAGCTTTGTGTTTATTTACTGAAGGACAACAGACAAATACGCGGTCCATACACATGTGTACATATGTACATTTCTGTGAAAAATTGGAGTGGTGTAATTCATACTTTTGTGTTATCAGAAGGAAAACGCAGATTTCGCTATTTTAGGGCGTTTTGCTAAGGGAATCCCCATTATAATAAAAATATGATTACGTGAATTAAAATCATTTGTGCGTCTTCGACGTCAAGCTGGTGAGTTCTAATCTGTTGCGAAGTATCATGTTGGTTCGCGCAATCGTATTTTTGTAAATCGAAAAAAAACAATGAAATATTTTCTAGGGCCACTGGAACTGCATATTCACCATAATAGTTCATGAGTTGCAGATCATTATTTTCAACAGTACAGCGCTAACTATGAATACAGTTGGCATTAAAGTTCGATCCCTAGGTGTGTGCACACTTTTTTTTAGTAATATGAGTTACGGAGAAAATGATTAAGCCAGGAAAGAGACAAGTCTCATTTGTTTACAGTTTGAGAAGTTACATATTAGATATCTATAATGAATACGCATGGATTATATATGGTGGCAATGAAAGCTCAATGCAGCCAAAAATATGTAAGTGGTGTCCACGTTATCAGTCCGTTTCAACGTGCAACGCGTTAGGTGTTAGCATGTCGAATAGTTCCATGTGAGGAAAGGCATTAACGTGTGTTTATTATTTCATCTTAAAGTGAAAGACAGTGCATGTTAAAAGTAAAGTTTGCCAAAAGGTGGGACAATATTATATTTATTTGGGTAAAGTATTTTTTCTAACAGCATCGGCGACAGTGGAAATTGACATTTGACAGTGCTTCGTCAACTAGCATGAAACGCAGCCATTCTGTATGAATTGTGACGTAATTGTTCCAAGCTCGGATCACTTTGTTACTGTAGTAAGCTGCTAGGGTTGTGATTAAAACTTAAGTATACATGTAATTTTGAAACCTGAAATGTTCAAGAAACTTACTCCCGCCACGACACAATGGTCTGGAAATACTTTGCGATGTTTTTCTCACATGTACTTGTTATAATTAAAACACACAGCATTTAAACAGTGTCTTGTCCCTATGTTATGACATGTCACAGTGACAGTCAACTCAGAACATTTATGTCACAGTCACAGATATCAGTACTCAACGTCTACCATACGTAGTTGATGTCGTATTCAGCAGAATACGTTCAACAAACGTAAGACGTATAAACCTCCTCATCAAGGACTGTCAATAACTGTAATACTTTCACCAATGCCTCGTTAACTCACACCCCACCCCTCCCCCCACCCCCGTGTGATATCGGTTGAGTGTACTCTAGTTTACAAAACAATTATTTAAGAATACCCAACTTTTTACCCAAGCGTGTAAAACAAGGAAGAGCAAAACGTTTTGAGGACTTGTGCTTATACCGATAAAAATGAATGAATGAATGAATGAAATCTTTGGGAACTTGGGATAACCACCATTTTCTGGCGGTGATGCGTCATCCCGAAGTCTCGAATCTACCATTCGTTCTGTTAGTTTAGACCTCCACCTAGAGAGCACGGCATATTGTACTACCCCGACTGCTTTATCTTTGTTCGATTTTGTGATTGATGTCGGCTATCTACTGATGTCTAGGGATATAAATCTCTACTTGAGGAAAAACCCACCCTGCGTCTTCAGTGGCAGATTAACAGTTAGCGGTAACAGTTACCAGACTGTAATGGAAATACTCTCCTGTTCCCTCTCTATTCGTCCTTGTACATTTTCTCATTATCACTGCCTATAAGAGTCTCCGATTGGGGTGGAGGGGTGAACTATGGTCTGTCCGCTGAATCGTGATCAACCATCACAGCTCCACAAACCCTATCAATGAACAAGCCACTGCGGCTATTTTCTCACATGCCCACCTAAAGAATGACCGGCTAATCGAATGCCCGTCCAAGTCTCGGTGTCTTCATTAACGGAAATCATTAACGCTTCTATTAGCAAGCAGAATGTGCGAACAGAATTGCTTGGCGTTGATTTTTGATGGAACCACTTTTGCTGACCGTTTGCTTCGTGTCTGTTCCTCATTGCAAAGTCTTGGTTTAATTAGTTTATTTCAGTCAAAAATTTTCGTAAAACCAGCGAGTGTTGTGCGGTTGTAGAGCGACATAACGATCAGATAGAATCTCCTGTACGCGAAAAAAAAAAAACATATCATCATCCACACCACGTCATCCCAATACTATTTTCCGAGCGGAGGTTTCTATTCGTAAAACGGATTGTGGAGAGAGAGTCTTCGGCAGTGGAGGTATAGAAATGTCGTTTTTTACCACTTCCGAGGATGCACGTGAATCTCTGCAACCTGAACACAAGTGGATTTTAACGCCATGCTGACTTCAGTACAATTTAGTTTATGGTAAGACGTGACATATATACCACCTGTAAACGCGACTATATCTCTAATCAAGGAATTGGAAAGTCCAGTGCATATAGTGAAAGTTATATATAAGGACAAATCATGCAGATAGATTCATTTGTTAAAGATCCAACATGGCCGCGAGTGGAAAATGTCTGTTATTGCAACTGGAATTGTAACAATTCTCTGACAAGGAAGTTTCATGATTTCCATGCTGCAATTATTCTTGGAGTACATATAACCATGTACGTCACAAAGGGGTTCATTTCAACAAAATGTTATAAAAGATGTTCTTAGACCAGGCGTTCTGGAAATTACGATTTGGTGAATCCATTTACATGAAACTATTCGATTTATCATTTTCTCGCATAAGACGTGTGTTTTTATTCATGACATTTTTATCTTAGTCTGCAAATTTAACAATTTAGCGTTGTAAAAACATTTGACATTTTCCTTGAAAACAAGGAAGCAATTTTTCATTAACTATGTTACTTCTAATACTCCGCAAAAGTATAAAACAGTAAGCATTTGAGTAATTATCGTACTTCATTTTTCTGTTGAAAATCTTTTTGTGTAACAATGACCTAATACGATGGTGTTACGAAGCTGAGATGTAAATAGACAATGTAGAGCGTGGTGGTTGGTGTTAAAGCTATCACGTTTGCTATTGTAATGCTCTGAAGATTTAAAACACGGTGCAATGTTTATATTTCTTAGTAAAGCTACAGGCAAATGATAACAGAAATCTATAACTATACCTGGGACGATTCACTTTCAGCCTGTTCCAACAGGGCCAGTCCTGTTGTCAGTCAAGTCAATTATTCCCTCCCACAACAACACACGTTGTACATGTATATAGCACCTGGGCCTTTGCTGCGATACCTGCCCTTTTATAATTGCCTGTCACACCGTGACATGGCCGTGTTATGTTGTGTTCTGAAAGGTTCTCGACATTGTCAGGTATTTTATCCTACAAAATACTACCTTAGGAGCCAAGTGTAAATCATGACTCTCCCGCCTCTGGCAAAGCCATTCGCACACGCCAATATGGTTATCAAAATCCAAGAGCTAGGACTGGGCATATGCCATCTCTGTGTATATGATACGTCTGTAGCAGTAAGCAATACTTTGTAAGAAAAACATCTGTAGAACTGATATGTCCAAGGAAGATCAGATTATAACTTTGTACCGACCTGTACCGTTGTTTTCCTTTATCCTTCGAAGACATTAAATTGATAGGCCTGCTGTTCTTGACTGTTCACTGACATTCAGCATTTAGGGAAGAACGAGAGCTTGTATTCTGTGGAATAATGGGGTGACCTTTCTATTGCACACGACAAGATGATTAAAACTGTTCTTTGAAGATATTTAAGCTATAGTCTTATGGCATAATCGAATACGATGTAAGTCCGGGTAGCAGGGTAGTAATTACGGATTTGACTTTCGATTTGCTATCTCCATGTTTTTAAATGTTACATTGTAGGACAGATTCTATAATTTAATACTTATCTCGGAATAAACTTGTACATGGGCATACGTTAAAATCCTACTGTCGTTGAAGATATTTCCATAATGACATTACGTGTAGGAGTATGATGGTGTAATTTGCCATCCTCATATAGATAGCCCCGGGGGAGGACATACCTCTCAAAATAAGGGCTCTGCTTCACATACTAACTTGGAAAACCCATTGTGTAACGCAGCCCGATGATAGCCGATCCGGCCGTTGGTACCTTGAAGGCTCTCGGGCAGATTGAAATGTCAACTTCTTGGAATCAAAGAGGTAGATGACCTTCATTCTCATGCTTGATTGAAGACGGCTAACTGTTATAATACCGGAAAAATTTCCCCTAACAACTCATTTGATGCCCTGAAATTCATGAGGGTAATTTGGGACATTGCCTATTGTGTTGTAAAATCCTATTCGACCATGCATGACATGGTAGTGTATATGCTGAGAAATGGCACTATATTGCTTAGACTACACACTATGCTGACATTTGCCACCAGATTCAATTGGTTTTTGCCAAATCCAAGTTTTAAAAACAAAGAGCGTCTAAAAAGTACCTCTCCCTGATTTGTTCTAAATTGATATACTGTTTAGTGTTAAATCTCGTACAAAGACACAATTATTTTCAATTTCGCTGATAACGATTATCGACGCATTTGGAATTTATTCCAGAAAATTTCCAGTGAATGTTTAGCCAACGCTTACAATAGGCAGTGACTGATACGAAATTTATTAGAGTTTCGGTTTGACACTGAGTGCACGGATCAGCGCTTGGTAATCAAGGGCAGAGAGCTCGTAGTTTGCGGCGATGTCCAGTAATTGCCATTTCGCCTCCTTACATTGTTTACAAAGACAAATCATGTGACAAATCTCCGGTAGGTAAACAGCGGTCTTCTCTGTAACTAATAGCCGTCGTAACAACCAAAGATTGTCATGTGTGACTGTCAAGAGATTAGCTGACTGCTCGGAGGAGTCATTTTAAGCACGACCAAAGGTGGAACAAGTAAGTTGATGGTACCTACTAAAGTCTATATCCCCGGTTACACTATAGCCTCAAACTGCAGATATGAAAAAAAGCCTGCTTGGAGCTTTTCAGTTCACGGAACCAAAAACTCAGACATGACATCAGGATATCAAAATACTTGTGATTTTCGAGTAAACCGTGCATTGCGTTGAGCTGTAAACATTGTAATTGATTTATTGCAAGTCAAAGCTGAAGAATGTGCAAAAGTGTGAATGTGGCGGATAGGGAGCCTTTTCATGGAGTGTACATATCACGCCTTGTTACATATGCTGATATATATATAAAAGAATCCATGTTTATTACACTGACATGATGCTTTTAAGAACAGTTGCAGTCGAAGCGGAACTGAAATACCTATATTTGTATTTGACCTGGTAAATACTTACGGACTAAGAATATGACTTTTTGAATTGGATTTCATGCCCAGAAAGTCGACTGTCTTCTTCGCATCATTGGAAACAGCTTACCCCTTCTACCTGTTATCTGTCACCAGCTTTATTTAAGGCCTTCTATTAAATCTACATGATTTCTTACACGTTCCATTGAGACTAGTGTTAGAGATTGTTTTGGAAATGAATGTTGCGATTGTCGGCTTGTGACGCTCCTTGGCTGGATTACGGGTGATACAGGCTACTATCGTTGGATTTGACATTTATGTAGACACGCTTTAAATATTAAATTTATTATACGTGGCAGGGGAGGTCCTCCAGAGTGGTTGTGTATGCCTAGTACAGCTCAGGTATGTGTGTTGGTGTATAAGCCTCTTTTACCACGTAGACAATCCCGGGCCATACGTTCAATCAATACTATGCCTGTTTATGACCAGCTGAAATAAAAAAGCAACTGAGACACGTCTGGAAAATGAACCATTGTTCATACACAAGCATAAGTCAGCAACGTCATGAAATTTTTTTTCAGTTTTTGTGTGCAGTTTACATGTTTTTTAACACACGTCGGGACGTGTACTAGTATTTAGATTGGTTTCCCGCCAGCGATAAGATGCACTGAAATCCTGATTGGTGAGCCACCGATGAGAACGATAGGTGTTCAGCTAGTGAGAGCGTGTAATAGAATACATATTGGTGTCCAGCCACAGGCATGTGCACTGGAATACAGATCGGCCCCCTACTATCGGAGTGACCAACCAATCACACCGTAACACAGATTAATGTTCAACAAGCGAGAAGGAATACGGGAATCGACACAAGGACGCACTGGAATCAAGATGAATATCCCGTAAGTGAGGATTTACTGGAATCAGTTTTAGCGTCTCAGCAGTTAACGTATACAGGAATCCAGCTTGGTGCATGACCGGTGAGGACGAGCACTGGAATTCACGATAGTGTGTATAGGAATCCAGATAGAACATGTACTGGAAACCGGATGTCTCTCCCATGAATGAGGATCCCGACTGGTGTCCCATCAGTAGGATATGCAGTAGAATCCAGATATATGCCCTGCTAGTTTGGCCGTGTATTGAAATCCAGTTTGGTGTCCCATAACTGACAACATACTGTATTCCAAACGGATGCCTTAGTATTGTTCCTCACCTGGAATCCAGCTTAAGCTTCGTTCACACTAGCCACAAAAATGGTACGGGGGCCGTAATGAATTTCGTTCCGATTTTGTGACAAATGGGTTTAGTAGTGAAACGTAGAAAGGTGAAAGGTAGAACCGTTCACATACAGCCAAATTCGCGTCAGGCCATGGATTCGGGGAGATGGCTGACAGACCCATTTTTTTCCATTGCGAGGAGAAAAGTAGTCCCAGATTTTTAGTTATTGACCAATCAGCATCGTTCAACATTTTAACATGGTGACAAGTAATGATCTCAACGAACTGCTGATTCATGAAGTGGGAAGGAATAACCTGTTGTTTGATCTTTGAGACTGCAATTGTAAAGATGTAAGAAAAAAGATGAATGTGTGGAGTCAGATCGGCAAGCGTGTCGGGCATGTAAACGGTAACTTGATTACATGTATAACATTTCACTGGTTAGGTATTTTGTCTTGGATCGAAAAATGAGCACTGTATAACCTATTTATTTATTTATTTCATTGATGTTTTACCCCGTACTCACGAATATTTCACTTATTCGACAGCGGCCAGCATTATGGTGGGAGGAAACCGGGCAGAACCCGGGGAAAACCCACGACAAACCTAGTTAATGTGCTAATTCACGTCAACACAAGTACAAGAGCAACAAGACACAGTGTAATTACTTCGTAAATTTCCAATTATATGTTCATTACCAATGGCATTATCTGATCACCCATTGCTAAACTAAATAACGACCAGTTCATTCAAGAAATGAATTTGCATCGGAAACCGGATCCGTGCTCCGAATTTCGCGTAAGTGAATGCAACCCTCCGAAAACTTTATCCTTCATGAATTCGGTTCGATCCCACGACCGACATCCGTGCATAATGTTAACGTTGCTTTAGCTTCCCAGCAAGGAATTTGTGTTTGAATGCAGCCTATGTTGTCAGAGCACTAAGGGCCTGGGCTTATTGTTGTCTGAAGTCCGGTTAATGGGTGGCATGATCTGGAAAGTTCATGATGAACGTGCTGATTACCGACAGTGTCTTACAACTGGGCCAAAACCCTTGATATGTGAAAAGGAATTTTGTACAGCTGTGTTGTCCTCTGAAGTAGTGGACAGAAACCTTCATGATAATACAGACAGTAGCTACCTGTGGTAAGGCCAGCTCGATGTATAATGACCAAGATTTTTTGTTACAGCCAAACTAAAATGCGAATGGTTGGTTTTGCTGGGTAACGGAAATTGGACAGTGTATAATGCAACGACACCGATCAACTGGCCGAAAAACAACTTGTTTTGAAACGTTAGCTCGTCGATTTGAGTGTCCCACGTTTTGAGCACAAAGAAATGATATGCTCCTCAAAGAATTTGCAAGGAGATTCCTGGGGTTTTTATTTTTGTCCCCAAAAGCCCTCACAGTTCTTGAAAAAAAGTTTGAGTCAGCTCGAAATTAGCGAGTGGGTCTCGGTGTCCGCAACAAACATTCTTTTTAATGTTCGCCTAACCGAATCACTGGAAATTCCAACAGGCTGTATCACAGAGCAAAAGAGTGCCTGCAAACAAGACTCAGATGTTATTGTCTATAAATGATTTGAGCCGTATTTCATCGCATACCTTCCAATATAGAAGAAAACATTTCAGAGATGCTAAAACACACCGCGGCAGTACACTCTAAAACTGGAACTATTTCTGTAAATCGGTGACAAGTTAGATCACCTGAGAAATGCCCTCAAAGGACTCTGTCCGCTTCGCACCCAGACCACAAAAATGAATGGATGAACTTCACAACAACTTGTGATGCTCAGCAGTCACTTGTGGATATGCCTCAGCCGGGAGTCTGGCTGCCACCATTAGTGTTGATAGCATAGCTTTCAGGTAGTGGGCACCACACAGTGGAGACCTACATCTCCGACTGCTTCGTTTGTTTGATTTTGCGACTGATGTGGGTTATCTACTGATGTTCACGGATATAGAGTCTGTATTAGAGGAAAACACTACCGAACGTCTCCAATGGCAGATTAACACTCGTCTGTAACAGTCGCCAGGCTGTAATGGAAATACTCTCCCGATTTCCCTTCACGCCCTTGTACATTTTCTCATTATCAATGCCTATAAGAGGGTCCGATTAGGGTGGAGGGATGAACTATGGTCTGGCCCCTGTACGGTGATCTACCATCACAGCTCCACAAACCCTATCAATGAACCAGCCAACACAGACAGCTTGGCCCCATGTGGGGCCAAAATGGGCTTCATTCTGGGCCCCACCTGGGATACCCACGTGGAGTCATGAGGAATTTGTCGGTCGGGCCTATGGTGCCCCCAACTGGGCTAGCCCAAGTGGGCTATTAGGTGGGTCCTCAATGGGTCCTTTCTGGGCTAGCACATGCGGACTTTATATGGGTCCACGTTAGGTCCTTTCTGGGTCAACATATTCGGGCTTTAAATGGGTCCAGGGTTGGTCTGTCCTGGGCTAACCCATTCATGCTTAATATGCGTCCACGGTGATTCTATTCTGGGCAGCCTCTTACCCTCTTACCATTCGCGCTTCTTGTGGGTCCGTGGTGATTTAGCAAGTATATGTTAAATGTAGTTGCAGAATGGGATACATTAACGTAGAGACAGTCCACATGTACTGGTCAATAATTTCATCAACCAGTCAATCATTTAGGCAAATCCCATCGCTTTCTGTAATGTCCGTCATTTTTCAGCAGTTAATACATTTATTTGGAATGTTTTAATCTTAGTGCCACACTCTATAATTTTGTCTAAATACAAACAGGATTGCCGATGGTACACCAACTTTGGCAAGACACTGACAAATTTTCCTTCATCGGAACAGCACATTGGAGCCGTGCACGCCATATTGGTTTTAACATTACACTGATCACATGATGTTCGTGGACAGATTATTGTCTTAAAGCCACCACAATCAATGAGCGCAGGGGAATTTACTACTCCCTTGCACAAGCCGGATTTGAACCCATACCTTGTGTGCCCTGGTCATTGAAAAGCATGCACCGTATCCACTTGAGCACAAGGGCCGAGTTGTTCAAAAGTATATTAACTTTAGTCCAGATAAAGTGTCATTTACTTTGTATAGGAATGAAACTGGTATTAAGATTGAAGCCTTGTTTAATATACTCTTGTACAACTGATCCCAAGTTCGTAGAAAGAGCAAAACAGTTGAAATATGGATATCACAATTTGTATTCAAGTTTTTACATATCTTGCTAATGAACATTGTTACAAGTTACAACGCAGACAGACGCTGTGCAGCTTCAGCTTGCTCTGACTGCCCGATTTCCATCCCGGTCTCTCCCTCCTAAAAGCTACTTAGAAACAGCGCGCTCTGTGTCTGTCTTTGTGACGGTGGTTAGTGTGTTGCGCTTAATGGAACCTGCATTTCATAAAATAACACTGAAAACTCGCAGTAATCTTTAAAGAGAAGAATCGATTTTGGCAAAGCAAACTTTTATATATCATGCAACTTACATGCAGAAATAAAAAAAATAGTTATATTTATAAACTGAAAGTGCAAATTACTTTGATTGTTTGTTTATTTACTTGACTGTTTGGAACCATAATTAAGAATATTTCACTTAAACGACTGTGCTCAGCATTATGGTGGGAGCCTGCAGGAAACCCACGACCATCCGCACGTTGCTGACAAACCCTCCCATGTACATGTACGCCCGTAGAGGAAGCCAGAGAAGCCGAAGAGGCACCTGGGTCATAGATAAACTTTGATAATCTGTCATACAAGCTAGATAGGCCACCATGTTTTTGTGTAGAAAGTATTTATTTTTATTTATTTATTTTATTGGTGTCTTACGCTGTACTAAAGAATATTTCACTTATACGACGGGGGCCAGTATTATAGTGGGAGGAAACCGGGCAGTGCCCGGGGAATCCGCAGGTTGCTGGTAGACCTTCCCACGTCGAAAATATTATCAAGTAATATAAATATATGAAATACAGATATAGGTCTACTTACGGTAAACAACATCGAACAGTTTGGGAGAGCCGAATGCCTTCTTTCCATTTCGACGTGTTGAATTTTAGGGACAGGTCATTAGTCACAATGTAAGACATGATCCTTCGGACACACTCATCCACATTTCTTCCACTCAGGTCGCCCAGAACAGAAACGTGCAAATACATTTCATAAATATTTGAATGTATTTGCGTTTCAAAATTTGAAGGGACAAGTGGATGTATTTTCATTTTTTACCCCCTTTGTGTGTGTCTCTGTGTGTATGTGTGTGTGTGTGTATGTGTCTGTGTGTGTTTGTTTGTGTTTGTGTTTGTGTGTGTGCGTGCGTGCGTGCGTGCGTGCGTGGTGGTGGTGGTGGGTGAGTGGGTAGGTGCGCGTGTGCGTGTGTGATAGTTTCATTGTTTTATTTTGAGTACGTGACAAGCAAAAGCTTACCAGCCTGTATTGGTTTGATGTCTCAATCAGTCCCCCCCCCCCCATGTCATCAGATCCTGTTAGAGTTGCCAGGGGTAACTCCTCTGAGAGAACAACATCGTCAAGAAGTTGATGTGAGCGGGCCAATATCTGTATCTGGGCATCCATAACTCTCATGGCTTCCTTTATTGTCTCTTGGTTATGAAATAGCCTCGCTATAACCTGTTCACTTACAGTGAATGTTCTCTCAAGTACAAATCTATATTGAAAATTTTTATTACTCATTCATAACTCTGTTCATTCAACCATATGCATATGTTTAAATGAATAATCTATGTTCATTGCTGAAATCTAGCCCCGGATCACGAAGCGATCTTAAGACTTAAGTTAGTCATTCAACTTGGAATGCTCCTTTCTCTTATTTTAGCTGAAACTGGTTTTGCAATAACTTAACCAGAATTTACATTGTCAAGCAATATTTTGAGCCTGTTACGTACGAAATAATCATTTTAAAGCGATTTGAAATTTTGACCTAAGTCTGAGATTGCTTTGTGGTCCCAGGGCAAGGTACAACTTGCTTTGCAATCACATATTCTGCAACTGTGCATGTGTCTTTTATAAAAGTGACACAAATAAACAAACGCAAATTCTCAGCATCTGAACCCCACCCCACCCCCACTCCTCCAAAGGTCCATGAAATGAATTTTGTTGGAATTTCAGGAGTAAAAAGCATTTCACTTTCCCAAGACACCCGAAAATATAAATTCGTTTAAATACAACTTCTCACATATAATTTATCGGACACAGGTATAGAACATCCAACAAGAGATTTACCTATCTCTTCTTTCTGGGTCTCTAAGCCTGGGTGTTGTATGTTGGGGAGGTGCCATTGCTATTATTCTGGAACTTACAAGTGGTGGCGCTTTGGGACTTGCACGTGCTGGCGCTCTGGGACTTGCAAGTACTGGCTCTCTGGGGCTTGCAAGTGCTGCCGCCCTGGGACTTGCCTCTGCTGGCATTCTGGGACTTGTAAATGCTGGCATTGGAATAAGGAACTCGGGCATACTCGCATCTGTATTAGGCACGTATCTTTCTTCGTCTGGTGCTGTTTCCACTGTAGACGGTGGACTTGGAACTGGTTCTTCCCATTCAAGTGGTGTCTCACTCATTTCCACACTTGAACTCTCGGAGCCAGAATCAGACGCTACAAGTCTTTTAGTTGTTGGGCGTCTGCATATGAAACAATCAGTGATGATATTTTATATCTCTCAAGCATAAAACTAGTGACAATTTAACGAAAGGTAGAAGCAGGTTAAATGTAAAAACAAGAGTTCAGGTGAACACAACTTATGCCCCAACAAATGCATTTGTTTGAAATGTATAAAAGAATACCAGCAGCATTCTGATGAGCATAACCCCTGAGGGGAATCTTCATCGCTAGTGGACAAATGTGTCCACCACTAATGAAAACTTTATGCAGAAAACAGTTGGAGTACTATTTTCTCACAATCTCACCTAAAGAATGACCGGCTAATCCAATGTGTGATCAAGTCTCTGTGTCTTCATTAAATTTAAAATGTTGAAAATTAGCGAAAAAATAGCATTTTGAAAAACAGTTCCATTTTTTATGAAACTTTCTGTTTATTTTGATTATTATTAAAGTTAGGTAAATTTTGGAAGTTTTTTTTAAATCAACAGGGATTCTAGTATCCTCAAGCCATAATCATTCACTTACCTGAAACCGTCTTACAAATATTATTTCTTGGTGAAAGCGCGCTGACACCACTCGTAATAAGGTTTACCTGGTATTACATGAAGTTCTGCCTCCACCAATATGACAGAGACCCGCGTTACGGAGCAATTCCAACGTGCCGCATAAGGGGAAGTTCGTCAGTGTCTTGCCAAAGTTTATTCGCTTATAACGAACATTAGCGTTCCTGTCATTCACAAAACATCGCGCTATCGTGTTAAATGAAAACATTGCTCAATACAGTGGATGTTAGTGAAAAGAAATCACCGCTCATCTGTCCACAGTGTAAAATTAAAGGGACTTCTTTAAATGTTACCCGACCGGTAGAGCGTCCGCTTTCGGACGGGGAGATCTGGGTTCAAACCTGGGTCGGGTCCTAACAAAGACTTTAAAAAAATGGTACATCCTGCTTCCTCGCTAGGCGCTCAGCAATAAGAGGATAGAGGGTGGACTGGTCGGCCCGGTGTCAGTATAATGTGACTGGGTGAGGGGACTTGTTGGGTGTCTTCGGCAAGTCGTCTCGGTGAGGCAGCACCAGATAAAAGATACGGTGGAAATCCGTCCTGCACCAAGGAGACAACGCCTTCGTACAAGTGAAATATTCTTGAGTAGGGCGTTAAACAATAAGCATTCATTCATTCATTCATTCATTCATTCTTTAAATGTTACCTGAACCGCAATGTCTGTTCATAGATACAATATGACTGACAACGTGTGTTATGAAAAATGACATTTGGGATTGCCATTAATCCGATCCTTGTAGATCCTTGTAACTACATATAGATTCTGCCTGCTTAATGTCAAGCAAATCAGTGAAGATTATTTAATTTATAAGCTCTCTATCGACAACCCCCCGCTAGAGCTAAATGCTTATTGTTTACTGGGTCAAAGTTTTATATGCTTCTCTCACATTTATATCAGCATAGTAAACGCTCAACGACGTCCAGAGAGACAGGGAGACAGACCGGAAATATCCCCGGCTTTGTCATTCATATCGGTACCGTTTACATTGAGCATTTACCTCGGGATTGATCCGTTTACGAGTGGTTAGATCAAATGTTCCTGAAACTGTCGGTGGAAGGATTGACCATAATAGCGGTGAGCAAAGCGTTGGATTGATCACCAGGTTATGATGAGCGGGTTACTTGGCCTTACCACAGGTAGCTGTTGTCTGTATTATCATGGAGACTTCTGTCCACTACTTCAGAGGACAACACAGCTGGTACAAAATCCTTCATAGCGTATCAAGGGTTTTGTCCCTGGTTATAAGCCTGTGTAGGTAATCAACGCATTTATCACGTACTGCTCAGATCAGGCGACCATAAATCGGACTTCAGACACCAATAAGCCCAGGCCCATTGACGCTTCCCGTGATGATGGGCTGAAAGTCAAACAAAGGGACCTAATAAAATGGCAAGGACTTAAGGTTAAAATAAGACACCAGGTGCCATTGCTTTTCACACTGGACCCATGAATATGGGAGCTAATATAATTATCAGTAAACGTTCTGAACTTTGAAAGTGTCGTCTGGATCCAAGCACAAATCTCGATTGTTGCGAGACTAAGTTGGATTCTAGTTGAGGAACTAAATAATAAGACATCCATCTGGAATCCAGTATGTTCTATATTATTATGAAAGCTTCTGTTCTCTACTTCACAGGATCAAGGTCCTTCTTCAAGAGTTTTCGCTTAGTTATAAGACTGTGTCGGTAATCAGTAGTTTAATCATGAACTGCTCAGGTTATGCCACCATAAGCCGGGCAAAATGGTGTCTTCAGACACCAATAAGCACAGACCCTTCCCCCATACATTCTCTGCTCTGTGTGAGGGTAGGCGGGTATTCAGGGAGTTATGGGTTTAACAAAGTTGCACGGACTAAAGGTTAAAAAAGACACCTGTTGCCATTGCACTCCAGTGTTTGCATTTTTACATCAAAGTAATGAATAAAGGAAAAAAGGAACCTAGATAAATATCAGTAAACGATCGAAAGTGTAAAAGCGTAGTCTGCAGTAAAGCACAAGTCCTGATTGCAGGGAGAGTAATCTGAATTCCACGTAACGAACTTAATGCTAAGACATCCACTTGGAATCTAGCATGTTCTTACTCATAGGACAATAATCCGGATTTCCGCACAGGCCTAAAATAGTGGGGCATACATTTTGATTCCACAACACGTCCATGGAACGGGTGGAAAACCAGTCTGTATTTCGGTAAATCCTCATTCATGGAGCATATATTTAGATTCCAGTACACACCAGTTTGAATTCCACTGATCACTCGCGCTGGTGGAACACCAATCTGCCCTCCAATACACGTTCTCACTGCTGGGACAGCAACCTGTATTACAATACACATTATCACTGGTGGGACACCAATTCAGATACCAGGAAAAATCCCGATGTGTTTAAGAAAAACAGCAAAATACACAGAAAAGCTGAAAATAGTTTTCAGAATGTGCTTGTGCACGAACAAGAGCTCATTTTCCAGAAATATTAAGCCTTTGGGACATGTCTCAGCTGTGCTCTTGTTTCAGCAGGTCATAAATAGGCATAGTATAGATTCAACGGCCATGTTGTTTCCCTACGGTGTTTTACGCCTTGCTCAAGAATATTTCGTTTATATGGCCAGCATTATGGTGGGAGGAAACCTGGCAGAGTCTGGGGAAACCCACGACAATCCGCGGCTTGCTGACAGACCTTCCCATGTACGGCCAGAGAGGAAGATGTTAAAACAAATGTTAAAAGGCGAGACACTCCATGAAGCACTCTCTATCCGCAACATACTACCATGCAAAGCGTAGACTGATTCTCCGACGCTTCTGTATGTTCTCCTTTTTTGAATTGGAATTTGTTACATTATTTACAGTTCATCACTATGCATGCTTGTCTCGAAAATCACAAGCTTCTTTGACCCCACAAAGTCGTGGCGGAGTTTTTGGCTCCGAGATTAAACAGTGGCATACTTTCAAATCTTGGTGAACAGAATGGAGCCGGCTCCATGCCGGCCTTTTTCAGGCTGGCAATTTGACACTGTAAGGTAACAAGCGGCTATACACTTTAGTATTTACCACCAGCCAACAGCGACTACCGCCTTTGGTAGTCCTCGAAATGACCCAAAAATGGATACGTTGCAGACGGACTCCTCCGAGCAGTCTTGCCTTGTCAGTCATACATTACATTCTTTGGTTGTTACCAGGGCTATTTGTTACAGAGAAGCCCGCTGTTTACGTACCAGAGATGTGTCACATGGTTTGTCTCTGAACAGCAGGCGAACTGGTTATTACCGAACATTGCCGCAAGGTAAGAGTTCTGTGTCCTTGATTACCAATCGCTGATTCGTGCATTCAGTATCGAATCGAAAGTCTAATATATGTCGTATCAGTTCCTGCTTATTGTAAGCAGTGGCTAAACGTTCACTGGAAATTTTCTGTTGTATAATTAAATAGCCTGAACAATTCCAAATGCGTCAATAATCGTTATCAAAGGGATTCAAAATAATTGTTCTTGGTACGACCTTTAACACTAAGCAGTATATCAGTTTACTGGGAGGTAATTTTTAGATGCTCTTTGTTTTTGAAAATCAGATTCGTTTGACGAAAACCGACTCGACGTAGTGGTAAATGTCAGCATACTGTTTTGTCTAAGTATACAGTGCCATTTCAGGTTATCAAATGAACTGTTAGGGACAATTTTTCCGGTATTATAACCGTCTTCAATCAGCCGTTAGAACGAAAGGTCATCTACATCTTTGATTCCAAGAAGTTGACATTTCAATCTGCCCGAGAGCCTTCAAGGTACCAACGGCCAGATCGACCTTCATCAGGGTGCGTTACGCAATGGGTTTTCCTTTTTAGTATGTGAAGCATACTGAGCCCTTATTTTGAGAGGTATGTCCTCCCCCGGGGCTATCTATATGAGGATGGCAAATTACACCATCATACCCCTAGACGTAATGTCATTATGGAAATATCTTCAACGACAGTAGAATTTTAATGTATACCTACGTACGAGTTTATTCCGAGATAAGTATTAAATTATAGAATCTGTCCTGCAATGTAACATTTAAAACATGGAGATAACAAATCGAAAGTCAAATCCGTAATTACTACCCTGCTAGCTTCTTTTGCACCCTAAAATAGAATTCAGCTTTAATGCTGAAGTAGGTTATGCACCGAACGACAGAAGGTTTTTCTCTTTTGGAATGGAGCAGGAAGCGGTGCCTTGAGAGGCAAGAAATGACCTCTTTTGTTGCAAAACTCCGTTGATGAACTGAAGTCTGTTTTTCGAACCACGATTTATTTTTGTGATTTATTCGTTTAATAATATTGTGGGTGTATTATGTCGAATTCACGAATATTTCAATTCTACAACGACGTTCAGATGGTGAACGATGTCGGGCAAAGATCCCTGACGAAAGGGTAGGTCGATCTCGTGACCTCATTAGTAATGGTTTATTGGCCTGGATTGATCCAGTTTGGAGCGCATGAGTATTTCTGTGGCTATATTTGTTTGAAAGTATACACAGGAAAGGTGTAAGCATCAATATTTTCACATACTACATCAACATTGACTGGCTTCGTCATCTTTTTCCCCAATTCTCCAGTACTTTTTCGAACCAGATAATTCTTTGAGATTCGTGCCCTTCTTTCCTGGCTAATTCCAAACCATAATATGGACCATATTAAATACGTCCTAGTATTACATCCATATATATTCTTTACTCCGAAGAATGATTTCTTCGCCTGTCTTTTTGCTTGTGGAGTAAGGCCATATGGATGTTGCGGACAAGAGAAAAGCTACCCCATTATGTTATAGCATACAGCCTCTCGTTCTTCCCTAAATGCCGAAAGTTCGTAGGAAACTCCGACCACAGGAATGCCACTTTGAATTCTTGCTGGAATCAAATTTAGACCCCGATATAATTAGCCAATCAAAACCCACGTCTATTGCGAAAAAATGATGAATGTAATAGTTACATGTACAGAGATTTGCCAAATCCTATGTTCCAAAACGCTTGGTCGTCCAAGTAAGAAGATTTTCAACAACATTTTCGTCAAACGAATCCAATGGTAAAGGTACAATATGGCTTCCAAAGCTCGAGAATATTGGCAGCATGGGAGTCATGAAAATTCCTTGTCAGAGAATGATTTTTTTCTCGCGTTTTAAAGCTTCATGCAATTATAGACATTTTCTACTTGCGGCCATGTTGGATCTCTAAAAAAATAATTGCATGATATGGCCCGGAATATACCTTTCTCTATGGGCGATTTACTATTTTCCATTCTCTTGTTAGAGATATGGTGCCGTTTGCAACTCATCTATGTCATGTGTAATATATGAACTAACACAGAAGTCTTACCGCACAATAGTGGAAACCGGAATACATGTACATTTAATATCATTAAACTCCAGTCTTGTTAAAATCCGCTTGTGTTCTATTTAGAGATCCACATCCTCTGCAATGGTAAAGACATTTCTGTACCTCGATTGGCGAAAACTCACTGTCACCTATGCAAACCTCCACTCAGAAAATGGTATTAGGATTACGTGGTGTGGGTTACGTCACAATGGAATGTTGGATGAACATTATCGATAACGTTATTACGCCATAATTCCCAGATCACTGCTTGGTAATTTAAAACTCTTTGGCGCGACAGGGAAATTACTGTTGAAGGTTCTTTTGTTTTTCGAGAAACAAATTTTCAGTGTACTTTTTCGCATCTTCCGCGGAATAAATTCATTACATGGTGACTGAGTGAAAGGATAGGAAACTATATGGAGTCAATAAACCTCACATAGGACTCGGTTGACACCTTGCCCAATATGAGGCTTACAGGCCCCCGATGGTTTCGTACCCTTTCACTCAGTAACCATGCAGCTAATAATACGCGGTGTTTGTGCGCTTACATAAGATTCCATGCGATCGCAAAGTAGCTGTGAAATCACAACACAACAACACGTGCTGGTTTTACGAAAGTATGGCTGAAATAAATCCACTAATTAAACCAGGGCTTTCAGTGAGGACAGACACGCAGCAAGCGGTCAGAAAAACTCGTCACATTAAAAATCATAGGCAAGCAATTCCATTCGCTCATTCTGTCAGCCAATAAAAGCATTAATCATTTCCGTTAATGAAGATACCGAGACTTGGTCAGGCATTCGATTAGCCGGTCATTCTTTGGGTGGGCATGTGAGAAAATAGCCGTAGTGGCTGGATCATTGAAGGGATTTGTGGAGCTGTGGTAGTTGATCACGGTACAGCGGACAGATCATAGCTCACCCCTCCACCCCAATCGGAGACTGATATAGGAAGTGACAATGAGAAAATATACAAGGACATGTAGAGAGATCGGGAGAGTATTTCCATTACAGTCTGGTAACTGTTATAGCTAACTGTTAATCTGCCACTGAAGACGCTGGGTAGGGTTTTCCTCCAGTACAGATTCTATATCCGTGAACATCAGTAGATAACCGGCATCAATCGCAAAATCGAACAACCATAAAGCAGTCGGAAATGTACACTGTGTCATGCTCTATAGGCGGAGGCCTATACTACAGCACCAATGTTGTCGCCCAGACTGCTGGCTGATGCATCATAACAAGACAATGGTGGGTATCACAAGTTATAAAGTTTTCATCCATTCATTTTTATAGGTATAAGCACAAGTCTATTTGAAGATGTTGCTTTCCCCAGCATTACACGCTTCCATCAATGAAGATGTTGCTTTCCCCAGCATTACACGCTTCCATCAATGAAGATGTTGCTTTCCCCAGCATTACACGCTTCCATCAATGAAGATGTTGCTTTCCCCAGCATTACACGCTTCCATCAATGAAGATGTTGCTTTCCCCAGCATTACACGCTTCCATCAATGTGTTTACTACCACTTAGTTATTTTGTACCAAATGTGTCAAAGTAGCATACTGGTAGCGGGACGTGGATGTTTAGGTTAAGTAGGGGGTTCCCAACTGTAACTCTGGTAGACATCCATAGATAATTGTCTATAGAGGCTAAGCCGATCCTCTGTACTGCTTGCAGCCTTATTTAACCAAGCTACCGTGCTGTCTCTCTCTTTGTGATGATGGTATCAGTAAAACGTTTTCCATCGACCCACATATCTAAGCTGTTCGTTGCCCCTTGCTGTCTAGTCACACGGAGTCTAAAAAATGCACACCGGTACAAACTCGTCAACGGTTTGACAATTACTTCACCGGTTTGTGGACCCGTTTTCGTATTGTCTACTTCCGAATGTCGCTCACTAAAGTCCGGCCAGGGCTGAGTGCTCTACCAGCAAACCCCCCAAAACGACGACGCAGTTTTCTTTGGATTCCATCGGCTCTTTGGGGTTTTCACACAAACTTAGTGCTTTAAGTATTTCTCATTTACACAAAAGCTTGTGTGCCGTTGCTCCGCTTTGACAACAACAAGGCGGCGCATTCTGATACGATATTTATGTAGATCGGATAATTCTTTCAACATAGTATAAATTTGACCTGTCACCCTTCATAAATACAAATCTAAAACAATATTAGAAACTGATGTCGTTTTAATATAAGTGGGCAGAAGGTCCTCTTTCGATGATTATTATCCTACAACATTGCAGGCCAATAAATATTAAAAAATATTAGATATTACGGATAGAGCTGCCTGAAAATACGCTTACGTGTGAATTACAAACTTAATGTATGAAATTACCCCAGACCCATGTCCCATTAGAAAACTCATATAGGAGGGAATATTTTACATTACGTCACTCGCATGCAAAACTGTCTGGTATAGATAACAAAACTATTTTACATTATGCCACTCGGGCCTCAGGACGACACAGGATGAGAAGAATTTGTGTGATAACCTCACGTTGCTTTGGACAAAAAATCTTATGTCACACACTTAGAAATCAGGTTCGGCAAAGGATTCCTTTATTATACTCTGGCCGAAGAGAACGATGGAGTTCTTTCGGTCAGCTAGTACTGGCCGTCGTGTAAGTGAAATGTTCTTGAGGCGTAAAACACCAATGAGATAAATAAGTAAATAAATAAATAGATAAATAAATAAATAAAACAAACCATTACCACTGCGTACGTTTTAAAATTTTAAATGTTCTTCCATTGTAGGCAAGCCATAAATTCTTGTGAATCAGGTTTACTTTGGCACTTTCGAGCTTTCAATTAGTCGCTATTATCCTGGGTAGAGCAAATCAAAGTATTCCATATAATAACAGAAGCTCCTACATACAAGAACACGTTCGCCACAATAAGGCTGATAATTTGCAGAAGTTGCGCTAAGCCATGGATATCCATTTACCAGGGAGCAAATATATCTCCTTGATGGAAGAAAGTCTTAACCAGAACAGAAATCGGACAGAAACTAAATACACATCCACTGCACCGGCCTAGGTGACAATAACAGTTTACACCATTCTTCAGGTAGTTTAGGGCGTCTTATATGAAGGTCTTTGGGACCTCCGCCATTATAGCAAAGATCCGCGTTATGTCACATCTGGGAAAGTTCGTCAGGTACTTGTCAAAGCTCAGTGGCTTACTCCGGACACTAAAGTTAATGCCATTCATAAAACTTCCACTCCATAGTGTAAATCAAAGATTGTCGAATACGGTGACTGTTGATGGACAGACCTCTCTGCTGTCCAGAAACCACACACTGACAAGACTTCTTTCAATACATTACAAATAACCGCCGAGCCGAACCGAGTGTGCAAAATTGAAACATAACATTAATGCAGATCCTTACAACATTTCAGATTTCAGATTTCTGATTAATATTAAGCAAATCGGTGAGGACAAGTTCTCCGTGGACATTCTCCGTTATCACACCACGTTTACCATCTAATGAACCAGAGCTTTATATGCTCTTCTAGCATTTACATCAGCCTGGAAAAAGGTCGCCCTGACGACGTCTGAATTCCGAAGGATATGATTTACAGATAACAAAAAATGACAACGCAGAGAGAGATAGACCGGAAATGTTCTTGGTATTGTCGTTGATGGCGCTTTTATTGAGTATTTACCTCGGGAATGATCCGTTTGCGAGTGGTTTGATCAAATGCCCAGAAGACCTTCGGTGGTAGGATTTGCCATTATAGTGGTGAGAAAAGCGTCGGATTGATCAGCAGGTTATCATGCGCGGGTTACTTGGCCTTGCCACATGTAGCTGCTGTCTATATTATCATGGAGAGGACAACACTACTTCAGAGGACAACACACCGAGAACAAAATCCTTCTCCGCATATCAAGGTTTTTTGCCGAGTTATAAGGCCGATATAGGCCGAGGATACTGCTGTCTTCAGACACAAATAAGCCCATGCCCTTTAGTGATCGGGTTAGGGCGGTTGGGGAGACAAAAAGTTAGGGGCCTAACTAAATAACACACCAGCTGCTATTTCGCCGTGGTGATTGCGTTTTACATCATATGAATAAAGCAAACCAGGAGCCAATCTAAATATCAGCAGACGTTGGCTACCGTGAAAGAATAATCTCCATTCAAGCAAGACCAGATTGCTGTAAGGCTTAGCTGGATTTCGGTTAACAAAATGAATACTACGGTGAACGATTACCATCTGGATTCCAGTACGTTTTCACTCCTTGCACACTAACCTGGATTTCAGTACACACCCAAACTAGTGGGACATACATCTGGATTCCAGTACATCCTCACTTTGCATTTGGGTTCCAGTACATCCTCAGTCATGAGACATACATTTGGATTCCACTACATACCGAACTGATGGGATCCCAATAAGGATCCTACTGATCCCAACATGGATACTACTGAATTCCTGTCCACATCAATCGGGATTCCAGTACACACAAGCGCTGACTTTGGAGAAACCTCTAGATTGTAATACACGTTTCTCACTGCTGGGACACAAAATCCTCTAAACAACTCACAAAAACTGAAAATAGTTTTCATGTCGTTGCTGAATATGCTTGTGCACGAACAGGGATGGGTTCATTTTTCAGACAAATTATGTCTCAGGGATATGTCGGAGAAGCTAATGATCCAACTGCCATATACCTATGTGTCTCTAGACACGCCCAGGATTGTATACCTGATACAGGAGGCTCATACACAGACACCCACACCTAAACTATGCAAACACATATAAACTTTCTGGCTGACCTCCCCAACAAGATATAAGATTTATATGAAACCGAACAGAGCCCGGGAGAAATCAACCACCATCCGCAGGTTGCTTCCAGACCTTCCCTCGTACGACTGGAGAAGAAACCAGCGAGACCTGGACTTGGACTCACAGAATCGCATGGGTGAGAGGCAACTTGGTCATTACCCTGCACCAGTGCGCTATGCATCCCTTCGACCGCGGCGGACCCGTCAGTTATAAGAAATTCAGTGTTTACTGTGTGTCTATGTAAATGTCAAATCCAGTGTTCATAAACCATGAAGCCTTTCAAATCGGTAACCGAAATATTCATTTGGAAAAAAATCTATAACACCAGTTCCCGAAGGAATCTGTAAGAAACAGTTTATATTAATACCAAATAAAACTGGTAACAAGTAAAAGAGAGAAGGAATCAGTGATATTCAATGATGCAGAGAAGATTGTCGCCTTTCTAGGTTCAAATTCAAAAATTCAGACTTGTAGCCTTGAACTAATTTCTAGGTCAGATAAAAATACAGGTATCTCCGTTATGCTTTGATTGTAACTGTTCATAAAGGCATCATCTCGATGTAATATACCGCCTCGGAGGTCTAGTAGATAGAGCGATCGCTTCGAGGTCGAGAGATCCAAGTTCAAGCCGGGTCGGGTCGTACCAGTCTTTAAAAATGGTACTTGCTGCTGCCTCGGCTGGCGCTCAGCATTGAGAGTTTAGAGCAAGGAAACGGGACTAGTCTGACCAGTGTCAGTATGGTGTGTCTGTCTTCGGTATGATGTTCCAGTCGCTTTAGCACTTTGGCGGCATGGACTCGCCCTGCGAATAGAACAAACACTACATGCACACCAGAAGGACTCATCGTCGTCATATGACCAAAACAAACAAACAAAAAAAAGAAGAAAAAACAAGCATGACGTTAAACCCATAGCATTTACTTACTCACTGTCGATGGAATAACTATGACACAACTCACATCTTCCAACCAGAAATCCTGAAACCTCTCTCCATATTTACGAACAGGAGCGTTATACTCATTATAAAATTTGGAAATTTGCAGTGAAGGTGTTTAATAGAGTATTCTTGATAAACTAGTTTTGGAATCTCGGTCATTCATGACAGATTGAAATCACCATTTTTACACAGGATACAACAAGACATGCAAGACAAGACGGGTACATCATAAAACCCTCGTGATTCGTGACATAGGGCCATGCTAGAGCCTATAAACCACTGTGGACGTAACTCCGAATATGAAGGCCAGTATGGAGGCCTACACTTGTATAGTGTCTTCTATTCTGGCGTGACTCATGCCACCATCAGGTAACATACAAAGAGTAAACAGACATCACAGGGCTAGTCAGTACAGATTTCAGTCAATCAGCTTGGACAGCGCAAGTGAATTACAATATTTACACTTCAACAATTGTGCGCTCTACTTGAAGACAAGAGGATCCTTTGACGTCTTGATGCCATGGTTGGTCTTTGAGATCGGAGGTTTTATAGCGTATATACGAGGTAATAATGACATCGGCTAACTAGTGCCACCTCCTGTTGTGGTAGGAATGGCCGAAAAACTGAACCATTGCAGTCGGACTACTTCGAGCTGTGCTCTGGTCTTATGTTGTGGTAGGAATGGCCGAAAAACTGAACCATTGCAGTCGGACTACTTCGAGCTGTGCTCTGGTCTTATGACAGTGGTGCATGGCATTGTGTGGCTGTTACCAGGGATATTAGCTAAGAGAAGTCCTCTTGGCAATTTGTCATATGATTTGTTTCTGTACACAGTATAACCGGCGAACTGGCTATTACTTGACATCGCCGGAAGCCACGACTTCTCTGTTCTTGATTACCAATCGCTGATCCGTGCACCCAGTGTCAAATCGAAACTCTAATACATTTTCGTATCTGCTGCTGCTTACTGTAAGCACCGGCTAAATCTTCACTGGAAGTTTTTTGTTGACTAATTAAATAGCCTGGAGACAAGCGATTCCAAATGCGTCGATAATCATTACCAACGAAATTGAAAGCAATTGTATTCTTCATAAGATATTTAATGGCAAGCAGTATCAGTTCACAAGAAATCTGGGGAATGTGCTATTTTATGTTTTTCATGTGCCTTAGATATATTTGGCAAAACTGACTCAGCGTACTGTCAACCCTTACCACAGGACATTGTTTCCACACACCATATGCTATTCCCAACTTAGTGTCATATCTCTGCAGATTACTCTGTCTCTGCAAAGTTCCATGTCTCAGCAGAGTGCAATGTTGCAGTATACATCATGTCTCCGCAATCAGTGCGTGAAATAAATCGTTAAGTACAATTTTCCCGAATTAAAGCGGTTAGAAGTCTCCAATAGATGTCAGTGAAGTTAGTTCCCAGTTCCTGGTTCGATATTCCGATGTGAAGTCAGACCCCAGTTCCTAGTTCGATATTCAAAGTATGTCGAACTGGGAACCGGGAGCTAACTTCATACATGTACTACTATTTTAAATTTCTGATCTTTCAACTGCAGTTAGAGGCACTAAACTTAGTGCATGCACACCTAAGGACATACCGCACCTGAAGGTGCAATGAGTTCCAAGTTTTGACTCAAAGGGGCGAATATGCAGTCAAATGGCGAATCGGGAGCTGAGTCTGCACAGCTCTTACTACTGCGCCCAGAGGCACTAAATTTAGTACATGTACATTTGAGGACATGCCATACCTGATGGTACAATTATTTCCAAGTTCTGACGCTAGGGGGCGAATGTGCAGCTGAATATCAACAGGGAGCTGAGTCTGTACAGCTCTTACCACTGCACATAGAGGTGCGAAACGTAATACATGCACACGTTAGGACATCCCGCACCTGATGATACAGGTAGCGCCAAGTTCTGACGATAGGAGGCGAATGTGCAGTGAAATGTCGTGTCTGGAGCTTGGTCTCCGCAGCAGTTTATTTAATCAACTCAACAATCTAGTAAAACGTAACCTGACATCAAACTCCAAAACTTACAACGTCTTTTGTGGGGTATGAGATCTCAGCGCCTATTTCTTAATTCGCAGTGACGGTCTAAATGTCCAGTTAACAATTCGGTTAACAATTCAGTGTGACAATTCAGTGTAACTTGACGTCAAACGACGAAACTTTTGACGTCATTTTCTAGGGCTTGACAAGTTGTGTTTGTGCTCCAAGTATGAGATCGCTGCGCCTATTTCTTAAGGTGCAATCTCTAGGTATGTTTGATCGGAGCTTGTAAACTGTGAACGGTTAACTGTGAGCTGTGAGCCAACTTCACACACGCAATTATCCCTCCAATCAGTCCGCCAGCTAGTCCTCATTCAGTATGCCTGTTAGTCCTTAAGCCAGTCCACCTATCAATCATCCATTCAGAATGCCAGTCAGTACTCCATTCAGCGTTTCAGCACGCCTGTCAGTCCTCCATCCAGCCCACCAGTGAATCCATTCATTCCTCCAATCACTCCGCCAGTCAGTACGCAAGTGAATTATGCGTTCAGACAGCCAGTCAATCTTCCGTTTAATTTGCTGTTCAATCTTCCATGTATTACGCCATACAATCCTCCATTCAGCCCATCTTCGATTGAGTAAAGTAGTCAAACAGTCAGTACGCCCATAGGTCCACCATTCAGTGCGCTACTCAATACCCCATCCAGTACGCCGGTCAATACCCCATCCAGTACGTCAATCAATACCCCACCCAGTACGCCTATAAATCCTCCATTCAGTCCGCCCATCAATCGTCCTTTCAGTCCCCTGGTCAAAACCTCATACAGTACGACAGTCAATCCTCCATTCAGTGCGCCAAACAGTCCTCCATTCAGTAAGCTGGTCAATCTTTCATCCACTCCGCCAGTCAACCCATCATCCACTCCGCCAGTCAATCATATCCTCCATCCGTCAAACCATCCTCCATCCAGTTTGCCCACCAAACCTTAATCCATACGATCATTCGGTTCTCTATCCAGCCTGCTTATCTGTTCCCCAACTCCTCCGCCATTAATCCACCATTTAGTCCTACAACAATTTCTCCAATCAATATTCCATTAATTACGGTAAGCAATCCTCCTTCCTGTCAGCCCATCTATCCAACAGCCGGTACGCCAATCAATCACACAACCAGTCAGCCAATCAGTCCACTCACCTGGGGTCACCGGGATGCAAAGAATAGGACCTTAGCACTCTAATCAAGGTTGTCATAGAAGACGGGTGCTCCATGAGTAGTTGATCTTGCCAGATCCAACACTCCAACACTCTTGCCAGACCCAACACTCCAATTTGGACCTTACTTTTCTAATGACTTTTGTAAATTTTAAAATCGGGTTAGGTTCTTTTAGCAGGTTTTAAAAATATCCGTCTAATATATTTGGTTGTGAATGTTATTATTGCATCAAATGAATTTTTCAACGAATTAATATTCCATGACATTCGCTGAAACACTAAATAACAATACACTTATCAATCTATAATCCAATTCAATAAATGTCAACCAATAAATCCACAAATACACGGACTAACCAGTTTGCAAAAAGCAGAGACAAGACGCTGTAAAGAAATTCATGCAATCACGTAAAAACTTTGCCAAGCCTTGGTTCAATAAAACTGCTGCAGAGACCAAGTTCAAAACACTACGATATCCTGCATATTCCCCCCCCCCTCCCCCAGCGTCAACTCTTGGAACTCATCAGACCATGCCGCATGTCCTCAAGTGTGCATGTACTAAGTTTAGTGCCTCTAGGTGCAGTTTCAAGAGCTGTGCAGACTCAGCTTCTGGTGTGCCATTCAGCTGCATATCCCCCCCCCCCCGCCCCCATATACCATAAGGTGCGGCATGTCCTCAAGTGTGACAAGGCGTTGTGAGCTCCGTCTCTATTCAGGTGTCTAATGTATTCGTAATACAGAATAACTCATCCTAACGACTGGACACGATGCCAATGACTGGAGAGCTGAACTCAAGCTGCACGAAAATATCAACAGTTCGTGAGTGCCCGATGCCTGCGAGTCGATCACATACACACCGTAAGTCCACAAAACCTTTGCAGAACCCTAAGCTGAAACGTGTAAATTCTCCGCCCGAAATTCCAACAATGACTCAGTCTCAGTCTAATCCACCAGAAATGACTCCAAATCTGGAAGCACTGATTGAACATCGTATTCAACAAAGACTAGAAGAAGCTCTGACACGGGCTGTCGTTGGTGCAATGAAAAATGCACCTGAACTTATCATGATGAGTGACTCTAAAATAACTAGTCTTTCATCAGATTTGAAAACTGCTGTACAGAAGTTACACGAGAAGGACGAACTTCTAGATGCCTGTTCTCAAAAAATTGATAACCTTACTCATGAAATGTCCTTCTTGAAACTCCAGTTACGTGCATCACAGGCAGAGAGAGCAAACTTCAAAAAAGTGTGACCGTGCTGAACAGTATAGCCGACGTGAAAGCGTAAAAATTACCGGCCTAAAACCTTTGGAAAATAAAACAACAGACGATGTTGTATGTAGGCTGGCCAAAGAAGTAAATCAAGATAATCAAAAATGACTGCACGTTCTCACTTTGTTGGCAGAGAGAGACAGCAAATGATTGTAAAATTTGCAACTTATCGACAAAGAAGAGAATTTCATTCCCAACGCACAATGCTAAGAGAAAAGCCGTCTCTGTCCGGAATATATGTCAACGAAGATCTGACAAAGACCCGCTATACTCTATTCAAGTCACCAATTGCCCAGAAAAAGCTGGGGAAAATCCACAGTATGTGGACATTTGACGGCAATATTTTTGTTCGTAAAATTGAAAATGGCGAAGAACGCAAATTTGTCCTATAGATGTGCAGTGTGAACTTTGCCTGGCATTCGCTGCTCTTACAATTCTACTGCCTAACTTTCCATGTTTTCTTGATTCTTGCCAGTGTATGTGACTCAGCTCACACATTATGCCTCAGTATTTCAACGTAAGGGGTAACGCTCTCATGGAATAGTTATATAAAATAGGGTAGAACTATAGTCAGAAGTTTTGTGTTAGTGTTGGTCAAATTGGTAAACCACGGCACGGACTTGTCGTCCTCGTGAAACCCGTTACTGTCCTGAAATACCAAAACCGAAGATGCGCAACTCCCAGAACCCTATTCACACAGGGCCTTTGGACGTGTTAAAAGATAATCTGGAATCTGTCATTGACACTTTCCATAATCACAACATAATACTGACGGTTGACCTGAATGAAAATATGTTGAATTCAGCCAATAAACATTTATCGACTATTATCACTACCTTTGGTACGACTCAGTTAATAAATGAACCGACGAGGCCTGTTTTTATTACGCTGTTAGATCCGATTATATGCAACAAGCGTGGATTGGTAAAAAATTTTGGGACCGTTTCAAACTTTTGTAGTGATCACTGTCCTCTCTTTATCTGTTTGAGATCTACAATCCCGAAGATGCAACAATATAAACGATTAATTTGGCAATATAATGTAGCAAATTGGAACAGGTGCCGTGACTCTTTGTTCCAGGTAAACTGGGAAAAACTAATCTCAGTCGACGATGTTGACGAAATGTGCCTATTGATAACAAATGCCCTTTTAGATTCAGCTCACACAAACATTCCAAATCGTACGGTAACAATAAATCCTAACGACAAGACATGGACATCAACAGCAATTAAGGCAGAAATTAAACTTAGAAATAAACTTTACAAAAAATCTTGCAAATTCGCGAGTGACCGCCATACTAATGCTTACAAAACACAAAGAAATCACGTTAATTCACTTATTAGAAATGTCAAGAAATCTCACGAGACAAATTAAATGAGAAAATTGAATTCGGAAATTTTGGGAGTAAGTTTGGGTGGAAACGCTGTAAATCTTACTTAAAGAATACTAACTCCAACGAAAGTCCAGTTCCGCCTCTGTTAACAGACAATGACACTTACGAATATGATGATGTAAATAAGGCTAATAATAATCTGCTAAACGATTTCTTTTCTAGTGTCTGCTCCTTGAACGACACAAATGTAGCATGCACCTAAAACTAACGCAGAATTACTAGGCATCGCTGCTGTATCCAATGACGTACTTGAATTGCTTGAATCTGTCGACACGAACAAAACTACTGGACCAGATGACATCAGCCCCAAAATGCTTTTTGAAGCTAAGTACGAAATTTCTCCAATTCTGAGGACATTATTCAATCTGTTCTTTAACTTCAGGAAAGTGTCCCTCTTCCTGGAATATCGCCAACGTTAGGCCTACCCCAATATTCAGGACGGGAAACTCATCTAAGTTCGCAAAGTACAGACCAATTTCTGTGCTTAGATGCATCAGCAAAATCTTCGAACACGTTGTCTTTCGGACAGTATTTAGCCAGCTGCGTCCCGAAATATCTGCGAATTAGTATGGTTTTTTACCATCAAAGTCAACAACCGTGCAATTCGTAGACCTCTATTTTGACATCGTTAAAGCCCAACGAAGTGTTTTTTATTATTTTTTTTTTTTTGGACATCTAAGGCTTTTGATCGAGATTGGATAAATTAAAGTCACTTGGAATAAAAGGTGGCATGCTCATCTGGTTTGAAGATTATTTAATAAATCGAAAGCAAAAGGTTGTACTAAATGGTTCTCAATCAAATCTTACAACTTCAAAAGCTGGCGTTCCCCAGGGCTCCGTCTTGGGGCCTTTACTGTTCCTTGTCTTTATTAATGACCTTCCAAATGAAATTACTAATAATATCAAGTCATTTGTTGATGATACCTGCCTTTGCGTTATAGCTGACCAACTGACACAGCAAAACATTAATAGTTCCGTAACTGATGACCTTGAATAAAACTGATTTTTGGGCTAAAACTGGCTTGTTGGCTTTGATGCAACAAAGACTGTAGCACTTACTCTTTCAAGACGCAGGCAACCATAGCAGTTATCATTTCAGTTTTCAGGGAAAAACATAACCTCAATTACATCGTACAAATATTTAGGATTAATTTTTAATAATACTGGGATCTGGGCATATCATGTAAACAACCTTGTGGAAGTTGCCAATAAAAAATTATCCATGTTCAGAGCACTTAAATATCGTCTTATTAGAAAATGCCTAAAAATTATGTACAAAAGTTTTATAAGACCATCTATTGAATATGCAGACATAGTTTGGGACAATATTAGTGAAGGCCAAGTAAATACCATTGAAAACATCCAAAAGGACGCACTACGTGTCATCACTTGTTCAACTAAAAGTGCAGCCTCTAATCTACTCTATGAAGAGTCGGGTTTCATACAATTGCGTAAACGGTGCTATATAAATAGACTTTCGACGTTATCTTATTGGTGCACCTAGCAATGTATTTGATAACAAACTACCACAACCAGTACATCAACGTAATCCGTATCATATCAGATCAACAGATCAACTAACATCTTTTCAATGTAGAACAGTCAGCTTTAGTAATTCTTTTTTCCCACAAACTGTACGGGACTGGAACACTTTATCATGTTCAATCAGACAAATTAAAAATCATAAAGAATCTAATATAGCTCAAGAAAAACTATTTATCCGCCAGTGCCACCCGTATGGTATTATGTTGGCATGCGCACGTCAAATATAATTTTGTGTAGACTGAGAGATGGATCTAGCTCGTTGAATGATGACTTATTTAACAATTTTATTACTGACTCTCCTAAATGTATTTCTGGCGGGCCTTTCGAAACAGCTGCTCATTATCTACTAGAGTGCAGAAGGTATGTTGTTCAAAGGGATACCATATTAAATAACATAAGATTGTTTGGTTATACGGACAGCTCAGCTACAACTATCCTCTATGGCTGTAGTACTTTACCGACTGAACTAAATGTATCTATCTGTTTAGAGGTCTGCCTTTTCATTAGCCACACCAAAAGATTCTAATGTATTATTTAGTGTTAAATCCCAAACTGATTTATTTTATCTGTTTATTTCTGTAGTATTTGGATTTCATGCTTATGTTATATTAGCACAGTTGTTGAAGAGACCAAGTAGCACTTCATGACGGCCATTGAATTATAATTATGTACATATCTGTATATGTGTGGAAGTGTATATATATCTACACACATGTATGTGTGTTTAAGTATATATGTGTATATGTATATTTATATTTAATATTCTGTTAATAATTACTATCTGCTTATCTTTCTGTCAAAATAGTTTCAAAATAATGATAAGATATATTGTGCTTCTCAAGAAAAAAATGATGTATAAATTTCTACCAATTTTACACGCTATAAGCGTGGCTTACTGTGTATATGTGAAGGAAAATAAACACGTTTAAACCAAGTGTGCATGTAGTGAGTTTAGTGCCTCTAGGTGCAGTGGTAAGAACTGTGCATACTCAGCTCCCGGTTCAGCTGCATATTTGCCCCCTAGCGCCAGAACTTGCGTAATGTCCCCAGGGGTGTTTAGTGCCTCTAGGTGCAGTGGTAAAACTAGAAATTTAAAATACATGTATGAAGTTAGCTCCGGGTACGCAGTTCGATATTCAACCTTCGAACATCGAACTAGGAACTGGGAACTGGGAGCTAACTTCAATATCCGAATATCGAACCATGAACTGGGAGCTAACCCAACTGACATCTCCAATAGACCGTGAGAACGAAAGGTCATCTACAACCTTGATGCCAGGAAACTGACCTTCCAGTCTGAGATTCTGCTCGAGAGCCTTTGAGGTACAACGGCCGAATCGATTATCACTGGGCTGCGTTACGCAATGTGTTTGCCTTGTTAGTATGTGAAGCAAAGCCTTATCTTGAGAAGCATGTCCTCCCCCGGAGCTATCTATATGAGGATGGCAAATTACACCATCATACAGCCAGTCGTAATGTCATTATACACTTCTCTTAATTGCCTGGAGAATTTCAACAGAGGCCCGTCTATAGTTTTTTTTTCTCTACAGAAATAGTAAACTATACAATCTGTAGCACATAGTAACGTTGGCAACATGCAGATAATAAATTAAAAGGCAAATCCGTAATTCCCATTCGACACTATAGCTTGGTTTGTTCCCAGATTTAATTCAATAATAGGCTATATTTTTCTCCTTTAGAACTGAACAGTTATATTATTTCTGGACCTTTCATTGCATTGGAGAAGGATGGTTAATGTGTTTTTTGCTGTATTGTTTTGTAAATATCAGCATAGCAAAAAATAGAAAATAAATAAAACGTACGCATAAATTTCGGACAAGTGATCTCTCTATTGTGTGACACGCCCGGATGACGGCCTTAATTTTTACACTAGTTTTTACACTGTGTGCATTGTGATTTATTCATTTATGTATTTTGAGTATGCTGATTTACGCCACAAAAAGGCACTTCGGATTCGAACTCTTGACGTCATTGCTTACGGTCTAGAGTCTGAACTGCCCAGTCTGGACCGCATGAGTATTTCTGTGCTAATCCATGTAGAAAAGTATTAACATATTATATTAACACTGAACGATTGACATATGTTCTAGAGTTGTCCACCATGGTTTGTTTGATCTTTAACTCATATTTCCTAACAAGTTTCAAATTGGCGTGATAAAGTCGTATGCAGCCGAGTGCTGAGTTCGCGTGGTGTCCCAGCATTGTACACAGATCCCCAAGCTATAGGTATAGTCTCACAGCCGCTTGGCACTTCTTTGTTATTACACCATATCTGTCGATCGTGCAGAGACTCCAATTGCAGAACATTTCCGCCATCTGGCAGCGTCCAGACCAGTCTTGTTTACCAAGAAACCAGTCTTGTTGAAGATCGTACTTAAATACGTATTTCAAGCTCAATGTAGAGTAAATTTCATACAGCTGTGATATCAGTGACAAATACTGTTGAATATATTGGCGTACAAACTTACTCTTTGACACACGCTACTTGTCAGTTTAACAGAACGCAATAGAACTCATGAAGCAGTGATCTTATGAGCCTTTCTTACCTTTACGGTACTGAGGATGAGATCGGTAGACACGCTGTATGAGTGCAAAACTTTAAACCGCTAATATATTTATTTAACAAATGGGATCGTGTATCCTAACTGAACTGCTTTTGATTAGTCTGCCCATTTAATACGTCAACGTACCATCAAATTACGTCTTATAACTGAAGCCAACGTCATAATTAAATAAGACTTTATAAAAATTCTGAAAATTTAATATGAGCTAAATTTACGCGTGTGTGCGCTGACATCTGCCATCATTTTCGGCTCCATCGTAATGTGATAGTCCAGAACAGAAATGCACTCACCCTGCAGTGCAAAGAGAGAAGCATTTTGGAATTTACCGGCAAGCATGTATCACAAGGCACAATAGACAATTCAGACATCACAAGACCACATGGGTTTCTTCACAGAGGTCAAAATATATAGAAGAAAGGATCGGGCACTTTGAAATTAAGCACGAGGCACAAAGCATTTTACCACAGAGCATAATACAACATGGCATAATGAAATTTTGGCGGACATTCCACTCCGTACACTATAGCGCGTGCGTCCTGCTTTGCTCAGAGTTTGGAAAGTCATTCTTTATATCTGGAAACATGGTAAGCATTTCTACAATATTTATTTATTTATTTATATATTTATTTATTTATTCCATGGTGTTTTACGCCCTACTTAAGAATATTTCACTTATACGATGGCAGCGAAGCATTATGTCGGGAGGGAACCGGTCAGAGCCCGGGACAAACCCACAATCATCCGCAGGTTGCTGCCAGACCTTCCCACATACGACCGAAGAGGAAGCCAGCATGAGCTGGACTTGAACTCATTGCGACCGCACTGGTGGGAGGCTTCTGGGTCATTACGCTGCGCTAGTGGCCTAACCAACTGAGCCACGGAGGCCCCGCGTTTGTACAATAAACGTTGGCTTCAGCTAAGAATGTCCAGAAGTTTCCAGAGTATAATATAACACGTCCATGATCCGGTGTGACGGCCAATCATAAAAGGGCAGGTATATGGCAGCAAATGTCACAGTGCTATGTACGATATAAAACGTGTGTAGGTGTGGGAGGGAATTATCTACTTGATTTTTAACAGGACAGGCACTGGTGGTTGTACAGGCTAAGTATGACACTATTCAGCGTTTAGATTTCGTTGTTTTTCTGGGGGTTTTTTTGTTTTGTTTTGTTTTTATTGTTATATACTTAAAAGTGTCAACGTTATAACTGTTCATTTTATCACACCTGTAGTTGTGATGACTAGGGCAGAAACCTCCCTTGAGTGTGTCTGTAAACAACAATCAAACAAATAAATAAATAGGCCTATAACCCGAACAATGTTAATTCAGCACTGCCTGACATCAGAAGTTCACATCTGTTTACGCCATTCTCATAAAAGTTTCAACTAAAAGGCAATGCGGCATGTTTACTCACAGTGGTAAATATCTCACAAATGCCTATAATATGACGAATTCGTGGAATATTGGAAGATACAAAGTTAACTGAAAGCTACTTCTTTGTCATCAGGGAAAATTCACAACTTTTTCTGACGTGTAAACGTGTTATTCTTAGACAAATATGATGAACTATTTACACTAACAAATATTTATTGAACAAACATCCAGATCGCATGCATTTTGAATTAGGATAAATATACACGGGTATTATTTATTCAAGTAATCTTAGTTAGCTGGTATCATGCTGTGCAAGATGAGATAAAAATAATACACTGATTCGAAAACAGCAATGATTTCGCCATTGCGACAATCTCTACAAACAATTTTGTATATAAAGCACTGTTGGAATCTGCAGGTCTGCGTTTAGATATTCCATGATCTGCGTTCAGCGCGAAGGAAAGGCTACCTGGGGCCGAGGAGTTGGAGTGTAGAGGCTGGGGGCATATGCGCTGATATGATTCGAATTATTTCACACCCAAGTTTATTTAGGTGGTCTTCAATCAATCTTACCCACTTGTGGGGAATGGAATAGACATACCTAGTGTTTAGCATATACAATGACCAAATATCTAGTGTTTAATAAATATAACAATCACCTGTTTAGTGTTTTGTACAGGGTAACCAGCCACGTGGATGTGATATTGGAATGTAATAACTGAATCATTGGCGACAAAAGTTACCAATGAAGATATACCTTAAAATTTTTTTCACCAGGTGGGATTAAGTCTATGAACTGTTGGCATTTAGTAGTTAGTCATCTCTGCAGACGTTAGATAGCTGTTTGTGAAGGTCTTGGCGTCCTCTCCAGTAGCTGTTACTGAAAACTGTTCTGGTTTAGTTTCTGAGGCATGTACACGCTGTCATGTCGACCACGCTGAACTGTTGCACACAGTGTAGAGTCGAGTGTTAACAAGAGGGGATCTGAATGCTTGCTAATCTGTCCACTAATACACGGCTGCACGGAAACCTGGTCAACCCTAATATTAAGTAATTATCTCCCAGTAGGGACGGTTACATTTCGCTTCCATCACTCTTCTGCGATGAAGAGCACATTTGTCATGAAAGTGGACGGGAATACGCCATTACTAAGCATTAATACATTCAACCAATATATTTATGAACTATTTTCTCGATGAAAACCTAATCGATTTTACCAGCACAAAAGCGTTAGAGCTGGTAGGCAGTCGTAGCGACCGATCGTTTGATATACCTTTATAAAGTCCCACATGCAAGGTTCCTGAGACTTAATTCACATGACCCTTTATAGGCCTATTTTGACTCGGAAGTGTGGGTGGTCGAGGCGAAGTGTGGTAATACGGCACTCTTCAGACGCATGGCGTCGCACACTTTTTGTCCTCTAAATCGGCCGCTGTCTACAGTGGGGACATCCCAGTGTGGATATACATACAGCCGCTAGGAGTCGATCGTGTATCGACCAGGCTTTGATTGCCTTGTGTCTCAGTCACCATTCATTCACAGTGACAAATTCTATTAGCTCTGGCTGTGGCCACCAACCCATTATAAAGCTATTTATTATGAAGGAGAGTTGAGCTTGGGGGTAGGACCAGGCTTAATCTCATCCCGTGTCTGATGTGTGTATGTGCCGCAGATACAGGGGTCGCTGTATACCCTAAAGATGCCATGCACTCGGAACACGTCCACGGCAAAATCATGTCTCTTTTTACTCCATATGTGTGCATATTAAAATCCGTCGTCCAAATTCTCACCATTAAAATCAATCAAGGATTATGGAATTTCGCCCCTTTACGAAGACACTGAAAATTTGACGACCTCGCTTACCGCCACAACTGTGGTCATACTGTGAACATATATGGGTTGTAACTCTGCTTCCAGATAAGGAGCCTCATGTCGATGTATAGTGCCTTGGGAGTTGCCGGTGAACAGTACCTGAGATTTGAAAAATAAAATTAACATTATTTTCAGTTGCAAAAAACATCTCGGTAAATCCCAATATGTGTCTGATAATGAGTTATCCCAGAATGTACTTTTAGGAATACGTATGCTTATATTGTTTGTACACTAGTCTTGCAAGGAAATTATGACATTTCAAGCAACATTGATCATTTAGTAGCCTGTAAAACAATTTTTCTGTCTTAGATTTTTATTATTTTGAACAGAAATCTATTTCGTCTTGTAGACAACAATACTAAACTGTGTAACCAGGTTTTGAAACCCATCCTCCCATTCTGTACATGTACGTGAATGGCCACAGTGTTGCAACCTTTGACTGGTATTTAAGGGGACGATTGAACGATTTCCTGGAAAGCAGGAAGAAATGCTAATGGATCTCGTATCTCTCGAGGCTGATTATGCTCGGTGAAGGCCTACGCCATAAACATCTCCAGAGAAGTCGCTCGGGATAAATGGATTAAAATATATTGACAAGTGTTAAAAATAAATACCAGACACCATACCAAGTCTGAAGCGGTGTTTGATTTAAGCGAATGTAGGCGTCGTGGGAAAAGACCGTTGCACTGGCAAGTAATAAGAGCATCCACTGACGTGCTGTAGGTTGTCGGTTATAGGTTGAGACTCTTCAACACTTCTGAATAAATCAAAATCAAAACCGAAAATCTTTCGGAAGATTAAAAACTAGGGTAATATGACCTGTCAAAACTAGAACATCAACTTATCGCTTACACACAAATCATTATTTGAAGAAAAAAACAGGATTGTGACTTCAAAGCTTCTTATATATGGACTGTATTTTCGACAAGCAGCCAATATCATGTTATTTTTAAATAATACAGAAAAAAAATCCTTTATTTGACTTATCCGTTTATTGTGGAGGTTTCCTTGTTCTTCCTGATTTTTTATCCCGAAAGAAAACAGTAGTTTTTTGGTCAATAGCCGTTACTTATATGTTTTCTTTTTTATTGTTAACAACTTTTTCTTCAAGCTGTGAAATCTGTGATCTGTTTCTAGCCATATGTCCATTGCCATAGTACATGTGACAACAGCAATGCCACAGTTCTCGCTTACAAACCACCTTTATCCCACCATTATCCGTCTTAGTGTACATCTGTAACATCTATTCGAATATGTCTCCACATCTTTTCCTCAAGCAATATCCGCGGACTGCTAAATCTGGTCTTTTGATAGACAGCAATACGAGGTTAAGATCGCGGCTTTATGTTTCTATATTTATCCATTATTCATGGTTGCGAACCAGAGCGCTGGCAATAATGACCCCTGCTGTAATAACAGGACTCCCACAACACGACAGCGGGGTGAGAGGATCTTACTGACACAAGATATAACAGCAGCACGCGAGTTACATTTGCGCTCAGAACCGCACATTCATTATAGGTTGATTTTCACATCCAGTAGCTGCAACAGCATGAGTAGCAATTTCATATTACACATGCTCAAGAAACTGATCGAAGCGTCTGTTATACATTTGTTAATGGCGATGATGACATTTATTAATGTCGATCGCGAGCCGCGTACAGTTCAAGTGACCTTCACCTCCGCGCTCTAAGACCGGAACAGCGTACAACCGGAAATGACGTTTAGACCGGTTAATAACGGTTATTTACCTCTGAACGGAAATCATATGTCAGCTGAATAGGTCGAGTGGTCATGTCGGCCAATGCTCCTGTCAACCCCAAAGATAATAAAGAGTCCCATAAAGTATGGACCGTAAATCCCAATGCCCACTAAATTTCCAACTTTTGCCGCCATTTTTTTTAGTCACAATGCCGCAAAAATTGCGCAGTACACAACAGTTGGGTGCTATAGTATATAATACATCTGCGTTATTTATGCATGGCTATGATACGCATGTATGGTGTCATTATCATCTGGCGAGAATTAGGCTATTGCATGGCCCACAGATTTCTGTTGAAGTAACTGCAGCAGTATATTGATGGTATAGTAAATAGTTGGCGGTAGGAAAGCTAATGTTTGTATTCGTTTTTCAGAAAGTTTTGCAGCTTGAGACATATATAGTATCAAATATGAAATATGTGAAATTTATGAAATAAGCTCAGTACGTAGTAGCCTTTTGATTTTCAAACTATCTGTAACTCGATTTAATACAATACCAAACTCCCACTTAAAGACACTCCCGGCTAGTCTATTGCGCTGACGTCTTGTGGTGGAAAATTGTCATGACGTATCACTTATGTCTTGCAAGAAAACAATGGACATTTGAGCTAAGACCTGAAATGGTATACATGAATATGCAATTATAGCCGGGTACCAAAACGAATGAGGAATCAAAAGAAAAAGTTAACGAACACCTGTTACTATACAGCTGACAGGCTGACAGCTGTATCAGATCTGTGTTTCATCTGGGTTTTTCACCAGCCAGACACGATCATGACCATCAAAAAAAGCTGTATTCAAACTGTTTCTCGATTATCTCAATTGTTTTTCACTGAATCAAATAACGTGACAAAGCACAAGCTGATAAGGGAGTTAACTCAGATCCCGCATGTTCCTAAAGTTCAAAAGCCCGTTGATCTCAATTAGTAGGACGGCTTGGTAAACATGTATATTTGTCCTCGTTAAGCTGAGATACTGCCAACTGTCCTCGTGCACTAGTCTTCCTTGTCCCCACACGGATCGTTATTCACCCGGCTACCAGCCGTTGGTATGACAGAATGGCCCGATGGTCCTAGGAATGTCACCTTATTATTCCCATTCATTTAACACCACTGAGAAGTAACTGCCCTCGTTTTGAAGCTAGTGACCTGTAAGTACACTCACCGTTGTAAATGGTTTAATACAAATCGTTTGTCACTGAGCGTCAGATGGAATGAAACTCTAATAAGCAAATACAAACGTTTATAAGACATCTGACGGTAAAGTGACTCACTTGTGTATGATCTATCATGCGTGTTGGACAGACTGATGGAATCAAAATCTATTAACATTACATCAAATAATCCAATCGACATCACAGTATGCTCAGAAATTAGAGTCGGCTGAGGGTGTTGTACAGACGAAGACAGTTCCTCGACTGCCGCATAAGGTAGGTTTGTACAGAGCAAGTAGAATATACATGTAACGCTTGCCTTCAAGATAATGCTATGGGCTAACATTTTGTATAAGGAACGGCCAAATTGTTCACACTTTGAAAGAAAGCAATGGAGTGGTCTTAATTCCACAACTTAATATAATCAGTACTTCATATATATTATCACAAATAAACACATACATACCAGAATTGTCAAATACTGATCTGCTCATAAACAATTCTCATGGATCAGTTCATTACTGATTACATTCCCGACCCTTCGCGAAAAGCGAAAGATATCATTTTAGCTGTGTTCGTTTGTTTGCCCGCCTTCCCATTAAGCTTGGATTTCCTGTAATGACTCATTTATTTATTGTCCGATTCTGGAAATTTTGTATGCACATTCATTTTGTGGATCCTATAAAATAAAGTTCGAAAATTAACATATTTAAAGTTCGTGATATGAACTCTCTGAATTGGCCTCTTTTAATACAATTTTATTTCTCGCAGATCGCCATGGGTATTTTACGTCTGGGCGAGGATTACCAGAGAACGCTGATACATGCATTACTCTCAAATCGAAATGATGGCACGTTTTGCGACGTGGAGATAACGGTTAGCGGCGACGTGATCTACGCCCACAAGGCCATTCTGGCGGCCTGTAGTCCATTCTTCAGAACCATGTTCCACTCTGACTTCAGAGAAGGAAACCAAATCATGACCACTGTTGATCTAACAGAAGCCCTGCAGGATCACGAGGTTGTGGACCGCGTGATTACGTCATTCTATACAGGCACATTACCCATAACTCCCGACAATATGTGCGACACGTATGGAGTGTGCTCGTACCTTGTCTGCGACCAGGCGCGGAGCATGTGCATGGAGTACATCCGAGGCCACCTGAACGTGGAGACGGCCCTGGCGGCCTGGCGCATCACCGATAACCAAGACGACATGAACGGACAGCTTCATTCTGACGCCCTCGCCATCGTCAAAAACCGATTTCACGATTACATTATCTTCCAGGATGACGCATTAAATCTGATTTCCGAGCCTCAATTACGTGTTCTTGTCAAAGACGGGCTGCTGTGCCATTGCACCCCCAAACAGAAGCTCACGTTCCTCCTTAGATGGCTGTGTTTCCACGGTGAAGAAAAAACTTCAGTCTTCTGCGAAGTGCTTGCCGAAGTTGAACTTCCGCTAGTGACTAACCCCAGCGAGACACTGTCTCTGGTGTCATATACACTGTCTGCGGAGGGCTTTCAAGAAGAAGCGAAAGCTACTGCCCTTGGCATTGTCAAAAAATTCATCAGTAAAGTGTCGACAGAGAGTACAAATGGAAGGAAGGCAAGTCAAGTGTCTGTGGATGAGGCGGAGGTGCCATCGGGATGGGAACCCGAAGATGACTGGTCGCTGAATTTGCTGTCACACCACCTTCCGAACATCCCGGTCACCGGAACAACGGAGGACGCCATTATTGTCTTGTCACCACGTTATGAGGAAGAGGTGATGAGATCCGGTACGAAACTCTGCAGCCCTAACGAAAAGGCGAACGTAGAACTCAAGATTTGTGCGTACTTGTTAAAATCCCGTGTGTGGATTGACCTGGGAAATGCGGACATTCCCACAGACGACTGCGGTATTCCCATTGACGTCTGCAAGTTCGAGATGACCGTCTGTAAGGACTTTCTCTACCTTCATAACAACGGCCGGGACTTGTATCGCCTGTCCCTCGCCACCAAAGACTGGGAGATTATTAACCCCACGTACGCCGAGGAAGGGAAAATTTTGGGCATATTTTCAGCTGACGTAGGTGGTACGCTGTTTTTCATAATAATACGAGATATTGAGAGTAAAGAGATAACTTACGACTCACGCGGCCAAGCGCGGATCCGCTGGGATATCCGAACAGTTGTTTCCTTGTGGGTGGTAGATTCTGATGATGATTCCCTGACAGAAGTGCTTGACTGTCCTGACGAGCTTATTCCGGACAATGGAATCACCTTCGGGCCCTGTTTTAATCACGACGGCTTCATCTTCCTTCGAATGAAGACAGACGCGCTCAGCATTGAACAACACGGCTGCCTGAAATTCGACCCCACGGCGTCGGAGGTGACATTTGAGCCGTTCGTGAGCGGGACGGATTGGTGTCAGTCCGGTGCTTGGGGCTTCATGAGAAACTACCGACCCCCAAACATGGACGCCACTATGACCATCACAAAGGGCGACTGGGTGTATTTATTCTCCAAGGAAAAAAATGTTTTCGAGCGAATGAAACAAGAGAGCGAAGAATGGCATCTCGAGAAAGAATGCATTACCTTCCCAGACGAATTTTATAGAAATACAACGCATGCGTACAACGTCACTCTGCGTCAGTCCCTTCCGGTGTATTTCGACGTGGCATTGGGTAGCAGCCTGTTTCGGTTCATTAACACTGATCGCAGAAACACGTGCGGTAAACTTCTGGAAGTGAACATCGCTAAGCCTTACATCATCACTGAGCACACCCCGCCATCTTGTGATGCAATTATCGGTGCGTCGTATGCAGCCATCCAAGTAAAGCCTGTACAATCGCTGACTCTGGCCAGATTTGAATACGTGGAGGTGGATGAGAGAAGGTCTGTCGATCCTGACAATGAGAGCATGTATCAGAAATCACATGCCGAGCTGCCCAGGTGAAACAAGACATTTAACCATTATTTGCATTCGGAGATTTTTGAAAACTTAAACCCTTTCAAGGATGGAAAATTGGGGAAATAGATAGTCATTTCCCTTGAGAGAGGCCAAATGTTTGAGATAATATGTTTGAAATAATATGTAAAGGTGAAGAATGGGTAACCTTTCCCGCCCTACCTGAGGTAACATTAAACTCGGGTCTAGGCTGTGTAGTCGTTCATTCCCGCCCATGGGATGATGTGTTGTGCCTAAACATAGTAACAATTTACGTGTTCATTGCAGAGAACAATGTATATTTCAGCTTCGACCCGAGTTAACATCTGTGTGGGAAAAGGCTATTCATTAATGAACAGCATCAAATACCTGTAGCAACTAAACTAAAGCTGGTTGAATGAAAGCAATTACATTATATGTATTCGTCGCATAGTAATTGTTGCTCAATCATTTATAATTAAAATATATACAAAAGCTGGTCTGCGAATTTGCTGTGTGCAGTGTGAAATGAGCACGTATGTGAAGGTTCATTTAAGCTCTATATATGTATCACTCAAACATTTTGCTTTTAAAAAAAAACAAAAGACTGCAAAAGTCTATATACTATATACTACTTATATCAATTCAACCTTATGAATTTAATCGCCTTCTTATCGCATGGATAACTTCGCCAGTATAAAGACGTTTGAACATGTCGGCTGCTCATTCTTTTGTGAGCCATTTTATCAAGCTAAAACATACGTTGCCTTTTCTATATTACCTGGTGGTGCATCGAGTTTATCGAGTTGCTAGAAATGTTCCAAAATACAGCAATTATCCTTTAATCTTATTATAGTGCGATAAATCTTTTGACATCATTTACGCCTATGCATGCACGCTTTGTAGATATGTAGACCAATCTGTAAAACGACTTAACCCTTGGGTGTATTAAATGTTGTTTGTTAGCGCGCTAGCGTAGCGTAATGACCCAGAAGCCTCCAACCAATGCGGTCGCTGTGAGTTCAAGTCCAGCTCATGCTGGCTTCCTCTCCTGGCGTAGGTGGGAAGGTCTGCTAGCAACCTGCGGATGGTCGTGGGTTTCCCCCCGGGCTCTGTCCGGTTTCCTCCCACCATAATGCTGGCGGCCGTCGAATAAGGGAAATATTCTTGAGTAAGGCGTAAATACCAATCAGATAAATAAACAAATAAATATTAAAATGTTGCCACCTGCTGTACACCTGTAAAAGCGAGAGGCACTAAATAAAGCAGGGGAGAATGTAATTTCATTGATAAGCATTATGCTCTACAGTTTGTCGACAAAGAACTAAATATATATTGTGGCATCTGGTGTAATAAAAGTATCGACGACACTCAATGGACAACTTCGGTAGTCTGGCTTGTATCAATATGGCATATAGGTTCAGGTAACCCTGCCGCTGAGAACATAGAACAAATGTACAACAGACATCAGAAAGCTCGTCAGATTTTTGCCTGTGATGCCTTAATACGGACATTCCGGTTCCCTCTATGTCTTGCATAATAAAATGATCGACATATATTTCACTGAGACTTTCTCTGAATATATATGTGCGTCTTTCTGTGTGATTTTATCAAGGGGATTGCTCTGTGTTGTAGCTTGCTACATTATTAATATATATTATATTCATGTCTGAAATCGTGACCTGTAAAATTACCGAATAGGACTATGTGATTGTAATTTATATCTTGTCCATGTCCATGGTTTCTTTGGATTCGGCTCATGTACCGATATTTAATTATTTGCGTAATTGAACCTTATAATATGTAACTCATTAAATTTTCATTTATAAATAATTTGGAGGTCAGTTCCATGGGTTTAGGAAACCAATATTACCGGCGTAGGCCCTACATCATCTGTAACTGGTGAATAACTGGCCACTTTCTCCACGAGGTTGTATGTGACATGTACATATATATACATGTCATTTTGCATCTGAAACCATCTGAAACAGTCACAGGAGCGCCATGTCTTTCACCAAGGCAACAGGGACATTGAGATGTGAAGGATTCGTATCCCTTAGCGGAGTCTGAGGAAATGATAAGCTTCTTGTGTCTTAGCTACTGAAAGCATCTTTACCACTCTGTAGGCCTATACGAAGACCGACTTGTCGCCGTACCAGCTTGCTATCTCCCCATTCAGATCTACGATGTTGCCAGTATACGATTTTATTAACTATTTTAGGGATGGAAAGATTTCTTTAGTCTTCAATCCGTGATTTTCAAAGTCATATTACTGATTTTTCTTGAAAAACATCGATTTGCTTGAAAAATATCCAACTTAAACCATGCAGTAAATCAAGTGCCCTTCGGCGTGGGATTTTCCATCCACGCTTAGGACTTGACAATGATGCTTACTAAAGCAAAAGAAACATCACACACACTTCTCCGTTACCACTGCGTGTCAAAATCCAGATTTTAGGTCTATGTGTTGAAGGGGGATAATCCTGGCTGTATCTAGTTCATGCAACGTAACGTCGACAGCACATGCGAAATCTGCACATCGCCTCTTTTATGGCCACCGAGTGTCACAAAAATCAGTGAAAAACTGTGGTAGAAGATGCGTTAACAAAGACTTTAATTCACCCCAACTGCAAATTATATACCAGAATCTTTAAAAGGTGATAACTATGCAAATAATGGACTCCACATTTCCCTACAGCACTCGTATAAAACAAAATATAAAAAAAAATTTAAAAATCCGATAAAAAGTGTATAGAGGCACTATGCATTCACAAGAATTCTTAAAGACAGATAGAGGAACATGCTGATCGCTATGCCCCTCACCTGCCCCCTCATCCTTCTTACCCCCCCCCCCCCATCTCACTCCACATATATACAGACCAGTTGGGTAAACGTTGCAATGGTGAAGGTTGACCGTTTTTTTTTTTTTTCTTTTTTAACATTTCCCGAAACACATGCACTGTATGTACCAAACCAAAGGCTGAAAAATTGACGATCAATTAATTACACAAAAAGTGAAATAGAACAGTGAATTGATATTCTATAATATCGATATATTCAGGAAATCTGGCTGCCAAGCATGGTCACAAGTCAACAATACCGTTTTTAACTTACCCCTCGTTTCAGACAAGCTATTTGAAAATGCTCATTTACAAAATGGTGTTTTGTGAGCTGTGGAAAATTGTGTTTCTTTAATTTACCGGTACCTTACTCTTGTTTAAAAGCTCTAATATCGGTATGTATGCTTTACAGTCTGGGATAATACTGTAGCTCACACAGCAAAACCTGTGTTTTGCTTTTGTTCTTGTTCGAGTTGAAGGCTTGTCCGACTACAATGGATCTGCCCTGGAATAGCCTAACTTCAACATTTTTTTTGCGATCTAAGGGGTGTAATCAGCATTTCGTGGCGAACGTACACCTTGAACTGGGTTATCTCCCTTCCTTATGCTGAAAATCTGGTGGATGTTGAAAGTGTTTGTACAAAAATGACAGATACCTGTCGATAGGCAAAAGAAACACTGTACTTCAACCGTACTATTGACAAAGGGCCAAATGAAAATTCAGGTGGGTCATCAGTTGTTAAATTTAAGTGTTTGGTACCAGTTAAATCCATAGCGAATCTTGAGCTGAGGCGTGGCGAAACTATTACCGGTTGTTGTTGTTGCAGATGGAAACATGATAGAAAAGTTTTTAGGGTTTTCTTTGGAATTCGTAAAGACGAGAGCTGTGGTCTTGTTCGTCGCTGACCCACTTTTCTGATGTCTATTGAGAAAAGGACATTCTTCAATGAATTGGCGTCACTCTACAATATGACACCACCCTCATGTTCACTGTAGCATCTTCTTTTTCTCACCTTTCTGCTTTCAGCATACTTGTACAGGTAGTCGAAACATATTAAAACAATGCCAACATGTTTTGTGCATTATTTGGAGAACAGAAAACTTTGAAAATTATTTCTCAACTTTAAACTTTTAGTGAACTAAATTTAAATTGATTTCAAACCATCAACACATTTTTAAGGAACTGAAAATAATTTTCAAGAAAGCCACCTATCTTCAAAGATTTAAAATTGTTTTATAAACATTTACTAATGCTTCACTTTTTGACATTGCCAAGTTGTGAAAGACATTAGAATTCACATTAGAAATTACGTGTTCACTGGTGATGCTTAAATTCAAGCATTGCCAATGACCGCAGCATTTCTAATGTATATTCCAACATCTGAGCAATCTCGAATTAGCAAAAATCATCAAAGCCCATCCAGGGCAATAAACACAATACAAGTTGTGGTGAACAGATTCATTTTTGATACATCTAGTTTAACTGATATAGAGTTAAACGCTGGTGCTATTTTTTTTATATTGTTCGATAAGATAAATGTTAGAAAAAAAGAATGAGGAGAGAAGACATTTAGCTTGATGAATTACATCTTTTATGGTTTAAATGGTTTTGGCACTTTTGACATGTGGATGATTTGACTTGTATATTTATTTATATGCTAATCATTCTGTTGCATGAAACAAATGCCAGTGCAGAAATTTTCATTATATTTATAGGTTATTGTTTAAGTGGTTTTTGTTATGTACTTTTGATATGGGATGATTTTGACCTATGCATACATGCCACTGATTTATAGTATTACTCTTTTGCATGAAACAAACACTTTTCGTTATATTTATAGGTTTACTTGAGTTGTCATTCCATTTTCAGCCTTGTGGTTGACATTCAAGTACATGGATGTCTTGTCATTTTATCTACACTGGTATTTTATTTATTTTGTTAAGCTGGATCAAAGTTTTTTTTATTGATGTTACATCTGTATTTTTTAGATCAGTCAGGTTAGTTGTATACACATTCCATCCTTAATCCCCCTGTTTGCTCGTTCCTACCTGTATACGCAGACCTAAATGTACATACTAACTATGCTGCATGCTTGTAACAATCAGTTTATTTGTCATAATGCATGTTCAAGTAGTCTCCCTGTGTTTTTTGTTTCAGGATGTTCAGGCTGTGTTTGGACATGAAGGTGAAAACCTTGGGCATGCTTGTCTGCGTCATCCTCCTCATCATATTTATCTCTATTTACTATGCCACGTCCACAGACTCTAAGATCCCTGCCAGAGACAAATCCCCGCGCTCACAACGACATCAACAGGATCAGCCTGTGGTGAAGATGGAGAAGAAGTATCCCCCTGGTGTGAATGTGGAGCAAGTGACTGAGGAGTGGGCTGGGAAACAGGGGAGGCGACTCCATCCAGACGATGGTGGCATACCAGTTGTGGTGCATTCTGCCCCCAAACATCTGCCAGCCCAGCTGGACGTCCTGAGCAAGCTGCCACCAGAGGCTACAGTCTTCACAACTGATCAGTAGATACACTCAATAATGTTGACTTTATTATACATATATGGGCAACCTGTTACCAGTTTTGCTGATAATTCGAATTTCTCCAGCTCACGCTGGCTTCATCTCCAGGCATACATTGTAAGGACTGTCAGCAAGTTGCGGATGGTCATTGGTTTCCCCAGGCTCCTCCCACCATAATGATGGCCGCTGTCGTACAAGTGACATATTCTTGAGTACGGTGTAAGACACCAATCAAATAAATAAATAAATATCTCATTTCACTGAGTGGTTGAGAATCTTATCTGTTAGTTACTTGGACACACCAGGATCAGTCCAGGCCTTTAAGAGAAAACTTGTAGATTCCCCATCTCTCACTGTTTGTCAGACATTGGTGACAATAGACAACTTTGTATGATGCTGTTCGATTTAGTATGGCATTGACTCAAATATTGTTGCAGTAAATTACCATGCAGGGTGTATTTGAAACAGCACAGGTGACAGATCCATAATTTTGATACATAGTCGCATGGAAAATAACAAAAAATTAAAATTGACGCGTTGCCATTTTTTGGCATAGGACAGAAGGGACTGACCATGTGTCAAAACTTATGTAGAAAGGGTCTATGAGCAGCCAGTGGTGCACAGTAACTTTCTGACGGTTATTGGATCACACCAGGCTCTCACTCCATAAAACTGACAGTCAGAAAACTGAAAAATTCTCGACTGTAACGTAAACAATAATGAAATACATATGTTCTTACAAAGACTTAGCATGAAAAAAATTTCTATTATTTCTTTTATAAAATATTTTGTCATTTAGATTGTTGGGTAAAATGAGTCCTTCAAGCTACCTCAAGTTCAGCAGCTTTTAAAGTTTTAACACGGAATGTTACACTGTTCTGTTAACAGACTCCCATCGGACCCTCGCCTCCGCCCTGGTGTTGGTAACGGTCAGCTAGCCACCGTTGTCTACAGTGATTCGATCTACATGAACGGCTTGTACAATGGATTTCACAGCGACTCTCACAGAGCACGAATTCCTGCATTCTGCTCTGTCCAGATCACGGGCGTTAACCCACCAGCTGACTTCCACAGGACCTATAGTTTAAATGTCTCCTCAGGTAAGTCACTGTGTCACAGAAAACCTGTAATTTAAATGTCTCCTCAGGTAAGTCACTGTGTCACAGAAAACCTGTAATTTAAATGTCTCCACGCGTACATATCAGTGGAGACCACAAACAGTCAGAAGAAAAGATAATCATCAAACAATATTGACAGTCTAAAAAGAAAATGAAATATATCAGGTTTCTGTCTGTGACACATGTGATTTTATATGATTTTTTGTGACCATTGTTACTCTTCATTACATTCAGCTAGATTTACATGGGCACGTCCATGTTAGAATGAAACAAGCTACCTTATTTTACTTATCATTCACCATAGTCATCTATTTGGACCCTGTGCTCTTCAGTGCTGGGAGGTAATATTGTACAAGCTACTCACCTACATAAAGCATTATTAGACAACCACCATATGTCACCTAGTAGAGTGTAAAACTGAAGCCGTGATGAAAAGGACGTCATTCTGATCCATCTGGTAATAAAATGACACTATCACAATTTGATACTGTAATTCTTCAACCCTTTCGCATGTTTGTAAGGTGGTTATTCAAGCATATTCTGAAGGCAGTATTCTGTGATGACTGACAAAATTAGATTTTTGGTGAAGACCTGAAACTGTCAAATCCATCCAATGTAGTCTTGTCTCCAAACTCAAATTAGAAATATGCATAAATTGCTCTGCAAGTTGCTCTTTCAAATGCGAAAATCTTGAGGAATCAGGGTAGTAGTTATCCTTCTAGTTAAAAATCAATGCTGAAAAGGGTGTTGAAACATTCTAGTGTTGTAGCTGATGTTGTGATGTATATACATCAATATATCTAGGGGATATATGAGAATCTAGTCACTGATAGGAAACACAGATCATTCTATGAGTTTTTAACCAGTTACTTGTCTGTTACAGGTATTTTCACGGAGACAATCAAGGGGGCATATTTTCAGATTGTCCTCAAGATGTACGCTCATCGTAATGTGAGAGAGTTGCTGGTGTCAGAGCTGTGGATCAGTCGGTCAGACATCAACAAGAAGCTAGGGGTTTCTCTGACTGTGAACAAGGGCCCAGACAGTGAGGACATTGACTTCCAGCAGGCTCAAACCATGATAGCCAACTCAAGGTGATTTCTCCAAGGGCTCAATGTGGAATGGTTTTCTTATTACTCATATGGATAATTATTTTATCGATGAACAGTGAAATAATTTAAAAAAAAAAAAGAAAAACCTGATGAATCCAAACAAAAACTGAAAGGCACTCCACGGAATGCAAACCTCTCCCACCTCTGTGCAAATGATTTCCAATAAAGGGCCAATACTTGCTAGGTACATGTACTATTACAAGACAGAAGAAAAAAAATATGTATTTTTGTACTGTCTGATAATGGTGAAGAATAGATTGTTCCTGGATCCTGATTCAGATTTGAATTGCCACCAAATTATAAAGGATTACTACATAAATTGTCATCCAAATCCATGCATAACTTTTTTCAATGACGTTGTGGCCAACTTGACAGACAGACAGACAAATAAACACTAACAAAAACATGCCCCTTGGCTGAGGTACTATCTTTGAATTGATCATTTAGTTGAGGATGAAATTTATGCTTATGTGTAGTACAAGTTAAACATACCCAAGAACTATTTTGTAATGACTGTAGAAGTTACATGTCTGAGTATTTAACTGAATGCAAGTGTTACTGAAGACGGTATTAAAAACCCCAGCTGGTTTGATGGTTTCAGGTACACACATGGCAGCATTAAAACCCCAGAGTATAACGATTCTGCGCGCCAGGAGGTGCACGTGTACTACTCTGAGGTGCCAGCTAACATCACGCTGATGGACAGTATGAGCGAAAGCACCTGGCTCTTCCTTACCTCGGTCAGTCCGACAAGGAAGGGTGCCGAGGACAACTACGACAAGGGTGGGTACAAGTTGTCTTGGTTACACATTAAGGACTGAAGGTGACCATGACTAATAGAACTGACTTTGTATGTGAATAAATAAATGATTGAATCGCCATATTACGACTGTATAAAAGCAGAAACCTGTGCAGACTCGGAAACATTCTTATTTTTTTGGCATTATTTTGCATTAAGAGATTTCCTGTTTAAATTTTGAGTGAATTTTTTCGGAATTAATTTGCTGAAATGTCACTCAAATCTTTTGTGATTTACAGAAAATCACAATGAATTTCACATGATTTTTCACTAACTGATAACTTTTTTGCACTGAAGTTTTGTACAGAACAGTGATTAGTTGATGAAAACTTCCCATGAAATTAAAGGTGATTTACCATACATGCACATGTGAGCAAGGTTAAACTCCAAGTTAAGGGGAGGAAGATGTGGAAAAAGTCATTTTGTCACTGAAATAGTTTTCTAACATATCTGTTTTTTTTCTATGTAGGTTTGAAGTTGTTCCAAGTAAAGAGTTTAGCTTACAGTCACATGATTGTATGGGCAGAGCTTTGGAATGATGGACGGATTGACATCGAGGGAAACACAGCCATGGCTCAGGTGGCATATTCTAGCCTCTACTATTTGCTGAGTTGTCTCCCATCTGAGGAGGATCCCAAAACTCCGTTCATAGGATTGTCACCAGAGGGCCTAGACCACGGCTCTGCCAAAGAGGTACAGTATATGACCAGAGATCCGGTAAACTGCCGACACAATCTTCCTGCAAACAGCAAAAATGCACCCTTTGCAATATATGCGTGAAGTATTTGGTTTTCATGTTAAAAATAACATCCCTGACTGGCTTTTAGGCATGATGTATTCATGTTGATATATTTAGTTACATTTAAGTAAAGAGTTGCAGCTCTGATGATTTCGAATGCTTCAGTTTTACAGATTTTGTTCTGCTTAAAATAGTAGGTTCTTGTACGTTACACCTTTGGGGTACCTGGTGATAGGGAGGTCCTCTTACCAGTGTGTCTGATCTGTTCAGTGCCATTATGTTTATCCTCATTGTACCCATCAGGATTACTGGGGCCATGTGATGTGGGACCAGGAGACCTGGCAGTACCCTCCAATCCTCATGCTGTACCCAAGCCTAGCTTCTATCCTGCTGAGGACTCGGGCCAGGACACTGGATGCTGCCAAGAGACAGGCCAAGTTGAGGGGGTACCAGGGGTGCATGTACCCGTGGGAGAGTGCTGTCACAGGTGAGCTGGGGGTGAGGACTTTGCAAGGAGAGATAAATGCTGAAGCAGGGGTGATTGCGCAGTAGGGTGAATTATCAATCTACGTGGAATTTACCAGTACCCAGTGTGGAATGACTACATGATTTTGGCCGTATATATTAAAGGAGAAAATTGGGCAAGTGTAACGTAAATTGTACTGAAAAGAGTAAGGATTGAATATTTAAAAAACACCATGCGATAATTTTTTAGACGTCTCTAAGAAACATATGCTTCATCGCCGTAAGCTCATACAACTATCAGAAGACGCCGGCATTTTACATGTTATACTGTTATACCGATGCTAGCTGAATGACGTGAATCGGGCCCTGTGCTTCTAGTAACATCCAGCCCGTCTGTAATCAACGTGCTGTTTGTGTAGCCCAAATCTGCACACTGTGGCAGCCTGCCAGCTCTTTTTTATGTCTGTGCACTATCAAAACAAGAGGCAACAGCCAACAGTCCCTACTCAAATTGAATTCGCATCCATGGGGCCTGTATGACCCGTGTGATTTACATTCAAAAGATACACTGGTAATGATTTGAGGGCCCAATTCATGTCATATCGGCTAATCGGGCTTTACATATTCCTACGTTCTGATTGATCAAAATTATTTTCACAGTTACGTCCCCTTTTACAGGGCGGTAGTTATCATCTGCAATTGTGTGTGTTATAACCTACCTTTAAATTTGATTGCCTTGGAACTAAAAAAATCTTTAAAAAAAATTTGAAGGTCGATTTTAAATCTTTAATCCATACTCTTTTACCACAGATTGCCCCATATTTCCCTGGTCTTCTTTAATACAAGACCAGTATTGGTGATACAAACTTAAATTTAGTCATAGGTCCAAAATAGCTGAAGAAGAAATTTATTTTAGAAATTGTAATAAAATTAGACTTCACCATCTTAAGGGATTTTTTTGTAGTTTTATTGGCAGAGTTAATCATTGACAGAAAACAGTGTCTTGTCAGTCTGATGAAGAACATCAGTAAGTTTTTACCACAGACTTATGTGTCTTGTTTTAGGTCGAGACGTGACACGTTGTCAGAATTGTTCTCTCTATGAACAGCATATTAACGGAGACATTGCCCTGGCCATACAGCAGTACATCTACATGACCAATGACACCAGCTTCCTGCAGGACAGACGGGGAGGAGAAATTATCACGGCCATTGCAGAGTTCTGGGCTTCTCGGGTCACTCGGGACAAAGCCACAGGAAAGTATGGCATTCTGGGTAGGTTTACATGTATTGTTCTGAAGTCAACCGCTGGAGAAGGTATACAGCCAAATGTATTTTGTCAGTCTTTTTATATGTTTGGATTTGAAAATTTTATCAACAGTAAATATGGATCTATTAGGTGATATGATTTTCAAAGCATCTACATGTAGGCAGTTAAAACTTGAAGTTTGCTCATGTTTCTAATATAATATTTCAGTGTTTGGGAATGTAAATTATAATTTTTTACATGGTTTGTGTCTTCATTCTACCCCACTTTCAATGCGGGCCATGTGCAAATCTGCATATTAAATAGAGATGACCTTTAAAACAACATTGAGTGTGTCATGCAGCATAGTGGGTGGTAGGTTTACCTCCCCAAATAATATTCTGTTGGTTGTTTATTCCTGCAATCAAAAGGATTTGAACTTGAATATTTGGTAGATTTGTCTTTGTCGTTCATATAACGTATATACAGGTTGAATATTAGAATTGTCTTCAGTGATGAAAGTGTTATTTCACATAATTTATACATATTACTTCTTTGATTACATGTTTGCTGCTTGAAACCTAAATGCTATGACGTCGGAAAAAGAAACACTTTGTTTCAGGACGTTCTATATAAGCTCAGTGGTATGACGTCACACTACGTGTATAGTAAACTTTTACATTCGGACGTCATACAACAATAAGCCACGACATCATCGATACAATGTCATTGAAATATCGAGGTCAATTCGAGTGGCCTAAACTTGCAATTGATTAGTCTAAAATTCATGACGTCTGCGGAGGGAGTGAAAGAGAGCGGCAGTGTAAAATATGCTGTTTTTTTCACATTTTTTTCTTTTTTGGGGGTAGAATAGACTTTAACACCTTCATCTTGGTATTTGTTGTGTAATCCGATACTGCTAAACCTTGTTTCATACCGAGTCCAATCCTGAAAATGTGTAGCATTCGAGGGATTTGACTTGGTACAAAACAAGGTTCAGCGGTATCAGGTTACACAACAAACACTGCTACAGCGGCAATAAACCCTTACAACTTAACTGCATGGAAAAAAGTTATATACATTTAATATCGTTATAACATGAGCTGGTATAAAGTACATGTAGTTTACATGCATCTGTAACTACACTGTAAACTGCACTGTAACAACATACTTCTCAAGCTCTTGTTTTACCCTTCAGGAGTGATGCCCCCTGATGAGTACCACTTCCCTGTAGACAACTCTGTCTACACCAACAGTATTGCTGCCCTCAGTCTGATGTTACCCTACTCCACCCTGCCCCTGATTGGCAAGCAGCCACCCCCCATCTTCAGGGAGATCGCCAGTAACATGTACATCCCATTTGACTCAGCCATGAACTACCATCCGGAGTATGATGGCTACACTGTTGGTAGGTACAGAACTGCAAAATCCTTGATGTATATGGTCTCATTTTGATATGAAAATTTAGCATAATTTGGACAAAGGTTTAATTATTAGTGCTGTTTCTTCCAAAGATGTGTTCAACTATATTACCAATATATTGACAAACTGTTAATTGTGGACTCATTTTGACTTCAGTTCTTCAGTGTGCTTTCTTCCGTGTAAAGTCTAGATGTATTTGGTGGTTTCTTCACAGGCACTAAGGTCAAACAAGCAGATGTAATATTATTGGGCTTTCCTCTGAACAAGGAGTTTGACTCATCCATCAGAAAAAATGATCTGTCTATATATTCAGAGGTGAGTTTATTTGGAAAATGATCCTTCTGTGTGTTCAGTAGTGAGTCCATGTGGAAAATGATATGTTTCTGTACTCAGAGGTGAGTCCATGTGGAAAATGATCTGTGTACTCAGAGTTGAGTCCACATGGAATATGGTCTGTCTGTGTATTCAGAGGTGAGTCCATGTGGAGTATGATCTGTCTATGTGTTCAGTACAAGGCTACATTTGGAAAATGATCTGTGTATTCAGAGGTGTCCATTTGGAAAATGATCTGTCTGTGTATTCAAAGGTGAGTCCATTTGGAAAATGATCTGTGTGTGTTCAGAGGTGAGTCCATTTGGAAAATGATCTGTGTATTCAGAGGTGTCCATTTGGAAAATGATCTGTCTGTGTATTCAAAGGTGAATCCATTTGGAAAATGATCTGTGTGTGTTCAGCGGTGAGTGCATTTGGAAAATGATCTGTGTATTCAGAGGTGAGTTCGTGTGGAGAATGATCTGTATATGCAGGGGTGAGTCCACGTGGAAAATGATTTGTCTGTGTATTCAGAGGTGAGTCCATGTGGAAAATGATCTGTTTGTGTATTCAAATACCATCTACAGAGATGTTCATAAATATTTCTTCAGTTGTGAAAACTTGAAACATGGTGAACTGACCTCTATAGTTGGAGGCTAGTGTGAAAAGCATTCAGAGGTTTATTTTCTCTGTGCTATATGACGAGGTTAGGTACGCTAAGCTACATTGGGAGGTTTAGTACACTAGTTAACTTTGTAGTTACAAGATTTAGTCCACTATGCTACAGGCATGAGGGAGTGTCTCTGTGACGTAATGGTTGGAACATCCGCCTCTAGGTCAGGAGATCCGGATTCAATACTAGGTCATGTCGTACCAAGGACTTTAATAAATGGAACTTGTTGTTGCCGTACTTGGCACTCAGCACCGAGGCTATTAACCCTCTAATACAACAAGGAAACAGGATTGGTCGGTCCAGTGTCAGTATTATGTGATTGGGTGGGGTGTCATGTCTTGTGTCTTTGGTATGATGTTCCAGTGGTGACACCTTGGCGACAAGGACTCGCCCTGTCACAATAAGACACAAGCAGATGACAAGTGTATACATTCTAAGGATTCTTCGTCGCCATATAGCTGCCAATTTGTTGAGTAAGACATAAACCCCAAGCTTACATACATACAGGGATGAGTTTAATACACTAGGCTGCAGAGATGTTCACAGCACCAGGCAACTTTGTGGAGGTGTTGTACACTGTGCTTCAGAGCTGAGATTTGCTGCAACTCTTGTATTACCATGTAAGAATATTGTCTCCCTCCATTAGTGTAATTCTAATGGATGAATATGTTCTTGATTCCTAGGTGACAGACCCTGAAGGCCCTGCCATGACCTGGCAGATGTTTACTATTGGTTGGCTAGAGCTCAAAGACACAGCCAAGGCCAAATCATACCTGGACAAAAGTATGAAAAATGTTAAAGGTCCTTTTAAGGTAGGAATGGTTTGTAATGGTTCATTATGTGATTGCACATTCACATACACAGTTACCAGGAGAACCACTGCTACAGGCATTTCATTCATTCTGTGCGTACACATTGATGCATGTACACATTACCACATGCAGGTGACTTGTGGAATTGTCCTGTAGTTTCCTGCATAGGTGATATTTAACCATTTCATGTACGACAGTGCAGAGTATGACAATGATCATTGCAATAAGCTGCAAGTTCTGATTTAGAAATTCAGTGATACATAGCAACATCAGTTGTTAATGTATTGATTTATGGTCATGTACTTATTTGGTTGGTGTTTTATGCCATACTTCTCAAGAATATTTCACTTATACCACGGAGCCAGGGGGGAAACCCACTACCATCCACAGGTTGCTGGCATACCTTCCCATTTATTTGCATAAGCTGGACTTGAACTCACGGCTACCGCATTGCTTCGAGGCTCCTGTGTCATTTTTCCAGCGCTAGCACACTAACCATCCAGCCATGGAGGCCCAGTGTTAAAGTATTGAGGTATGCCTCAGAATAACCTAAATCTTGTTCCTATCACTGGTAATGGTTGTTGAATATAATTACGTGTAAAGGCCCTCATTGGCTCATCCAGCTCATCCTTGCCACACACCATTGGCCTCTAACCAATGAGGTTGTAGGTTGGAATCAGCTGTGTCTTTAGGACAGGAAGTTTGTCAGGTTCCTGGGGCAGGAAGGTGATTTACTCCAGGCACTGTAGTCTTCTCCACCCAAAAAATGCAGTGAGAGTGAAAAGCTCTCAAGTATAACATTAACATGTAATAAATAAAAAAATATATATATGTGCCCTGAGATTAAGTACATTGTATCTCACGTGTTCAACCTTTTTATCACAAAAACATGCCGCATGTGTGCATGTTTGAGGTAATAAAATACACACACAAACTTTGACACAGTCATTCCCAGCTGGACATTCCCCGGCAGGATTAACTGATTACCTGTGCACGTACATCTTGACTCTGCTAAGTAACAGCTTGGTGCAAGTGGGCTAATAACCAGTATAACTGTTTTTCATGATAATAAATATGTACCAGTTGGATTTCAGTGAACAGTTCCATGTCAGATGATAGCACCCCATTTCAGTGGGTAACTGATTGGTTACCATTTGGTAACAGTTTGATTACAGTTTTGTTTTAAACTGGTTGGCAAAGACATTTCTGTGACCAAATGCAAGAGTCTTGTCTAATACCAATGTGTTACAACGTGAGAAACCATTGGGTACTTTCCAGTGACCCTTCCTTGGAGTACCACTCAGTTCAGAGCCAACTGGTTACCAACTTGAATTCACCTGTGTACATGTAAATGTATGAATAGTTATTACTTATACATCAGTGAAATCCCAGTATTTCTTTCAGTGGTAAAAGTGATATATTTTTATTAGTATGATATCACTTTTGTTCAAGCCATTAGGGGTTCAAGCCATTCAGATTATTATTGTTATTATTATTATTCTCGACAATTTTGTCCCGCGTTTCTAGGAAAATGGCCAGTCGCACAGTTATGAAACTTCAGTATCTTTTAGCTATAGATCTGAAGTTTTGTACCTAAACTGTTGGACACTTTTGATCACATGACTTGGCGATATTGGATTTTGATGAAAACCTTTAAAAATTCTATCCTCTTCTATCTTCCTATATAATGGGAATCTACAATGCATTCGTGTTTAGGATGAATGTACAAATGTTGAAAGCATGCTACCTGATGTAGTTTGAGGTCCTGATCACAAATCTCATCTTATTTCTTTCCTGCGATGCTAAGTTTTGCCGCAAATTACGTTGGAACTGCGAAAAAGCGCAATTCACCCCATATTTGCTGGTAACGTGAATGAAAACTTACACAAGTCAACCTGAAAATTTCCGAGTGCAAAGGGCTGCACATCTACTATATATGTGCTGACGTAACAACAGAAACATTACAGACGTGCCCATACAGGCACTACTGAGCTGAACCCTGGCATTGACACTTTGATTTTACACACCCGTTTGCTGTGATGTCAAAAGTGAAACACTTTTTTCTTTGCTTTTTTGGCATTCCAATCTGAGTTTACTGGGATGATGTCAAAATACAAGTTTAGTGGTGCTAAATTCCTAGGTCATACGAGAAGTCGTCTTGGGTCAGGTCATGTTCTTTAAATACACGAAATCACCATATTGTTAACATATAAATAATAAATAGAATATTGCACAGTGAAGGTTGAATACTATAAAAATAAAGTCCTCTTGAAAGGTGGAAATGATAACCCATCGATCTAATCATCACTATCCTTTACACCATTTACGAGTATTTGTGGTGTTCAACCTTCATTGTGCAATATCCTCTCTGTACTGTTATGATGTAATGGTTATATGTCTGCTAATGGCCTACTTCTCTCCTCCCTCAGGTATGGACAGAGGAGTCGGGAGGAGGGGGCACTGTCAACTTCAGGACAGGCATGGGTGGGTACCTACAGTCTCTCCTCTTTGGGTACGGGGGTTTGCGTATCCTCAGAGAGGGGCTCTATTTAGATCCAATCCTACCCCCTTCCTCCACCAAATTCACCATTACTGGACTTGACTACCTTGGCAACGCTCTGACATTGGAGGTTGACCAGAAGAACACTGTTGTCACGGCGACCGTCACTGGCGAGCCATTGGTTCTCACGATCCCAGGAACCGCCATGAAATATCCACTGAAACTCAATGAGCCAGTGACGATATCAAAACACAAAGCCCTCATCAAGCTGAATACAGACCCACCCAAACACTCTAGCTAACTTTCAGTTTCACTTTTAAGTCTGTTGGATATTATTTTAGTGGCTTTGAAGCAGATCGACTTCATAATTCAGTCACTGGCTGATACATTTGTTTTGTTTATGAGCATTTAATAGCTAGGCTGGCTTCAGTTTTAAACATTCACCTACCCCTTAGTCTTAATGATTATCCTCTCATCTGGCCAAGACACATCATATTCATTCTGCATCCAAGATAATCCAATTATCATTATCATTTGTTATCATGATGGTTCTTCATTTGGCGACCAAGCTTGAATTGACAGTAATAGTTAAGGACGTCAGGTGATCTGTGAAGACAAAGGGTCAATAGGAGTATGGGCCTTGTGATGGCCAAAATTCTAGGCTGAACAGTTTGGTTGCTTGTACTGGTGCTCTCACTCAGCTGATAAAGTACACAGTTTGGCCAATGTCACATTCTGATCACTTTATAGAAAACTGTAACATGTACAATATCTAAATACTGCATACTCTACAGGGTAAATCTTTTAAATTAATTATTACATGTACTTGTATTTCTTTTTACCTCTGAGCCTAAGACAATGACCAAAGATATATATCTGACTTTACCTTGAAGCCTTGCACTGTTTGTAGCCAGAATCAGATTTTTGGAGGTAACTTTTTTCTTAGGTGCATGTACCTGGGAAAGGATGTAGGGTTTCCTACAGGCTGCTTCATGTACCAATAAAAATATATTCCCAAGCTTTAGAGTTACAGAAAACAAATGTGGGGTTGATAGGTCATTTTATGTATATGCAAGAGCGATATGGATATATATCAGACATTAGTTCATATCGAGTTGAGGCAAAATATAAAGAGGTTGGTGGCATACGTGTATGTGAGGCTATCTTGTTTATTGCATTCAGTAGTCGATATGACAGAATATCCTTGCAGGTAAAGCTGGTTTCATGAAGTCAGACATAGGTCTTCAACAAAGGGCTCACATGTTCATATCCAGCTCTGCCTCATTATCTGTCAAATGATAAATGCACACCTGGATGTGTAAACGAACAGGTGTGTTGTCTTGAGCTGAAAAAATGCATTTGCATTAAACACACATTGCAACTCGATATGGAAACTTATAAACATTGTCAACTTTATCTTTGATTCTTGTTATAAGATGTAGAAGGATGTTTGGTGCTTCTTTCCCACCTGTTATGTAATCCTGGACAGTATTACAGGTTAGGGAATGTTTTGGAATGATTATGCAAAGGCCTATATAGAGAGATCGTTTGTGAATGATTTGTTTCGAGAGATGTATATTTTGTAATTTGCTACTCTTAAATACACACATTTGTGTCAGTTAATGTCATTTTAAACAAAAGATTTGTGCACTTGTTTAATAGGTCACACTTGTGTCTTCCACTTTTTTATACTTTATACCCAAATGTACGCTCTTCCAATTTTGACCAAAGATGCAACAGATATACGTGGAAATGACGTTTAAAGATCTAGTTATCCTAGTCACGATATTTTCACATGAACTGTACATATATAATCCTTGTCTTATGTCTATCGCCAATCATAGTACATGGTACTGCATGTATGATTTAAAGTTTTATACTTGTTACCTGGCTTACCAGCTGGGGATTATACCAGCAATTGCCTAATGTTGTACCATATCTGTTGTATGCGGTAACTGTGAACGAAGCCTATGTATAAAGCACTGGTCTTTCTTAGGACAATTACCACTCCTCCTTGCAAATGTTCTGTACTCTATTTATTTCCAGCACATTATTATACACAGACAAGGACTTAAAATGTATTCAGTGTTTGAACAAGTATGTGTGATCACATGCTTTGATAATTTACAGTATAAATTTTCTATGCACTGACAGATGTGTTGAGAGGATTATATTTTTAGCATTGCATTTATGTGTATAGAAACTGTGTACATACCCATGACCAGTATGAATCCTGAGATTTTAGGAGTGTCCGTTAATTTGGCATCACGATAATTAGGCATTGTTTGTTAGCAGATTTACTCAACAACTGTTATATGACATGTTTTATATGATGTAGGAGTATAAAGGTACCTCTGAAATACTGGAGTAAAGGCAACTGACGTACAATACTTTGATATCATTTTTGTAACAATCGGTTTCTAATTCACAGAAAGTGTAAAGGGCTATCTGTTTGGAAAGGCCGTCATGTTGGTAGACCTTCAGCGTTGAGCTCACAGCAGTCATAATAATGACATATATACACGTGTGTGTTTACTTCTCATATGATCTGACTCGGTGGCCTTTTGTGGCATTGTAGGTGATTATATTACACGTAACATTCATTCTTGTGCTGGAATTGTTCTGTGTTTTGTACATGTGTGTTGCAAATGACACTGTATTCTTAGAAACCTCTTGAATATCATGGATTTCATTTAGCAGATACATTTAATGGACTTATTACCATTATACATGTTTGTGTGAGGTCTTTATTGAGTTGCTTAATACTTTGTAAATGCTGTACATGTATGTATTGTATTACCGGTTACATGTTTCTGCATGAGATCTGTACATGTATGTATTGTATTACCAGTTACATGTCTGTGCATGAGATCTCTACATGTATGTATTGTATTACCAGTTACATGTCTGTGCATGAGATCTCTACATGTGTGTATTGTATTACCAGTTACATGTCTGTGCATGAGATCTCTACATGTATGTATTGTATTACCAGTTACATGTCTGTGCATGAGATCTCTACATGTGTGTATTGTATTACCAGTTACATGTCTGTGCATGAGATCTCTACATGTATGTATTGTATTACCAGTTACATGTCTGTGCATGAAATCTGTACATGTATATATCCATATATAAAACCAACATTTCCATCTTCTCCAGGCATTGTTATGGCTACATGTACAAGAAATTACATTTATAATAGGTGCTAGAGAAAGTGTTCAGAACCCAAGTCCCAAAAACGAAATCATCTGAAAAGCGAATGTGACCATTGTATGTTAAGAGAGGTTACAAATTACTGTAATGGTGAAGTTTATTTTTTTAAAAATCAAACATTGGCCTGTACAAAACAGAACACTACTGGTTACTTTTTGCAACGTGTATTCTTATTTCCAGCATGGAATGTTTGTTAAATCCTACATACATGTATGTAAAAATAAACATTTATAAATCTCAATAAACATGGGAATATAATTCCTCTGTAATAGCCCATTGTCATTGCTTTTTCTGTTTTGTGACGTCCACCTCTCCTGAAATCGATAACCTGTGGACAAAATGTTTTGCTTATCTGTGAAATGGAAACCTACAATCTTGTATTTCAAAAGCACACAAACCAAACACACAATATACATGTACACTCTTCATACTGAAACAAATAAAGAGTCCAGCTCCATGACTGTGAGTATGTTTACATCACAATGAATGTACACAGTTTGTTAAGCTCAAGAAAAAAACTGTCCACCATGAGCCTCTTGAGGCAGCAAATGAAGAAACCAGCTCCATGTTGTTGTTTATCATAAACTTCCATACACAGTACACACGAAAATCTCAATAATGGATTCCCATGTTTTCGTTCACCCTAACCCTCCATACACAGTACACTTGAAATCTCAGTAATGGACCTTTAACAAGTTTGAGGTTACATTATTCTGGGTTTACCTCTCATGCATGCCTTATAACATGGCAAATCCGGTTCTGTACCTCATTATTGTGATCCTGGACACTGTAACGTGATATCAACTCCTGACATCTGCAGATCACAAAAGCGCTGTAGACTGTAAATTAAGCTAATGTGTCAACTGGGAGCTGTAACCACATGGGCATTTCCTTCTCCCTTATCTCATCTTTCAGGTATCTGTATGTATGCCATTTTAACTGCCAGGAGGATCTTAGACCTGGGCCAACAGACATGAACTGGGATTATCTTGAAGGAGCCTATATCCTTTGGTGTTTGGCACTGACTTTCATGGCTGCTACACCTGTTCCCTGATTGAGCCAAAATACTGACAGAGGACTTACGGTGAAACACAGTACAAGTAAATGTAAGGCTACCCGATGCATTACATCTACCACTGTTCAGAATTCCCATGAATATCCTCATGGCAAGTCCACTCCCCTGGAGTTCTTGATGTCTGAGAGTCTCCACTCACACTACTGCCTGAAGACACCCTAATAACTCCACCCACACTACTGCCTGAAGACACCCTCATGTCACCACTCACACTACTGCTGAAGACAACCTCATGGCTCCACTCACACTACTGCTGAAGACAACCTCATGGCTCCACTCACACTACTGCTGAAGACAACCTCATGGCTCCACTCACATTACTGCTGAAGACAACCTCATGGCTCCACTCACATTACTGCTGAAGACAACCTCATGGCTCCACTCACATTACTGCTGAAGACAACCTCATGTCACCACTCACACTACTGCTGAAGACAACCTCATGGCTCCACTCACATTACTGCTGAAGACAACCTCATGGCTCCACTCACACTACTGCTGAAGACAACCTCATGACTCCACTCACATTACTGCTGAAGACAACCTCATGGCTCCACTCACATTACTGCTGAAGACAACCTCATGGCTCCACTCACATTACTGCTGAAGACAACCTCATGGTTCCACTCACACTACTGCTGAAGACAACCTCATGGCTCCACTCACACTACTGCTGAAGACAACCTCATGGCTCCACTCACACTACTGCTGAAGACAACCTCATGGCTCCACTCACACTACTGCCAGCAGACACCCCTGACCAAAATCTCTCATCCCATCGCCCCCATATACCTCAGTCAGACTCTCACTATATTGCCCTTTCCTGACAATCTCCTCTGTACCCTCTACAAAGTCTGCTGATGACCACTCAGTCACTCTCACAATGGGACCCTTTCCTGCCAATCTCCCCTGTATCCTCCACATATCAGTCGAGAGTCCAGACACCACTCAGACTCAGTCGACATCACTGTCGGAGTCCACCTCCTGCCCTGGGTCTCCTGCCCCGCCCTCATCCCCACTCTGCTCCTTATCCCAGTCCTTCAGTGACGCCCCCATCATGAAGTCCTCGCGCAGTATGTCCCATTTCCCTTCCTCACCAGTGTCTTCTGGAGCAGTCTGAAAACAGAGAACAGGTTACTCAGACTCAATCTACAGCAGGGAAAACTGACACTATTTACAAGGTAAAGCTCTCAAAGCAGGCAAACTTCACAGTTTACAGACAGTAAAACTCTTTTTACTCTACAGCAGGTATTGGTTTTCGATTTTTATCGGATGTCTGCGTTAGTTTAGCCAGTCTTAAAAATGAAGATTATTCTCATTAATATCACACTGAAAACCATTCTGGTTCAAACATGCTCTTGTCACTCTATGATTGCCATATTCATTTATTCTATAACAGGGAAACCTTTTCAACCTAAAGAAGTTAACTAGAGCCCAAGGGCTGTGAAATGGGTCTATTGCTCTTCTTCTACTTTTCATCTTCTTGTAACTTAAGCGACCAGTTGTCTTCCAGTACAATTTGTTCGTCTTCTCCACAAACAAAGTGCCTATCTCTTAGTGTGTCCACAATGGGGACAATAATGGGGGTCCCAGTAGCAGTACTTTGCACTCTTCTATGTCAATATTTATTTCCCCTTAGCTTGACATTAGTTTAAAGAGAATGCATTGCAAAAGAACATCATATTGTGATATACTGGAAGACTACATATACGCTATTGCAGGCAGTCAAGGTAACAACTGGTATGTAACATTTACTGTTACCATCCTCAAAATAGCACAAGCGCAATTCAATAACCTATCTGGGCACAAAAGTAAAAGGATAATAAATGAAAACACCATTCCAGACATAATTAAAAGTTTTATTCAATTGATAATCATTTCATATAAATCCCAACAAAACAATGAAGAATGCATCATGAAAGGAAGCTAATATTTAACCATAACACACGGTCTATTTCGTCAAACGCACTGGCACTACGTACTTCGGTGAAACTACTTCCAGAAATTTCTCCACATTTTGTCATGAATCTGTAATGAGCCTCTGGCCATTCTCATCCACAGACCCATAAAACTAAAGTCTCTGAAGGGGGGAACTTAGCACTACTGAGCGTAAAACTACTACACGGAAACCTCTACACTCCACAGTCTACACCAAGTACCGCGGTATGCAAATCAGTGCAACGTTTACTTGTGTTTTCTCCCTTACCTGCTGTGATGGTTTCCTTGATTTCATCGCTCCATCTTTAGACACATTCACTCGGGTTCCTCGTAGCAGATCCAAGAAAGCTCCTTTTGTGACAGATTCCAAGACTTTGGATCGTTTTCTTTCTGAGGAACCGACAGCTGAAAGTTTCTCCTCCACACTCTTCTGCTGTTTCCTGACTGCATTGAACAACTGCACAACTCCCCTGTTAACAAAGCATGGTCACTGTAGAACATTCTGTTGTCTTTTCAGTCAGTTAAAAACTCATCACTGAATGGTACACTGAAATGTCATGACCTTTACCTCTGAATACTGTACTGAATGTCACGACCTTCACCCCTGAATACTACACTGAATGTCATTACCTTTACACCTGAATTCTGAGATAAATACCATGACCTTCACCCATGAGTACTGCACTGAATGTCACAACCTTCACCCCTGAATAGTGGGCTGAATGTCATGGCCTTTACCCCGGAATACTGTCACGACCCTCACCCTTGAATACTGCATTGTCAAAACCTTCCCCACTAAATACTACACTGAATTTCACCTCCATGTAACACCGAGCTAGCGCCTGTTATATTTTGATCACCTGTCTGAGGCTTTTGCCATAACATAGATATATACTTCAAGAAATCTTGGCATATACCTTTGTACATGGATTAAATTCTGGGGTATCTCTCATTACACTGCCTTTTATTTTCTTATAAATTAGGGTGTAATGCTGTGTTAAAGCCTTCCTCATTTATTTTCAATACCAGTGAGGTTCAACGGTGGAGAGTGCTAGGAGGGAACCACGAGGCTTTGCCAGTTACCCGCAAAACCTCCAATATACAGCATTTTTTGGTATCTTACGATTCACATGGCTCAATTTTCCAATGATTCCTCACCATGAGCGAATGTCTTTAGTTTATCAATGGACAATGCTTTACCATAACTGAATTGAGTGAACATGTCAGAGCTCTCACCTAGTTGCGATCTTCTGAAATCGCCTCTCCCTGTCTCTCTCTAGGGGGTTGGGTTTCACTCTAGCCATTTCCTCCCATAACTTTTTCTGCAGTTAAACAACCAAAAAAAGTTGTACAGATAGATGTAAAGACATGAAAGAGCACACAGCATTCTCTTGTAAATGAAATGTTAAGTGTAAAGTCATGGAGACCGCTGTGGATGACAAATGTCTAATCCTGGTTTTCGCTGGCTAATCGCTATAATCAGCTATTTGATCCTTCTATTTTAAACATCCTAATGGAAGGATCAATAAATAGAGAGAACACAAATGAAGTACCTTTTCTGCTGTTGCAGCTGTGGCCTGTTCCTGATTTGTCTCAGACCTTTTTTGTTTCTTCTTCTGAATTTCACGCTCTGTTGACCCCTTGGCCAATATTGCATACATGTTATGGGGAATTTGCTTGTTCAGGATTTTGGCCATTGTGTTTGCCAGTCCACTGCCAGGGTTATATCCCTTATTACCATGTTTGTTCTTCACAGCTTCAGTGTTATTATCTTCATCTTCATCATCTGTACTACGATCTTCGTCATCTCTGAGATCTCCCCCTATCTCCATCTCATCTGTGCACATTAAATGAAAAAAAAAAAAATTAACCAAAAAGGTAAAATAATTTTAATACATATAAAATAGCCAGGGGCCTCCGGGGCCAAGGGGGTTAGTGTGCCAGTGCGGCATTATGACCCCATGCCTCTCGCCATTGCGATCGTAGTGAGGCTCATGCTGGCTTTCTCTCCGGACATGCGTTGGAAGGTCAGTCAGCAACCTGCGGATGGTCGTGGGCTTCTCTCGGACCCTGCTCGCTTTCCTCTCACCATAATTCCGACCACCGCCCTGTAAGTGAAATATTTTTTAGTACAGAGTAAAACACCAATCAAATAATTGACTAAATAAATCTAAAATTGCCCTGCACTTGTTGATTAAAATGATTTTTAAATTTTCCATGTGGATAACTTTATCAACTTTTAATTTCATGGAACAGAATTTTGGTGATCACACTTCATCTTTCTGCCCCTACAGTTTCATTATCACAGCCAGCAGAGAGATCCTTGTGCCTTCCTTCCCTAGAAACAGTTCAGACCCAATTGAGTGTTGACATACTTGTAAGAGTCCATGTTGGACTGCCTTTCTGTTGTTCTGCCATTAATACTACATTCTATACAGTCCTATACAATATGACTGTGTTCTGACTCAGATTTACAAATCCATGGCTTTTAAGGCTGGCAAAAAATAGCTACCTCTCAACAACAAGAGCAGGTGCCTAGGATATCGCCCAAACCATCATAAATTTTGCGCTGTAATAACCCAAACGGCTAAGGAATAGATCCCGAGAACCTTTTCTCCTATCATGACAATATGCCACTGCTATTACTGCTTCAAACCAGAAACTTTGGAGAAATTCCCTGAGCAATATCCTGTGCAGATGGTGTTGTTTATGAGGTATTTTGTACGTATTTTTCGCCTGTCTGCGAAGTCATGGATATACGACTCTAATTCAGAGCACAGAGTCATGTATACTATAGGACTGAGTTTTTTGTAAGGGATTACATCGTCCTTTAATCTTGTCCGTAGCACTTCGTAAGTAAACTGAAATGGACTAATGCTGACAAAACTTGTACTAAATGTAAATGGCAGTAGTAAGGATGAGGGCGATGTGACGTGGTAAGGTGACATCAATTTACTGAAAAATGTCCTTACCTCAATGAACATCGGAAAAGGGTGTCAGCAACGAACAACAGCTCAACCTATTCTTTACAAATCTCAGTGTTATCAAATAAAGGCTGAGTTAGCCTTAGATCCAGGTGTCTCCTTCTCCAACAGTTGGATATAATTATCAACTGGAATATACGCGAGATGTGTGTGCCGCCGAGCTGAATGGTAAGAGCCACACCTGACACCTGCTCTGGGCTGCAAACGTCGTTCAAGAAGGACTTACTTGACATGGTGTGAAAGCGCGTAAGCTCTAGCACTGCCTCCCGCTGTGGCTATGATATTCCATCAGTCCAGTATATAAAAGAGGGATTGAAATAACAACCTGGCGCTAGTTCAAGACGAACAACCTCAAGATATCGGAACTTCTGCTTCTCACAAAGTGGCTGATCGGAAGTATTTTTAAAGACATTCTCAGTGAATAAATTACCTGACTCCCAACCCAATTCGGACTCAGAATCGTTCATTTCTTCTTCGTGATCTACTTCCACGTGGGTTTTCACCGACATTGTTGTTGTTGATAACTTTATTTCAATTTTCGCACAGCCTTGAGGTTCGGAAAATACATCATTCCTAACACCACACAACGCTCTATTCGTCCCCTTAGATTTCAAGAAAGTGGACATGTTTTTGAATATATAAATCTACATTGGTAGCACACTTTATGCTTGTATTTTAAATTCACTGTGAATGTAAATATATTTTTACTTTTCGATACTGATGAAAGTTATACTTTTAGATACCACTTGCGTTGTTGTGTTAGGATCATCTAACTCTCCAACTCCCAAGTGAATCGTTTCAGTGACGATGAAGTAAGAAAATGCCCAACACAAAACAATGGCATATGCAAAAAAATATGAGAGGAAGGAAACGAAGATGGGAGTCAAGCTCACGCTATGGAAACAGTCGTTCTAAAAGGCGATTTCTGACGAAGGAGGCGGTAACTTCTGTCTGCTTGAACTCCCCAACAGAGCCCCGTCCATCTTGTAGCACTGGCCACTCTGGACGGGTGGGGTACCGTAGGGGGCGAGTGAGTTCTGGGGGGAACAGAAGACAACACGGGAGAACACACGGAGGGCGTAATGAGGAGGCCGCGAACAGGCAGAGTCAACCGGACTCAGCAACATCAACTTGCCCTCGGCCAAATAAGGCGAAGAACAAAAATCCCAAACGCCCAGTTCCATCCCAGACGTCCACTGAATCAAGTACTGGTAGTAGCAACAGTTTTGATAGTGGTATCCTTGTAATACTGGTACTCACTGTAATGTTACAATCGTGAGGAGAGCAATAATACACAACAATAACATTAAACTAATCATAGAGGTCTATTTTAACAATTTCTGATATTTAGCTGCCTCATCGTTTAATTAAGCACTGTTCATGATCCCAAGCAGAGCTGCAACACACATGCACGACTGTACCTATCCTGGTTTGTGAATGGCACATACCTGTAAGCAAACAAGAGTGGTCTGTTCTTCAACATTAGAGTGAGCACATCGTCTCAGGAATGTGGCTGCTTTTTGCTTTGTTTACTACAGTTCATCCATTTTTCTTGGACATATGTTTATGGAAAGGCAAGTGAACATTTTATGGAAAAGCAGATGCCTTGGTGTAAATAAAAGCAGCTAGACATCGGCGACACTGTTCTTGCTCTAAGGTTAAGGCATAGGTCATCCTGGTTTGTTTATGTGCCTGTTGAAAACAAGGCTTTGTGTATTCAGGCAGTCGCACATGTGCCAGGTAATTCTGTTCCTGATCGTGAGGTGGATGATTCAGTTGAACAATACACCCATTTACATGTGACAAAATGGCACTCAGATCAATCGATATTTGAAGTTGAAATACATGTATCACAGATTTCTTTATTTTCACAGTCTTTGCATTCTGACCCGAGCTATATTACCGGCATGTCAGAAATTCAGGCTATACAGTACAGTACAACACAGCCAGCTATTATCAGGTTTGATCAACACAGTTTTGTTACTAATGACTACTTATTCTTGGGTTTTGTAATAGCGCCGAAAACATAGATAGGCTTATAAGCCAGTAGTAACAGGCTTGGTTCATTGTTAAATACCTGTGTGCACAATTTCCTTAGCTAAATTTCAGATATCCCAGGATTCTACTATGATGCTGAAAAAAAGAGATATTTCAAAATCCTTCCAGGTCATAGTAATGTGAATGTGGTGACTAGGGAGTCAGTTTCTAAAAAGACAGCTGAGGAAAAGAGGATAAATGACCTGAAATCCCAAAGCGAGGCTAAGTCTAGTGTGTTACCCTGGCAACATGACAGAGATTCTAAGCCTCAGAGGACAGAGTCTCTCAATTTCATTCACTTTTGGCTGCGAGTGCGTCAAGGAGATGTGACTAACACATGTATTGAGCCATTTGTTTTAAAATCTCAAGTCAGGAAACTAAAATTAGCTCACTCAGATAAAATATTTCCAAATCCGTTTGGAAATTATGAGCAGTTAGAACATATGCTTATGATGGATGCGAGTTCTGATTGTCGTGATATTTTAGGGCTGTGGTCAATCAAAGACACTCTTGTGCACAGAATTCAGCTGTTACGGGTAAACGTGAAGAAGCGAAGATGTGAGGGTGATGTAGAGACTGCGGGATTGAATGTGGAGATAAAGCCTCAAGGGAATGTGGTGCTGCAGTCTCTCAACAAGGTCACACATGCCTGCTGGGCCCCATCCTTGGAGAATCCCAACAGGAAGTATATCCTCTACACAACTGTCTGTTATACAGGCTACTCTCCCAGCTTGGCTCTTTTTCGTAACCTTGAGCCAGGTGGTAATGCGGATTTTCGTGCCACAGATTTCTGTCTAGGGAAGAAAGCAACATGGACATGTGCATGGAATCCTCATAATCAACGCTTCAGCGTGGGTACAGAGAAGTCCGGGTTGTTGTTAGATGCGGAAACACGAAGGCTTTGGGAGCTGTACACCAACAAAAGTGATGCCTTAGCTCAGACCTTCACCAGGACTGTAAGTTTCAATCCCTATAATATAAACTAGGTATTAGTTCGGTCCCTGCCAGCTAGATTCTTTTACCTCGACTTTTTACAGAACCGTGAATATCTGTGTGTCATGTGTGGAAAAGTTTGCCAGTGGTTACTCGATGCAGTCTCGTTGGCTTACTGTAACTTATAAAACTGACTGCCGTTGTGTGTGTATGGTATCTGAAAAATATCTGATTAGTGCATTGAATGCCAATGAAATAAATAAATAGCTCTACATTACTGTTTGTGCTGTCTATCCATCAACCCTTTGTCTTCTGATCTGCCATATGTCTTTTGTACTGTCCATTAGTCTTTTTGTCTTCTTTCCCACACCTCTTTTCCACACAAATATCTAGAAAAGGTTGTAATTGATCGCACCCTTATGACAGTAAGCGGGTAATGGTGCTTGTCCTGCGTAGTTTAATGGTCATTGACGAACATTTGTTGTCCACCAGCATGGTGTGCTTGTCTGTAGGTCACATGTGAAAGTTTGTTAGTAAGTTCACAAAGGTTGGTGGTTTATGCCAGTCACCCTCAATTCCTGCAATCATGCCATCATGTCTGCCATCATATCAGGTTTTGAGTATGAAGCTACAATCAAAGAAATGAAGAAATAAATCTTCTTTGCCTTGTTTATACCTTGTCTTTCACAGTGATACATTGAAAAGTTCTCAGCTGGTCTCTGTTTGCACAGGAGACTGAAGAGCTGATGAGCTCTCTATTTTTATCAAGTCTGTCCCTGTCTTACCTCTCTGCCATGTTCATTATGGCTGAATGTCTTGTTAGTAAAATGTCTTCAAACCAGTCCAGAACAAGTTTGTGTGAAAAGATCCTTGGGTTGACTTAAGGGTCTGATTAGATTTTCTTATGTTCTTTGTACAAGGCTGCCTGTCTGTCCACCTCACGGTTTTCTTGTGTCTCTCTTTTATCTAACTTGCTCAGGAGTAACGCACATGCACAAGTACATCACAGACTACATCTTCACAAAGCTTTATTATACTGGTACTTGGAAATATCCATGAGTGGACCAAGGGCTTTGACACACCTGCTCTATCCAGTATGCCAGTTGTCTGTAGATGACCAGAAATTTCAAAAGGCCAGTTAAATTGACTGATTGTTGTGTATAAGTGAAATATTCTTGAGTAAGGCATTCACTAGTAAAACCAGTTAAGTAAAATCATCCTCTACTTATGTTTACATGATTTCTGAATAATCTGTATATTTAGGCTTATTTGTGAACTGAAGGCAATCATTACAACAATAGACCATTGGTAGAAGCACCTATTTTTTTTTTTTTTCTTTTTTTTCATCAAATACGTTATCCCAAGATTACCATTATAAATCTGACCATCTCTATGTCCTGAATGTTGACAGACTGGACAGTCACTGATTAGTGGCACTAGGAAGGGTGAAATCTTGACCCATGACCTTCGTAGCCGATCCACCCACCCAGTCACGGTTGTTCATCAGCAGTCTCCAATCAGCAGTGTCAGGCTCCTGCAAGATGACATCTATCTGCTGGCCAGTGACTTCAAAGGACAGGTAATCTCCCATTTGTTTATTTGCCATCTAAATGGAGAAGCATTGAAATTGTTCACATCTTGAACTTCTAGGTAACTAATTTATGTTGAAATTATATATTTTTCAAGACCTTGTGATGTAAGAGATTTGGATATTGTTGTACCAGGTGATGGCCTGAACTGTGGTTACTATGGGTACTGGCTTACAATATATATATTCACCATGAATCAGAGAAAATTCTAGGGCTCTGATTGGTCTATCTGCCTTTAAAAGGCTATTGCATTCGCAAAAACAGGCAAGCAATACAGTTTTACACCTTTGATATTTTTTGTGTTTCCCTACGGAGTCAAGATTGCAAACCCTTGTGAATTGAATTGAAAATGACTTAAAGCAAGTGTTCTTTTTTGTCTGCTCAGATAGTACATCGATTGAAGCCTGTACTTTTGTCATCGTGTAACCCTTGACATCCCTCTCATCTCCACTGTCATAGTGTGCATGAAAACGTGGCGTGATCATTTATAGTGTAGGCCAGTCTAATCTAGAGCACATGTTCTTACATGTCAGTTTCAGTTGCTGTATTTTTGGTCAGTAGATTATTTAGAATTATAAATAAGGCATGCATTGCTGGAGGGAATTTTACTTGATCTTTTTATATTCAGAAATGTCTCTGCGGAATACTACTGAGAACATGTATGTGACATCCACCAGTAACGTGGTCGCCTTTCTTTTAGATCAACTTGTGGGACCTGAGGATGAGGAGGGTTGTACGAGAGTTTAAAGGTCACTCTAACCAATACAGTAAACAATTTATCCATGTGGAGGAGTCCGAGCAGGTGTTGTACACAGGTGAGTGACAGTAATAACCAATACTGCAGACCACCTATACCTGTGGAGGAGTCAGAGCAGGTGTTGTACACAGGTGAGTGACAGTAATAACCAATACTGCACATCATCGATACATGTGGAGGAATCCAGGCAGGTGTTGTACACAGTTGAGTGACAGTAATAACCAATACTGCACACCATTGATACCCGTGGAAGAATCCGGGCAGGTGTTGTACACATGTGAGTGACAGTAATAACCAATACTGTAAAACATCTGTACCCTTGGAGGAGTCAGAACAGGTATTGTACACTGGTGAGTGACAGTAATAACTAATACTGCAAACCACCTGTATCCGTGAAGAATCAGAGCAGGTGTTGTACACAGGTGAGTGATAGTAATAACCAATACTGTAGACCACTTTTGCCTGTAAAGGAATCATCACCTTTTAATTTGAGTTTGGAGACAAAACTATGTTGTTGGGGTTGGCCACTTATAAAAGTATAAATTATCAATCTGCACAGAATAATTCCCTCAGAATAGGCTTGAATGAAAATCTTGCAAAGAATTACACTATATAAGGTAATGGCCTCAGATTTGAGTCTTATAAAACTATTCCTATTCTTGCACTCTTTTCTCAGTTGGTGAGGATTGTTACACACGCTTTTGGAATCTGCGGACAGGAGAATTGTTGCAGAGCATTCCCCCACCCTGTCCCATTTCCCGTGACCTCGTGCCCAGGGTCCTGTACTCCCGCAGTTGGGCGGGGCAGTGGGGCCAGGCTGGGATGATGATGGGGCTGAAGGACAAAATGTACCTGTACCACAGTCAGGAACCTGGTTACATGTGACCTCATCATTTGGACCCTGACTTTGGCAGCTAGGTGGTTCCAAGATGATCAACACAAAGGGCTAGATGTATCTGTACCATAGTGAGAACCCTGGGTGCTTGTGACCTCATCCTTTGGATCCTACACTCCTGCAGCTGAGAGGAGCTGAGGTTATAATCTGCATGTATTTGCACCAGTCAGGACACTGGGTGAAAGCTGGTCTAAGTGGACTAAGCCAAATAAATGATAACCAGAAATTCGATTATCAGTGGATAACAATAAAATGCTAAAAAATGAACTGCTGGTAGTGCACAGTGCCTGTCAAGATTCCTTCTTGTAAATGTCTGGCCTTCTAAGGACTGTCAGTTCTCAAGCCGAAAAAATTCAGTGAATTATTAGTCATTATCTTTTGTCATACAAAAACAAAATTTGTTTTATTACTTAACTGATGTATACCAATTAAATAGAATTGTTGTATGTGTTTATGTATAAGTTTTAAAGCAATACAAATGGTGCTATGCTTGAAAACAATTTGATCCTTATGTTGTACTTCATCAGTGCTCTGTTGACATTTTGTGCAGTATTAGTTAATATGTGTGTGATTTTTGTTTAATGTTCTGCTCAAACATTTTCACTAACTTGTATATGACCGATGTTAGTTTAATGGCTGGAGCCTACAAACTTGCCCAACTTGATGACACATGATTATAATTTGGGAAGACCAGTGTTAATGTCATTTGCCATGTTGACCGTTCCATGTTGACCAAATGATTGGAGAGTCTGCCTGGTAAGTGAGAGGTCCAAGTGCAGTCACCAGTCAAATCATGCCAAAGGTTTTAACTTCTGCAATCTTTGTACTTGTGGTGTCAGGATAAGTACAAGCACTGGCAAGCCTTGTGTCTGGACATTGTGACTGGATGGGGCATCATGTCAGCTTGGTGTTCACCATCAGGAGATAGGCCAAGTACTGGCAAGCATGGTGTGTGTACATTGTGACTGGGTTGGGCATCATGTCAACTTGGTGTTCACCATCAGGAGATAGGCCAAGTACTGGCAAACCTGGTGTCTGTACATTTTGACTGGGTGGGGCATCATGTCAGCTTGGTGTTCGGCATCAGGAGATAGGCCAAGTACTGGCAAGTATGGTGTCTGTACACTGTGACTGGATGGGGCATCATGTCAGCTTGGTGTTCACCATCAGGAGATAGGCCAAGTAATGGCAAGCCTGGTGTCTGTACACTGTGACTGGATGGGGCATCATGTCAGCTTGGTGTGCAGCATCAGGAGATAGGCCAAGTAATGGCAAGCATGGTGTCTGTACACTGTGACTGGGTGGGGCATCATGTCAGCTTGGTGTTCGGCATCCAGTGCCCTTCAAAAACTGCTTTAATTGTTGAAAAGTTTGAAGATTTATAGTATGTTTTGTAAGGCCCATTTATGCATTTCTTTAACTTTGGGATAATTAGGAATCATGAAGACATCTGCATTATAAATTTTACCACACTTATTGTCATTTTAATAGTATACCACAGACTGTGCTGAGGTTGGTATTTTGTCAGAGATTACAATTCTTCAAACTGTGATCATAGTATTCTCTGTATTCTTGTAAAATTACCAGAAAGTGCATCATGTGTCCTCAAAACGATATGAGAGCAAATTTGAAAATCTCAGAAATCGACCAAGTGAACAAATTTGAAATTTATTCAATTGTTAATTAATTCCGTGCAAAAGAATTTTTCACTTATGCAATGGCAGTCTCTGTATGGGTGCATGAAGCTAGAGCGCCCAGAGTAAATCTCTGACATTTTGAGATATGCCAACCACCTTTCCCATGTATGACATACAGACTTGAATGCCATACTGATGTAAGACAAGTGGTCTAGAACACATGGAAGACAGCGAAAACATCCTGACCACCATGGTCCATCGGCCCTGTCCAGAGCTGGAACTGAACCCGAACCTCGTGTGCCAGTTCTCTGAGCACACAACAACATGTCACCCAGTTCTGTATTTTTTCTCCTTTGTTAACACCACTTAATATATCATAAGGTACATATATCATTCATAAATAATCAGTTTATTATGAAACAGGAATCACATATGCATATACAATAATGTAAGGTATAAATAGTTATTCATAAACATGTTATAGTTTCAAGCAAGTCCTGATAAACCTTACAAGATTTATACCATTAACTGCCTGATGATATTTTTACACTGGAAGGTGAAAAAAGTGGAATTATACATGAAGAATATATATGTCAACAAATGTCGGTGTGATATTCCTCCCAAATATGGCGAGATGCATGTATCTGTCCAGTAATGTCAAGAAAGTTAAGCTACTAGGTCTCCCATCTTCTCTTATACAATGGCTGGTTTTGAAATATGTGTGACGAAGTGATGTTTATGAAATACATTTAAAAATAAAAGATAACTACACTTTGTACATCCTTTATGCAAGACCAGGTAAATTTCAAGTTTTCCCCAACCAAATTTTCATACAAAAAAAACTCGGGTTCAACATTTTGCTCAAAATTAGTACATTAACTATATGTATTTAAAAAAAAAGGTAAAACAGTTTAAAATTCTTGGTCAATTCAACGTAATAATCAGTTATGTGCATGAACAATTTTCAGTAAAATTTTGCTGTAAATATTGAAAACAATGGCATACAAACTCAGCACCAACATGAAGAATTAGACTTCTCTTTTCTCCATACAATAAATACACTTTCGCGCCTGTCACTCTGCTAAGTATTCCATGAGGTGATTACAAGTGTGTGTCCGTGAAGATGGTCTGTTCTTTGGTGATGCTGTAGGAGGGGGCATTAAGGCTGTCCAGGTCATCCTCATACTGAAATACAAACACCACATCCGTGAGCTTTATAACATGCATACAAATGAAAAACTGTGAATTGGTATGTACAGTATTATTTACATTTAGAGCTATGTTTTATGGGTATAAGCATAGATTATATTCTTGAAAGTTGTTTGAGAACCACTTCTTGTTTAAATTCTATAAACCAGCAACATGCAGTTCATGGTCACCTGATGGTGTTTCGCAATCGCGTTTTCCTCAGTGTAAACAATTCTTAACTCCATTTTGATACATTCAACATTAAAGGAATCAATTTATAGCTCGCAATTGATTCGTGTTCAACCACTTGAAGATACCAGTTTGGCAGAATAGCTATGTTAGAATTGACAAAGTTCTGAGCTGACCCAGTTCAAGTGAGAGAGTACACATCTTACCCCTCCACCCCACCTCCAACACCCTGACCCACCTCATCATGACAGACCTTTACACAAGAATTGGCATCATTTTCTGAAAAAGTGTGCATGAAGTGTGTAAAATCTCACCAGTCCACTATCCTGAGGCTTTCCCCAGGAAATGTCATCCTCATCATACTTTGATGTTTTGGAAATGTTCTCCAGGGTAAGGTCAAGGTCATCAGATTCCAAGGTTAAAGGTCGCATGGTGGGATTCGTGAAGGCAGGATTGATGACACCAAATTCTCCCTGGGTGGTGTGCACCTCACTTGTAGGCCGTGTTGGAAAATCCTGGAATATCGAGTCATATATTCTCTAATTAATCACATGTACTGATACATACATATATGGTTTAACAGATCTTTACTCCACAAGTACATAACTAATAAACATAAATTAACCTAATACTTCTGACAATGGACAATCAGTTAACAGAGTCTTAATTTTTCTACCAACATGAACATGTAAGATTAGTACGGGTAAACATAGACTAGCGTAAAACAGAAAGATAGAATAATTCTCTCCTACAGCATTTTAACTTCATATGGTGGACATATGCACTTGCACATTAAGCAAAAGTGTTTTTAAAAACATTGTCCATGTTAAAATTTCAAACTGGAAGAAGTTTCTTCCTCAACACTGACTAGACAATCAGCGTACACTACATGTCAGATAATACTTGCTCATTATATTCACTTCAACTGATTATCATTCCTAGGTTTTGAAAGATAACTTGAACAGGACTTACATCAGGAACGACACTGCCACCGTAGGGGTCATGGCTGAAGTCATAATCAGTTTTCTTCTGGCGGGGTTCCAGTGGGAGCCTCTCTCTGACGTAAGGGCGGGGCCGTGTCATGCGCTTGATGCAGAAGGCGAGGATGATGAAGAGAAGGAGGAGAGCGATGACACACATGAGGATGATGAACCAGACTTCCTGGTACACTGGTGAACCGCCAGTCTGTCCTCCGGTAACTGGCGGATCTGGGGTGGCTACAATAACAATGGAGCACATACAGCAACAGTAACCTGAGTGCACATCATTCATCAAAGCATGGGTTATCTTTTCTTACTTCTAGCAACATTTGTATGCACCGGTCGTTCTATAGCCATACGCTTTGTTTGTGTAACGGCTTTCAGGTGAGTGGAGGAAATGGGAGTACCCGGAGTAAATCAAAACCTCTTGACTTAAAGCCGCTGCTAAATCAGCCTGATGGTCACAGCCAGCCAACACTTTAACCATCTGAGGTAGGGAGGACCCCTTAATGAGGACACACTGTACTGAATATTTCATCATATTTGTTCAGTGCTAGAAATTAAGTTCACAAATCCCTGTCAGATTGATGAAAAACTATTGTGTCTACACAGTATACATAGAGAAATGTCTACAAAATGAAGTTTAATGCAACTTTAACCCGGATAGGATAAACTGACATTTCTAAGTAAATCTCCTCTGATTCCAGGACGCTGTCCAAATTTGTAATTAATGACATTAAATTACAACACGTGACCATGACTTGTAACAGCAGCTGCTCACCTATGTTATCCACAGCATTGGGATCAAAGATGATGTCCGGCGATGTGGCCGTCCCTGTCTCTGTTTTGGCGGCTATCTTGAATTTTATTGCTGCAAGAAAAAAAAATTTCACATGGTTTTTACCACTTATGAGCAAGGACTGATGTGCTTTGACAGTCATATCTATGCTCACTCAGTGCATCTCGCAGTCAATCCACTTAACATTGTTAACCCTTTTTATCCTTCTGTTAACATAAAAATGGCTTCTTACAACTGACATTCTGAATAAAAAATATAATATAAAAGTCAATAAAGCAAGTCTGATAAACTTTAAATTTATTCCCAATTCTTGGCCAATTAACTTGCTCTGGAGCACTAGAGGTGAAATCATTGTGAAAATCAGATATAAATGCAAATCATATTCAAAAAGCCCAAAACAGAAGATTAATCATTTCAGTTGATTTTGTCAATGTTATGATATATGCTGACGTGTAGCCTACATACTGGCATCCCTGAGTGTCCTCTCCATGCTGTACACTGACAGGATGCCCTCCATGACCTTCTGGTCATCTGCAGTCAGTGTGTAACTCTCTAGTCGGCTGTTCAGACGAAAGGACGAGGTCCAGTCAATGACCGCACGTGTTCCATTCTTACTCAGCTTTGGCAACTTGTAATATGCAGGAGCTGCGACCAATATAAGGTTATTGAATTAGCAAATAGACATCATGGTGAAGAATTTCATATTTGTTTATTGGTGGGGATAACTTTGTGTGCGTTACACTCACACAGCTTAAATGCTTTTGTCTTATCAGCCACAATCCATTGGATGTGTTCAAACATCTGATAGGCAAGACAAATATGAATGAATGAATTTTCTACAATCACCCTTCATTGGCACTACATATAGGTTTCCAGAGGAAACCAGACAACCATTAGACACATTAAAATCTAAACAAAGGTGATATCATTGATCAAATGATTGGAAAAAACACAACTGCTATGAAAAATATGCAAGAAAACAGAATATTAATCTGACAGAATAAATCCAACTTGTTTGAAAATAAATTTGTTAAAGCTACAAAAAATGTAATATGTTTGATCAAATTATTGCATGATTCAACTGGAATGATTGTAGATACAGCAAGTCCTTAGTCCACAGAGGCAGCTCCAGTCAAATTGCTTACCAGCTGTTTTTGTTAGTGTGGTGACCCATCTGGCAAAGTCTCCCAGTCCCTGGGTGTTCTCTACACGGACCTGGAAGTCATATGTGGTGTAGGGCACTAAGTCTGTGGCTGTAAACTCCAGGTCAGGTCCTGAGTAAACTTGCACAGAGTCTTCTGTCACACAGGGCTGCAGGAACACCTGGGGGGAGCGGGGACACCCAGGACGCTGGTACACCATATACCTGTGGGGATATCAACAGATAAACTTAACAGGTGACTGACTGATTGATTGACTACTAGATGAAGATTTATTCAATGGTTTGGTACCGGCTTAAACAGAAAGATAAGTCAAGACTTTAGAAAAAGTTTATATTTTAAGAATATGCACATTTCAGTGAAATTTTAAATTCTTTCTCTGAGGGAATAAAAATGAGCCATAATTCAGACTAATGTCTTTTGCAGCTGCTGAATTCGGCTTGAAGAGGAGCCAATCAGCTAATGTGATTATCACCATGCTTGACAGATGAGTACAATGATGGTTTACACACAGAATGATCTCCATAATCTACCTCGTGATTGGTCCATTAGGAAATTTGGGTGGAGTCCACGACAGCTTAACAGTAGTTGAGGTTACTTCTCCAATGACGATTGGGTCCAGACCAGTGGGCGTGGCCTCAGTTGTCCGGGTTACCACAGCATCACTCAGGGTGCAGCCTGGCCTTGTGCAGACCTCAGCTTGAATGAGGTAGATAGTGTAAGGTAACAGAGGGTTGCTTTCCCCAGCTGTCTGTACCAAGGCGGTGCCTGGACCACGACTTCTCTGTAAGGTCAAATCTTAGTTATTATTAGTTATCATTTTATGCACAAAAGTGTAATAAATGCAATAATACCACGTGCATTCTACTGATATATGCATTGAAAAGTCGACAACTTGATGAAGAGATTTAAATACTATTAATTTAAAAATAAATATAACTTTCAAATGTCTAAAGCTTTGCTGTGTACTTTACATTTTTTGGATTTCTGGCATAGCTTTGGAAATATTTTCTGCGGCATGTATACCCTTAAATACTGTTGTAAAGATACATGCAGGTGAACATCCTTTAAGTATTAGCTACATGTAATTTAAAACTAGTGATATGAGAATACTGATGAAAGAATCTTACAACAATTAAGATACATGATGAACCTTTTATCCTGAACAAAACTCATCAGTATATACTTTGTCTGTTGCGATGCAGATAAATGTATACAAAAGACCAACTGGCACCATGTGGTCAGATGAGATTTGAGACTGATGGTAAGTGTACTGTCATACTGACCACTGTTCCGTTGACACGGACGTTGTACTCCACGATGATACCGTTAGGCTGATCAGGGGGATTCATCTGGACTGTCACAGTTCTGGATGTCACATTCTGTCAAACGAGTCAGCATTAAGTCATTCAACAAGGGAACTCACACACTTGTTACTAACACTCAGTAACTAACAGTCATCAAGCTTGGTACACAGCTTGTTTAACATGAAAATATGGTGTTAATCACAACCAGTATTAATGGCTATTAAAACAAGAATGGACACTTGAGATAAACCAGAAAGATGTTCAGATCTGATTGAGTAACTGTGCTGAAGAATTTGTTTGGAATCTGGAATTCCTTGATACAAAACATGCCTTTTCATGACTGGGAATTCTTCCCACCTTTTCTTACACAGTGTTATTGTGCACTTCTTTTTTTGACTATTTATATTTCTAATCTTTTATAAAACACTGGAATGGTCTAGTTTGCTACTGCAGTTTTAACCCATGGCCAGATCATAAGTTACAGCAAATACATTGCACTGAAAATTTATGATGCCTTTTTGGAAGAGGAAAGGTTTTGGAATTTGTGTAAATAGTTTGTACATATACGAGTACACCAGTGCACCCAGGTTGCTACGATAAAAATTACAGCTGACAAATCACACAGATGATACACTTCAGACTAACCAGTATTTGAGGGATGGGTACTCCCTGGGGCGGGGCCTCTTTAGTGAACACCTCTCTCCACAGGCTAGGGGTGGAGCCTACATGGTTATATGCCGTCACCATGTAGCGATAGAAGGTGTAGGGTCGCACCAGTGGGTCATTGTCAAAGTACTCCAGCCTGCTTCCGTTAAACACCTGGGTGACTTCCCCATACTGATTCCCTCCTACAACAGATAGAGAGTACCACAAAAGTATTAATGTGTTTATTCATGATTTTTGGTGTTTTAAGTAAGGTTTGCTTATTTCATAATTTGCTTTACCATGTTCAGTTTGGATTTTGCATCTGTATTTTTGATGTTACTATACCATGGAGAAATTGGTTTCCATGTACTTACATTAACATGCAAGTTAGGGGTACTAAGCTTTCAGGAAGGATCACATGAAAAATGTGACAATGTTAGCCAAATGATGACCTTGGGCAACTAAGGTTTCTCCTGTAAAGTGATTAAGCTTCGTTCTTTAACCAAATAATATTATTATACATATGGTCACTTGTGCTGAGAAAAAAATCACCTCGTGATTTTTAGTTTCTTATTCCTAAAGTATATCAAAATATTCTGTAAATGCTATATACATGTATACATATTTTATTAATTTATTTCTTTGGTGTTTTACCCCATACTTAAGAATATTTCACTTATGGGATGGCCAGCGTTATGGTGGGAGGAAACCAGACAGAGTTCGGGGAAACCCGCAATCATTTACAGGTTGCTGGCTGACCGTCCCATGAATGACCGGAGAAGAGGCCAAAATGAGTATATGTATATATATATATGTGACCTCAACACACCATTGCAGCTCATTTTACTTATAGAACAAAACATACCTGTGTCACTTTTAGTCAGAGGTTGTCTCAGAATGACGTAGTGAGTTATCTCCCCGTTCGGGTTGTCAGGTGGCGCCCACGTGAGCCTTACTCCATTGTGCCTGCCGCTGAAGTCTGCAGAGGCGACCAGCTGAGGTGGACTCTGGTTCTCTGGGGTGGCCTCAAGTGTGCGGGCAGTGGTGGGTGTGCTCAGTTCACATCCACGGTTTGTACACACCTGGATACGGAATGTGTAATCCGTCCATGGCTGTAGACCAGGCACCACGTACATAAGTCGATCAATTGGTCCAGAATACTTCACCTCATTCCCCTGGTACAGTGTGTAGTTATACAGGTCTCCATTGGCCATTTCTGGCGCAGCCCAGGAGGCCTGGATGGAGTAGGCTGTCAGGGGAACTAACTCTGGGGGCTGGATTCCTGAAGGGGAGGAGCTGTAAGTCTCTGCTATGGCGGCTGGGCTTGTCACTGAGCCTTCACTGTTTGAAGCTGTTACAGTGTAGGAATACTTCACACCTGCTGCCAGGTTGTAGTCTGTGTAGGCAGTGCGTAGGATCCCGACAATGGCAAGGCTCTCTGTGTACACCAGGCTGTTGTTTCGCCGCACGTCATACGAGGTAATGATTCCATTGGGATTCTGCGGGGGGCTCCAGGACACCTCAATCGATGCAGCACTAAGCACCCGCAACAGAGGCTGGTTCATGCCTGAGGGTGGGGCACCCAGAGGTCGTCCTTGCACTGGGGCACTGTCCCTGCATCCTCCGTTAGTGCACGCCGTCAGCCTGTACTCATACTCCTGATAAGGCGTGAGACCTGATGACGTGAACTCTCGTAACAGCCCTGTGTACTCCAACTGCCCATCCCGTGTGAGCCGATACTGAGTTATCTCCCCATTGGCAATCTCTGGCTGCTGCCAGGTGGCTTTAATGGCTGTGGAGTTGACTGGCTGTAACACTGGGGGCAGTGTCAGAAGTGGTGCCGTCTCTTTGGTTCTCAGCACAGTGGGAAGGCTCTGGGTGCAGCCGCCACTTGTGCATGCCGTCACTGTATAACCGTAGACAGTGTATGCCTGTAAATTTGTGTCCGTAAACTGCAAGGGGTCTGAGGGAGTGAAGCTCCACGGAGGAACGCTCTCATTCCGCTGAAGCCGATAACTCAGGAGAACTCCATTTGCCTGATCAGGGGGTGACCAGGTTATAAACAGAGAGTGAACATCGTCTGTCACATAATCCACGATAGGGGGCCGCATGCCTGTGGGAGGAGCTTCATGTGTATCCACAGTGATCCATGGGCTGTCTGAAGAGCCAATGGAGTTGTATGCTTTGATCTTGTATTGGTACTTTGTGTTTGGCCTCAAGCCAGAATCCACAAACTGGTAAGAATCTCTGTCAGTGTCTGTGGTCTTGAACACAACGATGGCTTCCGATGTTTGTCGCTTTCGTCGCCTAGCAACTGTCCGTCTCAGTACCTCGTAGGACAGAATCTTGCCGTTCGGGTTCAGTGGTTTATTCCAGGTGAGAACTACATTTGTGGAATTGACGGCACCCAGAGATGGAGGTTGTTGCACTGCAGGGAGAATCTCCGCAGTCCTGAACTTCTGAGCGGGAGTCTGCGTGCAGCCTGCAGAGGTGCACGCCTCTAAGCGCACAGTGTATTCCGTGTATGGCTGCAAGCGCCGAAACTCAAACTCTCTGTTCAAACCCTGGTAGACGGCTACTTCACTGTCCCCCTCATAAACTCTGTAAGTGGTGATGACCCCATTAGGCTTGGCTGGCACACCCCACCGGAGAATGACAGCCTCACCATTTGTCATTTTTTCCACAAGGAAACTGCCCAGTCCTGACGGCGATGCCTCTCCAGTCTGAATGGATATCCAGTTACTGACCGCACTCCCTGCACTGTTATTGGCTGCCACACGAACGTCGTAGCCAGTGAACGGCTGCAGACCACTAATCACGGCAGACCGCAGACGTCCATCAACTGTTACCACAGTGACAGGGTTAGATATTGTTGGGTCACTGGAAAGATAGACATACTGGATGTCATACGTCCTGATGACACCATTTGGGTTCCTGGGTTCAGTCCAGGTCACATGCATTCCATATGCTCCCATCACGGTGATGACAGGTACCTGTATTCCTACAGGGGGTGCTTCCAGCGTACGGACCTTAGACCATGCGCTCTCCGTTTGACCTGCCCCGTTTATGGCTGTGACCTTGTACTCGTACTCTGAGAAGGGCTGAAGGTCGTTGCCGGCGTGCCTAAAACTGAAGGTTGCATTGTCCACTTGATTGATGAGGATATCCATGGTGGTTCCCACAGGCCGTTGGTGAATCCTGTACTGCTGTATTATGCCATTAGGTTTGGATGGCATCTCCCAGGAAATGTCTACTACGTCTGGCCCGAGTGGCGTTAAGAGAGGAGCTCCCTGGCCACTAGGCACATCCTCTGCTGTGATGGCCTTGAGGTCAGGCCCCGTGCCACACCCATTGGCCACGCCCTGTAGACACACCCTGATTCTGACCGAGTACTCCGTATACGGCTGGAGTCCTCCCACCACTGTTGAGAGAGCCAAACCCACGGCTTTCTCCATCTCCGTTTTCGATCCTCCATTTATGACAACACGGTACTGGTCAATATCTCGCTGTGTCTGTTCGCGTGTGATATTCTGAAGGTCATTCCAGGTCACTGAGATGGACCTGGGACCCAACACATTCACAGTCTTTGGTGGAGGAATGTTGAGGGGCGTAATTACTGGCATGTCAATCACTGTCGACGAACTGTTGGTGGCTCCGCCCCCATTTGTAGCCTCTAGGACAAAAGTATAAGTAGCTCCAGGAATCAGAGATGACTGAGTGGTCCTGAGCGTTGTGACATCTCCTGAATATCCCACGACCGTCTTCCCTGATGTTGTGCGGAACAACCTGTACCCAGTGATTTCCCCGTTCACAATTCCTGGGGGTGACCAGAAGATCAGAACGACTGTAGAGCTGATGATCAGGAACCTAGGAGGCTTCACATCTGTACAGAAAAAAACCAGTGTGAACTTTTATAAACCTGAGATTGTACTAAATGAAACATCATGAATATTCACCAATGACTACTGCACCATCCACCTAGCAAATCCAGTCAACTTGCTGGGTGTATTGTTAAGGACCCAATGAAGCACAGTCCCAATTATTCAAAAAATTGTGTCCTATGCAAATAAGGTGATGCATCCTTTCCTTAGTTATGCAATAATAAAATATCATTTTCAATTATAATATACAGCAACTGTTCCTGCAGAATGGTAATTTGGCTGACAGAGGTCTTCACTGTTCTTTCAACTGATTCTATGTGACTGGTAAACAGGTATAAAATAGAAATAAAACTGGAAGAATAAACAATAAACCACCGAGGATGTACTTTTTTAATGGATGTGTGGACAGTGTAAACCGGTTATAAATGTACATGTAAAAATGTAGATTCCAGACTAAAACTCTTGGTAGCCTCATGATTTTTTTGTTGAATGCTTTTTGTTGACAGTGGTATGAGAAGACAAACCTTGTGGCCTAGCCTGTAGTGTGACAGCTGTGACATTGGAGCTGTCTGTACATCCTGCCCTAGTACACACACGTATGGCAAAACTGTATTCTGTGAATGGGGCCAGACCTGAAACAAGAAACAGCATCGTAATTTTCATTAATTTTGTTCAAAATTTCACTGAATGTACACGTCCCTTCAAAGCCACAGACATAGATTTAGATTAAACTAAAGATATAGCTATCAGTCTGAAAAAATTATTTATTTGATTTACTGCCATACTAAGGCACATTTCAGTTATATGAGAGCAGCCAGGTTTCTGAATAAATTGGGCAGAGCCCTGGGGAAACAGAAGCCCTTTGCCAGGCACTTGATGATTTATTGCTTTTTGTTTGATGCCATACTCAACCATTTTTCACTTTTGGGCAATCAGGTTTATGGGTGGAGGAAACCAGAGCGCTGACGTTTGCGGTCATACAAGTATATACATATACTGACATGACTGAGGGCAGTTTTCTCCACATTTGACTTTAAGACTTGCATGCCACGTTGTTGAAAGACAAGTGACCTTCAAAGAATGTAATACCGTGAAGATGGCCCTAAGAGCCCTGTCAACCACTACTCTCACCAACATGCTTAGAAACAGTGGGAGCAGGTGGATCTACAGTCTCTCTCCAGGGCCAGAATCAGGTGCCTGACATGTCTCCTATGTAAGCCAGAACTGTACATGACTTCGACAAGCTTTGAGGAAAATCTTAATCACTTCATCCTCGTCCTATTTCTCTTTTACCATGTTTACTAACCTCTAACCGTATGCTCAAGTCCTGTGGTGTTGACGATTGGCTCAGCTCCATTCATCAGCACACTGTACTGTGTAATGAGGCCATTGGACACATCAGGGGGAGACCACTCCAGCCGGATGGATGTGGCACTCAAGTTAGACACTCGTGGAGGGAGAATGTTTTCAGGCGGGGCTTGGGCTGTTGCCACGGAAATCTTGATAAACAAAGCCAGGAGAGAAAGGTTTATCTTATAACATCATAAATCTACCCACACTGAAACTGTAATGGCAAGGTTAAAAAGATCATTTTGTAAAGCAAAAGTACAAATATAATAACCTAAGAGATAAACTGATACTAAATTGTGCAATTTGTGAATACAATGTGGGAAAATCCACAGAACAGAATTAGCTCTCTCTCTCTCTATTTCACTGGCATTTTTATTCTATACTCAGCAATGCAGAAGTTAAATACAGGAAGTTTTAACCAAAACATATTGCTAACAATTATTCTGCAATACTTCATCATGCAATGTAATATATTGAAATTTATTTTGACTGAGTGATCATGCTAGAGTGCATGCATAACAGTGCCAGCCAGACTTACTGGGTCGCTCTGTGTACAGCCTACCACAGTGCAGGCAGACAGGACGTAAGTATAAGATCTGTACGGTAATATCGTGTTATCATCGCTAAACTGTAGCTCTAATCCACGATACATTTCCTGACTGTCACGAGTCAGCGTGTAATGGATTATCTCCCCTGAAAATACAAGGCATAACAAAAATAATACTGAGTTCTTTGAATTCAACAGAATATCAATCCATCCTGATAAAGTTTTAGTAACATTGATAGCTTACTTGGTATAAAAAATGCTTCAACACTTCTATGAATTATTGATTTTATTGTTTATAAATGCACAACCAGAGTATGCTGATCTCCATGAAGACTTTTCAAAAAATTTAGAACTTGATGTACATGCATTTAATAAGAGCAGTCATCTTCAAGCAAACAGCTACAGCAGGGGCATAAGGCTTATGACACTTGATCCCTTATATCCTGACATAATATTTAGAAAAACTGGTGCAGACCAAATTTCATGTTTCATTATCATTGCTCACCCAGATTTATGATCATCTTTTGAGACAATTTCTGGTAAAAAAATGACATGCTAAATATGACATGTAGGCAGTGATGTTAAACAAGAAATTCAGTGTGATTCTCATGTTGTTGTTCATACTACACGCACCATTTGGCTGGGCTGGTTTTGCCCACGTGAGGTATATAATGTAGAGCCTGTCTGGGTAGACTTTATACATGGGTGGGGCAAGTCCCTGGGGGATAGACTGTGATGTGAGCGCGCTGGCAAAGTCACTCTGGGTTTTCCCTGCACTGTTTGTCACTGTGACTGAGTACTTGTACCGTGTGTAGGGGGAGAGGCCACCGTCTGGGGAAGAGAGCATTTTAAAGAACACTGATCACTGATGTGATTACAATATTACTGGTAGGATGTATAAAAACAGATACCATGCATGAATAAAACAGACTTCTTGATTACCATGTTATAAAGTATAAGGGAATTGCACTGAAAAGATTCAGATTTCTAGAGAAGATCCATGATCTTAAATACATTAATTTAATTATTTGATTAATGTTTTATGCCATACCCATGAGCTTACACAACAAACTGTTTCAAAACAAACCTGTGTAGGAGAGTCCTAGCCCTGTGTAAATGATCTGTTTATCCACCTGGCAGTCACCAGTATTGCTCTCCTCAGCAGGGGTGGTGACTGGTAGACTTGCAGGGGACCTCTGTACCACACTGCACACTTCGTTCCCACGGTCAAAGTCACACTGATCACAGAAGGCTGAGTTTGTCTGAGAGACGGGGCACAGTGTCCCACTTCCACAACCTGAAGGAAGCAAGTCATACAGGTGTTATCAAACCTGACAGCATTTCTGATATACATGCTGGTAAATAAAGTTCTTGTCAAAATTAATCAAGACCAGTTCTTGCTGTTTTGGTTACAGCTTTAAGTTAGGAGGTTTATCAGGAAACCACTGTAGGTTGGGGGTTTTCTCCTGAAGCTGTGTTTTCCTCCACCCATCAGCCTAATATATATCATATTGTATCATACAGAAGAAACATCTTGAGCACAGCCTCAAATACCAGATAAATAAATGAAGTAAAAGCAACACTTATATCCCTTATAGTTACAACAGCTCGCACTGACTGATATCTTACCTGTTCCCTGCTCTGCCTTGTCAGCACACACCTGCACAGCTGGGTTATATCCCTTATAGTTACAACAGCTCGCACTGACTGATATCTTACCTGTTCCCTGCTCTGCCTTGTCAGCACACACCTGCACAGCTGGGTTATATCCCCTATAGTTACAACAGCTGAGGCCAACTGAGATCAGCTCAAGCCCACAGCATTTCTGGTTACTAGCTGCCTTCATACTGCTGTTACTATAAGAGTGCACCTGAAATCAAGCAGAAAGTGTACAAGCATTTCAACTGAACAGGCAGATTGCTGGAAGGGAAGATAAATATAAATACATCTTTAAAATCAGAGATTATGATGACTGGTAGTTAATTTCACAAATGGTGAGAACACCCTGGAAAAAAAAAGCAAAACTACACATCAACTGGCTGAGTGATTTTATCTACCATGACATAAAAATGGATTACAATCATGATTAAATAAAGCAGTAATAATGCAGTAATAAGCAGTAAGTGGCAGTAATAAAGCTCTTAGGGCAAACCTGTTCTATCTCGTGACAATGGAACAAATATAATTATGTAGCAAAACATAGTAAACGTGACTTGTAATAGCAGACATGCAGAGGATTAGATTTTTCTTAAAATATAAATGATGTGTCATGGTAATGTAATATCAATGAAAGTACAGATCATGAGAACACCATAATAATTACTGAACATGGTAAAAATAATGGACCTTGAGAACAGCATGATAAAATTACAGACCATCCCAGAAGAATAAAACAGTGGACATGGAAACAATCTGCATACTACATATAGATTTTAACTTACATATCAATTGCCACTACAAAGTCCACATGTGAAAAGAACGATCTAATTAATTATCACAAGATTTAAAGCAAAACTATCACACCCCAATAGGAACAGCCAACATAAAGTCCCTTACCTTAGCTTCCCCTGTGCTGGTCACACAGCACAGGTGCCTGTCTTCCTGGATGTAGTCTGTCCCACAGCACTGGTAGCCTGACCCTGGGGCGTAGGACTGACCATGGGTCAGATTCCCACAACAGGTCTGATCCTCACTGATCACTTCACCCCCACAGCATTGCTGACCGTAGCGGCTATGCAGGGACCCTGACATACAACAAGTAAATGGTACACATTCCACATGTTTGTAATCAGCAAAATAATGATGTTCTGCTAGTGCCTTCTCATACATTAAATGATATTATCTAATAACGATCTATCTCTTCATGAATAAGCTAATTACAAAAGACTATCTGCGTCTTATTTTTCAGTCTTATCCCTGAACTGATATGAGGAGTCAGTAAAGTAATTACGATGGCACTGAGTGATATCACTACTGCATTGATCCTTGTCGCTCACCTGCACAACAGATCTGTGCCCCTGAGGAGGTGTGAGGGAGGGTGCCACAACAGCTGTCTCCGTACCCAACAGCCACGCGGTCCTGTGTCACATCAACACAGCACACCTGACCAGGTGGCACAGGCAGGTATCTGAAACATGCAACATGGATAAAGTAGAGTCATGGTGATGAAATTTTACTGATGTCCAGGTGAGTCAGTGGTCATTTTCCTGAAGTAAAATGTTTTATATGAAAACATGAAATTTTGTTGATTTTTGTGTATATCAATGTATGGTAAAAGCCTTGAACCAAATATCTATTATGATAACATAAAAAGGACTCTTTTCCACCCATCCAATCACCACCCATGTCTGTGTGCCAGTCACTCACTCACCTGTTTCCACAGCATTGGTAATTATCTCTCCTCCTATGGAACTGCCCACCACAACAGACATCGTCAGGGGCGGAGCGAGACGGGATGTAGCTCCTCCCACAGCACTCATGACTAGGCTGTGCATCATGGACCACTCCATCACAGCATACCTGGAGAAAGATGACAGGGCAAACACATGCACATATTAAGACTTCAGCAAACTGTGGCAACTTCTTGTGCTGTTATTGTTGGACTGGGAAAGCTGTTTATGTATGATGCATTTAACAGTATTATGGAGCCACCTTCACAAGATAAACAGTACATCTCACTTAACTTATACTTGCTTTTGTTCACTGTTTTGACAGGACAACAATATTATATTCTACAGAATCAGGAATACCTCACTATTATACCTAAGATGATGGTGACATTCAGTCTTGTTTGCTCTGTAATGTCACAACTGATTTTTGAGGCAAATGGTGACAATGTTCTTAATACATGTATATATATATATATATATATATATATATATATATGCTTGAGTTTTTCAGGAAGAGTGCAGGTGAAACTTTTTTATCCATTTATACACAAAAAATTGCTACTACTGGCTAAGTGGCTTGTCAGGCGGTAAACAAATGAATGCACCAGTCTTGAAGAGAGAGTATGGAGTCATTGGACTCAGAATGGCCCACACAAGTCCAAGAGTCAGACAGTAATGTGACATTTTATGTAAAATGAGAGTTATGTACCTTTGGTCCTGAGTAACAGGCTGTCCCACAAACACTCTCCTGACGCTCACAGGACAGGTAAGTACAGGTGTTAGATGGGGGAAGCACTGTAGGCTCCTCGCTGAAATACAGGACAAGCTGTGTCACAGTACATGTATCTTCTAAAATTTATTACATAAAAAAGTTATGTAATAACCAGGGTGATTTCCAAGTGTCACAGCATTAATATCATTTCACTGGTTTATGTTAACCAAGGATACAATATGAGATGTAGTCCCAGTTGTAGCCCAGTGTGAACTGCTGTCAACCTTTTCATTTTCAAAGGGTATATAAAACTCATCTGTGGCACTAGAGGATTTGGGGTACTGTATACATACAGTTATTGTAAAAATGAAGCCAAAAATAATTTGTTTGTGTCACAACTGGAATAATCTTTACAAAACTATGAGAATTATTGCTCTAGACCAACAGTTCTAAAAAGAAAATTCTTTCTGCAATGTTTGAAGTGGTTAAAGAATTAGGGTAATCAAATACATGCAGTTGCACAGATTTAATCAAGATGTTGTTAATTGCCTTTCTTCAAACCCTCTTCTTGGTTTAAACAGCCCAACATTATAAACAACTTACAGGTAACAACATTAGTAACTCTACCAATTGAAAGATTACATAAAATGTCTTACATTTCTGAGCATGGTACCATAGTAACCCTGGTGATGTCATAAGCCAGGATGATTCCATTTGGATTTTCAGGTGTGAGCCATGTCAGGTCTAATGTGTTGGGCCCACGGGTAACCAGGTTTGGTGGTGTTACCCCCTGGGGCCTAGCCTCAGCTGTGGCACCCCGGGTTACATTACTTCTCACACAGTCATGGATTGTACATACCTCCATCTACAGGAGGAACAGAATAAGCACAATTATCTGAAGGTCACGCACTGCACCATCATGATATAAACAAATAACATCAGACAGGTCACTGACAAACATAAACTCTAATGTATGGTCATATTAAAATTTAATTATCACCTGTTCTTTGATGGCGGAAATAGATTACATTCTCCAAAAGCATCATATATACATGCAAGGAACATGTAAGTATAAGAAAGTCTAACTATACATACTTAAAAGAATTAGGATATGAACACATATTCTTGTACATTCATCTTGTCTTTGAAGAAAAAACTTAGATGTGGTAGCAAGGCTACCAAAGAGATCACCTGTAGGGGATAGATGCTGTACACTAAATCAGGAATTCGGTAATTTACGGTATTTAATATGAACACACAGAATCAATGATTGAATGTCCTCCTTGTGTCATTATGCTCTACATGTGTGCAATCTCTGAACTCAATACATGCAGTATTTTTTAAGATACCACCCCTAACATTTTGCTTAGCACAGATTTTAATACACAGTACACTAAGTCAGGAATTCGGTAATTTACGATATTCAATATGCACACACAGAATCAACGATGGAATATCCCCCTCATACTGCTCTACAGCTGTTCAAACCCTGAACTCAATACATGCAGTATTTTTTAAGATACCACCTCATTACAGATTCTAATATGCAATACAGTAAGTCAGGAATTCTGAATTTTACAGTATTTAATATGCACACACAGAATCAACAACGGAATATCCCCCTCGTGTCACTGTGCTCTACATGTGTGCAAATCCTGAGTTCAATACATGCAGTATTTTTTGAAGATACCACCTCTAACATTTCCTTTAACACAGATTCTAATACGCAATACGCTAAGTCAGGAATTTGGTACTTTACGGTAGTTAATATGCACACACGGAATCTACGATGAAAAATCCCCCTTGTGTCATTGTACTCTACATGTGTGCAAATCCTGAGTTCAATACATGCAGTACTTTTTAAGATACCACCCCTAACATTTTGTTTAGCACACAGAATCAATAGCACAGATTTTAATACACAGTACACTAAGTCAGGAATTCGGTAATTTACGGTATTTAGGATACCACCGCTAACATTTTGTTTAACATTGCTTTCCCTGTTACTGGATGCTGACACCGACACTCCAGGTACAACATAAGCCATGCCTGTACTTAGTACAGGCGAGGCAAAAACAATTGCATTTCCCAGAAACCAACTACCACTGGTTATACGAGGATCAATTCAACAAAAGAAAAAAACATATGGCTACATAAATGAATTTAATGCAAACACAAATTCCAGTATTTGGAACAAAGACAAAAGAAACAAGGTACAATCTGAGTGATTATCTATAACCAGAATTGCACGACATAATGACCTGTATGGAGTAGACTGTGTATGGCTGAAGGTCGGTGATGATGTAAGAGCCAGCTGTCGTCCGATTAGTTGTTATCATCTGACCGTCCAGGTAGATGAAATATCCGGTGACCTGACCGTTGGGCTTGTCTGGCACTGACCACACCACCTGCAGAGAGTGGTCACTGAGAGGGATCAGCTGGGGAGGGGACAGACCTTCTGGAGCTGCAAAATAGAGGAATATTTATTTTCAGTGTAGGATTCCCTCTTTTCTACAGCACCTGCTCAAAATCCATAAGAAATGAACACAAACAGTACAGCAAGTACTTTGTAGAAGTACCATAAACTATGGACTTAACTTTTCCAAACATCTTGATGGAATCGATACACCCATTTCCAACAGTATTTACTTTTTTACTTGACAATGTTAACACAGTGCTCGAGAAATTTTCACTTTTGTTTCAGTAGTAAGGTTAATGGGTGGAGAAAACCAGAGTGCCTGAAATAAGTCAATGACCTTTGTTTGTTTTCTGACAAATTTCCTCACTAAAATTCCACAAGAATCGATTGCACTTGAACATGTACAATGTTAGTTTGACACTGCATGCATTTTAAATGGAGAGGATCTTCTAAAGACCCTGGCAATACTTCCTCTACCATTTCAGGTGAATTGAGTGAATAAAGTCAACTGAAATACACATATTTCTCCTGCATGGTTATAAATGTCATATTTCAACAAATCCAAATACTATGTCGAATAAAGATTTCTGTACTTCATCCTCTTGCTTCTCTTACCTCCATCCATGGTGGTAGCATTGACGGCTGGGCTGGTGATGGTGCCACCCCCTATGATGCTAATGGTGAGGGTGATGGAGTACTGGGTGTTGGGGGTCAGGCCTGTCAGAGTGGTATTGTCAGCCCCAGGACCCAGTACCTTGGAACCCGTGTCTGTGTTACTCGTGTAAGTCAGCCTGAAGATCTCTACAGACCCCTGCAGCTCAACCACAGCTGAAACATAGAACAACATCCCATTCATTCAAGCTGACACAGAATGCAACATCAAGATGGTCCAGGAAATGATCTCCATCGGACCAGCACATCTGAAAACAACTGTAACAAATTTTAAGGTGACGGAAACAAGTAAATCTTTCTATATATAAAAACTTGCTTTTGGCATGCTTTTAAAAATCTACTACACTGAATGACTCTGTCTTTCCTTTCGTCTTTCAATTTTACACACAAATACATGAATGTTTATTATTCTAAGAATGTTTTATGTGCATAAAAGCTAGCATGGCATCTTTGGTCCTGATATTATTTCTCTTTCTAACCATGCACAGCCCCAACTGCAATACCAGCTTTCATTTGAATATCATTTAAATAAATAATACAAACCTTTTTTTCTTTTCGTGATCAAAAATTAGTTCTACATGTACTTACATGGCGTGGTCCAGTTCACCCAGAGTGACATGTGATCTAGGGTCCTAACAGAGACGTCCGCAGGTCTCTGGGGAACACCACCAAATGTGGACACCTCATTGGATGGACTGCTGGTCAGCTGACCAATAGTGTTGGATACGGTGACTCGATACTGATAGAAGGTGAAGAGAGTCAGTCCACGATCCTCATAATATGTCTGATTTCCTGTATACAGGGAACTCCAAAGGCCTAAAGCAGAACTGGAGGCTGCAAACAGGTTCACACATAAAACCTTATATTTACTTGTTTATTTATTTGAGGTTGTTTAACAGCTTACACAAGAAGTTTTCATTTACATGATGATGGCCTGTCCTGGGGTAAACCACTGAGTATTGGCAAGATAAAAATGAACTTTCACACGTGTGACTAATACATCCCTGTAAAGCCAGTACAAAGAATCTACTTCTCTACAAACATAAAGGCTACAGCCTTATTATTTGTACCAAAACAAAATCTAAACAAATGAAACAACACATATTTAAATCATAATAGAGAATTGTCCTTATATTATATTCTGTCCACGTGAGTGGAACAGAATGGCTTTCATTGTGACTATGGTTGTGAGCCACTATGACAATACATTAGTTGTGTAAAATTATAGTGGGTGCAATTAAACTGGTTTATGCATCCCTGCCTGCTCTGGAAAACCAAGTGACTCCCACTTAGTCCAGCTTGCTGGCTTGGTCTATGAGCCCCTGCTTGATTTGGGGCTAGGGACAGTTTTCCAGATTTTTAAAAGGAAAATCAAATGACTCCCCCTGTATCAGGCTCACTGAAGTTGTCTATGTGCCATGGCTTGATATAGGACATCAGACAGTTTCACTCTGACTTTTGACAGAAAAATAGGGAACTAGTGATCAGGCACTACATACGCCCGCAGCAAGTTCTTGGTGTGTTACCTCTAATGGAGCAACAAGTGCAGACGTAAAGGTCATGATACAGGCCCTGGGCATAAGGAACATTTGTCATGTTTATGGAAAGCATAAATTCCTGAGAAGATATGGCCTGGAGAACATGGTGTGGACAAGAGAACACACAGAGAAATGGGCAGACCTTTGGGTGGATGTCATGACATAACCCGCAGACTTAAATAACCTTGGATCAAGGTCATGACACACCCTCCAGACCAAAGGAACGTTTGTGCAAAGTATAAGCTTCAGTAAAGTCATCATTTTTAAGTTATGGCCTGCACCAAATTTGAGCATAAATTGGTGTGGTGGCCTTGACCTTGAGCTTACAACCTTGGCTCAAGGTCATGACACACCTTCCTGGCTTAAGGAACAGCTATGCAAGGTATAAGCTTCGACAAAGTTGTCATTAACACTTATGGCCTGGACAAAGAGGAGAGGATTATGTGCTATGGTGACTTTGACTGAGCTAATGACCTTGGGTAAAGGTCATGGCACATCCTCCAGACCTAAGGAACATTTGTGCAAAGCATAAGTTTCTGTAAAGTTATTGTTTTTAAGTTATGCCCCAGACCAAAATTTTAGTATCAAGTGGTATGCTGACCTTGACATTGCATTAATGACCTTGGGTTAATATGATGACACATCCTCCTGGCCTAAGGAACATTTTGCAAAGTATAAGCTTCTACAAAGTTGTTGTCAAAAAGTTATGGCCTGGACAAAACAGTGCAGAAAGAAAGACAGGCAGACAGACAGACGAACAATACCATAACATAACGCGCCCACTTTCTTCCACAGCAGGCGTATAAAAACAAAGATACTCCCACTGTATCCAGTTTGCTGTTGCGTGAATGGGCAATCACCGAAGAGGAGTAGGACTTCAGAAAATGTCCATGTGATCTGATTACTGAAAAGCGCAGACTTACGCTCTAGAGGTCGTCTGACCATCCTCCTTGCCAGCTCGTATCTGATATTTGGACCATTAGGGTAAAGTGGTGGCTCCCAGGTGATGGTGATCATGGTCTGGGAGATTGGGACGGGAATTGGGGCTAAGAGGCCATCTGGGGTGGCTGGCTGGGTCTGTACTGTCACACCTGCACTCTCCGTGCAACCACCAGCTACAGGGGAAGTGAAATAGGCATGTTTAAAGTCACTGATATTTAGCCTGGTATATAATGTACATGTAAGAAAGCTCAAGTCAAGAAACATGCATAGCATTTTTACAGAGCACAGTCACAAATTTTAATATTATTACCTGCTTAAATTTAGAAACTGATTTATTTCAGCTTTACTTTTTAAAGGTTTTATGAAGTACTCAAGAATATTTCACTAATATGTTGACATTCACATTTAGGGATGGAGGAAAGCTGCAAAAATAAAAACCCCATATAGCACAACACCCCACAGAACTCTTGAAATAACAATAAAATTGGTTTTGGTTAGTGATGTAAACTAAAGCAATCTGGACTTTTTTAGGCAAGGGCCCACTCTTTTTAATTTTCTTTTTTACATCTGAAAGTGTCGAGAAACAACACAAAATATCTTCATAACAAAATGATTGACATTTTTTTGTGTAATTTTCTTAATGTATTTATTGCTCACCTGTGCAAGCCGCAACAGAGACTGTGTATTTAGTGTACGGGACAAAATCATACAGGACAGCCACACGCTGACTGGTGTTGTAGGTCTGTCGTGGAAGTGGTGACACATACAGGCTGTAGTACTCCAGTTCTCCGTTAGGACGGATTGGCTCCTGCCAGCTAATCTCCAGTGACCGAGGGCCAAGAACTCTCACAGTGGGTGCTCGCATACCTCCAGGTCCTAAGGGTGAAAAATAGGGTTATATTAAGTAATAGTAATGGTAATTTCTAATGGTAGATCAGTATGTCATGAATGTTTCTGAATCCCACACATAAAGATGTAATATTGGAACAATATCAGAACAATGCAGAACATTACCACTGAAGCTCAAAGAATTTTATAAGAAAATTTACAGTCAGCCATTATGTTAATAATACACTGAGAGAAACATATCTGCTTTTAAACATTAATTAAAATGCCTTAAGCCACTTACTTGATGAAGCTGTGATAATCTCTGCCCAGGGTCCAGCGCCGGTTCCCACATCATTTGTCGCCAGGATACGGTACTCATAAGCAGTAAAGGGGTTTAACTCTGGAGAGCTATCTGTGTACACAGTGGCCACTAAGACAGACTGGGTGGTCACAACCACTGTGGAGTTGTCCCCCTTGAGTCTGCGCTCTACTGTGTACTGCCGGATGATGCCGTTGGGCTTGGCTGGTCTTGCCCAGACCACCTGTACAGAGGCAGGGGTGGGTGATGTAAGGCTGGGGGCCGGGATACCTTGTGGGGCTGAAATAAGGGAACATGAAGGAAAATATAAATATAAATACAAATTCACTAAAGTTTACAGTAAAGGAACTTTCTTTTTCCAGGTCCACCAACTGTGAAAAGACAGTGTTGTTTTGTGGTTCTTCATGAAAAGAATGGCCCATAGACAGAATGCTAAAATTTGACTGACCAACTGTAAGATTTGCTGTGTGAATTATTAAGTTGCCTGTTCTCAGTAATAATGGTCACACACTTTGAAATGAAAGCCGAAAAAATAGGTAAAACTTGAAGTGGTTGCTTTCACAAGAGAGCCGTCAAACAAATTTTTGTCCCATTTTGTATCTGGTGCATGCCTCTTTATCAAAAGTTATGCCAAGGGTTGTCCTACCTGCTTGTAGGGTGCGCACAGTAGAGGAATCCCCACTGAGCTTACATCCGGCCACAGTGCAGGCTGCCAGCCGGAATGTGTACAGCGTGTTAGCCTCAAGTCCATCAGCACGTAGGCTTGTCTCATTGGCTGACACCTGGAGCATGTTCACAAATCAAAAATTATTATCAATGTATAAGTATACATACTCTTGCAAAAATTATATACACCATGTTCTGACTGGGTTTCTCCTACAGTCTTGTGAATAAAACTAGAACCTTACTTGTTTAATCAAGGGCTAATAGCACTGGCATTTACATACCTCAAGCCATGCTTGCAGCTTTTTCAGCAAAATTGTTATTATTTATGATATGATTTAAGTATGTGCTTTACATCACTTATGAAATGACAACCCTGGTTTCATTGTTTGCAACTAAATACATTGGCTGGTGTTGGTCAAAGGTTATAACCTCCCACTACAATGCTGCCATCATAATACTGATCACCATATAAGTGACATATTCTCGAGTACAGCATAAAACATCAAACAAGTAAACAAAAAATAAATCAAACATGTAAGTTTATTGGTCAACTTTCTGGAGTTGTGGAGTTGATGATGAAATACTAACTTTAGGAATTTTCAGATGGCTGTGTAACTTTTACATGTTACCTGGTTATGACACCAAATGAAATGAAAGATGAATAAAAGTATCATAAAAAAATTTCTAATATCAAACGAGTTAATGAGACACCTGGTCATGTAAGAGATGTAATGAGTGTTGATGAGAGTCACAAATATTTGCAAACTGTCAACAGATATTATGTGACTCCTACCCGAACAGGTGAGATACATTTGCCAACCACCTGAGATAGATACATACCGATTGTCTGAGGACTGTGTTCTGATAGATCGTATACTCTGTCAGGATACCATTAGGCTCTAATGGAGCGTTCCACTCCAGGTCGATATGGTTTGACATCACCGAGATTATTCGTGGAGGGTCCAGAGAGGTGGGTTCTACAAAATATGTTTTGATAATGAGTGTAAATGACAGCCCTGGCAGTGAAGGCCATAATTCTGATAATTATTTATTTATTTGTTGTTTTACACTGTACTCAAGAATATTTACTTATGTAACAGTGGCCAGCATTGCGGTGGGAGGAAAGCTCGGGAAACCCACGACCATCCAAAGGTTGCTGGCAGACCCATAATCCTGTTGTTACAGGTGAAGTATGGTATCAACATGCAGCAAAAAGTGGATTAGGTTTAACTGATGACTATATCCACACAAAATAGGAGAGTTCAGAAAAACAGTCATGTAACCTGGCTGAAAGAATGTGATAAATAATGTGGAAAAAGATGTAGGTTATCCTTGAGTTGAAACGAAGGCCACATAATTATAATTACAGAAATTATTTGTCTCCTATTATCATGAAGCTCTCAAGATTTCAAGCGAGAGGCCGTTTAATTTATTCTTTATTTATTTAATTCTTTTGGGGAAATTTGAAAAAGAAACTAGGTTATAAAGAGAATGTGAAATGGATTACTTTTGCCCATGTATAGGCTTGGAAGTTCAAAGAAATCAATCTCTAGTTAACCACTGGGCATTGAAAAGCTTCACCCAGTCTGTTGCGCTCATTCACCCACTGCTACGAGAAAACACATTTTATTTATTTTATTCGTCTTATTAAAGACTAAAAATACTCAATAATCTGGACAGTAGATAAGCACAGGACAGATGGTGATGGGAAATAAGCAATTTTTTGAGGAAGCCTCATGAAGATATGTCACCTGACGGTTAGATCATGGCTTACCTGCTTGTTTGGTGAACATGGCTTCCCAGGTGGACAATGTACGCCCAAAGCGGTTCTCAGCCACCAGTCGGAACTCATACTCTGTGAACGGCTTTAGTCCCTCTACTGTGTGTGTCGTGGAGGTGGTGGGGCCAAAAACACTGTCAAAGAAACAAAACAGAAACACTGGTCAAGTACTTTTGTGCTATTGTCCAAACTGGATATGTGTATGTTCATTACCATCCAAGGAGAGGATAAACAAGTCAGAGGCTTGCTATTAAATTTCCACAAGTGCACCCAGGATACTTCTAGCATTCCACTAACGTTCAATTAGACTTCCTCTACTGGGAGTTTTATGGCGTACTCAAGAATATTTCACTTATACAACGATTGCCAGATTATGGTGGGATGAAATCGAGCAGATTGTGAGGGAAACACATAACCATTTGCAAGTTGCTGGCAAACTATTCCAGGTGCAGCCACAGAGGAAGGCAGCCTGAGATGGACTTGAACTCACAGTGACCACATTGGTGAGAGACTCCTCGGTCATGACGCGCTGTGCTAGCACACTAACCTCTTCGGTCACAAAGGCCCTAACTGAGAGTGTACAGCTGGCATATTTTAACTTTTGACTACGTGAGGGTTATCCTCACACACGTCACAATACTAGTCTAAGTGAGCTTTTTGCTGGGCAGGTGTCCTATTTGTACATGTAATGTGCAAATTCTACTTTCACATCTACCTTGTATCTGATAGAGAGAAGTCTGTCTTGTTACTTGCTCGGGGGCAGTGGTGGGCCTCATCTGTAGTCTGTAGGAGGGTGGGGTGTCTGCATTGTGACCAATGACTCGGGCAGGAGTATATCTTGTTACTTACTCAGTAGCAGTGGCCACAGGAGCTGTGGGCCTCATCTGTAGTCTGTAGGAGGGTGGGGTGTCTGCACTGTGACTGATAGCTCGGGCAGGAGTATGTCTTGTTACTTACTCAGTAGCAGTGGCCACAGGAGTTGTGGGCCTCATCTGTAGTCTGTAGGAGGGTGGGGTGTCTGCACTGTGACTGATAGCTCGGGCAGGAGTATGTCTTGTTACTTACTCAGTAGCAGTGGCCACAGGAGCTGTGGGCCTCATCTGTAGTCTGTAGGAGGGTGGGGTGTCTGCACTGTGACTGATAGCTCGGGCAGGAGTATATCTTGTTACTTACTCAGTAGCCGTGGCCCCAGGAGTGGTGGGCCTCATCTGTAGTCTGTAGGAGGGTGGGGTGTCTGCATTGTGACCAATGACTCGGGCAGGAGTATATCTTGTTACTTACTCAGTAGCAGTGGCCACAGGAGCTGTGGGCCTCATCTGTAGTCTGTAGGAGGGTGGGGTGTCTGCACTGTGACTGATAGCTCGGGCAGGAGTATGTCTTGTTACTTACTCAGTAGCAGTGGCCACAGGAGTTGTGGGCCTCATCTGTAGTCTGTAGGAGGGTGGGGTGTCTGCACTGTGACTGATAGCTCGGGCAGGAGTATGTCTTGTTACTTACTCAGTAGCAGTGGCCACAGGAGCTGTGGGCCTCATCTGTAGTCTGTAGGAGGGTGGGGTGTCTGCACTGTGACTGATAGCTCGGGCAGGAGTATGTCTTGTTACTTACTCTGTAGCCGTGGCCCTAGGAGTGGTGGGCCTCATCTGTAGTCTGTAAGAGGGTGGGGTGTCTGCATTGTGACCAATGACTCAGGCAGGAGTATATCTTGTTACTTACTCTGTAGCCGTCGCCCCAGGAGTTGTGGGCCTCATCTGTAGTCTGTAGGAGGGTGGGGTGTCTGCATTGTCTCTACCCACTGGCTGCCACATGGCTTGGATAGAGGTTGGGGAGGGGGAGCGTAACACTGGAGGTTGTACACCATCTGGGGCTGCAAATTCAGGACGCAGTGATAGGTGTAATTATATAGCTCTATTGATATGTGAACACACATTATCATTGATGAAAATGACAGAGACAAATGAAATTCAATGGATATGAACAAAAAAGAGTATATAGGAAACCATACTTGAAGGAAAAACAATGATGAGCACTGAAAAACAATTAACTCATTTCAATGATAATATTCTGAGGCTTTACACTACAGCTTTTCATCTAAAAAACTGTCCAAAAAGAAAAGATAGGTTTATATCTGTGTTGTACGTACAAGCTATACCAAAACATCACCTTCAATAAATGATGGAGTTTGATATCCACAAGTAAATGTTTTATTTCTTCAGTATGTTATCCAAACGACCAAATGAATCTTGTCGTTTCTCACCAGAATAAGGCTGTAATATCAATAAAGTCATGCCAAGCCATAATCATTCACTGATTGACAGAAGGTTTAGATCTAACTGACTCTGAACAAAGTAAAACGTCATTCCTGAATGTAAAGCAAGATGAAGATAAGAACTTACATCCTTGGGGCATGTCCACCTGTCTGATGCCACTCAACAGGAAGCCCTTGGTATTAGAGGCATTCACCTGTACCGAGTAGCTAGAGTACGGAATCAAACCCTCTATCAGCACTGGCGAGTTCACCGTCGTGTTTCTGTACAGGCTTCGCCTCTCCTCAGATGCGTTGTAGTTCCACTTCACTGGAAAACAAAATAGTGAATGGCTGAACAGGTATTCTGGAAACAATCACCATGTGTCGTATACATGTGTGTATGCTTACGGGTGTGGGTGTTACATCATACTCACTATTAAACGTTGCAGTAATATGACAACAAGTCCTTCATGTAGAATGTTCATGCAAGTCACTAGACATGACACCCTACCCAGTCACATTATACGGACCAATGTGTCATACGTATATAGATATATGTATATATATCGCTGTTTTATGGAAACAATTAGATCATATTAAATTACCATATTTCACCTAAATTAAACTTCTTCACGTGACACATTTTGTTCGATTCTGACTGATTCATCTGCCTTAAGCATTGTTTGTAAAGTTTGATTTATATCTTAAAAACTTCTTAAAGTGACATCAAAAGTATCATTCTAAGCCCTCTATGTGCTTCTAAATGTGAAATTTTACAACAAACCTATACATAAAATTCTGTTATTATCTCATGAGTTCATAATTTCCAATTTTGTTTACATGTCTGCAGAAATACAAATGCAAAAAGCATCTGTTTCAGAATTACCAAGATGCACAATGCCAGTTACATCGGCACATTAAGAATAATTTGGCATTAAGAAAATAGCCATTAAGAAATGCAGTGTCTACAAATATGCAACTTGTATATAATATTTGTCACATTCATACCAGGATCCACATAGAACAGCCCTGTAAAGTAAACATCGTAATAGATCAGTCCATTCGGGGTGCCAGGGGGTGACCACTGGAGCTGGACAGTCCTGGCATCTTTCACTTGTATATCCACAATGTTGACAAAGCCCCTTGGGGCATCCTCCTGGGTGCGTGCCTCCACCACACGGCTCAGGCCACATCCCTTTACCGTGCAGGCACTGACACGGAAGGCATGCACGCTGTAAGGCAGCAGGTTATCAATGGTGTACTCTTGACGGTTAGGTGTGTCAAACACTTTCAGGCCATTATGGAAGAGTTCATACTTCACAATCACACCTGGACAAACACACAGAGATGTTAAAACATTCATTAAAGGGGAAAACAATGCAATTTGTAATAACTAGGACTGAAATTTAGAGGGTCCAAAAACGCAAGATATAATGTGTCCTTTTTCTGTGTTTATTTAATGAACATTTTAATGTTACAAAAATTATGTCTGATGATCAAACTTTTGAAAATCTCTACCTCTTTAAAAGAACTTGATGAAATTATTTAAGAAACTAGAAACAAACAGTCATGTTGTTATCTAAATCCTCACAGAAACACTAAGAACAGAACAGTCAGTACAATCACATGTAGGTGCTTACCATTGGGGAGATCTGGCAGGCCCCAGGTGACTACGAGGCTGGTGGGGCCAGGGGAGGTAACTACGGGGTCAGGCACCCCCTCGGGAGCACTTTCTTCTGTGGTGACATTGCCAGGGGCACTCAATCGACAGCCTCCACCCGTACATGCCTACAACCACCCAGCAATGTTTACAACCACAAAGCCATGTTTACCACCACCCAACAATGTTTACATCTTCACATGTAGCATGATTCCAAAAATAAACTTGAAACATTAAGTCGGAATATAGAAGTTTAAAGTTGACTGTGATTTACATTTAATAGCTCCTCTTATCAATTCATGAACTGTGATAAAGAACCTAAGACTATGGTCAGATGACCACAGTGTTATGTCTCAAAACTATAGTGTTATGTCTTAAACTATAGTGTGATCTTAAGTTATTTATTTATTTATTTTATTGGTGTTTTACATCATACTTGAGAATATTTCACTTATACAACAGTGGCCAGCATTATGGTGGAAGGCAATCGAGCAGAGCCCAAAGGAAACCCACAACCATTCGCAAGTTGCTAGCAGATCTTCCCACGAACGCCACAAGAGGAAGCCCGCATGAGCTGGACTTGAACTCACTGTGACTGTATTGATGGGAGGCTTTTGGATCATTGCACTGCGCTAGCTATACCGGAAGCCACGGAGGCAATCTTAAGTGATGTATTGGTTGATAAAATGATGACATTTTAAAACAGGTATGGTATTAGTTAGGAAGCTACTTTGGAATTTTGTTGATAAACCATCTACTACCATGGTCAGATGAACGTAGTGTTACGTCTTAAAACTACAGCATTATGTCTATATACTATACTGTAATTTTTGGGGGATTTGTGAAATGAAGACATTTTACAAAACATGTAGTAAGAGTTAGGAAGCTGGTTAGGATGTCGTCTGACAAATCACATAAAAAAACAATTTCTACAAAGAAATTATCAGATGTGAGAAAGCCACATAAAAGCAAAGATGACAACTTCTCCCTGATGACAAAATCTGTTGCAACTTACGGCTGCCCGGATGAAGTAGGTTGTGCCTGCGTTAAGGTTAGGGACGACGTAGGTCAGGAAGAGGTCAGTGTTGTTGTAGACAAGTTCCCCGATGACAGACTGGTCCACAGACACGTACAGCTGGTATCTCTCCAGCACTCCATTGAGCTGGTCAGGGGGAGACCACCGCGCTTCAACCTCGGATGTTCCTACACAAACAGGCAAACAGAACCAGTGCCATCATTTAATGTAACATATCACAGACATCACAGAAGTAGTCAACTTTTGTTTGACAATACTTATTTTCCATAGGGTTTAGGCTCATAGTAAGACAAATATTTTCATTAATATTCAGGAGCAAACATAAACATTTTCATAATTTTTCAGTGATGGATGGACATATATAGAATATATATATATATATACAGTGTACACAGCCATGGCAATACCTCTTGGTTAATAAATAAAGTAAATTAAGAACTTACAAGAAGAAGCATTATTTCCAAAATTTGGATGTATAGAGCACATTAAAGAAACTCAAACAAGGAAAATAGCTTTAATTTTTCTTACGTCTGACGTTACAAATGACCTAACACTGCTATCCTTGACAGCACTGTAGCAGCCAATTAGAAGACAGCTTATATTTTTGCCATCGTCGTCGTGTCTGTCCATCACACTGTCAGAATAGAACTTACCTAACGCCTGAAGTATTGGTGGCTGCATGAATGATGGGGGGAGCTGAGCAGTTGTTAGAACAGCTGAGGGTCCAGAAGCACACCCTTGTTTAGTACATGCTTGTACATAGAATATATAGCCTGTATACACCTGTTGATATACAAAACACAAGTATGATCAGAATGTGTCCTTATCTGTACCTATACACAGATAAACGCTCTCCATTACCCAATGGTAGCAAATTAACCTTAGATATCAACAAGCACAGCAGTCATAAATGTGATCTTCCAGAAACATATATCTATTGTTTTGATTATTAGAAATCAGTTCTACAGGTCTCCAGAGGACCTAGGTGGTATTCACCTGGATGACTCATAACATTCAATCTTTCACATATCAATGTTTAATCATGCCTTACAAATACACCATAAGAATGATACAGACTTTCACAAAAGAAATTTTAATTTTTGTATCCTGAAGAACACTGTACTCTACTTGCAGCTTTGAAAAGAAAATGTAAAATATTCTGCAGGTAAATGTGCAAGTACATGTCAAACTTAATCCAAATTAATCCAGTAAATATGACCACTTTAATATCCACATTGTGCAAAAGATAAAAAATAAATTTCACAAACTTTAAAACTACCAGTAACACGTATCTTAATACAGCAACGACTGAAATCATTTGTCCCTCTGCAATCTCAATGCTGGACTCCAACAAGGATAACTGGTAAATGTCACCTGAGAGTCTAAAGAGGTAGATATTACCTGTAGGCCTGTGACATTAAATGAGGTCTCGCCCCCCGAATACACCTCTGCAGAATTCATGAACAGGATGTAACCTGTGATGACGCCATTTAGGCGGCCAGGTGGGGACCACCGCACGACCAGGTAAGTGGGACCAGCCTCTGCGGTAGGGGCAGGGATCTCCTCAGGGGCTATAAGTAAACATACTTTAATGTTTACATACATGTACATGTAAACGATAATGGAATGGGAGGCCCATGAAAATCCAACAGAAAATGAGTATGGTACATGAAAAAAAAAATGTTCCCTTTCATTTCTGTTTTTTGTGGCCAAAAAAACATTTGGATTTTTAATTTTGTTTTTTTTTTTTGTCTTTCATATTCCTCTAGAAAAGCAATATAAGCCTCACCCATAAGGCCAGCCACAATTACAATGGAAAACCAATCATTTTGCTCCATTTATCTGCCACATGATCCCTGAAGTACTGACCTTCTTCCCTGGTGACTACATTGGCCCCCTGCTCACTCTCTGTACAGCCCCCTGATGTGCAGGCCACCAGTCGCACTGTGTAACTCGTGAACGGAATCACATCCGTTATCGTCCCTGGACAAACAGCAACAGTATAACTCTTATTTATTTATTTAATTGGTGTTTTATGCTGCACTCAAGAATATTTCACTTATATGATGGCAACCATCACTTTGGTGGGAGGAAACCCGGTAGAGCCCAGGGGAAACCCATGACCATCTGCTTAATGTTTATGTTAGATAGGTGCTACAGATGTTCACCGCAGATGGCTGAAAAACGTCGCAATAGAAATTCTTTAAGTGAAGCAGTTGTTCAAATTCAGAGCTAACACGGGCAACTAAGGCTTCAGAAAAAAAGGGGCATAACTTTCAAGTTTACAGCGAACTGATTGGTTTTCAAAGGGCTTGTGGTGTGAGTACCATTGCGGGCACTGGTGTCAGTGATGTTGGCCTCTATCACCCCCTCCCCAGGGGACTGGTTGTTGTACGCTCTCAGGGCTAGCCTAGTTAACAATCCTGGGCTGTTAGTCGGGTTAGGCCAGGTTGCCTGGATCATATGACCCTCTGGAGACACAGCACTGTTTGGGGCACTGACTCCCTCCGGGGCTGAAATAAGATAGAGAAAAAATGTATGAAATGAAACTTTGCTACATATTGCTGTTGTTAACTTGCTAAATCATTAGAACTGTTTCTAAAATGAAGACAAAGAAAAGCTAATGACTCACAAACATTGTTATCAGCAGGAGTACGTATACTTGATTCCTTAAGTATACAGAAAAATATCCAACACTTGAGGCTGCATTCCTTGCAAACGCAGTAGATGATACAAGGTGGACTGACCAATAAGGAGCCTAGACTGTTCTCTGAATCATGACAAGAATAATGATCACATGTTATTTATTTGTCTGGCCCCTGATTACCTGCTTCTCTGGTTCTGCCATTCCTCCAGGGACTGCTGCCAGAGCCAGCACTGTTTTCAGCTGTCACTCTGTACAGGTACTCTGAAACACACACAATGACACGTAAGCATGTCTGCCAAATGTAAACATGAAACATCAGGACTGCAAAATTTTAACATGAGACATAAGGATGACTGCAAAATGTAAACATGAAACATCAGTACATCTACAAAATGTAGAATGTGAAACATCTGTACATCTGCAAAAAGTAAACATGAAATGTCAGTGTTGGCACAAATATTCAACACATAAGCAAAATGTAAACACTTATCAATATTTCAGTACACCAGTTAGCAGAATGTAACCTATTATAAATTTATTTATTTATTTGATTCCTATTTTTACACAGTACTCAAGAATATTTCACTCATATGACGGTGACCATCATTATGGTGGAAAGAAACTAAGCAGAGCCTGGGGGAAATCCATGACCATCCACAAGTTGCGGGTGGCCCTTCCCACGTGTGACCGGAAAAGAAGTTTGCAGGAGCTGGACTTGCATTGGTGAAAAGCACCCAGGTCATTATGCTGTGCTGGCATTCTCAACACTCTCAACACCCAATAGGCCAACAGATGGAATCACCTGTCACTACACCATGAAAAACGAAAACAATGCTTCACCACACATCAATACAGGGCCAAAGGTATGAGCATCAACTTTCAAGACTTCCATCAACACAGAAATTTGTCAACACAGGAAAAGACGTATTTTTTTTTGGCATAGTCAGCGAGCAGTCTAGAACTGAAGACAAAGAAAATACACAGTGTAAAATGAAGGCACAGAGCACACACAGATGAAGTGCGCATCAGCTACGGTTCATCCCATACCTGTGTACGGCTGAAGTCCGCTGTCCACAGTCCTGTTCTCAGTGCCACGGTATATCTCCTGCTCCAGACTGGTCTGACAGGTAACAGCAGGGGACTGGTACTGAGGGCAGCCATCCAGGTTCACGTTCAATAGCTCGTTCACCTGCTGGACGATGTCCGTCAGTATCTCACCGTTCACAGAGATGTCCGAGAGGCAACCACCATAGCCTGCAAGGCAAATCATACAGATACAAATACAGATCTGATTTAAAATCAAAATAAAATGAAAACTAGAGTATATAAACATGTAGAGATACAAAGATGCCAGAAACAGTTGCTACAGCTTATGGCACACTTTAACACACCAAAATAACAAAAATATTTAAAACAGAACACCCATAGCCAAGCAAGACAAGAGGATAACACGGTAAAGTGAAATGTAGTTGTCGACCAGAAAAACCAGAATGTCCTATGCAAAATGGGGAGATACGAGGTAAAGAGAAACACAGACATCTGCTGGACAACCAGCATACCCTAAAGGACATGGGTTTATGGGATATCCCCTTAGGATGATTACCATGTCAGAAGTATTGGGATCAGTAGGTAAACCAAATATAATATCTCTTACATGATTCTTTAAAAGAAGAGGAAGAAAATCATAGAAAGCTTAATATCAAGTTATGCATTTTCTTTAAACTGGGAAAGAACACCAAAGGAATGAAAACATTGTCTTACCTCTTGCAGCTTGTATCCCATTGTCACGTAGGAAAAGCTCCGCCTCGCTGCCTGAAGGGACTCCTCCAACATAGAGAGGGGAGACTGTGATGAGTTCCATGGAAACCGCTGGGTTGCCGGCTAACTGGGATCTCTGGTTCCTCACAGTCACATTGACCTGTTCACCATCTTTACTGAAGGTCACACGTCGCCACTGCCCGTCACAGAAGTTAATGGCGGTCGTTCCGGGATACGTCACACTCTGTCGCTTCTGACCGTTCCCAACCTCCATGAATAAGGACCCATCTCTTATCTCTGCCAAAACAAAAATCCCTTGTCCACCATGAGCAAAGAAGAGAAGTCCGCTGCTCAGTTCCGTGCGAAATGTCACAGATATGGAAAATGCATCCCCTCCATCAAATGTGCTGGCTGATAAAGCGGCAAATCCTGAAAGTATTTAAAGACAGCTTTATCATTTTAAATTCTCCAGGACATATTACATGTTATGAAAGTCTGAATGCCCACCTATAAACAAAATCAATCCTATGCTTTATATGCTGGAGGATTTCACCTTATGATAAGTCTTATGTCTTGAAAATGTAAATGTATGTGAATGTATGTAAACTTAAATCATTTCAAGAAGCTATGTCCAGAGGTTCATGTAGTGCACCCTAGGAAATTGCCTATCCAATGCAACTATCACCAGACACAGACCATTGAAATTATATCCCAATCCCCTGTTCATATGTGGTATATATAACTGTGGCTGGGCTAAAGAACCATGTGAATCTAAACCACTGATATTAGCCCATATAATTTTACCATGACTAGACATAATGTTAAGTTAAGCCCATGACCTCTGCCCATATAAAGTTATCATGACTAGACATAATGTTAAGTTAAGCCCATAACCTCTGCCCATATAAAGTTATCATGACTAGACATAATGTTAAGTTAAGCCCATAACCTCTGCCCATATAATGTTACCATGACTAGACATAATGTTAAGTTAAACCCATGACCTCTGCCCATATAATGTTACTGTGACTAGACATAATGTTAAGTTAAGCCCATGACCTCTGCCCATATAAAGTTGCCATGACTAGACATAATGTTAAGTTAACCCCTTGACCTCTTCCAAAACAATGCAGCCATTACTTGATACTTGATGTAAAGTAAAATCCCTAACCTCTGCCCATATAATGCATGCCCTGCTCTAGATTCATGGGACAGCCCTCCCAGTTGGGGAAAGCCTGCTCATGGATCTCTGCAGTTTGCCAATCCAAGTCTTCCCACAATTCCACAGGAGAGACCTGTTTAAGGATCTTCATGTCGCGGATACAACCACGGAAGCCGCGATCTACCAGCTGGAACAAAACAGACAAGGATCAGACATTCTCAGTTTACTTAGTTGATATTACTCCTCGCTCAATATAATTTTAACTACAAAACTATCATTTTGATAAATGCACAGAGAAAATGTACACATTCCTGGCATAAAATTGCTGGAAAACACCTTGACATCAAGTGGGCTTTACATTACAGCTTAAGTTAAAAGTCAAACCTTATTTATTGAAGTGTGACAAAGGAGGTAAGATTTAACCCACACAGAAAATCCTATCTCCAATTTCAGCCAATCAGCATCTATTCTGCATTTCTGCATCAATTAAGTGGTTTATCATTGTGACAGAGACTAGAGCTATATCTTACAGCAGCTCGTCTGTCCTGGGCACCGAAGTCTCGTCTCAGCTGAAAGTTGGGGTCCAGACCCCCAATATAGACTCCTGTGTTGGTGCCGATGACATTCCCCTGGTCACAACGAATCACTGCTTGGCCTAGAGGAAGTCAGACAGTCACATTAGACACACAAATGGGTATAACTTATTAAATCCTAAAACAAAATATTTTATAAAGTAGCACTACCCAGATAAAAATAGCTTTTAAAGAATAAAAATGTCTTTCTTTACTTAGCATGTTTTTTTACTTTTACTTTTGAAAGAAAAAACATTCAATGTACTCAATTTATATAGTTTCATAAGAATTTAACTTTTCCAAAACTGCATGTCAATCAAAATTTTATAAACTCTCTGAGCATATAGCGAGATTATTCCATTTTTAAACATTATCAGTTATAAAACTAAACAATAATTGGAGTGAGGGTAGACTAAATTATCAAAGGGTCTAAATAATAAAGCATGCAAGAAAAGCAAGAGAGCTGAAGAGAGAGAACATCAAGAAGAGTTTGACCAGATTAACAGTCTTGAATCCAACCTGAGTAAGTGTTATCAATCACTATAGATCCCGACTTCCCATTACGACGAGCGATCAAGTGGTGCCATTTCCCGCGGTTGTAAGGCAGACCTTCATCATTGGTGGGCTGAGCGATAGAAGGGCATCCTAGACAGACCGGTAAAGTTAGGGTGAGGACGGAGATGGGTTGCTGCATGGGTTAGGATGGGGAAGCCAGACAACCAAAGTCAGGAGGAATGGGTAAATCACCACCATTTAAGTAATGTAACCACTGTATTTCTTTTATCTTTTGCTCACACCAAAATATTACAAATTAATTCCATGATATCTGCACTTTGACTTGTTCTTGACTCCACATCCTACATGGTTACCGGGTGAATCCCGTTTAGATTATCAGCTCATCCTGTTACAGGCCATCTTTAGAAAACTGTTTGTTGTGCATAACCTGACACTGTGAGAAAAATTAGGATCAGTTGGTAGGAAGTTCATGTTTTTTTTTTATTTTGGCTCTTGAAAGAGATCAGGATTTTAATGAAATTAAAACATACAGAAAATTTATCAAAATACAAACAAAAACTTGAGAGCAGGGTCCTTTTTTGGAGGGTCAGTCGGCTCACGCCAAATGAACATATTTTTAAGGATGGCCCTACATCATCTGATGTGTTGATGAATGAAAAATGATTGGTGTAACACTAATTCAATTGTCATTCCACCGTCATCACGTAAGAATATTGCTTTCATTCACACAGGGTATATTAAAAGTCAGGAATGGGATTTCACTGAGTGTTTTGGGGGGGGTGGGAAGATCAAGAAACAAATCATTTTCAAATTCAGGGCTGGTACACTGTAAATGTACAGATTGGGTGTGTCAAAAGTTAAGAGAAGAGTAGCACATGTAAATGATGGTTGGCAAATCTCCAAGACAGACACCAGCTTAGATGTGTAGCAAATTCTTGGTACAATATGAATGTCGAAGATCACATAAATTCCAAATTTTCCACTGGTCTTTACTGGTCTTTGCATTGGACTGAAATGAATGTATATCATGCAAAAGACAAATAGGCGCTGTATGCAAATGTAGATCTGATCTATAATCATGTCCCAGAAATACAGATACTGTTTGCAAATGTAGGTCAGACTGTTGCCTTGGATTAAAATGAACTTGTATCATGCAACAGAAAAATGGACATTGTGTGCAAACGTAGATCTGACATATCATGATGGCCCAGAAAAGTAGATACTGTATGCAAACGTAGGTCTGACCTAATATCATGATGGCCCAGAAAAGTAGATACTGTATGCAAACGTAGGTCTGACCTAATATCATGCACCAGCTCTACGCAAATATAGGTCTGACAAAGCAGAGAAAAGCTGATGGTAGAATAGATAGCATTCTTTGCACGCATGCAATTTGAAAGATGTATTTGGCTATTAACCACCATATATTTGATTCATCATTTATGCTACACTTGAGATTGTTTTCCCTTTTATTTATTTATCAAATTGCTGTTTTATGCCATACTCAAGAATATTTCACTTATACAATGGTGGGAAGAAACCCAGCAGAGGCCGTTGGAAACCCACGACAATCTGCAAATTGCTGAGCAGCCTTCCCCAAGTACAGCCGGAGAGAAAGCCAGCATTAGCTGAACTCACAATGACCACATTGATGAGAGGCTTGGGGTCATAACGCTGATGGAGGCCTCGTTTTCCCTTATAAGAGGGCCATCATTTTTATGGATAGAGACCATGTGCTGTTACGGTACATGTAATACAGACACATGTCTACGCGCACTGTTAGCTTATATCAGCTATATGTATGTGAAATTAGGTCTTCTTAACTTGTGCACAGAACACAGCTAATATCTGCAGTTTATTCGCTTCATACCAGCACTCTGACCTACATCAACACTGTTGTGTACAATCAAGCCAGGTGTTAATATCCATCAGGAAAAGGTTAAGCATCCTTTGATTTCCCAATGGCATTTCCATTCTGAATTCTATGGAATGAAGATACACAGTTTATTTGTTGTGTCTGACCAACATTTGCATACAGATTATTATAATAAAAACAAGCCACTACCCAAAAATATTGGAATGCTCTCTACCTGTCTGGCTAGTAATTAAGCACTGATTACAGAAAAACTGAAGGCAAATAACTCTAGTAGGCAGGCAGGGAGATAAAGACAGGGATGGGATCCTCAACTGGTCAGGGAACTAACCCATTCCACCAGTTAGACTCAAACCTGAGAATGTATCATCAAGGAGTAGTCTCCCCTCAGAGCCAATGCGTGTGGCGACCAGCTTGTGCCATGCACCGTCATCAAATGTGATATTGTTAGCTAGCCCCGCAAGTTCAACTACTTGGAGGCAGGCTAGAGACGTGAAACAACAGTTGTGCTATAATTCATTTAATGACAAATATATTTTATACATGTATTTTAGATAGATAAATTGATTTATTTATTTATTTTATTGGTGTTTTACACTGTATGCAAAGATATTTCATTAATACCACTGAGGCCACATTATGGTGTGAGGAAACAAAGCAGAACAGGGAGGAAACCCACAACCATCCGCAGGTTGCTGTCAGACCTGCCCACGTACAGCCGAAGAGGAAACTGCACAAGCTGGATTTTGGATAAATTGAAACCAGATGAGTATTAATATGCCTGGTATAAATTATTTACTTGTTCACTCATTTGTACTTTCTTTATGCTCTTCCTAAATATTATTACACAGAGGAATGTTATTTTCATTTATGTTTTTTTATTTTTTGTTACTCAAGAATTTCTCACTAAGACAATGATGGCCAGTATGTTATTGGGCGGAAGCAACATGGGTGCCCAGAGAAAACCATCAACCTGTATCAAGTTATACTGGCGAACTTTAGCATGTATCATATACATGTACATGTAGTATAATAATGGTGTAACACACACGGTATGTGACTAACACTTACCTTGAGGGTCAAACACAAACCGTGGTCTCCCAGCCACAAACTGTATGAGAATAAATTCTTCTTGCTGACCATCAGAGGCTGAGAAAAATAACACACCTTTCCTCACAAATGTACGGAACCAAAACTGGATACCTGCAACAAAGAAGCAGTAGACTAATGAGCCATGATTGTAATGGCTGAAACCAAACTATGCTTTCGTGAAGCAGGGGTTGGGGGGAGGGGGGAGGGGGGAGAAAAAATATAGAATTACTCATACCTGTTTATGTGAAGTCAAAGCCGTTTCCTGATAAAAACTTATTTGTCACATCAAATTATTTGAACACAAAACAAAACTGTGACATTTTTAATTACATGTATTTATGGTTCTCCCCTTAGGCCTATGAACCTTGATCCGTATAATTTTCCATTAAAATATTTTGAAAACTAGTGGGGATGGCATGACATTTTCATTTTTCATTATCATTATTCGGCAAGATTTTGCAACAGTTTCATTTTTTAAGACAATTTCTGCCAATTACATTGTTCCCAGTTATGATTTTGTGCTTCCTCTGTGATTCCTTCTTACCTGTGAATCCGACATTCTGTGGAATTGTATCTGGGGGGAACCTGTAGAAGCCTTCTCCAGGGAACCGCGTACCCCGTACCACTCGTGAAGGGTAGTTCAGGGCTGTTGATGTCCTTTCTACCTTATACACTGGGGAAGGTCCATTTGGAAACTCAGGAGGGAGCCATGTGACCTCTATAGCTGAAGAATTTAACCCCTCCACAGAAGGCTTGCTTAACCCTTCTGGAGCTGTACACAAAATCAGGAATTAATTGATTAATTAATTAATTAATTTATTTATTTGATTTAACACCATACTCAATAATATTTCACTTATGACAATGGCAAGCATTATGATGGAATGAAACCAAGCTGAGTCCAGTGGAAGCCCACAACCAGCTGCAGGTAATCAAGAAATAGAGAAGCTGAAGGAATTTTGCTCCTGACTAATGCATCAGTTTTTCTTTTTCTTTCTCAGAATATTTTTACTTGGTCTGAAAATTAACAGAAAAAGATCAAAAATTCCGCAATGAAAACCTCTAGTTAAGACAATAAGATGATGTGAATTTATGTACATTCTTAATTTGGGGTAAGTTTTCAATGATGCAAATAAATTGCTTCGACAGTTTTACACTGATGACAGAAGCAAATATCTCACCAGCGGCCAGTGTTCTGCCTGCCTCATCCACACTCCTTACACAGCCAATAGAATTACAAGCCTGCACAGAGAACCGGTACACGGTGTATGGGCGGAGCTCAGCCACAACAAAGTTGTTTGTGCCCGCTCCAAACTGTCCAATCAGCTGAAACAGAGAAGAAACAGCAGTAGCCATCACTTATGAGTTATCTCAATCATGTTCACTGTGACAAATTCTCCAGTACTCTAAATTGTGATCGGACTCTAAAATCACGTATTTGACAAAGAATTTCATCACAAAAAGTGTAATTTTATTGCCAAACAAAGGCTGTTGATGTTGAAACTTTCACAAGGATATCATCCTACCTTCCATAACAATTGGCAAAACATCTTTATGTGTTGAATAGAACTAACAGAATCAGGGTAAAGATCATATTTTACCTTACACAATTATAAAATTTACACTGCTGACAAAGTAATTTCAACTCTTTTATGCAAAATCGTTTTTTTAAACAAGCCCCTTGCACAAATCTGATACCACTTTTATACTTTCTGCAGCCTTTCAGCCTGCAATACAGCACAATGTGTGAAAGCCTGTTGTAACTGACCTGCCAGGTGAAGGGTGGGGAGAAGGGATTAGTCAGGGGGTCTGTAGCCTTGTACTGGTACAGGCTGTAGGAAACAATGACCCCCCGGGCGACTTCATCTGCCGGAGGGGCCCACGTCACGTTCAGGCGTTGACTAGACAATGGTATGATCACCGGAGCTGGGGTGGACAGTGGTGCTAAAGACACAGAAGAAGGTTTCTGCATTAACTCATCAACACTGGTGTTTGGTAGGAGGCATCAATGTGGACATCATCATGGTACAAAGTAGATTCATATTAATAAAATAAGGGAAGACGCGAATGCTTATATTTTTCAAACTCTCAATAAAGCTAATGAATCAACTGGCAGTGATCAAATATCACAGATAAAATCAATTTCCTAAGAAATTTACATATATTTATTTCGTGAAAAGAAAACTGCATCTATGAAAAACATCAAGAACATCAACAAGTTGTTCATAGAAAGCCAATCTAGAGACAGCTAAGTCCTCTCTGGCCGTATGTGGGAAGATCTGCCAGCAAACCTACAGATGGTCGTGGGTTTCCCCCAGTCACTGTCCTGTTTCCTCCTACCATAATGCTGGTCACCATCGTATAAGTGAAATATTCTTGAGTACGGTGTAATACACTGATCAAATAAAGACAGCTAAGAGCTTATTGCTGCATTTACATCATGCAATTTTTCATAATGACTTTCCAAAATTCGAGATGGTCAAAAACTGTGTATTCCCAATTGACTTAAGTCAAAAAGTACACATGCTATAAAACAGAGTGTGTTCTATTTTCATTCACCAAGTCAGATAAAGGACATGCATCTACCGTACAGATGTATGTGAACATGTGCAAACTCACCAGCCTCCAGGGTGCGCCCTGTGGCCCAGGGGCTGGGTGTCTTCCCCGCATCATTTTGGGAGAGCACCTGGAACTGGTAGGCTGTGTAGGGGTCCAGGCCAGTCACAGAGTAGTTAGTCTGTGGGGGTGGGAGAGCATTTTCCTCAGGCTCCTGGGTGGGGCGGGGGTTGTACTGTCCACTAGGGTAGAAGATGCGGGTGGCTTCCAAGGGTGGGGCTCCAGGGGGTACAGCCTTCCTCATCCAGAGCTCATAAAAACTGATGATACCTGTGCACAGGTGGAAATGATACCCAATGTGTAATCAGGCAGATGACTAACAGAATATCTCCCTGGGTGTGAGCTAAGTACACAGTGCATGTAATCTAGCAATTTAAATTGTTATTATCAGTTAACATGAAGTGATCCATACAAGATTTTTTCATATTTTCATATTTTCATCTTGGTTCTTTTGCAGTTTACACACAGGATATATATACAATTAAGAAAACTGAAGACATAAATGACTGACCATTTGGAAAGCGTGGTGGGTCCCACTTCACAAAGAGCTCTGTGGCGCTGACAGGGGTGATGGTGGGGGCGTCCTGGCCCTCAGCCAGGGCAGACAAGGTGCTGAAGGTAACAGGCTGGCTTTGTAGACACCCGGCTGCAGTACATGCCTGAGGGCACACAAACACAGGTAAAGGTCAAGCTGAGAAATTTGTTAAGAATGATTCATAACATGTGAGAACTACTTGATTCTGGTCAGTGTCAAAATTAATTGGTATGTAATGATAATCAAAGATCATGAGAAAAGAAGTTCACTTCCACACAAGCAAGTGCTCTTTCCACTATTATAGATGGTTAGATAGATAGTTATCTCCCCTAGGGTGTGCTAAATATTCTGGCCATGCATAACGTGGTATGGAGTGGTTTGAATAAACTCATTATGCACTGAACAACTAATACATGGTTATATTGTATATTTCTGCTGCGCTGACCATGTTGTTGACCAGGAGGTCAGTTGAACATTCAAAGTTTGGAAATATATTAAGGAATTAAGGTATCGCCATGTATACAGTTAGGTTTGATGTTTTGTCGATAGTGAGTTTTGTCCAATGCATGCTACATTTTACACGGGCTGGACATCTGGCACACCTAGGGGGAGATAACTTGATCTAAGTTGTCCCTCCTTGAAGTACCCTGACAATTTTGAATACAGTTCAAGGTCCAACAGATAAGCTGAAGAAATCAGTAAACTGAGAATAAAGATTCTACCTCTACTCTGACAGTATAGCCTGTGAACGGTGTAAGATTCCTCAAAGTCTGGAATGTGGCCAGTCCTTCCCAAAGCACAGTAGTGACATTTGGATCCATGTCAGTGGAGGCCTTAAGGACATACTTTAGGATCTGACCGTTTGGCTGAGAAGGGACATTCCAGCGGAAGTCTGCACTACGCGACCCCCTGTTCGACACCTGCAGATTTAAGGCTCCCCCAGGGACTCCAGCAGCGGTGACGAAGGTGATGGGTTCACTCCTCACGCTGCCAAAGTCATTGATGGCTTCAATCACATAGGAGTACTCGGTATAAGGAGTCAGGCCCGTGTCATTGAGAAACACTGAAAATAAGTAGATCCTGATTGATTGATTGAATTTCACTTGTACAACGGTATTAGCCTTAGGTGGAGGAAACCATTAAACTTTGGCATGCTACTGAAGAGCTTTTCAATCTGACACAAATTTACTTGTTTATTTATTTATTTCATTTATACTTTATGCCCTAGTCAAGATTATTTCACCTATACTAGACGCTAGTCAAAGCTGGACTGGTGCACACTGCAACTTGGCAACAGAGGCCCCCACATATTACAAACAGCTCATGAAGACACAAATATAACTTCATAATTAAAAATGTAAATTTAGGAAAATTACTACTACATGAAACATAGAAACTTGTCATTAGTACACAGCTCCTAACATTAAGTGTGTAAAAATGTATTTTTAAATAAATTCGAAATCTCACTACTGTTTCATTTCAAACTTTGATGTATATATACATGCACAGAAACACTGATGATGCTAAGGACATACTTTTATACGAAATACATGTAGACATTAAGTGTTAAAAGCAGGTAAAAAAGTCCGTCCTTGTACATCATAAATATATTCATTGTCTGTAGTGATATATCCATGATGTATCAGTCTCATGATCTGTTCATACACTGTCTCACCTCTGGATTCTGAAAGAGAAATAAAATTAGACACCATACATTAGCCAGGAAACCTGATAGAGTCAATTTAGTCAAAAATACATGTATCATGATTAGAATGTCTGTGGTAACATCAACATAAAGCAGAGTTCAAATAACAAAATTGTATTTCCATGTGCACGAATAATTTTAATACAATACTGAGGTCAGTGAGACCATTAGCACTATTTTAAAGAAAAATATGAAACAGCTTTACCTTAGTAATGACTTATGCAATATGTAGACAGTGCTCAGGGAATATATGTACATACCATTGGAGACAACTGTAGCTACCTGCCCTCCATTTCTGTATACATTGTAGGCCTTGATCACACCATTAGGGTAGTCTGGGGGTAACCATGACAACTGTAGAACTGTGGGGCTGATGGGGATATGCTGTGGGGGTGGCTGCTGGGCAGGGGCTAAACACAAGAAGGTTACAACAATACTGGTCAGCGGTTACACATAAATCTGGTATAGCAAAAACTAGCAGGCCCTAGCAGATAATATTTCATAATTGTTAATGCCATGGTCAAGAATTCGTCACTCAATCTTAGAACACAGACAGTCTGTTTTTAGATAATTTCTACAAAAATGTTTCATCAAATTAAATTACAGATCATTGTTGGGGTATTAGTTTTGCTATGCTGTTTGCATATCTATCAAAATAATGCCTAAAGAACTATTTCTACGTTAAAATGTGTTTAATTTCCAAAGATACCTTGCACAGATTTAACATCACACAAAAGTGACATATTAAAATCATTGACCAAACCATTAACTTTAGAAAAGAGTAGTAAAATTGTTTCATTTTTCCTTTCAAGTCAAAGCCCTATTGTCATGCTTACCTTTACTGCAGCCATAAGGGTTGTTGATATCCAGGATGCTGGCCCCAGGGACACAGCCGTCACACCGAAGACCCTGGACAAACTGTTTACAGTCACACTGTCCCGTCACAGGGTTACAGGTGTCGTTCAGGCTTCCAGCAGGGTGACAGTTACACGCTGTACACCTGGAGATACAAATTTACATGTAGCTTCTAAACTTGACACGCTGATATTCCGTAATCATGGTAACAGAATCAAACTTCGGAAAAATGTGAAAGATTATGCTGATGCTGACTTTATCTTTGAATATACTGAAACAAATCAGATTCGCCAGACAAGATGTTGCATGATAGTGATGAAGACAAATCTTATTTACTTACCAGTGGTTTACCATTGTTGAATGCTGTACTGAATTTTCCGTTATACAAAGTTTGTAACTTTTATGGTTGAAGGAAACCTAAGTGCCCAAAGTTAAACCACCAGCCTTCAGCAAGTTACTGAAGCCTTTTCCATGTATGACAAACTGATATGCACAACTTACTGGTTGAAAACAAACATTAAACTGCATCAGTGGCCACAAATGTCACCAACACCCACAAACAGTGAATGCAGGAATATACACATCCCCTGTCTATGGCTGGGATTGAACCTGCCACGGATGTGTCCTAGTGTTTGAAAGGCAAGCATCTTGAACCACCACTGCCGGTTCCCTGTTACACACAGGACTTAAGGTCATCCTGATTTTATTTCTGAACGCAAAAAAAAATGATATTATCCAGACTGATATTACAAATGATTATGTTTAAGTCAAATTTAGTACCGATACAGATTCCCAGCCCACCTGATGATGTACCTGTACCTATCCCTGAATCTCCACCTAGTGGCCTACCTTCCTGTGCCCTGGTCAAAGTTGTAGTAGGTGGGTAGACAGGTGTCACAGGACAGCCCTGTGACCCCACTGCCCCCGATGCGACACTGACACTGCCCAGACTGGCTGTCACATACTGTGCCAGGCAGGCTACCCTGGGGGTTACACTGACAGGCCACGCATCCCGCACCTGCCGACTGGGTGGCATAGTAACCTGAGGAGAGCAGGCAAACATCAGTCACTAACAGAAAGTTGTTTATGTACTTAGCGCCATTAAAAAAAGCATGGGTAGAGCATGTTTAGAACCGTTAAAAAATGCACAGGTTGAGCGTGGTTAGTACCATTAAAAATGCACAGGTTGAGCGTGGTTAGTACCATTAAAAATGCACAGGTAGAGCATGTTTAGAACCATTAAAAATGCTCAGGTAGAGCATGTTTAGAACCATTAAAAATGCACAGGTAGAGCATGTTTAGAACCATTAAAAATGCTCAGGTAGAGCATGTTTAGCACCACTAAAAACGCACCTGCAGAGCTTGATTAGCACCATGAAAAATGCACGGGTAGATTGTGCAGTCTACTTAGGTTATTTTTTAATATCTGTGAAGTTCATATGTCCCTACTGACAAAAAAACATTATCTTTAAGTTTTCCAAATGTTAGGAATTATGTTTTCACATTGCAGTTATACTTCACCGGTCAAATCTGTTAAGGTTTTAGATTATCTAATAAGTTGTGGAATGATGCAGTGATACAACTAACACACGGAAAACATCTGATTATCTTACCTGGCACACACCTATCACACCTCCGCCCTTGTCTGTTGGTCAGACATGTACACTGGCCACTGTTCTGATTACAGGTCAGTTCGCTGACCGGTACCTGTGCTCCGCTCTGTGTACCTGAGGGGTCACAGTCACATTGCTGACAACCCACTGGGTTGGTGAGGTTAAGCCCCCACGTACTGCCTTTACACTGGTTGCAGCCCCGCCCCACCACATTGTCCTTACAGTCACACAGCCCAGACACCTTGTCACAGATACTTGCCCCAGGCTTCGTCCCTGCCGAGTCACAGTTACAGCTGATACAGCCCAGGGCTGCGGAGCTCCCGAAGCTGTAAGCTCCATCAGAGCACTGGTCGCAGCGAGCACCCTGGGTGTTGCCCTTACAGACACAGTGCCCTGTGCTATTGTTGCAGGTCATGCCTGGGGCAGTGCCCTGAAGATCGCAGTCGCACGCCACACATCCTGCCTCGAAGTTGTAATACCCATTAGCACAGCGGTCACATCTTCTGCCCACCACGTTGGGCTTACAGAAGCACTGGCCCACACCCGGGTCACAGAAGGTATTACTAGAGCCCCGAGGATCGCAGTTACAGGGAAGACAACCCTCTGGAAGGGTCGCATTCAAGTTGTAATACCCATAGTCACAAGCGTTGCATTGTCTGTCTGAAATGCAAATATCAGTGTTGCAATGTTTCCACGTATTAAAACATCCGTCGCAATCAAGCTTATGTATGATAAAAAGATAAAGGATAACACATTTTTAATTCAATAAATCAGTGTAACAAAATGCTAGCAGAATGATATATGCACCATCTCGCATATTTAAGTTTACAAAATCAAAATTAATACAATATTTAAATCCTCTCTACTTTTGATCTTCAGTAGCCACTTCTGACATATTACAATTTTCTTTATGTGTAGTTGGTGCTGGAAATTTGTTTCCATTACTCAATAAGCTTTACTTCCTTCTGACATTCAACACACACGACTCACTCAAAGAATTCAAGGACTTCCTTCTGACTTTCAACCCACACGACTCACTCAAAGAATTCAAGGACTTCCTTCTGACATTCAACACACACGGCTCACTCAAAGAATTTAAGGTCTTCCTTCTGACATTCAACACACACAACTCACTCAAAGAATTCAGGGACTTCCTTCTGACATTCAACACACACGGCTCACTTAAAGAATTCAAGGACTTCCTTCTGACATTCAACACACATGGCTCACTCAAAGAATTCAAGAACTTGATTAGCTTTATATGGCTTTTACTTCTGACATTTGATATTGAAGAATTATTTTTAAAAAATGATCCATAAGACTTAATTTCAAACTTTAGATTTAGAGGACTATTAACTTGGGATAATAACCACTGAGGACTTACTTCCGACATCAGATTTAAAAGACTTAATTCGAACAAAATGAATTTCATCAGGATTTACTTCAGTCAACAGGATTAGATTAGTTATCTCTAGCATCAAGCTTACAGGCTTCATTCTAACACTGGGATCACACTACTAACTATTAACATCGGATAGAAATAACCTTGCAAGCTTCATTCTAACACTGGGGTCACACTACTAACTATTAACATCGGATAGAAATAACCTTGCAAGCTTCATTCTAACACTGGGATCACACTACTAACTATTAACATCGGATAGAAATAACCTTGCAAGCTTCATTCTAACACTGGGGTCACACTACTAACTATTAACATCGGATAGAAATAACCTTGCAAGCTTCATTCTAACACTGGGATCACACTACTAACTATTAACATCGGATAGAAATAACCTTGCAAGCTTCATTCTAACACTGGGGTCACACTACTAACTATTAACATCGGATAGAAATAACCTTGCAAGCTTCATTCTAACACTGGGATCACACTACTAACTATTAACATCGGATAGAAATAACCTTGCAAGCTTCATTCTAACACTGGGGTCACACTACTAACTATTAACATCAGATACAGATAGCCTTGCAGGACTCATTCTAACACTGGGCATCACAGGACTAACTATTAACATCAGATAGAGATAAAATTGCAGGATTTATTCTCACAGCAAGGTCACCTTGCAGGCCTCATTCTAACACTGGGATCACACAACTAACTATTAGCATCAGACAGAGATAACCTTGCAGGACTTATTCTAACATCAGGATCAGAATACTAACTACTGACATCAGATATAGAGGACTTACTTCTGACATTAGGTTTACAGTTACACTTGCCGGTGGTCTGGTGACAGGTCTCGTCCTGGCCAGTCGTCCCCGCAGTGTTACACTCACACGGGGTGCAGCCAGATGGGTTGCTCTGCTCCAGATTGTAGTAGCCGGGTTTACAGGTGTCACAGGTTCGGCCCTGCACATTAGACTTACATGGACACAAGCCTCCTACCTGGGAAAGGGTCAATCAGAGCACCATGTGAATTAACAAGGTGGGAATCAATGTATGGCTAGTTTTGGCTTAAAAAAACATGAGGTCTATAAAACGAATCAGTCATTTGTATTGTCAACTATTTGCTATCAAAATTAAATGTGGATATTTGTATATTCATCGTCTGATGTTTTTCACTTATTCGACGATGGCCTCCATTATGCTGGGATACACATTCGTAGGTTGCTGGCAGACCATCCCACAAATGAGTGGAGAGGAAACCAGCCATAACTGGGCAATCGCATTACATCTCAGCCACGTAGTATAGTTCAAAATTATTTGCTAGAAACAAAACAAAAAGGAGATCATTTTGATGATCCATTTCTACCACACTCGTTCATACTGTTTGGCCTGTCCAAGGCTGTATAATTGAAAAATTCTTCAGTTTCAGTCTTCATAAACATCAATCATGCTAATAAATCATGCTAGTTAGAGATATTTAGACACTTTTCTTAAGAAAGCCAGCATTTACATTATGTAAAAATCTGTATCAAATTTTTGTTAACCAAATTTGCGACAATCTTTCAGGAAGAATATTGACATTTTCTGAAGGATATTGAGGTAGATATGTAGGTTTACCTTGGCACATTCTCTGGCGACATCAGCCACCCCACTGCTGTTACACGCACATGGTTCACACACATTCTCGTTGTACAAACTCACACCCTCTGGGCGGAAGTAGTTCACCGCACACCTGTCACAGTTCCGTCCAACGGTGTTGTGACGGCAGGCAACACAAACTCCGCCTCCACCGCGATTGTGCTCATCTGGGAAGGGGTCGACAGAGCGATCGTAGACGCAGCTATCGGCATGACCATAACACTGGCACTCCTTACAATGGTAAGCTGTTATAGGATCACCCCTTCTGAAGGGTTTGTCATTAAACAGGGGCTGGCAACGGTCGCACTGAAACATACAACAGTGAGTGTCAATCACTGACCTCTCTACACTATTATTGAACAACAACAAGAACAACAACAAACTAAATTCAGAAGTAATAAGAAGACAGCAAAGGAAATCAACTGAAATTAAGAAAAGAAGGTATTTTTTCAGTACAAGTGCATAGCACAGACATTGCAAGAGAGCTTGTCTGTTAATACGATAAGATTTAGATTTAGAGACAGACAGATTTGCATGAAGTTACAGAGCTTAAATTGATAGTTAATTTGAGATAAACAAACCTTGTCTCCCTCAGTATGACTGAGAACTAAACAGTTGCACCTATATGGCAGGGTGTTTGTGTCACAGGTGGGGGCATGTCCATTACACTGACACCTGCAAACATACAATGGGCAATGAACTGGAGAGTCTGCCACGAATCTCAGAAAATATCAAGTTACAAGAAATGTAGTGTAGTCAAGTAATCTTAAACCATACATCAAAAGATCAAGTTAGGAAGCAAGTTATCAGTGACCATGATGTATAAATTCTATACATCAAATCAACTGAACTGATCAGGTATGTCATAAAAAACAAAACTCTGTTGCAAAAAAGCTGTATCAGTAGGATGGGTACTGGTCAGAGGAATGGCATGAGGTATAACCTGTTGCTACTTAATGTGCACACCTTCTGCTACTCTAAAGTACCCCAACACTTCGTCCATGTACACATTTCCTCATTCTGAAAGTTTTGTTGACTCTAGAAAAGTGTTTTGAGGTTTGTTTGGGGGAAAGGATGATGCCCTACCAAAAAAAATGTAAGTCTCAGCTCCAAATGCAGTATTTCAAAGGATTTATTTCTCACTAAAAATGTGCATTTTGGGGTGTAATTTTAAGTCATTTACAATATTACACATAACTGAAAAATGAACAAAATATTTCACCACAAAGCCAGGATATGGAAGTAAAGTTTGCTTGATTCTCACCTGGCGCTGATGATAAGTTCAAAGAGTCCGTGATATTTGTGGCGCATTTCTGTCACATTAAAGTGCTCATCCAGTCGAACTCTGACCTTTGAGGCAGCCACAAAGTCATAGAGACCCTGAGCGTTATAGAAGTCATTGTATCCCGGCCTGGGGACAGGCTCTGGGGAGAGGACGTTAAAGGTGATGTTCCCCTTAGAGGCTGGCAGGGGTAGGCTGGGGCTGCAAATACAAACACTCCACTGTCTTGATAAATACTTTTCGAGCTTTCTCCAACACTGTACAGAAATGTATAAATCTTAGAATTTTTCTCTACAAGAATGGCATTGAGCAGATTTCCATCTTATGTAACATTTTGATGAAGTCTGACAAATGACTTCACTTTACCATGTACCTGATAAACTTTCTAACATTATGGTGCTGACATATCACACAGGGCTCCGCAGACCATGAGACTGATTTGTGGTCAAAAGCCTCACATATTATTCCTTACTTTACGTAATGGGACTAGACACATGTGAGGCTGAAGTCGTCAAGCAAGTTTTAATTTATTTTTAGGATTTGTTCTAGATTGACTTATAATACCAAATTTTCCAAATTTTAAAAGAGGGGATGGAAGAGAAATAACCAAGTCCTATTGAATTTTAAAGTTTAATGGAGTGAAAACTTGTTTTGCGGGATCAGTCCCTAAAGTTTACTTACATCCCAAACTGGAGACAGTTCACTGCTGTAGGATTAGGGAGGGGCCCATTGTTTGTCATATTGAAACGGGTGGGGCAATCATCTGCATACATCTGCCATGTCTCCCAGGCTGATGAATCGTTAGCCTGTTTCTCAATGGTAACACCTTTAGGGAGGGGACTGTAGAATTGCAACACTACATAGAACACCTGGGGGAATAAAACAGTTACAAGTCTGCAAATAGGTGTCTGACATTCTTGAAAACACCCCTTTGGTGAAAATGGTATGATCAAGAGACCTTTGTTTAGTATGTGTAATGTGGACAACATGGTCATAATATTTCCCAAAATCGAGTCTATTTGCAGGCTTGCAGTTACCTGGAAAACATCTCCCAGATCGATGGTGAGTGTGACCTGATCCTGGAAGCGTGATATCCAGATGCTGTTACTGTCACCATCATTGATGTACTCCACAGGGTGTGCATCCGTGTTGAGACGGAGGATCTGGTTGCCTGTGTTGTCGGGCTCCCCATTGCGGATACAGTAGTGGGTCTGGGTGGGGCGTATGCGGGGGTGTGATGGTGGACACCTACACGACGACTGGATCCGGACAGTTGGGAATGTTCCGGAGTACACAAGCTGTATTTCTCTATAGCAGGGTTAAAGAGCAGAAAGGAATGTAACTATATCAACTGTGGTAAACTCCTGTATGTTATATGTACAACTGTAGTTTAACATTTAACAGCAGTCAGTCATTTAAGCAGACATGAAATTGTTCACTGTATGATGTACATGTACCACACTAATGCGGTACTCACATAACATATATTTAATAATACACTCACACTGAAATCAGATTCAAATCTCAAGCTGAGGAAAAAAGAACAAAGGAGAACACTTGGACTGTTTATGATTATATCATACTAATATATGTAGACCAACTACAGACAGATTATGTCACGATGCCTCTTGAATAGAGTGATATTACAGTAAAAATTACAGTTATAATGGTGGACGCCTGTGAACTCACCTGTTGGATAATGTCTCTGAGTAGAACCTGAAGTCCTGTAGTCGGCCTAGAAACTGCAGGGAACCTGTCACAGAGGTGCACAGTAGTCAGCCAGTGAACAGGTAAACAGGCCAGTGCTTATCACGTACAAGAGAACAAGACTGACGGGTTGTGTTATTGGTGTTAACAGTTCATTTATATCACATCTCGCTTCCTGTCCGGGCATACGTGGGAAAGCCCGCCAGTAACCTGCGGATGGTCATGGGTTTTTCCTGAGTTCTTCATGGGTGCCTCCTACCATAATGTTGGTTGCCATCGTATGAGTGAAATATTCTTGAGTACGCCATAAAACTCCAATCAAATAAATAAATAAATAAATATCACATCTCAACCTCATATGTGACTGTCCTGCATAGCTTACATATATACAGGATGAATGAACGATCTCAGCTTGAGCTGACCTGCTCTACTTTGTTCTGGGTAACACAGTCTAACCCCACATACAGGGTAAATGAGATGACTGTCCCACCCTGACCTGCTCTACTTTGTCCTGCATAACCCTGTCTAACCCCACATACAGGGTAAATGAGATGACTGTCCCACCCTGACCTGCTCTACTTTGTCCTGCATAACCCTGTCTAACCCCACATACAGGGTAAATGAGATGACTGTCCCACCCTGACCTGCTCTACTTTGTCCTGCATAACCCTGTCTAACCCCACATACAGGGTAAATGAGATGACTGTCCCACCCTGATCTGCTCTACTTTGTCCTGTATAACACTGTCTAACCCCACATACAGGGTAAATGAGCTGACTGTCCCACCCTGACCTGCCCCACTTTGTCCTGCATAACACTGTCTAACCCCACATACAGGGTAAATGAGACGACTCTCCCACCCTGACCTGCTCTACTTTGTCCTGCATAACCCTGTGTAGCCCCACATACAGGGTAAATGAGATGACTGTCCCACCCTGACCTGCTCTACATTGTCCTGTATAACACCGTGTAACCCCTACATACAGGATGAATGATTATCTAGCCTTGAGCTGACTGTCCCACCCTGACCTGCTCTACTTTGTCCTGAACAAAACTGCGGTAACCCCACACACAGGATGAATGATTATCTAGCCTTGAGCTGACTGTCCCATTCTGACCTGTCCCACTTTTTCCTGTATAACACCATGGAAGCCCACATACAGAATCAATGATTATCTCACCTTGAGCTGACTGCCCAACCCTGACCTGCCCCACTTTGTCCTGTATAACACTGCTCAAAGTCTCTGCCAGCACAGGTGAAAATCCAGCATGGACTCCATTCAAGAAGAAACTAACACTGCGACCATAGACCTAAAACAATATGGAAAAGTTGAATAAACATTATGTACAATCTACAGTTCATGAATTTTTTGTATAAATAAATTTTGCCAAACAAATAATGGCATGTCACAAAAGCCCACAAAGACGATTAAGTCTTGTAATCATTTTGAAACACACCTCAGTGAACGTACAAGAAGTCGTGTCCATAGAAAAATAAAAATCATACATTCCCGACAGGTACTTTAATATATACATGTAACAGTATTAGTCTATCTTTTAGAATTAATCTCAGCAGCAATATACACTGTTTTGCACTTTTAAACAGAAGCAATCCCTCTGGCCTGCATAACCTTCAGAACAATAAAAAGTGTAAAAATTGTTTCCTATTTATTTGAGATAATATAAAATCAGTGTTAGATATGTTTTTGTTCAATGGCATCTTCTACATGCAGAGTTAAACACCAGAAGGTCCAGACCTTACATGTACAGCAGATTACAGATTTTCAATAATATCACATTATTATATATGAACATATATGTCACAATTCCACAAGAATGTGGGTCTCTCTCTCTCTCTCTATAAGTAGAGCAGGACAGGCTTTGAGTACAGCAGTCTGAAATATGTGAATAACTAAAAAATCAATACAACTGTTCAAGACAGAGATGAGGCTAAAGGTGTGCTTATATGTTGATAGATGTAGTCACAGATTAAGGTACCATTCAGATAGCTGTCTGAGATTTTCAAACTGAACACTAGCTGTAAAACATCTGTGGTATGGAGCATGACAGGTTTTCTTGGATTACAATGCATTGTTAGAATTATGCTGTCAAATTCATTCTCAGCAGTTGGAAAATTGCTTGGTCATATAGTCAGCCTTCCTGAGAAAACCAGCATGGGTAAGGATAACATGTGCCTATAGGGACTATCTCTAAAGCACTGTTCTTGCCACAAGTAGACAATCGATCACTGACCAGTTGTGCTGCAGGTTCAAACCCAGCTCCTGTTCTTTTGTTCTTGCCACAAGTAGACAATCGATCACTGACCAGTTGTGCTGCAGGTTCAAACCCAGCTCCTGTTCTTTTGTTCTTGCCACAAGTAGCCAATCGATCATTGACCAGTTATGCTGCAGGTTCAAACCCAGCTCCTGTTCTTTTGTTCTTGCCACAAGTAGCCAATCGATCATTGACCAGTTATGCTGCAGGTTCAAACCCAGCTCCTGTTCTTTTGTTCTTGCCACAAGTAGCCAATCGATCACTGACCAGTTATGCTGCAGGTTCAAACCCAGCTCCTGTTCTTTTGTTCTTGCCACAAGTAGCCAATCGATCATTGACCAGTTATGCTGCAGGTTCAAACCCAGCTCCTGTTCTTTTGTTCTTGCCACAAGTAGCCAATCGATCATTGACCAGTTATGCTGCAGGTTCAAACCCAGCTCCTGTTGCTTTGCCTGCAGCCCTTCATCTAGATTACATGTATTTGACAAATTGCAGTGGTCTGTTCTGTGCAATACAGTTTCCTTCAACCACAAACCAGACTGTGATAAAACATACACTCAAATGAAAAACATTTCATGACTGACTGAATGAATGAATGATTGGGATTTAGCGCCACAAAGGCATCATTACAGTCTTAGCGTTTCAAAAAACATTTATGTGAAGTTACAGATACAAATGATATATGAAAACATCCTGGGAAATACATGTATGCATTTGCAAGTACAGTATATGTGTATTCAGGTACTCAGGTATCAAGTACATTTAGAGCTGCCTGATCTATTAAAGAAATGTACATGTACATGCATACAGTTTTAACTCCATATGTGGTCAAACGCCAATTCAATACCCACCAGTAATATGGAATTAGTGTACCTGTACCATCATTCCCACAAATATCAGATTTCTGGGTGAATTGTAACAGTTATGAGTGAATTTACACCAGTGTGAGAACATCCTACTAGGTGACTGATGTGTGCAATTTTCCCATGCTGACATCTACATCAAGGACATACTTGTAGCCAGGCTCGTATTACATAGTGACGTCTTTTGAGTATGTTGACAGTTTGTGACACTAAATGGTATTGACAATCAACTGTGAAAATTTTCTGGTGTTGTAGCGCTCTGATTTCGATCCGTAATGTATTCCTCGACAACATGAAAGGCATGCAGGTAAAAAACACAGCTGAAGTCATCATCCTCAATTACACATGTCGTCTAACAATGCTGATAATATTAATAGTTATATGAAATGTAAATAACATCACTGGACCAAGCTCTTTGATTGATGTCATTATCATTGTACATAAAGCCACACCTCTCCTTTGCATGAACATAATAACACACTTTTCACAAGTGTTTGTTCAAGGCCAAAATCAATAATTTTTCTCATATAAGGATAAAAGTCTTCACAAATGTTGCCACCTGCCTATACAAATACACGTATTAAGGCTAATTCAAATTAGCCCCTCCCTCCCAATCCAATACAAAACTAAACATGAAATAAAATTAAAATAAACAAAATTAATATTAAATCACAATTCTGAGTGCCCGCACTGAAAAATGCAATATATTTTAACAGGTAAAAAAACTTTTTTTTTTAAAATTACCCAAACCAGGCCGTATCAGGAGGAAAACACCGACTACACTTAGTCCTTGCTAACAGAACATCACCTGGCGAGATATTGTCACACAGAAAAAGGTAACAAATAGCAGAGAACAAAACAAATTACGTGTGAACTGATCACAACATGGAAAGCTAATTTCCCCCGGGGATCAGGGATCAATAGGTCTCTCGGGCTGGCCAACCTTGATAACCTCTCAATCAACCAGATCCCTCAATTAACTGGCTTGGGTACCCTTCTTACCTGACACTAATCAATATTCAGGTAATTGGATATAAGGTTTTTAATGTGCCATTTTAACGTCCATTCTGATTTATACTTGAATGACTTTTGGAAGCTTTTTTCTGGAAAATATACACCTCAGTGGATTTATTCTGACACATATATTGAGAAATGACAAAAAATTAATAACTTCAGAGCTCATATCAGGTATGTGCTTTGAAATATTACTTAAAGTTAAAGGCCACCTTATGCTTTAAATACGCCTTGTGTCACTTGAATATCATGGCAGAGCAAGTTACATTGCAGGTTTAATGCTGGAATTTATTTTTTCAAATATAATCACAGTCAAAACTTTTGTGTCCTCAAAAACAATATTTGATGATGATCCACCCCCAAAAAGATATCAACTGAGAACTTGAAAAACCGACATATTTGGCCATTTTAACTGGTATAGAAAGAAAGAATGGAATATTGAAAAACTTTTAGAAGTTTCGCCTTTTAAAAACCATGCAGCTCAAGAATCCGAGAATGCGAGTTTAGGCAAAACTGTGCAAGATTAGCGCTAATCTCGCGTTGTCGAGATCTCAAACCACATGTTTTTAACACGCTCTGCTCTAGAACTCAAGAACGCGACATTAATAAAACCCACATGATATTAGCACTCACAAGATTTGGTCAAACTGCGCAAGATTAGTGCTAATCTTGCACGGTTTTCACTAATCTCACGTTCTCAAGCTGTGTGGTTTTTAAAATGACAGGCCCAAGAACGTGAGTGGCTGCATCCGCCTTCCATATAAAATGCCACCAAAATAAAATAAAAGTACACGTACGTCAAACAGATGGTGAACTTTTTGGTCAGATAGAATACATTGACTACTACACCCTTTTTTACACTTCTATGATACTCAAATACTGTACTTTAAGATTTAATACATGGTAATTAATAATTCTGGTATACAGAAAAGGTGCACATTTCAAAATAGACAAGAGTCAAATCAACGCCTTAGTCACAGAAGATTTCCAGTCAATAAACATCTATTAAACCCTACACCAATGAAAACATTCACTGTATACACAGCTGAACCAAACAGCCAATTACAGTGACAGCATCTGTTCAACTTGAGCTACCCATGTGAGGTATTGATCAGTTGTGTAAGTATGGGCGTTATCCTTATGACAGACATTCAACAGGCTGGGGAGTACACAAACACAGACAGCTTTAGTACAACTGCATGTAACTCACTGAACAATGGAATAAACTATGTTGCATGATATGCATCCTCATACTGGAAAAATATCCTGTACAGGGATAAAAAGTTCCATCACATATGACTGAGCAAGTTAACATTAGAGTAAATCATACTATACACCATACAATTTGTATAACACAAGTTCAAGTGAACTCAGTATAAATGTATGCCTAACCTCAAATAAATGATATACTCATATTTATGTACCAGAGCAATATATAGGAAAATTGGCAGTCTGGTTACTTTGGCAACCATGGAAATGTGCAAATGGTGCTCATAATGCCATCTGTATTTAATGAAGCCAAAAATGAAATTTTCAAACACAAAAGCAAAGGTGTTGTAGCCCAGACATACACACATATATACGACCGATCCAGCACGCCCATTATACCACAATATGACACACCTAATATCAGGAGTATAAAATCTATTCAAACCAGGTATTCTGCTCCATGGTATCACTAAAATATTTCCACAATGTTTTTGTTAAAATGATGATGAACAAATGAGAATTACTTGGGCTGGTACTGTTCTTAAGAATTGTATACAAGAATAAAAACACAGAAAATATCCTGATGTCCAAGAGGAGGTCAATCTTCACAACATTTCAAATAAAAACAATTAAATTAATAAATAAAATAAATCAAGTATTACATAAGTAAAGTAAGGGTAAGATTTTAATACAGTTTATCCAGCTTACCTGTACAGCCAGGTGTGTCCAGATGCGAGATGGAATGGTTTCGTTGAGGTTGACACCTGACAAACCAGTCAGGCTGCGATAAAGCAGTGTCACCTGACTCTGTGACACCTGAAGACGGAGGATGATCTCAGAGTCTTGACTGAACTTCTCCAGGATAACCCTGAAATATTATCATGAAATACACCACATTATAGAAGACTATCATCTTCAACTCAAAACACTCCCCAAGAACCTCTTATGTACAGTCTCCTTACTAGCTGTCAGAAAATATCTGTTCACTAAATAAATGCCAAGTATCAGCTCTTTGGAAAGTAGCCACAAGTATCCACTCACTGCATCTCCAATTATTCCCTCTCTGCAAGTATTCTTGCATTCATAGCATCCCTGATTATCTCCTCTCACTACATCCCCAAACACGCATCCACTGCATTCCCATGTATCCACTTACATTCTCAAGTATTCACCCTCTTTATTTCAAGTCAACAATGTACTCACTGCAATCCAATTTATATATTGCTTACATTCTCAAGTATCAACACAAAGCATCCATAACTATTCATTCCCTTCATCTGAGGTTCACTCACCGTGTTTTCAATCATTTTCTCACAGCAGGCCAAGCATACACTATGTTAATTGTATGTATTACCTGATTTACCCTAACTATACACTCACTGTACCTTAAAGTATCTACATATACCTCTTCCCCCATCCCTTCCCCAGTATCCGCCCCTGTATTTTCAATCATCCATTCACCTTATCCCCAGGTATACGTGCATTACATCCTCAAGTATCCCTTCTCTGCATTCCCTACTATCCACTTGCTTTTTCCTCATATACCATATCCACAAGTATCTCACTTCATCCAAAATAGCCATTCACTTCATCCACTCACTCTAGCTGAAGTATCCATTCACTTAGCCTCTTGCTACATCCCCAAGTATCCACTCAGTTCATCGCCAAGTATCCAATCAGTTCATTGCCAAGTATCCACTCAGTTCATCTCCAAGTATCCACTCAGTTCATTCCCTAATATCCACTTAGTTCATCCCCAAGTATCCACTCAGTTCATCTCCAAGTATCCACTCAGTTCATTCCCTAATATCCACTCAGTTCATTCCCTAGTATCCACTCACTTCATCCCCAAGTATCCACTCAGTTCATCCCCAAGTATTCACACATTCCATCTCCAAGTATACACATCCCACGTTTTCACTCACAACATCTTAAGCATCCATCCTCTTATGTCCAATCATCCCTTCAGAGCATCAATAAGTATCAGCTGACAAAATATTCTGATATCCACTTACTATATCCCCAAGTATCCATTCACCGTATTTTCAGCCACCCACTCATTTCATCCATTCACTTCATCCAAAGATCCTCTCACTCAGATCTAATGTATCCTCTCACTACATCTCATATATCCACTTCATCCAAAGTATCCCCAAGTATCAATTCACTAAATCCCAAATGTCCTCTTACTACATACTACATTACTAATTACATATATCCCCTCACTACATGCTAGGTATCGCCTAATTACATCCCAGGTATTGTCCCACTGCATCACAAGTGTCTACTCACTTTATCCACAAGTATCCAATCACTTAATCCCAGGTATCTCCTCACTCCATTCCAAGTATCTTCTCAATACAGCCCAAATATCCACTCAATTTATCTTAAGTATCCACTCATTTCATCCCCAAGTATCCACTTACTACATCCCAAGTATCTACTCCCTACACCCAGTATTCACCCACTGCATCCCCGCATACCCAAAGTATCCACTCAATACGTCCCAAGTACCTACTCCCTACACCCAGTATTCACCCACTGCATTCCCGCATACCCAAAGCATCCACTCACTACACCCATAAGTATTCACTCACTACATGCACAAGTATCCATCCACTGCATCTTTTAGTATCCATTCCCTACGCCCAAAAGTATTGACTCAAGCATCCACTCACTGCATAAGAAGTACCCACTCCCTACACCCACAAGTATCCACTCACTGCATCCCTGCATATCCCAAGTATCCACTCACTACATCTCAAGTATTCTCTCACTGCATTCACAAGTATCCATGCACTGCATCTTCTAGTATCCAATTCCTACACCCACAAGTATCCACTCACTGCATTCCCAAGTATCCACTCACTGCATTCCAAGTACCCACTCCCTACACCCACAAGTACCCACTCCATGCATCCCCTAGTATTCACTCACTGCATTCCAAGTACCCACTCCCTACAGCCACAAGTCCACTTACTGCATCCCCACATATCCCAAGTATCCATTCACTACATCGCAAGTATTCACCCACTGCATTCCCAAGTATTTACTACCTTCATCCCCAAGTATTCACTACCTACAATCCCAAGTATTCACTCACTTTATCCCCAAGTATCCACTCACTACACCCAAAAGCATCCAATTCTACATTCTCATGTGTACACTCACTGTGTCTGTAAGCATTCCCTCACTGCATCCCAAAGTAGCATATCTCTCACAAAAAGCTCAATTCCATGTACATCTGCTTTACTACCCAATTAAGGCATTCACTGTCAACATCTTACTTCATGTACTCATTACATAACCATAAGTTTAAACCAACTGCATGCCAGATTTTGCTTACATTATATTTATAATATAAAACTCCTTCGCTACAAAACCAGCTTCTGAATTATACTCAATGTGTCAACAGCACACAGTATTCTAACTAACTCCGCTGGCTTTTTCCCCACGCTTTGGAAGCTTAGGGAAGCTATGTTGTTTCTAACTGTTTTTTTTTTGCCCCGTCACAGTTAACTTAATTACTGAATACATGAATAATAAACATCAAAGGTTAGAAACTGTGTAAATAAGTAAACAAATGCTCTTGAATGCCAATAAATAACTAGGTGGTTAATTAAGTGGCAGAGGAATGGTGGGTTGCATGTGGTAATCAACTGCTCAGGTCTCCAGGTAAGGAGAGGCTTATCCAATCAGGGTTATTGATTTTTCGTTCAGGTGAGACATCTTCGATCGGCATGAGGTCGGCTGCACAGCTGATACAGGCACACATCCGGTGCAATTGTGTTCACACCATATATGCTACACACGCTGGGACAAACGCATAAAATGAATTGAACTCCACATCCAAGAAAAATATTGTATTGTGAGAAAAAACGTCCAACGTTTGCTTTAACGATAAAATGGTGAATCTCATAAATGGCCATACGTAAATCTGTATGGGTAAAAAACTCTTCTCGTGGAGGCTGTGTTATCCAAAAACAGTAATAAGCATCGACAAAGTTCGGTGCATAGGCTACGAATCATCATTTGCCTTGGATAACTTGAGTGCCAGACCAAAAAACCCATATACGTAGTTTCATATTACAAAACAGATCACGTGCCGCCTACAACCCTGACTATAGTGAATCCTGAGTGTAATATTTAAACACCACATATATTCTACATGTATATTTATGCAATTTTCACCAGTATCGTCATCTAGAAAGAATGAATGGAAAAATTTTAACCCCATGTACACTACAGTCAAAGACGTTGTGCGACGTCATTGTTAAAGAGCTGTAAAAGATAAAAGCTTGCATAACCGTTAACAAACTTTCGTATCTGAATTAGGAGAATCTTTTAATTGACAAGATAATTAGAATCACTTACCCATCGTTATTGGCCTCTTGCCATATCCAAACGGTTAAGGTAAAAGTTCCGTTAGTTCCGAGGGCTAGCGTATCCCGAGGGGTAAGGAAGCACGTGGATCCCGTCTGGGAAAAGAACGTAGAGGTTTCTCCCGAACTCCCCGGTCGGACATTGACAGTGTCGATCTCTATACATGAGCCACTTCCCGAGGAACTCGTGTCTAGTAGATTTTGATGAGATGGTAAAACATTCCGAGTCACCGGGCACGTTTGAACGCAAAACTTGTGGTTACACACCTGCAAGGATTCCACAATCGTGGAACTTTTACAGTAAGCGTTTCTTTCCGGGTATCCACAAGTACTTTGTGACGGCTCTGTAATGACCGGACGATTCTCGGCAGCATTAAATAACGGCGGGAAAGAACGTAATCTATCTATTGTGGTTTGACTATGAACTGTTGTGATGTGCAGTAGAAGTGAGATGACCAGGGCCGGTATAGTTACCGGACACCTAACTGGCCTGTAAACTCTACACCGCCGAACACGGACACTTCTTTCGCACCGTCCATGGTTGCACAACACTTCACTGTTCTTACCATCTTCTGATATTTCTCGTCTCCGTAGACACCCAAAACATTCATCCATACCGACACTATATATGAATCGCCTTTCAACCGCGTTGAATCTCAACGAAATTAGGACCAACACGTAAAGCTACCTAGCACAAAACCATCTTCGTAGTTAAAACTAACTTACAACTGGTACAGGTCGCACATAGTAGGCCTACTAATCCAACATCACCGTTACCAAATTAACGGACCGTGATTCTCGAACAGTACTAACATCTCCTCAACATTTCAGCTTTCTTAATGGTTTGAAACCTCAGTCGAGATGTCCCACGAAAGCCGTTTGCTTAATATAGAAGGTATATTAGCTGTATATGCACTATAACCATCCACGGGACACTCAGCGTAAACGCGTGCTGTATTGATCAGTCAGCCCGGCATTTGCAAAGGACGCGTATTAAAACTTATTGGCAGTTCGTGTAGTGTATATACCCGTTCGTTTCAGCTTCATGTACACCTATGACGGCTTGTAGTTAACACTGCAGATGTACGGGAAAAGCACTACACCAAGTGCAAACGTCCTGTCAAGAGATCAGACCTTTATAAATGAAGCAGCCTTCGACTGATGAGAGAAAGGTGAGAATTTCAACTGAACAGTCTAACACATGGACGTTTTACCGCATATGTAGAGGCTTTACACTTCAGGCCAAAACGAATAAAGTACATGCTTAAAAACACGTGTACAACACAAAAGACATCCAATACAAAGTGGCGCATTAGAACATGTGCTTGTGGGTTTCCATGGGCAAAAAGCCGTTATGGACAAAATGTGTGAAAATGCGCGAATTTTGAGCATGCATAATTAATAAGCCACATGTTACCTGTCGTTTGTACCGGTGCCGCCTAAGCTTGCCTGCATTTCATGCACCCTATTAAGGGCATCCGTATTATATTTCTATTGAAATAGCATAGAACGTTTAAAAAATTATCACTTTTTTCTTGTGCGTAATTTTAAAAAAATGTTCTAAAAGTAATGGAATTCAACGGAAGCACCAAATACAGGTAAGGCTATAGAGGGTCGTGAAAACTTCATATTCATAGGTAGGCTACTTGCAGTATATAAATTTATTCCGTATTCAGAACACGCAGAAAGGTCCGATAGCAGGCTTTCTTGTTGTCTTGATTTATCTAAAAATGTCTCATGAATCATATCTTACATATCGGCGTAACCAATGCTTTCGCTGAATGTGTACACACCCCAATCGGCTGATGGGTGTGGTCCGGCGACAGCTGTTACCGCTCAGTCAATTCTCTCGTACCCGACTAGAGAACAAACGATTTTCCTATCAGGCGAGGAACACACCAGAACAGATGTTATCCTATACCCGGCTGATTGAGTCAGACGGCAATTAAAATACATCAAGACAACTTAACACCTTTGAATTTTTGTTATACCTAGGGAAAAAAAATCTAAATATACGGAGTCAAAGACATGCTGACACTCCAAAATGAACGCGCTACCTTCATTCTCGATGAGCAAGGGGTTAGAGCATACATCTGTACATAAAATGTGAAGATCACAGTGTTATATTTCGCTGTTATGAAAGACATTTCTTTATCTAAAGCATTTGTTTGTCCTGCCACACGCTTGGTCTGCTTCAAATAAAGGAAGGGAATGTATAGAACTTTTGCGACTTTATTATACCAGCAGATAAAAAACCAAATATATGTAAAACAAAAAAAAAAAATTAACTCATCCACTTGATTCTCGATGAACAAAGCATCAGCGTGTCTGGATTAAAATGAATGTGTTTCAATGCAATGTGAAAAGGTCGTTGCTGTTACCTAAATAGTTATAATACATACCAGTATATAGTTTGAATTATTGTTGCTAGAAACTTTGTTCTAATAACTACTTTCAGTTTTAAATCATAACACTTAGGTAGTCATAAAAAATAAACTGGCGTTTAAGCCAGAATGTTCAGTTGCCCTGCTATATAGTCAGCTTTAGATAAATGCAAAAACTTTTGGGAAGTATCCGAGGAAGCAAGCCTTACTTTATAAAGCACTGTATTATTGCCAATTTTTCATCCATGTAATATTAATACACAACAAAGAGACCCAATGAAGAAAGTTCAGTTAAGTGAACAAATTGTCCATATTTTAACTTTTCAGGTTTATATGTGGGAATTTTGAATTGTTCCCCTAGACCATTGATCAGTTTGTCAGTTCAAACCTATAGCCCAAAAACTCGTATGGAAAACATGTGACTCCAGCTTCCTCACGGTACTGAGGCCACTGTTTTTTTTTCCCCCTTTCAATGGATTAGACAGAATATCTATTGTATACCATTGCAGTTAAATTTATAGGTTGAGAAAACCTGAATTAAATTTCCTTCCTTTGGCAAGTTACTCGCTTAAGTTCTCACATGTGAGTTTCAGAGAGCTTCATGCTTGGCTACTTGAATGACCCTGAAAATGCTAACCACAGCTTTCTGCTACCATGGCCCAAGAGCAGCATATCTCTGGTGAATACGCATGAAATCTGAGGATGGAGTGATCAAAAACGAAAGAGAGACACCCAGAAAAAAGTTACAGATTGATTTATTGTGCTAAAACCATTCTTCAACAGTCACACTATACAAACATTCACTAACACTTACTACACATACAAAATGATATAAATACAGTAATCAGTAACATATACAGATGTGTGTACATCGTGGGGTCTAAATCTTAAATGACTCTCATCCTCAATTTATCAGGTACACTGTAGACAGGTAAATACACACACCCCACCCCATCCTAATATCCTTAACATGGAAAACGCCCCTGCCTCCCCTCTTGCACATCCTGATGTCCTGTAAGAAACCTGTATGTATGAGATCCCTAGTGTGGGCTTAGTTAGCTTTCACCGCATCTGATGAAACACGTCTATAAAATACTCTTAGTTTTTACCCTGACAATACGACACACGTAAATAACCATCACAATCTGGAATACATAGCCAATGACGTCATTTTAATTCATGAGAATATTCAGTGATAACATCCTCCAGAAAAAAAAAATTGTTAGTTTACCTTTGGTATTTAGAGTAATAAAATCTCGACAAATTGCGATTTTTCTACATCTACTGAATATCTCCATGAAGACTACTGAGTCTCAATGTTTCAAGAGTATCTTTACGTGTATTAGTAACATACGGCTGCCCATGTGTTTGAGTGGGATCTAATATCCAGTATGTAGCCGATGGAATCAAACATTATTGTGACCATACCATTGTCTACTGTCGCTCACATAACTTGACAACTTACTTATATAACTGAGGAAGTGATTCAATGGCATTCTCCAGCTCTCTGAAACAGTAAACGAAATCTTGCAACTCATAAAACAGGAGTGCCCACAACCTACTTGAATAACGATGCCAACTATGATCATTCATGATGACTTGTTTATGTTCATGAGTTCACTGGTACTATTATCCATATACATGGAAGGCAATGCTGTTTAATGTGCCACGAGATTTGCCTCCCTTAGCAGAGGGCCAGTGAAACCTTCAAAGGTAATACACTGACACTAGCTCACAATTCACGGTATAAATAATCTGTTGTGGACTTAGATGTAATGTTCATGACCTGACCAGGAAACGTACACCCCATCCAAACACACCCATTGTGTACACCTACCGTAATGTGGGTAATTCATAAATAGAATAACATTTATAAATGAAAATACATTCATTTTCAGACATTCAGGGGAAATTGTACAAAGATTGTTAAGTATTATAAACAGGGACAAACTAAGAAGTTATGTACAAACAAATGATGATCACAATCAAGGAGATGGAACAGTAGAAACTGACAACAGAAACAATGCTAGTGAAAATTCATGAATGTATATACAGGCATAACAAGTACAGTCTTAATTTGACAGGTACCATACACAATCTGATAGCATACTATTAAAAAAAAAAAAAAAAAAAAGAAACAGGTGGGGGATATTTCAAGTCTTCTTGACATTTCCTGAAACCGGAACTGTATAAATGTGAATGAATAAAGTATCCAGTAAGGCTGTTCGTTACATGTCATGGACACATTTAACAGTTAAAACACACCACACCATGTAGGCTTTTAGCACTACATGAATGTGAATCTGGTCAGGGCGCATTTCGAAATTTGCACTTAAATGTATCATTCAGCTGCTACATATTTACATGTAACTTGTTAAATCATGACTGACAAGTGTCTGTATGCTGTTTCTATTCTCAGATCTGTTAGTGTTACTGATGAACTGTTTAAAGGCGATTAATTAAAGACAAAAATATTAACAGTTGTGGGTTTACAAAGAATATCCCCTACTTTTTTAATTGTACAGCTCAGTTTTAGGAAGCTTCTGGTATGATGCCTCCATTTAGAAGATCATTACAGTTTTGATATTGTACTGGTTTTCTACTGTCCTTTGTACCATGTTCATTTCCCGTACTACAAAAACCAGCTCTGGCAGTTGATCTGCAGCCAATGTCCAAGTTGTCTAGTCACAGCAGACACCATTATGAGCCAGCTGACGGAACACACAGTAATGCCTGTGGATCTCTCCCAAGAAATGAGACATACAGAAAAGAAACAGCATGCTTGATTATCCACCACACGCCGACAACGTATGGGAAATCCTGTCGCAGGATGATTGACATGGGATTTCCAACAGACAACGTATGGGAAATCCTGTCGCAGGATGATTGACATGGGATTTCCGACAATGAGAATGCGGAGTCTTTTACAGTGGGTAGAGTCTCATATCAAGCCCCTCCTCTTCTTGTAATCTGCCAGGTTTAGAGACCTCCTAGGGCCTCCATCACGCCCACCCTGGTTTGGTCGATTAACAACCATGGAACCAGCTGAAACGAGCAGGATAACAGCGATTAGCAGGTAACACTTAACTGACTGTTAAAGAGATCTGTTAGTGTTACTGATGAACTGTTTAAAGGCAATTAATTAAAGACAAAAATATTAACAGTTGTGGATTTACAAAGAATATCCCCTACTTTTTTAATTGTACAGCTCAGTTTTAGGAAGCTTCTGGTATGATGCCTCCATTTAGAAGATCATTACCGTTTTGATATTGTACTGGTTTTCTACTGTCCTTTGTACCATGTTCATTTCCCGTACTACAAAAACCAGCTCTGGCAGTTGATCTGCAGCCAACTTCCAAGCTGTCTAGTCATAGCAGACACCATTATGAGCTAGCTGACAGAACACATAGTAATGCCTGTGGATCTCTCCCAAGAAATGAGACATACAGAAAAGAAACAGCATGCTTGATTATCCACCAAATACCGACACTGAATGGGAAATCCTGTCGCAGGATAACAGCGATTAGCAGGTAATACTTAACTGACTGTTAAAGAGAACTTTGTTCAGTGATGACTTCACCTTTAGATAACAACATTACAAAGCACTGATCTGAAAAACAGCAGAGCCTACACAGAACATTTTACACAAAAGGTTACAATGCCGTTCACTTCATAGGATTGGCTGAAACTGTTAACGGCATTAACTAAAATCAGATTTCCTTTCAACAAAATTACAAGTGGGAAGAAGTGTGTTGTAATGTCGCAGTCGTTCACACCTCAAAGGAGGATGGATATCTCTTGAGTGCAAGTGATAGCACAGGATGTTCACAGCATTAAACAAGTCATGTTGTCACTTTACTCCCTGTTTTGTGTTCCATTTCAATTACCTCTTCATACACATTCATTTTGGGACATTATAAGAAAAGAGACAATGTCCGCCCCTGACTAGATTTTAAAGGCAGGTAAAGGTAGAGAGACATAATATAGCTCGGCATATACAGGGTCTTAAGACGCAACTCAATTCAACCCCACTTTTGGATCCTACACTTTAAGGGCTTACGGATGTGAAAAATCAATGCAACTCAATCAGGCTTGTACACATGAGGTTCAATTTTAAAGTCGTATTGCAATCAGCAACTGGCAACACCATACAGCCCATAGAGTAGCGTCTAAGCCCTCATGCATGGCAAACATGAAGGAATGAATGATTATGGCTTAGCACCACGTCAACAGTATCTCAGTCATATCATGGCGAGCAATGGTAAAAGACAAATTATATCTCCTGAACAACTACTTACAACTGGCAGGCACGTCTAAATCAATTTTAATATCAAAATCATGGACCGCAAACAGATCAGCTGATCGTTCCCCAGAAGCATGTCCCCCAGAGTTGGTTTCCTTGTGAGGATCGGAATCTGTTGTATCCATCTGCTCAGATAAAACACGAACAAAATTTTCACTTCACTCCTCACTGAAATACCGATACATATAGATTTCTGTGTAATGTAATGCTAAGTACATGTATTACAGTATCATAATCTGTGTCTATATTCCAAATGAAAGTCAGTTATGAAAGAGAAATAAATTAACTGAAACTTACCGGAACAATTCCTTCTGATGAAACAGCCTTTTCCATTGCCTTTAAAAAGGAGTGAAATCGTGAAAACATTTAACTCTATTGGCAAAAGCCAACTTTTAATATCGTGAGATGTTAAGCAAATTCAAGCAGGAATACTGTACTGATCAGTTTCAAGGTGTTCTTCAAATAAACCAATGTAAGAAATCGAATGACAAAATTGTTTTCACTCCTCATACCAATTTCTATGCCACTGTTCTGCCATTGCCTTCATTTACATACTCTGTCAACAGAACATAAACTAGCTTTAAAGACCCTAGCTGTAGGTAATGTACATGTACATGTATTTCTAAATCTGACAGAATATTAACAAGGTTAAGGATTTTTCAGGGCAGAGGAATAAAAAAAGACTGCTGAAAAAGGCATAAAGCAAAAGAGATATATATATATATACATTTATTCTGAACATAGTCATTCTCAAGGTCACAGAAAGAGGCCAAGTATTGCATGAAAATCCTGCATGTCCAGTTTTTATCAGGCAATTTCATATTCAGGATGCATACCATCATGGTGACAGAACTCTTGTTTGGCCACAAAGTAATAATGTTCCAGTAAAAGCAATATAAACTTCTCATAAGCCTTGTGGTATAAACTAGATGGCAAAAATTGTAAGCAATCAGAGTACATTTTACGCACGCATGTTTATGTATGAAATACACAAGCTTAAGTCTGGGCACACTTGTCCCACTATACAGTGGGCTTCATGAGTCATACAACACACTACTAGCTCCATTTACTCAAAATCAACACATACTTTCCTCACTACTTCATGTCAATGTCAAAAGGATCTGCGTATGTTCTTCATGCCCTGATGGTTGACATCCTAAGGATATCCTGGTTATGGTTATCAGACAACCTTACTGTCTTTAGCTTGGCTACCGATCAGTTGCAGGTTCCACAACAGAACACCTACCTGCATAGCTTCTCTTTTCCGCTTAGCCTCTTGTTCTAGCTTAAAACTCAGTTCAGCATCCTGAGCTTCCCTTGTCTATCAAATGAAAAGAACAAACACTTTATGGTCAATTAAAAAAAACAGTAACAAACAAAATGAAAAGAAAAAAAAACTACTGTGAAATGCACTTAAAACCCTAGGCCTTAAGCACATGTACAATGTTACGAATAGATAAAAATTCCAAGAGATACTATCAGGCATGACACTGAATGGTGAACGGCTGAATATGTTCACCTGAAGATTATGCAAAATCATTTTTACGGTAACAGGGGTAGGTCTCCATCCACCGTCACCTCAAACTATGTTTCCAATAAAAAAAATAATGAAAAGTGTTCTTGTTCCAAATTAGTCCTGGAATGTGTTATTTATTTACTTAGAGGATACCTGTATTTCAAATACAGTAGCAAATTACTTTGTTCAGTGTTTACATCAAAGTGTACTGCCAAAACCTTATCTGCTACACAGTGATGACCTCATGCGGTCGGAGCTACCTGTGTTGCACCAATCGTGTGGAGACTCAGTCAAGCAGGAACCTGAGTCAATCAATTTTTCGGGAAAAGGGCTGGCAGGTGGCAAAGTATGACACTAATTCAGACAAACACATTATGCAATTGATAAGTAACTGTGACGAAATGACATTTATTCAGAGTATAAATGCAAAGAAAATAAAAAGGCTAACCCAAAACAAATTCGTTTAATATGATATCTTATAATCCATCGACTTCAAATTCGGGCAGTCACAACCTGTAACGCTCAAGTTTCCTTTCCTTTCTGTGAAATAGTCATTTATGATGTAGTGTGGAACACAATAATATCGGTCACTGCCAAAAGGTATGGTGAAGCTTAGTCTATCTAGATGGGCTCAGGGTGTTATTTTAAAATTCTAATGTCCATCGTAACCCTGAGTCCATCACCCGAACTCAAAAAAAGATCTCCGAACTCGGAGTCCTTGAAACTGCTCTCGATGACGTCCGAGCTTGTGTCAGGCACATTTACCTGTATTCAAAACTCACAAAATCAAACCTTTTTTTATGCCCTTCCCGAATGTAGTATGAAGGTTTGTGTTGCAACCTTCAAACAGCAATGAAAATGTCATAGCTTTCAAGAGGTTTTCAAAACCAGAACTCCCTTACATTTCAGGACCAAGAGTATGTTAAGGACTTTTCAAAATGGCTGCCAATGGTGAACCGTTTGGTATGTTCGAAGTTCTCACAGCTAATGTGACCAAAACACTGTGAGTTAATTAGTTACCTGAGTAAAGGTAGTACATTAAAAGGACAGACTTGAGATTCAAACACAAAATGACGCAGAAATGGACTATGAATGTCAGAATTTTAAAATAACAACTAAAATAACATCTGAATGGAGTAGGTGAAACTGCATGCAAAGAAATTTCAAAAGCTGGCAGTTCTCAAAACATTTCACATATCCTGTGAACAATGATGACGACAGGGTTTACAATGTAGTATGCCAACCATGTAGTGGGTAAAAGCTGAATCGGCATTGATGAAGTCTCTCGAGATCAAGCTGATTTGGACAGGGTCAGGGCTCTCGCGGCCAACAACAATAACACTGTTAGCCTCTATGAAATCAAGGTAGTTCTCGAGAGTCCCCACCTTGTCTCGTCCAAAGTCAGCATGACCTCGAGAGACTTCTGCAATTTCGATTTGGCTTCATGGAACGAAGTGAAAGCTGAGGCAACATGCTGAAAACTATGCAGGGCGTCTCTTGCCAGTCTTGCCAGTATGTTGATGAAGCTAATTACGTCCATCCCTCGAATTCAGAGAGACATGTTTTAAGACCCTACTACAATCTTGCCGTAAATTTGGCGCATGGGATAGATAATCCGTCAACTTTGTTTGACAACACATCTCTAACAGCAAGCCAACCGCATGAATTTTCAAGGTAACCCAATAGGATACCATAAATTTTCAGTGGTGAGACCCACAATGGGTTACCGTAGTTAAATTTGCGAGACCCAATATGGGTTACCATAGAAAAAATTCATTCACACCCCTGTGCCATATATAATACCTGCCAATAATAAAATTGTGTAAGTGTGGTATAACTTTGGTGAACTTGGGACAAACGGTTCAAGAGATAGAGAGTTTGCAAGCTTTGCATAAAATTTTACTTACATGACCCAAATGACCTCAAAGAAAAAGGTTAGGTCATTGAAAATCAATGAGAGACTCTGACGGGCTACACAAAAAGGGTCCAAACCGCAGTAAAAACACATTGTTTCCTGCTGTGACGCTGCAGTGTTTGTGTACAACTTAAGTGTTTCCTGAGCAAACATATGTCTTAACATGTGACATTTTACCTGGAGAGAAAAAAGAAGTTCACAGCTTTGAACCATTTCGTCAAAGGTGGAAAGGAGTTTTGCCAGTCCCCCAAAAGGTTTCTTCCTAACACGAATGTGTAAGTGTGGTATAAGTTTGGTGAACCATTCTAGAGATAAAGAGTTTACAACCTTTTAAAAAAAAAATTTAACTTAAAGGACCCTGAAGTAAAAGGTCAAGGTCACTGAAGATCAATAGGGTACTTCCTCACATCAATGTGCAAGTGTGGTGTAAGTTTGGTTATCTTGGGCTACACAGTTCTAGGGAGAAAGCTTTTACAAGAATTTAACTTAAATGATCTCAATGACCTTGAGGAAAAAGGTCAAGTTCACTGAAAATCAATAGAGTTATTCCTCATGCCATTGTGTTTAACGGAAGTTGCGAGTTTGGTGAACTTGGGCAAAATCATTCTAGAGATAGTGTTCACAAGCCTTGTATAAAATTTAAGTCAAATGACCCCAGTGAGATAGAAGAGAGAGGTCAAGGTTGCTAAAAATCAATAGGAATCTTCCTCTTGCCAAAGCGTAAGTGTGGTGTAAGTTTGGTGAACATTGGATAAGTTGTTCTAGAGATAAAGTGTTTAGAAGGATATGGGCAGACAGAGAGACTCACAGACAACGCTACAACAACACCCCTCGGCCAAAATTGGCAGATGGGTAACAGATGGAGAGAAACAACACACATATATATAGCTCACATTAAGCACATACAAAAGACATGGGTTCCAATATATGAAAGATAATGTCTCTCAAGGACCTTACAATCTACAGAATTTATGACATTCAAGTACACTCAGCTTAAGTACACGTACATTGGAACATTAATGTACAGTATTTCATAGTTGTAATTTACCAACCCAATTAGGACATAAATACATTATGATATTGACAAAAACAAGGACATCGGCATGGATATGAAAGAAAACTGTTTCTGAAAGACTTCTGGTCTAAAAACCTTTAAACCGAATTCAAGTGGTTTCAAGGACCAGTAAACAACCCAGCGTTGTGTTACCTTGGTGACTAGTGTTGGTCGACACGCCCTCCTTGTGAACGGATCTGCCTTGGCATTCTTTGCCTCCGCCACCTCCACTTTACAGGCGTTCTCAGCATCTATGATATTACGCAGCCTGTTCCTTTGGTTGATGTAGCTGATAGAGTTGATGTTGCTTGTCCTCCGCCGGTCCAGCTCCGTCGCTCTCTCCTCTAACTGTTCCAGCTCTTCCAGCTTCTGCTTCAGTTTGTCCTCATCTCCTTCTACCTCTGCCATTTCCTGATGAATTAAAATGATTAGTGAGTTAACTATCTGAATTTATCCTCAATTCCCTTCCGTGAGCTTATCCTTTTTGTAGTTAAGAACTTACCGTAATTCTTCTAATTACTGGGACAGATATCAGACGTGAAGAAAGCAATACATCACATTTCTCGTCCAGTTTTTTGAAAAGGTAAAGGTATGGCTATGTTATCCCTGTTGTCAGGTATAAAGGGCAGATCGGGTGTTCTAAAAATCGGGTATACCCCCCAAAAAGTTCATTTCTAGAGGTCAATATAGATGATAAAAGCAATCTCAGGCCTATTCCCCTCAATCTACTCCTCATCATTTAGCCATTTAACCAGTGTTAGGATAAGGGTGACACTGTTTTACTACACAAGTAACATAACTCCTAAAATGAACACCATAAAATGACCACAAGTCTACTGCCTGAAACTTATCAGTGGATTTAATGTTTCAACACACACCATACTGATAATCGGAAAAGAATGAAGTTTTTCTATTTGTTCTAAAATAGCAACAAATTACATGTCCATGAGATTCAAACTTACCTTCTCTTTGAGTAGCCTTGTCTTAACCATGGCATAATTATGCGGATTTTTCTTAAATTTCTGCTTTTCTGCGACTATCTGAAAGAGTAATAAGTAAAAGTTTGCAAACTGCAACAGAAACATACGACTAAAGAGATGTCTGCAATCAACTAAACTGATCTGGAAATCAACATCTATGGTGAATTAAATTTTTAATCACAGGCCTTGAACTAAAGGGGAGGGATCCATGTTAACCCATAGGTTATCTTCCTTCATATTCAAAGTTCTAATTTTGTCAATGTCAGATAAGATGTAGTCTTGTCGAATTTCTAACATTTGTTTTCGAGTACTACAAACTCTGTAACCTGAAACTGAATGATTCAAAGAACACAGACAGACAAGGAGACATACATGAAAAAACAGACAGGGACACAGCAACTGCCAAAGGAAACTAGATATGCCAGTGATGCCACTGGACAAAGCTTTCACTTCTTGACGAGTTCGTGAGTGTTGGCCTGTTTCTCTAAAGAGAATATAACAAAAATGTGTATGACTTACTGATTCTATGTCCTTCTCATTGAAGCTATAGGTCTGAGCTTGCTGAATATCCTTCTGTTTCTTGTCCACCTCATCTATGGTAGGTAACTCATTACCCCCTAACATCATCACCTCCTTCCACTTCTGGAATTCGGTGTCTGTGAAATCCTGATTTGACACAAACTCTAATCTGTACACTCGCTCCGCATTACCATGCCTGAGGAGAAAAACCGAAATGGAAATCCCTGATGATGATAACTTAATACCTACTGACATGCAGTTACTACCTGATCTCTAATATGCCACTGAAGACTGACACTCATTCAGTACACCTGACACCAAACATGAATGAAAACAGCACAACAAATTTGTTGAACCACCACATCCAAGTCAATCTTGTTCTTTATGTTTGCTTGGGTTTTAGGTCGTTCTTAGCAATTTTTCAGTCATATGACAACCAGACTTCCTTAGTATGTATAGAGTGTGTCTTCTTGTGGCTACGGGAGTCCATGCCACCAAAGTACTGAATAAGATACCAGACATGACACCCCACCCAGTCACAACTGGGCTAACAAGACCTGTTTCCTTGCTCTAACCGCTATGTGCTGAGAGTCAAGTGAGGCAGCTACAAGTACCATATTTAAAGTCTATGGTGTGACTCCATTTCAAAGTTAATGCAATAAGGCAAACTTAACCACTCATTCATTCATTACATGCAAAGTCCATCTGCACCATACATGTGCATTACAATCTATTTACCTGTAAATAATCTGTTCAGAACATTCATACCAGATCAACAGTTTTCAGCATTTAAAGACTTCTATGTATATTTGATCTGCTTAAACTAAACACAGTACATTAATATAATGTAGTTTGATACGGAAACAGGTTGAACTCCTAAAAAGACATATTTCAGATTTGCAATTCCAGGTGATTGACTTTACCTTAACTTTAGGCCTTTGTTTGTCCTTGTGCTGCCCAGTTGATATATTTTGGCAGTTTCTAAAACATCTATTATCTCTGCTACCTGAAATGTCAACGGTAAGAAAAGATCATGGTTGGTGCAAAAAAGATCAACACTAATTTTAATCAGGGGTGCAGATAATCTTTAATCCCCCACTGTCTAAGTATTGCACAATTTCATGGCCAATAAAAGAGCGTCAGTCTCATGTGCTTTGACCCTGTGAGTGTGAAATAATGAGTTATCTTCCTTGATTTTAGAATAGATGCACCAGCAGAGCATACATATTACAATGGATTGTTTTTAATTTAACTCTGTATAACTGAAGCAGTAGTAGCAAATTGCAGACAAAGGGTTAACACCTTTTCCAACACCATGGTGAATTATGATGGATGTACACCAGAACATTAGTGGTATGCAGTTAATTGAAAGTTTATATTCTTCTATATCTAAATATATACATATGTACATGTCTGTATGCTTGGGGTTTTACCTTATACTTAACAATTTTTCAGTCACATGACAACGAGAGGTCCTTAGAATGCATATATACTCTGTCTTCTTGTGCCGAAAACACCAGACATGACACCCCACCCAGTGACGTTATACTGACACCGGTCAGACCATTCCTGTTTGTTTGATCTAACCTCTCAGCGCTGAGCTCCAAGCGCAGCAGCAGCAAGTACCAATCTTTAAAGCCTTTGATATGTAGCGATACCTGGGACTGATCCCAAATCTCTGTTATATCTAAATAGTAGTAATTCTGTATCAAGAGTTCTGGATATTAAGTAGGGCAAAGGTTTATTTAGTCTACTTTTTTGTAAATATCTTACCTATGAATTCATACTTCAACAAGAATGGCAAAATATACCATCCAGTCTACCTAGTCATGAAAAGCTAAAATAATACTTTACAATGTTAAAAATCTCTCAGAAATGACAACAGAACAAGAGCCTTACCCATACTTTTACTCCTGTTACTTATAAAGAAGATATATGTTCTCACAGACAACTCACCCGATATACTGGTCTTCCGTCATGATTACCAATCCCTATCCTTACATAACAGCCCATGACTGTGGATTTGAAGAATGGCATGTGACACCACCTGAAAAACATGGATTACTTGCTGTAAGTTGGTCATAACTCTTCTCTGTGTACATTTTATATATTAGAGCAAATACTGGATGCAGAAGGCTATTATATGACTTTTATAAGATATTCTGGTTTACTAGTTTGATTATTGTTTAAATCCATACTAAATGATTTTGTCATTGACATGACAACTGTCAGGTTTCATGTGGAGGAAACTAGTTTCTAGGGTAAGGCAACCATCATTGGCCAGGTATGGGCAAACTCTCCAACATGTGACACTTGCACACTACAAGGCGAGTGGTTACCCAAGAGATTAGTAAACATGAATGAACAAACAACAATGTAAAATGGTACTGAGCATAGGTTAAGTTTCTACTTTACACCTGTCACCTAATGGGTGGGAAAATGATCTATTCAAGCTCACCTTTCCAGTTTGTGTCGAGATAAGCGTATTTTACTAAGTTCTTCCTTCTGAGTTATATACTGTGGCCTCCTGGGACGAGATTCTCTAGACGAGCTAAAATACATGTCGAGACTCATGAATAGCATAGTGTCAGGAACACTACATAAAGTTGAGACATACATATATGAATATATACACACTGAATATCCAATCTTGCCTTAAAAGTGAAGAGCAGAGGTTTCTGATGTGAATCTGAAAGTTATCACAGTAAATGATGATTGTGAAATACTTTTATTTTTCTGTTTCTTTGAATATGTGTGCGAAATTTATAGCTGATGTTTGGACAGAAATGAACGGCACAAATCTGGCCATAATTTGCTCAAGACCCAATGGCGTGTTCACATTAAATTTTGGAACGTTGTGTCTTAAAGGTGGCCCTGTTTCATTTATCAGTCCTTTAGCTTCAGCTCTATTTCAGAAAAACACAAGCGATGAGAAACACCGGTGACATCACAGCCTTCTACAAAATATAAAAAGATGAAAGAGGTACCATTCCCCTATGTTACATTAGATAATTGGAAATATTTAAATCACAAATAGCTAATAAATGACTCATAAAAAAAGACCATCAAAACGAAGCCACTAGATAACTTTTTGTAGGTGTAAAAATCTTGTATGTCTAAATCAGCTCACCACCAATCCAAATCCACTATAACAATAAGGAGAAGACAACTGTACGTACTCATCTCCATCAGACTCGGAGCCTGAGGAGGACTGCTCGCTTCCATCGGAGTCTGAATCCTGCTTGCTCTCACGGTCATACTCCTTCTTTGACTCTTCCTTGTCACTTTTGTCATCATTTTCATTGTCGTCGTCATCATCATCGTCAGAGTAAATATCAGACGCATTCAGGGGCTTCTTTTTGTCTTGTTGCTCTTTCTGCTGGATTTCTATAGAACAAGTCATGCTCTGTGCCACAATTCTCAATCTTCACATTATAACAACAGGGCAAACGTGTGCATTGTCTTTTTAAAGGTATCCTGTAGATCCATAACAGGTAAAAATTGCACATACACCATTAGATTTCAAGAAGTCTATAATAGGCAACAATTACAGGTATCGTATGCCACTAGATTTCCACACATTCATAAGAGGTGACAATTACAGGTACTGTATGCCAGTAGATGTCTACAGGTTCATACCAAGGAATAATTAGAGCTATATTAGTAGATTTCCAAGTTTCATACCAAGGAACAATTAGAGGTATATTAGCAAATTTTCACAGGTTCATACCAAGAACAATTAGAAGTATATTAGTAGATTTCCATAGGTTTATACCAAGGAACAATTTGAGGTATATTAGTAGATTTCCATAGGTTCATACCAAGGAACAGTTAGAGGTTAACAGATTTTCATAGGTTCATACCAAGAACAATTAGAGGTATATTAGTAGATTTTCATAGGTTCACACCAAGGAACAATTAGAGGTATATTAGCAGATTTCCATAGGTTCATACCAAGGAACAATTAGAGCTATATAGGTAGATTTCCAAGGTTCATACCAAGGAACAATTAGAGCTATATTAGAAGATTTTCATAGGTTCATACCAAGAACAATTATTAGTAGATTTTCACAGGTTCATACCAAGGAACAATTAGAGCTATATTAGAAGATTTTCATATAGGTTTATACCAAGAACAATTATTAGTAGATTTTCACAGGTTCATACCAAGAACAATTAGAGGTATATTAGTAGATTTCCTTAGGTTCACAACAGGGTACACTATCATGATAATTGATAAATCTCCAGGATTTCCACAGATTCGTGTAAACAGACCACACTTAAGAACATACACCAGAACTCAAATTCTGCAATTCACAACAGAATGTACCGGTAGCCTCAGAATACACACAAAGTATTTCTTACCCTTCTTAATTTTCTCTTCCCGTTTGGCTTTCAGATCTTTCAAAGCAGACATCTTGCTGTCCTTTTTGTCCTCCATTTGTTTTCGTCTTTCCTTGCTCCTTTGCATCACAGTTTTGTGGTTTATGTCATGCATCTTTCCCTTCTTCTTTTGTTCTTTCTTCTTTGCTTGACGCAATTTCTTTTCAATTTCAAATCTACAAAATTCAAATTACCCTTTTGAATGTGAGTTAAATATTAATTTGCCATTCTATGGTTTTGTTCTAAAAACCCAGACCAAGAACATCTGTTTCCTGACCTGAACTGCTGATTGAATTTGATTTTACCGAAGTAGAAAAACCCATTGATCTTTACATAGTGCATATGTAAAAATATTTCAGCAGTGTGTTATAAAAATAAGTGACAAGAAGTTGAGAGCATCTGATTTTGGGGGGAACCTCCTTATGGGGGTCAAATAAGAAAAAAACTTGTAGATGTACAAACAAAACTTTTTTCGTAGCAAATATTTACTTCGAATGATTGATTCGATGGTCACCACACTTTTAACATTATTTCAGTAATAACAGTCACTCCATGTAGCAAGCCAGACCTTATACTGACATAACTATAATGCCTCCTCACTCGATTGCCATTTCAAAGACACGAGGCATGACGCATCACTCTTCATAAAGACACAAAGTAATGGCAAGGTTACAGATTTTAACAGGTATCATTCAATTCAGGATTGCTGTTTATGAGGTATTACACCACTACAGACAGTACTTTCCAACTGCAGACAGTTCTAACTGAAACAAAGCTATGGAAAAAGAGGACAGTATGATATAAAAATAAGCAATGATTTGAGCAGGGAAGAAATGAAAGCGTAATGTTAACATGCCTTGTTTTCAGCACTTCACGTTTCTCTATTCTGTTAAAGATTTCCTGTTCTCTCTCCTTCTCTGTCATCTGCTCCAGCATCTTCCTGTCCTCTTCATCACCAATCAGATTCTCGTCGTAACCATCGTTGAACTTCTCGTCATCCTCGGACTCTCCATCTGAACCAGAGCCGCTGCCAGAGTCAGAAACCTCACCTGTGACAAGTGAGGTAACCAATTACTGCATCTCGCCAAAAACTTCACACTGGACAATCTCACCAAAATTTCATGCTGGACAAACTTGTTCATTTTGATACACAGAGTTTTGTCCCTCTTGGAAAGGTCTTTTGAGATTTGTCTTGAAGGTAAAATGATATCCCACTAGAAAAATATAAGTTTCACCACCAAACGTAATATGTAATAACCTTTATTTGCTTCTATAAATATACGTTTTGGATTATCATGGATATACAGTTTCAACTGTAAACATAGGACATCATAAAAAGCAGGCATCTTTTCAGACATTTATACGTATATGTTACCCATTTTTTTGTGCCTTAGACACTGCAGATATAGGAACTTTCAAGGAATGACAACATAAGAAGAACTCATCAGCATAAAACATGCCACAGAAAACTGGCATGTGAGATGGGCTGTGTGGGCCATCTTGATAGTGATGAGAGCTGGGAATGTCACTGGCCTCTTCTTTTTGTCCCAATATGTATTTGCTTGTAACATATTTGTTTGTACAAAGTCATTTGTGCAATATAAAGTTGCATAACTTAGCAAACTGAATCTTTAACAATTGGCAATAAGAGGTCTTAATGAATAGCAAAACCATTTAGCATGAAATGTCATTAAAGCCCACAAATCATCTGTTACTACCAGACCAGGTAAATGCATACAAATGTACACAGACATATTGGTATAGCAAACATGGGGAACTAATTTCAAGTTTCAGAAGTCTACTCAATGTTATTATCATGGAATAAAGAATTGAAAAACGTATAGCATATAGCACTATCGAGACTTTTAAAAGACGAGTGGGAGTATTTTTCGAAACAGTATTCAGTGCCTTGCTTGATGATGATGACTTCTTTATTGGTGAAAGGGAAAAAACAACGTATATATCTGAAGCTATTATGTCAATGGCTGACTGTACATGAACTGTCCCGACATCATTCTACATCACTTCAAAAAGATATGAAGTCTAAGCAAGTTAACAGGATTTCCACTACAGTACTTTCCTTCTCTGTTCAAAATTCATTATTCTATAGCTCATTGTTCCGTAACTATTATGTTCATACAAAGAGTAGGAGAACAGATGGTAAACACACAACTCTGAAGCCCAACAGCTTCAAATATGTATGCCGTCAGTTCAAGATCGCTAGTCAATTCACCTACCTTCTTCTGGCTCAGACTGATTTTTGTCACTGTCTGCTTCACTTTCTGATGAGGATACTGCAGATTTCTTGTTTGGTTTCTTAACAGGCTTGGCCTTTTTCTTTTTCGGCGTCTTGCCATCAGCTCTCCACTGTAAACAACCAACATGTACAAATGAAATCTACAGATGTAGTAACAAAAATTCAGGCATAATTGTAACTACCTAAATTCCTATTACATTCCTGCTCCTTCTTTCCAATACAACAGACAAAAACGTGAAGTGTTGACAGATGTCATAAATGATCTAAGTTCAACATTATGACTTTGCAGTTTGCTAATATGTAAAGTAAACACATAATGACACACGCTCAGTGATTAAGGTTGGCAAAAGTTACTTGTGTACACAAACTATATTTTCTAGTCAATCACTTCAAATTTAGCTGCGCAACCTCTAACTATATCCATGTAACTTGACAACATCATTGTGGAATTTTCAATTAACTGGCAGATTTGGTATACCTTAGGACTGTAGAAATACATGTAGTACAATTTTATCTGTCTAAACAGGAAGATGCCCTCAAAATAAGCTCTTTGGAGTATGGAAAGACCCACAGAAGCACCAGCTGCCATTAGATGTACCTGAAAAAACTAACCATGGCATCAATATCTTACCTCATCATCGCTCTCCGAGGTTTCAGAATCTGAATTAGCCAGAGGAGGAGCTTTGACGGGCTCTGACTGGGATTCTGACTCGGGACGTTTTCGCTTAGCAAGAGCTCGAAAATCCTGAAAAATTCAACAGGATTTCATCCATTTCTTCCTTGCAATACAAACACACCACTCTCCTACATACAGAAGGATAATTACTTCTATCTTGAAAGCACCACATGACACAGTTGCCTAGATAATTCCACTCCACTACTGAATTTCATGAGTATTAGAATACCTCAAGTGGGAGTTGGCAGTAGATCAGAAAAATTCCATTTACTCATAAATTTACATAACAAACTTAACCATAGCTTGTAACTCCTAAATTAGCCTTATAAAAGTAGCTGTAAATCAACAGATATTATGCACCTCTAAACATCAAATATCACACTGGCTGTCTAGAATAGTGTCATTTTGACACCTATGACACCTTTCAACTAGAATTTGATATCCTATTATTCTCAGTAGCACCGATTAAGAGATACAGGCACAATGCTGAATACAAACTATATTCTTAAATGGTTTCATAAGAATTCTTCCAGGTTACTTTGTCACAAATTGTGCAAAATAACTGGGTTTTCCCCATGGAAATTCCCTCCCCAGTAAAGATCAATGTTAGTACTTAGCATCAGGATAAACCCTACCAAGATTTGGACATATTTAATTCCACAAAGTGTTAAGACATCGAAACTGCTTCTGTCGGTGACATGAATATTCGGACAGGAGGAACCCACTTAATTCTGAAGTTCAATGGGTTCCACATCTGAGAAATGAGAATATGATTAATTCACTGATTAGGCTAAGCCTTAAACACGGGACATAGTACTCAGCTGGATATAACTGATTCGTCTAAACTGGTTCCTATATTAGAGCTACATGCTGTTATTACAGATTACTTAATTTTTGAAGACTTTAACAGGTAGATAGCCATAAATTCCTCTTAGTGTTAAAATCTTTACGAAACTTCCACTGTTGTTGGCGTACAATACAACACAGTGAATTTGCAAGCTGAAGAAAGACTGATGTGAGTCAGTTAATAATTTCTGGAACTGAGTGCAGTCTGCAAATAAGCTAGAGTGTGATATAATATGCCAACTTCAACCAATGATTGAAATAACTAGTACATGTATTTTTATGCTACTAAACAGCAGCAATGTGCTTTTGCCAAACATTACAGAAACCTTTCCCTTGATATAAACACCATTGTTTCGTGCCTTAAGGAAGAAAAGAGTAAAATGTAGGTAGCAAATCAGAAATATGGGAAACGTAGATTTTTTTGTCATGTCTTTTCATGATTTATGAATGGGTGCACATTGGGTGTCAAGGACTGCTCATTTCATTCCAGTTTTGAGGGGTGTAACCACAACCTACAGCTTCTAAATCATCTCCACTGTCACTTTCATCGCTGTCAGAATCAAACAAGACAGCGCTCTTCTTTCGTTTCATCGTCATATTTCAGAGAGGATGGAATTAAAACAAGCAAAATAAGAGAGGAACTTAGTTTAAAGTGGTCAATGATTCGCCTAGAAATGAAAGTGAGGCGGGAGATGGTGGTATGGGCTTCGAACATTCTACCTTTCGAACGGTAGAAAATATTTCTTTTAAATTTTCATACCACTTTGAGACAGATACTGTAGCCTGCGTGAAAAAATAAGATATGCTTTTCTACGAATATATTTACTGTGGAAGTTTTATCTAATTAGCTTGTCACTTTTTCTTCAGCTCGATGCAAATACGTCACCGGAAGTGAGCTTGTTTGGGTTTTGGGGTCAGCGGTCTAGCAATGCATAGTCACGTTACCTGTCAGTTGCAATAGATAAATTTCATCGATGACGACCAGAGAAGACACAAAGTATGTCTGTTCCGGGAAAACTTAGGCGCCCAGAACGGACACGTACTTCTAAGAGATTTTGTCAGGAGAAGTTGTGCTGTCCTGCGGAGCATTCCGAAGCTGTCCTGTATTGTGAACAATGCAACAGTTTACAGTGTGTTCACTGTGAAGACAGTCTGCACAACCACAATGATGTCAAGTACCAGTTTCACGATAGGCGAAAAATTGAACAACCGCCTTCAGAGCAACTATGCCAAATAGCCAAGTTTTCTACTAGCATTGCCTGTAAGGACAAAAATTACGCTGATATTAGGTGTGAAGATTGTAAGCTGAATTATTGTTTTGATTGTAATGAGCTTGTCCATCCATCCAATTCCAAAAGAAAGTCACACATCCGTGTTTCCTTTAAGGATTTCAGAAAGAAGGAGCAACACGATGCGCTAGCCAATCCGATAAAGCCACTGTCTCCAGTTGATCTGACAGATGACACTTTGACATACGTCTCTCTCCCGCAGGAGGTAGAGGAGAGCATGAACGACTTATCCTTTACAAGTGCTCATAGTGATCAAAGTCACCACAGCATCCCAGATGTCTGCATGGATCTCACAGGGCCGATGGACCTGAACTTACTAGCAGAGAGTATGATGGAACCAGAAGACACTAGCCTGTACAAGGACTGTCACAGTTTCTGTTTGGCAGACGAACATGAAACGCTAAAGGCATGTGTGCAGAGTAAAATCACTATCGTCACATCGGTTGGGGTGGTTTGAGAGTGCTTTGGGGACCTTAAAGTTATAACATAAAACAGTTATAAGGAACAGATTTTCTTAATTTGAGGCTCAGATAGTTAAAGTAAAAGACAGCTCATGACTGAGGTGCTGTTCATTATAAAGATTAGAAAACTCTCTCTTGAATGTGAAAAGCTAGGTTTTTTGATCATTTCATGCTGTAAATTTACATATATACTTAAGTTACAGATATAACCCTAGCAGCTTACTACAATCTCAGATGACCGGAATAGCGACTGTTAGAAAAAATCCTTTACCAAAATAAACATAACATTGTCCAGCCTTTTTTGCAAACTTAACTTATAACATGTGCTGTCTTTCACTTTAAAGCACTGGCTTGCTGGGACAAACAGACCCTTGACCAGAGAGGTCACATGTTTGAATTCAATTGTCACTGTTTCAGCTGTGGCTTCAAGTCAAGGAATTGGTCAGATACCTGGCAAAGGACACTGGTGTATACCAGACACTCTGGTTTTCTCCATCCACAAAGTTCACAGCTATCATATAAGCCATATATCATATAAACTTCTTGAGCATGCTGTTAAACACCAGTCAGTCAATTATCTATCTCACCTCCGTCACTATCAACAAAGTAAATCTGTTGACATAAAAAAATGAAAGCTATAAACAGTAAAGATTGATGAAACCTAATTTTTTTTGGAAAACAGTACCAGGTAGGAAGTTACAGGAACATTATCAGTAGTCAAGTAGTATACCGTGAAATTCGTTAAACTTTCCTGAGAATGTTTTGTACTAATTGTAGTTCTTTTGTCGTAGGTTACAGATGATCTTGATTTTAAAGAAAAACTTGGATGTGAAGAAGAAACAGCTGTCAAAGTGGTGTCAATATTTGGAAACACAGGAGATGGGAAGTCATTCACACTGAATCATACGTTTTTTGGTGGGATAGAAGTGTTTAAGACATCTGCATTGCAGGCATCATGTACTGTTGGAGTGTTTGCTGCATATGATCCTGTGAACAGAACCCTAGTTGTGGACACAGAAGGCCTGCTGGGTGTTGCCTCTAATGAAAACCAGAGAACTCGTCTTCTGCTCAAAGTCATGGCAATATCAGATGTTGTGATATATCGAACTCGTGCGGAGAGACTCCATAATGACCTCTTCTATTTCCTTAGCAATGCCTCAAAGGCCTATATTCAACATTTCAAACAGGAGCTAGAAGCGGCGACAAAGCGCTGTAAAATGAACTTCTCCCTTTCTAATCTAGGACCAGCTGTGGTTATTTTCCATGAGACTCAGTATACTGACGTTTTGGCGCAAGGTATGGATTCACTTAGCTGTTTGTGTTACTCATGAAGTTGATTTTAGCGTTCAGCAATATTATTATTATGTGAACCGTGACCAGTCTATTTAATCCACTGTATGCACTGTCCTGTTATCACTTTGTTTACACTGGTGACCTTCACTTGCAATTTGTTGAAAAGGTCTCCTGGATTTGACTCAAAGGGTACATTGCTTTTGTGGGTTTGAATCCAGCTGTTCGTGGTGGTTTTGGGCAAAGCTAATGGTAAATGGGTTTTTTTCTCTTCTGCCCATTTTTGCCCCACCCAGAAGAGCTGAGAGATTACATATCAGTGAGCAATTCTAGAGCTCTAGATTGAAGCCCGGTAAATAAAATAGGTACATTCTAATTTTTATCTTTTTGCTTTCTCTGTCACCTGAGTTCAACCTTTGATCTGTTGTTTGTAGATACTGAGCGAGTTTTACGTCAGCGTTTCCGTGATTTAGACTGCAATCTGGATGCTTTCTGCGACCTGAAGTACGTAGGCACCAGGACAATGTCCTCTCCTACAGACTTCAGCCAGCTGAGGGCGGTCGTCAAGGAGCAGCTGGACAATAACTCCATCAGAGCTCCCCGCAAACCGGAAGTCATTTTACAAGCTTTAAAAGTAAGTAGGTGGAAAAGTACTTAACTGCGTGCAACTTTAATGTTACACAGGCATATGATTTATGCAAATACTGTATATGACCTTAAATTTCGTCCAAAACCTTGCCCTTTCAAAGTGAGAGACAGCTCATGAATGAGGCACTGCTCATTAAAAAGATCATAAAATTATTTCTTGAATGCAAAAACCTGTGTCAGTTTGTATGAATTTGTTGCTGAATTATCTCTGTTTGAAGTGTGGAGTATTTTGCTGCTAACTGGGGATTTGAAGGTTTCCATGCTCTTAAGCTTATGATAGACTGACCAGTTAGGAAGCTAGGAGATATCAGCTGATATAAAAAGCTGTGATGTAAATCTTCTGAGTTGCCTGTCAGTGTAACATTTGATAACATAGGGACAGGACACTGTTTTAATGTTATATATTTTAATTATAATAAGTACAGGTGTGAACAACACCTCACAGTATTTCCATGCCTTTGTGCTGTGGCAGTAGTAGGTTTGTTGATCATTCAATGTTATAAATTTACACATATTCTTAAGTTAGAAACAGAGCCCTAATGGCTTACTGTTGTTGGCCGCTTGGAAGATTTACTTCACAGCCTAGACAGAATGGATGCGTCTCATGCTAGTCGATGGAGCACAGTCAAATGTCAGTTTCCCCTGTTGTAGTGGCCATTGAAAAATACTTTACCTAAATAAAGATAATATTGTCCAACCTTTCTGGTAAATTTAACTTACAACATGCAATGCCTTTCACTTGAAGAGTTGAATAATGTTATAGAATATAATATTTGGTGCTGAAACTTACATTTTTCTAGTAGAATGTCATGCTTCCTGCCTAACAAACCTTAAAAGGCCTTCCTACAATCAACCAAAACTCACAGAATCGGGGAAAAACAAGCAAAGTAGTCATGGACAAAAATTTTAGGTCATTTAGCATGTACATGTATACTTATGATACATGTTAAAAACAGTGATAAATGTTTTGCTTCTTTTCAGGTACTGAATGATAAGTTCAGTGGTGATATTGAGAAGTCTGTTCCAGACAGTTTTCCGGATGAGTATTTTACATGTTCCTCATGTTGCCAGTCATGTGGGTAAGTGATAAATATATTTACCTACGTATGAATGTTGTTTGATTAGTACCACATGTACATTCAGTGTTACCCACAATACCAAGTGTGGCCCAGAGTCCACTTGCAGGAAGCCGTGGTAATTTTATGAGCACATAACTGACATGGCAACCAAAAAATATAATTACAGTGCTGGTTGCAATGGTTGCTGCATGTATGTAGCGCTAAGAAGTCTGCGTGCAAGCAGATCTTGAAATCTTTTTGTTTGTTTTTTTTTTCCCTACCCTGTTTTGTTAAATCAAAAGATAGGGAATTTATTCATTTATTTTTTTGAATTCTTTTGACTCATTAATACATCTACCCCTCTCTCATTCATGCTTTTAAATTCTGTTTAAGCATCTTTACTCTGGTCCAATATAGGTTTGGATCTAGATAAACAACGACAAGACTTCTTTCAATGGCTTCCCTGACATGTACATGTGTGTTCGTATATATGTTTGTGTATTTCAGGGCTCGGTGCGTGAACACGATGAACCACCTGGATGAGATTGAACATCAGGCCATAGCAGGCTCCGCTTGCAAATACCAGCACCAGTTTGATAACAAGGTCTATCTCTGTAAGGTTAGGCGTCCATTGATAATAGTGACATCTTCATAGTGTCATTAAAATCTGTGAGAAAACCAAATGGAGAGTGAACAAGGTGTACGTTCCATTTCACAGATGAAGTTTGAGTGAGAGCGTAATCAGTGGAAAACTGGAGAGTGTGATCACTGAAGTAAATCTTTGAAATAAGTGAAAGTTTTTTGTGCTTATACAAGATAACTATGTGTGCAGTTTTTCAATGTTAAGTGTGGGGTTATTGTTTTCTTTGGTTTAAACATACAGTAAAATTGTCAAGACTTTCAGCACCAGTTTACGTTTACTTCTGTTTTAACACAACATGATCAAGTTCACATAACAAGAGAACATCAGGTGTTTCTCCTTGTTGCTGTTTTTGCCCTCAGATTTGACTTTAACTTAACCTAAGCTGCGTGAACATTTTGTATGTTAACAGCACTGTCATCTAGGTGGTAAGAAACATATCGTGGTGCCTAAGACTTCCTCCTCCTCAGACGGCAGCTGGATGGGGTTGGTCAAGTACGTGTGGGCAGGGTAAGTGTTCAGCCTGAGGCCAGAGTTGTACTTGAAGTCAAAAAGAAAAAAAAAAATAGATAAAAGACTCAATCTCTGAGTAAACACCACCAGAACTATGTGTACTCCTGAAAATTGCAGTTGACATTCTTTTATCCATTGGTTATATTTTTTTAAATGTTACCATGGTCTTTGTGAGTATTTATATATTTGATTGGTGGTTAGCGCTCCATTAAAATTGTTTACCTTCTACAGTGTTTATTTTGATTTGATATATTAGTGGAACCTGCCTTGCAGAGTGTGGTCTGTTTTCACCAGGTACCTTTAAGAATGAATGATAATGGTTTAACGCCATGTCAGCAGTATCTCAGCCATATCGTGGCGAGGTACCTTGAAGACCCCCCAACATAAAGCTGTAGCCACTCAATGGAGGCACTAAATTCAGCAAGCATCATTATCATTCAGGGGCTAATCAGCTGTGTTGAAATTGTGAGAGGGCTAACAAACGTTACTGCGTAAGAATACCAGAAATCAGACAAGGTGTTGCATGTATTCATTTATATGGTGTATGCACAGATTATATCCCTTGACCACTGACATTCACAGTGCCACACTTGTATGATGTAAGTGCATTTTGTGCCAGGTTTGTGTTGGAATGCCCCTCCTGTGGAATCATCTATAGAAGTCACCAGCACTGGTATGGCAACAAGGAGGTGGAGAGTGCCGTCCATGTGGAGGTGCGACACGTCTGGCCAGGGGTAAGACTCCTCACCTACATAGGTGGTCTGTAATCATTGTGGTGAAAGAAAATAAAAATACCATGAAGACAAGCTGTCATGCTTGATTGTGGTTAATAAAGACAGACTAATAATGTGCTGTAACCTGAAAATACAAGCTTTGATTCCAGATTGTACCTGGGCAAGGACAGGGTGTCATGCTGGATTGTGCCTGGGCAATGACAGGGTGTCTTGCTGGATTGTGCCTTGGCAATGATCGGGTGTCATGCTGAATTGTGCCTGGGCAATGACAGGGTGTCATTCTGGATTGCGCCTGGGCAATGATCGGGTGTCATACTGGATTGTACCTAGGCATTGGTAGGGTGTCATACTGGATTGTGCCTTGGCAGTGAGAGGGTGTCATGCTGGATTATGCATGGGCAATGACAGAGTGTCATTCTGGATTGCGCCTGGGCAATGATACGGTGTCATACTGGATTGTACCTGGGCATTGGTAGGGTGTTATACTGGATTGTGCCTTGGCAGTGACAGGGTGTCATGCTGGATTATGCATGGGCAATGACAGGTTGTCATGCTGGATTGTGACTGGGCAGTGACAGGGTGTCATGGTAGATTATTCACGAGCAGTGATAGGTTGTCATGCTGGATTGTGTCTGAGCATTGATAGGTTGTCATGCTGGATTGTGCATGGGCATTGACAGGGTGTCATGTAGAGTTGTGCCTGGGCATTGACATGGTGTCATGTTAGGTTGTACCTGGGCATTGACAGGGCGTCATGCTGGATTGTCGCTAGAAAATATGAGCTGCCATACTGGATTTTGATTGGTAAGTAGGCATACTAGGTTGATAAGCCAGACTGAAGCCATGAAAGATGGAATATAACAGTTGTATTGGCATTACACATGTGCTGAAAGGCAGGGAAATAGAATCATGTTTTATGGTTCATTAAGCTCATTTTGAAGTTTTTGATCTAATTTCATGTTTTTGCTACAAATAATGTGTCATAGATTTTCACTGAATTACCTCCCACAGCAAGTGACAGTCAACATGATATAACATGTGATTAGTTACTAGTGGGACTGTGTTTGATGTATGCTATTGATCTGATGTTTGCTACTGGTAATAACTTTCTGCACATCAGAATGCACATTTTCACTGAATACGATGAAAAAACATGGCTATGACAACAAAACGAAGAAAGTTGACAAGTATCCTTCTCTGCAGTCAATGCAGTTCTTCCCTCTTCATTACAGAAACTGAAAATACACAAATAAGATCAGAAGTGATACGTAATTTTTGATTCTAAATAAATACAAGAGAATTTGTTTGTTACACATTGTGAACAGATAGCCTACCTAACACTGTTTCCTCACACCACAGTTGGAGAATTCCAGTTAAAGTGATTTATGAGATAAAATATCTCTGAAAGGAATTATCCATTTTCCCTATAACTTTTCAGATAAATTTAATTCATTGTGACCAAGATCTATAAAAGCTAGTAAGTATTGCCAACTAATCTTGCTCTGACTTAGATAGGTCCCATTCAACCATTGTCAGTGCCCTACCTGTTCCATTAATATGAGAGAGGCACTTCAGGGGATGTAATTTATTGGAGGCCATTTGTTGTAACATTGGTTGTCTTTTCTGGTTGAAAAATGTAAAACATGTAGTTGAAACTGTTAGCAGTCCTATTATCTGCTCTTCTCTGTTGTTTCTCGTCACAGTTACGTGTCTTTGGTTTTCAGAGCAGCCTAGTTCTACAGGGTACACACAATGCGGCCAGGAAGTTATTAGACAGTCTCCACCTAGTGGCAGACACTGTCAGCAGTGTCAGCTCAAAGCCAACCAGAGCTGTGTCCCATTGGATGGCAGATCAGATAGCTCCGGACTACTGGGTCCCTAATGCTCAGCTTACCGTGAGTTCACAAATTGGTGTTCTTTTTTACCTGTCATTGTATTTTTCATTCAGGAAGTCGATGTTCAGATGTTTCAATACCAATTGCCAGCAAAAATGTTAAGATCAGTTGTTGATTGCTTTTTTGAACATTTTGTTATGTGTGATTTTAGGTTGCTGTTAAACGGTACTTTGAATCTCAACTCTCTTACCTGAAATACCGTAATGTTAAGAGAGGTATCTTTTTGGCAGGCTCTGCAGATTGTAAAAAGTTTAAACTGGAGATGAAGTTTCCAGGCAAATTGTTTTAGGTGAAAGAAAGAATTCATTATTTATTTTTTTTATTTAAAAGTATCATTTTATGGTACAAAAAAAATGTTGATGATATGTTGGCATTCACCTTTATTTCAGAATTGTTACAGCTGTAAGAAGGTTTTCTTGGACAGTGAACAGAAGCATCACTGTAGGGCATGTGGTCAGGGATTCTGTGACGACTGCTCGGCCCAGAGTAGGCCAGTTCCAGAAAGAGGCTGGGGAAGCACCCCAGTGCGAGTCTGCGTAACGTGTTACGAGCCCAAGAAAATGACAGGTTAATGTATGATATTATCTGTTAACAGCTTAGGCTGAGGTTTACATGTGTGAAAAGTGGTCTTTATTATGCTTTGGGGTTAAGGATTAAGTTCAATGTTTACTTTTATTTATTTGATTAGTGTTTCATGCTGTACTGAAGAATACATGTATTTCATACCTTTCTAGATGTAACTGACTGTTTTTTGTCCACAGACTCTAATACCAGCACAGGTAGCGACTCTCAGGTGACCGCCCGCAAGGTTGGGGAGGCTGTCACTGGTACCATTGGGGCTGTCGCCTCAGCTATTGACTATCCTCTAGGTGAGTATCGAGTTCAGGGAGTGAGTTTAATCCGCAGACCAGCCATTCTCTAAAAGCCCCTGGCCACAGGGTTACAGATCTGTCGTAGACTGAATGCCAATACCATTTTTCAATTTTGTCATCAAAGTATAAGACAGCTCTGAGTAATAAAGTACAAATTTTTAAGGTAAGTCACAATTACAATGCAGTGAACTGGTTTAAAGTTGAGACAGGCTTCAGTCTAAGGCAGCTTCGTGTTCCTGGGGGCTGGTTCCCAAAAACACTAATGGCATAATACAGGGTTTCTGCTGGGTCTGTTTTGCGTCCAGTAGAGGGAACCATTCCCTGCCAAACCTATCGAAAATTCCCCTCAAACATACAAGATGAGTAAGAAAAAAAAAGCTTTTCAGTTGCCAGTTGAATATCTGAATATCTTTATACAGATATCTTGACAGTAATAAGTAGTTAAATCACCAAGCTGCAAACTTGCCGTACTACTGTGTATCCACTACTTCACCGACGAGTCTTGTTGAATCGTACAAAGGCCGTACTGATTCAGTTACATGTAGTCCATCTAGATGGACTACATGTTATTTTAAAATTCTGACATTATCGCAGCCCTCAGATGGACTCGTGTTTTGCAAACTTCTGTGTATTCAATTTCGACAAAAAAGGTAGGAAATCAAGAAGATAGGATTCAAAATTCAACTGCAAGGTGAGGTGTCCATCCAGATGAACTAAGTTGAAGGTAGGTCAGTGAGGCTCTTCACGGGACCGGATAGCCTGAAATGGTCGGTAAGTTGAGTGCCACTCCAGGGGACAGATTCCTGTGACCCATTTATCGCTCTATACAATTACCATTTTGATGTATATTTTCTACATTCATATCTTCGCCGGCATATATATAGGTGAAATATTGCTAAATCAACCAAACAATCTATTAATAATAGTGAGAATTCTTACGCCAATGAATTCCAGCCTGTGTATTGCAATGGTGTAACCCATAGCCGACAGGCAAACACATGGACATGGGCAGGCTTTGGGGTCTTCATGCGTTCATCATGAAGTGTTTCCATACAAAACTTTTTCAAGCTGTAATAATTATAAAAGGCCCAAAATTTGTTTAGCAAACCATTTGCCATGATGACAGCAAGATCTCAAATAGATGTCAATTTTTGTGGGCTGATTTCAGTAAATTCACTATATTCCAGGCTTTTTGAGCAGAAATAAATGTCTTTAACAGAAGTGTATTATGTATCCAGTAAAATTTGGAGGTAAATGAAGTGGCAGAAAATGGATGAAAAGCTGATTTCAGGTACTGTCATATGCCATTCTTTAGTGTCTTTTTCCCGAAATTCATGCTGCCGCAAAAGGGGGATACCCACCTCCCCCATTCGAGCACACATGCCCTCGCTCTAACGGACTCAAACTTTCTTGTCTGGTGGAAACCCTGTACTATGTGGATTACAAATGATCAACTTCAGATCAGGATTTCAGTGAATGGACGAGGGACATTGTCACTTTTATACTCTGTTCATGGTGGGCAGACATAAAAGCCTGGAATAACTGGGATTTAAGAGCTAATCTAACCAATCCTTTTTAACATTTCTGCACCCTTTGTCTTCATGTAATTTTATATCTATTTCACCATGATTTTCAAAATAACTGGAGTCAAATTTTAATTTTGTTTCACTTGTTCATGGTGCCACTCTTCCCACCAAACTTAAAGACCAAAGTGTGCCATTCCCCAGGTGATTTGCAACATCAGAAATATGGAAGTGTTATCAACTTCCCAAACATAAATTTACTCCTCTTCTTTGTTTGTATTCTGTTTCCAGGCTAATATTTTCTTTACGTTCGAGTTAAAAAACTTTTATAGTTTTTCTTTTTGTTTTCAAGAAATGTACTGAGGCATGTAATTTTATATCTGCATATTGGTTACAAAGGCAAAGCGGTATAATCATTGCATTCATAATCCGTTCTAGTGCATTTTAACACCATCAATGTTGCTGACCTGCAACCCCTTACCAGGACATGTACACCACCATGTGTTTTACGTTCACAGGTATTTTGAAGGACAGTGTTCGGCCGGCCTACTGGATTCCTGATGAGCAGATTAAGACATGTTATGTGTGTTCAGTTGAGTTTGGCCCTAAACTGGCCATCCACCATTGTCGGGCATGTGGGCAGGGTGTTTGTGTTAACTGCTCCCCAAATAAGAGGGCAGTACCTCTCAGAGGATGGGACTACCCAGTCAGGGTGTGCACTAAGTGTGAGAACAAGAAAGACAGGCTGTAACAATGTTTTGTTGTGAAGACTGTCAGGCTGTAACACTGTATTGTTGCCAAGAAAGACCGGCTGTAATACTGCATTGAGGCAAAGATAGCCTGGCTGTAACACTGTATTGTTGTTAAGAAAGACTGGCTGTTATGCTGCATTATGACTGACAATGACAGCCTGTACTACTGCGTCATGGCCATGAGAGACAAGCTGTAGTACTGCATGGTGGCCAAGAAGGACAGGCTGTAATACTGCATTGACTGGCTGTAATGGTGCACTGTGGCTTTAATACTACATTGTTGACAGTATGTAATGTGAGATTGCAATTGACAAAGCTGTGATACTGCATTGTGGCCTGGAATGTCAGGCTGTAATGTGGAAAGTAACAAAGAGAGACTGTTCTGTAGAAGTGTAACTGATGAAGAGAGACTGTAAAGTGAGGATTTAACTGATAGAGAAGCTGTAATGTGGGAGTATAATTGACAAAGAGAGGCTGTAATTTGAGAGTGTAACTGACAAGGAGAGGTCACCATTGTAATGTTGGAGTGTAACTGACAAAGCTGTTATACTTTATTGTAAACAGGACAGACAAGCTGTAATATTGCATTTTCACCAGCAAAGATATGGAAAAGAAGGAAGATTAAGTGCTATATTTAGGTGTGATCAAGGAAGTCAAGTTATTGTGTTTTCTGAGGGCAAGGTTAAGGAAAATATTGTGTGGGCTGTACAGCAGCTGCAGATCACAGCATGGCAGTATGCAGATGCACATCGCGTGCATACCCTGACATATTTAGATGCGTTTTATGATGTACATTTGGTATGTATGTTACATTTTAACCATCTTGCATTGGGTCTGTTGAGAAATATTCATCATCTCAGTGGGAAACAGACTCACCATTGACTGGCGGCTTTGTAAAGTATAGAGCACGTCTGGGCTTATCAGAGCACGTATGGGCTTATCAGAGCATGTCTGGGCTTATCAGAGCACGTCTGGGCTTATCAGAGCACGTATGGGCTTATCAGAGTTACAGAGACTATTACAAGTGTGTGTGTGTACACACAAGGCAGCACCTCTAACATGGGATCTCACACATGTATCACCACTGCTTCTCTGACAGATGTTTTACCTAAGCTGTAAACTGTAGGTCAGAATTATTTGCAGTGTTACCATTTACTAACGAGACCCACTGGGAACGTGATTTCAACACCGATATTATAAGGTTCAAATTGACATTAGTGGGATTCTAAAAGAATAAATCAAAACTGTATTAATGAGTAAGGTTGTGGAAAGGTTGAAACATTTACAGTGAGAATGCAGTAGACATGGCATCAGAGCATGGAGAGCTAATGATAGGAAATTACAGTGAAAGTACAGTAGACATGGCACCAGAGCATGGAGAGCTAATGATAGGAAATTACTTGTATGTTATATCCATAATATGTAAAACCAAGACAGTGAAAAAAAAAGTCCCCAGTATGGCGTTGCACAATAATCAAATAAATAATACCAACACACTTTCTTGGCCATAGCCCACAATGCCGTAATAACTGGTGTCGTATGCCTGCTACTCTGAGATGTGTGTCACCTATGACGGACAACTTGTTTACAAGAGTTGGTAAAAGTTCTTGATGAGAGACATTTGTAAAGTGAAGTCACGTCAAGCTGGTATAGTACATGATAGCCTCACTGTCAGAATTATTTTATAATGTGATATAAGTAAATAGTTTGTTCATCTACATGTAGTCACTGGAAATGTGGAATTTTATGTGATATTAAGAAGCGACAGGTGAGTGGTGTTTTATGCTATCTGTAATTGTATGTATCTTACTACTTTAACGCTAGTTCTTTTAACATTCCCTAAATATGAACTTGAATTTGATTTTTAGAGTTTAAGAATAATTGTCTTCATGTCAGATTGCTGGGTAAATTTTTCTGCTCACATTAACCTTGCTGAATTCTCCCAAATAGGCAATGGAGCCGCAAAGTCATACAAGGAAGGGACATCACTCTACTGTCTGGCTGTTGTAAAAATGATCAGTGTCAAAAAGTCCTTCTCCACCGGAACAGGTAGCAATTCCCTCTCGTCACTAGAGGGAGGTTATTATAATGTGAAGTCAAATTGGGTGTATTTATTTTGTGTAATGTGCCAAGTGATGAAAATGGTCTGCATGTGTTGTAGTCCTACTATTCACTGACAGTTTTCTAAAGTTGTATCTGTATTATTATGACTTTTCTGTACTGGTTGGGTTTATTCACGGGGTGATATTAGTAATAAATGCAAGAAAATGACATTGATGTGAACCGGTTGTGCAATGTTTGATGACCTCTAAACCATTAAGATTATTTAGATTTTTTTTCTTGAAGTTATAGATCACAGAGTCACTGTTTTAGTTATTGTGGACCAAATTGTCAGGAACAGGATGTTACAGAGCAGATTTGTCTCCTAAATGTGAAATTTTGTTTGGGTCTTACCTACTACATTAAACTTGGCCATCTGGGTAGTTCTTTGAGGTTTAGGTAGGTCAAGCTCTGGTAGGTCAGGTCTTGTTACATTACTATAGTTTGGGTGTCCTGACAAATCCTGTGCTAGCCGTTGATCCGTTGGTTGGTCGCATGTTAAATGCAGTTGTTTTGGTTAAAGTTTGCATCCTGTATCTGTTATTTTCTGCACAAGTGCTTCTGTTTGTTTTGTGGAATTAGTGTACTTAAATGATATTTTAATGTTATTTACAAATTTGCATTCAATTTTATTGGTATTGGACAGAATTTAGAATACATGTATTTTCTTCTTGATTCATGCGACCTGTTATTCTGATTGACTTATTAACCATGTCACGTAAATGTAGTGTTTATTTTCTTTGTTTTGGCTTTTTGATTTTGCGTTTAACATCATGCTCTGAATGTCCTGTTGAATAGGATTATAGGTATGTCTATGTCTGCGAATTTGTCATGCTTCCCCGTGTTTTAGGATTCATGGCCCTTAAGAGTTGTGTAGGCCTATTTGTCAGTCTGTAACCACGGTAACTTATATTAACAGGGACAATCAATCACAACATTTCCTGACTTTGGTGCTCAATGGAGACCGGTGCAAGCCCCATTTTTGTTTATGGCGGACACTGCATGTAGAACCGTACTTTCGAATGAACACTGAGGTAGTAATTCGTGTTAGGTTACTGACACTTGATTTCCTATTCCCCATCAGAATATTTTGGACATTTTGTGTGGGCAAAAGAACAGCTATCATTTTCATTGCCATTATTTTGTCATAATGTCATGTTTTGAGCCCCCCCCCCCCCCCGAAAATGAGGTAAGTTATCATGCAGGTGGAGAATGATGTAGGAGCTGGTAACAATGCAATGCTATGCCCAGACACACTGGAGGAAGTCATATTTGTGTAACCTTTTGACCAGCATGTTTTTCTAAACTTGAAAGGTATATTTTGATGATTGCAAAAATTGTTACCTGTTTTGTTCGCATAATTAATTGGGAAGAAAAAAAAAAAGAGATCTGTTCTTTGGAATTAGATCTCTCCAGCCAGTGAAAGGATGTAGTTATTTGAACAGAAATATAGTGGAGTCATCCTTTGTTCATTGTGATAACCTCCTGGTGTACATGTACTAGATCCTTTCCAACAAAATGACACATCAGTATTCAAACAACTGAAGAAACGGCATGGTTATTCAGTACAGGTAGCACACAGGTTACAGGCACTATACTGTTACCCCTTGCATGTACTGTTGTCTGTGAAACAACTATTAAGCAGAGGTGATGAATTAGGTTGCACGTCATACAATAGGAATTTGATGTGATCCTTTATGTTGGTTTTCATGTGTACAGACAGAGACGTGGCAAATAGATGTGATACTAATGAAAGGCCTTTCATGTAGATGTTGTTTTTACTTTCATGAATGCTATTTTTTTTCTGGCCAGAGCTTCCTAAGTGCTTCACACCACGCACACGCATGTATTCATCACATAGGTAATAAAACAGTAAATGATGTGGAATGTCTTTGATTTCATGTGTTGTATTCTACATAATGTCAAAAATAAGTCCATTCTGTATGGTATATATGTACCATGAGACAGAAACTAGGGTAGCACACGTTTTAAAATTTATGCATGTAATTTTATTCAAATGAAAACACTTCACTGTAATTCCTTATTGTTCAGGATGCCTAGTTTTGAGTTGTAGTTCGTTTGTATTTATTGAACCTGCGCCTGGTCTTGGGTTTCCTCCTTTTTACCAGGTATCTCACAGGCCACTGGGCTTGATGAGCTTAAATGTTTGCCATTTACTGGTACTTAAGAGTTTTTACACTTACATTTAGAATGGTAGTGGTCAGGTTTTGGGGTAGTGGATACCCAACAAGTATACCACTGAACTTTGTCACATACGTGTACCTGAAAAACCACGACACGCTAAAGCAGCAGCAGTCAAACCTCAATGGTCAGCGACTAACTGGATGCAACCAGAAAACATTTGGGCGAATCAGCCAGTGAAAACCCATTTTCTCGGTGTTTTATGTTGTACCCAAGAAAACTTTGGACAGATTCCATGATAATATCATATTTTATGATGATTTCTGGCAAATTATGATTCTGAGGTATGGTAAGTGGTTGAAAAAAACGAATCATTAGTGTGCAATGCCTCATGGTGGGAGGAAACCAGGCAGTACCTGAGGGAGGCCCACATCCATCTGCAGCTCATTGGTAGGCCTTCCCCCGAATGGCAGGAAAGGAAGCCAGCCAGAGATGGAAAGCCGGTACTGATTTTCACCAACATGAATACGTGTGTAATACACAAGTAGTGTAATTCAAAAAAAAAAAAATGAAAATTGAGCCACAATGAAGTCTTCGTTTTTCAGAGTTACACTACTTGTGTATTACATAAATTTCATCAGTGGCACCACAGGATTTTGAATACGTATGAAGGACAAACATTCAGTCCTAAAATCTATGTTTGTTGTGGAACGAGAAGTATAATTTCCATGATATACACTTACTGTATCTCACCAAAAGTTTGGTCTGTAGAAATGTACTTCAGAACCACATACGAGCCTTAAAATGATATTTTCAATGGCAATATTTATGCATTTCTATTACGAAATTAATCAAACTTCATGAAACAAAACAATAAGCTCCTTAAAGTGGCCCCACATAACACTGAATGAATCAATCACAATCATGTGTTACTTTCCAAAAAAAAGCTCAACTTTTCATGATATACAGTAAATTATCAGAGTATTTGCATAATAAATGTCTCACGAAAAGTATGTTTTATCGGGTAGTCCGTGCATGTTTAGGATCCTTTTCCTCTAGGCTGGTCAGCAGAATACCGTTACTGTATGTACTGTCCAGATCGGTGAATAAAATAAATATGTGAGCATGGGTTCTACTTTTCTTTTCTTTCCTGTATTTCTTGTCACAGCAGAATGGCACTTAATATCAGGAAAATGCACCATAATTCACCTTTGTCATTAAAAATTATCCCCCTCCCCCTCCCCCCAAAAGCATGTTATAACCCAAGGCAGGTTAACCGACCCATCAAAATATGGTACAGTTTTCTGTCTCTGTGTACACCAGAACCTTGTCCTTGCCCTTCACTCATCCTCCTAACCACAGGTACAAACAGACATATATCACAAAATCAACGTGTTTACAAAGAGCATACAGTAGATAAGACAGTGACTAAACTGACAAAATTATGTTTCTACCTTGACTGATGTGGTGAATGAACATAACATTTAAATCAGGGATCATATTTTCTGCGGTATGGCACTGGGATGTTGCATTTCCCACTGTAGCTCAAGAAAACCTTACATCATGGTTCTACTGATTCTTAAAATTTTGATGAGTTACTGTAAAAAAAAAAAGCCAGAAAAGTAGATAACTACAACACTTTATCAGAAGCACTGGCATGAAATATTACACTCACCAAACCATGTGATTTTCTCTTTTGCAAGTTCTCAACATTACAACCAGTTAGATTATTAAAAAAAAACTCCAGTGACACATTTCAAATGACAAGTCATTCTATAATATCAGAGTACCTGTAACTTATTACTGGTATGAAATATTTTTGGATTTATATACAGTACAAATACACAGACATGGTGAAAAAGTCCTGATGGTTTACATTTACTCCATCATTGCAGCTCTACTTTCATTAAGATTACTGTTTTAGTTTTAACCTAAGACAGGCGTATGTATATAAATCTTTCATTTTTCTGAAACAAACACTTCTTTACAAGTATAAATTTTGTTTTTTCTGTTGCACTTACACATTGCTCGGAACTGACAATTCCAGATACTGTCAGCAACAGCACCCTAAAAAAGGAGCTATATGCTTGTCAATGTTTCGTGCTTCATCTAAACAACAAGTGAGAAGGAATGATTTCAATACAACAGACAGGCTATGCTGGGTTTTTCCACTCACTGATATTAGGCCTGTTGGTATACCCTGAAGGCACCTTTGCAAACGTCAGCGCATCTTGTTATCATTCAATGTATAAATGTACAAAATGGAGTCTTAATATACAAAGTTTTACAATTTTGACACAAACATTTAGTATGTACAAGACGCATATGTTACAAAGCTGCAATTTGGAGGTGAGCTAGGAGAAAAACTTCCAGTATACTACACCTCCCAAACAGCCCAGTTGTACCAGGATAATCATTATCAGGATCATTTTGTCAGACATCACTCTGAAAACAATAAAATGTTACAAATGTTGCATGAGACTGTACAAATCAAATGACTACAAGGGAAGAAGAATTCATTTTTGTGGCATGCTAGCATTATAAGAACTACGTTTAATACATCATAACTTGAAGGAAGTGAATTATGGGAGATACCTCAGTTCAATCACAGCCCTTCTGGAATATATGTAGTTTGAATTATTACCTTTAAAAGTTTGGAACATATAACATTATACCATATTTATCCTGAAATCACACAAACTAAAAGTAGACACCTCTCTCTCTTTGTCAACTCCAGGTTTATGACTCGGATTAACATCATTTACAACTACCCATGTCTTTACCACCAAAACTTGTAGTTAAAACTTGTAATTAAAACATGTAATTTGTTATGATATTGCTGAGCGCTATACTCAAGAAGTTTTTCCTCACATGACGGTAGTCAGTATTATGGGTGATGGAAACTAAGGTGCCAGGGTATAAAAACCACTAACATTTGGCAAGTTATCAATGAACTTTCACTTATACTGGTGAATGACAAGTCATTTTCATGTAACAAAAAAATGAGAGTGGGGAATGATTTCATTTGATATTCTGAAGATCATGAATCAAATTAAAAACCAGCTTTGTCAGAGAAAACAAAATTGTTATTATCCTCGGACCTGCCACTTACCTTCTAACCATGGACCGTAGAATTTTACGACTTTTTTTTAAATTAGAATCTGTGCCATGTAGCTGAAAAGTAACAAAAACATAAAAGACAAAGAAGCAAAAGAAATGTGAATCTCTATACACATATTAAAATGAAATGTTACATTTCTTCATAAAGAAACACTTTTCAAATATGATTTATATATTTTAATTTACACACTTCTAAATGTAACTGACAGCGGATACTGAACACCTCATCCCGTAGTTCTGACATTCGACGCTGAACAGTTTAATCTGTACTTATAAATGTAACTGACATTATGCATTAATTTATTTATTTGATTCATGTTTCACTTCCATATCGAAGAACACAGTATCCATATCTTCTCCAACAGTTCTAACTGATGGTCTGCACTGAACTGTGTATCATGGACAGTGTGCTTCTAATAGTATATCCAACACTGAACAGCTGAATAAGTAGTTTCTACATGCAACTGCCATTCTGCATTTAACAGCTTATCTTACTGTTCTTAAAGTTGACAGCGAACAGCTTATCTTGCAACTGCAACTTACTTTGCTGTTCTAATAATTTGTACTGAGTTGCTTAATCTATAGTTATAAGTGACATTCTACACTAAGCAAATAACCCTGTTCTCAGCTTATTATGAGTTTGGCTGACTGACTGCTACCAGCTTACTTTGCCCGTAGCTCTGATTGACAAGCCTGCACACAGCAGTTGTTTTTCACTCTTGCAGCCTGTGCTCACTACCTTACTTGGCCCTTGTGTATATTAACTGACAGCCTGCACTGAGTGGTACCCTGTCCCCCAATCTAACTGACAACCTACATTGAGCAATATCCTGTTCTCTAATCTAGCTAACAGCCTGAACTGAGCAGTACCCTGTCCTTCACCTTAACTGGCAGCCTGCACTGAGTAATACCCTGTCCTTCACTCTGCAAGCCTGCACTGAGTAGTACCCTGTCCTTTACTCTAACTTACAGCCTGAACCGAGCAGTACCCTGACCTTCACTCTGGCAGCCTGCACTGAACAATACCCTGTCCTCCAATCTAACTGACAGCCTGCACTGAGCAATATCCTGTTCTCTAATCTAGCTAACAGCCTGAACTGAGCAGTACCCTGTCCTTCACCTTAACTGGCAGCCTGCACTGAGTAATACCCTGTCCTTCACTCTGCAAGCCTGCACTGAGTAGTACCCTGTCCTTTACTCTAACTTACAGCCTGAACCGAGCAGTACCCTGACCTTCACTCTGGCAGCCTGCACTGAACAATACCCTGTCCTCCAATCTAACTGACAGCCTGCACTGAGCAGTGCCCTGTCCACCAATCAAACTGACAGCCTGCATTGAGCAGTACCCTGTCCTTCACCTTAAATGACAGCCTGCACTGTGCAGTACCCTGTCCTCCAATCTAACTGACAGCCTGCACTGAGCAGTACCCTGTCCTCCAATTTAACTCACAGCCTGCATTGAGCAGTACCCTGTCCTCCAATCTACCTGACAGCCTGCACTTAGCAGTACTTCACTCTGGCAGTCTGCACTGAGCAGTACTCTGTCCTCCCAATTTAAATCACAGCCTGCACTGAGCAGTACCCTGTCCTTTACTCTAACTGACAACCTGCATTGAGCAGTACCCTGACCTTCACTCAGACAGCCTGCATTGAGCAGTACCCTGACCTTCACTCAGACAGCCTGCATTGAGCAGTACCCTGTCCTCCAACCTTACTGAGAGCCTGTAGTACCATGTCCTTTACTCTAACTGCATGCCTGCACTGAGCACCTTACTTTGCCCTAGTTTCTATTAACTCAGCCTGCACTGAGCAGCTTTCCCTGTCATCAGCTCTGTGCTGAGCAGCTTACCCGGTCTTTTGTTCTGACAAGAGACTCTCTCTGCTGCCCCAACTCCTCTATAATCTCTACCCCAATCTGATCTGTCTCTGCAGCCACACGATGGGATCGAGCAATGCTCTCTGAAGTCCTGTTCAGCGACTCAGTTCCCTGCATTAGGCGAGACCTCTGAGATGCAGCTATCCTCTGAAAACAACAACAAAATAAATATATATATGCTTTTCTCTTTATCACTTAACTTGATTACACTGACTGACTCATTGCCTAGCATTTTAATGCCATTTTCCAGATTTTTTTCGACTGTTGTGATCAGGTTTTGGTCAGGAGTAAAACTTGATTACAGGTACTAAACATCTGTCTTAATTTAAACCTTTGTCTCCATGACTTGCAATAGCTTTATTGCAATGGCTCCAAACATCATATCAGTGTGTCAAGTAAAAACTGGCTGGTACAAAAGTGCCATTCTAAATCTGATGACAAAAAAAGCTACTATAAATTATATTTTCTATCCACCAAGTCACTTTCATAACTTTGGCTCTTAAAGCTTTCCTGTTAAATAAAGACTCCTGGACAGATCATTGCCACATGTTTCGATGACAAATACATGTGGAAGAGAGTGACAATATGCTAGGTAATCTCTGTGTATGAATTCCTACCAGAAAGGAAATATAGATTAAGATGTCGTAAGGCTCAATACCATCGGTTGAGAGCTTGGAAAATCCAAAACGGTTCTAAGCCCTGCAAGTGGTAATAAAAATCCACTCCATGTTTACATGTTTATGTCTGTAGGTATGGTAGAACATCAATTTTTTAAATATTTTCATCATAATAGGTAAGACATGTACATTGTACACGTACTATAGGCAAGTCTGTATGATCATAAAGGAGCTTACATCATCTCTGTCAAATCCATAATTATCTGCACCAAATGTTCCAGTCTGACCTCGCTTCTGAAAGAAAATTATAGTTCTGTTAGAAAAATGCCTGCAACTTGGCCCTGTGAATATATTGGTAAAATTTTCGATGCACTAATACAGCCTAGTGCAAAACACAACAATCTAACATATATGGGACAACAGTTAATCTCATACCCCTATAGTTGTACAGGTGTTAAGGAGTGCAGATAATCATGTTGCAAGAATGTCAAAAAGTCTAATTTCAAACTAACCTGTTTAGCAATACAAACTGTATCCACTACAGTAACAAGTTTTTTTTTTTTTCTTCTCACTTTAAATTTTTACTCACCAGGCTTTTGGAAACGTCATCCAATGCTCTCCTGTGGTTGCGCACTTTTCCAAGCATTTGAGTACGATATGATATTGGAGCTAGCTTAGCCTGTTCTTCCATGTCCTGAAGCTGATGACCAACGAGAGAGGAAAAAGAATTCGCAACATTTTCACACTGTTAACATTCATATTAATTGCTATACAATAAAACTAAACTGTATCTGTGGAAGTCTTTATTAGTCAATTAGTTATTTAGCATTCATATCCAACTATCTCAACAATTTATCATAAGGAAATCCTACAATCAGATTAAAAAATGTACTTATCTGATTGATGTCAAATGAAGTTATTTTAATTTCATCTGTCAATACTTCCTTAGTGACAAATCTGGTTTGACCCAGAGCAACCAAACAACCCCACCCCTGCACAATATCAAGTACTTTGATAAAAAGCCATAGACAGCTATAAAGAGCAACAGTTAAACATGATAACTTATTTGTCACAGGTTGTAGGACTTAGTCTAGTAAAATGAGTCCAGCTCTGGCAGCAACAGGTGTACCTGCTTTAGCATTTCAAATTAAAAGAAATTCTTACAAGAAAATTGGCCTGTTCCAATGTCCTTTCTGCTTGTCTGATCGCATTTTTCTTCTCTTCTAAAACATAAGATACAAAGATGATCTTAGTTACTGTTTAACACTATCAAACCTCAAAACAGCAGAAATTAACGTCCAGCAATTGAAACATTAACCTTATGTCACCTCAGGAATAGAAACACTAACATAAATTCACCTCCAGTGATAGAAATACAAGGCTTGACTTTGCAGTTATTAACAGAAAGGATACCTAAGAGAAACAATTTATAAGGGCAAGTGATGCTTTTGTGTACAGTGGCAGATATTGACCTACATGTACATATGTAAACTACTGCAGAGTCAGTTTGTGAGGTTATTTCAACAGGCACACATCAACACTTGACTGGATTTAGATACAGAAATGCAGCTCTGCCACTTACTACTTTCTGACAGCCAGGCAGCCACGCCGAAGCTGCAGACAGCCCGATATCAGACAAGGTTATATGAAAGCATGGCAGGTTTCAGTGTGAGAGGGTGATGCTTTGTATGGAAAAGAAATATTAGGCTATAGCAGTATTTGGAATAACTACACCTTAAAAGATGGCACAAGACATAGCTTCATTAAAAATTGGTGCTTTCATTGGTAGGCCCTTCCTTCCTGTTCAACTTTGCCAAGGAACCATGTCTAAACAGCTAAGTTACATGCTCAATTTCGTTTGCTATTGCTCTGTAGCTCCCTGTCTATCAGCATATAAAAAAGGTGAATTGTAGTTCTGTATCCAGATCAAATTGAAAGTTTTCACTGAGGTATGATTCTTCGATGGTTCAATTAAATTAAACATTGGTTGTGACAATTTTGAGGTATCTGACAGCTGGCGGCCACAATGACATTTAATGAAGGAAGTCTGTTTATTATCAAATCATCAAATATTGCCAAAATCAACATTTAATTTAACTGTTAACTGTCTCTTCCAAGGCAGAAGTAACTGTTAAAATATATGCCCCTTTCGATGATGGTGTTAAGAGACAACTTCTGATGCAATGCATCAGTCTTTATCAAAGTAATACCTATCTTCCAGCAACAGTGTAATTTCCTGAACTAAGGGCCAAGTCCAGAGGAGATGGATGCATGCTGAGCGACAAAATGTGTAAATTTCTTGCCGTGAACATCTCAAACTGCTCAAGAGTTGTACAAATTGAGGTCATATTTATGTGCAGCTTTCCATGTTCATTTTGACATCCACCCCACTCTCCTTCATGTACTTTTTCTGTGTTTTCATTGGTTGTAAAATGAATCGAGAGATATCTGATTTACCAAAAAATTAGTCGACATAACCTGTCTCATACCAAGGTCACATGTTTCCTGCATGGACAAGTTCAGAGAATGCATATCTGAACTTCCACCAGGCTAGAGTGATGGATCTGTAGCCTGACATCCACACCACTGGACCATCTGGTTTGTTGTGACAAATTTGTTTCTTAGATGTCTTTAAGATAGATGAATGTTGTAAGGATTATGTGCGCCTGATTTCACTCAAAGATCTCCCTATTTATTTAATATTGTAACATTTACCTTGTCGGCTATCTCCTTCTTTTAATCTTTTTGGCTGCCGACCTAATGAACGTCAGAATTATTCAATATGGAGGTAGTACACTTAATGATGTTTAATTAGCGTGTCATATTCTTTTGTCACGTGGGCAACATTTGAATCTGAAAAGTCTTCCTTCACCTAGACTCCTTCAGAGGAGCATGAATGAACTGACGTAAGAAGTCAAGTGGGAAGCAACATGTAAACAGCAACCTGATTGCTGGACTGGCCTGATCTGGTGGATTCAATGAAGAACAGTTCGATGACTAAGAAACACTACGCCTGATCAACGTGGACGAAGGTATCTCGTATTTATTGACATCTTTTGTTAAGCGGCTGGAGATGGTCGATAGATGTGGATGACGTGACTGTCTCCAATACAACATTATTACATTATCATCATCTATGTCACTATGTGTAGATCATTCGGACACAATTTGTGGCTATGATGCTCTTTTCTAGTTTATTAGCCACTTTTTTCGGCATCTGCGATATTTAACAAAAAAGCACTTCAGAACCTTCTACTTACCTCCTGAATAATTTGGTATTCGGAGCTCTACTTTGTTCCTTAATTCGTCCAAAAGGCTAGTTAAATCGTCTGCCAACGTCTCAAACCTTTCGGACGACATTTTCCTTACAAGCAAGTGTCACATGACCACCACAACCGCTGAAGAATTCTCTCAAGGGAGGTAACTCAGCATTCACGCCAGTTCATGGCGAACGTGTTTATTTTGCAGAGGTAATTTTAAAATTACGAGTATGACAAAAATATATCTAGATAAAGTAGACTGTTTTGTTACTTGACTGTGTATGCTATTACCCAAACACCACCAATACTGATCTTCAGAGCAACTTAAGTGAAGGATATAAGCGTGCCCTAAATACGGGACTACGTCTACTACTAGCCTAATGAATTAGAAATTGTATACTACCGATACGTCTAAGAGAGGTCTATTTACAAAACGAGGGGTATTTCGATACATGATTCGCCAGATAACATAGGATAGCTCATAAGCCGAAGACTCTCAAAGTGTGGAGAATTTACAAAAACACTCAGAAACGCCAATCGATCGGCAAGTAATTAATACTGGGGCCGCTGAATAAAACAAGCGGTATGAGCTCAACAGAAGAGTTTTAAAACTCCAGCACAGTGCGATCCCATCGGCTAATCATTACTGATTGAGAAAGATACAGATTTTAAAGGCTAGGCAGCGTCTAGATGCCGACGGGAAAATACCCCTCGTTTTGTAGGTGGACCTGTTAGAGATTGATTCGGTAGTATACAATGTCTAGTTCATAGGACAGCCTACTACATGAATGACTGACTGTTATATTAGTCCCAGTCTAAATGATCTAAAATTTCGTTCATTGCTCAGTTTTTTTGATTCTGAGTTCTATAATATTGATTTTATGAAGGCATTTTGAGGCTTCTTTGCAAGGTAGGGTGACACACTACAGTAAAATGGAAATGTTAGCATATTAGGATATTCATTTAGCTCTAAATTTATATGCACATTTTGGCTGGGGGACATTTCAGATTATTTACAGTACCGGTACCACAGCGACTGAGTTGAAGAGTCCTGTGTGAAGCTGAAAGTTACAAGTTTAACGTTGAAGTTCAGCTTACAGTACTGAACTTATTGGCCATGGGCCAATCCATCAAGTTTAAGTGCAATACACAGCCAAGACAAAAACACTTAACCAGTATCTGTAAAAGTTCTCTTGAATTGTCAAGTGATCATATACATAGGCCTATGTGTCACTTAAATCTGTTGAAGCTAACATGGTGAGTTGAAAATTGAAAAGAGTTCCGTTACGCATACTGGTACTTAAAAATTGTTTCTATTTGTGAGCTTTACATTTGACCATTATTTTAAAATTAATGTCCCACAAACTGTTTCGTTCCACCAGGGATATATCCACTTTCCTCCCACCATAATGCTGGCTGGTGTCATATTTAGCAAAATATTCTTGAATAGGGTGTGAAACACATCCAATAAATCAAGCTGGTTGATATTGCCTTGATGCACAAGTGGCCTTGATCACTTGCACTCCCTCGCTAAATTATCACGAAACAGAATACTTGCGAGTCCAGATCATAGGCCTACATTGCCAGGAGTCTACGATGTGCGGAGTTCCAAGCCAAAATATTCCCTCAGGTAAGGAAATCCTGGGACACCTCACCAGGTAATGGGACAGAAAGCTCTGGCTCTAGGCACTGGATTTAAATAGGTCACCTTGCCTATCCAGGACTACAGAATCCAATAGGGGAGTTTTGAGTTCGATAATGGTAAAAAAAAAGTTCTCCTGTATAATGTGACCTGTCAAAAATGTTAGGCAGTTATTTCTGATTACATTTACTATAACAGTAAATGGCCGTCTAAGAAAAGTGTCACAAAAATTTATTTAAACTAGATTGAGGAGTTGAAAGTGTTTTAACTGAAGCTGCTGTTTTTTGAAGAAGAGGTCCTCTGTACCTCCCTAACAAGGCGAGACAGGTGATCATAAATTAAATGAACAAAATTGCCTGACATTTTTTATAAGTCAGATGATACAGCTGAACTCTGACAAGAGAGTTTGAACTCGAAACTCCCCTATTGTAACACTGCCTGTTGCTCAATGATAAGGGCCCCAGACAGACTTCCCTATCAACTTGAAGTCCATTGATATGTGTTTCACACTGTAACTAAGTACACTTCACTTTCATGATAGCAGGAAACCAATGCCTCTAATTTATCACTTATCTGAAATCAGTCCTGACACAGAAGCAAGAGTTATTGTTGAACTCATGATCTGAAAGTCCAATGACAATTCATTCCAAATGAGAATTCTTCACTCAAGCATACACAAGTTTGATGGGCTGGCCCCAGGTTCAAACTGAGACTGCACTGAGAAAGGTGTATCTTCTTATTGATCACTCTGATATCTGACATCTAGCACCCAATCCACAGGTACAAGTGATATTTGTGCTGTCACCGTTAAGAGTTAAAACCTACACTTCATGAACATGAGCCATCCTGACTAGGGTTTTGTAGCTTCCCTCATTTTTGTTAGGGACATCACAGCACTGATCGCCAGAGGTCAAATTCTTGCCAATGCTTGTAAATATTTGTTTGGCATAGTACAGATTCTAAACCACTTTGAGCGTTGAATCAGTGACTTGAGACAGTCAGACACCTAATGACAGACAATTTGGCCCAGTCGGCTTACAGGACTCCCACAAAAGTAGGGGGTAACTGACTGGTGGACTTGCTGTGAACATACATTACCCATCTGATGTTCAGAGTCAAATGATGCAACTGTAAGTAAGATATTAATGAACCTGATTTAAACTAATGTTGGCCATTTCCAGCACTAAGATTTGGGCCATGTCAAGAAAGGCCAATTTCAAGTAAAGACAATGCTATCTATATTATAAAGATATGTAGCATTTGCCCCCAGGCACTGCCCGGTCTCCTCCCACTATAATATTCTTCAGCATGGTGTAAAACATCAATAAAATAAATAAATATGTAGCATCTGAATGAGGTCAACAAATGAACTAAGAACACACAAGCACAAAAACTCTGTTTCTATGATGGATATAGTTTAATTCTAGTTGAAAATCATCACACAGAACATTCCAGACAAAATAAATATGTCTGAAAAAGAAAAGATACATGTAATGCAACTGTCGGGTTCATCTGGCACACATTTGGGTAAACATCTGGATGACAACACTAGACAGACTGCGACATCAATGGTGGCCAGCAGAGGGAGGGTCAAAGTGGGTGTCTGAAAAAAAGTGTATGTGCAAATGTATGTAAAGTAATTGGACGCTGGTAAAGTGACACTGATAATTATCTCTGTAGTTTAAAAATCTTGTAATATTGTAATAAACAAATACTATAAAATAATAATATATTGTAAATCTTGTCTAAAAAACAATGCTGAAGTACTCAAAGCCAAAAAATAAGCATTCAGCACTTGAGATTATTCAAAGGCGTGTGGTCTGGACTGCTTTGCCAGTGAGAGCCTCCATAAGACATTGGTTTGTGTTTTAGTTGACTTACAAATTAAACAGCTAAACAATGGTGTTTTAAGTGCATGGAAGTGGTACGTGATTAGACATGCAAAACAAAACATTTCACCTGTGGTCATCACCATAACAAAGAGCTGCGCTTATGTAGGTGTAGTTGGCTGAATTTCAGGCGCTGTTAACCCTGAATGACAAATTTTCACCTCAATAAGGTGTATCACATACTGTAACGCTGACAGAGGTGAAAAGATGATAGATAATTATGTAAGTACTCACGATCACGCTTCTTTCTGATCTCGGCCCATTGCTGTTTGTTTGCTGGGGAGTTGACTGAAACAGACAGAATAAAATTGGATACAACACTGTCAACATAAAATACATGTTTGTAACGTAGCCAACATTGATTCACTATTTAACTCTCATAATCAGTCCAAACTGAATTTTGCCAATCTTAGTACAATACCTGCAAGCTGTCTTAAATTTTGACCAAGAGTGCCTTTTTCAGGTAACACTATGTACCAAAATCAGCCCTTTCAGCCTTCTAAAGTGCCCCCCTGGCACAAAATAAGTGTACCCTAACACAATGTGCCCTGAAACACATAGATAACATATCTGTTCCAATATATATATGTGTAAATACTTCGGAACAACAATTATGGGCAGTTAATGATTTCTCCTTTTTGGTTTGTCTAAATCATAATCAGAAATAAATATGATATGGATTTGTGTAATACTCTCGATGTATTATCCACCAGCTTGTTATGTTTATAACTTGACCTCAAACTCACCTCCTCTGTGAATCTTTACGAAGACTGGAAACGTGAGAAGTAAACTTAATCCCAAGAAGCGTGCAAAGCGGCTGTTATTCCAAAACCACTTGTAAGGAAATCTAGCAACCTTTGCTGACAGTGTGTATGGATACCGCATAGGCACCCCGGTAGGCATCTTTTTGTCTGTGAATGTAAAATAGAGAGATAAAACTAACATTAATACTATTATGTAAACGAGATAAAACAGCATCTGGCTGAAGTTTGCTTTGATACACTTGAATAAATATACATATATATAACTGTAAAAGACTAGTATAAGTTGACATACACACATATCAAGTACATAATGAGAATGAGTAAAACTCTGAGAACCGCAGCTATAGGGACCAATATTTCATCTTATATCATGCCGCTGTCAGTCCTCCATAAAAAAATTCTTCACTGAGCATAACCCAACCTTATAAGCCAAACAATAGGATCAGTCCATAGAGCAGTCCTTTCATTATCCTGGCTTTTGAAAAAGATAGGGATTTTAAAGAAATGACCACTGAGAGAGAAAAAAAACCTTTCATCAAACTACCAGTAAAAACTAAAGAGCAAAACTCTTTCACTGAGGGTCGGTCGAGTCAGACTTCACCCAATGAACATATTTTTAAGAAAGCTCTATGCAATACTTATTTACCATATGTACGAAGATATAAAATATATGTATATAGAAGTCAAAAGCATTAAATGGAATGCAGCTTCTTAGTTGCTAGGGTTGACATGTACTGCCAATATTGTGTGGAATATGCTTGATGTGTGTTTTTTGGGTTATACTAAAATGATTAGTTTCCACAAGCTAACATCAAGTCTCGGGTAAGCAAATTGTATCTCAAGGATGTCAACGAGCTTATTTGTATATTCGTCACAACATTTGACCATAAGGAGAAATAGGGAACAGTTAGAGTGCCGTGGGAGGAGTGGGTATGGGCCAGCCCGGAGGGAAGCGTTGAACAAGCATGGTGGGTCAGTTGCACGTAACCATGGCATTGTACTGTAAACCTAAACGCCATGTATATGCTTGGCTACACGCAGGCAAGCAAAATCTGACTTATGGATAAAATTTGAATGGGATGCTACATCACAATATTGGTATAATTTATAAATGTCATTTCAAGAATAAACTTATTATTATACACTGGCTAGCTGTAACAGCAATAGTTCCAAGTGGCCATTTCACTCCTATACTGGATTGGTCGTATCATGGCCACAGAATGGTAACCATGTGCATATTTGGGGCTGGCGTGTCATTACCGAGTGAAATTTACGAGGGCTGTTGTGTGTACGGCAGAGCTGAGAGGTAAGAGCCACAGCTGACACCTGTTTTCAACTCCAAACTTCATTCAGAAAGGACTTATCTGACTTGGTGTAAAAATGGGCATAGCAGCACAAATATTACAATCCTGTGTCAGCACTTAAATTTAGTTCCTATCGTGTCTTCATTTGTTTGGTCAAACAATGTAGCCTTTGTACAGCTCATCAACTCAACAGCTTACACATGTAAAGCTGAACTAAACAGTACACACCTACTGACTTCTGTCGCCATTCTGAAATGTCTCATTTCCAAACTGTGTCAAAATGTTGTGCAAAGTGACACCTGTTTCCTGTTTAGTACAGAAAACAAGAGGGCATAACTGAACTCCTAAGGGGGTTATCGTAAAGATGAGGTTGCTGAATGTGTCGCTTCCCATGCGGCATGTGACGTCAGTTCATTCAAGCTTCCCTGAACGAATCTTGTTGAACACTTGACCGTATCATAGAGGATCCCCTTTTCAAGTGTTGTCCACAAGACAAAGCCATGTGACATATGCACATGCACATTGAATCCTTACTAAATTCATCTATCTTAACCACGTTCACATAACAGCTTCTGACACAACAAACAGAATGGTGTAATGGTGTAGACACCTGCCTACAGATCCAACACTGGTGTGTGGTGGAGTTCAAAACCAGCGATTTTCTCGAGAAGTTTCAAGGTAACATGCACAGTTGTTCTACATGTGTTCTATATGTGATCGGCGTGATAAACACATGACAATATCATGTAAAACTTCTGGTACTAAATAGAACATATGTTATGTTCACTATTTTTTTTTGTAAAATCAGAACTTCCATTGATTAACCAATGAAAACATAGCACAGGCATATGACTGTGGGAAAATAATGATGTCATACAGAAGCGACACATCCCGCAACCTCAACTACATACTTCACCGAAAATACCTTAATCTCCCTTACAAATATAGTAATTAAAGAAAGACAGGCAGCTGTTAAAATATATGACCCATAGATTCATTCCGCAGCATACCTAAACAAAGTTGTGCAGAAGACAATGTAATGTTAGGTTCTGCTTCTAAATGTCAAATCTCCCTCCATTCTCACCCATATTTATTACCATGAAAGTCGTATATGAAAGTTTGTCATTTCAACTGTCTCACCTTTCACCATAGAAAGACTAAAGACAGCTGGCTAAGAAGAAAATAATGTGATCAATGGAAACAACTTTGAAAGCTGGACGGATTTGTGCCACATTGGTCTGTTTTTTTATGTACAGCCCCTTCAGGAGTCGATATAGCTATCAGATTAAAGCGTAGAGAAGCTCCCGACTTTCAGTTTGGGATGCCATTGATTGCCTCTGTTGCTATGTTGCCCAGTAGAGGAATGAAATAGCCACCTGGGGCTAGCAGAGAGGGTAAGCCACCATATAGCCATGTGATGCTCTTTCATTGTGGCTATTAGGCTTCTAAACACGAGATGAACACAATAATCACAATGAACAGCTGAATAAGTGGGACAACCCAACAAAAAGAAAGGACAATAAACTATACAACCTGTATACTGTAAACTATCAATTACGTGCGGCCGCGCAAAAACTGGTGGTTAACATTTTGCTGAAGACCACGACAACTGGGTTCTCTGTGGCTACTTCAGTGTTAAATGGAACTAATGCTGCACCCCAATCTTCTAAGGTGAATAACGTTGCCATGAAGCAATAAATTTATCACCGATAGGATACGTCATAACAAAATAACCGTATGCACATTTCGAGAGCATTTACCTTAGAAACTAATCAAAGCAGGGGAAAATGAACGCACACGTCCCGGCGACAAGACCCAATGCACAAATGGCCCCAAGGTGACCCGGATCACAAGGGGAAGATAACTACGGAAGGCTAACAAAAAGCAATTTCGAAAAGATGTGATAATTGAAACCTAGATACACAAGAAAACATTTAAACAATAATGTGACATATATTTTGAAGTTATGCGCAATCAATTGCCCATATACATATTTTTATCAGAGTACAAAGATAAAATTAAAGGTAAGTTTAAATGGACGGTTGGAGCCCGTTGTAGTGGGACGAGTTTAACATGCCAATAGAGGGCGCTGTGAGTTGACAGGCAGATTGTGTCCGGATGAACATGGTCAGCACGCAGAAGAACCCAGCTTGGCGCTGACTTGGATCACCTCTCCGGGCGGCCTGGAGTCCGGGAAACTGTAGCCAGTAGAAGTCAAAAGGAATGGGCTTCTACTATGGCTACAGAAATATTCTATGGCTTTGAATTGCTATTACTGAAGCGATTTCAATCTGACCTTCGACTGTGGCACGAATGGAAACTCAAACTGTTGGACAAAGCCGGAGAATGTTTTGGGTGCATTGATGCTTTGGAAGATTTAGGGGTGAGGGTACTGGAACTGACACAGCTGGTCTTCATGCACTCATTTTGTTAGCGATACATTGCTTGCAAGATCCAGTGGGTTTAAAAATGCATCATTCTCAAAAGCATAAAGAGAGAGAACCTCAGGCTCTCTCTTTGATATTCTTGTCCACTGAGTGAGCGACTTGCATAGATTGCTATATCTTAGGCCGTGATAAGACGTGTTATACTTCAGACCCATAGTCAGTGTGATGACAAACAAGGGTAGATACCCCAATCCAGTTTTGTTGTTCAGGGATTGGCCATATGTGAGGACATTTGATGAATACATGTACCTTTGAAACCGTGGCAGTTTCTGTCACGTTGGTAGATGTTCTGTCCTCAACACACCTGTTACAATTATTATAGGTGTAAAAGCAGTATTTAACACTGTTTTACACTGACTTGGTATCACACTTCACATTTGTTATTTCACTGTTCACTAACTTGCAGGTTCGGCAAGTTGTTGCACCCCTGCATGATCAATGAGGTCCCGGGCTATAATCCAGTTCTGGCTGGTTCTGCCATTGCCTTAAGTTGGGAGTTTTACCGAGTACCACTGATTTATTGCACGCTTTTCCTTCCACTAATAAGTTGACAAACGTACTTGTACTCCATCACTACTGTACGTAACATTGTTCAAACTGGAATTAATTTCAGATATTGCCAGTCTTCAAAGCTAGTTTCCGTTCTGTGCAAACGTCACATAATATGACAGGGCTTATTGTCTTAACTAGGTTGAAAAATGTGGGAAAGGGTTACTTGCGTACTAGTGAGTTTGATGTTCACTAGACTACTACTGAGGTAGTAGAATGTGCTGGTTAGATTGTTGAGGACAAATTATACAAGTATGTTTTCACTACTGAGGCTGTACCCTCCAAGGCTTTTTTCACTTATGTTTATGACATCATCCAGCCTTGCTGAATATATAGGATTAAAAGTGGATATATGAGAGAAATTGGCTGTGTTTAGAAGTATTTTCTTTCTTGAATAATAACAGGAAATGTATGATATGACATAAGGTACCGTTGTGTACGCAGTTCTATATTAGCAGTTTATGTCTTCATACCTATATTGAAGCCGGATATATACACATGTACTTATCAAAGCAGTGTGTCATAAGGGAAAGTGCAAATGTGTTCCCAGAAGTGACTTCAGAAATTACAACCACAGTAAGTAACGTACATGTATGATAATTAATTTTTATATTTTACCATCTAATCACTCAGCTTTACTAAGATGGTGACCTTGATTATTCCTTCTCTTTGAACATTTTTCATATCTGTAGGACACTCCAGTGTAATAACTGAACCTATGAACTATGTCTGCTGGTTGCAGGACATTCCCCAGTCTCTCTGGTTCCTCTCTGTGGCTCTACACAAGCGTCAGAAGTACGTGCTCCAGCTTGTTTTTGAGGAGGTGAGACGAGAACAGGAGGGTAGGCTCAAGAAATCAGGAGGTGTGTGTCACAATGAAGCTTGCTACATTTGCTGTACTTTATTTACTTAAATGTTGTTTTAGTAAACAACTTCCTAACACTGGTACTTTTAGTGGGGATCCCCTACCACCATTTCTGCCACCTCTGCTGCTTGGATTTTTTGTGGCAGTGAGCTGTCAAAAGCATTGATAAATGGTCCGAGGTGGCCTTTTATAAAGTTTGTTTCAGACCTCTTACCTCCCACCAATATGGCCTACACAGTGAGCTCATTCTGTGTGTAAAAAAAACCTCTGTCACTAAGTGAGTTATTCTTGTGTACGTCTTGGAAACATGATCAAATTAATAAGCAGGTAACTATCACAATTTCTGTATTTGAGCATTGCTCAAGACATCCAAATCTACCAAAACAAGATCTGTGAGTTTTCATTTTTTTTGGCGTACTAGTATCCCCACCACCCAGTGTTTATAATGTTTTAAATGATCATTATTTCCTTTTCAGATACCTTGCTATCAACCTACCTTGGTTATCATCAGTTCTCAGAGTTTCACCTGGATAGTATATTTAAGTATGGAGAAGACAACAAATTACCTAGAGAGGTAAGTTATGACACTAGAGGGACAGTCGGAGCATTTTGTTATCAGCATAATATAACCCAATATCAGTATTGACATATTTTATGGAAGTGTAATGATGCTGCTCACCTTGGAAAGTGTTGAGATTCATTCAGTGAGCAGGTCATGGTGCCATGATTGAAGTGGTTGTCTTTTGAGTTTCCAGACACACAAGGCATTGGTTGAGTTCAAACCTCGAAATCTCAAGATTCCCACTCTTTCCTCTCTGATGATGGCCATCCTCGCAATAAGAGGTAGACAGCATTTGTAGGACAGTTTCATCAGTTTTATTTATTGGATTTACTGGATATCATTTTGGATAATATGGCACACATATTGAGCTCACACTGTGGTTTAAAAACATGTCATGTCTGGAAAAAAGTAGTTGTCAAAGGCTCGTGGTTTACACCAGACAGCATGATCCCATGAACCTGACCGACCTTATATATATGTGTGTGAGCTGACGTAGTTTGTTGAATTTGTGAATCCAGTATCAGTTCAAATTTTTTTGAACCTAAGAACTGTTAAGCTAGTTTCTTTTAATCTCTTTTTTGGTTTTTCAGTTATTTAAGTGTCCCAATGTGACGTATTTGTCCCTGAAATACAACAGCCTTGACCATCTGCCTGCTGACATAGGCCGTATGTCCAAGCTGGAGTACCTGGCCCTTACCAACAACAAGCTGCAGGTGCACTCCATTCCTTACTCGTTGACGTTTTGTCGCAAACTCAGAACGGTGCTCCTAGACAATAACCTGCTGGATGCCCTGCCTGGCTTTTTGCTCAAGATGCCGTCCATCGAAACAGTTCATCGCCATGGCAATCACAACTATTTTAAGGCAACATTCATGTGGTACCACACAGATGTCAACTTTCGTATTATCCCCGTGAGTGGTAGCAATGATCCCAACATGGATATTACTGAGACGTTAGAATTCTGGGCTGCCAAGTCCCTCATTGGCTCAAAAGTGGATTTCTATTCAGACCACGGAGTTGCTGTAGTGATCAAGGACTATATCTCTGATATTTATGACAACTTTAATATATGTAACTATTGTAACCAGGCGTGCCTGGCTAGTCACTCAGGTGAGTTGTTGTTCGAAGGTGGGCTTTATACATAGCCTTTCTGGAGTTCAGTTAAATGATTGATTGATTACTTACTTGTTGGTGAAAGGTAACTTGTTAACTGACGAGGTTGGTCATTTCTTTGTTAGGTGATCAGACACATCTGTAAATGAACATACAGTGGGTCAGTGTTACAGTAAGTGACCGCTTGTCCTGAATTGTGCTCAAACGTCATTCTGGAAGGTCTTTCCCCCACAGCTAACAAAGTACAGGAAATATTTCAGACAGTTTCACTCTTCACAGCCTAGCTTAAAAATACAGATATGTACTCTTTAATTCAGTGACCTTAAAGTCAGTCTTCTTGATTGTGCTCTCCTCAACATGTCTAAGTGGACTGCTACAAAAACAGGTTCCCCTTAATCCTGAACTAATTATGACACATCATCTAGCTATTCACAGTTTTGTAGACCATATGATGGTATAATTAATAAGAATGGTACGTTAGCTGCCAGCCCATGAAAAAGATGTACTCTTGGAACGTTGGGATTATTCGCCAAGAAGATGTACAATGTATACCATCAAACTTGTGATTGACACCATGTTCGGTAATCTTGAGTTTAAATACTGTTTTAACAATGAGCAGGAGCAACTAATAGCTACAACATGTATAATGTAAAAAAAGAATGGTGTAAGGCAGAAGGAGTTCACCCGAGGAATGTAGTCAAGTGATTTAAAAAGGGCAGTTTGCAAAAGTTAGGATGCTTGTTGATGCTTTAGTTACATTTGTGTTAATTATGCAGGAGTAGTTCATTTTTATTCAGTGAAACTAAGGTGACATAATTTCAGAATTACTCCAGTATGAGAGGTTTCAGGGAACCTGTTTTTGTGGCATACAGCTGCGACACTTTGAGGATAGAGCAGTTTCATGTTAGTGAATATAATGACTCAGGGTGAACTCAGAGCCAATGTCACATATGGATTGAATACATTTTGTGCATGTCTTTGTTGAAGCAGCTGAGAATAGTAAAAGATATGCAGAAGGTTTGCCGTTGCCATTTGATAGGTTGTGGATAAAGATGACCAGGTGTAGGTAATCTATCAGATGGGTCCTCTTTTGACCTGGTTGAGTGCACCATTAATCTCACACCTCTCAGGTCACATGTTCAAATCTGGCTCCTGCTGATTCTTCGTCACCATAATGACGTAAAAGATTTGTAAGTTTTCTGATAAGATGCAGTTGATTCTCATAGTCACTGCCCACCAGCCGACTTTTCTCAGTCCCTAAATTTGCACGCTGTTATGGTGGGATATTCTTAATGAAGCGCCAGTCAAGTAAAATACACAAATATAATCACTCTTGAGCATGTGTGGTTGTCTCTTTCCACAGGTTACAAAGTGATCACATTTAAGAATCCCTACTTGGGCAACACCTGTGTGCCTTTCCAACACTGGGCTTGTTCTATTGACTGTGCTAAAGCATTGGAGGTTCCAGCCAGAGTGGAGCAGATTGCAGCAGCACGGGACTTGGAAAGAAAATACGAGGACTATATCCAGGACTGTGAAAAGAACTTTATAGCAGATTTTGAGTCCGGTAAGCTCTGTGGCTGTGGCCCCCTCTTCAGGGATGAGACAGAGGCAGATCAAGACCAGATAACTCACAATTGTCATTGTACCATCATGTGATCGACTTTGTTCCTGCCTTTTTTTTTCTGTCTGCTGAAATTGATTTCACTCGATCAAAGTAATGTGAGATTAAGCCTGATCCCATCGGTAATTTTACACAGAATGTGACATTTCGTGATATATAGTTGTGGAGAAAAATGGGATTGAAGCTGAAGCATTCACTTGGTGGAATGAAGTTAAAAAAAAATAATTATGAAATGACTTAAACTTTGGATAATTGCGTCCTGTCACATGCTTGTTGTAGAAAAGTTAACAGTATTGTCAAAATACACATATATTACTTTAAAATGTGAAACTTTTAAGGAGACGTATTTAGATACATCAGTAACTAATTTTCCATTTTGGTTTTGTTATCATTTTTAATAACACCCAGATAAAATATGGCATATATACATGTACTTTTCATGTGACTCATAGTAACTTATTGATACTAGCTTGTTATTTAATATATTTTCTGGATTGTGAATTTACATTCAGAAAAGATGGCCTCTAATCAATACTGAATTAAAGTTATGGAAGGACTTTGGCTCTTTCATTTACATTGGGCCATTTTTTCTTTACTTCAGATACACACATAGTAAGTCATGTGGAAACTTGCAAGTATCTGTAAATTTTATTTTAAAATGAAGATTGACCAGGATAGTTCTTTGAAAAAAATTTCCGCTGTTAGAAAAATTTGAATATGTCCCATGTTGCAAATGGATGGTGGAGATTTGTAAAGTCAAGGCATGACACATGAAATATTTACATGACTACTATGAAATGTTTTAGATAATGTGGTAGATAGGCTTCCATTAAGACCATGGTCAGTATTCCCTTTGCCTGTTAAATCTGTATGCAATTCTTGGAGACTGTGATACATTTTGTGTAAATTGTCGTTGCATAGTTTACTGGTGTCCTCTAACACTCACAGTGCTTAACTTACAGGCAGTAATAAGGGGATAGCTTCACATTGCATTTATATGAAAGTTGGTGTTTGTAGTATAGCAAATGAAACGGGAGATAATAGCAAATAAGATAAAGTGACAAATAAAAATCACATGATGTCCAAACCGATTGTACTAGTGGACACTGTATGATTATGTGGGGATGTGTTCATAATCATACAGCAGAAGACGATCAGTGTATCTTATGTATACATAAGTTTATACTTTTATGTGGGGTTATCGGAGTTTGACCTGTGTGACCTTGAAAGGAAGGTTATTAACTAGTCATAGATCATTAAGGGAATACAACATTGTTACATGTTCTTTTTGATCTGTAGAAGCGGTGCAGATAGTTTTTGTGTTCAAACCATTTGTAAAGTGAAATGTTATGTTCTTAGTCCATTGGAGTTCTTGGATGTGAGAGTGATAGAGCTCTTTCTATAAACTGGGTTTGTACTCTCTTTGGTAGCTTTACCTGCTCTTCAGAGATCAGATCAGTAAAGTTACACATTGTTGTTGAATGATGTTCAGTGCACAAGTCTAGAAAATTAATGTAGTGAGTTGTTTTCTTCAGAAGGAAATTCTGTCTACATCAGGTCCTCCAATCTGCAATTGTTGCATATATCGACATTTTGTTGCCTTGAAATTCAATCTTCGTCTTCACTGTCACAATTCACAAGCCTGTACCAGCAGTATTAAGTGATGTGATATAGACTTGTTCAGTGTGCCTTAGAAACAAGCCATTTACTTTTAAAATAGAAGACATGTGGTTTAGTTAGATTCTGCCAGGTTATGGGAGAAAACCTGCATTTATTTCAGTTGAAATTGTGATCTTGTCTGTCTTTTTGCTCGTAAAACATAAGCTAGTGCTCTGTTATTGGTTAAAATCTTATGGACAGTTACATAAAGATATCTGGTACGGCAACAGCCACAGCCTCGGCTTCCATGGCAGGTGTGCGGACAAATGTCAAGCAATCTCCTGTTTCAACATTAGAAAAACTTTATCATATAGCCACAAAAGCTTAGCTATTGCAGTTAATGTAATTAGTGCATGAAAAATTGCACATTTATATCATGTCAAACTCTTTCAGTGGAACATCAGAATTCTGCTCATTTTACCCTAGGCAAATTGTATGGAAACTACAGAAAATTGTGACTTTTGTGGGACTTCATTTGTACCCTTGATGTTATACAGCTTAAATCTTATTGAATTATGGTGTTATTTCTGTTATATTTTGTACCCTTTGTATGTAAATTATTAATCTGGTCTAGTTTCTGTCTGAAGTGAAGCAGTTCTTGAACGCACTGAAACCCATATTTACATGCATGTGCTGTCTAGTTACATTACCTTAGAGTACACTCAGAATTTCAAATTCTTCAATTAATGAAGACATTTTTGCTCGTCAATGAAGGTTTTAATGAAGTTGAAAACTGATTTGTGATCCCCATTCTCAATCACCATGTTATCAGATCTGTTGCCTTATTCATACAGTTTTACCTGATTATGTTGATATAGTGTACCATTTCTCAGAGCTGTTGTAGTTATGGTACAGGTACATGTAGAGATCTATTGTTGCCACAGTTAGAGAACTACTGTTAGGTGCTGTGACAGTAAGAGCTGAGAGACGACATCTGTGGTGCTAGATTTTGTACATAGGTATTTCTTATAAAATGGAGGTGATTAAATCAAATAAACAGTATATGTACTTTTAGATGTTTCTTCCAATGTTACGCTGGTTACTCAGGTGACAACCTGTTATGCTGACAGCTGTATGTACATGTAAAGTAGTTCTTATGAGTAATTTGCACCTGAGTAGAGGACATGTCCATTATGGCTTTGAAAGGCCTACAAAAAGGATGGCCCCTCTCTACGTTCCAGAATAACTCCACAATTTCAAAAAGAAAAAAGAAAGACATTTCCTACAGCATCCCATGACATTTATATCTTTTTTATTTGGGGAATGCTGTATTTTATTTCATTTAAAGTTCTACTGGCTTTGTAAGTTTCTTCCTAGATTTATTATATAACATGTGCATGATGGATAGAAATTGGAGATGATGCCCTAGTGTAAGTGAAGAGACTTCTGTGGCTTTATTTTGTTTTAATTTTGTCTGTTTTCATGAGCTTCATATCGTTCAGTTTGATTTATTTATTTAATTTCGGGTATATGCAAGAAAAACACCTTCCAGCGGACTGGGTTTGAAACATACACATGAATTAACAAATGTCCATCACTAACCATGAAGGATGGTAGCCATGTTGCTGTGTGTACTACATATGCTGACAGAGTCAGTCCTCTACACACTCGTCCAGGACTGAAGACTAATCACGTAGACAGTGCGTGCTATTAAAGTGTCATTGACAGAATGTTGTCACACTTGTACTGTGGGATTCTGTTATTTTAAATCATGGGTCATGACATGACCATGTTATCATGACGTATTTGAATTATTTACTTGACAGCATTGTGACAGTGTTTTTTTTTTTTTTTTGATAATCACTTTCTTGTCTGATAATGCGCTTGTGTTGAACACACTACATGTATTTCTGTATGGTGCCTGAACATCCTGTGTAACTCCACATTCATATAGTATGTCCTGTATATTTGCTTCATGAAATGGGGCGAGTAACCGGTGCATTGGACACTGAGAAGTTGTAAACATGAGTGTCAGGCTCCTTGTGCTGTATAACATAACTCATAGAGAAAACATACTGATTTAAATTTGTGTGGTTAAATGATCTTCAGGCTGCATATAGCATTTGTTGATTTTTATTGTTTGATTTTTTTTTATATATACTTTTTTTTCTCTTTTTTTTGCTGCCATGGTTAGGAATAAACTGGTCACTACTCAGAAATCCATGTACAGTTTTGACATTTTCAGACAAAATTTAAGAGATGTTATAATACAATGTTTAAAACCCAGTGGGATTGTTTATTGTTATTTGTTCCATTTTGTCGTTCATACCCTTGCACTTTATGTTTTGAGAGGATTATGCTTTCATAAACTTTTGTCACAAAGACGCGAAACCTGGTGCATGGCGAAGTAAATGACTGATATAGGTTGGGCTCCTTTCCGGTCGTACGTGGGAAGATCAATCGTCAACTTGTGGTTGGTTGTAAGTTAAACACCAATGAAATAAATAAGTCAAACTGGGTTAATACACAGATTAATCCACATTCCAAACTCAGTAAAGAATGATGGGACATGGTTGGTCGAGGTTTTCATGAACATTTGTCTTAGATGGAGATAAAGCCGAAACACTCATTGAATAAGGTATTCTGAACGTTGTCATCCTATTAAGATGATATCACTGGACATGTAATTGTATATAATGCCATGTGGTAAACCATGCTGATTTGGCTGGCTATGCCACAAAATGAGAACCTCATTCCAAAGGGACATTACTCTGTTGTGGTAATTGATTGTTGTCTATTGATTGGGGAACATAATGAATGTAGTATTTAGCCCAAGTACTTTAGGTACTCAGCACGCCTTCTAAAAAAGAAATAACTAGGTCACGCAAGATGCATGCTCAATCCCAATCTTGGGAAGGGAATTTTCAAGATTGCTCTCCTCACATTCTTCTCGGTGAGGGAGGGAGATCCTCTTAGAGGCAGTAGATATTCAGGCATACTCTCTTGTGTGGTACGCACCATTAAGGCATACTTGTATGTCACACAAAGGAGAGATGATTAGTTTTAAGGTTGCCACAGGTTACTGGTTTACTTAAAGAGACTATTCTGCAGAATTATTGCAAATTTTTTTTGTTTAATCGATTTAAACTGAACCTTATATATTTTTCCTCCAATAGCCAACATCAGCACTTTCAGAAAATATCATCCTCGGTATCTTTCGATCTTCTGTTTTTAAGCAATCATTAATTTTCCCTAATGAAACAAAAAAATTATTGTATGCACGAAAACTAATGAGTGTTACAATATATGGCTGTAGAAGGCCACTCAGCAAACTTTGAGAGAGAACGTGTAACCAATGTTTGCGCCATCTGACCGACACTTTGGAACAACCTTGACATTATATGCATGTTCTTGAGTTACAGTGCACAATACTGGCTGTCCTGAAATTGAGTTCATGCATATTGCAAAAAAGTGAAAAAAGTGTCATCAAATACTTATATTTAAGACTACAGCAAGCAAGGTTACCATATTAATTCAAACTATATATACAATTCACAATACAGAAATTCTGCAGTATAGTCTCTTTAAAGTGCTGTGGGTTCCTCCACACACAAGCCTGGCAGTCCACGTTTAAATCAGTATGGTAATCAAGCATTAAGGGAATAAAATAAATAAATCAAAATGCACTGTTTAGAATGTGCTGTGTCATGCAATTATGTCTCGCTTAGTAACAGAAAAGCTTCAGTGTTCACAAATTCATTACGCTACCACGCCTGTAAATGATGAATAATGTTGTAAAATACATCCACCATGCCACCACTATTCATAGTACATACTTATACTGGCACTGTGCATTACTCCTTCCTCTGAGCTCTCAGTGCTGCGTGACATCATGCTGTACACACCAAGCATTACGTCCTTCCTTTCAGTGCCGGGTGACATCATGCTGAAGATACCAGACATGACACCTTACTCAGTCAAAGTACAGAGACACTCAAAACATCAGTGCTTCTAATCTTTCACTGCTGTGTGAGATCATGCTGAAGAAATGAGACATGACAACTCATCCTTTCAAAGTATACTGACATTCAGCCCACTAGGCCTTTCTCTTAACCATTCCCTCCTGGGTGACATCATGCTGAACACCCCAGACATGACACCTCACCCTTTCAAAGTATAGACACTCGGCACACTAGGCCTTTCTCTTGACCATTCTCCTGCTGGGTGACATCATGCTGAAGACACCAGACATAACACCTCACCCAGTCAAAGTATGCTGACAGTCAACACATCAGCCCTCTGAACTTTCAATACTGGGTCATATCATGGTGAAGACACCAGTCATGACACATAACCAAGTCATGACACACAGTCCAAGTATTCTGACACTCAACCCTCCAGTCCTTCCTCTGACTTTATAGTGGTGGGTGAGATCATGCTCATAACACCAGACATGACACCTCACCCAGTCGAAGTGTACTGACATTCAGCACACCAGTCCTTCCTCTGAACTTATAATGCTGGGTGAGATTTTGCTGAGGATACCAGACATGACACCTCACCCAGTCAAAGTCTACTGACACTCTGCACGCCTGTCCTTCCTCTGACATTGTAGTGCTGGGTAAAGTCATGCTGAAGACACCAGACATGACACCTCACCCAGTCTAAGTCTACTGACAGCTCCTCTGACATTTCTGTACTGGAAGCTACAAGTATCCATTTATACTTTGGTAACATCAGACCAGGTCAGCTAAGGCCTGACCCGTTCACTCATGATTGTAGGGTGCGTAGATGCAGGTCATCGTTAATAACACAACATTGCAGTGTCTGATGGCAAATTGAAGAAAGGCATGGTGCTTGGTTGCTACCTTTCTTTTCAGCAACAGCATCTAGTGTGCAAATCCAGTTATCCACTATTTCAAACCAGCTTTGTACGGCGAAGCTTGCTGAGCCACTGTAACTAAGACCAAGGAGCCGCTGTGTAAATGGAATAATCTTAGACATGCTCCCTACATGTAGCTAGATTCTGTGACACACAGTTTGATTTAGATCGTATCAGTGAATCCTACTAAAATGATTATTAAACCAGCCTTTAGTTGAACACGTATAGATCTACTACTTTAACAGGAGTTAAATTTCATGCTAAGGTTAAGCTTGCTTCATGATCCCATGGCCTCTAATCATATCACCATCTGGAAATTAATTTTGGCAACATTCTAATTGGAAAGCTTTAACTATTAAATCTTATTGACAACTTTTGGAGTTAGTTTAGTTATGCTCTGCTTTAGCATTGGGGGATGGATGCGATTCTCCAACCATGTGGCACTCAATGTGTGGGATCGATCCTGGCCATGGGCAAGGAAGTTCCCCTCTCATATAGCTTAAGACATCTTTAATGCATACACAGCAATTTGTAGTCTCACATTTGCTGAACTCCAGGGGGCCATTTCACATAACCATTTCTGACCTATGTCAAAATTTGAAACACGACTTTAAAGCTTAACCCTGAGCCCCACAAATTAGAAATGTGACAACTGCATTAATGTTATGTTCGCGCAAATGGGTCCAAAATTCCACTTTCGTAACTGTAAGCTTAGCACTGAAACAAGATTTTACATTTTGATTTCAGTCAGAAATGACTTTGTGGAATTGGCCTCAGCTATCATTTGTGACGTCGCACACAGCTCTGTAGATGCTGAGTGCAACACAGGGTTGTTAACTTAATTGGGAAATGTTGGTGGTTTACCTAGGGCACTGCAGTTTCTTCCAACCACAAAACTGATTTCCATGGCTATGTGGATAATTCTTGAGTATGGTGCTAAACGGCAACCAAATGAGACAAATACCACAGCTTCGCAGACATGGGCAATCTTTCCTGCCTAAAATAACGACATTTTTGGAGCTAACTGACTATTTACACTGTTATTCGTTCATTGTCAGGGAATAATAAACAGCTCGGCTCAAGTCACCACTGCATAGGATATAGGACTTTGTCATGAGAACAAGAAGTACATGAGGTAAATAAATTTCTAAAGTAAACTGTCAGTATGCTCAGGCACTAAGAAGAAGCCTGTAATTGCTAAGTAACAAGGACAACCCCCTCCCCCAAAAACCAAACATGAACACAATGTATATACCATGGAGTTGTTTATTTATTTTTTTTATGATAAATATGCCATGATAGTCACAATACAATGTCTCCACCACAATGACTGCATACATAGGGTGCATATGTATCTTAATGCATTCCAATTTACAGGCTAGTCAGCTTGGGTTGTCGAATGTGAAAGACATATCTAAGCTATTGCTTTTGATACAAATTACAATCATGACAAAATGGTCCCTCTTTTGTCAACAGTGATGGTTGTTGGTCAGAAAGTGTCCAAACGTGTGACTTTGGCACAGTGGTAAGTTATAATAGCCAAAACAACAATAATGTCATTATTCATGTAATGCAAAATCTCGCTTCTCAATGTGAATTTGCTTCAATATCATACAACTGACAGGTGGACCAGAGTCTATCTGATAAAATGCTAATCTCGCACTAAAACATGATTTGGCATTACATGAATTTCACACCAACAATAAATTTGGCGCACTCCACATAATTTTTCAGTGCCCGGATACTATTATTTATTTTTGCCATTACTATTTAGCACCGTTAAAATGCACACAACTTTTGGACACTTTGTACATGGCTTGTTGTTATGGCTAAATGTGTACATCAATAGATCTGTTAATGTACAGTCTTGACTTTGCTATATCCAGAATCTATCATGATACAGACTGTTGCCAACTCAATCCCACATCACACACCCACATTGCTTAGCTCAGCTTTAACCGAAGCGGTCCAAATTTTCAACATCTGAAACATGTCAGAAAATTCAAAACACAACAGGTAGAAAATCCGAAATACACAGTGTAAGGTGGAATGTGGAATGAGAAATGCTGTTCAATATAACTAGTCTGTTCTGTTTATTCACAAATAAATGTATAGCTTCAAAATTTTTGGACAAATTAAAATGCCCCTAATGAGCGACAATAACCAACAGAGCTTCTCATATCACATATTCCTGTAATCACTGTGTTTGGAGTCCCATATGGAATTATTTACAACGCTACAAGACCCTCACCAAATACTTAACCACTTGACCCATTCGTTAAAAAATCTACAGCTGATATGTACACTGTTACTAAAACTTGGACCATTGTAATTCATATAGATTAATGAAAAAGAGTGTGCTTAATCACAGAAATAAAATAATTAATGTCTCCAGTGTAATGACCTCAGTAAGCACCAGTGCATCACCTCACAGATGGACACCTTTTCTCTGACTAAAGCTTTCCAAGTCCAAGCGGTAAACACTTGTTCACTTCTCTGAGGTCTTTCTGTAGCATTCTTTGATTAGCTGATGTAGCTTTTATACACCATAATCGAAGAGAAAAATAGAAGTATTTCTATTACCCAAACAGCCATTTCTTTTAGTTTCCAGGATCATAACACACAGACCCTCAGGTTAGAACATGCTACTTTGAGGTGAGACCTTAAGTTATACACATACATACATGTTTGACCTTAAATATTATAATGGTTTGTGTACTACAATAAGAGACTGTCATAATGGCTTAAGACAGTGGGTGTCATCTGTTTCCTAGGACATCTTTTAATATCGCACTGCTTGACATGGGTTTGTTTTGAGTTGGCAGAACTGGGGTAATGACACCCTCCCGGGTAGCGAGTGGAGCAACCACAGGCAGCGCAGGTGATAACGAGCTAGAGATTAGCAGATGAGAGTCGTGTGGGGAAGAGCGCCCTCCCACCTGGACGGGCATGACGGCGTGGCGTGGGGCAGTGAAAGGGTTGAACTGAGGTTGGCGAGCACTCTTGTCCTCTCTCTCTTTCTCGCGGTCATGTTTGTGCTTCTGCCTCGTCTCCTGAGCCATTTGCTCAGCGGGCAGCTGCATTATAGGAGGCGGGGGACTGGATTCCTTCTCCAAGAACTTCACAAACAGCTCAGAAAATGACTAAAAGTAGAACATATTGTTGTACATGTAGGTATAGTTGTATACTTATATCTATCCGTCTCTTATCCCAGCTCATGCTCACGAAGAAAAATGTTTTCCCCAGACTTTCAAGGGCCATATATCTAACATGTATATTTTCTAGCATTTTTAAGGACAATTCAGTTATGTCAAAACCTGCACGTTTAGATTCATAAACACCATTTTGGAAGTTCACTTTCTGGTATATTTTGAACATAAGGCAAGATGATATTTAACACTGAAAAATCAAGTACTTTCAAGGGCGTTCATAATTTCAGGGAAAGTTATCAACAAACTTCTATTACTTTCACATATTGAAATTTCAATGACAAGTGGTCAGAATCCTGTCATACCATGCATTTTGTTCATGTTGTAAAACCCATTCCATACCTGGCTCAGGCTCAGTATGACAGATCACATTCACTAACTATCAAAATACAGTGTAGATTCTAACAGATCCTTCCTACAATAACACAGCCTTCCACTCTGCCCTTGCTTCTTCCCATCACCTACCTTATCTAAGCCTCCCTGACTCACTCTGGCAGGGGAGTGCGGGGGTGTTGATGGAGAGCGGCCAAACCTGAGGAACCCTGGGATCCAGCTCCCCTGGGGGTCCCCGACCACCTGGTCACAGGGAAATCACATGTTAGCGCAGGAGGGCACAAATGATCACAAAGGTTGACCCGATTATCAAGAACAAATGAAACACAAATGGTAGCTGAGATTTTACAACGTCTGACCCTGGCACAAATGATTGCAAGGGTTTACACAATTATCCTTGAACAAACGACATACAAAAGTTACATGAATTTTTACGTTTCTGACCCTTAGTTTTGTTCACAGAGAGAGACCTTTCCACAACTTTAAGATCACCATGCATTTAAAACGTTAGTTATGAATGATTACAGTTCTCCAATATTGCAGTCTCTTCAACATGCATGTATGCACACCGTGAAAATTTCAGCTTGAGACATATGGGGTTCTCTTTTTATGTGGTCCATAAAATTTTGATATCATTTTCTACATTTGCTGTAAAACTTTGCTGAAAAAGTGCCTCTGGACACAAAGAAAGGTGATAACATATTACCATTGGAGATAAAATTCATATTTTGAATCAGTTGGATATCATCCGAACAAGCCATTAATACCTTTATAAGTTCAACAGAACAGATCTTTTAGATCAAATTCAACCGTATGAACTGGACTTAATGAAAACAAGCAGTCACCTTGTGGAAATCTTCCTGTGAAAAATTGAGCACCACTCCTATGACTCTGAGGGCTTCATTGCGTTTGCTCTGGGGTGTGGACAAGTAGCCCACCAGCAGATTCTTCACCAGCACCCTGGGGACAAATGGGAACAAATCGTACATGTACATATTTATTTGACTGCTGTTTACTCCGTACTCAGTAATATTTCACTAATACTTTGGAAGCTAGCTTTACTGGTGGGAGGAAACCGGGCACAACCAAGGGGAAACCCAGACCCATTGCTGGCAGACCCTCTGGTCTTAAAGGTCTTAAAGGTCCTTAAAAACAGCAGACATATACAACTGGAATAACCTTCATTTGCTCAGCACAATAGACAGACAAAACTGTGCTTTTATTAAATTAAAACATTATTGTTGCATATTCTTTCTGAAGTTAAGCTTAAATGCTGAAGTCTTCAGTATTTATACATGCAAACTGAGCGTACATCAGGGTAGGGCTTACTAGGTTCTAAGAGGAAGGCTCTCCTTTAACATAAGACACATTTATATATATACATGTTCAGTAAATCTTGACACAAAATGTTCACAATTCTTTGATGACACTGAGTATTATATCTATGCATGCCTCTTACGATTCATTTATTTGATTGGTGTTTTACGCCTTGCTCAAGAACATTTCATTCATGAGATGTATAAGTCAACTCTTACTTGTCAACTTTAGCCTCTGATGTTGTTGCTAATTTCTTCTTCTCATCTTCACTAGATTGCAGAGCCTGTTCTCTCAGTTGAACTGTAAGGTACAACACACTGTGTCTTAGCAGACTATCCAGATAAAGGGTAACACAAGGCCCACCACCATGGCAACAAACAAATAGCACGCATGAAGGATGTATTCATACAGAGACAGGTTCATGATGAGAGTGGGGAAGCAAAGCACAGTGACTTTCCAGACTGACAATGCAATTAATATTTAGTATGACACACTACTGATGAGACAGCAGGCCTTAGTCCATACCTACGCGACCGGGAACAAAATGACACTAATATGACAATGACAGGAAAAAACACCCCTAAACTTCTTTTACAATGAAGTATTTTTGAGTCTGTGGTAGAAATGACCTTTGAATGATTGCATGATGGCTTTAACAAACCCATAGAGATATACTAGATAATGTAATCGGTTGGTTGAGAAATCTGCAGTAAAAATAAGCTACATAGAGCGTTACAGAGACAAGTTGAGTAACATGTGGCAGCTTGTAGGGACAGGGGTGGGGCAGCAAGGCCAGCTGAAATACAGCGCTGATCACATGCAGGCTGTACAGGACAGGGCGATCTGAGAATATCACAGAAGGTACTGACCGGTGAATAGCCCTCAGTACCTGATGTAATACTCAGAGATAGCCAGTCCCAGGCTCATGCACATTACCACAAAGGCAAGACAGCATAATGGAACATCCCTACATTGCAGGTGGCATTATAACACAGAACAGCACTGCGAACAGGCAGCATCCCAACATTACAGGCAATATTATCACAAACAGTACAGTGCTGTGGACAGGCAAAATTCCAAACATTACTGATGGCATTACCACAAAGAGTACAGCACTGTGAACATACAACATCCCAGCATTACAGACGGCATTATCACACACACCAAATAGGACAATGCAATGCTTATACCACATTCCAACACTATTACTGTGTACTTCATCACACACACCAATCTTGACAAAGGTGTGAACAATCAACATACTAACATTATGAGTCTCAAAATCTGCCGCCTCCTCAAAAAAATAAAAAGGAAAGAAAAAAAAGAGAAAAAGGCCACACCAACAATGCATTATTATAGACATTATCACAACACCAGTGTGTAAGGACACGCAACATTGCATAACACTGTTACATGCAAGCCCAATCTCCATACCAATACAGCACAAGTGGACAGGTATCTGTCATTAGCTCGAGTTTGCATTATCCAGACAGTATTTCTCCAAAGACAACAAAGAAAGACAGCTAGGTAGGCTATTACATGTACAAACAATTTGGAAACAAGCATACAACAAAAAAAATTTATGTTGCCATAATGACAATGAAATGACAGTTGAAAAGCTATGCTGACAGTGTTGGGCAGAGCAGAGGAACATCTGTGATGTGTACTTACTGTTAGGGTGGGTTACAAACTCCTAGCATGCACAGGTGACCTCTGACCTCACAGTGCGCAGCCAATCACCAAAAATGCTGTCACCAGGTGCACCGCCTTATTACCATGCAGTGGTACACGGACTGCCATATTACCATGCAGTGGTACATGGACTGCCATATTACCATGCAGTGGTACATGGACTGCCTTTTTACCATGCAGTGGTACATGGACTGCCTCATTACCATGCAGTGGTACATGGACTGCCTCATTACCATGCAGTGGTACACGGACTGCCTTATTACCATGCAGTGGTACATGGGCTGCCTTATTACCATGCAGTGGTACACAGACTGCCTTATTACCATGCAGTGGTACACGGACTGCCTTATTACCATGCAGTGGTACACGGACTGCCTTATAACCATGCAGTAGTACTGCCTTAATACCATGCAGAGGTACAACAGTTATCACAGTCTTAATATCAAGGCTGCTTAATAATAGACAAATGTCTAAAATAATCTCACAGCAGAATACATGACCTCTGAATCCATATCCATTGTAAGCTTGCTGCCTGCTCTAATTTTCAATGGCAAAATGAGTCAGTTACTGTACGCATAACAAGCGCCTTAGATTAAAATGATGAAGTACGATAATACATTCCAACTAATACAGTAACACATAAATCAAAATCCACTGAGTTAGTCCATGCCGATTAAACAGACACTTGTGTAATCTCGGCTAGTAACTTGAGAGGATTGATTCAAACTCAGAATTACCAGCTGAGATTAGACAAACATCTACAAACATTAAACAACATTCCAAAATACAAAACCCATTCCATGCCAAACCGCCTTGTCAAACACTGAAAGTGAAAGTAACACATTGAGAGTGTCAGCTGTTAATCTCGGGTAGTCTCTCATGTTAGTAGTGGTGGGTTGTTCACAGGAGGCGCTGTTTCCCCAATACCAGCGAGAATCCTGAACCTGAACTTATTCAGAATTACCAGCTGATATTAAGAAACCAGGCTGTTATCACAATCCATGCAGTTAGAGCAATCTTCTTCGTTTCCGATTATTTACCTTAATCAGACAAACAAACACAACAATCCCTTATCCATGCAATTTATGTCCATACTGTGTGTGCAGTGGTTTTGATAGACACTTGTCCAACCCCTGCTAGCAACCTCGAGGTGAAGACTGTACTCTGGCTTACCAGCTGAGATTAGACAATGGTCTAGACAGTTATATGAACTAATATATCTCTATCTTCTACTATAAAGTGATCACTAAAATATCTTTGAGGGAACTGGACTATGTTTATCCCTCAACTTTTTCCTGAAGACATGGGCACTTGCCTGACTGCAATTAATGTGCACCATTGTAGATGTACATGTAACTTAATTGTATTTCCACTAACAACCAGGGGGAGTAACTCTGTTGTGTGTCAAGTGAGCTTATCTGTTTTAAGAGATACAGAACATATGTTTCAGGGCATATATGTAAATATATCACAGCAAATGCTATTCGAACCTGCAAAAACTATCTAGATCAAAATGCAGAATTTAACAGCATTCAAGTTTATGACTGAGAAAAATATTTGGCAAGGAAAACACCTAAGTATAAAGACAACTAATTTCGTTTTCATTAGGTATCTGTACAGTTTTGGGGGAGTATCACTCTCTTGAACATGTACTACAAATGCTCTATAATAAAATACAGGTAAATGCATTGTCAGGTAATCTACCTTGCCCCCTGATGAATGAACACTGACCCTAATCATAAGATGAAATTCCCCATATCAGTCTGTTCCTAACTGTAAGATGAAATTCCCCATATCAGTTTGTAACTGTAAGATGAAATTCCCCACATCAGTTTGACCCTAACCGTAAGATGAACTTCCCCACATCAGTCTGATCCTAACCGTAAGATGAACTTCCCCACAACAGTCTGACCCTAACCGTAAGATGAACTTCCCCACAACAGTCTGATCCTAACCGTAAGATGAACTTCCCCACAACAGTCTGATCCTAACCGTAAGATGAACTTCCCCACAACAGTCTGACCCTAACCGTAAGATGAAATTCCCCACAACAGTCTGACCCTAACCGTAAGATGAAATTCCCTACATCAGTCTGACCCTAACCGTAAGATGAAATTCCCCACAACAGTCTGACCCTAACCGTAAGATGAAAGTCCCCACAACAGTCTGACCCTAACCGTAAGATGAACTTCCCCACATCAGTTTGATCCTAACTGTAAGATGAAATTCCCCACATCAGTTTGATCCTAACTGTAAGATGAAATTCCCTACATCAGTCTGGCCCTAACCGAAAGAGGAAATTCCCCACATGAGTCTGACCCTAACCCTAAGATGAAATTCCCCACATTAGTAAGAGTTGGCGAGTAAATGCTTAGGGTTTCCACATTCATTATAAGACAAACAAATATGCTCAAGTGACAAATCTGCCATGTATGATATTTTACTGCTTTTGGAGAGAGCTCAGTGTCATGTTCCAGAAAGAATGATTATAGCTTACTGCCACATCAGCAATATTTCAGCCATATCAAAGCGAGTTACCTTCCAGTTATGCTTACTACATGCATTTAACACAAAATCCTACCAAACTGTAATGTAATTAATAAAACCACAATTAGTAATGAAAATACATCACAGCCATAAATACAGTAAAGTATACAACAAACAAATCAACAACCATGTACTGAATGAGTACACAAACTATCAAACAGTGTGAGATGATGCGGCCTATGCTCCTGATGCACAAATAGCTTTAGTGACTGAGGGTCTACCTTCTTCTCGGAGAGCCTGGATGGTAGCCTCCTTCTTATCCACCTGTTCACTGAGCCTGGCTGCAGCCTCCAGACCATCTGAGGCCTCCTCTAGTTTACCCTGTAACAAATGTGCACAAGCATACAATAACGTGCTGTTTTAGACTTAGAAATATAGATGCAGGTATGCGAATGAAATAATAATCATGGACAAATAAAGGCACCTACACATTATTTTTTTTTTCACATTTTAAAATAAATTTATTCTTCACTTGATATGAATCCCAGCAATAGGATCAAAACATTCTGTAAACATTTAAAAATGCCAGGAGATGCCTTTTTACTGCTAAGTGGGTTTCTGATAAAATGTCCTGTGTAGTGACTACAGGTACTGTACCAGTATTGAAAGAGTACTGTACCTGACTCATGTATAAGGTAGCTTTCTCTCACTTTCTTTCATACCATACAAGTATCTTCCTTTTTTATGAAAAAACATCTGTACCCATTAAAACATTTAGTTGACAGGAAATTTAAGAACTATTTTCTCTGTTTATTACATACCTTTGTGTCTGCCAGTTCTGACCTAAGCCTGGCTACTTCACTGGTCAACTCAGCAATCTGGGAGCGATAGCGGTCAGTCTCTGTGGCCAGTGTGGACTCTCTGTCTGTAAACCCCAAAAATCAGGACATATGTATGTATAAAGGATGAACAAGACACCAGACCCAAAAAATGCACATGTAATGGTGTGAGATCTAAGGGAGTGTAGGAGGCACTTTTGCCATCTCTGCTGAGACAGTTACATCAGCTTTTGGTTGTATGGCTTGCATAATTAAATCTTCGCATAATTATGTAATATCTTTTTTCATCACATGCTTACTGCTTGTTTGTGACCTTTTTCTCCTGTTTATTTTTCTTCAGATAGTTTAAATTGAATGAATGAATGAATGATTATGACTTAATGCCACACTGACAGTATCTCAGCCACATAGTGGCCATAAGTTGAATGAATGTTAAAATGAAATGAAAGTCCAGCTAATCATAGAAGTAACATACATATATGTAGATGTATGACTGCCTCATTTGCGAATGTGGACATGACAACAAAACATCTTTCACAGCGTGTGTATCTCCTCATTTCACTCACCCTGCTGAAACTGTTCCAGGACCAGCTGAAGGTTGGCCAGGGAGGCGCAGTACTGCTGACATTGCTCCTGGAGCAGCGCCACCTGGTGGTAGGCTGCATCTCGCTGACTGCCAATGGCTACCAGTTGTTGTTGTAAACTCTCTAGCTGCTGACCAGCATGTGCACTGAGAGACAAAAAGATCAGTAGTTACCATGTAGAATAATTCTTCAACGTCAAATACTGTCTCACCATTCTTATTAAAAATACACAGTCAACCCATAAACACAGTAAGCAAAGGGGTCTTAATTATAAGACTGTATGCAATTACATGTAAATACTGATTACAACAAAATATAGGTAGAAAGTAATTTTTAACTTGCAGAATTCAAAACACTTTGGCTTCACAAGACAAGGAGACTCTTTTGAAGATGAGAAATTGGAAGAACTTTCTTGATCATTTGTAGAACACTCCATTATCACAATACTGAAAGTGAAGTCTATAATGACTATAATGGGACAATGTAATGACAAATGTACATGAGGAAGTGAACAGTGTAGTGTTACTTGTGTCTAATTACAGACTCACTTGACATTTTCTACAGCGGCGGAGGACGATAATACTTTCTCCTCTAGACTTGCCAGTCTGTTCCTCAGTTCCTTCTCTCTCTCCTCAGCTGCCAGGGCTTCCTGTGTGTACCCTTCCTCAATCTGTACACACAAATACACGTGTCAGGTAAACACACCAGTATTCCCCAATGTCTTCAAATACAGAATGTTTTATATACATATAACAGTATTCCTCTGTGTACACACAAAAATACCAGTACCATATGTGTATGTACACATGCGAACACCAATCAAATAAATGAAGAAATAAATCCTACACCTGTCCTGAATGAGACCTCTCCTAAAATATTGTGATCTTGACTGCTTAATCAGTACAATCTCTGAATTTACCACATTTCAACAGTTTAAACATTTACAAATCCAAAATATAGCTGCTAAAGCAGCAATGCCGGGGTTCAAGCCAGCAGGGCCTCATGTGCATGTGTGCAACACTTCTTTCTTTCTTTCTACTACACATATACAGTAGACAAACAGCCTTTTGCACTCCGCGATTTTCAGGTTTACCTCTGTAACAGTTTTCATTCAGGTTACATGCAAAAAAGGGGGAAATTGCACATTTTCCAATTTTGATCGGAATTTTTGACAAAAGTAAGCATTGCAGGAAAGAAATAAGACCAGATTCGTGAGCTAGACGTCAAACTACGCTGAGCAGCAGACTGACAATATATGTACATTAACTCTAGACAGTAATGCATTGTATATGCATTACTTAGCATACAGATGTAAATGTACCAAATATATAAAATTGGCCTTTTGTAAAATTTTGAAGCTGTGTAGATTCTGTACTTATTAAGATAGCTCAAAGATTTTCAGCACACATGCAGTATATATATATAGCACTTTCCACTGAGTGATCTTGATCTTTAACCATTTTTTGTCACATCACCTGCAAATTTGGGGGAAACAACACTTTTTTGCACTTTGATTGCAATTTGCGACAAAGGTATCCATCAGGAGGCGAGATATAAGACCAAATTCGTTATCAGGGTGTCAGACTACGTCACGTAGCATATTTACGAGACTCAAATTCGAAATTTCTGTTTTCACATGATATCACTTCTGGTTCTGGTTATTTGCTCACACACTGTACCCTGTTTCTGTCCAAATAATCTAGAGGCAACAGTAGTTACATATGCAAAAGTTCAGGTCAATCGAACTTACAGTTCTGAAGAACATGGCCCTAAAAACTTTTCCTATCAACCCAATATGGCGGCTAAGTCACGAGATTGAGGACACCCAAACCTTTACTCACAAAAGACAGTTTCCAGGCCTACTTCCCTACCTAAATTTCATGCACTTCTGCCTTGCCATTGCAGCTGCAGAAGTTTTTCAAGTTTGAAACTTGCAAAAATGGAGATTTCTTTTTGGCATGTACTACTTTCGCTTTGCTGACGCCATTTACGGTTATGTAAAATTGTCTCCATGCCTTGGGATGACGTTAGGCCTTCAGGCTATGTCTCTAACTTCATTGGTTATGGAGATATAATCACTTCCCATTTTGAGGACGCTGATGACAAAATTTGCACATCTCAAATCAGCGTGCAAAACTGCATCAGATAGGACTATTTGTCAGACATCATCTGTACAAGTGTAGAAATTATCAGCAAAAAATGATTCCTTTCATCACATGATAATTTCATCCAAAAGTGAGCTCGTACAATTTTCAACACAGAAAGTCCTTGTTATCACGCTGTGTTTACCTATGCTTTGTGCAACTGCAGTTTAAATTTCAGCTCAATCACACCAGACATTCACAAGAAGATTTTTAAAGGTTTTCATCAAAATGCAATATGGCTGCCAAGTCACGTGATCAACTGTTTCCAAAAATTTAGGTGCCAAACTTCATGTCTGTAGCTAAAATATACTCGAATTTCATAACTGTGAGACTTGCCATTTTCTCCAAAAATATGGGAGAAATTTGTGAATAATAATAATAATAATAATAATAATAATGTGAACAAAAACAATATTCAAACCTGAATAGCTTGAACCACTAATAATGTACACATCATGGTTTAACCTGGTTTTCTCAATTTATCAACAACTTTCAGTCAGTATGTACCTGAAGGAGATGGTTCCGAAGTCTGTCTAGTTCTCCATTCAGTTTCTGTTCCTTCTGTTTGTGTTTCTCCACCTTTGGAAGAAAAAAAACCCCAAAATAGAGGAGACTGTTATCCATGTTAATACAGTATTTATCTGTAGTTGTAACATCATTATAATAGCAACTATTATCATGCTTGATAAAGAGATTCCACCACCTGTTTGTTAACTGAATACTGGATATACGTATATATGTATGTACCAATATATATGGTACAGTGAACAAAAAACAAAACAAAACAATAATACTTACTGGTGGTGACTATGACTATCGATTGGTAGCACTTAGTCACTTATAACAAATATGTAATTTATGACAAAGTACATCCCAAGGCAGAAAATGATGAGCTTTACTCCAGGGGGATGAGATAAGCTTCTGGTAAATGGGCCGTGTAAGTCCTCACCTGTTCCCTCAGCTGGTCTGCCTCCCCCTGGCGCTGTCGTAACACGATCATCAGCTGATCCTTCTCCTGCTGGAATACCTGCGCCTGCTGATTGACGGCTTCGTTGTCTCGCAGCAGCCGGTCCAGCTGCCCTTCCTGGCCATCCCGCTCCTGTAACATGGCCGTCAGCGTGGCGCACTTCTCCTTCAGCATAGTCACCTCAAACTCCTTCTCCCTCAACGACAGCATCGCTTTGTCATTGGATTCGTGTAATACCTGTATTTGCGAGCTTTGCTGTTCCTTCCCATGTTCTGCGTCCATGGAATCCTGCCGAGCCACCTCAACTTCTCGTCGCAAACTCTGCATCTGGAATGACAGGTGCTCTACCTGCTTTTTGTAATTGTTCTTCTCAGTTTCTAGACCATTTGTGGACAGTTCCAACTCATTAAACTTCTGAGTTAGAGAGTTTATTTTGGCCTCCTTAGTTTGGAGATTTTGTTGACACTGAGTAACTCGTTCTTGCAGTTTGCTAGCTTCCTGAGCCTTCATATTATAAGTACTAACATCCACAGTCTCTGACACATTTGACCTCTGCACCAGTTCGCCGTACTTCACTTCCAGCTCTGTATATTTCTGTTTATAATTTATTAGTTCATTCTGTGCCTTCAGAAGGGCTTGTTTTTTGTCCTCAAATTCCGGCACCAGATTGGCATAGTCTCGTTGCACATTTTCATATTTTTCGTTTTCGGTGTTGATGTAGGCAGTGAGTCTCTGGACCTCATTATGATAAGCCACACTCTCCTGGTGTTTCTGATTGACAAAGGCCACCATTTGGTCACGCTCAGCTTGGAGAACGGCCAGCTGTTTGCTCAGATTCTCCTTGTCCACCATCAGACTGCTGATCTGAGAGCCGTCCTGAGAACTGTCCTGTAACACTTGAACCAAGGTCTCGTTCTTCTGCCGTAAAGCCTCGATCTCCATGTCTTTGTCACGTATAATCCTTGACAAATTCTGAACCGCCTCCTTCTGCATGTCTTCATTCGGACTACCTTCTCTCTTCCGCACCAAATGGTTATTGTCTTGTGTTAATTTATCTAGCGCGGTTTTCTCAGCAGATATTATATTCATGAGTCTATGAACTTCACTTTTTAATTTACTAGATTCACGTGACTTCTCATTCATCACAGCTAAAATTTGTTCTCGTTCAGTTTTCAGAGCACGGATTTCGTTCTCTAGTTTATGGACATCGACAAGAGTTCTCTCCCCTCCAGAGGTTAAAGGTTTACTCTCTAACATCTTCATTAGGGAGGAGTTACTATTCTGCAGTTCAGTGATCACCTGATCTTTACTCTTAATAATACCTTGTAACTGTTCTATCTCTGCTGTCACACTATCGTTAGAACCATCTGACCAATCACCAGACAGACGGCCATTGACCTCCGGCTGATGACCTTCCCTAGAATCCCTGTTCACTTTATTTCTGGTTCGACCTCCGGCTTCTGTTTCATCGAGATCCAGTGTCCCCTTCTCTGGGTACTCAATGGCTGGTAGGTTGGACATGTGAGTTGTGCCACCTTCTTTTTGCTCCAGCAAGGGAAGCTTGTCTGACTCAATCAGTGACGTAGCACGGTGCAAGCGCTGCCTGGTGTGGCTAATCTCGGTCTCTTTCTGCAGTGAGGTTTGCTGCAGCACCGCTATCATGTCATCCTGTGTGGAGACTCTGTGGGCATACTCCTGTAGTTCCTTGCCCTGGAGGTGTGTTTTGTCGTTCAGTTCTCGTATACTCGCTTCCTGGTCACCCACCAGCTGAGTCAACCTGCCCACCTCCTCTTCTAGGGCTCTAACTTTGTCCCCTGCCAAGGTCAGCTCAGACTCCATGGCAGTCATAACATCCAGGGTCCGAGTCTGCGACTTCTCACTATCTATGCTCGAGTCTTCGCTTGTTATTTTCATTGTCTTAAGTTCATCTTCCAGTTTTCGGTTTTCCTCGCGCAACCTACTCAACTGTGTCTGAGTCCCCTCCAGAGTTTCCACCTTTATCTCTAAATCACTCACATTCTTCTCCTGTTCCTCAATCTTCTCTGTCAGGTGTAAATTTTCTCTTCTCAAACTCAGAATTTCTGCCTCTTTCTCACTGACCAATCCAGATAGTTGCTGCTGACTCTCCAGGGCTGACTGCATGGTTTCCCTGGAGTCCTCCAGGTCAATTCTCAGAGCGAGGATCTCCTCCTCTAACTGCGAAATCTTCACATCCTTCTCATGGCTCACCAGTATACTCTTACTGTGCTCTTCCTGGAGTGCACTGCTGTCCAGTACCTGACCTTTCTGTATATCATGGATATAATTCTCATAGTTTCTGTGCTGCTTTTGTAGTTTTTGTTCAGACTGGTCCAGCTCCTTTTCCAGCTCGACCTTTTCTGCACGCAGTGCCTCCAGCTGCGTGTAGAGGGCTTGGTTCTCAGAGCGCAGCACCTCCTGTGCATCCACGCCAGTGCTCTGTCCACCAGTTCGCTGTACTCCTTCCTCTAACACTGCCTGGCCGGTGCGTAAACTAACCACCTCAGCCTTGGATAGGTCAAGCTCTGCCTGCAGAGCTGTGATCAGGGTCTGCTGCGTCCGATTGTCCGTCAGGCTGTCATTTAGCTGACATTTCAGCTCCTCTAGCTCTGTCTCCAGCTGCTCCTGTGTGGAGGTGTCAAATGCGGTGCTCTCCTCCAGTGCTTCCAGTTGCTGCTCTGCTAACTGCAGCTTCTCCATGGTGCTCCTGTATGCTTCCTCAGCGGCCTCACACTGCTGCTTGACCTCGGCCAGCTTCTCTCGTGTCTCCTCCACCTCAATCTCCTGTAGCCTCACCTTCTCCTGCAGCTCTTGTTTGTCCATGTGTAACTCATTGAGAGCCTGCGCCCCGTCACCAAGCTGCTCAGACTGCTGCTCCTTCTCCAGCTTCAGTTTCTCATACTCACGCCTCATTCGCTCCAGCTCCAGCGACACTTCAGACAGATCATGAGACTGATCACGTGACTGGTCAGCAGCTGTGGCTTGCAGCTCCTGCAACTGGCCGTTAAGCTGGTCAATGCGGGAATCTTTCTCCTCGACCTGCGCCCTGAGAGTGTCTGCCTGCTGGACTAGACTGTTCCGTATTCGTATCAGCTCCTCAGTCGCCTCATTATGCTGGCTATCTAGCTCCTCTAAGCCTGCCTCCAGCTCAGACTTCTCAGTGGTCAGGTTTAGTACCTCCTCAGTCTTCTTCTCCAGCTGATTCCTCACTTCCTCTAGCTCAGACACACCTAAACAGCAACAACCAGCATGGAATCAGACGACTAATTAATTAATTGCTATTAAAGCTCTCAAGAAAAAAGCAATTTTAAAGACAAACAGGGGTCGCAGAATGCTGCTTTTGGTGTGCAATCTTGGATTTTTCCATCATTCTACCTTTCAGCCAAATTTTAAATGAGGAATAGAGCTTTCGGAATCACGCAAAATAAGTGATTTCGTCATGTTTGAAATCTTAGGTCAAACAGACCACCAATTATAGCAAAATTATTTTCCACTCTTTGTAAATCAAATAACATAACAAAACATGCCTAAAACTATTAATTATCTCCAACACCATTTGGAATCCAATACACTGGACCATTAAATACTTCATAACCCTACACACTCAATTTGTATGAGTACAAACCTTTAGACTGATCAACGTCCTTCAGTAATTCTTCATTTTTCTTTTGCAAGACTTGTAATCCTCCTTCTAAGCTATTCTGGAAAAATTTTAAAAAAAGGCAATATCACATACATAATCTTCATAAGGTAATAAAGTAAAGCAACAATGACTGTACAGACTAGAAGAAAAGAGTGCCAAAATAAACAAGCCTACTAGTTTAACTCTTCATGGTTACAAAATACACTTCCACTGTGGTAAACCCAGAAACATCATCTGAATTAAAAAGCAATCAATTACTATGCGTCTACGTTTTTCATAACTTCTATCATAAATCACATCGTTAAAATAGATTTCAGAGTTTTGGGGAAGTTGGTTCAGTGGTGTAAAGATAAGGTCCATGCTTACAATCTTATTCTGTAGCGCCTTCTTTTCGCTGTCCTCAAGACCTTCAGTCTTTACTGGTGACTGAAAAATACAATTTTATGTCAAAATTAAGAACGCCAAGAGGAAAAGATGTATTTAACTACAACATAGTGGTAATACTAAATATTACGCCTTGAAGGGATGTAACGTTGATGGTAATTGGCTAACAATGGAGACAGGGCATCATCGGGTTAAAGTATCTAATATTGCACAGTCATGGAGGAAGGCACACCCCCCAAAAAATCTACAGAATCTAAAATTCAGCTTTGCCTAGACTTGCCCTTCTTGCACAGCAGCTAATCACCAATAATTCAGTGCCCTTGTAAGAAATTCCACTTAACATTAACCATAAATAATTAAATATTCAGGCGTTTAGAACTCACCTGTGCTGCAGTTAATGCAGCCTCCTTTTCTCTTAGTTGTTTGCGAAGTCCCATGAGGACGTCCTCAAGAGCCTCCTTTTCCACTTGCCAGTCAGCCTTCAAGCACTCATACTCCTCCATCTGGTCCTGGTACACCCTCAGCTGACTGGTTAGATGGCGGAGTTCTCTCCCCTGATCCTGCTGGCTGGCTTCTCCACTTGGCCTGTTCTTTACATATGGTGTGCTGGCCACAGGTCTGAAAGCAATGACCATGTCCAAACAGAATAAGCACTCACTATCGCTGTTGACTGAGTACGCTGACTATACTTGCCATTTAAATGTGTTGTCATTTTCTAAGTAACCAGCAGTACATGTATGAAGGGCAACCCAGAGCTTCCAATCACTAGTTTCTGAGCAAAGAGGAGCTAGCGGTTACTCCAAGAAATTTCTTGGAAACGACATAGTGAAAAACCTAGGGATGATTTCATATAACTTCAAGCTCATATCTTCTCTCGTAAATGATGCCACTTTATATTAACACAGAAATACAACCATACCAAGATTTTTGAAAATGATCCCTGACGTTCAGTTTTTTCTTTTTCAGTTACTTTCCTCCCCTCTGAAGCAGAAGTCGTGAACACGAAACACTTTCTTGATTTTTTGACTCCTGAATGTTTGATAATGCAGATGTTAGGCTGATGCCTGATTCTAAATCAACAATACCATCGTAGTGTACTCTATGATGTAGCCTCCTTTCACAACGCTGTCTATCACATACATGTACAGAACACCCACATTACCACAGAAAACAGGTATAGATATCAAGCTCACCTGGAGTCGTCATCAATACTGAGATCCCACTGGCGCTCTGTCTCACTCAACACCATCTCATCCTTAGACTGGGGCAACTCTACACCTGCAAACAGTATACCACCTCAAACACCACAACAAAAACACCTTAATGCTTCACTCTACCTCACGGTCAAGTGCAGGCCGTGTGCATATTACATCGAGATGACCTTTCAAACAACATCGAGTTTGTCACTCAACCCAATACCATTGAACCTTGTTTTGTACTGAGTCAGACCCTGAAAGTACCCAGCATCTGAGGGATTTGACAAGTTACGAAACAAGGTTCAGCATTATCGGGTAACACATCAAATACCAAGACAAAAAGGTGTTTAAGCCTATTCTATCCCAAAGACTTAAGAAAATGAGGAAAATATACAAATACCACAGAACCTTGTTTCCGGTTACACAACAAACACTGATACGAAAGTGTTGAACCCTTAAATCTTCCATACAGTCTGTTATGCTACGTGACAGATCTCAGCAACTAAAAGCCAAATGTCCAACATTTTATTCTTATAATTTTCAAAATGGTGGCTTTGCTGTGCAGCATACAATTATTTAGCCAATAAATACATTACTACATATATGTAAACTATGTTCCACTTATATATTTGCTTGATTTGGATTATTAAAAAGTACTCCAGAATATTTCACCTATACCACAGTGGCCTGCATTATGGTGGGAGGAAACCGGGCTAAACCATGTTCTAGTTACAGTAGCAATAGATGCTACATGCAGAAGCACATATCAGCTGTTTTTCTTAAAATTACACACTCACAACATTAAAAGCTACCGTAGCGAGCCAGAGTTATTAAATTCACTAACCTAGAGTAGAAATTATACCACAGAAGGCTTGTTATGACTATAGATTTACCTTTCTCTTGTAAATCTTTCAATTTTTTTTCCACATTTGTTTTTTCCTGCTTCACTTTGGCCATAGTTGTCTCCAGCTGAAAAATCCGCTCTTTTTGTTCTGTCGTTTTCTGTTTCAGTGTTGAATTTTCCTGTTGTAAACTGTCCAACATTCCTGCAGGTTAAATAACATGTATCAAATAACACTTGTTCTATGTGCGAGTTTGAACTATAACGTTACCTTATCATTATTACAGGTAATAAACATCCCAATGGCTTCATCCTAATCCTAAACACACTGTATGTCATCAAGACTAAAGATAATAGGAGGCTACAAAACTTAATAAACTCTTGACCACTTTAGTGCAGACAACGCCCATTGTGAAAATTTCATCTCCAGGCTAATAAGAGACAAGACTTAGATATGCACATACACTAGGTAAGAAAGACAAAAGGTACATAAATTACAACTAATACTTCACATGTACACATCAGTGAAACACAACAAATTTCTCTTACCTTTGGTGACCCCTAGATTTTCTGGGCTGCCCAGTGACTTGATCATGTCTTTGGTATCTGATACCAGTTGTTGTTTGGACTGTTCTGTATCAAACATTTGTTTAGATAATTCAGATTTCTGAAAAAAATTAAAGTCATCCAAGGAGAATGAAAGAATTTCTAATAATAATAAAATTACATGTGTGAATCACATTTTTAAACTAACACACTCGATATTTGCACAACTACCACAATTCTGTCTCAGTACAGCATCAACAGCATGGCAGGGGATATTCTCTGGTGTTCAAGTTAGGTTTAACTCTAAAAATCTTGAACAAGACACTTACCAAGAGGACGACTTGTGATAAAACTTCCTATTGATTACACCACCAAGACTAAAACAGAAGTAAAGTAGGACTGCTAACTTAGGCAGAGTTATCTTCCCCTTGTTAATGCCTTAAGCTAACCTTATCACCAGCAGCTATCAGTAGATTCACCAGCTTCTCTTTTTCGTGTAAAACTTTGGATTTTCGCACCAAAGTTTCGTTGTTCATCTGATGACGAACCTGCTGAAGGTCGCCCAACACTTCAAGGACATGAGCCTAAAACAACGAGTACGTTAGATTGAAGACTACTACTTAAGAAATTGTTTTCAGATTCTTGCATTCGTACCAATACAAAAGCTACAAGTAACATCAAACAGATCTAGTGTCCAGCATCAAAGACAGCAGCTAAACAAGATTTAGAATGAAACACCTGAAGTGCCACAAGCCATTTACGGCACATTTTAAACACATCAAGTTACTACGTTTCTTGAAATCTTGTTTCTATATATATATATAATTTGATAGCAAAAACTACAAGAAGTAAGCCTTCACAACAAGCCCTTATCAGTAAATGTGAAACTCCAACATTCTTCAATACTGTGACCAACACTGCAACAAGCTGGAAAGGATATGCTTTCGAAACAGTCACCTGAGCCAGCGAAAAACAGCCAACAGCAACATTCTTAACCATATTAACGAGATAAAGTCTGCAAGGAATACAGTCTTAACTAGGCCACCACAAATGCCATTTGTGAGATTAATAGCTACACAGAACAAGGGAGATAATTTTATCCCGGGACATCACTACTCTTCAGTAATAGGTCCATCCCACGAGAAGACATTAGTATAACTGGTGAGATACCACAGAGTTACCCCTGCCATGCATGCTAGGTTGTAACAAGAGCAGATAACTGGAGGGGAGAACATGCAATAATGAGCAGTAGTCCAACAAACCCAGAAGTAAATACTGTTATTATCATAAACAAATATACTGTGAAGTGAAGCTTACTGACTTTCTAAAAGGTGCTTGCAGAAAATTTAAACAGATACTCCATGATGCAAATCAACTTAAAAAGCAATTAGGATAGTCTGCAGAAAGTTTTACATGATTTGAATCCAACTGATCCAGAAGAGTCTGTTTAACATCAAATAATTCAGCCCGCACCTGTTTGTTTTCCTCCCCAAGTCGGCTGGCATCTGCCTGACAATCTGAAACACAGAAAACACATGATCATGGTCTGGTTCACATTCATTAAAATCCACAATAAAAACACATGTAGATAGAAACATCTTTGCAAAAGACATACAGAAGAATAGGTCTCTCAACTACAATGCTAACATTATTTTCTAACATGCATATGTTCACATGCATTTAAAATTATACATTAGTTTTTCCCATATCAGGAAAGGAACATCTCTCATAACCTTGCACACTTTCATGACTGATCATTTACAACATTTACAGACGTTTAACGTTAATAACCTAACATTTTACTACTAACTCAGTTAAACACTTTGTCCAATTCCGCGCATTCTAATACAAATCTTAATGCAAACCCTTCCCATTAAAAGATGACATTCCTGAAAGATTTGAGCCCCTTACCAGCAATCACAGTGGTCTGTTGTCTAACAGCCTCCTCCAGCCTTGTCACCTTATTCTGCAGTTCTGAACGCTCTGATCTTAAAGCTTCCACTTGTTCCTCAAGCTCTACTGTCTGCGCGTTCATCTGGGAGAATGGTAACAGACATAACTGACTTAGTCTCACAAATAAACAGTACACGGCTTAGCCTAATGTTTGTTCTGATAGGCTTATCCAGAAGATGCAGGATGACTCCTTTGCCTCTCTATTATTAAATTTCTTCAAAAATGTCAGGAATTTCTCAGAAAGATTGCTAACTGGAGTAATACCGTTCTTTCCATTTCATTGCTGCTGTAAATGATGCCTTATTGAGAAGTTTTCTCATGACACTGCTATGTATGTCTGGAATGTGCAGTTCAGCACAGAACATGATTTAACATAGATAATTTATTTAAACATCTGATTGGTGCTCAAGGTTATAATCAAGAAAACTCACACTGATGATCCTCAGCAGTTTACAGAGAACAAATATATTGCATCTCATTTATTTTACTCGAGAACTTTCACTTATATGATGGCGGTCAGTTTTATGGGTGGAGGAAACCTGAGTAACATGGATAAAACCAGCAACATTTGGCCGGTTACTGATGAACCTTCGCACAAGTGACATACCGAGATGGTGAAAGACATGTGGTACGTGAGAAAAACCAAAATATTACATGTAGACAAAATGATCCTTGCAGACATGTAAGAATTTGTAACCTGTCAGATGACGTGATGGCGATGCAGGAGAGAATGGGTGAAGCAAGCCTTGTGTATTACAGCATACCTGTGCACTCTGTGCCTCTAACTCGGACAAAATGCTTGTGGCTCTGTCTCTGTCTGTGAGAGCAGCCTCCAGTTCAGTTTTCAGCTGTCCATTCTGCTCTCTAAGAGTCACAAGGTCACGCTGAAGGTTACTGATCTCATCTTGCAGCGCTGAAATGTCATCTGAGGCACCATCTGCTACAACAACACGGATAGTATTGTATAAACAGGGTCATTCTCAATTTACGTTCCCTCAAGCTAGCAAAATGTAAAAATAATAATTCATGGAAAAAAAATCTATCCACTAAAAATTAGCTGAAATTTCCTCTACTAGCTGACACCCTTAACTAAATTAAATAGTTTGGGTCATTATGGTTATTGTTAGACGTTTCAAAATCCCCAATTTCCCTAAAAATCGGCTGAAAATTCTCATCCCGAACAATTATACTTTCCCATCTATACAGACATTGCAAACACAACCAGATCTTGACATAGTTTCTGTTCAATATAGGCATTTAATGTTTCACCACTTGGCACAGCAAGCATAATGCAATAAAATGAATAACATCATAAATTTCATAACGCAGATAAGATCTCTCCCATCTGACCTGTTTCAAAGTGTTCCTGAGCCTGTGTTAATTCCACCTGGTGCCTCTGCTTCATGGAGGCCAGCTGAGATCTATGGTGGTCCTGAAGGGCCACCACCTCCTGCTGGTGCTGCTCCTGCATTGTCGACAGCTCATGTTGGAGATTCTGAAGCACACATACAAAGACACTTTCAGCTTGGACAAGTTTTAATGTACAGCAGTGCACTCTTAATCATTTTATCGCATTGGATTAGTTTGGTTTTCAAAATTAATTCAGTCATATCCCAATGTTGTCTACCTGAAGGAGGTTAGTCTTCATGAAAACTGGAATGATGTGCTACCAAGTCACGTAGTACAGACAAGGGGTCATCCAATTATGTGTACGAACCTGTTCTCTTTGATGCAAAGACATATCAATTTTTTTCTTAGTCTATGGCATGTCTCAACTTGGGGTGTGCTCAAAGGTCTCTCACTTGCAAAACTGATGGATTAACCTTGAGGCCAACACAGTGTGATTTGTTAGGCAAAGGTTTTGTGAAATTAGTGGACTTCATGAGTGATTGCGATGACATATGTACTAAGACTCCAATGTTTATGCCACAGAAAGAATTTAGAGTCCATTTGAGCCCTAGTGCCCAAGATGGAGGAGAGCACAAGAGGGCGGATATCCCCCTTTCACCAGTAGAGTAGCACAAGTCAGCTTTTCATCCATTTCATTTCTACACATATAATTGTGTAGAGCTATAAATGGGTTACGATGATTGGTCCCCTGCGAAGAGCCTCACTGACCTACACTTAACTATGTTCATCTTTTGCCCATTTCTATGTCATTTTCCAGTTGAATTTCGAATCCCATATTCTTAATTAACTACCTGTTTTGTCAATTTTGAATACACACAAGTTTGCAAGACATCAGCTTCGAGTTTGGTGATCCGCTGCGAGTTTGGGTGATGGATTCATGTCTACGATGAATTTTAAAATAACCCCCACAGTCCATCTAGGTGAACTACATGTAACTGTGTCAGTCCGGCCTTTGTATGATACATGACACCACTGCCTTCAAACACAATGAAAGATACAAGAATGAAACTCGTCAGTGAGTTTGCAGATTGGTTAATTTGGCGATTTGACTACTTCTCATTGTCAACACATTTGTAAAAGGATTAAGATATTTGACTGGAGAATTTTTCTTACATATTTTGTATGTTTGAGGAGGAATTTTTGGTAAGTTTGGCGGGCCAATGAGTACGTTTATCAGATGCAAAATGGATCTGGTGGAAACCCCGGATTTGCTGAATTAATGGCAAGAACATATCCAGACAAGTGTTGTTTCATTATCTGAATGATGTTTAGACGCTACCCTGAAAATAGTATACACCTGAAGCAGAGCAAGTGGAGGGGTGGGATCACTTCAGATCGTTCTTCAGATCACTACTAATGGGTTCGCCATTTTTGGTGTCACTCTCTTCACTACCTGATACAGATACATAGAACGTGGTTTTGGTGTCGTGAAAACTGTTCTTTTCCACTCACCTTGATTTCCGTCTGCAGTCTACTGACATCATGACCTTCATCTTTTCTCACAAGGTCAGTCTTCAATCCACCCTAACAACAAATAATTTAAACACTTATGCTTTTCCTTCTCATGGTCAATTTATTATTGAGCTATGGTCCACAACTTTTATGCAGGTATGGTTTGTTTGGAGTTCAATGCCATATATCACATCACATCATGGCAGCTTTGCATGCCACAACCAATGAAGACATCTTTTTAGTGCTGCCTCACTAAAACGTCATTCAGAAGACACCAGACACAACACCCCACACAGCCACATTATACTGACAAAGGGACAATCAGTACTTAGGTTATCACCATTATAATGAGCATCAACCAAGTTATTAGCAAGGTTGCCCATTTTAAAATCAAGGGTTCAAAAATTTAGATATGACAGGACTCAGGATTGAAGCTTTGATTTTCCTCTTCCACGACAGACTCTCTATTTCACGATACCATCATTTTCGTTAATAATGGCCTTTCTGGGATATACAGACACCAGGAAACCAGGCATGTACAGGGTAATGAAATTTGAAAATACAGTGTTTTCGGGAAGTGGGCTTTCTCTTGCTTTCTCTGTACAATGCTGCACATAGGCACAGAGTAAAGGTTGACAGAAAGCACCTGGTAAGACAGGACAAAACAAACACCAGCAACAGAATATATTATGACTGTTAACTGCAGTCAAATACAGCTGAGGATTGAATACTTACATGTTCATACAAGTACATAAATTGTGAGTTTATTGAAAAATAATGGCTGGTACATTGCTATAAATGCCAAATGATGTGCTCAAAGTAAGACACATGTATCATAAAAAAAAATGTATTTATGTTCACATGTATGAGTCAGGGAGTGGCAAATGAATTTCATGAAGGGAGCATGAACTATATTGGGCAATACATAGTGAGCACACATGTGTAAACGGTGAACCACATGATGTAAGGGGTGTACTTTTGGCTGATTTCAAAAGTGTGCCGGAAGTGTAAAACTATTGCAAAGTAGAAATAATGGAGACAGGGTTTAGCATGGCCTGTGGTGGCCGGCTGAAATTCTCTGCTGTTCTTCATATCTTTAACACAGTCCCAGGCTGATACAGGAGCCAGGACACAAGCAGGCCTTCAGAGTCCCCAGGTGAGAGCAAACATGGGCCAGCTTTGTGGTCCAACTTGTCACTGTTTGCCAAGCACTACCTCCATTATGACTGATATAAATCTGTCGCCAACTGACCCAGCTGTCTGAGGCGGGTGTTCAGAAACGACACCTGACAGACGATAGCTCAGAGTGGGAGTGGGGGATGGGAGGTGGTTTGGCCTCCTTGGGTCAGTCCCAGCACTAACATAACTACTTTAGCCTCTGGGTAACTAGAGGACATTCTCAACATGCCAAATATAGTCACTACCCCAGGTAACCAGAAATCTAACCCACAACCCATGACAGGTGGAGATCTGTGCACCTTTGTACCTTCCAGACATATAACCCCACACTGCTTCATGCTTGCCTCAGATTCACTAAGCAACACACTCCACAAAGTATAATTAACTTCACAAACTCCACAGAAGTGACCTATCTGAAATTAGGTTGGTAAATTTATACATAACTGTTGGCTTAAAAATGTTAAAAAGTTAGGTGAGCTCATCAAATTAGTAATTAATATCACTAAAACCAAAATCGTACATTCACACGATCATGAGAGGGTTTCATCCAAATTCAACTTCCAATGTTCACTATGAAACTGCAAATATTCACGCAACACTAGTAGAGTTCCACTAACAGGTATAGTGTATGCCTGGCTTCAGACCCATCTAACAGTACGTGTGCCCTCTGTCTATACTAAGCGACAGCTTAGGCTATAGTATATCTAGGTGCGACCAATAAAATCTAAATATGGAAGCTTGCCACTACATCAGGCTTTGGCTGAAGTGCATATTCATTTATAGTAAAGTTGTAACAATGCTCCTGTGATTATGAGGTAATTCGCTCCGACACCCTGTGGGTGAGACAGCCTGTTACACAGGAACACTTACACGTGTACTGTGGCTAGGAAAATGGAGCCAAGATAATGACCATGTTGATTCTTCTGTAATCAGCATAATGTGTACATATTTCTAGCAAAATGCACTACACTGGGTAAATTTATCATATGTGATAAAATATTCCTTATTCCATCAACCACAAAGGAACATGATGTACATTCATTGCTTTGGCAGTTTACATACTGTACTAGATCTGAGAAATATACTCAGTTACCAATTTAATTGCTAAAACCATATATACTGAACAAGTAGTATGTCTGTAAAAGGATAAATCCCAGCAGAAATGTATAAACTAAGAAACAACAAACATCCTGTTTCAGTTTCATAAATATCTAGTAAATAAAAGAATCAGGGTGGTAATTTACACCTTACTGGAAAACTGACAAGTACAAAATGTCCTGTCGTTACTGTCTAGTTTTCAGTGTCTAATCTCACACATCAATATGATATGCGATAAAAAGTTAAAAAAAGCAAGAGACATCTGACCTTGGTTTTGAGCTTTCAATGTATCTTTACTACTATTATTCAACAGTTCTCAAATCATGAAGAATTCATTCATACTCACAAATATAATAGAAATACATAAACTTGTGCTCAAAAATGAAAATGCTTACATGAAAGAATTTAACCCTGGTCTCAGTTCCACTTTAAACTGCTAACTTGTCCTCCTTGTGTACAGATTACCTATCTAATCTGTGATCTGCTGACAGTCTCAATCAAGCCTGGGCAGGTTGTGAGTTTATCAATATTTTACTGCCCACTGATTAATCCAACTCAGATTATTTCTTCAAATATTATTATTACTGGTTTTGATTTTAATACATACCAGTAGTTGCCAATCTGCAAAGTACTTACGATTGCTGCCTCAACCTTTTTAAATAACTTAATGCAGTTTTTGGATTAAACTGTTATGTTATAGATCTCTGACATCAAACAATTTGCAATGTAAAAGCTTAAACATACATTACTTACATGTAGTTCATTAAAATATTTACACCACAGGAAGAAGGACACTGTACAAGTAGACTTACAAATAAACAGTACTAAAAATCTTAATTAATAAAATTTGCATTCCTGCCTGAGCATATATTAAGAGAAATCATAATCTTGCCATGTTTTGAGTTGAGGTATAAAACAGAAAAGGTCTGAAGTTTCAATAAAAGTGATAAAGACACTTAATAAACACCTGACCACACATCCTTCAGATGCTTCAAAAAGACATGAACAAAAAAATAAATAACTTAGTCAAGAACAGAACCTTCATCTTTCATTTATAGCCACACACTAAACCTCAGTGTAAATCCCGGCATATACACACTGAGTCGAATGTGATGATTTGTGCTGCACCTTGAACTGAAACTCCTTTACCCTATTTCACACTGAGCGAAGTGAAACAACTCAATCACAAAAACGCACCCTTTTCTTTCACTTTCACAATACATTGCCCTTTTTTATAATGTTCGGGCAAGCTTAAAAGCAAATGGAAAGATCCATCAAAGACAGATGATATATAAACCATTTATTCACTTACTAGAAATTCCACTGCAGAGAAAAATTAAGTCGCATGACGTTTAAAATATTGGAGGACATATTTGGTAGAAGCCATGTAGCCCCCCCCCCCCCCATATAGAAATAAAACTCAAGTTTTAATGTCGCAGTAGTAACATTCTACTTTACATACACTATAATCAAAAGGCAGTGTACAATGGATCTGCATTACCATGAAAATATTTTTCCTCACAATACAAGACTGGTGTACAAAATGTGACCAAGCAGCTTATTGATTAGCTAGAGGGTGATGTAAATTGTCTGAGAGTCAGTTACCCACCACTCTCACGTCAACCACGTGGGTTCTCTCCCACCAATCAATGGCCTACTTCATACCTTGCCTGTGCCAGGTAATTTTCCAAGGTTAACCAACCACGTGTGATTTGTACCAGTGATTGGTCACATTCAACTTCAAATGATCTCAAAGCTGAACTTCTTCACAGTACAGGAAGGCTCAAAATTAAACATCATGTAAATGTACTATATCAGCATGCCTTTGCACAACAGATGCGTTTATTAGGCAACAGGCAGCAAATAACTGTTTCTGAAGCGTCCTTAGACATTTACATGCAAGCACTAGATGCTGAAACCATCGACACTTACAGCTGAATGAAGTAGAGTTTACCTGGATACTAGATCACTACTATATCAGCCGCCCAGTATGTGTCTGTAAACTGTATGACGATGCTTGAGATTGATCCATACCTCACCATATCCCGGTCACACCTGTTTCCTGTTCTGAAGACCACCCTCACACCTAACAACCATCTCACCTGAGAGCACCCTGATTGTGAAACCGGGTATTGAGCAATCATGGCCACAAGTAGGTCAACCCACGCCCAATGGGATTCAGGTAAGCTGGCCAACCACTCCAGCTAGCATCCACCAGTCTTTGGGGCATTCCCACCCAGCACATGGCCTGAATGTGAGGTCACCGGTAAAGATAGAACCCTAAGAGGGAAGTACACCTGGGTCTGGGCTTCAGCTGGTTTAAACTTACTGACACTAAATCCCTACATGGGCCTCTCATTCACTTCCTCTACACACAGCTAGGGATCTTCACAAAAGTGTTTCTAAAAAGGGGATGTGAAGATGTATGTCCAGAATAGTGGATATTTTGCAAATGCAATTAATCTGAGAAATATCTGGTTTTCCAACATCAGGACAGAACTGTATAAATATTCTAATTCCTAAAATAAGCTGTATATCATAAAAGGAAAATCAGTGTAAATATGACAGTCAAAACAGCAATTAGTTGATCAGGTGTGCTAGTAATGGAGGAGCAACCAAGGACATAGAGGAATACACCTGACTCACCTGACCACACTGAATCAGAGTGGTCTGGGAACTCACCAGATGTTTCACTGTTACACACAGATTATTTACCTGTCCTCTTTATGTGCACAGTCTAGGTATCCTGCATACAGGAATACTGGACTGTGGGTGGATAGGGCATATTCCTGGTCTAACCACAAACACGAGGCTGTAAAGTGGCACAAACGACATATGGCCGTGAAAATTTTTCATCCAAGTATATCTGTATATAAACCACTAATGTACAACTAACCCAGAAAGCACATATCACAGCTGATGATTGCATCATCTTTCTTGATAATCCACAAATCCATGAAAGAATCCTTTGTAGGGTAAAATCTATTTTCAAGACCTCTTGAATATCAAAGTTCCAATATACCTACAATAGGTTCTGATCATCAGATAAATATTTCCTTTTACAACAGTGCTATGAATGTAAGCATTAATTGATTGTTTTCATGACTAGGGTTATCGTAAGTATAAACAAATACATGTATATGTCTTTAATAATCCAAGTCTTGCGACAAGGCAGGAAAACAGCTAAAATACTACTGGACAAATCGAGCTTACTATAAGCTAAAATGTAAAATTTACTGAACAACCAGAAAGCCACGAGGAAACAAATAACACCTACAGGTAAATATAAATTCTGTGATATAGTTTCAATCAAACCATTTTGTGACTTAAATACATGTGCTTAGCTCAGCAATGGTAATCACAGAGTTCCCTTGATATACAAGGTTTTCTCCCTACAATCTGCAGGATTATCTCTGACCACAGAAACAGTTCTCAGTGCAGCAAAGCACCAGGGCAGGTACATAGACTGCTGATACACACATCATAGCCAAGCTGCAGAGAAAAGTGTAAGTCTATATATAGAGCACAATACAACTAATCCAATATGGCACACATAAATTTCATGATTTTGGCAAGCACATGCTTGAGAAACCTTGTTCAGGTATGAAGAAAAGACAGATCTGATATATTACACAATGACCACATACTCACTGGCAGAGAGTACAAAGCTTGAATCCACACCTGTCTCGTCACAGGCCAGATGGCCCATCACCGATACACCCAGCTGTCCGACATGTACCATCTGAGTGAAATCACCTTAGTGGACAAGTTATAAACCCACTTTTTTGCACACCAAACACAAATCTTCCTTTTTAGGGAGAGCACATACATGTATACCTGGCAAGACGTTTTCCCAGTGAGTATATAAATAATTAATCCTGCACTGCCAGGCGTCTGTGGCACGCTGTTATGATGAAGCAAGAGCGGCCATATGTGCGTTGCTAGCTAAACTCTCCTGCACGGTCACAAGTTTGTACCCAGCTAGGTAAAGAAAAGTCCCTGATAGCTCCAGATTTAATCGCGTCCCCATTAACTTGCTATCATTTAAGATTTCTTGTGCCTGGCCGTACTTGTCTCTCCTGCCTGGCCCACAACTAAAAAGTCTGACTGAGGAGCACTTAGCCTGGGCTACAGTACTGCAACTGATAAACAGCCCGTCTATGTTTACCGTGTCTAACTACATTCTTGATGTCCTTAGCAACTGTCCGCTCGGCCCCAGTAAATGTTAACTCTCCCATCAATGTCTGACAACTTGGTTTTTATCTTGCGACTTGGCACAACTGACCCTGCATTTATCAAATATGTCTGCATGCTAAAGAACTTATTAAAAAAAAAAAAACGCTATTTATCTGCCTAGATTGTCACTGCTACAAGCACAAGTGTTGCACAGCGTTCTAATCTCTGCCAAAAGCAAATAGCCATTCAAAGTACGAAAACTGCACAGAAGATGACAGTGTCCAATTGTAAACCACTGATGCAGGAACTCAAAGTAAATCAAAAATTAATGTCCAAAGATACAAGAAAACAACAAGTTTCTGATAGTGCAAGGGCACGATGACCAAATCCATGGGGCCAACTACATCAGTGTGTAAGGACTATGACAAAAACTGCCATAAAACAGCACATGTTTGATAGAATAATGCCACTATGACAGCACACATGGGACAACTACCTCAAAGTGTATGCACTTTGGCCAAAACTGCCATAAAACAGCACGTTTGATATCATAATGACATTATGACTGCACACATGGGACAACTACCTCAAAGTGTACGCACTGTGGCTAAAACTGTCATGAAACAGCACGTTTGATAGTGTTATAACACTCTGGCCAAATGTATGGGACCACTTATCTCCGTGTAAGCTGTGTGACAAAATGCACGGGACCAACTACCTCAGTGTGTAAGCAGTGTGACAAAAACTGCTATGAAACTGCACCTGTCTGATAGTGTTTTGACAGTGACCAAATGCATGGGACCAACTACCTTAGTCAGCAAGCAGTGTGACAAAAACTGCCATGAAACTGCACCTGTGTGACAGTGTATTCACAGTGCAAATGTGTAAAGCATAAATGACACTGTGACAAAAAATGTAAAAAAAAAAACAAAACAAAAATACCAGCAACTCGCAGAGAGTACAATAAAACTGTACCCAAATATGAGGCGAAGCAAATGTCCCATACTGTAAAGCACAAGTGGCACGTTGTCCAAATGTCAGAAACTTACGGGAGTTCTATGTCACACCTAAGTTTGGCTTACACGTTCATCATCAGATTTGTGGATAGAGGAACCCAAAGTGGCCAGATGCATTTGACAATGGCAAACTAATCGACAATATAAAGTACATATGATAATGATCAAAAAGCGAGAAATCCTACTAAAAATCACTTGTGCATTTTAAGAGTAACAAGGCCACGTATGCCGAAGATTGGATATAATAGAGATTCTCACAGCTTCAGCCGCCGTCCTCTTCCAGTGGTTGTTCTCCGACTGCAGCCGCTGAACCTCCTTACTGAGCCTGTTGATCTCATGCTGCATGGAGATGGAGTCCCCAAAGTCAAGGTCATCCCCCGGGAAGGCCTTTGAACTACCTGTTGGGATTAACAGTGTCATCATCAAATCAGGGAATACATGCTCTGGAGAAGCTCATGAAAAGTTGATAAACTTCTGTGGAAGAATGGACATGGTAAAGACAGGTGTTGCAATATTTGAATCTTGCTTGGCTTTGATTCAAAGTTATACCATGAAAATGTACACATATGTATGTGTATGCATGGGAAGAACTTGTTATAAAACATAATATATGTTTCACACTAAAAAAAAGTCTCAAATACATTTAACCCAACATTAATCAATGCACTTTTGACATTTCAATAAAATATAAAAATTAAATCTAAATTACTAATACTGCTGACACACCATAACAGAATGCACATCGATGCATCATTCGCATTCAATACTGTTGTATACACACCAAATTCGATTACAAATGCGCACTGATGCACACTGATCTCAATCCACATACGTGTGTGCAGAAATTTGATTCCATTCTGTTTGGTTCACTTTTGCAGTGTGTCAACGGGATTACACTTCCAATCCGCTAAACTCAATTTGATTATGGCTGTGTATGTGTGCATTACAGATGACTTCCAGGAAGTAGTTAGCACAAAATGGCTGACATAAACAACCGTACTTTCAGAACTGACGTTATTTTTGAGCGTTTTGTGAAAAAGAACTGGCGAAAGAGAGCCCAAAGGCTTCACAGGTACCTGTTACACAACATTCCCAAACCCCGTGCTCCATGGTTACTAGCAACAAGTGAAAGGGAGTTCTCGAGATGTACTGAAAGTGTGAGGTACTATGACGTAATCAGGGGGGAATTCCTGCCCAATAGCACTACTGGAACCCCACAGAACTGAATCCGGTGTGTCCACGTCAATCTGCATGATGTGCGTTGCTTTTCAGTGTGTCAACCGGAAATCTATTCCAACTGAATGCGAATCAATGCGAATTAAATGAAACCATATTTGGTTTGTCAAAGGCATAAATGACCAGAAATTTTTTATATCCTTCTTTGAAATGAATATTTAGATGCCTGCTATAAGATAAAAAGGCAATTTAACTTGTGAAACTCTCGTCTCTTTCACAGAGCAGTCATGCAAATGTCATGCAAAGGTATAGTTTCTACATATTATAAGATCAGTGATCTGCTACATTCAGCCGACTGAGTTTACATTTTTTTACTTTTCAGCTCAGTGGATATTTACTTTTCAGCTCAGCAGATGACTATCTTTTAAGCTCTGTGAAAATTCATCTCAGTAGGATTTTACTCTACATCTCAATGTGTTTTTATTTTCAGCTCAGTGGGCTTTCACTTTTCAGGCAAAAGTGCCTTTACTTTTCAGCTGATTGAGCCTATACCTTTCAGTGGGTTTTTACTGTCAAATGATGCTCCTTCACTTCAGCCTTGACTGAATCATTAATTCATTAATGCCACAGGCACCTTTCACCATACGTACATCTACATGTATGTAACAAAAAAAAAAAAAATATGAATTACAAGCCCAGAATGCCAAACTTTTTTCTCCTCTTTATGTGTGATGTACTACCATCACCCCATACGCCATGTGTTACTCAGGCAGTTGTCTGCACAACCTCTAACACTGAGTGGAATACATTCTTATTCTGTCCACAGACTGAGTGTAGGTAAAAAGGCTTTATCCCGCCAGCAATGTGGGTCGGTCCTTTGTCTGAGTGAAAATAGAGTTTGGTGACTTCCTGTCAAAGTGCATAGATTTCCTGTTTCAGGGCCACACAACTCAGGTGAAGCTCTCTGGCCTACCTTACATTCACACACACTACTGTCTCTGGTTACAATTCTAACCAAGCACACATTACCTGTAAGGTATATATGACAACGCAACAGACATTTCCTAATTTCCCTGCGCAAAAAAAATTAGAAAAATAAAAATCACCGTCTACCTCCCCAGATCTAAAACTTCAGTGCTATCACTGTCATTTTAAAAATTCCACTTATGACATGGACTAAATGGAGCAATTCTAGTAATATTTTATATGTTTAAATATTTCAGATGTTTAAAATTGCACACTGTGTGGATTGAATTGATGCTGACTGGCTGAGAGTGGAGATAAGATTTCCTGGGTTAAATCTACAGCCTGGGTAACACCACGTTATGAACACATGCTGGCCAGGTTGGTGGAAGTCAAGTGGTCTTCAATGAATGGAATCTTTTCAAACTGAATTAACACACTCCTTTGCATCAGTAAAGGTAAGAGTGACATTTTTTAAACAAAAACCAAAAAACACAGCACAACAGAAAAGGAAAATTCTGCACCTTAACATTCCAGAAAAATAAAACTTGTTATTCTAGGGTGCTACTACAAATTTACCACCTTTCAGCTTAACAACAGGGGTCCTATCACTCTTGTACTATGACAAGTGAAGGGTACTCTAATGGAAGACATTATGGAAGTCAGTACATTCAAACCACATGCACGTCCACATGTAAAACTATAGACTGGCTGCCAATGGGCACAGACATCTGACAACTTTCATGAAAGAAAACAGATTAAACTTCGTACCTACAACACTCCAAAACTGGTATAAAATTATGTAAGCAATATGGACACTGGTCTACAGAGCTGTGACTGCAATTCAACGAAATATTTAATTATGAAGTATTCCTACAGGACTCTATGGGCCCCAGTTGGTCAACTTTGTATGATATTCTCACGCTGTGTAAACTTTATAAAGATCAATAAAAAGCTTATTTTTTTTCTCTAATCTTTTCTGATAACCGAGTTCAAAGTACTGTCAGGATTACTTTGGCAAGGCGGTTTTGAGGACAACCTGACAGCCAAGTGTAGAGACTATGCATAAAACACAATCAATACCCCTATCGTAAATTCAACAAGTGTCAGGCAAACCTAACAAACACCCAGCGACCACCAATCAAAAAGCAGTATTGGAGAGCTTATACTATGTAAACAGTGGTGAGGACAGCAGTTGCTTAGCAACCATATCCCGACTATTACAGCTGTTCCTTATAGCAATCTTAGTCAAACACTCCCTGACCAGCCCCCGCTGTCAACTCGGCCAGCAACACAAATCTCCATACACCTCTACTTATTGGCAACCCTCATGAAAATCAGATCAATTTATCTACCTCCCTAATCTGAGGCTAAAGTTAGCCCATAATAATTCACGTATTAAAATGTTGCTCCTGAAAAACTTTGTGATATATTAATTAGCAATAATAAGGTCAGCAGCTAAAGAAACAATAGGGTATTCACAGGTGATATGGCTATGTTACTGTACATCTCTGATGAAGTAATCAAATTAAGAAATCTGAAAAACAGCAGGAGAATATCAAGTAGAGGACAACAGTTATCTAACTAACTTGCACCTACATACAAATAAAATAAAATGACACAAGATCATATTTCTGAAAACTTGTATTGGGACAGTGACTACTTTGCAAAACTTTCATCAAGGTACCTGCAATTTTTAAGATCCACTGATATAATGGTAACGATGACACCATGCGCCTACAGTTAACCAAGTTGAAAGACTACGGGAAATACTATAGGCACTAAAACACTGGACATATGCTTGTTATATAGAAGAAGTTGGTGCAATACATGATAGAGCATTTAAGACATCCTAAACCTGTGATTTACCTGTGTGTGTAACACCCACGGATCTAGAATAGGCCGAGTGGTAGGACATGTGATGGTGGAAGTCATTCTCTCTATCTTGCTGAGAGTTCATCTGGGATTCCAACATCTCATGATGCTTCTGTTTTAACTCTTTAATCTCGTCCTGAAATATTACAAACTAAGAATTACCAGGGCAGTTCTGAACAACAAATCTGAACAATTATTTACCTATTAGATCTATTCCTTTTCACTGGAGGATATCCCTGTAATGAGTGGAAAAATCGCAATAACAAGGTGGATCTATACCTGTATCTGAAGCAGGAAACACCTGTACTATGTGAACATTGCCTGACAAACATGTACCTGTTTACCGGTTTCTGTTGTAGGAGATCCATGTACTCTGTGGAGATGGCATTAACCTGAAGTGTCGAGGCCTCAACCTTCTCCTCTGCCTCTTGGATAAGCAGGAGTAGGGTACAAGGTCTGTAGTACATGAATATTGCCCAATGAGCAGGTGGCTGTTTAACTGTTTCTGTAGTAGGAGATCCATGTACTGTGTGGAGATGGCATTGACCTGAAGCGTAGAGGCCTCAGCCTTCTCCCCTGCATCTTGGATAAGCAGGAGTAGGGTACAAGGTCTGTATTACATGAATATTGCCTACTGAGCGGGTGGCTGTTTACCTGTTTCTGCTGTAGGAGATTCCTATACTGTGTGGAGATGGCATTAACCTGAAGTTCTGAGGCCTCAGCCCTCTCCTCTGCCTCACGGATAAGTAGCTTGACACGGTCATTCTGAAATGAGCACAAATAAAGAAAACATTTATTTTTAACATATTTTTCCTTTACATTCACCATGGAACGAAATTCTTCAAAACTTCATGTTTACTTTACATGAAGATTGCAAGAAGACGAACATGTATCTTCAACTGTCACTAAAATATATTATTTTACTGGTTCATTTGATGGGTATTTTCAGCAACATAATGGCAGTCAGGTTTATGATTTTAACAAGCCAGAATAAACCACTTCCCTTCACAAACCCTCTGAAAAACTGTATGATTTTAATAATAAAAGGCATAATTCTCTGAAATAGTACATGACATTGCCAGATAATAATTCTGAAATAATGAACTCATCTGTGTATGAATAGATTTCCATATTAGCTGACAGGACATGGTTCATTACTTACTTAATAATTTACAGCAAAAAATGATTCCAGCTGTATGTACTACATAAAATCTAGCGCTTTGTTTGCGAAAAAGCCTTCGCCATCTCCCCACCTCCCCCCACTCCAAAAAGCCATGACTCCACATGTATACCTTCTATTAAAATGAAAGTCATGACTCAGCCACAGCAGTTGGGTTGCTGTTCTACAGTGTAGGTATGTGTTCATGTTGAGTCACAACAATTCCAATCTGTTTAAACAGGAGTATATCAACAAATAGGTTCCTAACAATTGATATATATATATATCATGTCTGCACACATATCCATGTATACGCTGTGTCAACACATCTCTTACACAGGCTATTATCCCCAGCAAAGTGCAGGACACTTGGCTGTTTCAATCAGTACACGCTATCATGAGCACATTTCACATACTTCAATGTATAGGCTTGTGGCCTGTTTATTATCAATCTGCTAATGTTTCATGAGACACAGAAAGCACAGCCTGTCCAAGTCAAAATGAGACTTCATCTTAAAATGCAAAGGGTCAGCCTAATATAATGTTACTAATTCCTAAAATATTAACTACAACAGCTTTTCAGGGGATTAAGTGAAAGATGATGTAATTGTGACAATAATTTTGACCAATCAGAATGCAGAATTATGTAAAGCCCGATTAGCAGATATGACATGAATTGGACTGGCAACTCATTATCCTTTGACTGTACACATTGTTACCATTATGCAAACGAATTAAACTCAATTGGAACCTCGTAAAACTCCTTCCTGCTTTTAACAAAAGCGTTCAAAGCCATGTGTTCCTTTGTTCTTTCTTGGTTTACATACACAAAAAACACTGCAAAATCACAGCAGAAAACAGTGTGTTTCTCTGCGATTTGGACCCTAGACTGTAGCCCATCAGTCTCTCATTACGGACGCTTGGTTGCAGCTCCTTGTTTTGTCAGTGCACAGACCAGAAAGAAAAGCTGTTGTGCAGCTTTTGGCTGCACATCGAATGCAAACGCCAAGGAGCCCAGCTAGAACGACTGGACCGATTCATGTCACTCAGTCAGCTTCAGGTCGGTAAAATGTCTTCTGACTGCTATGGGAGCTTACGGCCATAACGCATGTTCCTTGGAGAACGTCTACAAAAATTATAGGATGGTGTATTTTAAATCTAACTTTACTCTTTCTACTACAATTTACACAATACTTCTTTGGTATTTTCGTTTAAAGTGGTATACCTGAAGCGGGGAGAATTGGTTTCGACCACCTGACCTCACCGGTTGTGGACCAGAACTAGTCACAGTGAACCAGTGCTTTAATCATCTGAGACAGTCAGCCCCCTGAATTGAATTTGTAAATCTTTTGGTGCATATGTTCACATAAAGTACTGCCACACATTGGGTTTATGTCAGAACCGTAAGTGTGTTCACAAAAATGCCACATAGGGCCTTTTATATTAGCAAGAGGTTTAGTTCATGCTCTGGTAATCTCTCTCAATGGATGAATAAAGGTTGACTCTGCTGTAAATGTCTGGGCAACAAGCATTCAACACACATTTTCCTGCTTATTTGTACAAAAACCAAACTTTATGTGTTTCTGAAGTTTTAGCTTATGTAACACATCATAGATGCATTTTTGAAAAAATTGAATCCATTATGATGCGCTAACAATGGAATCAATTAAATAAACTAAAAACTAAGTACACTACATGCTCTATCTAAGCGTTTTTATTTATTTATTTGATTGATGTTTTACGCTGTACCCAAGAATATTTCAGCTAAACGACATCTGCCAGCATTATGTAAGGAGGAAGCCGGGCAGGTATAATCCATGACCATCAGCAGGTTGCTGGCCATACATTTTTAAAGGTGGTGATACATGTACATGTAGCTGACAAAAGACTTTTCACAACTTTGTCAACTAGTATTATATCTGTACAGGCATAATGTGTCCCCCACTATACACCATACCCATGAATGTGTACAGCTTGACCCATGTCATCTCCAACTGTGCATGTGTTATCCTTCATGATGTGGCGGGGTATTTATCCCTGCAGTAACAGAGATGTGGGTAATATGGTTCACAAACCAATCTACGTGACTAGTCTATTACAAGTATGCATGCACTTCACCTAACTATCTGACTGTAACCTATTAAATATGATCAGAAGTTTTACAAGTGATCGCATTAATAGACGTAGATGTACATTTACGCCTGCTATTCCACAATGGCTGGTCAGCCAGCAGTAGTCCTGCACAAGGCCGACAACACCTGTCCGTTCCTCAGTACCTGGCAGAGCAGGGCTAACTAAATCGTCTTACCTGTCCGTATTGACTGGAGCGTATTCAGAGCCGGCCCTGGCACAGTCGAACACCAGGCTGTATCAGTTATCAATAGCCTCAATCAATGGTTTCAGTGAGCTGTGGCGCACTGGAGCAAAATGTTGTGTTTTGTTGCTTGACAATGGCGCAGAGCACTGTTAATTTGATGCGTGTCATCTAATCTACTTCAGCTCTATCAGGTGTTCTCCGCTTAAGGGGTTCTCAAATGTGCATGATAGGCCTCTGGGATACATGGATAGGCTGCCTGTGGCGACACAACCTCCAAGTGTGTGTGCTACGGCTCTGGCGACACAGCCCTGTTGACCTGTGGCACGTATGCCCGCATGTATCCCTGCGCAAAGCCTCACAGTACAATGATGCATTATTAACTTCCTTGTACAAACTAAGGTATTCAGGATTTGTACAGTGAAGTCCAACCTCACACAGATTCACATTTAATTTAACTGCTCATCTGTACATGTCTTCAGAGGAGGATAAAACCTGACTACTTCTCACCATAAGAGCCAGAATGGACCAAAGAAATACATCATGACGCCCCATAAAAATTCACATTTACATGTATACATCTGGCAGCATGAGACTTAACGCATATAAGTATCCTTGAACATTGACAAGAACATATATATTTCTGAGATTCTCAGGTGCAAATTTTATCAGGAAAACACTTCTAAAAATAGCTGTCTATTGAGTACAAGTGAAAATTCAAACACAAGTGAACATTCAAATTTCAAAGACATGTTCTGAGTGGTAGATTTTATCAATGCACAACCAGGTTACTTTAAGCCATGAATTTTTTAGCTTTTAAACCAGGTTATACCGATAAGGATGTAGTCTAGATACAATATCACAGAATAACATGGTCGCCACTTCGACTGAAAATATGCACGAATACACATAAATGGGATGGTAAACACACTTTTCAAACACCTATGTTTCTGACATTTCCATACATGTATCTGTACTTTAATTCATGATCTCATAAAGTAAATTCAAGGCTCATTCTTGGACATTCTGGTTCTCCTGAACTTAACATCTTAGAGTAATTCTTTTAAGTGCACATGGCAGAGCAAGGACGACATAAAATGCCGGCTCAAGTTACATTTGCTGAACACCGACTCTAGAGAAATAAACTGCTCAGCAAAACTTTAGATGGGTGTTTTAAAATAAACATGATTGAAAACTTTCGAGAACAACTTCATGTACATCTTTTCAAGGCAGATTATATCTGATAGTGAAATGCTGATTTAGTATCTTGTTTCATGATAAGTCCTCAGTTTGGAACCAAAAAAACACTGGTCCATTCCTCGGCTTATTTTTTATTACCAGAAACACAGCTAGTGTTTATCAAGTTCAAGGAAGTCTAACAGGTAGTAATGCAATAGTAATATATTGATCAAAATGATGACTTCAACGTAGTTGACGGAAAAAATTACAGCTGCATATGCCCTCATGTACAAAATATCTGTATACATGTAGCTGTTCATCTAGGACTCATGAACACTGATAAACAACACTTAATTCCTTCTTCTCTATGCATACTTATGTATTTCACCACAGTTTCTTTTATTATAGAAAAACGTCAGGCAACTGAAAAGTTAAAAAGAGTTACAACTTCAAACTAGAGCCTAAGGGCTGTGAAATGGGTCTACTGCTCTTCTTTTAATTTTATTCTTCTTGTAATTAGTGACCAGTTGTCTTCCAGTACAATTTATTAGCCTTCTCCATGTACAAAGTGCCTATCTGTTATTGTGTCCGTAATGGGGGACCCGGCAGCAGTATTTTGGACCATTTCATGTCGATCTATTCTTCCCCAGCTCATGACATTAGTTTGAAGTGGAAGATAGCTCATGTGCTCAGTCAAGTTTACCAAAAAGGTTGGACAATATTATCTTTACTTCGTAAAGTAGTCTTTTAACAGCCACTACAACAGCGGAAGCTGACATTTAACTATGCTCCATGAAATGTAGCCATTCTGTCCGGGTTTGGACATAAATGTTCCAAGTGCAAAACACCCTTGTAACCTGAGACTGTTGTATCCTGTTAGGGTAGTGGTTGAAACTTAAGTATATAAGTAAATTTAAAACATGAAAGGATCTAGAAACTTACTCTCATCATAACACATCAGTCTGGAAATAATTTGTAGTGTTGTTCACACCTGCACAACTTATAATTAAAATGTATAACCCTAAAAGGGTGTCATGTCTCTCTGAAGACATTTACGTCACAGCTTACAAACAGCTGATATCTCCTAGCCCTCATACTGGTCAGTCTCTTGTAAGCTTAAAAGAACTTAAAAGAAACATTTCCCTTACACATTTGGCAACTAAGTCCTTACCATTTCTATCAGTTCGGTTAGTTTGAGAAAAGTTGAAAATATCTTCATTACTTGTACCACTGCTCTACGTGGCAATAGGTCAAGGCATCACATCACAATGCAATAGATGTTTTATTATAAATTTTTGTCAAGCTTATAATAGGGAAAATTTTGGGGATGATGCTAGCTGGAGGCTTTGGACCCTTCGAATATACTACCACTCCTTGTAACAGGTGAGGGGCATCAGGTAAATGTATTTTCTCAACTGAAAACTGTCACCAGTTGACTGTGGTTTGAGGATTGTCAGCTGACTGGAGACCTTGCACAGAATCACTCAACTGCTAACACCAATATTATGGAAATTTATTGTTATGCACAAAACCCCATAGAAAATAACTGACCAACAAATGTAGTACAGCCATAAGAAATACACGTGTACAGAAATTACTCTCGTATGAAATGAAATCAATTTTTAACTAGAGCCTATCGCCACTGAAATGTATTCAATGATGAATCCTCACGTTTCTTGCATGTAGATAATTCGTTTGCCTGGTCTTTGTTTATGATAAAGGCACTAAAATAAATCTATCATAATTTCCCATTTTCATCCATCAACTGTTTGTTGTGAAAGACAAGGGGGTTTGAGAATCGCTTTATGAGGAGATTACTAATTAGCGATAAACATTCTAAATGTTGCCTGCAGGCTGGGGATTTCACCCCTACTGGCCTAAACGACAACTCTTCCCCTCTGTGTTTCACGTTCACGGGAACCAAGATGACAGACAAGAAACACGAAATCAGTTCCATGAAAGAAAGTTCCAAAACATTTTCTTTTCCAGTAAGATAAAGTCTGTATATAATTAACTCATGTACCATATTTTACATAGCCTAAATCTTTGACATTTTAAGCAGTATTCATATATGAATGTCGCACTCGATTGTTGCAAGGTAGGCTTAAATACAATTACAATACATCCATGTGGGCTCTCTTACATGATGTAAATCTTTTCACTACATACGCCACCACTGGCAGTCAAGGTGCCAGCCAGTATATGACATTTACCGTTACCATCCTCAAAACAGTGCAAGCACATTTGATGATCTTTCGGGACATAAAGCTAAAAGGATAGTAAATGGAAGCATTACTCCACACATAATTAAGAGTTTTATTCAATGCATAATCACTGCATATGAATCTCAACAAAACAATGAAGAAAACATCACGAAAGGAAGCTAATATCTGATGATAACACACAGTCTATTACATTAAACTCACTGACACTGAGTAGTTCAATGAAACTACTTTTGGAAATTTCTCCACATTTTTTCATGCCTCTATAATGGGTCTCTCGAGATTTTCACCCATCGACCCATAAGAAGTGCTTACAATTGCATACAAAGATAACAGTGAAACATGCTGAGATCGCCATGATATAGCTGAAATATGGCTGACGTGGCATTACGCCATATTCATTCATTTGGTTGTTCAGAAGTCATCTTTCACGCAGCCTGGACATGAATAATACTGATCCATGACATACAGGCAATGTAAGGTACTTACCTCAGATTTCTGAGAAGTGAGCAGCAACTCTAGCTCCTGGATCTTTGCCTTGGCAACTTTGAGTTCTGTCACAGGGTCTGTGAAGAGGAAAACACACTGATATTAAGATAACACATCAAGTGGAACGCTACACCTACAAACGCACATGTACATATAAACCTTGAACCATCAGAAAGGTAAGTCACTGTGCACTATCTGTCTAAAGTTCTACAATGCTGAAAGCCAAACAGTAGTATTTCTGTCTATCAACATTTCCATAAAACCATACTAAATAACCTGATAAGTGGTTGTCTCAACACATTTCCTGCACTCTTTTGTCTTGGCCACATGTGAAAAAAACGACTTGCCTATCAGGCTAGGCTCCAGGCCATAAGCCTGCCAGGTTTTAGGTTACCATATTTGGTTAAGGTTGACGGATTGTACATGATAAATTAATACTGCCAGGTATTACTGGGCCAAAGCTTGCCAGGGAAGTCCACAGTCTGTCTGAGGGCACAACAGTGCACGATCGTCTTGCCAAAGTCAGCCGCCTAATCTTACCTGTCCAGATTTAATGGGTTGGGTGCGGGGACTAGGAAGAAAGGTGGTCGCAGAGTGAAGGTGGGGCAGGGATTTTCAGCCTGAACCAGCTGCACCATCATCAGCCTTACAATCAGTGAGCACACTGTGTGTTTTCCACCACATAATCTTATCACTGTTCACACAACCTGGGTGTTTCACAATAAACTTGTCCAGCCTGATAAATCATATTCGCATGACCTGGACATTGTTTGAACAGTTCTTTCGGTAAAAGTACACAGTATATGTAGATGTAACAGCTTGTGTTAATCATCTCCTTAGACACAGAAAATGCAAGTCATCATGGCTTTTCACAGCTGCCATTTTTATTCATGTCATCACCGATAATTCTAGTTTGTACCTCACTTTCCATAAACATATCACAGACTTTAAATAACAGGTTGAAAACAGGTAGAGACAATTTTGAGCCAACAACAAGTACATGTGTAGGTATCATGTAGGAAACAGAACTTGTTTCAAACCTTCAAAAGCTATAAACAAAAAAGATGAGTTAGAGGTACAATTAATATGTGTACATCAATGTACCCAGCTCTGCTTTTGAGAACCACATACAGCATATGATACCTTCACACTCAAGCACATTCAAAGCTTAAACATGTATATAGAGCTATAAATGTTTGATTGACCAAAACACACAGAGCACATACGAACCAATCACAATTCTCTTACATTGCTGATGTAACAATGAGTTTCATGGTTCTCCTCTGGATAATTTTCACAATATGAGCATTTTAAGGACTGACATGCCCACATACAAACGTCAGACAGACAGACATCTGACACCACAAACATCTCACAAACTCAATGTTACCTCTGTGTTTTTTCTTAATATTCTCCAATTAGTTTTAGAAATATAAGAAAATTAGTGAAAATGTGACCCACTGACTCAAATAGATGCACATATGGAAGGCAATAAATGTGTTAGACCAATAATATACACCACCCACAAGTATCTGGCCAATTCAACGTAACAACCTGGACTGAATTATATTCTTTGTAATCACACAGCCAGGCTACGTTATAATGTTAGAAGTACTAATCCTGGTATGATTCGTTGGTGCCGTTTTCTCATGGGCTCTCTGGTGAAAAGCCGCGTTATCACCCATTAAATCATTACCCGTGCAAACACTATGACAGGAGACAGTTATAAATGGCCACATATCTGTGTTTCTACGGTCTGGTACAAGGGAACACCAGGCAATGTCAGTCAGACGTGATAACCAACGCCAACACTTTTTACCTAAGCTATTTTGGATCTCTTTCATGTGAAGAACAAACAGCACAAGCTAGCTGGTACCGAAGGCTTCATATAACACTGTTTCCTGGAGACGGATTACAGGATCCCAGATACACTCTGTTCAAACTTCAAACCTTTGTATAGTACATATACTTAGGAGATATTTCAAAATCCTGAAATACCTAAATTTCATTTGTAAAACTTGTTACCTAGGTTTAGCCCGAACTAATAATAAAGAATACTAAAACAAGTCAATATCTAAAGCTTTAGCGTAATGACTCTATTGGGCCGTTCATTCCTTGACCAATGAGATCAAATGTTCAGACCTTAGCCTACTTGTAGCTGATTTGCCATCAGCTTTATTTTTTTGCATTATTGTGATTTCATGCCGTCCTTGCGAAATTTTCTCTCATATGACCAAGGTTTTTTCTAGCCACTTTCTCCTAGTGGTAACCACCATGAAAAATGTCGGAAAATTGAGTTTTAGACAAATTTTGTATTGAGTTCTGATAAAATAAATGAATTTTAAGTACATTTTACATACATTGGTGATGACAAAATATGAAGTTTCCTTATTTGTTCAAATTGAGTTTCTGCACAGAAACTGGCTGGAAAACCCCCTGATGACGGCTGTCAGTTTCAGAGTGCCCTGATTAAATCATTACACTATGTCAAGAGACTGCCAAACTTTCCAACTTGTCACATGCAGATATGCATGCCATATATTGGTGAAGACAAGTGGTCTTCCATGTACATGAGCATCCTTGATTTCTTATTACTTCCAAAGACCCATGAATCAGAAGAGGTCTACAGTTTTAAGTCTGAAGGAGTGTCAGGTAATGGGCAAAGGGTAGTGGTTTACCCCAGGCATTGCCATATCCTCCGACCAATAACCTAACTTTTGTAATTTAATTTAAAACTTCCTGAGCATTTTGTTATACATTAAATACAGATAAAATAAATATAAATATAACAAATAAAATGGCACACATACAAAGGACAAGATCACAAACAAGACATTGTGAAAAACAGAAAACTAAATGTACATGTTGAGATACAGTAGTCTTGACAAGCAAAAATATCATTACTCTACACAACACCCTGATCATGTGAATATCAAAATGAGCTCACTGATTTATTTCTTTGATTGTTGTTTATCGCTATGCTTAATAATTTTGTAATGTGTTTATTAAATGCTGGTAGCGCTAATAAAACAAACTGACAAATATTGAGAAAATTATTTCATTTTAACCTATCCCCACCAAAACAATCACTTTGATTTTAAGTTTTACTTCATGTATTTTATATTACAAAGGATATAAAACAAATTTATTATAGTGAAGAAAATTGGTTAAAGACACCAAAGTTTTAACTTAAATTATTGCAATTATCACAAATATGAGGGAAGGCAGATAAAATGATTGGACCACTCCACTGTCAGCAGATAATCACCTTGTAACAGTATAAAAATCTGCATAACTTACTCTCATTATTTAAATGAAATGGCCACATAAAAATGAAGTTAGGGTGAGTAAAAAGACCATTAAAACCGTACCTGAAAATACCTTCACTGATTTTTTCAGATCTTTTTCCCACCAAATTAAATGCAGTCAATGCAGAACTTTATTCAGAGCTGAACATAAAGGTGTACAAAATGTTATGTAACATCACCGCTGACACACACTATCAATATGGCCCACAAAAACCATACAATTGAAACATTTGACTGCATTTAATCAGGAACAAAAAAATCAGTTAAGGTATTTTCAGATACAGTGTCTCATGGTATTTATACTCACTGTAACTTCATTTTTATGAGGTCTTTGCCTTTAATCAAACCCATAAAAAGGTTTCATGAAGCATGATACTTCATAAATTCCAGGAAATACAGGACCTTTTCAGACGGAATTCCCTGACTTTTACAGGACTTTCAATACCAATTCATGAACCTCAACAATGTGAAGTGACTTCCACTTATTGGCATTTCACAATTTAGCAACACTGAAATAATTTGTAGTACTCAAGAATATTTCACTTATACTACGGCGGCCATCATTATGGTAGGAGGAAACCAGACAGAGCCCCGGGAAAACCCATGACCAACTCCAGGCCAGACCTTTCCGCATACGTCCGGAGAGGAAGCCAGCATGAACTGGATTTGAACTCACAGTGACCGCCTTGGTGGGAGACTTCTGGGTCATTACGCTGACGTGCTAACCAACTGGAGCCCTCCCCCCCCCCCCATTTTATAAAAAAAGAAGTGTAGACGATTGCATGTTATTTCCTGTTGCACTTTCATAGTGTACATGTACTTGTTCTTACTTGCCAACACCACAGGTTGCAAGTATAGTACATTTCCAAAAATCTGTCATCAAATAAACAAGTCATTATTCATTTGAACTGTGAAACTTCTAACACACAACTAAAAAAACAAAAAAAGAGCATTCAAGATTTTCCAATTCGAGCCCTGTTTATTAGGTACTGTGTACCAAGAGAGGGCTCTTCTAAATGGGGAACCTTTCCCGCCAAATGTAATTCTAGGCCAAACTGTGCAGTCTCTTGTTTATTGCTTTTCACAATGACATTTTATGGGCCAGCCAATAACGTATACGTATTACTCGTGCAGCGCAAGAGAACAAGGTGAATTCAGTTTGGGCCCCGAATCGCCACTGCACTAGAAAGGACACCCCATTATCCTCCTCGTGTAAATCTGAATATTTTTGACTTTATAAGTGTAAAACACCAACCAACTAAACGAACAAACTAAATAAAGAGAATAAGTCAGAAGCACGCCTAATCTCTTTCAAAATACATGTACTTGCTTTGGAAATCATGGAAGGGAATACACATCTTATTAGTTAGAAAGCTAGATGCAGGGACACAGTGTAAACTAAACCATCTTCAAAAACAACATGTACACCAAGAACTAAATAAATGCTCTCTTATTATGAACAAAAATATAATTATTTGCTTAAATTCAGTGCAAACAATGATTTTCACTTTAATAGAATGGAATAATTATATCCTGTCAAAAACATACGAGCTATATCATGAAGAAACACATCTATATCTTTCTTAACTAAAAATACAGAAACACATACACACATGTATGTACATGTATTAGCATTAACATTCAACTCATAAAGCAAACAAAAAATCACCTGCTCTCCCATCACCATCCATGCTAATATTAGCTGCAGCCCCAATCATCTATGTTCAATATTTTTTTATTCTTTAGATGTGGTGAGTAAAATGTGTTGTGGTGAGCAATGTAAAAACAATTGCATTGGAAGAAAACAGTTGATTAAGTGCAGCTTCAAAACATGCTACATAATTGAGGGATTAAATTTCCTGTTCTTTACAAATTTTTCAAAGGAAAATAAATATAAATAAAAAAAGTGCTGCAATCTCAGATTTTTCAAGAAGTTCATGATAGGAGAAAAAATTTTTATGAGGCCTAATCTATGAAAATGTCTGAACTTATCGGTACATAAATGTGTGCATAGAGACGTCGATATTCAGGTCCAGTGAATTTGAAAAAAATTTATAAAATTTACCTCCAAAATTTAGTACACAAATAATCCAATAACCTTCATATATAAATGTTTGCAGTCTGTGCAAATGTTCATTAGACCCAAATGCATCCTACTGTTGCTGACAAATGTATTCTAGAGTGGTCTCCCTTGAATTGATTTCGTCATCTGGCTGGCAGGATCCACATGTATACCAGAGTATTCAGAAATGAAATATAAAAAAGTATCAGTCTTATTATCTCTCATACCATTATGTGGTATACAGTTACAAACATGACACAAAGTCATTTGCCAAATTTATATTTGTCATTCACAAAGATTTGTCATGTCAAAGGCAGTCCTGCTTTGCCGTAGGCCTACCATTTACCCTCAGAAGGTCACAACGTAGTTAAGGAAACATGTGAAAAAAAACCCCTGATCTTTAACAAATATACTGTATATGCCTACTTCAATACTTATACGTGCATCTTCTAATTTCATACGTCAAAACGCAATGTAATCTCGCATTTTGTCATTCCTACTGTCATGTGACAAGGGAGGTAATTCAGAGGAGGCTAATTGGAGCTGAAGCCTGGAAACAATATCACACAATGTATTAGGTATCTATCTACAAATGAGTGTACATGTATATAGCGAACATACAGAAAATATCAATCTGTTACAATATCAAATGCAGAAATCTATGGCAAAGGTGAGGCGCAGTCACCTCTGGATCCCTATATCACCCTAAAATTTATTTACTTTTTAGACGCCATACTGGCGACAAGCTCTTGATTCACTGTGCCGATCCCTCAACCACAGAGGCCCCCACCCAAATTAACAGTTATATATATTATACCATAAATCAGGTGGGGACTTCAAAAAGTATAAATCCTAACATCAAAGCTGATTTTTATCTCTGTCACAGAGGTTACGTTTTCGTATTTGCATATTAGTCTATCCGCAATCTTATGGAATATACATGAACGGATTTGAATGAAACTGTGGGTTCCACCTGACCATGGGCAAGGCACCAATCCATTAAAGTTGGAAAGGGGGCGAGGGAGGGGAAGGGTCAGGATTTTGATCCAGGAATTTTTTATATGATTCTTTGGCACTTCACAAGGCACAGTACTGTCCCTCTGTGTGTAGTGGGGATTTATAAATTTATGTGTGGCAGAGGTTAGCACTCACACACTGCCCTCTAGGTTAGATTTGTTGATGTTTAATGCCATATGTAAATTTAAGAATACTTAAAACTTGTTGAACAGAAAATATAAATTTAAAAACCTTAAATAAGCAGGTGGTAACAAGTTAAAGTTACCACAATGTGATTTATTTATTTATTTAATTGGTGTTTCATGCCATACTCAAGAACATTTCACTTATATGATGGCAGCCAGCATTATGGTGGGAGGAAGCCGTCCAGAGCCCACGGAAAACCATCAACCATCCACAGGTTGCTGGTGGACCTCCCCACAGACGGACGGAGAGGATGTCAGCATGAGCTGGACTTGAACTCACAGTGACCACATAGGTGAGACACATGGGGTCAGAAGGCCATGCTGGCATGCCAACTCCCTCAGCCACGGAGGCCCCTACCACCGTACGGTTGTGATCCTACATGTATGTTACTTCTGCTTGGTACCCAGCATATGAAGCCATTAAGTATAGTTTATACATTGTGATTTTGGCAGGTATGAACAGGCTGATACTGGATGTACATTCTGTCTGGTATCTCGAGCAGAAGCTTTGGGCTTCTAGTGTAGTCTGCAGAAGCAAGTAAATTTTTGTGTTGGTATTCAGACTTACAACAGTAATGACTTGCACGTCACGATCTGGAGCAGGGTTATCATGCACACGTGCATATGCCTGGATAGAAAGCCTCATTTCCGAAATGGGATATAAACAAACCAGCTCATCTATCTCTTACGAACAGCACGAGAGCAATGTCCCTGTTTTTGCTATTTTAGAGAAAGCCATATGCTTCTCCATAAAACATCTGCTTTTCCATAATAATATGTCCAGAAAAAACGGGCAAACTGAGGTAAATCCTGAAAAAAAAAAGGTGAGAAATGCCAGAGCTGGCCTGACAGTTTGAATTTATTTATTTATTTGACTGTGTTTTACGCTATACTCAGGATTATTTCACTTATATGATGGTGGCCAGCATTATGCTGGGAAAAAACCCAAGGCTATCTGCAGGTTGCTGGTGGACCTTTGGACAAAACCGCCAGAGAGGAAGCCAGCATTAGCAGGACCTCAACTAACAGTGATTGCATTGGTGAAAGGCACTTGGGTAACTATGTCGCCCTGGGGGACTAACCCCCTCTGCCTTGGCACGACTACTTTAACATTTAAAAATAGGTCAAGCAGGGCTGTTTATATTCCTTTCGAAAACAATCCTAGATGGTCGTTGATGCTCATGGCATGCAGCCCTGCTCAAGATCGTGAGGAGACCTACTGCGCAATAATCAACTGGTAGTTAGAGATTCGGGAAACTGCACTTTAAACAGAAGTTATAGGCGGAACTATGACTTCTGTTAACATGTGGATAATTCCGTCAAAGTTGTGAAACGTTGAGAATCACTTCGCCCAGAGAAGAGGGCTACAGATATTAGTGCAAAACAAATGGAAAAACACTATGTGTAAAATCAGTCAAACCTCATGCCAGCTCTTTACTTTATAATAAAGCATTTTGTGTTGGTTTGACATCTTCAAGTCAAAAATTTCGACAGCTGGATAACTGCTGAAAGATGCTGTACCAATATTAAATGTAAACTAATGCAGTAAAAGAAATTTCTACCACGTACACGCCTGACGACTTGGGAATCAGAGCTTATCAGACATCAATTAAGATAACTGAATATTTTTTTTGATAGACCAGACAGCGAGTCGTCCAGGGCTCTACCTACAAAGTCCGAGCTCCGCCGACTGGTCCATACTATCAGTTATGCATTGAAACACCTGTAACTGCAAGGCTGCAGATAGGTTGAACACTGGCGCACTATTCGGTGATTCCAGACAGAGATGCTTGCGAGATGCACCCTGATAACCCACTTACATTCATCTGCACAAAATGCCGTGATCTCCAAGTTCTGTAGCTCTGAACTAGAAGATGAGCACCAGAATATTGATGTTACCGGTCACTATTTACACTTACCGCTCACTTCCTCCGTGCCTTCTGTCAAAATATCTTTGGTGAGGTTTGAAAGTTGATCGGTGATTGACGAAAAGCTGCCCCCGAGCCATGACATGGTGATGCTAAGTTGTAAAATAATTTGTCTCTGGTGTCTGTCATGTAAGAGAATCTTTAGATGCAACGGGGTAAGCGAATTGCCTTATTCACAACATACAGCATGTTGTATTTGCCAACTCGACGGCCGCCATGTTTACCGACATACTTCTGCCTTGCGCATGCCCACTGGTGTAGTGTGATGCACCCTGGGATAGTAAACATTTCGCACGTGGCAAATCTGTCACACGCCAGAGAAATGTAATTTGAATAGGGCGCCTTCTTTGAATCCGATCCAAGCAAAGTGTGTAAGTGGAGAAAATTTTTCAGTGAATCGACATCAACCATGCTTTATTATCCTGCAGTGATACGCGTTTGCAGATTTCTGCTGTGTGGCCGCACAAATAATGAATGTCTGCTCCACGGACCAAATATACCGTATGCCCTCATGATGGGCGTAGTGGATGGGTATAAGCATGTAGAATGTACCCCGCATGTGAGCAAATATATGCGAAACAGTATGATGTTACAATACTTCAAGGTACGTAAACTTCATGTGAATCACTAAGGTAATAATATATTTATGTATGTTTGCTCCTCGGCCTGTTTATAGTATTACTGAAGGACTTCTCCTAAATCAACAGGCCTGTATGTACGGAACAGTCTGCTCCTATACAGACACTAGTTACATGTGCAGGATCGGAAGGTATTACAGAGGGGAAAGACGCAAGAGAATGGATGAATGATTATGACTTAAAGCCATTTCGGCAATGGGGTAGAGATAGGGTTGAGGACACCACGCGTGGAAAACGAAGAGGTTGTGAAAGTCAGACATTCCTATGATTAAAGTTGGGTGTGTTAACCGTATACTTAACACTGTCGCGATTTTCCTGCAATTACTGCACACTATACAGGCACAACTAAGCCTAAAATAAACATGAAACGTATTAAGTATCTGTATCTAGGTTATCTTCAGGTTACATTCAATGTTCTATAATCAAGAAATGCTCGAACGGCGTTTATTAAAGGCCGTCTATAATCGATTGGTCGATTGATTGATTGATTGGTGTTTAACGCCATGCGAAAGAACTTAATATTTAAATGACGGTGTTCAGTTTCATGAATGGAGGATCAAGTGTAGAAAACCACATAGATTTATGACAAATCACAAAGGTATTGGACCAACCATACAAGAATATGACAACCACACAAGTATACCACAAACCACCTGACCTAAAGATGAATTAGGCCCCTAAGGCGACCCCTTAGTTAAGGCCATGACGGTCGCCGCGAGGCAGCGCTATGTTCTGTGACAGGGAGTGCCAGGTCGCTTAAGAGGTTCCGTGGCCTATAGCGGCGACTGGACCTTCGCCTTTATAAGCTAGGATAATTCACGACCTTTTCATTTATTTATTTGATTGATGTTTTACGCCGTACTCAAGAATATTTCACTTATACGACGGCGGCCAGCATTATGGTGGGAGGAAACCGGGCAGGGCCCGGTGGAAACCCACGACCATCCGCAGGTTGCTGGTAGACCTTACCATGTACGGCCGGAGAGGAAGCCACCATGAGCTGGGCTTGAACTCATAGCGACCGCATTGGTGGGAGGCTTCGGGTCATAGTGCTGCGATAGCGCGCTAACCGACTGAGCCACGGAGTCAACCCGACGTTTTAAAAATCCTGCCGCCTTCGATGCATGTGCTCTCTGAAGGACACGGGATTCTCCGATTTCTTTGTTTGAAATTTATTTTAGAAAATTCATAAACCACCTTTCAAGTTTATTTCGAACACTCATGACGGTTTGACTCTTTGACAGTGGTCTGCAGGATCATCATGGGGTGAAGTGGTGTGTTACCGATATACATTCACAAAAACGTACTAGGCTATATCGTTTACTGACTGACGTTAACAGAAGGACAAAGCCTATCACTTAGAGGCTTGGCTTTCAATCCCTAGAATGCTCCACGTAGTCTATCGGTTCCATCCCAGCCTTGGACCGGGAATCCTGTGCTCCGTTCTCGGAACTTTGATGGTAACACGCTGTCGGCAGTTCCCGAATATGTCAACTTGCAGGGCCCTTAAGGCGGTCTTACATGACGTTCGTAGGAAATCTGTTGCCTTTCACCGATATAGGGTCGCGAATACGGTAGAAGCATTGCTCCCGCTCCAGGCTTGGAAATCACTGCGTTAATTGGTGGAAAAATTTCAGGATTTCTTGCCGCTAGAATGATCGATGGGTCACAGTAACTATATTCCAGATTTCTCCACTGGCATTGCATACCACTGATCGCCACCGTAAAAGTGAAAAACTTCTAGAGTAAGCGTTGAACGCCAGTAAAATTAGTAGATAAATTAATACACAGAAGACATGCACAGAAGCATACACAGATAAATTTTAGATTACAGAACATTTATTCAATAAATTCGGTTGCAAGGTGATCGACGTTTAGAGGTCTACGTATTTGTCCTTTGTTCTTTGACATGGATCTACGTTTTGTCGCGGATGTTCGTGTGCGTAGGGCGTCTCACCAAGACCAAAGCTCTTGATTGCAAATCTCTGGGCGTGCAAGGATGGAAGAATCGCTGGCGGCCTGAAAAAGAGTTGCAGATAAAATTCAGTGTTGGTCATCATGATAGTCCAAACCTATACTGCTCATCTCATTCTCCCCATGGTAATATATAGAGCACGGACACAAACAACAGAGACGTATTTGATTTCCGAACCTAATAAAGATATATAGTGTGTGTATGAATGTCAAGCGCGAATTTCGAGAACACAATCTCTTTGGAAAACTGCTGTAGTCTTCTTTAAAACAACCCACCATTATGCCGTAAAATTTTGATAAACGCGATGTCTGTGTTTCTTGTAAGGCTTTCAAGCAGTGTGAGAAACACTTACCTGTATTCTTTTTGAATGTTTCATGTCTTTTGTTCTTGCGTGCAGTTGCAGAAACCTTCAGAAAGATCCGACAAGCTTGGTTGGGCGTCAATGGTTTAGGATCCATGCGCCGGAGAGGCCGGTAGGTTGGGGTATACCGAAGGGTACCTGACAATTAACACGTATGCGTATTGTTGCACGGACTGGAAACAGGATTAGACATGTATATACAACTGGAAAAGTCAGTAGGTAACTTTCAACACATGTGAGCTCTGGCATGATAATTCCCTCGGGCTGAAAGTCAGTTAGTTGTGCGTTCATACATGCCATCGCAAGACAAGACATCTCGCAAGCTCTGTCCATTTGTATCAGTAAAAGAGTTCCTCTTGTTATGAAATATAAGAAACTTACAGTTCATGTGTGAAAGGGTGATGCACAATGCAGGTGTACAACATCCTTAGAACAATGCAGATTTTTTTTCGTCAGGTGCTACGCTGATTGCACTGACGGAGAAATCACGTTCAAGATATCTAGTGATCACTAGTGGTATGGGAGAAGATGCTACTATAATTAAAATGGCATCATTCAATTTATTTATTTATTTTATTAGTGTTTTACGTCGTACTCAAAGAAGGCTACGACGGCGGTCAGCATTATTGTGGGAGGAAACCGGGCAGAGACCGGTGAACACCCACGACCATCCGCAGGTTGCTGGCAGACCGTCCAACGTACAGCCGGAATGAAAACCAGCATGGACTTGAACTCACAGCGGCCGCATTGGTGAGACTCATGGGCCATTATGTTGCTCTAGCACGCTAAGCAACCGAGCCACGGAGGCCCTTGCATCATTTAGGGGGAGTTATGTCGTTGACACACCAAGTACGGGTTTATTTAGTTCGAATCGATTCGCATTCAATAGGAATATATTTCCCGTTGACACAACAAAAAGCAAATGCGCATCGATGGGGATTGAGGTGGACGCATCGGCTTCGGTTCTATGCGGTTCCGAAGGCGTTGTTGTGTGGGAATTCCCTCATATTTACATCATAGTACGTGACATTTCCGGTACATCTCCGGACCTCCCTTTCATTTGTTGAAACCCGTAACCATGGATCACGGGTTTGGGGAATCCTACGAAACACGAGCACTGATCGACATCTGGGCCGATGAGACCTTTCAGGCCCAACTGCGAGGCCACTGGACTCACTGGTTTTCACTGGTTTTCTTCCACACAATGCCGTACTTCCACACAATGACAACACCGTTGTCATTTCTGCAAGTACGGTTGTTTATGTCTTCCATTTTGTGCTAATTACTTTCAGGAAGTCATTTGTATTGCACACATGCGCAGTCATATCTGAATTGAAGCGGAATGGAATTGTATTCCCGTTGATACACTGCACAAGCGAACCCAACCGAATCAAATCGAAATTCGAAGCGCATTTATAATGGAATTTGGTGCGTGTACAAGCGTATTGAATGCATCGATTCTGTTTTGGTGTGTCAATGGCATTAAACTCTCACCAGGGGTCAGTCGGCCTGCAGGTGTCAGTATCCCACGTTTACGGGTTTTCAGATACGGCCCCTCAATTCGGACGGCCCCTTGTTCTACAGGTGTTGGGGGTCGGGCGCTAGGTGAGGACAGACGACCATCTTCGTCATCCATTATACTTCCAGTTCGGCCTCTCTTCTGCATCTGCGCGTCTGGCTCCTCCACCACGGTTGCGAGGGTTTGACTTGGTGTTAAATGGTTCAAAAATATCTCCTCTGTAATGTGAAATGTACAAATTTTACCTTTAATTCTGTCGTTTCCCAATATGTGCTTAATCCTAAAGCTAAAACATATTTTATTGCTTCTATAAGAAATCTGTTCAAAACAAAATTACATTTTTTTTTTCTTCAAAAGATACATGAACGCGCATTGCGGGCCGATTCCACGTAGCCAGTTCAAACTTCATTTAAGAGTTAAATTTGGAGCCGGTACTGAAGTTGAAATTTGACACATATTTTAACTAAAGATATTATAATTATTTTCAACTTTGCGGTAAGTTAGGTATAAATTTATAGGCCTACCTTGCTCATTGGCCTCATCCTTAGGAGAGATGGGGTCTAATGGCGTCAAACGACTCATCTCGTGAATTCTTCTCGGACTGTTTCGTAGGATAGTGGTGTCGCTGGAGATCGCCGGTAAGAGGTGTTTAGGTCGAGGTGTGCAAGTTGTCTCTTTCCTGGGACTCTCAGAAGGCGGTGGCGGATTTGACTGAGGAACCCCTTTATCACTGAAGTCAGGAAACCTGTAGTTGGATGTGACTGAGTGCGGGGACGCCTCTACGTTCCTGAGGGTTGCAGCGCGAGACGGACAGTCAGACCTACTCACAACGCCCGCCACATTAGGCAAGGTAACAGTCTCTGCAGAACAGAAGTTATTTGTACATAGTTAGTGACACTAGATGATGTGACGGTTTTTACAGAACAGAAGTTAGACATAGAGTTAGCAATACTGACCGGGAAAAAAAATCAGTTGTTAAATCCCTTATTTGAGAGATGACAGATTGTCTTTCGGTTAATCTAACGGATTAATTAGTTATCAGGAACGGAATTGTTTGTTACCAACAACGGATTAATCCCTTAGATTAACAGAAATGCAATCCATCCTCTCCCAAAAACGGATTTAACGGAAGGTTTTTTTTTTTGTAGGGTGGGTGATGATATGACGGTCTTTGCAGAATTATAGTTAAATATAGGTCTATAGTTAGCGATAATGGATAATACGACGGTCAACAGAAAACAGAAATTAAATGTAAGAAACAGAAAGAAGGTCACAAGTAGACTCAGTGTCATTGGGTGATGTGAAGGTCTGAGGTAGATCCACCAAAACTGGGTACAGTGGTGGTCATTACACTCAGAACTGGTTTGAGATTTGAGATAATCGCACAGGAGCTCCAATACATCTAACCGGTGGTAATTGGAAATAACATGATCTTTGTAGAACAGAATATATAAAGATAGAACCAGTGACAACTGTTACTGAGATGGTTTCTCTGTAAAACAAAGATGAGACTAGAACCAGCAACATACGGAACAGAATTCAGAGATGGAACCAGCGACGTTGGGAAGTGTAATGGTATACGGAACAAAAATTATAGAGATAACCAGTGTCATTCGGCAAGGAACAGAAATCAGAGAGAGAGCCAGCGACATTGTGCAATATAAGGGTGTACGGAACAGAAATCAGGGACAGAGCCAGCCACATTGCGCAACATAGCGGTGGACGGAACAGAAATCGCAGAGAGAGAGAACCACCGAAATTGCATTGAGTAATGTAACAGTCCATGGTAAATAAGTATTGCATGGAGAAAGCGACGTTGTAAGGCGTGTAGTCTAAGACTTGAACCACGGCAAAAGAACGCAAGGAATGCGTATATTACAAAAGCATAGAGACTCCGAAAAAAGAAGAAATGTAACGCATGATTGACGTTCTCAATATTTCGACTAAGTTTTACTTGTCATCTTCAGGAGAAGATTCTCTTCCATGCGTTACATTTCTTCTTTTTTCGGAGTCTCTATGCTTTTGTACTTTACTAAGCTAGTTGGTGGATCAACAAGATAATGCGTATATTACTTTCGGTACACTTACTGCGCGGTGATATGCGCTGCTCAGTGAGAGGCCTGGCCTCTTGTCTATCACGTAGGGCGCCGGAGGAGTGGTGCACACGAAAACTCTCCGGGGGTAGGTTGGAACAGTCCTGCAAGGACGGATAGCAGTGTGAGGTGAAAGGTATACAGTACATACAAGACGACAACGCGCTGTCAGATCCGATTACTCTAAAATGGCGTATCCTATGGTCTCGTAAGAATTATTAGATTAAAAATCTACGTTCACACTATGCACGGAAATCGGTTAGGGGTCCGAGCCGAATTCGTGAACGATGACGTTTTTGAAGGGTTGCATTCGTACACGGGAAATTCGGAGGACGGATCCGGTTTCCTAAGTAAAATATGTCTGGAATAAACTGGTCGTTATTTGGTTTAGCAATGGATCATCAGATAATGCTTTCAGTAATCAACATACAATTACAAATTTATAAAGAAATTACATCGTGTGTTGTTGCTGTTGGTTATTTGTTGACGTGAATTAGCACACTGACTAGGGTATACCGTGGCCAGTTTTCGATGCGAGGGAAAGTAGCTAACCCGTCAAATGCGATACATGCAATCAAGTGACCGGTTTCATGTCCGACGCGTTTGCCGATCTCACTCCACACAAACATCCTTTCTCTTACATATCTGTTATTGCAGTATCTAAGATCAAACAACAGTTTATTCCTCCCCACTTCACGAATCAGCAATTCAGTGCGATCCGTACATGTCGCTATGTTTAAATGTTGAACGATGCTGATTTTTCAATACTAGAATCCGTCGAGATTTTTCTCCCCGGACCAGAAAAAATGGGTCCGCAAGCCATCTGTCCGAATCCGTTGCCCCTGACACGTATTCGGCTCCGGTGTATTCGCCACAAAACCGGAACGGAATTCGTTAAGGCCGTGGACCGTTTTCCGTGCCAATTGCGAACGTAGCTTAAAAGGTGACTTATAGAGTTACTAAACACGTCAGAAGAAAGTGCCTGTTTAGGTCTGCATAGACTCCCCTAATGAAATAACTTTGGTAAAACCTGTTTTTGCCTTTTCTTATAACAATTTGTGGCGAAATGCTTAAATGTATACATGCACAAACTTTGTATACTTAGCATTTCAAACTCCTTAGCCAAGAGAGTTCCTGTTTTGGGGGTTTACTTGCATTTCGGGCTTTGTTCTGTAGTTTCTTAACTCATAAACATGGACAAATAACAAATTTGCAAGGAGCAAGAGAAAAGTAGCTGTACCACTGTATGTGAAGAAATAAAATATACAGCTTCCACACAAATACAGTACCATTCTCAGTTTCTCTTCTGATAAGCTGGTTTCAGTGTGTATATGAGCTACATCAAACTGTCGACAGTAGTCTTAACGGTTGGATGGTAGGCCTACGTGCGCTACATAGTGAGTATTTCTCATTTTGAACATGTACACTTACATATATATCCAGTATCAGCTGGGTAATTGTACACATGTAATGCGCATTTCTTACCGTACTTTGTGAACAAATGTAGACTTTTGTGTACTGAGATTCAATGTCCTTTACGATAGATACGATGTCAGCACGTTTTACGGCGTCCTTGATTGGCTTAGAAGGTGGATTTTTCGTTATTTCCCTGCCAAAAAATATAAAACACATGGAAAGATATCCACAACTTGTACATCGAATAGACAAAATCAAGAGAATGAGTTTATGACATTCTCACAACTAAAAATATAATATAACCTTTTCATCTTTCTAGAAATGCAAACACTATCGATCAAAGTCCGGCCTTCCTGCCATGTGCCTTTATTATTCAAACCGGAAATGGTAACATTTAGCACTAGCGACTCTATCTGGAATACAGTGTAAGGTGACTCGGGTTTAGTATGCGCCCCTCACAAGGAAAACACGTCACACAAGTATGAAGTAGGCCTATATAGCAGGACTACATAGAAGGATATCCTTTATACCAATGGGCCCGAAAATGACCTCTCAGGAAAACGGTGTTAAATCAGCACGTAGGTTTTCGAAATTCACCAATTAAGGCCTGTAAAATGTGGCCAAAGAATTCTGAACAAAACTGGTGGAAGTTGGATTCAAGTAAAAGTGTTTTCCATTCAGGAATGGTGTAGTAACCTACATGTCGGATGATTTTATCTTCTTTGCGAAGTTTTGAATGGATGTGAGAAGTAAACACATCCGCTCTCTCTGTTTCTTACTCCACATTTCTTGTAAATGGAGGGCGTACTGTGAACATAAAAAAATGACGAGGGACGTCGACAGAGACAAAGACCGATTTTTGAAATGCAGCTCACGGAGAAACTAGTACACTACAAATGTCATTACAGCTGAATTTAACAGTGTATAGCATTTTAACTGTTCCGAGAAAACTTGCCTAACCTTGAAATTTACGGTCAAGCATCTGAACCTTTCAACATTTAAAATACATCCATGCTTGGTTATCAGACGATTTTAAGTTTCATTAAAATTTCGAAAATAAACGTTCCTTTCTCGAAAACCAAACAAAAGAAAAGAAACAAAAACAAGTCTTATTATAGAATTATATAATATGTGCATAATATAGTGTTATTTTTACATTTCGTAGTTATGTTTGTGTGTCTATAGATATCAAGGCAAAGTAATATCAAAATAGGGGGTGGGGGAGGCGATGAGAATTACCCGAAGGAATTCTCTCCTCTGCGATCGTTCTTTCCTGATAGTAGTGATGTACCGGTCCAGTGTGGCCACCGCCTGGCTCTGACAGTCCGAGATCCGACCAATCGTGATGTCAGAACGTCCCTTCACTTGTGTGACGTCAGCCAGTACCCGCTCCTTTTCTTTGATCTTCTTCATACTCTCCTGGTATTTCTGTCATCCAAACCAAATGAAGTTAACAAGTTGGCAAGTTCTCCCATGACCGTTTTTGTAGTGAAACATTTATCTGAGTTTGTTGAGGATGAAGTAAGTCGCTCCCATAAAGCGTACATAGGCATATAATTAATGTCACACATTTTGAACACATCATAATATATTTTAGTTAGATCGGATATTCAAAATACATTTTGGAGTAACAGCAGATGTTTTTCTAATAGCCACTACGACAGCGGAAACTGGCATCTAACAGTGCTTTGTTTGGAGTAACAGCGAAAGTTGAATAAATCGTTGAAAATCTGAACTTAAAGTGAAAGACAACTCATGTTCTAAGTTAAGTTTACCAAAACGGTTGGACAATGTTATGTTTATTTTGGTAAAGTATTTTTTCTGACATCTAACCGTGCTCCGTAGCCTAGCATGAAACGCAGCCATTCTGTCTGGGTTGTGACGTAATTGTTCTGAGCACGGAACACTCTTGTGACCTGAGACTGTAGTAGGCTGCTAGGGTTGTGTTTGTAATCTAAGTATATATGCCAATTTATAACACGAAATGATCAAGAAACTTACTCCTGTGACAACACAATAGTCTGGAAATACTTTGCACTTTTGTTCACCCATGTACTTGTTATAACTAAAACATATAATATTAAAATATTGTGCTGTCCCTATGTTAGTTACACTGACGGATAACTCAGAACATTTACGTCACAGCTTAAAAACAACTGATATCCCCTGGCTCCTGGCTCTCTGATTGGTCAATATCTCATAAGCTTCAAAGCAAGGGCGGCTCCAGATCCCCAGTCTGCATCAACCTACTCCACACTTCAAACAAAGATAACTCAGCAACGAATTCAAACAAATTCAAACAGGTATTTGCATTCAAGAGAGAATTTTGTAATCTCCTTAATGAACAGTGCCTCAGTTATGAGCTATCTTTTACTTTAAAGACATGGGCGCCTTCAGATCTCCAGTCGGCAGTCCTATACTCCACACATCAAACGAAGATAATCCAGCAACGAATTTATACAATTTCAAACAGTTTTTACATTCAATAGAGAATTTTATAATCTTTTTAATGAACAGTACCTCAGACTTGAGCTGTCTTTTACTTTAAATAAAACTAAAAGAGAATCCCGAATGGTTCTGTTACGTTTCTAAACGTCAGACTTATAATTCCAAATGCAAAGAAATCGTTAGGTAAAGAAACGAGTCACAAAAGGCTGCTTTTCGGATACTGGTAAATGACTCATACCTTGCCCTCCCGTTTAGATCGCGCCTCTCGGATTCGCTGAGTAGTCACCAAGTAATTCATCTCTTTGGACAGTCTTTCAATCGTGGGCTTAAAGTCGCGTGTCTCATAACTGAAGAACGAGCGAGTGAATAATTTCATCAACAGGTACATATGAGTCTCAGTTTCATCATGCCGAAGTTAATGTTAAACGTTCGTTAAAAGTCAGGTAAAATATAAACAGATAACTTCAAGGGTTCATGATTCGAAAACACGAGTTAAACTGACTTCATGAAGCACATGGAGGTAATGGACTTGTTTCTGTCATACCAAAGACGGCCACACCAAGGACATGATGCCTATATCCTCACCTAGTACACACAATGTGCCCCAGATAGACCAGTACTAGGCCTGTTCCATATTATATTGAGCCCAAGCTAGGGAAGCACTAACGTGGCTTCTGTTGAGATCTTGCAGATACATAACTTTAATGAAACGCTTTCAAGATTCAGTAACACTGAAGGCATGCACTCTTCCTGTCACAACAAGACACGGCGTATATATCTACATTCGAAGGGCTCCTTGTCGTCATGTGACTGAAACATTGCCGAGAACGACGTAAAACCCAAACATGTACACACATACATGATTCAGTACGTAGGACATACATACTGCTGTGCAAGTTGATATGTGACTGCTGAAATACAGTGTAAAAGAGTACATCATGAGAGTAAAACCGAAGCTGAGAGGACAGTGTTATAGCTGGAAAATGGCCACACATAACCAATGAACCGCAGCTAGGCTTTTGTTCTGACCGGTCTTGCGAATGTTTACCTAATAGCAATGTGCAATCACTCTAGCACTGTGGCTGAAGCGAGATTTACCTTACAAGGGCATTGCCCATGATCTGGTTATCCTCGATCTGGTGCTGAATATTCATGAGCGTCTCCGCCTTCCGCTCTGCGTAATCCACCAGTGCTGCCAGAGATTTCCTTAGAACCTCGGGGCATCCTTAGTGAAAAAGGCGAAAAAGTGATAGGTTGTGACACAATTACGTTCATATTTATACTCATACGTGTATATGGTTACTCTAGCACATCGAAGGGAATGGTTAAGATGCGAGTTTTGCATTTGCTAGGACACTAGAAGATAGGAAACTGATTGATTCATTGAGCTCTCACTGTTCGTGGAGCCTTGATGCCAATGTGTGGGCGACCGATGATCTTCGTGAGCCCGTCTGCCCAGTCTCACGTTCGCTGAAGAAAAATTGTCTTCAACTGGTCAATACGTCACATGTTGGAAAGTTCGTCAGTAACTTGCCAACGATCGGCGGATTACAACCGGCCACTCCAGTTTTCTACACACCATAAAAACTGTCCGTCTTCCTGGAAGTTCAACAGTCTTGAGCATATCAAGGCAAATATCAAATATTAAAATCAAAAGAACGAATTCGCTAAGATGACTACTTGGTGGCTACTTAGAAGGATCCAAATCGCAGTAAAAACGCTTTGTTTCCTGCTGGGACGCTGCAATCCTTGTGCACTACCTAAGTGTTTTGTGAGCACACATATAATGAAGGTGTGACGATCAACCGGGAAAGAACACAAGAGTACACAGTTCTGCACCCTTTCGTTAAAGACGGGAAAGAGTTTTACAAGTTCCTCATTGTTCCTGATTCTATTAAATACCACTAATGCATTTTTCAGACCCTTTTACCATTCTCGGAACATTGCAGATGACTCCTCTGTGATTCTGTCCACTTCTTTATGGCCAAACCGTGATCGTATTCCAGCTGCGCCCAAGACGACATGACCTTATCCCCCCAGAACTGAGCGCTCGAAACTCTGGCAAAACACAAGGAAACCTGAAATAAGTCTAAAATCCAGCATATTGTGCTGATTCATGGCATATATATTTACAATGGCGAAATCATACTCCAGGGGCCTTTCTACCTCATCAGTAACTCAGAACTTCCCATTAGTTCAAATTCCTTATAACGTTGATGACAAATTTAACAGTAAGTCTACATAAAGGTAACAGGTGGGCTAACTCTTTCTTGAATACAATCGCCTTGCCCGTTAAAGAGTTACATTATACATCGAGTATATTTACTTCGACTCGCTCTTCTTTCTGTCTGTCCCGAAATCCACAAAGTAGGCCTCTTTAAGGACTTCATGGTGAACTTCGCCGATCTTTTCCTCCATCTCGAGGGGTTATTTGTAGGCCACAAGCGCCGTCTTGGCACACAACGTGCTGTGTTATTCGCGAACTACCTGGGAACTGTCACATTACGTCATCAATTGGATGACGTCAAAACGTCATTACGTCCTTGAACTTTTAAGAGGACAGGATATGACGTCCTTTTGTTCACGCCAATGGTTTCTTTTCCATCTCATACTAACTGCACGACGTTACAAACGCCCTGCATTTTATTGATGTCAAATGTTCATTTCTCGACTCATCAAAATAATGTCGCATTAAAAACAGCGAGACGTTACAATGGGGTATCAGCGGATTTTCGACTCCATCCGACAGGTGTCGCTGCAGTCAACTAGGACTTCTGCGTCATAATATGTTGACTAGAACGTTTTCATTTACCACATATATAATTTTTTCACTCCGACGTCACGCTGTTGACTCTGCATTAGAATCTAAAATGACGTCACATTTACGACTTCGGACTTCTGCCAGTATCCCATTGAATCTAATACATTGTGACGTAGACGTTGCCCAACAATCAGTTCTTGACGTAACAGTGACTCAAGGTCCTACCTCACACGTGCGCCACCTCATGGGATTAAAAAAATTGCCACCTTCTCATAGAAACCAACACATTTAATCAAGGTAAACATTGCTCAATGCTTGATTCAAGGTCCTGTTTAACAGTAGCGTCATCTAATGGGATTAAAAAAAAATTTCGTCCCCTCTGTCTAGTGATAGCTGAGTAGAGCTCATTTTGTGATTCCTACTAACCAAAGGCAAAAACATTCCCATCGCAACACAGAAGAATCTTCAAACACACGTCTCCACTATCCTAAGTCGTCTGATCAATTGCGTTGATTTTATCTAATCGCTGAATACACACTATAAAGTAAACAAGGTTTATGCTTAGAGAAATGAGCAAATCTGTCCAAGGTTGTGGGTGGCTCTGACAAGAACTGCTTTCAGATAACAGCTGGCTGCGCGAGGATTACACGCCTACCGACAAATGATATGCCTATGACACTATAGGGATATTAATGTTCCGAGAAATTTCTGTTGAAAGGACATCAGTTGTACTACCACAGGCTTAGAACCTCTGTTCATATCGTTTTAAAATCCGTCTGACACATAAAAGTACGGAATGATAGTCAATCAGCTAAGTGACTGAGTAAATCAACATCGCTGTGTACAATGCAAAACCATTCTGCTGTACATTCTCACAAGCATTACTAAGAAGAAATAAAAAAAATAACTAAATAAAAGGAAAATATGACATTAGCTATGCCTTTCGTTTGAAAACTTGAAATTTAAAACAGCGCATTGCTTTAGTGTGTGATTGTAGCTTGTGAGGAGCGGCATTATACCAGTATACTGTAAATTGGTGTTGGAAGAAATTCTCTTGAAATTGTTTTATTTGACTTGCTTAAATTGAGCAGCGCTTTCAACGTAAGGTTCACATCCGATTTGCTGACCGCATTTTTATGTGGTGGTGGTGTTTATGATATGCTTACATTTCCGACTAAAATGTTACAATAACAGCTATGTAAGGAGATCGTTTTTAAGACATTCATATATACATTTGTAGTTAAGTGTGTATAAAAGTATTCTGTTTACGATTTACTTATGGATTTAGACCAATTATAAATATTGGGTGGGTAGTTTCTCCGTGTGCTTTTGTGTTGTCCAATTAATTTCTTTCTTTTCTTTCTTCCCGTATTTATTTCATTTATGGATTGGTGTTTTACGCCGTACTCAAGAATATTTCACTTACACGCCAGCATACAACATTATGGTGGAAGGGAACCAGGCAGACCCCAGAGAAGCCCACGACTATCCGCGGGTTGCTGGCTGACCTTCCGACGTCCCACCGGAGAGGAAGCTAGCATGAGCTGGACTTGAACTGACAGCGACGGCATTGGTTGGAGGCTTGTGAGTCATTTGCACTGTGGTAGTGCGCTAACCAACACCCATATAATATAAAATCCTATTTTGCCAGTAATTTTTATGGATGGGGAATGAAGTTAAGACTTTGTAAATGAATGAAATTTCATGAAATCAGTGACGATTTGAAGTGATTGAAAAGGAATATATGGCATATGAGCTGTAAAGGGGAATTTATATTTGTGTGAGTGCCTTATGCGAGGAGTTTTTAAGTATCATCCTGAATACAATGGCAGAGACATATGACATTAGGCTTGACGGAAAAACGGATAAATAGTGATGGTGTGCATGCATGTAGATTGTATTAGTTTCTTTGAAACGTCAGGAAAATGTTGTGTGGATATAATACAAGACGAGTTCAATGAGTGTATACAGACGAATGAATAAACGAGTTGTGTGCTAAGAGAAGAGAAGAAATCTTTCGAAAGATGTGGGTGGCTCTGAGAAGAGCCGTTTTCAGGTAAAAGTTGCTTGCGCTATGTTGGGGACCTACAGTGGTTCGTCGTCGTCTTCTTCGGACATTGGGTAATCGTCATCTGTTCCAAAGAGTGTGAATCTCAAAGTGTTGACCAAGTCTGCTTTACGACATGCGTACTCGTAGTATGAGTTTCTCAGTCCTTCTCCCGCGGCGATTTTCAGTCGTAGGCTATAGCGAAAGGACTTGTTGCCGTCTTTGTTAGCTCGATCATATCTCAGTTGCAGTTCATCAAGCCGTTTGTTGAGAAAGACTATTTGTTCGCAGGCCCGTTCAAAGTATGACTGGGCTTTGATGTAATCGGAGTATCTGTGGACAAAGCTGGAGTCCATTGCCATTGTTGCCCTTAAGTTGAAGCCTTTCAGGTATTTCGACGAGCAGAGAAAAATGATATGATGAGAAGTAGTGGATTGGTGGTTTATATAGGGGACTGTTTGAGCTGTCATGTTTATCTCTGGTGGTTGCCAGGTGTCAGATGAGAAGGCAATTGATACTCTTGAGACGATTCCGTCATGACTGTGAGACGTCATGTCGATCGGCGATTATTGTGCTTTGTTTTCTTTATGTCATTGTTTATCATCACTACTCGGGATTTAAAACTGCCTAGAAGTGATTTTGTTGGTTGTTGAAATATGTAATGCTGCTGTTTTAAAGCTTGGTGAGAGAAACGTTTCATATTGTAAGGGAAGAAATAAAAAAAATAACTAAATAAACGGAAAATGTGACATTAGCTATGCCTTTCGTTTGATATCTTGATATTTAAAACAGCGCATTGTTTTAGTGTGTGATTGTAACTTGTGAGGAGCGGCATTATACCAATATACTGTAAATTGGTGTTGGAAGAAATTCTCTTGAAATTGTATTATTTGACTTGCTTAAATTGAGCAGCGCTTTCAACGTAAGGTTCACATCCGACTTGCTGACCGTATTTTAATGTGGTGGTGTTTATGATATGCTTACATTTCCGACAAAAATGTTACAATGACAGCAATGTAAAGAGATCGTTTTTAAGACATTCATATATACATTTGTAGTTGAGTGTGTATAGAAGTATTCTGTTTATGATAAACTCATGGATTTAGACTAATTATAAATATTGGGTGGGGAGTTTCTCCGTGTGCTTTTGTGTTGTCCAGTTAGGTGCTTTCTTCATTTGTTTTTTTATTTATTTCATTACTGGATTGGTGTTTTACGCCGTGCTCAAGAAGATTTCACTTACACGCCAACATACAACATTATGGTGGAAGAAAACCGGGCAGACCCCAGAGAAGCCCACGACTATCCGCGGGTTGCTGGCTGACCTTCCCACGTCCCACCGGAGAGGAAGCTAGCATGAGCTGGACTTGAACTGACAGCGACGGCATTGGTTGGAGGCTTGTGAGTCATTTCGCTGTGCTAGCGCACTGACCATCACCCATATAATACAGAATCTTATTTTTCAAGTAATTTTAATACATGGATAATAAAGTTAAGACTGAGTAAATGAATGCAATTTCATGAAATCAGTGACGATTTGGAGTGATGAAAAGGAATATGTGGCATATGAGCTGTAAAGGGGAATTTATATTTGTGTGAGTGCCTTATGCGAGGAGTTTTTAAGTATCATCCTGAATACAATGGCAGAGACATATGACATTAGGCTTGATGGAAAAACGGATAAATAGTGATGATGTGCATCCATATACATTGTATTAGTTTCTTTGAAACATCATTAAGATGTTGTGTGCATATAATACAAGACGAGTTCAATAGGTCTGTACAGACGAGTGAATAAACGAGTTGTGTGCTAAGAGAAGAGAAGAAATCTTTCGAAAGATGTGGGTGGCTCTGAGAAGAGCCGTTTTCAGATAAGAGTTGCTTGTGCTATATTGGGGACCTACAGTGGTTCGTGGTCGTCTTCTTCGGACATTGGGTAATCGTCATCTGTTCCAAAGAGTGTGCATCTCAAAGTGTTGACCAAGTCTGCTTTACGACAGGCGTACTCGTAGTATGAGTTTCTCAGTCCTTCTCCCGCGGCGATTTTCAGTCGTAGGCTATAGCGAAAGGACTTGTTGCCGTCTTTGTTAGCTCGATCATATCTCAGTTGCAGTTCATCAAGCCGTTTGTTGAGAAAGACTATTTGTTCGCAGGCCCGTTCAAAGTATGACTGGGCTTTGATGTAATCGGAGTATCTGTGGACAAAGCTGGAGTCCATTGCCATTGCGACACTTAAGATGATGTCTATCAGGTATTTCGACAAGCAGAGAAAATGATATGATAAGTAATAGTTTGGTGGTTTATATAGGGGACTGTTTGTGTTGTCATGTTTATCTCTGGTGGTTGCCAGGTGTCAGATGAGAAGGCAATTGATACTCTTGAGACGATTCCGTCATGACTGTGAGACGTCATGTCGATCGGCGATTATTGTGCTTTGTTTTCTTTATGTCATTGTTTATCATCACTACTCGGGATTTAAAACTGCCTAGAAGTGATTTTGTTGATTGTGGAAATATGAAATGCTGCTGTTTTAAAGCTTGGTGAGAGAAACGTTTCATATTGTAAGGGAAGAAATAAAAAAAATCACTAAATAAACGGAAAATGTGACATTAGCTATGCCTTTCGTTTGATATCTTGATATTTAAAACAGCGCATTGTTTTAGTGTGTGATTGTAACTTGTGAGGAGCGGCATTATACCAATATATTGTAAATTGGTGTTGGAAGAAATTCTCTTGAAATTGTATTATTTGACTTGCTTAAATTGAGCAGCGCTTTCAACGTAAGGTTCACATCCGACCTGCTGACCGTATTTTAATGTGGTGGTGTTTATTATATGCTTACATTTCTGACTAAAATTTTACAATGACAGCAATGTAAGGAGATCGTTTTTAAGACATTCATATATACATTTGTAGTTGAGTGTGTATAAAAGTATTCTCTTTATGTATACTCATGGATTTAGACCAATTATAAATATTGGGTGGGGAGTTTCTCCGTGTGCTTTTGTGTTGTCCAATTAATTTCTTTCTTTTCTTTCTTCCCGTATTTATTTCATTTATGGATTGGTGTTTTACGCCGTACTCAAGAATATTTCACTTACACGCCAGCATACAACATTATGGTGGAAGAAAACCGGGCAGACCCCAGAGAAGCCCACGACTATCCGCGGGTTGCTGGCTGACCTTCCGACGTCCCACCGGAGAGGAAGCTAGCATGAGCTGGACTTGAACTGACAGCGACGGCATTGTTGGGAGGCTTGTGAGTCATTTGCACTGTGGTAGCGCGCTAACCAACACCCATATAATATAAAATCCTATTTTGCCATCAATTTTTAGGGATGGAGAATAAAGTTAAGACTGAGTAAATGAATGAAATTTCATGAAATCAGTGACGATTTGAAGTGATTGAAAAGGAATATATGGCATATGAGCTGTAAAGGGGAATTTATATTTGTGTGAGTGCCTTATGCGAGGAGTTTTTAAGTATCATCCTGAATACAATGGCAGAGACATATGACATTAGGCTTGACGGAAAAACGGATAAATAGTGATGGTGTGCATGCATGTAGATTGTATTAGTTTCTTTGAAACGTCAGGAAAATGTTGTGTGGATATAATACAAGACGAGTTCAATGAGTGTATACAGACGAATGAATAAACGAGTTGTGTGCTAAGAGAAGAGAAGAAATCTTTCGAAAGATGTGGGTGGCTCTGAGAAGAGCCGTTTTCAGGTAAAAGTTGCTTGCGCTATGTTGGGGACCTACAGTGGTTCGTCGTCGTCTTCTTCGGACATTGGGTAATCGTCATCTGTTCCAAAGAGTGTGAATCTCAAAGTGTTGACCAAGTCTGCTTTACGACATGCGTACTCGTAGTATGAGTTTCTCAGTCCTTCTCCCGCGGCGATTTTCAGTCGTAGGCTATAGCGAAAGGACTTGTTGCCGTCTTTGTTAGCTCGATCATATCTCAGTTGCAGTTCATCAAGCCGTTTGTTGAGAAAGACTATTTGTTCGCAGGCCCGTTCAAAGTATGACTGGGCTTTGATGTAATCGGAGTATCTGTGGACAAAGCTGGAGTCCATTGCCATTGTTGCCCTTAAGTTGAAGCCTTTCAGGTATTTCGACGAGCAGAGAAAAATGATATGATGAGAAGTAGTGGATTGGTGTTTATATAGGGGACTGTTTGAGCTGTCATGTTTATCTCTGGTGGTTGCCAGGTGTCAGATGAGAAGGCAATTGATACTCTTGAGACGATTCCGTCATGAGTGTGAGACGTCATGTCGATCGGCGATTATTGTGCTTTGTTTTCTTTATGTCATTGTTTATCATCACTACTCGGGATTTAAAACTGCCTAGAAGTGATTTTGTTGGTTGTTGAAATATGTAATGTCGCTGTTTTAAAGCTTGGTGAGAGAAACGTTTCATATTATAAGGGAAGAAATAAAAAAAATCACTAAATAAACGGAAAATGTGACATTAGCTATGCCTTTCGTTTGATATCTTGATATTTAAAACAGCGCATTGTTTTAGTGTGTGATTGTAACTTGTGAGGAGCGGCATTATACCAATATACTGTAAATTGGTGTTGGAAGAAATTCTCTTTAAATTGTATTATTTGACTTGCTTAAATTGAGCAGCGCTTTCAACGTAAGGTTCACATCCGACTTGCTGACCGTATTTTAATGTGGTGGTGTTTATGATATGCTTACATTTCCGACAAAAATGTTACAATGACAGCAATGTAAGGAGATCGTTTTTAAGACATTCATATATACATTTGTAGTTGAGTGTGTATAAAAGTATTCTCTTTATGATAAACTCACGGATTTAGACTAATTATAAATATTGGGTGGGGAGTTTCTCCGTGTGCTTTTGTGTTGTCCAGTTAGGTGCTTTCTTCATTTGTTTCTTTATTTATTTCATTACTGGATTGGTGTTTTACGCCGTACTCAAGAATATTTCACTTACACGCCAACATACAACATTATGGTGGAAGAAAACCGGGCAGACCCCAGAGAAGCCCACGACTATCCGCGGGTTGCTGGCCGACCTTCCGACGTCCCACCGGAGAGGAAGCTAGCATGAGCTGGACTTGAACTGACAGCGACGGCATTGGTTGGAGGCTTGTGAGTCATTTCGCTGTGCTAGCGCACTGACCATCACCCATATAATACAGAATCTTATTTTTCAAGTAATTTTAATACATGGATAATAAAGTTAAGACTGAGTAAATGAATGCAATTTCCTGAAATCAGTGACGATTTGGAGTGATGAAAAGGAATATCTAGCATATGAGCTGTAAAAGGGAATTTATATTTGTGTGAGTGCCTTATGCGAGGAGTTTTTAAGTATCATCCTGAATACAATGGCAGAGACATATGACATTAGGCTTGATGGAAAAGCGGATAAATAGTGATGATGTGCATCCATATACATTGTATTAGTTTCTTTGAAACATCATTAAGATGTTGTGTGCATATAATACAAGACGAGTTCAATAGGTCTGTACAGACGAGTGAATAAACGAGTTGTGTGCTAAGAGAAGAGAAGAAATCTTTCGAAAGATGTGGGTGGCTCTGAGAAGAGCCGTTTTCAGATAAGAGTTGCTTGTGCTATATTGGGGACCTACAGTGGTTCGTGGTCGTCTTCTTCGGACATTGGGTAATCGTCATCTGTTCCAAAGAGTGTGCATCTCAAAGTGTTGACCAAGTCTGCTTTACGACAGGCGTACTCGTAGTATGAGTTTCTCAGTCCTTCTCCCGCGGCGATTTTCAGTCGTACGCTATAGCGAAAGGACTTGTTGCCGTCTTTGTTAGCTCGATCATATCTCAGTTGCAGTTCATCAAGCCGTTTGTTGAGAAAGACTATTTGTTCGCAGGCCCGTTCAAAGTATGACTGGGCTTTGATGTAATCGGAGTATCTGTGGACAAAGCTGGAGTCCAGTGCCATTGCGACACTAAAGATGATGTCTATCAGGTATTTCGACAAGCAGAGAAAATGATATGATAAGTAATGGATTGGTGGTTTATATATGGGGCTGTTTGTGTTGTCATGTTTATCTCTGGTGGTTGCCAGGTGTCAGATGGGAAGGCAATTGATATTCTTGAGACGATTCCGTCATGACTGTGAGACGTCATGTCGATCGGCGATTATTGTGCTTTGTTTTCTTTATGTCATTGTTTATCATCACTACTGCGGATTTAAAACTGCCTAGAAGTGATTTTGTTGATTGTTGAAATATGTAATGCTGCTGTTTTAAAGCTTGCTGAGAGAAACGTTTCATATTGTAAGGGAAGAAATAAAATGAATAACTAAATAAACGGAAAATGTGACATTAGGTAAGTCTTTCGTTTGATATCTTGATATTTAAAACAGCGCATTGTTTTAGTGTGTGATTGTAACTTGTGAGGAGCGGCATTATACCAATATATTGTAAATTGGTGTTGGAAGAAATTCTCTTGAAATTGTATTATTTGACTTGCTTAAATTGAGAAGCGCTTTCAACGTAAGGTTCACATCCGACTTGCTGACCGTATTTTAATGTGGTGGTGTTTATTATATGCTTACATTTCTGACTAAAATTTTACAATGACAGCAATGTAAAGAGATCGTTTTTAAGACATTCATATATACATTTGTAGTTGAGTGTGTATAAAAGTATTCTCTTTATGTATACTCATGGATTTAGACTAATTATAAATATTGGGTGGGGAGTTTCTCCGTGTGCTTTTGTGTTGTCCACTTAATTTCTTTCTTTTCTTTCTTCCCGTATTTATTTCATTTCTGGATTGGTGTTTTACGCCGTACTCAAGAATATTTCACTTACACGCCAGCATACAACATTATGGTGGAAGAAAACCGGGCAGACCCCAGAGAAGCCCACGACTATCCGCGGGTTGCTGGCTGACCTTCCGACGTCCCACCGGAGAGGAAGCTAGCATGAGCTGGACTTGAACTGACAGCGACGGCATTGTTGGGAGGCTTGTGAGTCATTTGCACTGTGGTAGCGCGCTAACCAACACCCATATAATATAAAATCCTATTTTGCCATCAATTTTTAGGGATGGAGAATAAAGTTAAGACTGAGTAAATGAATGAAATTTCATGAAATCAGTGACGATTTGAAGTGATTGAAAAGGAATATATGGCATATGAGCTGTAAAGGGGAATTTATATTTGTGTGAGTGCCTTATGCGAGGAGTTTTTAAGTATCATCCTGAATACAATGGCAGAGACATATGACATTAGGCTTGACGGAAAAACGGATAAATAGTGACGGTGTGCATGCATATACATTGTATTAGTTTCTTTGAAACGTCAGGAAAATGTTGTGTGGATATAATACAAGACGAGTTCAATGAGTGTATACAGACGAAATGAATAAACGAGTTGTGTGCTAAGAGAAGAGAAGAAATCTTTCGAAAGATGTGGGTGGCTCTGAGAAGAGCCGTTTTCAGATAAGAGTTGCTTGCGCTATGTTGGGGACCTACAGTGGTTCGTGGTCGTCTTCTTCGGACATTGGGTAATCGTCATCTGTTCCAAAGAGTGTGCATCTCAAAGTGTTGACCAAGTCTGCTTTACGACAGGCGTACTCGTAGTATGAGTTTCTCAGTCCTTCTCCCGCGGCGATTTTCAGTCGTAGGCTATAGCGAAAGGACTTGTTGCCGTCTTTGTTAGCTCGATCATATCTCAGTTGCAGTTCATCAAGCCGTTTGTTGAGAAAGACTATTTGTTCGCAGGCCCGTTCAAAGTATGACTGGGCTTTGATGTAATCGGAGTATCTGTGGACAAAGCTGGAGTCCATTGCCATTGTTGCCCTCAAGTTGAAGCCTTTCAGGTATTTCGACGAGCAGAGAAAAATGATATGTTGAGAAGTAATGGACTGGTGGTTTATATATGGGGCTGTTTGTGTTGTCATGTTTATCTCTGGTGGTTGCCAGGTGTCAAATGAGAAGCAATTGATACTCTTGAGACGATTCCGTCATGACTGTGAGACGTCATGTCGATCGGCGATTATTGTGCTTTGTTTTCTTTATGTCATTGTTTATCATCACTACTCCGGATTTAAAACTGCCTAGAAGTGATTTTGTTGATTGTTGAAATATGTAATGCTGCTGTTTTAAAGCTTGCTGAGAGAAACGTTTCATATTGTAAGGGAAGAAATAAAATGAATAACTAAATAAACGGAAAATGTGACATTAGGTAAGTCTTTCGTTTGATATCTTGATATTTAAAACAGCGCATTGTTTTAGTGTGTGATTGTAACTTGTGAGGAGCGGCATTATACCAATATATTGTAAATTGGTGTTGGAAGAAATTCTCTTGAAATTGTATTATTTGACTTGCTTAAATTGAGAAGCGCTTTCAACGTAAGGTTCACATCCGACTTGCTGACCGTATTTTAATGTGGTGGTGTTTATTATATGCTTACATTTCTGACTAAAATTTTACAATGACAGCAATGTAAAGAGATCGTTTTTAAGACATTCATATATACATTTGTAGTTGAGTGTGTATAAAAGTATTCTCTTTATGTATACTCATGGATTTAGACTAATTATAAATATTGGGTGGGGAGTTTCTCCGTGTGCTTTTGTGTTGTCCACTTAATTTCTTTCTTTTCTTTCTTCCCGTATTTATTTCATTTCTGGATTGGTGTTTTACGCCGTACTCAAGAATATTTCACTTACACGCCAACATACAACATTATGGTGGAAGAAAACCGGGCAGACCCCAGAGAAGCCCACGACTATCCGCGGGTTGCTGGCTGACCTTCCGACGTCCCACCGGAGAGGAAGCTAGCATGAGCTGGACTTGAACTGACAGCGACGGCATTGTTGGGAGGCTTGTGAGTCATTTGCACTGTGGTAGCGCGCTAACCAACACCCATATAATATAAAATCCTATTTTGCCATCAATTTTTAGGGATGGAGAATAAAGTTAAGACTGAGTAAATGAATGAAATTTCATGAAATCAGTGACGATTTGAAGTGAATATTAAAAAGGAATATATGGCATATGAGCTGTAAAGGGGAATTTATATTTGTGTAAGTGCCTTATGCGAGGAGTTTTTAAGTATCATCCTGAATACAATGGCAGAGACATATGACATTAGGCTTGACGGAAAAACGGATAAATAGTGATGGTGTGCATGCATATACATTGTATTAGTTTCTTTGAAACGTCAGGAAAATGTTGTGTGGATATAATACAAGACGAGTTCAATGAGTGTATACAGACAAATGAATAAACGAGTTGTGTGCTAAGAGAAGAGAAGAAATCTTTCGAAAGATGTGGGTGGCTCTGAGAAGAGCCGTTTTCAGATAAGAGTTGCTTGTGCTATATTGGGGACCTACAATGGTTCGTGGTCGTCTTCTTCGGACATTGGGTAATCGTCATCTGTTCCAAAGAGTGTGCATCTCAAAGTGTTGACCAAGTCTGCTTTACGACATGCGTACTCGTAGTATGAGTTTCTCAGTCCTTCTCCCGCGGCGATTTTCAGTCGTAGGCTATAGCGAAAGGACTTGTTGCCGTCTTTGTTAGCTCGATCATATCTCAGTTGCAGTTCATCAAGCCGTTTGTTGAGAAAGACTATTTGTTCGCAGGCCCGTTCAAAGTATGACTGGGCTTTGATGTAATCGGAGTATCTGTGGACAAAGCTGGAGTCCATTGCCATTGTTGCCCTCAAGTTGAAGCCTTTCAGGTATTTCGACGAGCAGAGAAAAATGATATGTTGAGAAGTAATGGACTGGTGGTTTATATATGGGGCTGTTTGTGTTGTCATGTTTATCTCTGGTGGTTGCCAGGTGTCAAATGAGAAGCAATTGATACTCTTGAGACGATTTCGTCATGACTGTGAGACGTCATGTCGATCGGCGATTATTGTGATTTGTTTTCTTTATGTCATTGTTTATCACCACTGCTCCGGATTTAAAACTGCCTAGAAGTGATTTTGTTGATTGTTGAAATATGTAATGCTGCTGTTTTAAAGCTTGCTGAGAGAAACGTTTCATATTGTAAGGGAAGAAATAAAATGAATAACTAAATAAACGGAAAATGTGACATTAGGTAAGTCTTTCGTTTGATATCTTGATATTTAAAACAGCGCATTGTTTTAGTGTGTGATTGTAACTTGTGAGGAGCGGCATTATACCAATATATTGTAAATTGGTGTTGGAAGAAATTCTCTTGAAATTGTATTATTTGACTTGCTTAAATTGAGAAGCGCTTTCAACGTAAGGTTCACATCCGACTTGCTGACCGTATTTTAATGTGGTGGTGTTTATGATATGCTTACATTTCTGACTAAAATTTTACAATTACAGCAATGTAAGGAGATCGTTTTTAAGACATTCATATATACATTTGTAGTTGAGTGTGTATAAAAGTATTCTCTTTATGTATACTCATGGATTTAGACTAATTATAAGTATTGGGTGGGGAGTTTCTCCGTGTGCTTTTGTGTTGTCCACTTAATTTCTTTCTTTTCTTTCTTCCCGTATTTATTTCATTTCTGGATTGGTGTTTTACGCCGTACTCAAGAATATTTCACTTACACGCCAACATACAACATTATGGTGGAAGAAAACAGGGCAGACCCCAGAGAAGCCCACGACTATCCGCGGGTTGCTGGCTGACCTTCCGACGTCCCACCGGAGAGGAAGCTAGCATGAGCTGGACTTGAACTGACAGCGACGGCATTGTTGGGAGGCTTGTGAGTCATTTGCACTGTGGTAGCGCGCTAACCAACACCCATATAATATAAAATCCTATTTTGCCATCAATTTTTAGGGATGGAGAATAAAGTTAAGACTGAGTAAATGAATGAAATTTCATGAAATCAGTGACGATTTGAAGTGAATATTAAAAAGGAATATATGGCATATGAGCTGTAAAGGGGAATTTATATTTGTGTAAGTGCCTTATGCGAGGAGTTTTTAAGTATCATCCTGAATACAATGGCAGAGACATATGACATTAGGCTTGACGGAAAAACGGATAAATAGTGATGGTGTGCATGCATGTAGATTGTATTGGTTTCTTTGAAACGTCAGGAAAATGTTGTGTGGATATAATACAAGACGAGTTCAATGAGTGTATACAGACGAATGAATAAACGAGTTGTGTGCTAAGATAAGAGAAGAAATCTTTCGAAAGATGTGGGTGGCTCTGAGAAGAGCCGTTTTCAGATAAGAGTTGCTTGCGCTATGTTGGGGACCTACAGTGGTTCGTGGTCGTCTTCTTCGGACATTGGGTAATCGTCATCTGTTCCAAAGAGTGTGCATTTCAAAGTGTTGACCAAGTCTGCTTTACGACAGGCGTACTCGTAGTATGAGTTTCTCAGTCCTTCTCCCGCGGCGATTTTCAGTCGTAGGCTATAGCGAAAGGACTTGTTGCCGTCTTTGTTAGCTCGATCATATCTCAGTTGCAGTTCATCAAGCCGTTTGTTGAGAAAGACTATTTGTTCGCAGGCCCGTTCAAAGTATGACTGGGCTTTGATGTAATCGGAGTATCTGTGGACAAAGCTGGAGTCCATTGCCATTGTTGCCCTTAAGTTGAAGCCTTTCAGGTATTTCGACGAGCAGAGAAAAATGATATGATGAGAAGTAATGCATTGGTGGTTTATATAGGGGACTGTTTGTGTTGTCATGTTTATCTCTGGTGGTTGCCAGGTGTCAAATGAGAAGCAATTGATACTCTTGAGACGATTCCGTCATGACTGTGAGACGTCATGTCGATCGGCGATTATTGTGCTTTGTTTTCTTTATGTCATTGTTTATCATCACTACTCCGGATTTAAAACTGCCTAGAAGTGATTTTGCTGGTTGTTGAAATATGTAATGCTGCTGTTTTAAAGCTTGCTGAGAGAAACGTTTCATATTGTAGGTGGAGAAATAAAAAAAAAATAACTAAATAAACGGAAAATGTGACATTAGGTAAGTCTTTCGTTTGATATCTTGATATTTAAAACAGCGCATTGTTTTAGTGTGTGATTGTAACTTGTGAGGAGCGGCATTATACCAATATATAGTAAATTGGTGTTGGAAGAAATTCTCTTGAAATTGTTTTATTTGACTTGCTTAAATTGAGCAGCGCTTTCAACGTAAGGTTCACATCCGACTTGCTGGCCGTATTTTAATGTGGTGGTGGTGTTTATGATATGCTTACATTTCCGACTAAAATGTTACAATGACAGCTATGTAAGGAGATCGTTTTTAAGACATTCATATATACATTTGTAGTTGAGTGTGTATAGAAGTATTCTGTTTATGATATACTCATGGATTAGACTAATTATAAATATTGGGTGGGGGGTTTCTCCGTGTGCTTTTGTGTTTTCCAGTTAATTTCTTTCTTCCCGTATTTGTTTCATCGCTGGATTGGTGTTTTACGCCGTACTCAAGAATATTTCACTTACACGCCAACATACAACATTATGGTGGAAGAAAACCGGGCAGACCCCAGAGAAGCCCACGACTATCCGCGGGTTGCTGGCTGACCTTCCGGCGTACCACCGGAGAGGAAGCTAGCATGAGCTGGACTTGAACTGACAGCGACGGCATTGTTGGGAGGCTTGTGAGTCATTTGCACTGTGGTAGCGCACTGACCAACACCCTTATAATATAAAATTATATTTTTCAAGTAATTTTAATACATGGATAATAAAGTTAAGACTGAGTAAATGAATGAAATTTCATGAAATCAGTGACGATTTGAAGTGATGAAAAGGAATATGTGGCACATGAGCTGTAAAGGGGAATTTATATTTGTGTGAGTGCCTTATGCGAGCAGTTTTAAGTATCATCCTGAATACAATGGCAGAGACATATGACATTAGGCTTGATGGAAAAGCGGATAAATAGTGATCGTGTGCATGCATGTAGATTGTATTGGTTTCTTTGAAACGTCAGGAAAATGTTGTGTGGATATAATACAAGACGAGTTCAATGAGTGTATACAGACGAATGAATAAACGAGTTGTGTGCTAAGAGAAGAGAAGAAATCTTTCGAAAGATGTGGGTGGCTCCGAGAAGAGCCGTTTTCAGATAAGAGTTGCTTGCGCTATGTTGGGGACCTACAATGGTTCGTCGTCGTCTTCTTCGGACATTGGGTAATCGTCATCTGTTCCAAAGAGTGTGCATCTCAAAGTGTTGACCAAGTCTGCTTTACGACAGGCGTATTCGTAGTATGAGTTTCTCAGTCCTTCTCCCGCGGCGATTTTCAGTCGTAGGCTATAGCGAAAGGACTTGTTGCCGTCTTTGTTAGCTCGATCATATCTCAGTTGCAGTTCATCAAGCCGTTTGTTGAGAAAGACTATTTGTTCGCAGGCCCGTTCAAAGTATGACTGGGCTTTGATGTAATCGGAGTATCTGTGGACAAAGCTGGAATCCATTGCCATTGCGACACTAAAGATGATGTCTATCAGGTATTTCGACAAGCAGAGAAAATGATATGATAAGTAATAGTTTGGTGGTTTATATATGGGACTGTTTGTGCTGTCATGTTTATCTCTGGTGGTTGCCAGGTGTCAAATGAGAAGGCAATTGATACTCTTGAGACGATTCCGTCATGAGTGTGAGACGTCATGTCGATCGGCGATTATTGTGCTTTGTGTTCTTTATGTCACTGTTTATCATCGGCCATCAGGATTAAAAACCTATTTTTGTTCTGACTTATATTAAAGATGTTTATTTGATGTATTTTTGAAAATGCCAAAGGTCTGTTTGTCTGAAACGACAAGAAATGGTTTATTAGCGTCATGTATAACTTTCAAATGTGTTAAAACATAAAGCGCGTAAACATATACAAAACATGCATGGAGACATGAGTTAAAATGGGGTTTACTGTTGACAAATGAGCTAAATGTTTGGTATTTTTTTCGAAAAGAAATTGTCTGTATGTTTGATTAAAGGAGAATTCTGCACATGTGAAACTTTTTTACTTTTTTGATACTTGTGAAAGATGGTAAATAGTTATAAATTTAATCACTGATATCTGTGTAAAGCTCAGAAACAACGTAAATATATGTACAAAAATGTATAAAACGTTATTTTAAATATAATTACTTTTGTGGTTTGAGCCAAATGTCTAGAATTTTTGAAAATTCTGCGTTTGGTTCGATGCTGAGGAAAGGAAGTAAATATAATAAATAATACTAAAAATGGATTCCTTGGTTCATTCTGACCAATCTTCGCAAATGTAATATAAATCCGTATTTTAGACGAAGACGCGAGTTTCTTGCCTTGAAGTTTTCGGAGGTAGTTTCATTGATCCAAACCATTTCATTTATTTTCTCTTTGATTGGTGTTTTACGCCATACTCAATAGTATTTCACTTATACGATGCCATGCAGCATTATGGTGGTAGGAAACCGGGCTGAACCCGGGGAAACTCACGACCATTCGCAGGTTGCTGGCAGGCCTTCTCACGTACGAGCGGGGGAGAAGCCAGCATGCACTGTTAGCCATATACGGTCAAACTTACAATGAAAAATATGGTCGCCTCTGGCCACAAAAAAATATGATATAGATGCGTAGACGTACCAAATATTATATGGACGCAGCCTAACCGTAAAAATATGGTTATAATAACCATAAAATTGCGGTTACTATCTAACCATAAAAATTGTGGTCGCTACCTAACTATAAAAATTATGGTTGGAGTGGCCATAGCTATGATGGTCGGAATAACCATAAAAAATTAATGTATGGGTAAAATATAAAATGAAATATCTGTAACAGTGATAATGGATGATATGGTCAAACTCTTTTAAAGGCTTTCCCCATATTATAGTACTAGCCACCTTCATATAATTGCAAAAATAAAAGTTTTGAGTAGCCCTAAACCACAATCAAATGAATCATTTTTGTTAGCTTTTAATAGTCTACTAAAATGATTTTGCACTAAAAACTCACAGGGAACCACAAAATGAATTCATCACAGTATATATTAGTAGAAGAAAATACGCAGTCATACATGAAGAACATAAAACAAGTGGCTTGGCACAACTTTGATTTAGCATAAGATTACTCTCCACAGTATTGTCGGCAATTCGTGAACTTCTCTTATCTAAAATATTACGGACAGACAGAACATCCTGGTAGACCTCTTTACCAACTCTGGGAGTCCAAAAACTCTCTACTTTAACACAGTTTCAGAGTTAATTTCATATGGAAGTTGTACTAAGTAATTTCTATGTAGCACAGTAATACCACTGCCTGCGGAGCCTCACTGATGGAGGCAGTTGAGCATGTCATAAGACCATCCACCCCAATCTGGATATCCTCTATGTCGTCTCACGAACCACACAGGAAGATCCAGGGCTGACTTCTTCCAATGACATCACCACAAACTTTGTCAATGGGCAGGGTGGTCTAAATGAAAATATAAACAAAATATATTACATAACCAGAGTCTCTGTTGAGAAAGTAGCTTGACTGGTATGGACAAAACTATCGGGGAGTCGATTATACCAAACCATGTATGTATACCGATCAATGGACAATGAAAATTGAAAATCATTTCTACGAAATATGTATCTTGATTCACTTGTATCAAGTCTTGTTGAAACTGGACAAAAACTGCAAACATTTTGAAAAAGGAATGTTAACATATGCTGTATGAACAGGCAGAAAGATGGACAACGGGTCATCAAAGTTCAAAATCGATACTCCGAATTATGTACTTTGATGTAGTCTATACTTGAAACAAGTTTCGTTGAAATCATACAAAAGCTGTAAAATGTAGTAGCTTTTTGAAAGAAATGTTATCATAGTGGATGAGCAAACAGAGAAACGTATAACCATTCACCAAAACGGATAATCGATATTTCAAATTATGTATGTTGAGGTAGTCTCCACTTGAACCAAGATTCATTGAAATCGTACAAAAACTGTAGAGATTTTATGATGGAAAAAAAACACAGGAAATATCAGAGATGTCTGCCCCTTGCTCTTAACTAAACTAGTATAATGCACATTTACCTTCAACTTTAAATTTTAGTACAAAGGAAGGGTATATAAAACTGATACAAATTACAGAGAATCTGACTCATGGATTCGTAGAAAAAAACAAGCAAAAACAATTGCTATATACCACCTTGCAAAACATGAGGTCCACCAATCTTTTAAAGATCTGCCACACACTGGTATCCGAGAAGTCTCTGGATGTTATTGTATAGACTTTAGCAGTTCAGCACACTTTTGCAGTGGACAGATAAACATGTATTTAAACTATCTGTGAGAGAAACAATCTTTGTAATCGTCTCCCGCTCAATTCATGTTTAGTTCATGCTCCCTCAGTCATGCCACACGCACATTGGATGTAATGGTGGGCAAACGCCCCGTTCACTGCGTGTGACAGCCAGGTAATGTGTAGCACACCAACATCTTCCATCAACGATAACTTCCACATTGTCATTGTTTGCGCATCAGTCTCATAAAGTTGATGATGATGTAGGCAGATCTGTGCGTCCTTAATGTGGCCTTCCTAACCATATTTACCACTCTCCTGCACTATATGCCGAGACACCTGAAAGAATACAAATCATTTTAATTGTAATGTAATTCTGCATAAAACTTGTTACTTTATTAAGCCAAAAACTGAGTTGCACATTAATTATAATTTGGATGAATTAAATCCTTGATTATTTATTTCTACTCTTTATACCCTACTCAATTGTGTTGCAGCAATAGAAGTTGTCAGTTTTGACTGCAGGAAGCCAAAGTAAACCATTTGTTTTAGGAAAGTAACAGCATGGTGAATAGCCCCATTTGTGACACGAAGAGTAGGACCAGGGCAAATGCCAGTGTAACAGTAAAATACGAGTGGTCTTTAGTTTGGATATTGATAGCAAGGCCTCGGGAATAATGACTTAAATGTACCGTAATCTATATGTTCAGGTAAAGTCACCTCACCCCACAACCTGCAGAGGGTGGTGAATTTCCCCGGGCTCTACCTGGTTCCTTCCCACCACTATGCTGGCCGTCGTCGCATAAGTTAAATATTCTTCAATACATCGTAAACACCAATCAAATAAATAAATTGTTCTATAACTTAAATTAATTCATCAAATCATTACTGTTTCTGATCTGGTCCGAATTGCTGGCCATTTCTATTGTTTATCTTTTCATGGAAGATGAAAGTGTATGTTAAAGAAAGTATTAATATACCTAATTTCATACCTTGACAAGCATTTGCTGGTCGCTGGTGTGATTGGTTTGCTGCCATGGGAGGACGTTTGAATCACCGCAACGCTTTGTTTTTTTATAAGCAAATTGTGATAAGTGTCCTCTGGAGGCATACTCAATCTAGGGTGATGTCCAAACAGAAGACATGGGTAGCCTCTGTAATGCCAATCCGAAATTAAAAAAGGAAAATACAGTACGTTAATTATTTTTCATTAGCCAGATATTACAGGGAAATCGTGCATAGATCTAACAGTTCTTCAGAAATAATGATATTCCTCTCTTGTACAGATAGTTGTCAGTCAGAATCAAGGATAAATATTGCTGAACATGTTTGCTTTGGTTTAATAACTGCCTTTTTCTCACAAGTGATAACGACTAAAAAGATATCCTGCACAAGAGAAAAAAATCTGAACTAACTCACACAACAACTTGGAATTGGAAAGAGAGTAGCACGTTTTTGAGTACAAACTATATCCAGGGTTTGTCTTCTAACATATTTACTATTACTTGATTGCACCTTAAGCCATTTATTTTTACCTTACATATAAAATATAAACTTTCTTAAACAAAAAAAAAAAATATATATATTTTGTTATTAATTATGAAATTATGTTAGTAACGAAGCAGCAGGAAATTATGTATTAAAGTAATTATTAGAGCAAGAGCCTGTAAGAGCTGATAAAACACATGAAGATAAATCGATGAAATTCTGATTTTTGCAATTTTTCTAAGTTCTACAGGGCGTGGCAACAATCATATTTGAAGGCTAGACACATTACAATTATTTTACCAGAAATAGTTTCTAACCTGAGAGCTTTGTTTTACTTTTCATCTTTTCTCCCCATTGGTAAAATCTTACTGAGGGCATGCCGATTCAACGCCGCATTTTTCGTCTTTTTTATCATGTTTTTAAAGACCGCCACGGACTCTGAAAAACATAATTAAAAAAAAAAAGAACGGTTAAAACACACGCAAGGCGTTTCGTATCTTATATATATCGTATTTATTCGGCGTCTATATTATAACTCGAGCGACATCGAAAAGAATCACACGCTCACCTTCCGCGGTCCTGTGGAGGGGTTGCAGTGGTGCCGTTGAAGGGGTTGGCCGCGTCGATATGGCATCTGACGAAGACGAAGACCCGGGGGAAGGCACGTCCCCCGGGTCTTCGTCTTCGTCAGATATCAATATGACATCTGCCTCTCGTCCGGCGTCCTGGTCACCCGGGGGGCGGGGGGTCCCGACGGCTCTTCTTCTTCTCCTTCGAGGTCGGACTCGTCCCCAGAACCGGCTGGCTCGGTCAATCGGTCATAAAACTCGTTGTCCTCCTCAGGCATTTCGCCGTCGGAGCTATCTTCGTATACTTCCGGGCGGCAGTCGCAGTCTTCTTTTAGCAGCTCGCCGAGCGATTTGCCTTTGACGTCGAACGGGGGTAGTCGGGTGTCGTCGTCATCTGACGTGTCCTCCTCGCCGGTGAAATGATCGAAGATATTTCTTCCAGGCCGCGTCTCATTTGTTTCGACGGGCGAAGGCGGGAGGTGTCTTTCCGACGATTTGAACTGTTTTGTGGAGGGCTCGTCCCGTTCGACGTCCGAATGGCGTTTACGGCTGCTTTTCTGTTCTTCTTTTTCTTTTTCATCTTGTTTTTCGTGGCCCGCCAGCAGAGTCATTTCTTCCGTGGCGGGCGATGGGCCGGTGGGTGCCTCCAAACGGGTAGAGGCGGCGGCATGGGGAGAGGGAGGAACCGAAGCGGCGGACATCTGACGCGCCACTTCGTCCGTCATCCACATTATCACGTTTCGGAATACTGCCGCGAACGCCGCTGGCATGTCTGATGGAGATGGGTTGTTGGAAGCGCCCCGGCCAGAAGTCTTTTTTTAAAAAAAAAAAGAAGAAGAAAACATATAAAACGCCGTTGTAAAATCAAATAAAGAATATACCCGCATAAAATAGCCCAGAAGTGTTAACCCACAAACCCCCCCTCTCTCTGTATATGCTCTAATTCCCCAAAAAGAAATCATACGCCGGAGTATAATCAAGTGACACATAAATGCGGGGTTACAGACTAGGCCCTCGAAATTTACAAACTCGGATCTGATTTTGACAGATATTTTTACAAAATAGGAACTAAATTTGTGAGAATTTTTACAAAGTTGGTTCGCATGCTACAAAGCCGTTCGTGCGATCTGTGTAAAAAAAGGCGAAAACACTCACCGGTGTAGATGTAGTCGGCTGGCTGGCGTTGTCCATTTCGGAAAATTTTTTTTTTCGGCGGCGGTGGCACCACAGAATTATTGCAAACTCAAAAACTTCGTCTACCAGTCTGGGTTTGTGCGAGCGCACTGGGCTCCGCAGGCAGCGGGGAGCGACTTATAAAGCGAAACCACGGGCTGGCGGATGCTCCGCCCACCGCCTAGGCGAACGTGTCACGTGATACACGGCTGTACCTTCCCCATTGGCTGCAGGACAATCGAACCCCGGACAGGAAGCCGTGCCATGCGCGTCATTTAGCTGTCCCGTTCACCATCGGTCGGAAGGATCTAGAACTCGGGGAATTGGGTTATAAATTCCAGCAACTCTAAACCGGTGCACATGGATTGTTGTCATGTAACCTTTGCTCGTCCGCGTAAATTCCGATAAACATGTCACTCAGTATTCCTCGTGTATTGTACTTTCTACACACATACAGGTTATTCCCCACCAGGGTTATCCAGAAATTAATTTACACTTTTTTTTTATTTTGATTTAAAATGATGCAACAACCGGTGCACATGGATTGTTGTCATGTAACCTTTGCTCGTCCGCGTAAATTCCGATAAACATGTCACTCAGTATTCCTCGTGTATTGTACTTTCTACACACATACAGGTTATTCCCCACCATTGTTATCCAGAAATTAATTTGCACTCGTTTTTTATTTTGATTTAAAAATGATGCAACAACCGTACACATAGAGGAGACAGAGGCATGCATGTGTTCAGTCCAGACACACAATGAAGGGGTCATTCGGATATTTTTTTTTTATTTTACTTCATATTCAGATTGACACATCAATCAAAGGTATGTGAGCCGGTCGTCTCACTTTGTTGCTATAGAATAACAAAGCCCCAATCACACAAGCCAGAAGTACACCACCTAACAAGACACAAACTATCAGGGTAATATCGGGGTAAGTCTTGTGCTGGGGCAGTGCGTCATTTGTTTTCTTGGGGTAACCCGCGGTTGTTTCATCATGCACAGGAAAGGACTCGAAAAATGTTTGATAATAAGGCAGTTCGTTGTACCCAACACATCTGTTGTGAGGTATGATGACGAGTTCCGCAAGAACAGGCGCGGGCACAATACTTTTATTGAAATGTTTGATCATAGACAGTTCTGTACGAAAACAATTGTCTTGCGGCTGGGGAAAGGCAAATTGTAGTACCTTGCACTGGATAGCATAAATATCATCTGGGACATCGGTCAGTACCCACTCCGTGTATCCGTGTGAAAAGACGGGGCCAATTGCGCGGGCATCCTCGTTGTAGCTCACAGAACACGTTTGGTATTTCGGGATATACTCTAGATCGTGCCACACTGGTATATCATTATATTCGTAATTATATTCTCAATTGTCATAAGGCACCACGCAAGACAGAATGGACGGGGTACTAAAGGGGTCGTTGCGCACACCAATCGGAGCATATTACCAGTACTTTATCCTTAACTCTCGGGGCTACCCCCCCTCTTATGCACATTTTGGTCACTGGCTAGCGCGGTCCCGCATGGGTTGGTGCCAGTTTTGTATTTTGATGTCTTTTATACATGGCGATTAAAAAAAACATCAGTTGATCGTACCAATCGGCCACCCTGGTCAATTTAACCACCGGAAGGAATAACTTTGTCCGGATAACTACCCCCAAAGAAACACCCCCTTGTTTTGCACAGGGCGTCCGACAAGAAATGCCGAGGCTCTTGGCCGTCGCTTTCGATGGGATTTTCCGAATCGTTCTAGGCTGCTGAAGAAAGAAAAGGGTTGGTTTACGGACCCTGTGGGTATTCCCGCCAAACTCAAAATACGACGTATTCACTACCAAGCCCGCCCTAGGCGGCACCACTGGCATCATGAACAACAATAGTCAAATCATTTTTTTTGGTTTTTACCCCCGTACTCTATTCGCACGTGTGTTTTTTTTTATTTGTTAATAGCCCGTTTAATAGTACCGAAGGCCTTGTTCGCGACATCTTTAGGATGTGCCGAGGCGTCCAGGAGGACGAACTCGTCAGTGTCCTTCGGGGTTGTGGTGAAATACTCCTCGTACATATCGAAGACTCGCCGCGTCCACCACTCGGTGGCGGACTCATTTTCTCTGTTAATCACCCTGTCCTTCACCGTAGAATAGTCAGAACACTACAGTCCGATGACGGCCGCCGCCTTCTGGAAAGTCTTGGTCATGTCCTTGATGAGAGCGACCTCTCCAACGGTCATCTTACCGTCCCTGAATGCGATTTCCGAAAAGACGTTCGCGGCCGACCCTGGGCACCTCTCGAGGATTACGGCGTCGGGGTTGGTTTCCAAGGCCGCCTCCAAACTGACCTTGTAGGAGTGTAGGACGAGGCATTGAAAAAAAAAACCGGTTGTCCCCTTTGTTTATGGCTCGACCGAGCACGTTTTCGCCGTGCCAGTTCGTCCACAGGTCCAGCCTCTCGGGGATGTAAGCCACATTTAATCCATTGGCTTTCAGGGGTTCTATCAGGTTCTTCACGAGAGTGGTTTTCCCAACTCCTCTGGACCCCTCGAGAACTATTATGGGGGTAGTATCCATATGGAATGGGTTTAACCTATCAATGATTTGTCCACCCTCCCGCATCCCGTCTCTCTTTTATGTATGTGTATACCCTCGCAGACGCCCCATAACACAAACTAGGCCCTAAATATTACAGAGTAGAATACGCAAGCATTGACCGAGAAAACCAGAGAAACTTCTCTCCCCCCCCCCCCGTTTTTGACGCACGCAGAGTCCGCCTTACTGGTGGGTTTCGGGGACATGTGACCGGTCAGCCAGTCGACGTTATTGCCCAGGGACTGGCGGCAGGTGTGGGTGGAGGAATCTTTGGATTCGTAGAAAGCGTGTGATGGGGGGGGGGGGGTAATCGTAACGAAATATTTAGCTATATCCTCGCTACTATTATTCTCTTTTTTTGTCGCCCAAGCGGTAGGATTGTCTGCACCCGGACGCGAAAATCAGTTCGATAATGATTTGATCGGCGCAGGCCCCGCTGGTGGTGTCGTAACTATAACCCCTGGGACAGTCCTGGACACTCTCGCAGTCGAAACTCCCTAAAACGTTGATACACCCTTCGTCGGGCCGAACACGTGTGCGTGGATTCTCGGCACTCGTCGATGTCCGCGCATTCGTGGTTCGCCTCGCGGAACCCTTCAATACATAGAGTGTTGTCCCTGCAATTATCACCGATCCACTGGATGCACTTACAGCCGATCGAGTAAGGGTCGTTGGGGACCTTCTGCTCACACCAGGACCTCAATTTATCACATTGGGAGCCGCTGGATGCCCAAAAGCATCTATCCGCGGGCCCAATTTTGTTACAGTGGTGATTCCCCAGCTCACGGGTGCGCGTGTCGCCGGCCGCGGGGTAAGTGAGGATGACACTCGTAAGCCCGTTATCGAACTCCTCCTCGGGAGTTATCTCCAAGTAAGCGATGCTTGCCCACTTGGACGCCCAAACCACGAACACATTCGAGTGACAGAAGATGTCCACCCAACCCTCCCGGGACAAGTCACTCTCCACCTTTGCGACGAGGTCGCGGAATAAATCAAAATTCATGGTTATATTCTTGGTATACCTAAATGCTTCCATCGGCGTTCAATGGTCATTTGGAGTAAGCGCGATAACCCACTGGTAGTCGCTTGGGAGGTGTAAATTTTCCGCTTCACCACCCCCCTCCCCCCCAAAAAAAGACCGTTGCCTTACGGCCATGTTCCAAAAGGACCACGGTCCCGAGGTGCTACCCCTTTACGAGGTTAAGACATACCCACTGGTCCTTTGGAGTAAGCGTGATAACCAACGGTTGCCTTACTCAGACATGCCCCCCCCCCCCAAGAACACAACGGGTAGTCGCTTGGGAGATGTAACTTTTCCTCCCCACCGACCGTTGCCTTGTAACCATACCCCAAATACACCACGGTATCATTTTCAAGCTCCCCCTTTTTTTTTCGAACTCCTCTTTTCCCTATGTATTAACTATAGTCAAGGGAGTTTGGGGGCCTACGTTCACAGTTATAGAGTTTTAAAAAGGGGTGTTTGAAAACAGGGGAGTTTGAGATTATACTTTCGTACTACTACTTGTGGAGATACATTCACTATATACTCAATTACTATTAGTTAAAAGATTATTTATTATAGATAACGGGGCAGTAGCTACACACGGGCAAACATGGACACCAGGCAAATTCGTCAGAAGTTTCTACAGTTCGAAATCGACTCTGAGGTATTTAGGGACGAGGCAATGCGAGACTTCGCCGACAAGGTTTGCGCGAAAGACGTGATAGTTTTGAGCCCTACGGTGAAGGGTAACGGACGATATCTGTGTTACCTGACTCGGCAGAACGACATGCGTTCTCGCTTAAAAACGGTCCCAAAACGGTGGCGAAAAAACTTAAAAATCATGCCGACCAGCATCAACATGGTTGATCAACAGCCGGTACCCGGACCGCGTGTTCGACCTGCTGGACCCCTCCGCGCCGATGGATCAGCAGGTGTGCATGGCCATGGGTCAGTACGCCAATTTCAAGATGATCGAGAACTACATGAACACCGCCATGACCCAGAACAAGAACAAGCGGGTGGCCAAGAAAAAGATAGCCGAAGAGGGCTCCGTGAAAGCCGTGGCCGACGGGGCCCTGAGCGTATGTCAGCTTAAAGGCGCTAGGGCTTACGAGGCGGGGCTGGAGCGGGAGAAGGAAAAGGCAGCGCGCATGGCCAGAGAACTACCCGCCGGCCGCAGTTGGGGGTTTAGGTGTCGCAAGACCGGTAAAATATACAAAATAACCTCGTACAAGGACGGCGGGGAAGTAGAAGGAAACGCATCCGAATCCACCGACGCATACGAAGATGAAATAGACAAGCACGGCGACCTGGTGGTTATGGGCATCAAGGATCCTACCGTCAAAAGAAAACATTACTTCTTTTATAGCCCTGCCGGGTACGGGAAAACCGCCATGTTGGCCACGGCGTTCAGCCGTTACTGCAACGTCACCGCCGCCAACGACCCCAACAACTTTGTAGGGTGCAGACCCGACGCCCAGTTCATCGTGGTAGACGAGTACGGGCCGGACAAACGCATGACCATGGTGCAACTCAAAGCCCTCACCTCCGGCAATCCCAAGTACTCGTTCGCGGGCAACCGCAAGACGCACGGGCAGTCGTTCGTCCCCAGAAACGACGTTCAGGTCGTAATATTGTCAAATTACCACCTCTTCCGCTGCATGGGTTCCGGCCAGAAGCGGACCATTTCAAAAGTCGACGCGGATGCCCTCCGAGAAAGATTCCACATCACCAAGATGGACGAAGGGGTGGACGGGGCTTGCACCGAACTAGAAGACCCGGCCAAATACATCGAGAGGCGCTAAACACGATTTCCCTAAAAAAAAAAGGTCCTCCAAGGGCAAACAAAACACGGCTACTCTTTCTTTCTTTCTTTTGGCGCGGACCAAACTAGTCTTTTATTCTTCTTCTGGGGCATGTTGGTAACCTTTTTTTTTCCTACCGAAAAAGGTACGTGTGCTTTCCCTCGTCCCTCCCATCCGAATAACTACCGTGGACGAATTGTTTTAGTGTTTTTTCGCGTGCGCGTGTATGCGCGTTGTTTTCTCCTGGGGGGTCGTAGTCGTTGTTATGGGTGGGCGTGGTAGCAGTGTAGTAAGGGGGTATGCGTTAACGGCGGCCGATAGAAATGGTTTTCACTCCCCCCTATGAATTATTTCGCACCCCCCCCCCCCGTTGTTTTTTTCTCTCGATGGTTGTGCTCGTAGGTTTTTTTAGAAAACCCACACACACTCGGTACGTACAGGGCAATAACGTTCAATAGCTATGAAACTGCAGGTCACAACCGGTGGGTAGGTAATAGTATCCCGTGGGGCAAATAGTAGCCCGTAGGTTACAGCCCCGTGGGTAATAGTAGCCCGTGGGTTACAACCAGGTGGGTAGGTAATAGTAGCCCCGTGGTTTACAACCGGTAGTATCCCGTGGGTTACAGCCCTGTGGGGCAATAGTGGGTTGCAACTGGACCCGTTGACAACCGGTATGCAATAGCCCATGGGGTACACCCCGTAGGGTAATAGTATCCAGTGGGTTACAACAGATGCCGTGGGTAACACTAGGTATCATGTGCAGCACATCCACGGTTAACACTACGCCCACCACTGTTATCCGCGGCAATCTGCATGACCATATATGACATGTATCGGCGATAGTACTAGTGCTTGGCGATAAAAGGTTTTAATAAATAAACCATCCCGGATACAGACTTGGCCGCCGCAGCATTATTTCTGCACGCTATGGCTGTGCTTTATACGATATTAGGAGTATTGCTGGTTATACTTCACGTGGACACCGCGACTTTACCCTACACGGCCATTTCTACTACCGGTGGACCGGCGACCTCGGGGTACTCTGAGGGCACAACGGCCGTCAGTACATCGACACTCACCGATGCTACTGCATCCCAGTCGGCAATCACCACCACCACTGCTATATCCTCCACTAACCAAGAGGCGACTAGGCGATACTTCAGAGTAACCGAAAAATCCAGCGAGAAACCGACGGAATGGTACAACGACCCTTTGTATTTGAGTATATTAGTTTTAGGCTGTCTGGCAGTCGCCTCTTGGCTAGTGTTTCTTTTGTACAAATGTTCCCAGTGGTGGGTCTCTAAAGCGTGAGGCACGGAGAACTATTATTTATACATCGGTGTCCACCATTACCCACGAGCGAGAAACAAAACAAAAACACCACGGATTGTTATATAAAAAAATATTCTCGTTTCTTTATATACATATATATATATATATATATATATATATATATACAATAAAAAACAAAACTCCATGGACTCTGAAGATTACAACGCTCTGGAAAACGAGGACAAAAGATACAAAAAAGCGACAAGTACAAAGACAAAAGAAGGAGAAGGAGGCGCACGACTGTCCAATTCGATTCAAAAGTCTTATGTTTACAATACGAAGTCGCAGACGTCCCAGAAGGCAATTGGCGCGCGGACGCCTTGAGGTTCACGATGAGGTGTTTGGAACTTGAGAAACTTCTCGGGCCGGTGTTGCTCATATTCATTTCTTGTCATTGTTGTGAATATTTCACTTACATGTAGCCTATGATGTAGGTGACAATATAAGAAAGTACATGTACATTTCCTGAAATCAGTGACGATTTGAAGTGATGAAAAGGAATATGTAGCACATGAGCTGTAAAGGGGAATTTATATTTTTATGAGTGCCTTATGCGAGGAGTTTTTAAGTATCATCCTGAAAACTATGGCAGAGACATATGACATTAGGCTTGACGGAAAAACGGATAAATAATGATGATGTGCATGCATCTAGATTGTATTAGTTTCTTTGAAACATCACGAAAATGTTGTGTGGATATAATACAAGACGAGTTCAATGAGTGTATACAGACGAATGAATAAACGAGTTGTGTGCTAAGAGAAGAGAAGAAATCTTTCGAAAGATGTGGGTGGCTCTGAGAAGAGCCGTTTTCAGATAAAAGTTGCTTGCGCTATGTTGGGGACCTACAATGGTTCGTCGTCGTCTTCTTCGGACATTGGGTAATCGTCATCTGTTCCAAAGAGTGTGTATCTCAAAGTGTTGACCAAGTCTGCTTTACGACAGGCGTACTCGTAGTATGAGTTTCTCAGTCCTTCTCCCGCGGCGATTTTCAGTCGTAGGCTATAGCGAAAGGACTTGTTGCCGTCTTTGTTAGCTCGATCATATCTCAGTTGCAGTTCATCAAGCCGTTTGTTGAGAAAGACTATTTGTTCGCAGGCCCGTTCAAAGTATAACTGGGCATTGATGTAATCGGAGTATCTGTGGACAAAGCTGGAATCCATTGCCATTGTTGCACTTAAGTTGAAGCCTTTCAGGTATTTCGACGAGCAGAGAAAAATGATATGATGAGAAGTAATGGATTGGTGGTTTATATAGGGGACTGTTTGTGTTGTCATGTTTATCTCTGGTGGTTGCCAGGTGTCAAATGAGAAGGCAATTGATATTCTTGAGACGATTCCGTCATGACTGTGAGACGTCATGTCGATCGGCGATTATTGTGCTTTGTTTTCTTTATGTCATTGTTTATCATCACTACTCCGGATTTAAAACTGCCTAGAAGTGATTTTGTTGATTGTTGAAATATGTAATGTTGCCGTTTTAAAGCTTGCTGAGAGAAACGTTTCATATTGTAAGGGAAGAAATAAAAAAGTCACTAAATAAACGGAAAATGTGACATTAGGTAAGTCTTTCGTTTGATATCTTGATATTTAAAACAGCGCATTGTTTTAGTGTGTGATTGTAACTTGTGAGGAGCGGCATTATACCAATGTACTGTAAATTGGTGTTGGAAGAAATTCTCTTGAAATTGTATTATTTGACTTGCTTAAATTGAGCAGCGCTTTCAACGTAAGGTTCACATCCGACTAACGGACCGCATTTTAATGTGGTGGTGTTTATGATATGCTTACATTTCCGACTAAAATGTTACAATGACAGCAATGTAAGGAGATCGTTTTTAAGACATTCATATATACATTTGTAGTTGAGTGTGTATAGAAGTATTGTCTTTATGTATACTCATGGATTTAGACCAATTATAAATATTGGGTGGGGAGTTTCTCCGTGTGCTTTTGTGTTGTCCACTTAATTTCTTTCTTTTCTTTCTTCCCGTATTTGTTTCATTACTGGATTGGTGTTTTACGCCGTACTCAAGAAGATTTCACTTACACGCCAGCACACAACATTATGGTGGAAGAAAACAGGGCAGACCCCAGAGAAACCCACGACTATCCGCGGGTTGCTGGCCGACCTTCCGACGTACCACCGGAGAGGAAGCTAGCATGAGCTGGACTTGAACTGACAGCGACGGCATTGTTGTGAGGCTTGTGAGTCATTTGCACTGTGGTAGGGCGCTAACCAACACCCATATAATATAAAATCCTATTTTGCCATCAATTTTTATGGATGGAGAATAAAGTTAAGACTGAGTAAATGAATGAAATTTCCTGAAATCAGTGACGATTTGAAGTGATTGAAAAGGAATATATGGCATATGAGCTGTAAAGGGGAATTTATATTTGTGTGAGTGCCTTTTGGGCGGAGTTTTTAAGTATCATCCTGAACACTATGGCAGAGACATATGACATTAGGCTTGACGGAAAAACGGATAAATAATGATGATGTGCATGCATGTAGATTGTATTAGTTTCTTTGAAACATCATTAAGATGTTGTGTGCATATAATACAAGACGAGTTCAATGAGTGTATACAGACGAGTGAATAAACGAGTTGTGTGCTAAGAGAAGAGAAGAAATCTTTCGAAAGATGTGGGTGGCTCTGAGAAGAGCCGTTTTCAGATCAGAGTTGCTTGCGCTATGTTGGGGACCTACAATGGTTCGTCGTCGTCTTCTTCGGACATTGGGTAATCGTCATCTGTTCCAAAGAGTGTGTATCTCAAAGTGTTGACCAAGTCTACTTTACGACAGGCGTACTCGTAGTATGAGTTTCTCAGTCCTTCTCCCGCGGCGATTTTCAGTCGTAGGCTATAGCGAAAGGACTTGTTGCCGTCTTTGTTAGCTCGATCATATCTCAGTTGCAGTTCATCAAGCCGTTTGTTGAGAAAGACTATTTGTTCGCAGGCCCGTTCAAAGTATGACTGGGCTTTGATGTAATCGGAGTATCTGTGGACAAAGCTGGAGTCCATTGCCATTGTTGCACTGAAGTTGAAGCCTTTCAGGTATTTCGACGAGCAGAGAAAAATGATATGATGAGAAGTAATGGATTGGTGGTTTATATAGGGGACTGTTTGTGCTGTCATGTTTATCTCTGGTGGTTGTCAAGTGTCAAATGAGAAGGCAATTGATATTCTTGAGACGATTCCGTCATGAGTGTGAGACGTCATGTCGATCGGCGATTATTGTGCTTTGTTTTGTTTATGTCATTGTTTATCACCACTACTCCGGATTTAAAACTGCCTAGAAGTGATTTTGTTGATTGTTGAAATATATAATGCTGCCGTTTTAAAGCTTGCTGAGAGAAACGTTTCATATTGTAAGGGAAGAAATAAAGAAAAAATAACTAAATAAACGGAAAATGTGACATTAGGTAAGTCTTTCGTTTGATATCTTGATATTTAAAACAGCGCATTGTTTTAGTGTGTGATTGTAACTTGTGAGGAGTGGCATTATACCAATATATTGTAAATTGGTGTTGGAAGAAATTCTCTTGAAATTGTATTATTTGACTGGCTTAATTTGAGCAGCGCTTTCAACGTAAGGTTCACATCCGACTAACGGACCGCAATTTAATGTGGTGGTGTTTATGATATGCTTACATTTCCGACTAAAATGTTACAATGACAGCAATGTAAGGAGATCGTTTTTAAGACATTCATATATACATTTGTAGTTAAGTGTGTATAGAAGTATTCTGTTTATGATATACTCATGGATTTAGACTAATTATAAATATTGGGTGGGGAGTTTCTCCGTGTGCTTTTGTGTTGTCCAATTAATTTCTTTCTTTTCTTTCTTCCCGTATTTATTTCATTTCTGGATTGGTGTTTTACGCCGTACTCAAGAATATTTCACTTACACGCCAGCATACCGCATTATGGTGGAAGAGAACCGGGCAGACCCCAGAGAAGCCCACGACTATCCGCGGGTTGCTGGCCGACCTTCCGACGTACCACCGGAGAGGAAGCTAGCATGAGCTGGACTTGAACTGACAGCGACGGGATTGTTGTGAGGCTTGTGAGTCATTTGCACTATGGTAGCGCGCTAACCAACACCCATATAATATAAAATCCTAATTTGCCAGTAATTTTTATGGATGGAGAATAAATTTAAGACTGAGTAAATGAGTAAAATTTCATGAAATCAGTGACGATTTGAACTGAATATTAAAAAGGAATATGTAGCACATGATCTGTAAAGGGTACTTTATATTTGTGTGAGAGCCTTATGCGAGGAGTTTTTAAGTATCATCCTGAATACTATGGCAGAGACATATGACATTAGGCTTGACGGAAAAACGGATAAATAGTGATGATGTGCATGCATATAGGTTGTATTAGTTTCTTTGAAACGTCAGGAAAATGTTGCGTGGATATAATATAAGACGAGTTCAATGAGTGTATACAGACGAGTGAATAAACGAGTTGTGTGCTAAGAGAAGAGAAGAAATCTTTCGAAAGGTTTGGGTGGCTCTGAGAAGAGCCGTTTTCAGATAAAAGTTGCTTGCGCTATGTTGGGGACCTACAGTGGTTCGTCGTCGTCTTCTTCGGACATTGGGTAATCGTCATCTGTTCCAAAGTGTGTGCATCTCAAAGTGTTGACCAAGTCTGCTTTACGACAGGCGTACTCGTAGTATGAGTTTCTCAGTAATTCTCCCGCGGCGATTTTCAGTCGTAGGCTATAGTGAAAAATGGAAAATGGGACATTAGCTATGCCTTTCGTTTGATATCTTGATATTTAAAACAGCGCATTGTTTTAGTGTGTGATTGTAACTTGTGAGGTGCGGCATTATACCAATATACTGTAAAGTGGTGTTGCAAGAAATTCTCTTGAAATTGTATTATTTGACTTGCTTAAATTGAGAAGCGCTTTCAACGTAAGGTTCACATCCGACTTGCTGACCGTATTTTAATGTGGTGGTGGTGTTTATTATATGCTTACATTTCCGACTAAAATTTTACAATGACAGCAATGTAAGGAGATCGTTTTTAAGACATTCATATATACATTTGTAGTTGAGTGTGTATAGAAGTATTCTCTTTATGTATACTCATGGATTTAGACCAATTATAAATATTGGGTGGGTAGTTTCTCCGTGTGCTTTTGTGTTGTCCAATTAATTTCTTTCTTTTCTTTCTTCCCGTATTTATTTCATTTCTGGATTGGTGTTTTACGCCGTACTCAAGAATATTTCACTTACACGACGGCATACAGCATTATGGTGGAAGAGAACCGGGCCGACCCCAGAGAAGCCCACGACTATCCGCGGGTTGCTGGTCGACCTTCCGACGTCCCACCGAAGAGGAAGCTAGCATGAGCTGGACTTGAACTGACAGCGACGGCATTGGTTGGAGGCTTGTGAGTCATTGCGCTGTGGTAGCGCACTGACCATCACCCATATAATATAAAATCTTATTTTTCAAGTAATTTTAATACATGAATAATAAAGTTAAGACTGAGTAAATGAATGAAATTTCCTGAAATCAGTGACGATTTGAAGTGATGAAAAGGAATATATAGCACATGATCTCTAAAGCGGAACTCATATTTGTGTGAGAGGGTTATGCGAGGAGTTTTTAAGTATCATCCTGAATACTATGGCAGAGACATATGACATTAGGCTTGACGGAAAAACGGATAAATAGTGATGATGTGCATGCATGTAGATTGTATTAGTTTCTTTGAAACGTCAGGTTCATGTTGCGTGGATATAATACAAGACGAGTTCAATGAGTGTATACAGACGAGTGAATAAACGAGTTGTGTGCTAAGAGAAGAGAAGAAATCTTTCGAAAGATGTGGGTGGCTCTGAGAAGAGCCGTTTTCAGATAAAAGTTGCTTGCGCTATGTTGGGGACCTACAATGGTTCGTCGTCGTCTTCTTCGGACATTGGGTAATCGTCATCTGTTCCAAAGAGTGTGTATCTCAAAGTGTTGACCAAGTCTGCTTTACGACAGGCGTACTCGTAGTATGAGTTTCTCAGTCCTTCTCCCGCGGCGATTTTCAGTCGTAGGCTATAGCGAAAGGACTTGTTGCCGTCTTTGTTAGCTCGATCATATCTCAGTTGCAGTTCATCAAGCCGTTTGTTGAGAAAGACTATTTGTTCGCAGGCCCGTTCAAAGTATGACTGGGCTTTGATGTAATCGGAGTATCTGTGGACAAAGCTGGAATCCATTGCCATTGCGACACTTAAGATGATGTCTATCAGGTATTTCGACAAGCAGAGAAAATGATATGATAAGTAATAGTTTGGTGGTTTATATAGGGGACTGTTTGTGCTGTCATGTTTATCTCTGGTGGTTGCCAGGTGTCAAATGAGAAGCAATTGATACTCTTGAGACGATTCCGTCATGAGTGTGAGACGTCATGTCGATCGGCGATTATTGTGCTTTGTGTTCTTTATGTCACTGTTTATCATCAATCATCAGGATTAAAAACCTATTTTTGTTCTGACTTGTATAAAAGATGTTTATTTGATGTATTTTTGAAAATGCCAAAGGTCTGTTTGTCTGAAACGACAAGAAATGGTTTATTAGCGTCATGTATAACTTTCAAATGTGTTAAAACATAAAGCGCGTAAACATATACAAAACATGCATGGAGACATGAGTTAAAATGGGGTTTACTGTTGACAAATGAGCTAAATGTTTGGTATTTTTTTCGAAAAGAAATTGTCTGTATGTTTGATTAAAGGAGAATTCTGCACTGGTTTTGATACTTGTGAAAGATGGTAAATAGTTATAAATTTAATCACTGATATCTGTGTAAAGCTCAGAAACAACGTAAATATATGTACAAAAATGTATAAAACGTTATTTTAAATATAATTACTTTTGTGGTTTGAGCCAAATGTCTAGAATTTTTGAAAATTCTGCGTTTGGTTCGATGCTGAGGAAAGGAAGTAAATATAATAAATAATACTAAAAATGGATTCCTTGGTTCATTCTGACCAATCTTCGCAAATGTAATATAAATCCGTATTTTAGACGAAGACGCGAGTTTCTTGCCTTGAAGTTTTCTGAGGTAGTTTCATTGATCCAAACCATTTCATTTATTTTCTCTTTGATTGGTGTTTTACGCCATACTCAATAGTATTTCACTTATACGATGCCATGCAGCATTATGGTGGTAGGAAACCGGGCTGAACCCGGGGAAACTCACGACCATTCGCAGGTTGCTGGCAGGCCTTCTCACGTACGAGCGGGGGAGAAGCCAGCATGCACTGTTAGCCATATACGGTCAAACTTACAATGAAAAATATGGTCGTCTCTGGCCACAAAAAATATGATATAGATGCGACGTACCAAATATTATATGGACGCTGCCTAACCGTAAAAATATGGTTATAATAACCATAAAATTGCGGTTACTATCTAACCATAAAAATTGTGGTCGCTACCTAACTATAAAAATTATGGTTGGAGTGACCATAGCTATGATGGTCGGAATAACCATAAAAAATTAATGTATGGGTAAAATATAAAATGAAATATCTGTAACAGTGATAATGGATGATATGTTCAAACTCTTTTAAAGGCTTTCCCCATATTATAGTACTAGCCACCTTCATATAATTGCAAAAATAAAAGTTTTGAGTAGCCCTAAACCACAATCAAATGAATCATTTTTGTTAGCTTTTAATAGTCTACTAAAATGATTTTGCACTAAAAACTCACAGGGAACCACAAAATGAATTCATCACAGTATATATTAGTAGAAGAAAATACGCAGTCATACATGAAGAACATAAAACAAGCGGCTTGGCACAACTTTGATTTAGCATAAGATTACTCTCCACAGTATTGTCGGCAATTCGTGAACTTCTCTTATCTAAAATATTACGGACAGACAGAACATCCTGGTAGACCTCTTTACCAACTCTGGGAGTCCAAAAACTCTCTGCTTTAACACAGTTTCAGAGTTAATTTCATATGGAGGTTGTACTAAGTAATTTCTATGTAGCACAGTAACACCACTGCCTGCGGAGCCTCACTGATGGAGGCAGTTGAGCATGTCATAAGACCATCCACCCCAATCTGGATATCCTCTGTGTCGTCTCACGAACCACACAGTAAGATCCAGGGCTGACTTCTTCCGATGACATCACCACAAACTTTGTCAATGGGCAGGGTGGTCTAAATGAAAATATAAACAAAATATATTACATAACCAGAGTCTCTGTTGAGAAAGTAGCTTGACTGGTATGGACAAAACTATCGGGGAGTCGATTATACCAAATCATGTATGTATACCGATCAATGGACAATGAAAATTGAAAATCATTTCTACGAAATATGTATCTTGATTCACTTGTATCAAGTCTTGTTGAAACTGGACAAAAACTGCAAACATTTTGAAAAAGGAATGTTAACATATGCTGTATGAACAGGCAGAAAGATGGACAACGGGTCATCAAAGTTCAAAATCGATACTCCGAATTATGTACTTTGATGTAGTCTATACTTGAAACAAGTTTCGTTGAAATCATACAAAAGCTGTAAAGTGTAGTAGCTTTTTGAAAGAAATGTTATCATAGTGGATGAGCAAACAGAGAAACGTATAACCATTCACCAAAACGGATAATCGATATTTCAAATTATGTATGTTGAGGTAGTCTCCACTTGAACCAAGATTCATTGAAATCGTACAAAAACTGTAGAGTTTTTATGATGAAAAAAAAACACAGGAAATATCAGAGATGTCTGCCCCTTGCTCTTAACTAAACTAGTATAATGCACATTTACCTTCAACTTTAAATTTTAGTACAAAGGAAGGGTATATAAAACTGATACAAATTACAGAGAATCTGACTCATGGATTCGTAGAAAAAAACAAGCAAAAACAATTGCTATATACCACCTTTCAAAACATGAGGTCCACCAATCTTTTAAAGATCTGCCACACACTGGTATCCGAGAAGTCTCTGGATGTTATTGTATAGACTTTAGCAGTTCAGCACACTTTTGCAGTGGACAGATAAACATGTATTTAAACTATCTGTGAGAGAAACAATCTTTGTAATCGTCTCCCGCTCAATTCATGTTAAGTTCATGCTCCCTCAGTCATGCCACACGCACATTGGATGTAATGGTGGGCAAACGCCCCGTTCACTGCCTCTGACAGCCAGGTAATGTGTAGCACACCAACATCTTCCATCAACGATAACTTCCACATTGTCATTGTTTGCGCATCAGTCTCATAAAGTTGATGATGATGTAGGCAGATCTGTGCGTCCTTAATGTGGCCTTCCTAAACCATATTTACCACTCTCCTGCACTATATGCCGAGACACCTGAAAGAATACAAATCATTTTAATTGTAATGTAATTCTGCATAAAACTTGTTACTTTATTAAGCCAAAAACTGAGTTGCACATTAATTATAATTTGGATGAATTAAATCCTTGATTATTTATTTCTACTCTTTATACCCTACTCAGTTGTGTTGCAGCAATAGAAGTTGTTTGTTTTGACTGCAGGAAGCCAAAGTAAACCATTTGTTTTAGGAAAGTAACAGCATGGTGAATAGCCCCATTTGTGACACGAAGAGTAGGACCAGGGCAAATGCCAGTGTAACAGTGACATACGAGTGGTCGTTAGTTTGGATATTGATAGCAAGGCCTCGGGAATAATTACTTAAATGTACCGCAATCTATATGTTCAGGTAAAGTCACCTCACCCCACAACCTGCAGAGGGTGGTGAATTTCCCGGGCTCTACCTGGTTTCTTCCCACCACTATGCTGGCCGTCGTCGCATAAGTTAAATATTCTTCAATACATCGTAAACACCAATCAAATAAATAAATTGTTCTATAACTTAAATTAATTCATCAAATCATTACTGTTTCTGATCTGGCCCGAATTGCTGGCCATTTCTATTGTTTATCTTTTCATGGAAGATGAAAGTGTATGTTAAAGAAAGTATTAATATACCTAATTTCATACCTTGACAAGCATTTGCTGGTCGCTGGTGTGATTGGTTTGCTGCCATGGGAGGACCTTTAAATCACCGCAACGCTTTTTTTTTTATAAGCAAATTGTGATAAGTGTCGTCTGGAAGCATACTCAATCTAGGGTGATGTCCAAACAGAAGACATGGGTAGCCTCTGTAATGCCAATCCGAAATTAAAAAAGGAAAATACAGTACATTAATTACTTTTCATTAGCTAGATATTACAGGGAAATCGTGCATAGATTTAACAGTTCTTCAGAAATATTGATATTCCTCTCTTATACAGATAATTGTCATTCAGAATCAAGGATAAATATTGCTGAACATGTTTGCTTTGGTTTAATAACTGCCCTTTTCTCACAAGTGATAACGACTAAAAAGATATCCTGCACAAGAGAAAAAAATCTGAACTAACTCACACAACAACTTGGAACTGGAAAGAGAGTAGCACGTTTTTGAGTACAAACTATATACAGGGTTTGTCTTCTAACATATTTACTTTTACTTGATTGCACCTTAAGCCATTTATTTTTACGTTACATATACAATATAAACTTTCTTAAACAAAAAAAAACAAAAAATATATTTTGTTATTAATTATGAAATTATGTTAGTAACGAAGCAGCAGGAAATTATGTATTAAAGTAATTATTAGAGCAAGAGCCTATAAGAGCTGATAAAACACATGAAGATAAATCGATGAAATTCTGATTTTTGCAATTTTTCTAAGTTCTACAGGGCGTGGCAACAATCATATTTGAAGGCTAGACACATTACAATTATTTTACCAGAAATAGTTTCTTACCTGATAGCTTTGTTTTACTTTTCATCTTTTCTTCCCATTGGTAAAATCTTACTGAGGGAATATGTGCCTCGCTTGGGTTAAACTTTCCCTACGTGCCCACAAGAGCGCTGATTATTGGCCTGACAGCAGAACCATGAATACATGCTTATTTTTTTAAATGGGTGACTAAAAGTTTATAATTTTCGTTTTTCATTTCTTGTCATTGTTGTGAATATTTCACTTACATGTAGCCTATGATGTAGGTGACAATATAAGAAAGTACATGACAATAAGTAAATCATCAATAACAGTTTGAAATGTACTCCAAAACAACTTCTTTCCTGTGGACTTGTTTACCTCAGTAGAAAATTCGAAATTTCAGTTATTCAGCCTTTAAAGGTGAACTGCCCAACGACAACAAATGTTTCTACAGAGAAGTAGCTGGTTTCCGTGTCACCGTAGGAATGGATATCTATCTGTCTATCTATCTATGTATGTATGTATGTATGTATGTATGTATGTATATATATATATATATATATATATATATATATATATACAGAACATCCAGATACAGATCTGCATTACAGATCTGCCCATTTTCTGCCAAATTAAAAACCTTTCGTCAACCCCAAAAATGCATCGTCTCACAAGGTGCGACCCAAAATGTTTGGGTCGACTAGGCCGAGCCCAAAAATTTGACTACGTTTTGGGGGGTTGCAAGGCAGTTGACTTAATTTTTTTCCTCGCGGCGACCCAACCATTTTAACAGTGACATGTTAAGACGGAATGCATTAATAATTTTCAAAAAGCCTTTCTTTGTCCTAAAATTACGGAAGGGATGTACGTCAGAGTTTAGAAGTAAAGACTTTTCACCCGTAAAGATGTACACACAGAATAAAGATTATTAAATGCAAGCTACTACACATATAATTACATCAATGCGTTGAACAGATACTGACAAAGTGCTGTGATTAAGGCAAATCAAAATATAGAGTCAATCATATAAATTGTCTTGAATATATCGCTTGAAACATGAAACTTAGGGTTGACTTTCTTGACCAGCATTTTTATGATTGGTAGTGGTTGACCACCAATTCATGGCCAGCATTTTTATGGTCACACCCCAAGTAACCATTATTTTTATGTTTAGCCGTGGTTGAGGAATGTTTGACAACATGGTTTGAAAGGACAGGAAAAAAGAATCTGGTGGAAGGCCGGGCCATAGCAGATTGTCAGCTTAGTTCCTTGTTAATTGTTGAATACATGGGAATATTCATGGCGCAAATTAATCTGACTGACAGTGAAGTTGATAAAGAAATATAGTTTGTGTTAACAGTGTTGACACTGTGAATCAAATGCCTGGGATCAGTTCGGCATTAAATGTTGTCATTTCAAGCTAATCAAAAACATTATACTGCAGTATCGGAAGGAGGAGAGGAATTTTGCATAAAGTAGCGAATTGAACGTGTTGGATCCAAATTAACTGAGTGTGTTGTTATCACAGGCATCGTGTCTGAGCTCTACGGTGTTTCGACACATGCACCATGTTGACAAGTTCTAATGGATGCATGTGTTCAGAATGCCTTTGTAGAGAATGTCACCTCTAGAATTACAGAGTGCTGCGTCTTCATCTCCCCGCTGTTCTGTTTGACCATGTGATCATGTGACGACAATTGTGAGGTCTGAAGACAGCAGAGAGCTAAGGCGGTGTCTGACGTGTCACCGGGAATAGGTAAAGTGACGTTACCCCTCAACACGAAGGGTCATTATCCTAATCTAATATGATAACCTGAAGGATATAACCTTATTGTCGGCGTAGCACTGCGACCCGGGGTGAGAGACAATCACTTGTCACTATTACTTCCGGAAATACATGTGGCTAATTCCTCACCTGACATCTAATACGAAATCAGACATGCGTGATGGGAAGAGCCTCCAAGGAGACACTGTTGAGCATTATTGTGAGAAGTGATCGGAAGGTGCCGGATAACACCACTACGAGAGCGTGTAATTACAGTCAGGTCATTCTTTATAACATTCAATAGAATACGTCGTTACTGTTACCTAACATTACGCGTGTAGTGGTACCCCGGCTTCTGCTGGGATTGACTGTGTGTCAGGTCAGGGTACAGCATGGAGAACCGTCACCCCTCCACATGTACACTAACATGGTGCACAATATAAAGGAGCACAGGTTCCCAGAGGTTACAATGTAAATGTCCAGATTTATAACAATTATTCACAGTCAATCATTCATATACTGTGCCAGTTTTATATGTCAGACCTTCACTGATGCACATTCCCATGCTGATTGTGCTCTTTTTCCTTTAAAATAGACTGAGACCTTCCCCCAGTATGTGACCAATTCGTGGACTCCTTACTGGAGATGACCACAACGGGCAATGGAGAGTTGATCATCTGCCCAAAGTCGTGCCCAAGTTAGGACGAGTCTACCAATGACCCAACCTGTTAGGGCCATGTGTTTGTATATGGCGCCTCAAATGATTACAATGTCTAATCATGTATTACCTCCTTATTTTGAGTCCCAGTTGTTGAATCTGCAAACGGCGGAAACTCTGGTCGTCTCGTTTCAGCGCTAACATTATGCCAATACCTCAAAGGAATCGCCGTTACTCCAGCGTCAGTCATGAGCCGAGTGACATCACTCACTGTTGTGTATAAAGAGACGAAGGCTGCGTTCTTTCAGCACTGGAAAAACCGAACTCTCGGATTTCAGCGGTCTGTTCACATCGTTGCCACTTCTTGGTGTATTCCGTACACAGTTCACTTCTACCGAGTTTATGACACCGGTGATATGATGGGCACTTTTATGTGAAATTAGAAATTTATTAACAGATTTGTATCTCTCATTTCTTCTGGTCAGACGTGTACATGACTTATTTCAGGGGTTTTTATCTGTTGTTTTGTTGTTCCTATTTTATTACCTTTTTTCTCTTACCAAACCATTTTCATGGTAGTACTATACTTCATACATAAAACTTCTACGATTGAATTTGTTGAGACTTGTACAACAAAATACACCTGTGCTGATATAAATGATGAAAATGATTTTCTTTAGTTACGTTTTCTTTACAAATCGAACTATCTGACAGAGTCATTGCTAAACTTTTTCTCTTGTAATTGATGGTCGAGCCCTGTAACAATATTTTTCTTCAAGAGCCAATTTTGTCTTCGCAAGTGCATTTAGGAAATGAAAATGTAGATACATTCGATCATTCGAAATGTGTTAAAGGATACATATATGCCAATTTCAGAAATCCATACAGTGTTCCCAGGAGAATGTGAAATTGACTTTCCACAGCAGGCGCTATCTTTCATCCTTTAACAAGTGACCACTGTTTTACCGGTATTACTAAAAGTGGCAGGCATTCGTGATAATGTATTCAGGCGGACTGGCAACATAAGTCTCCCATGTGACCGAACAAAGTGGCTAGAATCCCTGTGGTTTATCATAACAATACTTTTGTGTCTTTAAATGCTTCAGAGGTAATGCATTCAAAAGACTTTAGGAGGTAATGAGTTGAAGAAAATTGCCACAGTAAAAAAGAAAAATTAAAAATGGTATGGAATGTGTAATGAACTCAACAAAGTACATTGAGTGTTTGCGGTCATCGTACAACGTTTATGTTGGTAGTGTAAATATACTCCTTATAGATAGGACATTTACTCCTATGTGCATTCCCCCTAGCCATGATTATTTTAGCCTATGGGAAAATCTCCCCAGGACATTTCTCCTATCGGCAATGTCCAAGCAAGAAAGGTTCATATTGGAAAATGTCCATAAGGGGAAATGTCCTGGAATATAAAATTTCGCGGCATAGAAAGTAAAACCAGATAGTGTTATACACGTAATTGGCAAATGGCCACATGTAACCGGTGAAATTAGATCTCATATCAATTTAGCTAAGTTAGCGATTTATTCCAACTCTTTGTACTAATGCCTCATGTAGCAGTTTATATAGGTCTTATATCTCTATGACTTACGTAGGATTGTGTGGAAAAAAACGTGCTACAAATTGCAATTTATTACACGTTTCTTGTCTAGATTTACTCTAAAGCCCGTGTTTTCATCAAATTCGACTTTGAACAACAAAACTGTAATGGTGATTTTTAAAAAAGTACATGAATATGTTAATTTGACCGAACCTTTCGACAAATAACCGGAATCAGATATCTCCTTCCCGACTCCAACTTGTCACTTATCATTGAGCACTAACTGTTTCTCCATAAGGGCGTTGATGAATCACTACATAGTACGAATCACTTCTATTTTTAAATTTTGTATATTTATTCATGAATCTGAACTATCTAATGAATTTCAAATTACCGCAACACCATACAATTAATTTCTAAAGAGAACGGTGTTTAAATAGGCCTCTTGCCTCCTGTATGCGCCCTGTTTGCAAATCTTCATTTCATTTATGTGAAATAGATATAGTGTTAATCTCAGATAGATATACTCAGTAAGGTCTGGGAAGAGCCTTGTTCTTCTCCAGTAAGACTCAACGACTCAGAGTGTGCATGATTTACATGTTGCAGTGATATTGGAGAAATTCTGTTAAACTATGACCAGTATTAATGGTACTATAACAGGATAAACGGGGAAAAACCCAGCTCAACAATTTGCAAGTTTGTTTCGTTCGGTTTTATGAAAGGTGGCCAACCCCTTAAATTGACTCTAGCGCTATATATTTAACAAATAACAAACTTACTTTTTTGGAGGACTCTTTGTTTAAATACATGTAATAACTAACACATATAACAGCTGTCATATTGATATTGGCACACTGGGAATTTCTGTGGCAAATCAGTTTGTTATCAAAGTGCCAATGGTTAAAAACAATTAAACAATTTGATTAATCTGTGTTGCCCCACGCGACACCTTTCGATTCTCTGACACTAACACCTCTCTGTACCTAATTAACACTTCATTATTAAGGAATGACAGTTGTCAGGCAGAACTCAGATGTGACACAAAGGACAATGGCCTGATTCCTCTCCTGATGGTTTACGTTCTAAACACACAAAACCACTGATACCATCGCCGAGATTGCTTGGTCTCGCTTTATATTAAGTCTGAATGCTTCCGGTATTTTTATAAGACACGGTCAATAAGTTTTCAAATTTTGTGAACGGGAAAGTCAGAGTTAAATTCGTACCAATTTTACATTTTGGAAGAGGAATTTTAATTCCCTAAATGCCGTCCATGGGTGTAATGAAAACCAAAACAGTGTACTTTTAGCATCGCTTCTTAACATATCGCCTATGTTAAGCTGGTACGCCATGCAGTTTAAGCTGGAACGCCATACAGTTTGTAACTTTATAACAGTTTATGACTTTGGTGGGTCTGTTCCCAAATTAAAATAAGAATGCAGTGTATAGACATTCTTGGAACTTTCTCTATCGGAACTATTTGAACTATATTATATCTATATATCCATATTATATATGCCTAAGACTTCTTTTATGTAACTTAATTATATAAGACAAATGACAAGAGGCCGGATTTCACTGGTAACGTGTGGCAATTTGCCAACTTTCACGCTGTCGTAGTCTCTCTGGCTTTACCCTCTGTGCAATAGTCTTTTATAGTGTATTCCTGCGTAAACCGGGATTCTGCCGGTGGACCAAGCCTCCCGACGCCAGGTCCTTTTGCAGCGTTTTCATGTTATTGTGTATACATGTGTTAAATGTGATGACAACACAGCATACACAGTAATTCTAGACCAATGACGTCTAATAAATTGCATTTAACAGCTGCTTGAGCCATGGTGCTAGGCGGCGTCTAAGCTGTTACTTCTTAAAAACTGACATGAACAGGTAGAATTAAACCCAAACTGAGGTAAATTTACAAGAGGCCGGATTTCACCGGTAACGTGTGACCATTTACCAACTTTCACACTCTCGTAGCTACTCTGGTTTTGCTCACTGCGCTGTAGTCTTTTATATTCCATGTATTTAACCACAGATGTCAATTTTTGTACAAGCACACTCGAGTTTCCTGCTTATGTTTGACACTATGTATACATAACGTCTAAAGCGATACGATGAGATCAGTACACGAGTGTAAAGCATCTTCACCCACAAACATCCATAGTATACTAGAGAAATATGTGAGCTACGATTTTACCATATATATCAACTCCTCGTAAATTTAAATCTCTAGAAATAGAGAGATTTATACAGAACAGCGTTTCATACGTTAACGGGTTATTTGAGAAGCATAAGTGTGATATAGATCATCGGTGACGTTTTAGCAGGAAACACTATTACGAAATACAACTAGACACTGAGTAGATACTAGAGACATAAGCAAATATTGCCTGTTGCTGTTTTTACTAGCAAGTAACTTTGGCAATGCGATTTTGACACTTTGTCCCTTATCTCCCGGGGAGACATTTATTAGTATCAAACTGTGACATCTTGACGCCATACAGTTTGTGTGTTTCACTACACGCAGCTAACACATTAATTGTGTAGCTAAATTACAATCTACAGCAATTACTGTCATCTGTTAATCTGATCAAAGACGGCTTCCACCACAAACCCTCTGTTAGATGACCACACGACTATCGTGCTATCCACTCAGTCCTTCAGTGTTTCCACCTTAAGCGAGGTGTAACTGTCTACCTTGCTATCTTTGGGATAAGTAGGACTTTGTTACAATCCGCTCATCTAATGACATCACATGTGATGGTTTTGTTCGTCAATAAACAAAGTGATCTGAACAGCGTGGTGCCACTGGGAATGGGTGGGAAGAATGGGTGGGGGTTAAAGCCGGTTTTGGTAACCTCACAATTGTCGGGTACAGCTGTAGCTCAAGGTAATCTGACGTAATCCTTAGGGATCAAGTTCTCTTTGAAGATTAGCCACCCACCGGCTTGGCAAGATCTCGCTAAGCTATAATATACCAATTTGGCACTTTTTCATGCGACCTTAATTGAGGTGAGAACATTTTTTAAAACTGGAATATCTTTTAAACACATCGTTTATAATGCTCTCGGAAAATTATAAAGCACCTGCAAACTTGAACTGAAAGCTCACGAAAGCCCATCCTGGCTTTAATATATTCACGCCACTGGTTTTTCTTTCCCGCTGTACGAGCACCTTTCTGCTTACAGTCAACGATGAAGTTCGTACAAACAGCTAGTAAAGCCACGACAGAAAACCAGTTTCCTTACTTTATTACACACCGTTTTGCGATTATGCTCCACTGGACTCCACTCGCATTTTGTGGGTTTCTTGCCCAAACCCCAGGTACTGCACTCCACAAATTATTTTTGTTATGTTTACCAAGACTTCAATCAAGTGAACATACAACGACAGAGTCTTGCTTATTTACAATTGGCAAATTCTCATTGAATGAATATTTCGGGAAATCATTTATGAGCAAACACTGAACAACCCCCTATTATATAGCTCAACCTGTTAACTCTTATTGTCGTAAGTCATGACACGTTTAGTGAATTAAAAGACAGAAAACACTGATTTGTGTAAAGCAAAATAATGTATTTCCTTTATAATCTACAACAATCACAAATGACGTAACAAAAATCAAGATGACAGCACTTTGACATAAAGTCCGTGTAAAAAATAAATTGGATAGACATAAGTGTAGAACACGTGGCCAAAAAAGCCCCGAAAATAGCCTAAAATATTGACACATTCACACGACCCATTCTAGATACCGATGATAGTTTATTCTTAGTTTCTACAATCTACCTTGTCTTCGACGAAAAAGCACACAGTGTTTAGTATCACCACTGTCGTATCATTGGTCGAAGTGGGCTGTGCCCAGAAAATGACTGTGAAAACACACCCAGAGGTGACAATAACGTCGATGACACAGTAAAATCCGAAAGTTCCGCTCTGTCGTAAACATTCCCATTGTTGTAAGAGCTCAGCTTCCGTCTCTTGACACAACTGTACGCTACGTCACTCAGCTCCTGACTGACGCTGGGGTAGCGGCGTTTCCTTTGAGGTTTCGATGTGACGTCCGCACTGCAATGTGACGCCCTTGATGTTTGGTTTGTGCTTGACTTTCTCCTCGGTTTAGAGGTGCAACAGGTTGAACCCGACAGAGGAACAGTGAAAGACTGAATATTGGCATTGTCTGTAGCACGAAACAGAAACACGTCATCACAATCCGTTGTGTTATTGGTTGGCTCGACACATCTTGCGAACGAAGTTGACCCTCCCGTGGACTCTTCCGTTGTGGTCATCTCAAGAAGAGTTTCCACGAACTGTTCAGATGCAGGGGAGAGGTCATCTGATAGGAAGTCTAAGTCATCTGGAAAAAGAAAAGAGTACACAGTAAGCACTAGTAGAGTACAAGTGGGCATGAGGATATGGTGAAAATGTAGTCCTGATTTATTACTCTGTATTACAAAGTGTTAAAGTACACACACCATCGACGTTAACTATGTGCACGACTGGGATTATTACCACGAAAAAGTAGAATATAGCACTATTTACCTATCAGGTTGTAGAGTTCTCTGTGTGCCTCGTCTATTTCCGACAGGTGAAGTGCCGTTGGGGCCTGTGTCCCATTAGTGAGTCTATGGACAGTCAGGTAATCGGGACAGATCCTCAGACTGGGCTCAAAGTGATCCTCCCTCAGCCCCGGGAACCTCTGTTCCTCTATCGTGTACACTATGTTAGTGTCCACGCGGAGGGGTTGACAGTTGTCCGTGCTGTACCCCGACCTGATACGACCAAAACAGTCCATTCCAGCAGGTATTGGTAAACACACGAAACGTTAGTTCCAGTGTGATGTGTTCGCAAGTGTTATAGTTAAGTTTGGCATTCAGGTCTGAAATCTACATATTTATTCCCAGAGCCTCGCCACACGGGGTCGGGAATTGTAAAGGCTCGGAGCCAATCAAAACCTTGACAATAACATTTCGTCGCACATACTTCCCCGTCTGATTAGGCGTTAGTTCCAGTGGGGGGGGGGGGGCGGAAGTAGGGTGTCTTGTATTGGAGGTTTGGGGGGGGGGGTCTTTGCCATTCGCATAAGTGGTAATGCCACCCACCCACGGGGAGTCGAATCGTGCCGACAAGAAGCTTATAACAGGAGTGGACAAAGACTCCTGCAAACAGACAAACACATTTGACTCTCAGTGACAGGAAGAACTCGGTGACAATTCTCTGCTGTTTCATACTTTTCCTTTGTCATCAAATTTGGACATGTAACAACAACAAAGCAGCGGGGGCGCAACTCTTGAGAAAGGCATTCTCACCACAGGCGTGCGAAATTAGAGAGCAATTAAGGTTTCCTGCTCAAGGTGCCAAAACGGTGATAAAATAAAATGCATCCGTTCATACCATATGATACTGAACAAGTCATAGAGCTGTTTACTTGAAGATGCTTCAAAAGATAACTGACAGAAAGGTAATTCAATCTGTTGGTGATAGGTTATGTAAAGGCATAGCGACTAATTGCTCGACACTATTTTCCATTGGCTTTTGCTCAGGATAAACTTTATATGTATAAGTAATATGTTACGGCCTATTTCATAGACCGAGATGTTGGGTATTTTCTAATTACGTCTTTTCAATATTTGAAAATTGTTGATATACAGCTATTCTGTAAGTAAGCAAGCTATTTTCAGAATTATATATTTTTATGGTCCTGTATTCCAGGAAATTCGGTTGATTTTTTGTAATGAAACACATTTTGTTTCTATCTAAACATGCACTTTCCGGCGGTTGACGCCCTGAATTGCATCGTTGACATTTTGTAAAGCTCTTAATATTTTTTTTTTATAGGAATTTACACCTGCATATGTAATTGCTCCAACTTCAGCTCTTACATTTACAACGATGGATACGTTTGTTCAATAACCCTCTCCTATACGTGGATTATTCTTGATCCGCTTAAAAGTGATTTACATTCTATCTAGGATTTGTTACGAACCCTGTCCTTGAAATATTGTATTATGTTTTTTATTTTGTTTTTGCTGTAACCGGGTCAGTGTCTGACCTACATTTTCCCTCCGTGTACGTGATAGCCTGCACTGGAATTCAGTCGCGTGTTCTCGAGTCTTCTGTGTTTATGAGTTTCGTGTCATTGTACATAGAGCGTACGTTTTGGCACGATGTACAAATGTAGTTAACATGTTTACGATCAGATCATCAAGAATTTTCTTTACGTTAGCCTGTCTATAAATACGAGCGACGGAGTTGTTAATCTCTCAGTCATTTTACCATTTGCGAGCATTCTTTTACTCAAGTTCATTTGAGCGCAGTCGTATTTACTTAGAAGGATTTTGTCAGATTTTGAAATATCGGCTTTCGCGCCATTCTACATACGTTAATTTATACTCCATTTTCGTAGGGCGCTTGTGTTTCGCCACTTACTGTTTTGTTTGAGACGTTCTTTTGGAGCTTGTATCGCTCATTGTCTCTTCGTGTGACTACGTACATTTCATCCCAGTTTACCTTAAAAGTGACTTTGTATATATTTCCGAGGACAAAACCATACATCGCCAACTTGGCATCACGAACGACACTGTCATCGCGTCCGCCCGGGAAAGTTACACCTTGCCCGGGAATTGGATATAGACCATTGTCGGCGTACCGTGCCCTCTGCTGTTCGTCGCGATAGGACTGTCATCCTTCAGTTCGAGAATTGGCAAGAAGTGTGGATTCCACATTTATGTGGACGAACTTGGCTTTGGAAGCCGGAATATGCCATTCGGATTTGGACGCTGTCATCAGTACTATTATTTATTATTTGATTGGTGTTTTACGCCGTACTCAAGAATATTTCACTTATACGACGGCGGCCAGCATTATGGTGGGAGGAAAGGGGGAGAGCCCTGGGGAAACCCACGACCATCCGCAGGTTGCTGGCAGACCTTCCCACGTAGGGCTGTCATCAGAAAGAAACTATATATATATATATATATGTATTGTAATTATCTGTATTGTTTTGTATATTATTGTCACTTGTACTATTTGTCTATTTTATTCAAATATATGTATTGAGCGTAGTCTAGCGTCTTCGTGTTTCTTTGTTTGATCTTGTGTAAGGCCTATCGCTGTCTAAGAGTTGAACAAGTCATTTGTTTATCACTTTTAATCTCCGATAGTGATACCCTTGCAGATTACAGGTAGCAACAGAGGCCGTTTAGTAAGGTTTAAGTCATTTTGTCCAGACATGTTTTCATCCGAGAACGTTAAGGACTTATGCTTACTTACCTTTAATGTAGAAGCATAAATGAAATCAAGCGTTATACTAATATTATTTTCGTAAAACATGTTATCTACCGGCTGAAGCCATCAAAATAATACTTATACATGAATGCCAAAGTCAAAAAGTACAAAAACGCCCATAATGTTTAGAAAAATGAGACGAACAACCCGAAATTGAAAAGATTCAAACTTGTCATCTAAGGTGTTTTGGTGAATAATGTTGAAGAAAAGTGTTCAAGCCCAAATGATGCTTCTCCAGAAGAAAAATGGTCACATTGTCCAGACAAAAGTGTTCATCCTCGTAAACTGGTGATACCCTATGTAGAAAATGACACAGTATACATTATTGCTCGCTTCTTGTGTGTCACTGTATTATTACACCGTCTTTCTGCTTGTGTGATTTTTTGGCAGTGGGTAATAACGTCGGAATGTGTTTAAAAACACCTACATTTTTTATATTTAAAGTGAAGATGAACTATATGCATAATATCAGTCTTTATCTGGTATGGTTGCCAGAACATATATATGTGTAACAATCTATAGAATAGATTTAACGGTAAATTACCACCACATAATCTCGCACAATATCATTTGACACGAAAAATAACGCAAGCAAACTTGTCTTAATCTGAAGTCAGGCGACTATTATGTTGCCGGAAAGTTATACAACAGTTACGTGGGCGGGGAGGTGCACGACTGTCACATTCTCAGAAGTTTGTGCAACTGTCACATTGGGGGGGGGGGGGTAGGAAAAACCGTTATCTATACCTGGATTCTAAAACGGACAAATTTGTCATTCAGCTAAAATTTGTGTTCTTGACCATTTTTTTTACTTCGGCCTTATACCCGTTTTGAATATTATTTTACAATATTGTTTTTTTTCTGCTAGAAGACACGTTTCAATGCTCTTTTATTTAAAGAGCTGCATCACTGAAATGCAATGTCGAATATACCATGTACACGTGACTCCTGACCGAGAAAATATATTTGCATTTTGGCAAAGACGTTTACTCTTCACATATTTACCTCACACTTACCCTTCAAGCGACACAGGAAGAGCTTTATTTACACTTTTCGTTACGCTTGCAATAAAGCTTTATCCACCTCAAATAGGTTTACATTCGAAGTCAGATCACAGACTCAGAAAGATTTCTTAAGGTAATGGTTATGTTAGGTTGTGTATGGACATGCTTTTTTCCGTTAATGCTGATCTACTCTTGCTTACCGTTGAATAAAGGGTTGTGGAATATTGCTTTTGTAATACATGTCTACAGCAGGGGATGATCTTTCCAAATAAAAGTAGCTTTGTCACTACAACAGAACCAGTAGTGCTATAATTTTGTGTATACCCGTTCGAAACTCGAAATTGCTTTCTAATGTGTCTTGGTAAAGCCGTGCATCAAGTCTTAATTTAGAATCACGACACCTGTTGAAAAAGTTTGGTCAGAACAAAGCTGAATTTCGTCCGTGAAATAGCGAAAGGCATCCGGAACGCTGATGGACCGATAGACAGACCAACGATGTATAAACAAACCTTTAGCCCCTAGCTCTCCCTTCCCACTCACACATGCCTTGGAGTCATGTGTAAAAACACCCCACCCATTGCCTCGCAGATAAGAAGTGTTCTCAGTCTACAGTTATACAAGTACATTTTAAAGCACCCGAAATGCCTCGTTAATACAGCTGAATCATAATGCTTCGACCGTTATACAGACAAGTTGAGAGAAAGATAACAATCCAACGAGTGAAAGTAGAAGAAATGCGCACCGTGTAGAATTTAGTTATCTAGCTAAATTTTAAAGGGTTAATAACCGCGGGAGTTGTTAAATAGTCACATAAGCTTTATATTTCAACACAACATAACGTTCCAAGGCTTTTTTTTTTGGTCAGTCTTTTCATGACCGTTTTGACCTTATATGTGATGTCATGATCCTCACAATGTCGTGCATTACCAGCGCTTTAAGGGTAATCAAGAGCCTGACGTCAGAAATAGCACACGTTAATTTGTGTTAATCCTGAGTCAGACGGCTTACAGCACATGCGCGACTTTATCAAGGATGCTGACTTCGGATTTAGAGATTATATATTAGGATAATTCATGGGATTAAAATAAACCTCGCCATTAAAACACCAAGCTACTTAGCCAACGCCGATGACAGTGTAGAATACAGTAATCAACCGTTTCTTAGTGAACAATATGTTATCTGGTTTATAGGAAGACACAATCACGTCAGTTATGCCGCCTCATGATTGTCCAGCTTCGACGGGCTGTTCTATTATTGGTTCTTTCTATTGGCTCTATTTTAGATATAAAAAACGGCCCCTTAGTTAATGAGCGGCCTGATGCAACACGACATAACCTTTTTCGAGATATAGCAGATACTGGGAATGTGCAATTGTTGTTATTTTCGTGATTTGCAATTTTCTCCCCTGAAAGAACTTGGTTTTCCTGCTCTGACGACTACGGGTGACGAGAACTGAACGCAGCTAAGGTGCTCTCCACTGTAAGAGTACCATTATTGGAGAGGAAAGACGATAAACAAATGGGTTGGTCAACTCGCAGACAGCGATAGGCCTTACACAAGATCAAACAAAGAAACACGAAGACCCTAGACTAAGTTCAATACATATATTTCAACAAATTAGACAAATAGTATAACTGAAAATAATATATCAAACAATACAGATAATTACAAAAATATACATATAATTTCTGACTGATGACAGCGTCCAAATCCGGTTGGAATATTCCGGCTTCCAAAGACAAGTCTGTCCACGTAAATATAGAATTAACAGTTGTTTGGGAATTCACAAATCAAAGGATGACAGTCCTGTAGTGACTAACAGCAGAGGGCACGGTACACCGACTATTGTATATATTCAACTCCCCGGCAGGATGCAAATTCCCTGGGCAGACAGGTTAACAATAGCGTCCGTGGTGCCGAGCTGGCGATGCATGTTTCAGACCTCAGAAATATACACAAAGTGACTTTCAGGGTAAACTAGGATGAAATGTACGTAATCGCACGAAGAGACCATGAGCGATACAGGCTCCAAAAGAACGCCTCACACCAAATAAGCTCATGGCGAAACACAAGGTCACAAAGTGATGCGTACCGAAAAATGGAGTACAAAATGACAAAATTGCCGAAAGGCGTGTAAGGCAATAATCCCACAAAAGTCCTTCTAAGTAGACAACAGCAAATATTACTCGAGTGGACACAAGTAAAACGACTGCTGTCAAACTGGACTTAAGTAAATGGCTGCCAGCTGAACAACTTCGTCGCTCATATTTATAGGGTAACGTAAAGAAAATTCTAAATGTTTGTTCGTAAACATGTTTACATTATGGGTACATCTTTCCAGAATGTACGTTTCATCACGGTGACACGAACTCATAAACACAGAAGCATCGAGAACATGCAACTGAATGCCAGCGCAGGCTATCACATACACAGAAAAAATGTAGGTCAGATACAGACCTATTTAGCGTGAAAACAAATAAAAAAAACATATGATACGATATTTTAAAGACCGGATTTGTAACACTATACATATTTAAACAACCGTGTATAAACAGCGAAATACGCTGATGGAAATATTCTGCATTCAATTTGGTGTCGTAATCTTGACAGATTATCCGAAAATGTGCTTGATAACCCGGCGTGAAACTGCAAGCATGAGAGTTGTGCATCAAGTGGAAAGGAAAACAATCAACCAGCGTCATACGAGTACTGATATTGATTGTTTATTTACTGTTTAAATGTTTAATGTCGTTTACAGTACTGTTTGGGTCACATTACAACGCTATACCTGTTACAGGAGACGGGTCTTAATGCCGACATATTTATGGTGGTGCCTCACTGGAACAGCACGACATGACACTGTGAGACATGACATCTCAATCAAGTCATGGTACCCGCTACCTATCAATGATTGTGGAGCAGAAGAGATATAGACACATCAGTGACTGTTCCGTGAGTACTTTATAGATTAAGTATGGGAAATAGTCTGTGTATTTTGTTCATTATACACAGTCTACACTGACTGAAGACATCCCACAAAGCTTCACCTTGCTAACATAACGTGCTCTTATAATATGCGAAAACATGAATCATAATGACGCCGATCACAACAGTAGAGGACAAGGGAAATATAAATAAAAATGACGTGCATGTCCAGTTTCAAAACATTAAAGACAAAACCATGATATAAACATGTAAATATAAATCATAATAATAATGCTAATCCTTTATATGTACCGGTACCGTTATTTTCCTTCATACCAGGCTAGAACTGTTTTTCTTTTCCGTAAAACAACAGCGTTAACATGGAGATTATTACTTGAACTTGGACTACCCAATTATCATATTCCTGCGCCAAAAAGAGAATCTGGATTTGATTATTAACAAAATGTGAGTAAAAATGCAAATTTCACAACACCGCCAAGTTTTAGTTCAAAACAGAAACAGCGTACGTGACTTTAAAAAAACAAAACAGGAGTATCAAGTAATCCTAAACATGACTGATAAGTCCACATTCAACACAAGGCATTTTCCATCACTACTAGAGATTTCACAAAAGCACTTAGCAGGCCACATCGACGGCCACATTTAATTCTCACAGCCTCGCCTCGCGGGGTCAGGGATTGTAAAGAATCACAGCCAACCTACACCTTGACAGAAATAATTTAATTCCACAGCCTTCTTTGTATGATTATGCATTAGTTCCGGTAGGAGTCGGAAGTGAGTGTCCTGCAGCGGGCGTGGGTGGGAGTCTTTACTTTTGGGATAGTGTTAATGTCCTTCACCCACGGGGAGCCGGATCGTGCCGACAAGAAGCTTATACCAAGCGGGGACACCTGGTGACACGGACAACCCCTTCACAGCTCTCTGCTGTTTTCATACTATTCTGGGACTCGTCTTACAAAGCTGGAGTAGCTAACGTCAGACGAGAACGTTTACGTCCGCTTTAGTAGCGGCTTCCGTCAGCTCCTAGTAGCGTCTTACTAAAGTTCTCGCAATGCTCAAAGTGTGTCTACGAAACACCACAAGCGCCGCCACATTTAGTATACTTACGGAATTTACGTCTGCCCGAGGGTAGGTGTAAATTTGCACCAAACTTTAAATCAAGTCCAGCTTTGTAAGACGGTCATTCTTTCCTGCGACACACATCCGACAGGCTTACACTCAGTTGCAGCCTTACTCCAGCTTTGTAAGACGGGCCACTGTGGCTATCAGATTTAACCGCAACTACAGAGCAGCGGGGAAATGAACAAGTACGCCACTACAACTGAGATGACATTCCCACTATAGGCATTGTCAAAGTGGCATTCATTTGAGGGTTATTCTGTTAAAGCTGCCAAAACTGTGGACAAGTAATTCTCCCTTGATCAGTGTGGAAAATGTTATGGAATTGCAGTAAACCTTTGATCTCCACGTGATGTATTGTTTCATGTATGACATATTCTTATCACATCTTGCCTTTTACGGGGCGGAGTAAACACTCCTGCCCCAAAGATTACGAGAGCTGTCTTAGACTAAAGTCAGACGTTGTCTTTATGTTAGGGCAGATTATTGCGCTGATATTGTGACATATTTTGTGAGTTTTTATTTAAGTAGTTACGGGCCGTACACCTTTAAGTCAAAATTGAAAATTATTGTTTAAAAGACAAGAACGCACTTACACAACCTATACCTTAAAAGAAAGAGCTTTACTGATGGCTAAACAAAACATCTCAGTTTTCTGGCAGAAGTGCTTGTTATATGAGCATTTAATAGTTAAACATCCAAGACTGAGAAGCCTGTTTAGGCCGCTATGTTAACAGATTGCTTACGTCATCGTGCTTAGCTTTGCAAAGTAGCTCTTCTGTCCTTGAAGGTAAAAAAAAAATTCAGGTAGATAACGTAATGGAGTTCTTCAGTTCTGAAGATAGTGAATGTAACTTCGACTTACAAGGCTACCAGTTTGAATCGCAGAGGAGTGAGGCTGAGAGCAGTAGTTCGACAAACCAGACATCAATCTCAAGTGAGTGGGAACCGGGATTTCTGGCTTTGACAGGGGCAATCTGTGAAAGGACAGGTTGCGCTCTCTGCCCTCAGGACATCGCAATTCAGACACATTTTGGCAGCCTACAGCCACCCATGTAGGCATGATGTAGCCCTCTAGTACATCTCAAACTCTTCCTTTTTAGAGTTGGCTTTAACAGGACTTAAAATCCACGATTATCACGATGTACCAACATATTTAGCTGAGACTGGAAATGCACGTTTATTAAATGGTAGGAGTAAAAGGGTAAGGACAGTGACGTCACAATGAATATTCAAGAGGAGGAAAGGAGGATTTTCATTGGACAAGTCTGAAACATGATGGGACTTCCTCTGTTCCCCGAATAGGTGGATTTTGTAAAAAATGACGATGTGTAAAAGAGTTTGTCTCTTCGACGAAACCTTTAAAAAATGTAAAAAAAATAGTATTCCAGACAGTTTGTATAGCTCTTTCATTTAAGGTGTAGGTTGTATAAATGTGTTCTTTTCTTTTAAGTTCAAATCTAAGTTTATGAATATTCCAAGTGAAGACTAACTGGCATAGGAATAACTCAGTCTTTTTGTTATTTACTTCCCTGGATCCAACGCCGCACTCAAGAATATTTCACTTATACGACGACGCCTGCCATTGTGGTGGGAGGAAACCGGACAGAGCCCGAGGGAAACCCCAAACCTTTAGTGATAAATAACGCAAAGGTGCAGAGAATAATTGTTCGATACTTTGAGTTTGTCAGCTTTCACATGTTTGCAATAAATGGTAACTGCATGTTGCATGATAAAATGGCACTGTTCGCGATATCCTAATTTCGCTTTAAAATGTATATTTATATATACATGTAGATATGTATATATATGAATTCATTGCAATGCAGCGAGACCAAATTGAAATTGGCGGATACGTTCACTTTTCACTTAGTGACGGTTTTTAATGGTATATTTCTCTCTCGATATATTGACCACACTCCTACCCTTGTGACAACAACGAAAGACTTTTGCCTACACATTTCGTTGAGCTTGAAATAAAGCTTTATCCGTCTCAAATAGGTTTACTTTCTATCTCGGATCACATGGAGGATCAGAAAGATTTGTTTTTGTAATGTTTATGTTTGGTTGTGTATAGACATGTTTTTCTCCGTTAAGGTTGACCTACTCTTGTTCGTCCTTGAATGAAGGGATATGGAATAATACTTTCCTCTACATATTTGAGCCTTCAGAAAAACAGCTTGTGGAAGGCTACAAAAGAACAAAGACCGCCATAGTTTTGTGGAAAAGGCTCGAACCCGTTCCAAACTCGAACTTGCTTTTTAATATGTCATGGTTTTATGTATTAAATTGTAAAAAATCATTATTTCTTAAATATACTGACGGTTAAATCACAATCTGTCGACCTTTGTACAGACACGTTGAGACAAACAAGTTGATCCTAGGACTGGTAAAACTAGAAAAAGAGAGCACGTGATTATTCGTACCTTGCTGACGATTTATTTTATCCTATTTTCTGCTGCAGTGAGAAATGTTAATAATTCCTGTCGTAAGTGTGATTAAATAATCTCATCAGTTTTCATATTTCAACTGAACATAACCTTCCAAGGCTTTTTATTGTGGTAAGACATTTCTAGTCAGTCTTATAATGACCTTTTTGGCACTATACGCGATGTCATAATCCTTACAATTTCATGCATTAGTTGCTATTTAATGTTAATCACACTGAAGCCTTACACAATATGCCCTGATGTCAGAAATAGCACTTGTTAACTTGTGTTAATCCGGACTCAGACGGCTTACAGGACCTGCTCGACTTTATCAAAGATGCCGATTTTGGATTCAAAGAATATATTAGGATAATCAGATAATAGGATTAAAATTCACCTCGACATTAACACACCAAGCTACTCAGTCAACGCCAATAATGGAAATTATAGAAACAACAAAAATATATTATTTATATCACACTATAGAATAGCATAATCAGCTATTCCTGCCTGTGTAAACAATATCTTATGTGGTACACAGGGAGAGACGAAACGTCATTATGGCTTCATGGTGGTTTTCAAGCTTCGAGAAGCCGCTCTACAAACAATTCTGTCTGTCTGTTGCTAGATCATGCTTTACATCACTTACAACATTGGTCATTTTAACGAGAGGCCTAAGTGCCACACGACATCCGGATTTTCGAGATATCGCAACCAGTGCGAATTTTGCAACTATTGCTTTTTCTGTCCCACTCATCTGCAACTTTCTCCCCCAAATGACCTCTGACGACACCGCGTGATCAGAAATGAAAGCTGCTAAAGTGGTCTCAGCAGACATTTGAAACACTATGGAAATGTTCATTAATCAGTGGTAGTTTTGATACATTCTCATAAACTGAGCTTAATAACCAAACCCGGCGTGAAAATGCAAGCAAGTGGGATGTGTATCAAGCAAGTGATAAGAAGAACCCACTTGTAGGTCTACAGTGGACTGTAGATGACGATATGCCAAACCTGTGTACGTATGGTTGATTACTCTCAACTCTCTTTCCTTATGAACTGTCTTACCCCATTGACAACTTCAGCTCCAGATGGAGAAAACTCAATTTGGAGTTCTCTGAGTGCGCTAAAGGAATTACGTCAATATTGCAAATGACGGGACTCACTGCCGACATTTTTGTGGTGCTGCCACGCTGGGATGCCATAATATGACTCAGCTAAATAGAACTCACAACCAGGTCCTTGTATCTTACAACTACTAGTGATCGTAGAGTAGGAGATGTAGTGTCTGTTCCGTGGGTACTTTATAGATTAAGTGTAGGGAAATAGTCTGTGTACTTTGTTCATTTTACACGATCCAAGCTGACTGAAGACATTCCACAGAGCTCCCACCTACTAACATAACGCACATCTGTAATTATCCGAAAAAATGTATCATATGAAGTCAACAATAAAAGTAGAAGAAAAGATTCCAATAATTTAAACAACATGTAAATGATGCTGATCATAAAATGACGCACATGTAAATCCTTCGAACATTAAAAACAGAACCAACGTATAAACATGAAAAATAAATCATAGTAAAATTGTAAACTGATCATTAATATGTACCGTTATTTTTTGCCTTTTTCGTAAAACAACGGAGTTAATATGGAGATCATGACAAGAACTTGCCCTACACATTTATCATATTTCAGCGCCAAAAAATGAATGTGTGTTTGTTTAATAACATAGCACTGATAGGTACACAGCGTTAATATCGAGCAATCCTCAACAGCACCGATCAGTCCACAGCAGTGGTATAGAGCAATCCCCAACAGCACTGATCAGTCCACAGCAGCAGTATCAATCAGTCATCAACAACACTGATCGGTACAGAGCAGCTACATCAAAACTAGACCATCTACAAACGCACTGCTGTTTCCACAACAGCGCTGGCACTGCAACTCAGCACTAAGAAACCCGGACATCATACATTTCATTTTGCCTGCATGCATCGCATCCATCCAGAATATCACAAAACTGACACTTATCCGTGGCTGTGCCTGACACAATAAGGCAGTAAATATTAGCAAGAAACTTGTGCATCCCTTTGATGGAAAGGGATGTAAACAGTTTGGAGTACGATTGAATGAAATGTTTCACTTTACAATATGTTCCGAGAGTATTTATTGATTTACTTATGTACTGGTGTACTCGAGTTCCATCATGTTAAATACGGAAGAAACCGAATTGCCCGTCGAGATCAGTCGACTGACAGCATGTTTCTGAGAAACCACCTGTCGCAAGCGAGGGAGCGAGAGCTGCCCCCGAACGCACGACCTTGGTGAAGCTCCTGACAGTCACCGCTATCAGAGCGTCAGCGCTTTCACGTTGTGTCTGACATCTGACCAACACAGCCAGTATTAAACAATTCTCAACGGCACTGATCTGACAACTGCAGCAGTAGCAACCACACGAATCAGTCCAAAGCCGCAGTATCGAGTATCGAGCAATCCTCAACAACACTGGTGAGTCCACAGCCCTAGTATCGAGTAGTCCTCAACAACACTGGTAAGTCCACAGCCGCAGTATCGAACAGTCCTCAACAACACTGGTAAGTCCACAGCCCTAGTATCGAGCAGTCCTCAACAACACTGGTAAGTCCACAGCCCTAGTATCGAGCAGTCCTCAACAGCACTGGTAAGTCCACAGCCGCAGTATCGAGCAGTCCTCAACAACACTGGTGAGTCCACAGCCGCAGTATCGAGCAGTCCTCAACAACACTGGTAAGTCCACAGCCGCAGTATCGAACAGTCCTCAACAACACTGGTAAGTCCACAGCCCTAGTATCGAGCAATCCTCAACAACACTGATAAGTCCACAGCCGCAGTATCGAGCAGTCCTCAACAACACTGATAAGTCCACAGCCGCAGTATCGAGCAGTCCTCAACAACACTGGTAAGTCCACAGCCCTAGTATCGAGCAGTCCTCAACAACACTGGTAAGTCCACAGCCCTAGTATCGAGCAATCCTCAACAACACTGGTAAGTCCACAGCCGCAGTATCGAGCAGTCCTCAACAACACTCATCAGTCCACAAATGCAGCATAGAACCTTTTTATGAAACGGTTTCGTGTTCAACATGTGATGTTTTAGAATCCAGGAGGGATAAATGCCACACTCGTCGAGTTTTCGTATTCATATCACGACGTTCAGGTTTCTGGCTGGAGGTGACCAGTGTACCAGGAGTAAAACACCGCCCTTCATCAGGTATCTGATGGATATCCTGAATTTAGGTCGCAGTCGAACCACCGAGAAGAGCATACTAACACCTCTTTGTTCAAGGATCTGATAATGGCATAAGTTCAACACTTAAAATATCTGAACTAACCTCCTATGTTGCACGTGGCAATGGCCCAGTGACAATGTGAGCATTGCTCGTATAATGACTAGCCATGGATCATCAGGCTGATATAAACAATTTCGCTCATTGGATGTAATAAAAATCAACAATAATCATTTGGTAAAGTACATGTATTCTCGTTGATAATCCATAATAAATAATCGCAGGTAACAAAAATCAGTAAGATAGCACTCCATATATAATGTGAATGGATCAATAGAAATCCGGAGAAAATGGTACAAAGAAGCCCTTTGAATGGTAAAAAGCATGCACACATGATCCAACGGGTAGTTTACTTTTTTCCACGTTCTGCAGTCTCTTTAATATTTGCTGCTTACATTCCAGGCCATACTTAAACATTGCTGGTTAGATGAGGAACACTGGCGTTAACTTGTTCATCGAAGTAGGCTGTGTCCCGAACATGACTCCGAAAACACACCAAGCGGTGACAACAACGTAGATGGCGCTGTCAAATCTGAGAATTCCGTCCCGTTGTCAGCATCCCCATTGTTGTAAGAGCTCAGCTTCCGTCTCTTGACACAACTATACGTGACGTCACTCAGCTCCCCATTGACGATGGAGTAGCAGCGTTTCCTTTGAGGTTTTGACATGACTTCCGCACTGCAATGTGATGCCCTTGATGTTTGGTTTGTGGTTGACTTTCTCCTCGGTTTAGAGGTACAACAGCTTGAACCCGACAGAGGAACAGTGACAGACTGAATATTGTCATTTGCTGTAGCGCCAAATAGAAACACGTCATCACAATCCGTCGTGTCATTGGCTCACTCGACACAACTAAGGAACGAACTTTGCCCACCGGTCGGCTCTTCTTCACCTGTTACGGTTATCTCCAGAAGGGTTAACACAAACTTGTCAGGTACTCAGGGAAGGTCATCTGGTAACAAGTCTAAGTCATCTGGAAGAAGGTAACAGTTTACAGTGAGTCCGGAAATATATGGATGTAATTGTCTGACATAAAGCTGGTAAAGTACAGGTATACATGAAAATATGGTAATATAAAGAGCTGAAAGCAAGCAAATTATCAGATAACAGTATTTAGGTATCAGATTGTAGAGTTCTCTGTGTGTCTCGTCTATAGGCTGGTTCTCCGTCGAATACTGTGTGCCGTGGGCGAGTCTTTGGACGACTAGATACTCGGGAGAGATCCTCAGACTTTGCTATTGGGATAGTGTTAATATTCCTCAAACACGAGGAGTCGGATCGTCCCGACAATAAGCTTATACCAAGCGGGCATCAGGCTCCCGATGACGCGAAGAACTCCGTCGCAGCTCTCTGCTGTTTGCATACCTCTTTGTGATCATCAGATTTAACCACGTAACAACAGCGCAGCGGGGAAATGAACTAGTGCGCCACTCTACAATTCTTGAAGTGACATTCTCACCTAAAAGTGACATTCATTAACTTCTTTTGGTTAAAGTTTCCAACATGGCGAATACGTAGTTATCCCAGTGTCAACCAGGAAAATATTATAGAATTACAGTATATCTTTGATCTCCAGACGATGTATTGTTTCATGTATGACATATTCTTATCACATCTTGTCTTTTATGGGGCGGAACTTACAGTCCAGGCCATAGGATTTCGAAAGCTGTCTTAGCCTTAAGTCAGACTCAGTATTTATGTTAGATCATATTACAGAGCTAAAATTGTTTTTCAGGTTTGTGAGTTTTTATTCGAATAGTTACCGGTCGTACACCTTGACAAAATTAATATTTTTTGGTTGAATTCAAATCTTTGCATCTTTTCAATAGGCTACCTAAAAACTGTTGCACGATAGAATGATGTGATACTAGGTAGGCTAAATTTCCTTTAAATTTTATATTTGGATGTACGTGTATTCCAAGCAAGACAAGGAAATATATTTGCATTTGGAGGAGACGTTGACCTCGTGACGGTTTTTTAATGGGATACTAGTCTCTCGATATGTTGAGTTCACACTTATCCTTGTAACAAGAAAAGTAGCTTTCTCCGTCTCAGATGGGTTTACATTCTGTCTCGGATCACGTGCACGCTCAGAAAGATTTGTTTTCGTAATGTTTATCTTTGGTTGTGTATTTCAAAGTCTACAACAGAACTAATACCGCCATAATTTTGTGAAAAATGTTCGAACCTTTTTTTTTTTACAATTTTAAAATTTTTACATTTTTTTGAAGCCAAGTATCAAGTTTTAATTCAGAGTCACCACACCTGTTAAAAACACTAGACCTGAACTCTGAGGCCCTAACAGGATTAGAATTTCGTCTGTAAATACAAAGGACGTCGGGACATCTTTGATCTAAAAATGCCGACTTTGGGTTCAGAGATTACATTAGCCTAATCAATGGGATTAAAACTGATCTCGCCATTAAGACACCAAGCTACTCAGTCAACGCCGATGGAAATTATAGAAGCAACATGAATTTGTATTTATATTACAGTACAGAATGGCTTAATCAAATGATATTGAGTAAACAATATCTCATGTTGTCTACAGGAAAACACAATTTCATCATTAATGCTGGCGCGTGGTGCTCAAGTTTGGCCAAATAGCCCTAGAAATGGTTCTGTCTGTCTGTTGCTGAGTTATCCTATTCCAGACTTACAACATTAGCCAGTCAGTTAACGAGCGGCACGACATCGGCTTTTGGAGACGTCCCAGCCACTGGGAATTTGCAATTGTTGTTATTTATATCACACAGATTTGTAACTTTCTCTCGACGACTTTGGTTGAACTCTTTGCATGTTTTTATGTTGTCGCTACATTTACAGTGCAGAGTAATCAATAGAATTTACAGGAAGGTTTGCAATCACGATTTCTACTTCATATATACGTTTAAAATAGCACTCCTATAATTACAACATTGATGTTGTGATCTTTCCGGAAGTCCTCGGTGGAGAATTCTTTCTGTAGAGAATAAAACTGCCTTACAAAATTGCGTCCCCTTGACTATGCGTTTTCCTGACAGATAAATGACAACGTCGGTATGTGCTCTTATACATGTATTCACACAATATAGGTATCACCGATTGACAAATTTTGAAGCCAAACAATGTTTTTATTACCACAAGTCTACAATTTTCGGCGTACAGACAGAGGATTGGGTGCCCTTTGTACTCACCAGTTTTCAGCTTCACACTTCTCTGTTACGTGACCTTCAAATTTGCGATTTTTAAAAAATTCAATCGTATTTTACGACAAAACTTTGCATGTTAGGTAAAAAAAATAAAAACAGATTCGTAATCAGGAGGTCAAGATCCACCACGTAGAATGCATTTAGTGTTGAATTTCGAAAGTTTGTGGTCATGTGACCAGCATGTAAATTAGCTTATTTCTACAATTTTGAAGATGTCAACCCCATTTTTCTGCCTTTACGCGGCATATCCATCATTAAAACATTCAGCTCAATCAGACAAGTACTTCTTAGAAAAACAACGTTCACCAAAAATCCCTTAAGACCAAACTTTGAGAGGCCATACCGCAGGAACTTCAAACGTCACAGCAATTTGTAAAACACCGTTGTTTATAGAATAGATTAAACTTTCTTACTATACCACTTGCAATTCTCTGGTGCCATCAGTATTCTGCCAGTACGTCTCCGCAAAAAATGCGTTTTTACGATTTTCAAATTTAGTCGCAAACTGTCGCAAACTTTAGAAGATACGAAAAAAACAACAACAACAACAACAACAGATTCGTGACGAGAAGCTTAAACTGTACCAGATTCCTTCTTTCCGTGTTCAATTCAAATATTTTTGGTCACGTGACAAACATGCACAGATTTGTGTTACAAGGTCAAGGATCTGTTTGAGCACTGTGGTTATGGACGTACGTGTTATCAGAAGAATTTGACAATATAAGATCTTATTTCTTAAAACAGACCATAAATTTATCCAAGACTTATTTTCAGCTATAAATCCCTCATGCAGATATGTAACTGTATTAATTAAGGAATGTTTTCATCGAGAAAATTACTTAGATTATACTGTAAATGTAAGCTATAAAAACTGGTCTTCAGTTATAAGGTTTCGATGTGATCATCATGAGCTAGACGGTGAGCTGGGTGGCTACAAGTGTACACCGAGATATCAACGCCTATGTAAAGTCTGCAAAATAAATGCAGTGGAAGATGAATATCATTATATACTATGTTGTCCACTATATTCTGAGTAACGCAAGAAATTATATTGGACCTGGCCATCCTTATATAAACTCAAGTCCTTATTCAATGTTTCTTCTCGGGCTCGTATGCTTAGTTTAGGTAGATGTACATCAGAAGCCTTAGAGCTGAGATCTACTCGTTTATATGCCTGGGCCACTTAATTTTTTTCATGTCGAAAAAATCAACCCCGTTCATATGTTGTCTTTAAACCATCTTGTGATATCTCTTATTTTTGGAGAGATTCCACTAAGCCTATTCTAATAATAATCAGGATTACAGATAAACTGTAATTGTACAGATAAAACCATCGTCACCGGGCCTGGACAATGGCCCGGTGACATTGTCAACATTGCTCGGATGATGACTAACGAAGGGTCACAAGACTGACATTTCTGTGTCAAAGCATATCTTGTCACACATTGTGTACACGTAATGTAACGCGATGGTTGTAATAAAAACTAACAATGGTCATTTGGGTAAAGTAAATATATTCTCTTTGATAACCCACACGAAATAATCTCAAATAACCAAAATCAATGACAGCACTTCAGTATCTATATATAAAACAAAATGGATAAATAAATACCCGGAACAAAAATACCCCAAAATCCTAAAAAGCACACATATGATCCAACGGGCACTTTACCTTCTTGTCACATCCTCAGTGTCTTTAATACCGTTGATTATATTCCACGCCATACTTAAGCATTGCTGGTTAGAAGAGGCGGTAACATTCAGTATTACCACTGGCGTAAACTTGTCGGCAGAAGTGGGCTATGTCCCGAATATGACTGCGAAAATACACCAATAGGTGACAATAACATCGATGACACAGTGAAATCCGAAAGTTCCGTTCCGTCGTGAGCATCCCCTATATTGTCAGACCTCGGCTTCCGTCTCTTGACACAACTGTATGCGACGTCACTCAGCTCCTGACTGACGCAAGAGTAGCGGCGTTTCTTTTGAGGATTTGATGTGACGTCAGCGGTACAACGGGATGTGAATTGTTCCTGGTATGAAATAGACTTTGTTCTACGTTTAGAGGCACAGCAATCTGGGAAGAGAACGGTGAATGTTGTGACCATATTGTTATAGTCTGTAGTACCAAATAGAAACACATCGTCAGAATCTGCTGGGTCATTGGCTAGCTCATGACATTGGCACGAGCCGGGCCAGGTGATTAACTCATCTTCGCCCGTTGTGGTCATTTCCAGTAAGGTGTCTACGAACTGGTCAGGTGCTGTGGACAGGTCATCTGATAGGAAGTCTAGGTCATCTGAAAAAGGTAAGAGTACACAGTGAGCATGGAAATATGTGGCTATAGTGATATGACATAAAACGGGTAAAGCATATGCATAAATAAAAATATGATAATGTAAAGTTACGATATATTATCGTACAACTGTTGAAGAACATGCTCCATCATTGTAAACTGTGTATATATATAGAGTGCAACCATGCACCGGATAACTATATTTACCTATCAGACTGTAGAGTTCTCGGTGTACCTTGTCTAATGGCTGGTTTTCCTGCCCCGGAAGTTCCGTTAGCTGCTGTGTCCCATGGGTGAGTCTTTGGATGGCCAGGTACTGGGGACAGATCCTCAGACTGGGCTCGCACTGATCCTCTGCCAGCCCTTCGAACCTTTGCTCCTCTATCGTGTACACTATGTTAGTGTCCACGTGAAGGGTTTGGCAATTCTCCATGCTGTAAGCTGACCTGACACGACCAAAACAGTCCATTCCAGCAGAGACTGGTAAACACACTTAATGGTAGTTCTTGTGTGATGTGTTTGCAAATGTTACTTAGATTTGGCATTCCAGTCTGAAAGCTCTGAATTTATTCTCACAGCCTCACCACACGGGGTAGGGGGTTATAAAGACTCACAGCCAATCAAAACCTTGATAAAAAAAGCTTGTGATTTCCTATCCCTTGCAGTCTCATTGGGCATTAGTTCCAGTATGGGATAGAACTGGGGTGCCTTGTTGTCAGGGGAGGGGAGTGATCTTTGTTAGTCTTTGCTATTAGGATTGTAGTGTTAATGCCAGCCACCTACAGAGACCAGCATCATGCTGACGAGAAGCTTGTATCAAGCGTCGACAAAGACTCCTGTTGAGAGATAAACACATTTGGTGAAGTGACACGAAGAACTCCGTAACAACTCGAAACTTACAAGTAAGTTATCCTAGAGAGTGTTAGACATACTGCCCCAGGATCAAGATGTCTTGTCATTCTTTTTCACATATAACAACAACTTAAGAGCTTACATCACTAAAAGTGACACTTACTGTAAGAAGTGTTAATTTCATAATTAGTGTTTTTCAATATATTCAGGAGAAAATTGTAAATTAGTGTTTTAATCTTTGTTGGGGTGTGATTTAAAAGTATTTGTATCATTTTGATTGTTGTTTGTTTTACGGCATACTTAAGAACGTTTCACGTACACGATGGCAAAACTTCACGACTACAGCACCTTCATGATTCGGGGGCCTGATATACAGCTGTTCAACTGAAAATGTCGTATATGAAAATTTACATTGAAGTAATTCAATTGTTTTCTGATATATAATGCACAAAAATCTTTTTGTTTGATATATAGATAAAATCCTTCACTTTTACATCTAACCTATAGATTTCATCCAAGTTACATTCTTGTACAGCCATGTATTCCAAGATTTTATGTCCACAGGTTTGCATTTATACACGGCCTTTAATGGTCTGAACTGTGACCTTGACATTTTCACCAAATGTTGAAGACTGGTTTTATTGGAATTTCATCACTAAATAAAATTAATTCACCTCGTAACATTGCATAACGCAAATAGATCTGTGTTGACACTTTCGCCCATGCATGGATTAATACTTGCTCCGCTTCAGAGGTTTACATTCTATATAACATCATATGTGTTTTGCACGTGCATTGCATACATGTATTTATATTTTCACTGAACATACATCATGTGTATATTGCAAGTCGTTCATTGACCTCTGTTGCCAGTATATATATGGTGTCATAATCTATATAACGTTAACTGATCACCACATGGTCTGACGCAATATTTTCTGCAAAAAAAAGAAAAACATCCACGCAAACTTGTCTAAATCCGAAGTCAGACGGCTTAGAGCACCTGCGTCACTGAGCCGGCCACTAAGATGCCGGCACAGCGCTTACCAAGACAGGGATATTAGAGATAATCATGTATAATGAACGGATTATTGGGGAAGTATGAAAAAACACATCGGATGACAATCAAACGGATTAGAATAGATCTAAAACACCAAGCTATTCAGTCCGAGTCGAAAAAAATTATAGGAGCAACCTGATTGTATATTACTATCACAAAATACAATAGACATCGGTACACACACGTCCTATGCAGATAGGGTTGATTGGTCGAAACGTTCGCCGTTTCGTTCGGAACTTTCTTATACCGCATCAAAAGTACACTACTTCATCTCAAAACGAGGAAATCTCACTATGAAGTTATAGGAGTGTCACATTGTCGGGAAGTAGAGGTCCATATTCTCATGGGGATGTCAGTTAGCGCGCACGAGGAGTCAGAAAATAGTGAAAATCACAGGGTAAATTTGTTTGGTTGATATTTAACGCCGTTCTCAAAAATACTTCACTTATCACGAAGTCTGTAACCCAGGCTCCTCTCACAAAAGGGGTCGCTGTGAGTTCAAGCCCAGCTCGTGCTGGCTAATTCCTATCCAACCGTACACTCTTAGTTTAAATGGTGCTGAAAGGGTGTGAATTTACCAAAAACACTTCATTTATCTATGAATACACCCTTTAATGGTGTATTCAATGTGCTAAAATGGTGTTACTATTATATATAGGCGAAATGGAGCAGGAATCTCTCAGCGTGTAAATTGTTGAAAGGGATGTTGATAAGGTGTGAATCATTCTGTGGTTGGTCTTGCACTATATTGCAAATTGCCTTTCTCATAACTTTGGCTGCATGCATTTCATTTAATTAGGTTAGGTGCGATTTATTTCCTTGTCAAACCGCTCTCATTATTTCTACATTTCTTTGTGGATCACACCATTCATGTACTCGTGTATGTATATGGTTTTCCTTACCCGTATTACATGTATTCGTCCATAAGACGCTGGTGTGATAAAATAACGCCTCATAACATTGTAAACTGTTGGTTTTCTGTCTCTAAAATAATTTAAATATTTGATCAGCTTGGTATCAAACCGGTGCTGAACTTATTAAAAGGGTGTTCTGTCGTGATGAACACCCCTTCCAAACCTTACAAGAGAAAAAAGCATGTTGTTAGAGTTAAAAAGGTGCTTATCTGTTGTTAAAAGTGCATTAACTGACACGAAACACCCTTTCGACACCCTAACAAACGTCAACCAATGTCTTGAGTCCTACAAATGGATCAAGCTAAAGTTGAAAGGGTGTTTATTTAAACAGCAGCTTTTCGGTATCTTAGAAAAGGCTGAGGTTAGCTCTTGAATTACAAAAGGGTGTATACCGAGGTGTAACAAGTGAAACAGGAAACAAACCTGTAACCACACTGGTAAAATAGGCTACATTGTGGTGTTAGGGGCCGCGCTTTAGACCACCCAGACGCTCCGGAATCAAAACACTATTAGAGATGTTAATTAAATCCCGTTATTTTTGGTAACACATGATAAGAATTTGTTTTTTTTATCTAGCTTCTGTCTCTCATGGCAATGAATACAGCTTCACATGTAGGCTATATTTTATCCTGTTTGACCAGCATTTGTTTGATTATTGAAATAATACGAAAAACTTGAGATCCCATACAGACCTATATTCATCTTACTAATATGTAAGATAACCGTTTTATCTAGTTTGCTGTACAGCTAAACCATTTATATTATAACACCAGAGTTAAAGCCAGCCAGCTTTTGAAGTTATTTGTCATGAAATAAATGAGGTTCAAAGCCGTGTTGTTCATATGTATGCTGTTCTGTGTGAATGATTTCAGTGCAAACTCGTCTTATGTTCAGTCATAGTCATTTAGCCCACACCGGGCTTAAGTTCCTGCTGTGACGGGCAGATGGTTACGCGCAGTCAGCATGGGGCAGATTCCCGGGTAAATTTAGGGTAGCCTAAGCCCTTCACACAGTGTAACGCGAAGCAACATCTAATGTGCAGTATCATTTTATAAATCAGTTTTGTAGCCTACGCGGATTTCATACTTTATATATTCATGGTGACACTGGTACTGGCCGAAACATTGGCGACACTGGCGGCCTGCTTACAGACCATTGCTGGTTGGAGAGAATTGATGAAATTCATTATTATGATTCCCGGAGAATTAAGACTTATGCATTGCCTAATTTGATGGGAGAAAGAGGAAAGAACGAGAGATAGTCCCCCTTAATCAACATTCTAAAATGGACTTTCAAGGTAAGCATGCATGTTAATTCATTTTAACGTCGAACATCCAGTAAGAATTAGCCATGGAACCTTCTGCCATAGATCTATCCAATAAAACTGACGTCATGTTGGGTTACACGGCGATGTAAGCAAGACTATTTGTTAAGCTGAATGTCTCCTCAATATCCTAGTTAAGAGAAATAGTATTTAAAACAAAGAAAAAAGAAAAGCTGTTTGCGCTTAAGTTTAGAATTCCGGCAAAAAGATGCAAACTAAGCTGAAACTGGTCAGGGGACAGACAAGGAAATCCTGATGAAATGTTCACGCGTGGAAGATCACATATACTGAAGATCTAGTCGCGTTACTTCTCGTGAGTTTCTAAAGAATTTGTATTTGTTATTATTCCACTGAATATGTAGAGCTCGCTCAATTTGAAACAAAATGACGCTGTAGATGCCGGTATTTAAATATCTAAGTCCGACTGAAGGTTTCAAACCTTGTTAAAGTTTCTTTGCCAATCAACAGTGATGACGTATTGCTCATTGAAAAATGTGTTGTTGTATCTAAGATAGAAACCTACATAAAATTTAAACCATTCACCTATACTAAGGAGCACATCAGCATTGGTGTGTGTTATGCTTAGTGATATATAAGAAAGATTTGAGCCGTTGCAGTCTTCTGTTCAGTGCTTTGTATTCAGTAAGTAGCATTTTAGATACACGTTCTCAAAATGGGGCGAACTAAGAGTCACATTAGTCCTGTGCAGAGGGAAGGAACAATCGTATAATGTATGCAGACCCCTCGAGTCTCTGTGGCTTGATTGTACTTCTACAAATGCACAAAACAGTCGTATGACATTAAAAGGCTTTCAAGGAGTTGAACAATTACCAATTTTTCAGTTATTGGAGGATGGCGGCGTTTTGACTGACACAGATGTGGAGAATCTATTACTTTCTGGGCTTACAGATACCAACCATGGTTTTTACATATCTCTCAGACCAAGGGTGTGAAATGCAAGCTCTTTATGAAGACCATACAGCTGATGAGAGCACAGCAAACGGAATTCGTTATTTGCTGTCTGTTGTCTAGTATTAGTTAACAGTGCATCCGTTATTATGCACTGTTTTAAGAAATATGGGCAAGTTTACAAAACTAAAATTAAAAAATGTCGGCCTAATGACATTTTGCCCTGACAAAAAAGAACCTTTTTTCCCAGCTCTTTCCAAATAGCAATAACGTACGCACCTGTGTTATATCGTTATGGCAGCATGCACCAGGAAAAGCAAAATGATCTGTTTTATGCTATTTGAACTTCAGTTATTGTATTTTGCAAATTTTTTACCTGTCTATCGCTCGTGGTTACGCTATATGACTTTCCTCTCTGTAATGTTTGTACTTTTAGAATATTAAAATATTACATTCCAACTGAAAATATGTAACCACGATGAAATGTAATTTCATAAAATCCATACCAAGCCCTCCACTGTAATGATAATTAATATGATAAATGTCCTTCACTTAAGTACTATTTAGCTATGTTTACCTGCTATATGTGGACATATGATTGTTAAACTTGTAATTTTCTGAGAGTTAAAAAATATATATGATAACTTCCTTTGGCAGTCCATTAGGCCAAAGCAGTGCTAGTGACAAGTGTGTTAAATCTGTTACAAAAGAATTTGTTTTTGAAATTAAGTAAGAACTTCTTTTGAGGCACATGTAGTTCCCATGATTTATTATACAAGTTACTCAATGGAAGTTGAGATATTAGATTGTGTTGTTTAACAACTACTAAGCGTTTGAACAAGGTGCTAGTCTGACATATATTGTGTACTTTTAAGTGAACGAAAATTTGCCAAAATGTCATAAGAACAGACTCGTTAAAAATTACAATGTCAGAAGCAAATGATTACAGTATTAAGATTGTAGCAGATAGAATATTTTACGCTACTGAAATGACAAGGTGATGACATCATAAAATCCAAATACATCAGAAAATAGTATTCCTTACATTTAGAACTTTGAACAGATGGTGAGTCTTGTTTTTTTTTATTTGACAGGACATATGAAGTGATTATACCATTTCGAAATTTTTGGAGACAATCTCAACAATTTTCTCCGCTGTTTGTGGAGAAAGATCCATTGTTCGAAGCCACGGACTTCCTCACTGAATTGGATAGACTATTGGCCACCCACTGGTCGTTCTACATAAGATGTACATCCAAAGTGTACAACACCATTGCAGTTTTGGGAATTTTTTGACAGAATTACTATAAACCAACTGCAATTAGGAAAATTAACCATATTAACTATGGAACAAGTTAAGCATCTGCCTGGAAATGAAAAAAACATACGCGAAAGATTGATTCTAATACAAAGATATATGTTCAATGTTGGTGACACGTACATTCATTTTGACATTATCACTGCAGAATAACTTTTTTTATATAGTGGCATGTCTCATACATGTTTTTGACGTTTATGATGAGATTAAGGAAACGGTACCCCGGATTTTCAGTGAAAACGCCATAGATTTTATCATTTTAGGGGGAACATTTTGTGTACAGCCCCAGTCAGGTCGATTTGTTAAATTTGGAGGATTTTTCATTGCAGCAGTGAGATGGGTTTTTTAAGCCGAAAATCTTACTATAGTGTTTTTGAGTAAACCTTAATTGGGTGTATTACTACTGTTGTATTAGTACGTCATCCATGATGATCGGTGGCTTACCTCTGGGAAGCACTCTGAGGACTGAGCATGAGGCAGAATGCAGTTGCAAATGCAAATGTATATCATTTAAATGGAGCAGCAGGATAATCTTCTCCATTGGCCTTATGTTGTTAACATTCTGAATGGTATGTAAACCATTTCAAATTGGAATGTACGCCCTTTGCAAACAGTGTAGATGCCTGTTTGTTTGCAACTTTTCTGAAATGGGTTAATTCACATCCTTTTGAAGGGTGTAAACTTACACCTAATTGGGTATGCGTTCTGGGATTTACACTCATTATGGGTGTATATTAACACCATTTTAGCTAAGAGTGTACGTAGGAATGTCTGCCAGAAACATGCAGATGGTCGTGGATTTCCCTCAGGCCTTGCCCAGTTTCCTCCCATCATAATGCTGGTCGCCGTTGTGTAAGTGAAATAATCTCGAGGAAGGCGTAAAACGCCAATGAAATAAATAAATAAATAAAATATTCGAAATCTGTCAGGTTTATATGGGTACAGGAAATTGGAGTGCTTGGAGTAAACCAGCGACCTTCACCAGGTACCTGACAAACTTCCCAATGAGGTAGCGAGAGCTGGATTCACATAAGCAGCTTCACTGGTAAAGGAGCCTGGCAGTCTTAACGTCTGAATGTCAAGGAATCTTTTTCGCCTTGCGGTATACAGGAAGAATCGGTAATTATAGCGAGTGTGCTCTTTAAACATCTCAGTCGGGGCCCAACTCGTTCTATCCAGTTTTCCTGGTACTAGTGGTGATCGTGAAGTAGAAGACACACAGACATTTCAGTGACTATTCCATAGGTACAGTTTATTAAGTCTAGAACAGTATGCATCGTTCATTACACACAGCCCAAGCTAACTGAAGACATTCACTAGAGCTTATAACCATACAAACACAACATATTACCTGTAAGCTGGAATAATCTACTTGGAAAATAAAAGATAAATAACAAATCTTCAAGGTACCAGTTTACATAACCATTTAAATTACATCAAACCAATCACATATAAATTGCGTTAACCAAGGAATAAAAAAAAAAATAAAATAAAAAATAAACAAAAGGATGTATCACAAAGAACAGGTAAATAATGCAGACCATATAAAGAAGTAAACCATTAAAGCATTAAATAAAAAATGGATCATAATGAAAAAGCATACTTATCATTTAAATACTTCTGTTTTCTTTATATCACACTACTTCTAACGCACAGACAACAGAGATAAAGTGTGAATTATCACAAAAACTTGTCCTCAACAATTATCACATTCCTACACAAAGCAGTGAATTTATGTTTGTTCCTTAAGACAGGTACATGGATATAACTTCAAATACCACAATCACCAAGGTTAGTTCAAAAACAGAAACAGCATACATGATTCCAGAGAAGAAAAGTGTAGTAGATGAAAACAGCACTAACAGTCCACAGTAGCAGTATCAAGCAATCAACAATACTGACCGGGCAGACCACAGCACTATTAAGCAAATCCAAGCAGGACTGACAATGTTTCATCGGTATGCACGAGTTCACGGTTTATCGTTTGGTGCGTAAACAGAGTCATGCCCGTACTATTGGTTAACCACTCAACAGACCAGGGTTGGCTGCGTGGGCATTGGCTTAGTCAACTCCAGCTCTTGTCGGTATGCCGAGCGTTTGCTTACATTCCAGAAGAGTGTATAGGTAAACTCATAATACGAAATGCATCCCCTGAGAATGGTCTCTTTGCCGATGTAAGGCGACACTGTGGACTTGTGTACTGAAGATCTCAAAATGCCACTAAGCAGAACACATCACTATTAAGTTATTCCACAACACCATGGCGTACACTTAAGTTTCTCACCAAGGATTCAACCCAGGATTTTTGTACTGGTAATTCAATCCAGAATCACCCCCAGGCTGATAAAACACAGCATGTTATATCTAACATCCATGCACCTCTACTCCATAACAGTATATTACAAACAGCATTCTTGGCAGTGAACATGCGCGACACTCAGATCCATGTCACAGGCTTACGGGCACAGCATGGCTGAAGTGCCTAGCACAAACTACTGAGAAACTTGTGCTTGTCTTAAATGAAAGGGTTTCATTAGTTCAGCATACAGGTTATTTTACGGGGTACCAGTGGGGATGTTTCCTGAGGATACATGTAGTATTGTGTTTGTGGCCCACTTGGCTGTGGCTGCGTGACATACTGGACATTGCTCACGTGCTACATTGAAAATTGCTCGTGACACACTGGACATTGGTCTAGTGACACACTTAACATTGTCCTCATAGCATTTCCCTACAAGTTTTGCAATCCAGTGAAGACAAATGACCAGTATTTTGACACACTGGAAAGTTACGAGAAGCAAAAGCAATGCTAATGGCAAATAGGGGACGATGGCCATAACACATCAACTATCAAGCAACATGAATACCGTGCACTGTCAAACCACTCGTCCAAGTTGGGATGAAAAAACTGATCCATCACAGGCTCCAAATTTGACTTGGACTCCTATATCAGAACCCCATGCTGTCCTATGCATTGTTCACCAATAACTAAGATCACCACAAAACAGACAAAACAGACACAGCCATCCATACATTGTACAAGTTGTCAATACTGTAGCAGTAATGACAGAACAAAAAGGAGGGAAGAGGGAAATAGGTCAAAGTCAGATATTCCCATCACAAAGAAGGAAGTGTCAGGTACACGATGTATGTGTGGTGCAAAAGCACTAAGTCACAGCAGCAGTTTTTGAATGCAGAAAGTGTGTGCGCATTAAGATGAGTGAATTTCCATACGGATGATCAAAGCACCAGAAACAGCGATACTGAAGCGTCTAAAATCTAAACAGACGTACAGTTCAAACATACTGAGACATTACGTTAGTGATATTCTCTTAGGGATATAACAAAAGCATTGGACTAGGCAGTCACAGTTATGGAGTGTGATGCTATGAATGACAGCACAGTGATGATACAAGAGCCAGGTTTGACCACATGGATATTATTTATATGTGTACAGTATCATTGCGACCATGTTCACTTGACTGTCAACTAAAACAAGGCTGAAAATTGAAAAACATGCCTGAATAAAAGCTGAGCACTCACCACCCAAGCTTCAAGGCAATGATATATATGTCTATAAGAGTAACTTTAAAGATCATTTATGAGTAAGACAGCAGTACATAAAATTAAAATTTTCAAGTCATATATATATATAGCTCATTAATGAAAAGCACTATCCTTTCAGATTATGAATGAAAATAATACATAGTTAAAAACAACATCAAAACCTAAGGAAATATAATTCTCAAAATATTTAAACTAATACTCTTAGCTCAATGAAAAGACTTGAATAAATGACTCCAACAAATACACAGGAACAAAACAGATCCCATATACACAGTCAATAAGAAAGCTGGATGCTTAACTGTTTAGATTTAAGCACCAATGTTCCAATGATCATGCATTGCAATACACAAGAACATATACATGGTCCAAAACTCTATATCTACAGATACATTTTGACCAATGTTTACCTTGTGGCTTTCTTAAAGACTGTCTATCTCAACGGGAATATATAAGGTAAATTATTTTGACAGGATTTTAGATCATGCTAAAATCAGTTAATGACGATTTCATTTGTCATTTCCATGCTGTGACACAAAAAATATGCCAGTATGATGTTTGCACCAAAAAAGAATGACATTCATTAACAGTTTTCATTCACAGTCAAAGTACATTTACATGGACATGTTTATGAATGTGAGCAGCCAATAGCACTGACACCAAGCATGGCATGACTGGTAGGCCACTTAACCTATCGTCAAACAGCACAACACTGACAAAGTGAATCCCTCAACTGATGACGCAGTGAACAGTTTACCTCGTGACACACAGTACATCCCTTGAATATCTGTATCACTTAATTGCTAGAATGTTTACAATGAACCGCTAAACGGGTGACAATATGACATATAGTATTTTATATTGTACAATATCTCCAAATTGAGTCAAACGATATCCAACAATATTACACTTTTGACGTACTCAATCACAAAACTGCAGACATACCCTGAATCACTTAATGGCTTACATCTAGACTAGTGCATCAATGAACTGCTGATGTATTGTACCATGAATTACTAAAGTGCTGACATATCATGAATCACTAAACTGATGACACACAGTGAGTGAGTCACTTAATGGCTTACATCTAGACTAGTGCATCAATGAACTGCTGACGCACTGTACCATGAATAACCAACTAGCTGACATACAAAAAAAAAAAAAAAAAAAAAATTTGATAAATACAGGAGAAAACGTACTGTGATTGATGAAGCATTACTGGCCAGGTATGTACAGTCAGAGAGTCTGCACAGGTGACCTTAGTACACAAAACATAACGTGTACAAATAGGAAGAGTAAGAGTAGAAACTATACATGTTCCTGTGGTTCCTTACAGACTAGGAGGAAGTTAACACAAGTCAACAGACTGTCGAACAGGCCAATCCAGAACTATGCTATTCCTCACAAGGGCGAGGTGCATGAACATTTGACAATAATGTAATCTGATGGTACAGTATAACAGTGCTGAAATAAATGTTGAAAATCATCTATTAGTCCAAGTACAAACAAAATGACATGAATAATATTGGCACTTTGAGTTGGGGTTATTCAGCCACACCCTCAGCCTCCGAAACAAACCTGTAGTGAAGTCTTATCATAGTACAAGTGTATGTATCCAATGTGGCTTGGTCCTACAGAGTAAGACAGCTTACTGATGTAATGCACCCAATGCCACAGCACAATTTCACTTGACCAGCAAGTGACAAGCAGTTGTAGTATGAAGCTTCCTGTACGTGTATATTTATGTATACAATACAACAAGTATGGTACAACCACCAAATGTTTTTTTTTTTCTCTAAGAATTCCACAATACACTTGAATGAAAGACCAAGTCAGAACAAATACTATCATAACAACGCAACCCTAACAATGCCTGTCCTCTGGGGAACACAATTTTATAATATAAATTATTACCAAATCACAAGATCTACTGCATTGCAATGATCTGAAAAAGACTCAAGCTTAATAGAATAATATTATAACAATAATATTACCCTTGTTCACCACATTTCTGCTTTAACTCAGACTATATTAGAAACCTTGTTCTCTTTGGTTTTAACCAGAATAATACCAGAAACCCTGTTATGTCAGCCTTGACCAAAACAATATTAGAAACCCTCTTCCTTCGGTTTTATCCAAAACAATATTAGAAGTCTTTTCCTTCAGATTTAATCAGAATAATATTAGGAACTTTATTATCTCAGTTTTAACTAGAGTAATACATGTATTATAATGCTTGTTCACTAGATCTTAATTCAAAGCAAACAATATAAGGGACTCCCCCACCCCTTCACTAGCTTCAACCAGAATATTAGAAACTTCACTCTCTCAACTGTAACCAGAACAATATAAGAAAGCCCTTTTCCCTCAGCTTTGTTCACAAGAATATCAGAAACCTTTTCCTCCTCAGTTTTAACCAAACCAATATCAGAAACCTTGTTCTCTCAGCTTTAACCAAAAACAATACTAGAATTTTTGATCAATTCATCCCAGCTTTAATAAGAGCAATATTAAAAACAATATCCACTACATCTCTGCCTTAACCAGAGCAATATCAGAAACAATGTCCATTTCATGTTAACTTTAAATAGATCAACATTAGAAATCATGATCCTTTAATTTTAACCAAACAATATTAGAAATCTTTTTCCCCTCAGGTGTAACAAGAACAGTACATGTATTAGAAACCTACATCACACCTTTCACCAGGGCAATAGTAGAAACTTTTTCATGTGAGTTTAAATAAGAACCATATTAGAAATCATTTTCAATTCATCTAATTTCAAAGAGGCAGAAACCAGACACTTTCTTGAACTCATTTCAAATCGACAAGAAATATTGATTACCTTGTTCAATCAATATCAATTATTAACAGAACAATATTATAAGCCTTGCTTATTTCTAACAACAATATATGCAACATTTCTTAATTTATCCTGATCACAAGAGAACAATGAAGTCCTTTTGAACCATTCATTTGCCCACAATACATCTGAGGCAGATTCACTGAGCCATCATCACCGCAAATCATCACCACAAATTATACTCATCAAAACAGATCAAAAGTCTGTCATCAGTGATACTCTGAGAAATGATTCACTAAATTTGTTCCAACAAATCATTGGCTACCTCATCACATAAAATCTTCAAACCTGTTTCTCTTATTGAGTGGATTTGAGTGAGAGGTGAATTCTGAAGTAGTGAAGGGAAATGTTTACAAAGGTGAACATGCATTTACATGCAAACTTTATCCTCCCAAACTAGGTCTCATACCACTTTTTTTTTCTTATAAAAACGTCCAGTGTCTGAACACAACAGTCCTTCCAGCTGTCAAGTCAAACATTCACTATAAAACCAATTCTACCAGTGATTCACATTCTACCAGTGATTCGCAAAGGTCCAGAAATAAGTGACATGAATTTCCCACAGATGTGTAAAATGACTAAATTCCTAATAGCATGGGAATTCCCATGGGAATAGCCTATCCACAAGGTATGCAAATGATAATCATCTCTTACATATGCAACTAAGGAAACCCAGTGCCTTCACTAACCCATATACATGTGCCTTTGTACCTACTGACAGGTGTGGCTTCACAGGATTGCGGACAGCTCTTTACAAGCACATCTGCATGTGCCCTGTGTAGCTGGAACAGCTATGCCTTCCTCAATACCCTATGAAAGGCTTCCTCAATACACAGTAATTCAGGTCTTCTGGTTATCAGGTGAATATATCACATAACTTCTTATCAAGATTGTGTACCCTTGCATCAACTAACCTTGGGCAGTGTAATAGGGGAGGGTGAGGCTTCAGGGAGGGGGTGTGGCCTCAGGCGTGGACGCAGCCTCCGAGTCTGTCAGCTCTGGTTTTGAAGCTGTGGAGTCTGGGGAGTCAAGACAAGCAGCCTCTATGGATGTGACAGGTTGCAGAGGAGTGGTTACGCCACGGCTATCAGCCAAAGCTCTGTCAGGAGTGGTTCCCCTTGGATGGCCTGTCACACCATGCCCTGTACGTATCCTGGCCACAACGAGCCTGCTGTTTCTCGAACCACCCAGCTGTATGGTGTAATTTTCTGTGGCATGATGGGAGTTGGCGTTGAGGGCTCGTATAGCCTCCTCATAGGTGGGAGGGGGTTCTGTATCTGCTGTGTTGGCAGGGTAGTCTCTGCTTATTGTAGACACACCCACTTCCTGCTGAGTCACCTCATAGTATGACGGTGGGGCATACTCCCTTGTATAAGCCCTGCAAGAAACATTAATTTTTTTAAATTTTTTTTATAGGATTTTCAGTGGTCAGTGAAAAAGGGATAGAGGCACACTGACCAAATTTACCACAAAACAGATTGTAAAAGATGCTTGTTTTTCTTCCCACGTATGGCCAGAGAGGACGCCAGCATGAGCTGGACTTGAATTCGCAGCGACCGCATTGGTGAGAGGTACAGGATCATAACGTTGCGCTGGCGTGCTAGCCCCGTCAGCCACAGAGGCCTCCCCCCAACTGGCCCCTCCCCATTCTTCTTGAACGATTATCAATAAATATAATAACATGGGTAACAAAATCACTCAATAATAAATACCAAAGGTCACAAGAGATTTTCTTGCATGATTATATTCATTTCTTTTTAACATCTGGTACAACAATTAACTGTGCTTCATTCAAACAAGACTTCATTTTCAAATTAATGTGATGCTAAATTATGGTAATCAGGGACATGGTAATTAGCTCAAATTTACAGTGCGTTATGTTACAGCACTGTCCTCATACCTGAACAAAATACCCCCTGCTTGGGATGCAAAATACTATTTAACAGACTTTTCCCTTTACATACATGTCACAGCCTTAAATCTTTTCATACATAAGACGGTAACTGTAAGATTGGTTCCAGTTATCTCCCTTACCTCCATGTGGTATCACCATCACTGTCCTCTCTGCCAGTGTCCATGATGACGGTCACTGCACCAATGTGGTCATCTCGGTCAATGACCAGTGCTGCCACAGCACCTCGACCCACTGGCTGAAACTGGCAACAGAAACAAACAAAAAAAAAAACCATAGCAAAACATGCATGTTTAACAGGCACATTCGGGTAAGTGGAGGACCCAGAACTAAGTGGTTTGACTTCTCGTACAATATACCTTAAAGGTGTTAACCAAAAGGTCCTAAAGCCATGCCGGTGGCCCTCTAAGACTAGAGAAGATCTCTCTAGAGGTGAAAAATTCAGTTCAGACACTGTTCAAGCAAAGAAGGAAGTAAATAACAGTCTGATCCACCAATGAAATATTATCCCTGCACTCGCCGTAAATTACAAAAATTTTACTTTCACAAGTAACTGCTTTGGTTAAGATGACATCCAAGAAAATTAAAAAACAGCTCTCCTTTTCTACCCTTTTTTGCATAATTTTATACAGATATCTTAAACAGTACACATACATTGCTCTGGAAAGAAATACTTAAAGACTGTATCTGTACTATTACTGGTTTCTGTGATTGATATATTTATTTGATTGCTGTCTTAACTCCATACTCATGAACTTCCAACTGTGCAGGTCAATGTAAGTATGGAGGAAATCAAGAATGCCTGGTGTAAACCACCGACCCTTGTTATAATACAGACAAACTTTTACACATCATGTTATTGTTATGTGTCACCTGAATCCTGCCCCGGGCATCTAAAGTCCTCTTTTTGGCAATGAGGAACTGTCTGGTGGAGAAGAGGAGGAGGAGCACAGACAGAGCGATGAGCAGAGGCCCTGTCATGGAGGCTTCACCACCAAACACATCATTAAAACCTGCAGGGGACAAAAGTTCATATTTAATATCACAGCAAGATACATCTCCGAAGCAAATCCTCCAATTTAGGTGCTGACCACTATCAACCTTTACAGTCACCAACGTGACACACAATGTCCAGTATCACAAATTATGAGTACCAGATCCGATTTTCATTCTAATTTAAGCACACATCTTCAAGTCTATCCATTTATTTATTTATTTGAATGGTGTTTTACGCTCTCCTCAAGAGTATTTCACTTTTCTGACGGCTGCCAGAATTATGGTGGAAGGAAATCGGGTAGCCTGTGGGACACCCACGACCATCTGCAGGTTGCTGATGGACCTTCCCACGTATGGCCAGACAGGAAGCCAGCAGGAGCAGTATTTGAATTCACAGCAACCATACTGATGAGAAGCTCCTGGCTCACTGCATTGTGCTAGTTAGCTACCTTTCCAGAGGAGCCTCTTCACCTCTATCCACATGAAAGTTCTTGACAACTAGAAGGAGAATAATATACACACTACCTCAAATACAGTTCTCCCAGCCATTAGATCTGGACAATGGGTCGTGACTAAAGATGCTTTAGTGTTTTCAATTCTTAATGTGGATACAACTTCTGTCCTTACCTAGCCAGGTGAGGATCCCTCCAACAAGGAGCAGGATCCCAGCCACAGTGACGAAAAGAATCCCACGCCTGAAGGGTTCCCGCCCTGGACCTAGTGATGATGAGTGAATGTAGGCACGAAATGCTCCAGGTTGGCACCGCCTGTTCGCCCGCGGTAAAATATTGGCGGTGTGAAACATAACCGACGAAATCTTGTAGCTGTAAATTGTCACCCTTTAAAATGCATCCTTCACATTCTTAAGCATCTGAACTCCCTGAAATAAGGTACGAGAATGAGGACATCATTGGTTGTACCCCCATGTAACAGTCCAGGGGGAAGGGGGTGGGGGAAATGTAACAGGGTGGTATATCAACATTAGGTGCCACCAGGATGGCAGAAAGTTCCCTTCAGTCTACTGGTAGAAGTGTGGGCTTGAAACTCATCATTAAATGACCATTACAGTGGGAGGAAACCGAGCAGAGTCCAGGGGGAAACCCACGACCACTGGTACGTTACTGGCGGACCTTTCCACTTACAACCAGAGAGGAAACCAGCATAAGCTAGAACTGAACACACAGCGACTGCATTGGTGAGAGGCACCTGAGTCATTACGCCGCTCTGGCCTGCTAACCCCAGACGGGCGAAGGAGGCCCCATGACGGTACTGTAATCGTAAGTTGCAAGTGAAGATGTGGTGGCCAGTGATCTGTTTCGTGTGAAGCGCAGTTATAGCAATGTCTAGGATATATTGGGAGGTGCGGGGTAGACTTTCCTGCTTTGACCTGGGTAGAATTTCCGACGATGGTACGTATGACAGTTCAGTACGCCTCGGAGCAGTTGTGACTAGCATCTTGTGGAAAATATGACTGTGAAAAGTATTTTCATTTAATTACGTTGCTGGATATGATATGAAAACATGAATTTAACAGGATTCGAACATGCGTTAATTTGAGACAATCTCCTTCTTTCGGAGTCTGTCTATCTAACCTCATAACTCATGTGAAGCCTGTTTAATTTTTAAGTGACGTAAATTGGGGTTTCTGTAACGGCGACAGGGCGTAAATATTCAAATGTAGATAATCTTGATACTCACAATCCATTAAGGAGAACACGTAGCATGTCCGTACTTCTTTCTATGCAATGTACATAGAGTAAACCATGTATACCGCATAACAGCGCTGCTCAAGACAAACAATGTCAAAATAAGGTCACTTTCACGGGGAAAGGGAACGTCAGTTTTCCGCGATGCTCACCACCAAAGTTTGTGAAAATTTTTATCAAAAGGTTAACCTAAAATAATTTCGATGAGGACTTTTCAAAATGTAAATCATATGATTTGAATGGGAAATAATAACTTATTTTGAGTAAGGAAGGAGTAATCATACACCTATAGATACAGATCTCTTTGTGGTATTTAACTTGAAGGTATTTGTGACGGCATTATAAGCTGTATTAAATTATTTACCTCCTTATTTACATCACAAACTAGGTTTTTGGTAACCCAATTATGCCGAGTATGTATTGAGTAAATTGAATACGTTTGAACTTAATTTTATATATCTCTTACTGACATTTAAGAATTCCTCCCTTACTGTGTGCACTAAATAGTTTTCCGACAAATATGGGAAAATTCCCCCCAAAAATCTTTGCAGTGCATGGGGTGTGTCCGTTGATGGCGGCAAGTGGAAACTTCGGTCCTGACTCGTTGATTAGTACTGTTTTTTCTTTAGTTATAGTCCGCCACTAAAACTCATAAATATGCCATTTAGAGAGCTTGGTCCTCTGGCTAAAGCTCAGAAGGAAGGCGATGTTTTGAAAAAGAAGGTATGTCGGTAAATTTCTTGAAACTTGAGCGTCAAAGCGTTCATAGTAACGGGTGGATGTAAATTGCCTCCCTTTACTTCTGCCCAGACACGACTTTTTGTCGTATTTTATTTTTTACAATACATTCTGATTGATTGACTGATTTGTTCCGGTGGGATGGGGATGTTAAGTTGACGGTGCGTCCTTTGTTGTTGCTGGCTTTTTTTTCTCCAGATATCTGTTGTGACATGCAGGCTCTTCTAGGGTGCTCATTATCTTTGTAACGAATTACAACACTATGTTTATGTACTGAATGCTCCCTTACTACAGGAAAAGGAATGACAGTGATATCGCATGGAATGACAAAGATATCTGCTGTCATTCCACCCTACACATAACTATAGGAACCCATCTTAAGCTATGGATATGGAATGGCACTGATATCAAATGGAATGATACTGATCTATTATGGAATGACATTGCTATCACCTATCACTCCACCTTACAGAACTCTGACGACCAGTTGTACACCAGGGGTATGGAATGACACCAATATCACTCGTCATTCCACCTCCACAACACTTTTGGAATGACAGTGATATCACATGGAAGGACACTTATGCCCCCCAGTCATTTCACCTTACACAACTTTTTAAGATCAAATGCTATTCTGTGGACATGGAATGACACTGATATCATATGAAAGGACATTGATATCACCTGTCATTCCATATCCATAGAGTAAGATAGGTTCCTACATTGTTGTGTTTGGTGGAATGACAGCTGACATCAGTGACATTCCATGTGATATCAGTGTAATTCCATATGCCTAGTGTTCAGCTGGTCCCCATAGTGTGGTGTAGGGCGGAATGACAGGTGATATCAGTGTCCTTCCATTTGATATAAGTGCCATTCTATATCCCTAGAGTGCAACTGGTCCTCAGATTGTTGTGTATGTTGGAATGACAAGTGATATCAGTATCCTTCCATTTAATATCAGTGCCATTCTATATCCCTAGAGTGCAACTTGTCCTCAGATTGTTGTGTATGGTGGAATGACAAGTGATGTCAGTATAATTCCATTTGACATCAGTGTCTTTTCATATCCATAGAGTAAGAAGGGTTCCTGTAGTGTTGTGTAGGGTGAAATGACAGCTTTGTCATTTCTTTGTCATTGTCATTCGTTTTCCTGTAGTAAGGGAGCATTTTTTTATAAATATGGTGTTGTCATTCGTCATTCAGTATTATGGGTCATTCAGATTAGAGATACCCTAATCATTGAGTACACACTCTATCCTCAGTGTACATGTAGCTAGTGTGGTACTGATAGTCCATCAGAATGGACTCCGGGTGTTATTTTATAATTCTGATATTCTTCGCAACCCTAAATCCATCACCCAGTCTCTACAAAATCGCTGCAGATCTCCAAACTCAAAGTAGATGGACATTATTTGGCAAAATTTTGTGATTATCTTATCTTTAATGATAGTTATATGAAATAATGAATTTGGGTGCAGGAAGTAACATGATATGTTGACAGTAACGTGAAATAAGAACTCAAGTGTGATTTGCCTAATCGCTGGAAATTATAGTGAGTTAGACAAGGGAACATTCAGCGCCTGAAATGGTATTGGTATGTTATTTTTGTGAATTTTAATAAAGTATAGTTTTGCACTTTTGAAGCCGTGCCTAGAGGTTTCTCATCGTATTAACTTCAGGTTATTTAGACGATATTTTCACACCCATGTTTGTGCAAGAAAACTTGCACTCAGATGCCATCAGTCTCTAATATAAATGAGATACATGTGTCCTGGATCACAGCATATGAGATAGTAACCTAATTGTTTGTGATTAGTACAAGGTATTAAGAGTATTTTATCCCAGTTTGCATATAAAGTTAAAACATTCTTGAGCACAGCATAAAACTTGCTTGTACTTTCCTGGTGTGGTACTTAATTATCTCAAGTTTCTAGCCATACCAGTACTATTTGTAGATGTAGGGTGCCATGTCTGATGTCTTTGGCATTGTTGTCCCAATGAGTCCACAGCATAGATATGGTAGCATTAAGGCTATGTATTGCAGCCCTGTACAAGTTTGTCCATATGAACCACCTGACACCTATGTCAGAGGATCTGATACTTATTTGACACTTGTGAGGCAAGGTAAACTGGTAAATGGTCATATATGCTTTGGGTGCACAATTTATGGCTCTTTAGAGAAAGGTGACAGTATGAATGATAGATTTTTTGGCAAATCTGTCTTTTGAAAGCAAAAATTGTTCAGTAATAGAGTCTCTTATTCCCAAACTACAGTAATCTTCTTTTTTGGCTTTTAATGAAAAATCATTATTGCAGTACCCTAATTCCTCAAACTTTTCGCATATAAAAGAGTAGATTTTAGAGCAATTTATTCACATTTTTAATTTGATTTTGGAGACAAAACTACATTGGTTGGATCGACGAGTTTCAGGGCTTCATGAAAAGTATATTTGTGATAGATAACACAGAATAATGCTTTCGGAATATGCTTGAATAAATACCTTGCAAACATGCGAAAAGGTTGAATAATTACAGTAGTTAAGCTTCTATGCTAACTCCTGAAATAAACCTCAGGGAGAAAAATGTTCTGTTTAAGTCACAGCTTAGGAACAGAGGACAGTAGTTACCCCTCTTACAGTGTATTACAGTTAGTAAGATCATGAAGTAAGTATGCATGTTTTGTTTGATGTTTTTGTTATTTACTTCTGTTTTGATTTGCTAAATTTATTTATGGCTGCAGACCTTGAATATAGCATCATATAGAACATTTATTTCAGGTTGATTCTGCCATTAAGGAAAGTGAGAAGTCTATCAAAAACCTTAAACTGAAGGATAGAGAAACCAAACTAACAGAATTATATTCAAGGTAAGTGGATGCTGGATCTACTAACTACCTGTATTTATGATTTTTTTTTTGTATTTTTTCTTGGCAGTTCTAGGTGTTCATAGTAAAAACATGTGTCCAATATTAAATACTGTTTGGGACCAACAGAAAAATGTCAGTATTTTGGTGATAACAAGAACAACAAATCATTTGACAACTGAAATGGTGTCCCACCTTGACAGCCAGTAGGCTTCAGGTGTAAATTGTGAGTTTTGTTTCAAGGTTACTGATGAGTGCATATCTTCTGTACTCATGGGCTTGGGAATATTGAGACAGTGTTGTGTCTTCAGACAAAAGTTAAACAGATTGATTTTCCCTGGGCTTATCCACTTAAAGGCCTGATCTGTGTTTTAATTTAAATGAAATATTTTTGATATTCCCAGTTCACTTTTGTTTACCATCATGCTCTTGGTAGATACTAATTCAAGTCTGCAAATAGGTGCCTGACATTTTTGAAAACACCCGTTTGGTGAAAGTGGTACGATACCAGAGGCTTTTGTCCCTTAATACATAACATGGACAACGTGGTCATACCACTTTGTCCACAGAAGTGTTTTTAAAAAAGTGAGGCACCTGTATGTATGTGCAGGCTAGCTAATTAACTGAACAGAATTGTGTGGAACCTCAAAATTTGGTTATAACAAGTCTATGTCATCTGTGTTGAAGGCTCCTATGACTATGGGACTTCTTCTGAAAACACATGCAGATACATGTAATAACAGGTGCAAGTTAATTTGTCTGATGGCTTGGGTATTCAGGATAATAGGGGAGTTTCGAGATTGAACTCTTTTGCTGCTAAAGGTAAGAAAAGCCCTACTGCACCATGTTACCTCTCAAAAATGTTAGGCAACTATGTCTGATAACATTTACTATAACATGGGCGTTTCAAAAAAAGTTACTTAGATTAGACATACAATAGGGAAAGTTGAGGAGCTGGAAATTTTTTAATTTAAGAAGCTCCTGATTGAAGGAGAGGTCATTTGTACCTCCCTAACAGGGCAAGACAGATGATCAGTAAATTAAAATCAACAAAATTGCCTGACATTTTTGACAAGTCACATGACACAGTTGAACTCTTTTTACCTTCTACGACAAGAGTGTTCGAACTAAATACTCCTATATTGATAACCATAATCATACAATAATGTACAAGCTTTCTTGTATTGCAGATGTTCCGATGCCAATATAGAAGTTTCACAGCTGATTGACTCTGTCAAAGAACTGAAGGAGGTACCCTCCTTTTATAATTGACCTGTTGATTTGTGTGCTTTTAATTCAATGACAAGCATTTTGTAATTCATTATTCAACTTTATAGCAAGAAATTTGGTTTATTTTCAACATGCTACAAAGGTAATGAGAGAAAAAAATATCGATGACAGTATTAAGTGAAAACCATATTCTGTAAATTGCTATGTAAGATTTCAGTCACCTTTTCAGGAATGAGCGGTCTCGTTTGTTTACTCTGTAAATTTACCGGCTCAATTTTACAGGACGGTGAACCAAAAGCAATTAAAGGATATGACACCAAGAAAACCAATGAAATCAAGCGGCTTGAACAGTTTAAGGTAGAGTTGTGAGACTGATGGATATCTACGTGTATAGTGTCACATGAACGTGAAGGCGGCGTTTAAAAATATGCCTAAATAAGTGATAAATGTTTTAACGCCACATTGGCAATATCTCAGCCATATCATGGCTAAATAAATCCTAAATAAATCTCAGTAAGATATATTTATTCATGTATATCAGTTAATCATTTGGTTTGATGTTGCAGATCAGCTGAAGAATGAGTATGTCGAAGTTTATTTCTGGATGATTTTTAGTACATTTATAACTTGTAGTAATTTATGTTTTCAAGTATTCTCTTAAGCTGCGATGTATCAAAAGACTTTGGCCAAAAACACATGGCTATCTTTTTATGTCCTTGCTTGGTTTGAGCACATGGAAAGGGTTATGCCAAGTGTGGGCAAACTGAAGGGTAGATATGAGAGGTTGGGTGTCATGGCTATTGTTCTTGCCATGACATACCATGTATCTAATCCAACATAAATCTGCATGTGTGCTACAAAGAAACAGTTTGGATATGTCTGGAGAGACCACTTTTATGTAAACAAACAAATAATGTAGAATATAAGGTTTAGATTGTGTTACACATTGATGTCTACATATTTTGGTATGTGGAAATGTTGTCAGTATTTTGGTGGTAATATAAAAGGGTGGTACGGGTTAAAGATTAAAAGTGGTGTGTACGTTTCCTTATTTTGTCCATCCTTGCTGACTTTTTCAGACAAGACTTGAAGCTACCCTAGGCAACTTTCCAGAAGAAGTCAGACCTAAGTATGTAGTGTTGCATGTTTGAATTATTGAACAGTCCCAAACTGTATTTATGATGAGTGTACAGTACCACAGATTGTCTACTTGTATACATTTGTTAAAAAATTGTTAGAATATTTTATTTTTGATTTGTTTGTATTTCTTTAATCATACATACATCATTTTAATGCCATGAAGGCTTTGATTCCCTGAGTGATATCCCAGTTGTTTATACAAATAGGAAACAAAACTCTTTACAGTAGGTACTTTGAATGCTGATTGACATATGACATGATAACACAAGGAGACTAGTCTGCTGTAATAGAGCTACAACAAATTACCTCCCTTCAGGTCCCTCTCCCATTTAAATGGTGCGTTTCTAAAAGTAGATGTGGATGGATGTGATGTCTGGTAATGGCTAAGGTCAAGTTTTGAAGTTAAAGCCGATATGCTAAAGTAGAAGGCCTATCCACAAAACTGATTTCAGTTCTGTGATCTAACTCAGAAAGCCAAGGACAAACGTTATATAATTGTTTAAGCCAATCAAGAGAAATGTGAAAATCCCCAACAGACTGTCAACAAACTCCATCAAATATGTATATGCATTCTAATTACCAAGGGCTGAAAAGCATTGACATAATTTAAGATTTCTAGATAATTTGCGACTTTCAGTGACTCATAGGCCATATTTTTCTACCTTTGATTTTACCCTGACAGTGGTTGTATTTCTGGTGACATATCCTAAGCCTACATGCTGCATGCATCTGTCTGATAATAACAAATTTTTTGTAATTTTGCATCATGTCTTATAGCAACTGTTGTGTGACAGGGAGAGGTAGCTCAGTGCTGGTCAAGTAGTGGTCTCTTACTGTTTGTCAGCCTGTCCTGGGTTCTGTTTGTAGAGAAGAGAAAAGTGATGCTGATAATGAAGAAGAGGAAGAAGAAGATGGAGAAACTGGTGAGGAAGAAGACGAAGATGAGGAGGAGGATGAGGAAGATGAAGATGGTGTGTGTTTATTACTCATATATGTTCTGCTTGTGTAATAGGTGGATATGTTCTTTTGCTTGAGAAGTTAAATTTTTTTCTTCAAGTTCATCATTAAATAGCAGTCAAGTAAGTGAGTAAATAAATTAAAAGTATCTGTTCTCTTAGTTCTTCAATTTGAGCTTGTTCTAACAAACTGGAATCACTGTATCTACAGACACGCTTTTGTGCAGTGTCTTAAGTACTACATCAATTTCTGTTGCGAGCATCTTTCCCCTGATGTAAAGTTGTGCCTGGTGAGGTACTTGTCTTTTCTTTTTTTCATGACAATTTTTTGGTATTTACTGTGACAGGTACTTAGCCTGATGATGCTTTTTCAGTGTATGCATGTAGTCAGAAATCAGGACTTATTTTGGTTGTCTGCTTTCTAATTGCATTTGGTGCAGAAAAAGTCATTTTTGATTTTAACTTTGTCTGCCATGAAATTTCTTCTCTCGCAAGAATGTATATGTTTTTCTGTATCCTTCTGAAGCTATGCTGGGAAATCCCTTGGAGTCAGTATTTAGGAAGTTAAGTAAGGATTAAATTTAATCCTGTTAGTACAGAGTTTCCTGGGGATTAATCCCCGTGGTACACAGTTTCCTGCGAATGAATCCCTGCGGTACAGGGTTTCCTGGGGATTAATCTGTGTGGCACATGCTTTCTCATTTATTAATTTCCATGGCATGTTGACTTTCAGATGAAGAAGAAGAGAGTGAGGAAGGGGAAGAGGAGGATACGCTGGATCGGCCACCTCAGGCAAGGTCAGGCAAACCAGCTATTTGTCTGATTTTACTGTGCATGTCTGATCTCATAAACATGCATGGGTATCTTTTTGAATTGCATGTATTGCAGTATTAAATTTCAATCATTATCATGTTGTGTAATGACCCAATTAATTTATTTATGTAGTTGGTGTTTTATGCCGTACTAAAGTACATTTCATGCATACAAGGGCGGCCAACATTATTGTGGGAGAAAACCGGGCAGATCCCTGGGGAAGTCCATGACCATCCACAGGTTGCTGTCAGACCTTCCCATGTACGGCTGGAGAGGAAGCCACCATGAGCTGGGTTTGAACTAACAGCGACTGCATTGGTGAGGGGCACCTGGGTCATTATGCTGCACTAGTGTGCTAATCCATATAATTGTTTTCATATCACTTGAAACAGTTTTGAATGAGTGGACTTCTAACATGTGGAACATTTATTGCAATACTGAGCTATGTTTTGGGGATTTCTTGACAGTAGTGGAAAACAGAAATTAGAGGTCAAAGATGAGGACAAGAAAGCAGAAGGAAAGGGATCAGTCATTAAGGGGAAGCAGGAGGATGAAGATGAGGAAGATGAAGAGGATGAGGGAGACGAAGAAGAGGATGATGAATATGAGGATGAAGATGAAGATGATGAGGAAGAAGATGATGAGAATGAAGAGGAAGATGAGGAAGGAGAGGAGGAGGAGGAAGAAGAAGATGAAATGGAATTCTCATCAACTGTAAGTCAGAAATATATAAAACCTAGATTGAAGTGCTATTGATGTGCAAAGCTGCTGGCCTCAGGATCATGAAGCAGTCATAAAATTCTGTAGCTCAGAATTTGTTTGAACCTATGAAGTGTTTGCTGTGCTAAATTTGTGACTAGGTATAGGTACTCTGTTGTGACAGAGATGAAAATTGAATCTAACAGTCAAATTGAAGAAGAGTGATTAAGTCACAAGTTAAAGCTAAGGTTGTTGTAAGTTTAAGAGAGCTTTGTTATCCCAGGACCGTTGACTGTTAACTGGTATTATTCATTGTGTCAAATATGGTATGATCAGAAAGATGTAAGGTGAAACATGAGACAGATTTCAAGTTTATAAGTGTTGTGGCATGTATTAGTGTGTGTGGTATTGTGCATCAGTTATTTCTTCAGCTTAGAGAAAGAATATGATGTTAATATTGAGAAACTGATGAAAGTTATTAGACACTCTGAATGGTGACCTGTGGTGGTACTTGGGCTATCTTCATGACCTGGTTACACACAGTCACTGGGACAGACCAGTTGTCGCTTCCGTCCCAGTCTCAGGAAGTCTTCCCCGGCCTTATCTGTTCTCAGGATTTTGCTAGTAATATATGTAAGCTGTCAACATCACTAATAGTCCGTATTCTGTGGTCTTGTTTGAAGTTGTTTAAAACTCACCTTTAACATTTCTCCAGTTTGGCATGTACATATGAAAATATGTGCGTCACATGTTGGAATGTTCATCGGCTACTTCCTGAAGGCCGATGGATTACTTTGGTTTACCCTATCCATAAAACTGACAGCTCTATGGCATTAAACAAGAGTTGAGTAAATACAAACAATATATCTGTACACATGTATGTAGATTTAACTTTATGATCTTGTATTATGCTGATTATCAGATGAGGTTATTTGAAGCTATCAGCGACTATGAGAAAGAGCAACCAGAAGACCTGAGCTTTAAGAAAGGGGAGCTTCTCACCATTGTCAGCACCAGGTACTCCTTGTATTAATGCATGTACATTTCCCCGCCTCCTCTGTTTGAGGGCCTGGGTGTCGAATTAGCAGGCGATGATGCTTATATGACAGTTTGCGAAGTGTTCCATGAAGGTGATATCTGCTCGTCATGAGAAATATAGATATATGAGAATGTTTGTCAGTAACTTGCCAAAGGTCAGTGGCTTTCACTGGGCACTCACACTCCACTCACAAAACTGTATACCAAGTAATTATCTCTATCTCGCATTGATATGGATGAAGTATTGTTGATGTGTTATTAATCCACAATATTTGTTCATTCATGCATTCTCTCATTAGACATATCTGCTGTTCTTTACAGATATTAAGAATAAATACTGGCATAGGGATGTGGTTCAGTGGTAAGGTGGTGACTCTAAAACATGAGATATGGGTTCAATTCCAGGCTTGGACAGGCAATTTCTAGATTCCCCAAGCATTACTGTTCTTGGGCTTGGTCACAATAATCAATGAGTAGCTGTTTGCGGAGCGTTACATATGCTGAAGACCACTTGTCGTGACCTGTACATCACTTGTGGGAAAGTTTATTAAATTCTTGCCAGAGCTTGATGGTTTACACTGGGCCCTCAGCCCATAAAACTGACCACCCTTGGATACAAAGTGAAAACTTCCTATGTATGGCGTGACACAAAAATCTTGTAAATGCATTGGTTTACTTGTGTTATGAACAAGACAGCGGTCTGAAATGTTTGTTATTTTTCTTTGAAGTTAATGTCATATTTTGGGTTGTTTTACAGATGATCTTAACTGTTTTCTTGCCCCCATTACAGGGAAGATGGCTGGTGGGAAGCTGTCAATGAAAATGGCGAAAAGGGAATCGTTCCGAAAACCTACCTCAAGGTATGTTCTACCTAGCAAGATCCAGTTTATAGCTATGTGGATGTGTTTTAACAATGGAATACGGTCTTGACAGATATACAACATGCTAGCAGGCATTCAAACCCCACATCTGTGCAGAAGAAAATATATGTGCATACAGTAGGAGTAATTTTTGAAAGAATGTAATGTGGACCTGTCCAGCTCCCAGCAGCATGAACTTGACGTCATTTTATTGATGCCAAATGTTCCTTTCCCTGCTCGTCATGTTGATGTCATATTAAAGACAGCACAACGTTACAGTGGAAACGGGTTCATTGTGAAACGATAGATGTTGCATTACAGTTAATTTTTAAATTGTTCAACTCAAGGTCCTGCTTCACACTAATGCCACCACATGGGATTATAAAATATGCAACCTGCCCATTGTAACAACACTGATTTCTCTCTTATAAAGAGAGAGATATTTATTAATTTGGCATGGGTAACCCTCATAGGTTCACTTAAGTAAAACGTTTCAGGTTGTTGTAAGCATTAAAAAGTATGGGTATCTGTTTCCAAGAATTTGTATATCTTCCTAAGACTTGTAATTGTTTTGCTTTGTGTTTTTTTTTCCCAGTTACATAATAAATACAAGCATTTACAGGAGGCAGAGACTTTGGACACAGATGAAGCAGTAAGCCCTACTGGCAAGAGAAGGTAAGGTTGCCAGCGTACTGAAGGGCTTGTGGGAAGGAAATTTATCTTTTTCTTTCACCTTGATGATATGTCACTCTAGTTCACTTATATCATACCTTGGCTGTTGTTTCAGTGACGAGGGCTACTTATTGTTTATACTATGAATTTAATAACACAGTAGAAATATCTAATGCCATATAAAGCTAATGGAACAGAAAGGCATAAGAACAAAAATTATTAGAAATAATGAAACATGAGTTTTATGAGTGTGCCAAGGTGAAAGTGTTCAATGATTTTAATGCAATTTCCATGCAGAAGTGGATCAGCTGTTTAGTATAAACACTTACATTGTGGACTACACTGTTGTTTTCAGTGCTAAGGAACTTTGGAAAGGTATCAAGACAGCTTTAACAGAGGTAATCATATATGGCTTCTTCCCTTCCCAGATGAACAATCACACAGTAGTAAGACTGGCCAATTTGTGTTTCAAATTTTTAACTGCCTTTACTGAGATTCCTTTCTGTTGTTTTTGTTTTAGTCGAACACTAGACATACAAATATGCTGCTTTCAGTCTTGTGATAACGAAACAAGACTGAAATTGCATGTGTTTTCGTGAGGAACATTGGGTAAGGGCACTCAAAGATCCCCTTATTATAGTATAACATTTGTTATATTGTCAGACGAGTGTGTCAGACGTGCTTCATGCTATGGGTGCAGTCCCATCGGGGTTCAGACCCTCCACACTGGCCCACAGGTTTAAAGATGGTAAGTCCTTTGTTCTTCTATGTGTCCAGTATGCATCCCACTGTCTCTACCCTTCTCTTAGTTTCAAAGTATGCCATGTGCATTTAATAACATAATGTCTTTCTCATTCATTCCATATTTTATGACATTTGGTGAGGCAAAATTCAGGTAGAGAAGTCATATTGAGAGAATCGGTGTGAATATACGTATGTGAGTTGGAGATTTTTGGGGCTGTTTTTGATAGTGTCCCCTGAGACTCTACATGCACATTCCTTGTATGTGATCACGAGGTGACTTGTCCCTGTGTCTTTGTCCCCACAGACTCCTACAGAATGAAGCACTTCCTGGCCCCCAAACTCAGCACATCAAACGTCACGTACAGAGACCTCTTCATAGATCCCGCCAGAAACAGGGTAAAGTCTTGTTCTGTTGTTTGTACAGCCTGTGGGGCTTTTTTGGCAGTGGTGAGTGGATGATAAGAGGGCGGGGTGGGGGTGGCTTGGGATATAGTGGAATGGTCTGTCTTGTGTCCTCAAATTGTGGTTGCATTCTTAAAAACCACTTGTTTTCTTGCTTGCTTACAACATGAATTGTCTCACGCATAAATACTTGGGCATTGTTGATAGAGTTTAACAGCTCTTCTTTGATTTCTATCCTATTTTAATGAAGCTTTGCACACATCCTATAACATTGACTTTGAGCCTGCAAACCTGGTTCTGTGACAGCCATTGAAGAAATCATAGTCCTGACTGAACCCTGATCTGTATTTCACGTACAGCTTTGGTCATACTGGTGCTCTTGTGCTCGTCATTGAAAACCAGTCAAATAAATAAATAACTTGTGGCATTATTGTTCTTCAATGGCAATTTGCCTCTTTAAATCTTGAGGGGGGGGGGGGGCAGGGGTGCAGTTGAGGTGTCTGCTAGCCTCAGTTTCCTGGTCTGATTTTCACGATAACTCAGGTTGATATAAACTAATGATATTTGGTTTCTCTTGTTGACAGATACGTGAGAGAACTGTGTGGATAGAGAAGACAGTAACGCTGGCTGCATGTCGGCAAATTCCTCCTCCAGGAGCTGGTAAGCTATTTAGTTATATATCTGTGTTTAATAGCTTTCTTCTTATTGTCAGTGATAACAATGAATGAATATGACACTAAACAGTATTCAGAAAGATTGTCTTAATCTGATAGACATCAAATCAGTGAAATATGCAGTGGATATTCTCTTTTTGAGGCATAAATTATATCTAAGAGAGGTTGTTTAAAAATTGTCTACTTGTACAACATTTAAATTGATAGCTACTCCTTGATGTCAGTACTTTTTCATGTATTATTAAAAAAAGTCTTTTTCAGCTTATGTAAGTTGCAATCAATGTTTTTTTTGTTTCTGTAGGACTGGAAGTACTTGACAGACGTGTCAGAGTTTGTTTATTTGATGGGGAAAATGTGAGTATAGATACATGTATATGTATTTAAAGTGTTACTGTGCATTTGTATGAGATCAGTTCAGACCCTAAATGATATAACGAAACGCTTTTGGTAGTGTGAAATACACAATGATCTTGTCATTCTCGTAAGTTTATTATTCGAAACCAGCGTAAATGTTGAGTTAGATAATGCGAGCTCCAGTGGTACATAAAATTAAGTTTGATTCTTGTTTTGTTGCACATGCACATTTTCTAAACCTAATTTTTGTGTGATGCAGATATTGAGTAACATCCACTGCATCCAGGTGTCAAGTGTAGACAAATCCCAGCGCACCTGGAACTTCTCTACAAAGGTGAGTACAAGCTTTGTACAGGGCACACTCACTTATTATTACATAACCCCATCACTAGTCAGATATGAAGTAAAGAGATCCAGTTCCCACTGAAGCCATCAGTTTGGATCTACGAAGGTCTTCCAAGAAGTCCTCACTTTAACAGAACGAAGCCTTGTCAGCCATATTGGAAAGATGTTAATGTGTTTTTTTGGCAGCAATGGCTTATTGTGGTGTCAAAGAGGCACTGGGTAAACCCTTTTATGTAATAGAGGGCCCTGGGTAAACAGTACATGTAACTGTGGACCAGATGTTCAGTGTTCATTAGCTGTGCAAGTGTCACATTCAGTGGCTGAGTGAATTAGCAATGTGCACTTTGATTTTACCTGAAAAATGTGTAATGTGACATATTTTATTGCTGCTTGTGTTGAGGGTCCTTTCTCTCCATCTGAGTATGCCTCATCTGGTAGCTGTAATTTCACAGTACCATAGCAGCAGAACAAAGTCTATTCTGCATTTATAATCATACAAACTTGATATGTAAACTAATTATGATAATACTTAATTTGCAAACTCTTGTCTCATTGCAGATGGCAGATAATATGGACACCTTTAAACATGCAGAGATTTTTGTGCGGACTTCTCACAATGTTTCAAACCTGGGTGAATATTTGTTAATGTGCATAAAAGTGCAAAATTAACATAGTTCAATTTTTTTACCATTTATACGCTGTGTTTTCAAATTCATCTGAATTATATTGAAAACATGAATGTATTTAACTTGTAATTTTTAAAATTTTCTCTTGTTTCATTGAGCAGGTTTTTGAAATGTGAAGCAACTTTTAATTTTTTCTTCAGAGCTGCTGTTTGAGCTTTCTCTGGTTTATGAAAGAACAGTAAGTATGTCTTTATTTTATTGATAAAGTCAGTATAAGTAATCCCATTTTATGTCGTTAATTTCACTTTTAAATGTACTTTAACAATACTTGATGCATTTCGTGACCTTGAAACTGTTTGAGCATGGAAATGCCGAGATGTTCTGAGCAATGATTACTTTTTACAGGCAGTGTTTTATCTGCAAGGGATGTGATTGAGGCATGCTGAAAGTTTGAATAAGGAAGGATGTAATAATCATGTTTAACATGTGATCCCATAATTTGACCTGGATGAAACCAAATTTGTAAACCTTTGTTTCTGCTTTTAAACAGCATTTTGAAACTTTTCTGTAGTTTCATTTCTGGAGTTAACTAGCAGATAGCCTGATAAAAGAATGTCAAAGGTGAAACTGACGCTTTTCATGTGTAGTCTCATACTGTAACCTGAGCACTGGCAGAAGTTTAGTGTGTGTATTTGTTTGATTGGCCGTCTGTACGTGGGAAGGTCTGCCAGCAACCAGTGGATGGTTGTGGGATCTGCCCAGTTTCCTTCCACCATAATGCTCGCTGTAAGTGAAATATTCTTGAGTATGGAATAAAACACCAATCAAATAAATAAATAAATAAATTCATTTGATTGGAGCTTTAAGCCATGCTTTAGGATATTTCAGTTATATGATGGCAGCCAGCATTAAGGTGGGAGAAAACTGGGAAAAGCCTGGGGAATACCCATCATCCTTCACATGTCGCTGGCTGACCTTCACATCACTGGCTGACCTTCACATGTCGCTGGCAGACCTTTACATGTCATTGGCAGACCTTTACATCACTGGCTGACCTTCACATGTCGCTGGCTGACCTTCACATCACTGGCTCACCTTCACATCACTGGCTGACCTTCACATGTCGCTGGCAGACCTTTACATGTCACTGGCAGACCTTTACATCACTGGCTGACCTTCACATCACTGGCTCACCTTCACATCACTGGCTGACCTTCACATCACTGGCTGACCTTCACATCACTGGCTGACCTTCACATGTCGCTGGCAGACCTTTACATGTCGCTGGCAGACCTTTACATGTCACTGGCAGACCTTCACATCACTGGCTGACCTTCACATGTCGCTGGCAGACCTTTACATGTCACTGGCTGACCTTCACATCACTGGCTGACCTTGCCATGTCGCTGGCAGACCTTTACATGTCACTGGCTGACTTTTACATCACTGGCTGACCTTCACATGTCACTGGCAGACCTTTACATCACTGGCTGACCTTCACATGTCGCTGGCTGACCTTCACATCACTGGCTGACCTTCACATGTCGCTGGCTGATCTTCACGTCATTGGCTGACCTTCACATGTCGCTGGCTGACCTTCACATCACTGGCTGACCTTCACATGTCGCTGGCTGATCTTCACATCACTGGCTGACCTTCACATCACTGGCTGACCTTCCCATGTCGCTGGCAGACCTTTACATGTCACTGGCAGACCTTTACATCACTGGCTGACCTTCACATCACTGGCTGACCTTCACATGTCGCTGGCTGATCTTCACATCACTGGCTGACCTTCACATGTCACTGGCTGACCTTCACATCACTGGCTGACCTTTACATGTCACTGGCTGACCTTCACATGTCGCTGGCTGACCTTCACATCACTGGCTGACCTTCCCATGTCGCTGGCAGACCTTTACATGTCACTGGCAGACCTTTACATCACTGGCTGACCTTTACATGTCACTGGCTGACCTTCACATGTCGCTGACTGACCTTCACATCACTGGCTGACCTTTACATGTCACTGGCAGACCTTTACATCACTGGCTGACCTTCACATGTCACTGGCTGACCTTTACATCACTGGCTGACCTTTACATGTTACTGGCTGTACTTCACATGTCGCTGGCTGACCTTCACATGTACAGGAGAGGAAACCAGCATGAGCTGGACTTACACATTGTGTGTTGATGTTGTAGAGTACTGGTGAGAGAGGAGAGCTCAGCTGTGGCTGGTCAACTTTACCCCTGGTGGAAGAAGACGGCTCTTGTCTCGTCAACAGGTAAGAGCCTAACACACTTTTAATTACCACCCAGATTAGTTGTCTGATTCATTTCAATGGAATGTATGGTAGACTGGTGGTATGTCAAGTTGATCGCACCCTTCATATCAAGCCATCATTATCTATCTCATATGTGCATGTATGACTTGCTTTCCCTCGGACTTGGAGAATACAAAACAGATGGAAAATAACAATATTGTTTAGATATATTATTGTCAGGCTGAGTTATGGATTCAAATCTCTCCCACCACCCCCATTCCCATCACGCTGAAAAGTACTAAGGGCAGGAACACTCTGCGGTCTAGATACCCTGACGGGACAACAACTAACTGTCAGCAAGCTTTCGAGTAATCTGACCTCTTGGGCTTCCAGGCGGGGAAAGCCTGCTGTGCTGTTAGCATTTAACAACATTAATTTATTGGATATAACACAATTAAATCAATGAGGTGTGGTTTGAGTGTGTGCTTATGTTCCCAAGACAAATTATCCGACAGGGCCTTCGGTCATAAGTCAGACGCCGCATGTGGAAACACCAACATTTTTACTTGCAATCAGATCATTTTATGGCGCTGCACCAGTATTTTTGCATTGTTATTACTTGAGTAGTGATGGCCCCAGTAGAGTGCTTAGAATTCTAAATTCTGTCGTACATTTTACCCATATGTATGTGCCTTGTGCAGAACTCATCTGTGGAAGTCAAAATTTGGAAAATTAATGAACCAGTTTCATAGGTGAATGTGTATATTTTCTAAATTGCATGTTTTCTAAGAATATGATTCTCTTTGTCAGGCGTTCTCTTTAGTGTTACGTTAATATGAGCTGCCTGTACTTTTTTATTCCTGCCAGCGTCACATTCTGTTGAATTTCTGTTGTGAGATGTGAAATGCTGCGTAAATCTGTCACCCTGCGCGAATGTACATAGACCACATGTCACAATGTGTGCACTGATGTTGTTGTTGTGACTGTATTGTTTCAGGGGATATGACATGTACGTTCATGGTGGGACCCCGTACGAACATGGAGTGGAAGTGGACCCCAGTATCAGCAGAAGAGGTGAGATAACCTTACAGTGGTCTATGTAACTAGAACGGTAGCAATGACTTGTAGGTATTACCACACCATGGTTGTTAAATGTCCATGCTGCTAAATGTATGTTGACATTGATTAGCTGGTGCCCCAGATCATCTGATCTCCTGAGATACATGTAATCAAGGGGGTAACAACATTCACTTTGGGGTGCATACTCTAGGCATTATGACTTCTTTGGTACCACACAGTAATTATTCAGCTTCTGACAACAGTGGTGGATTTGGGCTGTATTATCATATATTGCCCCCTGACAAACACCAAGACACTTGCCCCTGGCAGCATTTTTTGAAAGACTTCAGGAAATTATATTTGTCAGTCTTATTTTATGTCCAGGACAAACAACAAATTTAAAACAACACGAGTAGTGTAACTCTGAAAAACAAAGACTTCATTGTGACTCATTGTTTTGGCATCAGGCAAAGTAAAAGCCGAAATATTGAGTCACAATGATGCCTTCGTTTTTCGGGATTACACTACTCGTGTATTACAAGTGAGCAGTTTATCACGCCTTACCTTGTGGTGCGCTTGTAAATCTATGGTGGGATAATTTTTTTCTGTGTTTCAGTATTGAATTTGTTTGTACAGTACTGTATATCACCTGGAGTATGCATTTTTTCAAGTGACACGTTTTGCTTGATTCTGATTGATTCATCCACCTTATAGGGCCACTTGAAAGGTTGGGGTTTTTTTTTTGAGAAGTATGAATTATTTTTTGTCAGAAATTCTTAAACATTCGCATTAAAGGTATGATTTTAAGGCCTTTGTGTCCATTTTTATAGACCACACTTAAGGTGATATACAGTATCTGCACGATGAGCTTTGAGATGTGCTTTACTGCTGAATTACAGGCATGTCTGTTCTTGTAGTTTTTAGATTAGAAAAACTGTAGCCATCTGTTTGTAGCCAAGTGATCCAGACTTTTGGTCCGCCTCATGTATGCATGGAATTCAACCTGAGATAAATATGCTATGTTTATCATTTTATGTACAAATGTTGAAAACTGCTGTGTAATGTAAGTCTTTCTTCTAGCGCCAGATTTCAATGTGTTATGTTGTAAAGGCTTGGAAATACGACATTATGTACTTATGCAGTTTTACACATTTGTGATCAGTATGAAATTATCAGTGTCACTGCGTGATTTCTGTGAAGTGATTCCCTAGTTATGTTTTGATGAAGTGTATATTTTCAAAATTGCATGTTTTCCTAGAATATCATTATCTTTGATAGGCTTTCTCTTTAATGTTATGTTAATATGCGCTACCTGTACCTTTTGTCTCTGCCAGCATCCCATCAAGGGCGTAAGTATATATGTGGTGTGAGACACGGCACCCTAGGGCACCATACCTCCACATCCCCACGCCTCCCCCACAGCACTCTTAACTTTCCTAGACAGGTGGTTAACAGCCCCACCCTTTACAGTCAGGACTTTATGCCATACTTTTATAGTGCTTATTCTGTTTTCTAGGTTTTAAGTTTGAATAAAACTCCCTAAAGATACAGAACAGAATAAACACAAAAGCTCATAGTTAGGTATATTTGAATCCTCTTTCTGACAGAGGTTGTATTTTATTTCATAAATAAGCTTGTTTCACTATATACATATCATCTATGACAATTTGAGTGTATGAGGGAATCCTACACCAGTATAAGTGTTTTTTTTTGTCTTAACAATATATCGTTTCCATTGTTTAGCTACCATCACAAGTAACAAGGGCATTTATCTAAAAATAAGTATTGGTGTATTTGTAAAATATGAAAACATCTTCTTAAGAAATATTTGAATATTTCATTTGATAAATTGTATCATGAAAAGCTAAAGATTGAAAACAAAGAAAAACAAAATAATAATAATAAAACAAATTAATTGATTAAAAAAAAAAACCCAACAGCAATAACAACAAAATATTATCTGCTCACTTTTGTTTTCACCCAGTCTCACTTACATGTGAACATTTAAACAAAACTTTGAACTAAAGGTGGTAAATTGTACTCATGTCTTAATCAAGTCATTCTTGATGAAAGTAACTGGAAGATTTAACAGTTTGAAGTATGAGTGGAGTTGCTTCAGCGTGGTATACATTCAATGATCTAATGTGCAAACATGCAGCTAACTTGCATTAGTCAGATTTTTAAGCATTCTGCCCCTTGTACTCCTCCAATGTATATTATTAAGTGAAAAGCTTTTGAGTAGAGATTGGACACCAGTACATATAAATAAACAAAGAAAAACTGGCTAATCTAATTAAATTATAGCCTCTGAGACAGTTGTGATATTTGTCAGTAATATGGACAAGATAAATTGCTTCTATGTATCATTGTTTCTTTCGAAACGCTTACAGAATCAGGACAGTCTTGTTTAAACAAAAAATAAAATGAAATACATACTTTGTGGAAGTGCCTTTCAGTGATAAAGAATGTTTCTAAAGTGATCACTAAAGGATGCTGATTTTTATTTAGTTATATAAATTATGAACTGGAGAAAGATATTGGTTTAGTGAGGTTACTGTCCAGTTAGCATTTTAAAACACATGTATTTGTTGTTTCAGTGTTTAATAGGTCATGGGGATGGCAGTGCTGTTATCTTTTATGTTGTTTTGTGTGATGGGTTTGTAAATGATCCAATAAAAAAAAAGGGTTTTAAATGAAATGTGAATTATGTTGCATGAAATATCGCTGTGTGAGCATTCTAGCTTTGGAGTGAAAACTATGTGTGGCTTGTAGTTCTGAAATTAGCAATACTGAAGAAGGTTGTCAGTCTCCAGGGTGCCATTACAAGTGGCTTGTGGGGTAGCGAAATGCCTCTCTGTCAAGCTGCCTTGTGCCCATGACGATTATCCACCAGTGGTAGCTCTTGACTAATCATCATTTAAACAACAGCCCTTGATGGCTGAAGATCATTTACTGCCTCAGTTCAGATGGTGCATGCCTTGAATGAATTATTATAAGTCATTTGTTTGAATCCATTTCCCATTGATTCTGGTATGGCCTAGTGTTAAGAGGTTTGTTTAGTACAGATGCACCTGTACAAGTGTGTTGGTTCTCTACATCCATAAGCTTGTCAGCTGTCATGGATGTGGAATTCTCTTGAATGAAGTGTGAATCACTCATAATATGAACAAAATATTTGAACAATTACAGTCTTCCATGTCTCTCTGCCCCTGATATCTTGGTTCAGAATTTGACTGTTCACATGGAGTGGTTGTGTCCATGTCTTACTGTGGATTTCCTTGCCTTCCCTCAGCTGCCAGTAGTGCCCTCATGTCCCTTGTGTCTGGGAACAAACAGCCTCGCATTGTGGCCAGGGTGACTGCCATGAAACAGTACCAAAAGGAATGGCTCGAGTAAGTATCACATGTGTCGTATTGTTTCTTGATTAAATAGGATTGTCCAAGTAAGATTTGTTCAGGATGACATGAAAAAAAACTTGTTTTCACATCCATTTTCTTGTATATACATGAGCATGTAGTTTACTGTGTTTCACCTACAGTTTTGCTTTTTTCGGGTGACAAAGATTGCTTGATTCAGGCTGATTCATCCACTGTATCTGGACACGTGAGGGCTTATGGCGAAAAATCATTATTGGTGTTTCTACAAAATGCAAGTTACATCACTGAATTTAGAAATAGTTGTTGGGGTGGGGGAAGTGATTTTGACTGTTTCAGGTTCAAGTATCTGTCAGTTTGTGTCAGGATAAGTCTGTGTCAAATCCTAATAATGTTGTTTCCTGCTGGGTTGTTTTGGACATTGCAGGACGTTACCCGACACAATGATTGGGAGCACCTGTCTTCTCAACTTCTACTCCTACTACAGACATATGCTGGCAGATAATCTGATCAGGGACAGACTGGACCTTGACTCAACAGGTATGCCGAACAATACACCAATATGGACAACTTCTTTGGTTTGGCTTTCTTGTGTCTGTCTGGAACATAAAGATTTTGTGAGATGTATCATGATAAAGAGTTAAATGGTGACTAATTTATTTGGGCCTGTTTTTGTATTCCCCAGAGCCTATACACTGCCCTGTATTGGTCAATTTCCCCATTGTAGCTGACCAGCATGACATCATGACGTTCTTCAGGGTAAGTGTAGTGTCCATCTTCCTCAGACATCATTTGAAGAATAGTTTAAAAATCTATACACTTCATGCTGGCAAAGCACATCCAACTACAGCCTGCTTGTAAGATGAGAAAAATTTACTTTTGCAATGGTTTTCATGAAAGTTATATATTGTTCCAAAATATCTGAAAAAAAATATGTGATTGGAGTGAGGCAATGTGTATAGTATAGCCTGCTTAAAGGATTTCTAAGTGTAGGTGTTTTGAAGAAATGGTGGGCTAAGGTTTTGATCTAGTACAAGGCTGGCTATCACATGGCCACCATTGGGACTAACATGGTGTGGTATGGACTAGAGTACGTTTGCAAAACTTTATATATGGATTGTTCTTATTTGCCTGTGAATTGTTGGTGGGTTTCTCGTTTCTCTTATTAAAGCAGTGCAAGATTGGCATACTGCATTTCTTTCATTAAAGTGGAGTTGTTCGTTCAGAGATGTGATCATATTCTCTGTAATGTAGGCTTGACATTGACCATGTAGTAGCTTGCATTCCCAGATATAAAGCAGCATCAGCTATAAGTCAGTGTGAGGTTAAACCTTCATGTGTGCCTTTGTGCCTTACCTGTGTGTTACAGGAATGTTGGCAGGAGCAGGTGAGGACAGTGAGTCGCTCTGACAAGGTGGGTACAGCTACCAGCACACCACGACTGCTTTTAATGTTGTTATAGTATCAGTGTAACTACTGTTGTATGCCTACAGTACCAGGGTAACTACCATCATGAAGCTATAATGTTAATGTAACTAATGCTACATAATTATTCGAACATCTTTCCCGCTGTTATATACTTTCATCACCATTGCAACTATCTTGTTTAATAGCAAAATTAGCAGTGAAACTATTGTTTCTTAACTTTCGTAACACCTTATCTACTATTTTATAGTTTCCTTACCTCTTTAACGCATGTGCTACCATACCTATGTAACTAAGGTTAAGTGATTATAATGGCTGGCAGCTTACTGTTATGTAGTTCCATTACCAGAGTCATGTCTTGATCACTGGCATCAAGCAACAATTAAAGCATTATATACTTCTTAAGAGTCATCCTTGTTTATGGGTTCTCTGATAATTATAATGAAAAACTCACGGCATCATTATGTAATGTTTCACAGATTAACTAGCTTTCGACCTTCCCAAGGTCTTAACACACTTGAGAAAGACCTGGGCATGAAGGTCAAAAGCGAGTGTATCTATGAAACATTACATGTACATAGTGATGCCTTGAGTGTTTCATTATTATTTATTAAATCATTGTGTAGGTAAATGCTGTTGGTCTTGTGTTGAGCTGAGGTTTAAGTTAATCTCTAACCTGGTGCTTGTGATGGGTGTTTCAGCGTGATGAGGAGTATGTGAAGAGAATGTTCCAGAAGGTGTTCATGGAGTGTGTGTACCCTGTGATGATGTCAGCCAGCATCCCGGCCTACAAGGAGGAGGACCCAGACGTGGCCAAGGTGAAGAAGGATGACAGTGATGGACATGGGGGGAGGAGGGGTTACATTACAGGGATTGGGATTGAGGAGTGATTTTCATTCAGGGATGGTCAAGTGACTGACATCCAAGGACACTGGCATCTTTCAATCAAGTGAATCACCCAGTGACTATGTAGTGTGATAGTAATTTTAAATAATGACAGCTTCTAAATTAAAATGGCACAAAACGGCATTAACAATATTTATGATGACAAAGTTACCAGTATCCCACTTGAGGACATTTTTGTTGTTTTTAGTAAAGCGCGGAAGTGTAATGCCTGAAACTTTTGTCTTTACTTCAGGAGAGACAGCTAGAGATCCGGAGGTTTAAGCTATTCAAACAGGACCAACATTCTATGCTAGCTGCTCTGTGCTCTGCTGAAATCAGCTTCCTGCCATTCCAGACATCAGAAGTGTCCTACAGTGTGATTGGACGTCACTGTCTGGACAGACCAACCCATGTAAGTCTAACTTCTGCATCAATTAATAACCATCAGTCGAGAGCCCTTATTGACAAAATAGTAATGTTTTATAGTTCTCCTGAATTTTCCTGTTCTCGTGAAAACTCTCGTAAGTGTTTTGCCCATCATCATTTGTAGCAAAAGTTTATTGTTGAACTGGTAAGCATGGATTTATTAGTGTGGCTATATTGACATAAATCAGAGTTTGAAATGGATTATAAACACATACTTTTTTAATATTTATATAATTGTTAAAATTGAAAAAAAAAATAACAAATTTTACATATTATTAAACATTAGTATCACTCAAGTAAAAAATTACTTTATGGAATTTTTCAGTGGTCTTCGAATAAATGGTGCGCATAAAGTCCACTGTCTGCTTATTTCCCTCTTGGTGTTGGTGGGTGAGACATGCTAATAACTGATTTCCTTTTGACGTGTAGTTACCATGTACTTCTTAATTGTTGATTGTGATTTATCATTGTTACTCTAAGCCAGTGGTGAGAACTGGGCAGATTGACCATTTTGCCGTGCAATTTACCTGATATGCAGGCTTCTATGAACCTTCAGTTCACTACATTTGTACTTGCAGTTGGATTTGAACCCAACACTTCACTGCTTTAAGATTATTGGTGTAATGGGGAACCCATTGTATTACATGACCAGCCAATTACCAGCTTATGTTTTATTATCGGTCTGCATTTACTTTCAGGTGAAAGCCTCTTGATGAGGATGAATGAACCCGGACGGCAATATGACCCGCCCAGATGATGAGTATTTGTCTTCTGTTACGGGATACAGTTGTGTATCATGTGTTGTTGAAGCTCCCAACTTGGTCTCTCCTTTAACTTTACATTTATTTTACAGCATATTTGAAAGTATTTTACTGACCTGTTGTACATGTAATTGTCATACATGTTTTATTTATTTATTTTCTATTAGAAAATCTTCTTAAATGTTTATGTATAATGTGACATGATTTACACCATTAACTAGACTGTGATATTAGACTGACCTGTCACATGTTATGGCTGCCTTGTTACATAATATACAGTAACACCTTTACCAAGTGTAATGTTTCTTATTTTAATCAATAGGAGAGGTACATTTCCTCTCATAGTTTATGTATGGAAAATAAGATTTTCACCAGCTTTGTGTGTAAAATATATAGTCTTCTCCAGTGTTTCATTGGTGCCCATTACATCTATTTATGCTATTTGTTAACATATAAAGAATGTGGCAGCTGTGGTCATGAATCATAGAATAAAGCTACAAGACAGTAACTTATTTTGGTGCGCCTTTATAAACAACTTTTAAAGAATCAAAGGGTATGTGTTTAGTTATAAGGTATTGCTCTGTGTGCATGTACGTCCGCACGCTTGCTCATTGTATCACTGTCAGAATTTTCACCCATTAATAAACTCCGTCCATTGATTACAAGTAAATCTGCCTTACCATTTCATATTATTCATTATATGCCAATATTGCCTTTTGTGTGCATTTTTGCCTTTGTCCATATAAGTACTGAAGGGGACTTGGCTGTTCTGAGCCATCCTGGCCTCTGTGGCCGAAGGTTTAGCGTGCTAGCACAGCATATTGACTGGAGAACCTCTTGCTAATGTGTTCACCGTGAGCTCAAGTCCAGCTCATGCTGGCTTCCTCTCCCGTGGCATGTGGAAAGATCTGCTAGTAACCAGTGGATGGTCGTGGGTTTCCTCTGGGCTACACTCGGTAAGTGAAATATTCCTGAGGACGATGTACATCTCCGAGCAAGTAAATCAAGTCAGCCATCTTGGATTTCCTAGCATTCTCACCTTTCTCTCCTGGAGGTTAGCCTATACCAGAAGGCCATTTTGTCTCTTAATACCCCAGTGGTACCATTTGTGATACCTTCACCTCGCCTTGTTGCACTAAGATTTCTTTTCTAAGGACTCCTCGTCGTCAGATCACTGAAAAATTGTAAGGTACGACGTAAAACCCCAAGCAAACATACATACTAAGGTTCTAAAAGTGAGCGGACTTCTAGATTATTTGGTGAAAGACAACGTACGTGAGTCTGTGCACAGGGCCGCACCAACGTCATGGACTGTTGATGCTGTCCCCAGGGACGATGCAGTGAGACCGAGGAAAGCCTCCAGTATGTTCTCAGTGTGTAAAATGGACCATCTGGACCTCAGATTGATGTATATTTCCTTGGACACCTGATAATCCATATGTTAACTCCAGAACAGATGTCGCCAGGATATTGCTGAAACATTGCCAATCTCAAGCCATAATCATCCATTGCAGAACTATGGTTAAAACTAATTGCCAATCTCAAGCCATAATCATCCATTGCAGAACTATGGTTAAAACTAATGAGGAGCTATGATTAGAAACCTCACTGTTTGCATGTTTTTCTCGTTAGAACAGTTGGTTCATTTCCAGTCCCGGGTGGGAATCCTTGATGGTGACTAATCAGCGATTGGACCGCGGACATTTTCTTCTGTGGGCATTTCCCCACTACGGGCATTTCTACATATGGACAATTGCCCTGTGGACATTTCCTCCTAATGTATATATAACTTTGAAATAAACACAAACTTTCTTTTTTGTTCCTTTGTAATGTAGTTTATTGCAGTTTATCACTCTGTTCCCTACATGATCATTTTTCATAGACATAAATTTCTTGACAGTTTGGCTGAACGACTTTCTGTGTACATGTTGTAAATCTCGTAATATATTGTAAATGTCATCACTGGAGTGGCTGGAAACTTTGAAGCACCATGGCAATAGCTCATTGTCACTAATTTGAGATAAAAGGAGACATTGCTTGGGTGCAGAAGCAAGTTCCCTTAAAATCCGTAGCCTGACATGGAGCGGTAAAACTGAATGTATATTTCGTCATTGTCTGAGATTATAGGAGACATTTCTTGGATGCTGGAACAAGTTTCTTTACAATCCGTAGGCGTCATGTGGAGTGATAAACTCAACGTCACAAACCCGAGTAGGAATGGAACTTTTATAAGACAACAGAATGAACAATTTTCTATAAGCCCCAGGATTACGAAAGAAAATCGTGATTTCGTATGTTAATTAGACAAAATGAAGTGAAACTGAGATTGTGTACTTTTACTATTCACCTAATGGTGCATGATGAAATATGGCAGTTTGTATGAAAAAGAAATCCTTTATAACTTCATTGACAGTTGAGTTTAGTTCAAACTTTAGACTAATTGTTCTGTTCGATTAGGAAAAAAAAATTGAACAGGATAGCTAAAGTTACTTTTGGATGTAGTTTTAATTGGTCTTTCCACTGATGCTTACATCTTAGACTTATTTTGGAGTATATGTTCACAGAATTGTATATTTAGGATCGTGTATTTAACGTTTATTTTAAATTGAAGATTAGTAATCATGTTTATTTAGCGAAAGTGATTAACGCACTTTTTCTGTGTACACATTCGGAAATGAAAAGGCTGTTGAGTCTAATAACACATCTCTTAAATATACCACCATATATGGGAACAGTACCCTATACTCATTGATATAGGTATTGATTTATGTATTTACTTGATTGGGGTTTTACGCCGTGCTCAAGAACATTTCACCTATAGGATGGCGGTCAGCATTTTTGCGGGAGGAATCCCACGGCCATCCGCGTGTTTGAAGCAAGTTTGTAAGTAAATGATGATTGTACATATAATCAGCCAATGTCGACCACTGAGATCTAAGGGAAGTTGACTGATATATGAATAGCAATGCCTATCCCTGTTTATCCCAGTTATTTGCTTGTTTTCAGTTATTGAAAGGGTATGTTTATAATTACACCGTGATTGCATAGACGCTCTCGACAGGACTATTCCGCTAATCTACACTGGAATGACGTGTAAAATAATCAAGAAACGTCGATGGTATGATAACGCCATACAACCCCAAAGCTCACTTGTATAGCAGAGAAATCAAACAGAGAGCTTCCATTAATGGAAGAGCGATATTGAAAGGTTGTCATGATTGTTAAATTCAGTGGATTAATGGAAAGCTCTAGCAACAGGTGGTATCAGATCTTGAGATTTATGGATTATACTTCGTTTAAAGCGCCAGATGTTCCTGGTAGTCGTTTCATCCTATAAAGTGCATGCCCGAACGCATCCTTAAGGCTATCGGTGGAATCATATGTACATGTGCTTACCATTGAAGTCAAGCAAGCAGGGCTTAAAATAAACACCACAATCTGCGTATTAATGTTCCACATGGATTTCCAAGCACCTCATGTTGTGCATGGTTGTTTAATGTAGTCATTATTATGATGGCGTGGGTAATTGGGAACTTAAAATACACGCCCGTCTTCACTGAAATTTTCCCATCGCGTTTATCCAAATTAAAACGTCAAAGTTGAACACACAAAATTTAAACCTACAAATCACAGTTTTTAAACGTCCGTAAATTAAATAGTACATGCACCATTGTAATGATCGTGCCATCTTTAAACAAATCAATCCGCTTAAGAACATAAACTCTCAAAATGAATCTGAATAAATAACAATAATCATGGTTTATATTTTAACAATTCGATGGTTGTTGTAAACGCCGTGCCTGTGTGCCAGAGGCAATTGTGTAGTTGTAGCCAAGTAATCACATGACGTTTCCACTACGCTGCAAAGCCATGGGAAGGTCCCATTGAACATTAATAGCGCAAACATGGCATACCCTGGTGTGTACGGAGAGAGAGAGAATATGTCCCAGTTTTGATATGACTGAACACAGGGCGTTAGGGGTTGGAAATTGCAGGGGATGCAAAGCACCCAACCTAATGAAAAAAACGCAACACAGAAGCAGAGCCGAATTGGTCGGGTGAAAGCCGGACGGTAGGTAGTCGAGTGTGCGCTATGAGTGTTCAATGGGACCTTCCCGCGTTGTAGCGTAGTGGAAACGCCATGTGATTACTTGGGTTGTGGAGTTGGGGATTTATATAGCAAATTTGTGCACTTTAAGAAATACATCAAAATTTGCATTATACGAAAGAGACATATACGTCTGTAGAGAAGGACCATGTTTTGGTAGGGAAACGAGAACGGAAGGCAATTGAAAAAAAAAAATTAAGTGTTTTTCAACTTCTTCACCACACCTACATTGTGGGTTTCCTACAAGATAGAGAAGCATATCCGCAGGTATAGTTAGCCTCTTCCTGCTCGGAGTAAGAGAAGCACAATTTGTGAATGTCGCACTCACATGTAATATTATGGAGGGACTGTATAATCACAGTTGAATGATATCGTGTGATTTAGGTTGTGTATTGTCCTGATTGTGAACATTTACCTGAGTGTGTAACTAAGAAGGCATAAAACGTTATGAAACATTCTGTAATAAGTGAAGAATTGAAATATATGTTAGAGAAAATCGGTCCTATCTCTCACCGATATTTAACATTTGCTTAGAATGAATTCAGATCTACATTATTTAGCACCATGTAGTTACATTTATTGAATTTTGGTTCATATATTTTGTAATTTCATCAAGTATTATCGTGATATTTAAATATTACCGCTGTTCCAGAAATATTGTTGGCGTCATCCATTCCTTATGTCGCACCTTCCACTTTTTACGCCAACCAAATCGATTTTATTCAGGTTTCGACACACAATATTTAATCAGGCATAGCCTCCTCTGTGGTAACGAAACACATTTACTAAAACTGTGACAAAAGTTGTCGTTTTACATAAAAACATGAATGACAAAGTATTTGAGACTAAGAAACTGTGTTAATACTGTCAGTGTTAGTCCCTTATCATTAGTCAAAATTTGTTCATATAAATTATTTATATGCGGTATTTGCAGTCACAATCAAATGACTAGCAAAGCTAAAACTTCTGGTCTTTTGGTCTTCTTTCGATGGGGCTGCGGATAAATGTCTTCATAAATTCTTGAAGCCTTTTCATGTAATCATTCTCAAACCGATTCAGCCGGACTAACCCGGTCAATGCCACTGCAGATCTTTGTCTTATTCTCCTAACCATTACAAAAATCCCATTGTCAGAATACCAGTTGCATGCCCCAGGAAGTTTCGCGTGTGTATGTAGTACTGGGATCAGTCTGGTGCTCTGTTCGTTAAGCAAATTGCATGTCTAACAGACACCAGAACAGCATTTGTCAAAGCAGATTTGTTATCTGTTTAATTAGTTTAATACACTTTGTTTCTGTTAATTATCTTCCTTTTAAGTGTATATCAGAAGTCATATATGGAAAGCATTAAGATATAACAATGAAATATGGCCGTGTGCTCATGTTCTTTGAGTCAAATATGTAATGGCACCAAAATGATAAGTACAAATAACACCTAGCTGGTTGTACCGGAAGAGTTTGTAATTGATGCCATGCTGTTATATACTGTAATAATTGATGTGACAGATACACAAATGGTCAGCATGTCTATGAGTAACGTGTGTCTTCTATCAGTTGTTACCAATGAATAGAATCGTTATCAAGACGCCCCTTGAGCAATATGCCGACTGCAGCACCTGTAATCCATGCTGGAATATCCATCTGGGTGTTAACATTTTCCCCCGAGGATTTGATTTCTTTTACGGTGTTTTACGCCTTACTCAACAATATTTCACTTATACGACGGCGGCCAGCATTATGGTGGGGGACCATCCGCAGGTTGCTGGCAGACCTTCCCACGTACGACTGGAGGAGAAGACAGGCAGAGCTGGATTTGAACTCACAGCGACATCATTGCATCATTGATGGGAGGCTACTGTATCATTGCGCTGCACTTGAGCTCTACCGACTGAGCTACGGAGCCCCTCCACCCCCCACCCCCCTAGGATTTGGAAGCGGAGGTGTATAGGGATCCCACCCCAGCAGTGCTTGATGAGAATTACCCACGTCTTATACCTGAACCGATTGCCAGATCGTCGTGAAAGCTAGAAAATACGGCAGGGGTCCTACTCAGCCATGACGTCACTACACAAATCCCTCTTATTTGGTAGGCATATTTATATATATATAAGTTACATTGTTGTAATGGAAGTTGTACTTCCCCACATTACTCGGCCCCGCCATCTGCTATGAATTTTCCCTTACCTATTCGGTCCTTCACGACGGTGGATTATTTCACTCCTTTACACGTGGACACCAACATAGAGTACACTTTGAACTTGGAGAAATTCCCAGGACTAAGCGACGCCGTAAACTATTTGGAGCCAGCTCTTGTGATTGACTCGTACAGTTGTCTCCCTTCCGATCTCGCACAGATGAATCTGGATTTGATGTTATCCCCTGATTTGTTGTTGTTTAGGAGCCACGAAGAACTTTGTAATCTTATAGGTGTGTTAATTACTTTATTCCTTGAATTCACAATGTTTGTAAGGTATCAAAGATATAATCTCATTAGATTATCCGCTTTGATATAATGAATCATCCAGGTGACTACAATAGCTTACAGGCGCATTAAAGAGACGAAGGTTGTGAAAACCTCAGTCGACTTTACTTTAATCTCTCACGGGTAGATGAACAGTTTATATTGAAGATTTAAATGGCCCCATTTTTTTTTCACAGACACTTACGGCATCGGGAATCTAGATTTGGACATGGGATTTGTGGACTTACAGCCAACTAGTTGGCGGAATCTGCTGGAAACCACAGCTGACATGGATATTTCCTGAAGAGGTGACTTAGAATAAAGTGTTGCCTTGTTGCTGGCTGGTACAGCGTCTGAAGACCCCCGTGTTCAAGCAGACGACCAGGCCCGAACCAGAGACGAGGTGAGCTAGTCCTTTCTGAGAACATACAGAAACAAGGTTTCGACAGAGAGCCATTGGAGTGACCACATCAACGGGTATGATACAGCAGAGTTCTGGAGTCAAAGGAAAGGACGAGTTACTGGATATTGTATATTCCCTCACTATCCATCTCTTCGCGTAACTTTCTACATTGCTGTTTTTTTTTTATAGTGACTAGAAGTCAGGCAAACTGGGAGGAGAACAGTGATTCACGACTCTTTATATTTGACGTGTAAAGTGCTATATATGAATACATAACTGCGATAATATATTTTTCAAATTGCTTACATTTTAGATGTATTTATAACCTATTACAATAAATGACGAATATTTACCCTTTTAATTTTAATTTTCTCGGAATTGTTTGCTTTACTTAGAGCTTGGCTTCTGTATAACAGCTTCCTGCTAAGAATTCACTGAATGTGTTATTTTGCAGTCACGTCAAATCAATTTACTTATTTTAATTCTTTAATTGGATATTCACGCCGTACTAAAGAATATTTTACTTATACCACGGCGGCCGGTTTATTTGCTTGGTGTTTTACGCCGTACTTAAGAGTATTTCACTTCTACGACGCCGGCCAGCGTTATGGTGGGACGAAACCGGGCAGGGCCCGGGGGAAACGCACCACCATCCGCAGGTTTCTGGCGGACTTTCTCATGTACGGCCGGAGAGGAAGCCAGCCTTAGCTGGTATTTTGAGCGAATAAATCGGACAGAGCGCGGGAAAATCCAGCCAGAGGTTAACTTTTGCAGACCCTCCGTCGGAGAGAAGCCAGCATGTGCTGGTCTTGAACTCATGTACAGCGATCGCATTGGTGATGAGCCATTGAGTCATTCTGTTGTGCCAAGACGTTAACCCCTCATACACTGAAATCCCTCGTACAATTTACGTATAAATAAATCAAAGAGGCTTTCGCAATCATTCACACATAATTTACAGTTATTCAGCTGTTAATGGGAGGTTTAACTCAGGTGTGAATGAATCCAAGTCCAATTTCTCTTTATCCCGATCACTCCATTTGTTCAATAGCTAGAATCATGTGCGGAAAAATCCGCAGGGTATGATTAGGTTGAGCCAAGCCTGAGGCATGGATAAGCATACAATGCAATAGTCTCCAGTATGTGCATGGAAAAAGGCGTATTAAGAAAGCTTTGCAAGTTATGGATGAAATCAGATGGCCAAACCCAGGCGAGACAGTTAGCAGTGGAATAATGGTAAGCGCTACCGTCAAGGTGATGGCAGTATTGAGAGCTTAATATTGGTCAGATTTTGTGGATTAGCACAAGAAGGAACAGATGTAATCAAATATCCTCTAGCTTACAAGATTTGTACAGTTCAACAAAATGTTATTTCACGGTAATCGCTTCACCCCGTTCCACCGCTGCGATCTTCCAGTGCCGACAGTTGGAAAGCAACAGCCTTGTCCCAGTTCCTCAAACCATTCGCATCTAAAAGAGCTACTTTCAGTGCGGCTTATATTTGCACCTGTTTAATTTGGCTTTGGAGACTCCATTTGGTGATCTTCAGGGCATCACCAAAGGTATTATTTTATCAGCCCAGTGCGTGTAGAACTTGCTTAAGGTTGAGAAATAGAGAGCTCATAAAGCCCCTTCCCGCCTTTAACAAAAGAGTGCAAAGCTGTGTACTCTTTTGTTCGCTCCATGTACAACGTCACACCTTTAGGTGCATGCGTGCTCTCAAAACACTTAGCTAGTACACAAACACTGCAGCGTCACAGCAGAAAGCCATGAGTTTAGGCCCTTCTGTATACCCCGTCCGAGGCTTCCATTAAAATTATTTTTACACAAAAATCCCATATAATGGGCCAAAAAGTTAAGATCTGATGCCATAGACAATTAAATTAACAAGAAATATTTTAAATTGAATTTGTTCATCCATATCCCCCAAGCCATATCTCCCAAAATATCACACGTTGAACTGCGGCAGAAATCTGTAGAGTACTGATCATCGATAATGTATTTGTGATCGTATTCGCGTCATGAGTATTGTTTGTGTAAGTCTTACATTCTTATGTCACAGATTAAATTGCGAAACGTTGTGGCAAAATGTACCCGGGCCTAAACTGGTGGGATTACCGCCTATTTTTGCACCTAGGTAATGACTCAAATTGAATAGATGGTTAAGAGGCTTGGCGAGGTTAAACCTGTCCCGGGCCCCGGAAGTCAAGTTGTATTGTTAAACAAAGCATACAGAGAAAACAATCTCGGAAAGAAATTATTCTCTGTTTCCCTTTTGTGAGATTATGCATGCAGTTTCTATTCTTTAAGTGGCCAGAAGCTGTATTAAGCCTAAGGCAGATAACAAAGAGCTTTTGTTCTTTGCAGGCGTGAACAGACTGACATATCAAATGTTTACAGTTGAGCTTAATTGAAAAGAGGCTTATGGACAGGTACAAGCTACTGATGAAACCGGGCTGCCCATGGTAAATGACATCCCCTTGTGTAGAGAATGATTGAGTACCTGGCATTTTAACTCATATTGTCAATAGTTCAGTGCCGAAGTGACGTGGGGAGTTCGGAATAATCACCCCCCTCAGCAGGATACCGAGCAGAGATGAGAGTTGCTGACGCCTCAGCTCAACATTGACGCCATGTGTCCTGAGGCGTGGACTAAACCACTGACGGAAGGTTACACTGCAAGTACTCCTTGTAAACCATGACGTCATCTGCTACATAAGGCGAGACACTTTGTACCAATGTCACAAATCTCAGCTTTACCTACGCATACCATGGACTTTCCAGTACCTATTGTGTCCGTCCTGACTGCGGATTGTTTCACACCTTTAAACTTGGACGCTAACATAGAGTACAGCTCTGATAATAGACTCGCACAGTTTCCTTGCCTTTCACCTCCGTTTGGTGCTTCGTTTTTCCGCGTGGTGTTTTATCCGTTCACTTAGCGCCTAGTGCGCCCGCCTGTTTTGTGTGTCTGCCTGCATCGGTCTGGTCATCTGTGCATTTACATGTGCCTTGTGCGCCGTTGGAAGCGTTTCTCGGATCACATTAACTGTCAACAATATGTACCTCGACACTAAGACAGAATGGAAAGTTCAATAAGCTTTCTATGTGAAGCATTTCATGTCGGATTTATTTTTGGGCCTTACCGTATCATTTATTGTATGATCATAATGAATCAGCGGATGGTCGTGAAATTTTGCAGGTGTCCGCCCACCATCATGCTGACCGCTGTTCTACACCTAAAAAACTGAGATAAATTAGAATAAAGATTTTTTTAACCTCAATGCTAAAATATTCTTTATCACTGTAAAAACACAATCCAAATAAATAAATATAATCAGAACGAATATTCTTACTTTATTTCCTAAAGCCTCTTTGTTAATTATTACGCTGTCTAAAGTTTTTCTACTAATCGGCAGTGTATAATGTGACGAAACTTGGTGCCATATATTAAGCCGGTCAGTTAGCCGAGATCACAAACGTACCATTGTCCTTACACAACAGAGCACTGTGAAGAAGTGCACATTACGGGAACTCAAAAGAGTGCGATGAATTGAGAACATCAAATCCAGCAAGTTTATTTGATGGAATGGGGCACATGCAATTGACGCGGCCAACAAAATGGATTATCTATATATCAATGAGTCAGTTCTTATGTCATGTCAGACATTTGATTCAAGGAACGCCCAAACACTTCCCTCAATGTTCTGAATGACGACAGGCTATTGTATGCAAAGTGCTTCTTTGTAAAGAAGTCATAGAAGGTACAGACTTCACAAAGATCGTCATTACTAAGCTCATTAAGTTTTAGGTGCAAGACATATAGATCACTGAGGAGCGAATAACTTTGACAGCTCTATTGCAACGTGACACGTGTGGATTTGTTTGGACTGTAACAAGAGCAGTTCTTGTGATTAAGGAAACGATTTTATGTAATTGAAATTTTCAACAGTGGATTAATAGCTGTACGTGTCAATTTGCCAGAAGCTTTAAACATTTTTGTTTGCACTATAACAAGAGCAGTTGTTGTGATTAAGGAAACGATTTTATGTAATTGAAATTTTCAACATTGGATTAATAGCTGTACGTGTCAATTTGCCAGAAGCCTTACACATTTTTGACATATTTCCCATGGACATCTTTTAGACAATTACTGTAATACGCCTAAATGTCGAATAAATTTCGAACAAATTTTCTGTTTTACGAATAATTGTCAATGGACAATGTCATCGTTCGTTGGAACAATGAATTCTGACAAGTTTGAAGGGAACGCCAGATCACCAAATTGTCTCAGTTCATTTATCTCTTCATTAGATTCCAGTCCAGTGATGATTACTCAATGCTTAGTATGAACATCACTGTCGAGGTATGATACACCAAACAAAAGAACATACCAAGCAGGCCAAGCTGTCAACAGCGTTATCATTAACAGAACATTGTTGTACCTGTAGTAAGTATATATTGTAAGGTCAGACGACGCAGGTCGATTCACGGAACAAATCTGTATTTTACTTTAATCAACTTGTATCTAAAATTCCTAGCCTTGTTTGTTGATTAGTACTAAGGGCATAATTGAATTGGATATTGTCTTAGATATCTGTAAGGCTATTAATTTAATCAAATGTGCAGAATGGCAATTAAAGGAAACTACACAAGACAACGATGGAACAAATATTACTAAGCTAAGCAGGCGAAGCTGTGACGCAAGGTGCTGTCAGGAAACGAAGAGCATTGTTGAGAAGTGTATATGGGTCAGGTTTGGAGGATTAACCAAGGAAACAAAGCCACGTGTTGAATAAAGTCACCGCTAACCTGGTTAATCTTCTTGTGCTTATATCAAGGCGGCAGCTGTTTTGTCATTGTACCGGTAGTCTTGTCAAACCAGTCCATGTCATAATCTATCCTTCAATGCACTCAGTACCGAAAGGCATTGTTGAAAAAAACCATCATGTAATCAAACAAACTTCAAAATTCAAAAGCAATAAACGTAGCTGGGCGCCAAGTGCTTTTCTAAGCACTTACCTCTCACAAAGGTGAAATCGAGATATGATGTCATTGAATTTGATATTGAATTTAAACCAAGCTAAGCAGATTTAATTATTGATTAAAAATAGAAAATGTAATGTATTGTGTCACATGCAACCACGCTGTTCCAATACAGGATAAATTGAAGGGAAAAAACTTTACTTCATCGGCAAATATACTTAATATCCTTGAAACAAATAAAGAGCGGACCAGTGTAGAACTCAAGTCGTAAGAGCTTCTTCGCGGCTATAATCCTGTCGTTCAGGGACAAATATAGTTTTCTACATCTTCACTTCCCACATGTTTGCCACTAAATGCTTAAATTAATGGTATCTTCGCATCTGATTTTGTTGGTAATATCTTAATTTTTCAATGTAAGTCTTGAATCCTTAAATCTATACCCAATATTAAATGTATAACATCAAGTCAATATGGAGATAGACAATCCAATAAAATCTTTGCAATTAAGGTTATTTGAGCATAAATTGTCTAATTAACAAACAAGATTATTTCCACAATGTACAAAGTTTCGATGTCCAAATTGTTTTGAAAGCACCGAAGCTTTACATTTCAGAAGCAATCTCCGTCCTTGTCCTCTTACATGCTTTAAATCTAGATAACAAAAGCCCAATTTTTTATTTCCAGTACTGTGTTGTGTGAGGAGGTCTATATATAGTAGATAGTGTTACTGATGGGTATCCTTACATATACTTCCGCTCCCGTGTTCTTGTAGACGTATGCTGTGTTAGGGTTTCCGTTATGAGAGCGTCACCCTCTTTGTAAAGTGACGCCGGCATGGTATTCTCAGTCAGATGATCAGGACGTGACGCTCTGTGGATTTGTCTAATAATTAAACGGATTATGAACGGATTATAAATCATAGCCATCCAAAGGACTCAGAAGTAATGTTTGTTTCACAACATTACCCTGGCTTAATTTCCTTCATCTCCGTTTCAGCGGATTGCGCAATATTTTGTCAGCCAAGACTTAATCTCCAGATTATATGCGTATCCCCAAGTCTTTTCAACTAGGCGTATAGCACAGTCAGATGAAGGAATGTAAAACGACAAAGCGCTCATTAGTTCAGAAGTGTTTGTAATTGATGTGATGTGGATATGGTGTAATAAATCAGACAGACACACAAAAAACGGGCTGTCCAACAATCCTGTTGTTAACACTTTTCCAGAAGAATCTGGGAGGGGAGGTGTTTGCTGATCCGACCCTCAACACCGCATGCCCGATGAGAATTATCTTCGCCTCATAACTCAACCGAAGTTCCCAGCCTCTTCTGCTATGTTGCGTAGACCATTAAAAGTAAAATATTAATGAGTTAGGGTTTTGAATAGAAAAAAAAAGCACACTTCAGACGAATCACCCTTGCAATTAATAGTCGGTGTTTGTTTTCCATGACATTGCAATTGTCTTTCTGTTTACCAATTGCTTGGTTCAAAACCGACCCAGATCAATACAAATGAAGAAACAGAATTTAACCAGCTCTTTCATTACAACTGTTCATGCAGACACCACGTTGATGTCCATAGTTTGAAAACGGTATTATAGGGGTGATATCGAGCCGTCGCTATGAATAAACCAACAGCACGTCTCTTTAATCCAAGATTGACGTTATACATTTTGTCATTTATGTTGTGGTAAAAATATTATCATATCCTTTACATGGATTAATGTTTATTACATGCCTCTAAGGCAGCGAAGACAACTGTCTAAAGTGCAATAAAATTGTATTCAGTGTTGATTGTCTGCCTAGTGCTGATATGGAAGTATTACATTCTTATGTCACATTTTGCGGTGTGAAGGAATGTGATAAGAAACACCCAGATCTAAATTGGTCACATTGTCACTTCTTTGAAAAAACAACTAAAATAAAACCAATTATTAAGTGGCTTGGCGAGATTAATCGTGTTCAGGATCGCGGATGCCAAGCCGAACTGGCAACAAAGCATACAGAGAAAACAATTTCAACAAGTTATCAACAGACGCATATTGTATACAACTGGGCTTGGCTGAAAGAGGCTTATGTACTGCGGATGGAATCAAACCACACATGGTGAAGTTACCTCCCGTTGTGACGGTATTAACCTGTACAATGGAATGGGTAGGGTGTGTGCCTACTCCCCCTATCCTTCATACCTGCCCTATACTTAGTGAAAACGTGTCAAGTCCGTATACTCATTGCAACCTTTCAGTATCACTATGTGGAGTACTTATCTGTCAGGAATCAAGCCAAATATTATTTGGCAGCAAAAGTCGAATATTAAGACAATAATTATTAAATATTATATATTTATACATACAAATATATTAAATTTTTTTCCTCGTATGTCTTGGCGGCTATACCCAATCTTCAGTTCATCTTCAAGTGAGGGTTTCTAGTATCCTTAATTTCTCTCATCTCCGTTTTAGCAGATGGCGCAATACTTTGTCAGGTTTAATCTGTAGATTATTCCCAAGTCTTTCGAACTATGTCTCTAGTATTATCATAAGGGTAAATGCAAAACGACAAAGATCTGATTGGCCAGATGCCTTTGCGATTGATGTCATGTGGTGTAAAAATGATCCGACAGACCCAAACAGAACCGGCTGTCAAACAGTCCTGTTGGTCCTGAATTGTAAACTACTTATGTTCCATTAAGAACGCCATAAACAGAACCATGATTAAGAAGTTCCTTGAATAATTTGCCGACTGCAGCAGCTACAATCCATGCCGATAGAGCCTTCTTGGTGTTAACACTTTTCTAGAAGAATCTGGGAAGGGTGTGTTTACTGCTCCGACCCCAAACAGGGCAGACCCGGGGATAACTATCCTCGCCTGAAAGCTGAACAGGAATTCACAGCCTATTTTGTAAGGTAAAATGTTAATTTGGTGGACCTTATGAATGAAAAGAAAAACACTGGAGGCGACCCATAATTGCATAGTACATTGCATTTTTGTTTCTAAATTATATGGTTCAAAACCGACCTAAGCCAACACAAATGAAGGAATGCCAGGCCCCAGTTTCATGAGGCGCACTTAGCTGAGTATTCCCTTAACTGTCATAACAACGCATGTTGTAGACATAGGAAGTACACATAGCTAAGTGCTACTTAGCACTAAGTAAGCTTCATGAAACCGAACCAAGGAAAACAAGCTCTTTGAATACAACTGTTCACGCTGATGCTTTACATAGTTTGAAAACAATACTATAGGATTGATATCGAACCGTCACTACGATTAAACCAACCGCCCACTTCTTCAATGCAGAATTGAAATCATCTCTTTTGTCGTTTGTACTTTGGAAAAAAGAAATTTATTTTTATCCTTTAGTGAGGTTAATTTTTATCACATACCTCTAAGACAACGAGGACAGCAAAAGTGCAACAAAATTCAATTCAGTGTTGATTGTCATCATAGTACTTTCGATCACATCAAAGTCGACAGTGTTGTTTATTGTATGTCTTAATTTCATATGCCACATTTTGCGGTGTGAAAGATTATGATAAGAAATACTCACATCTGAATTGGTCACGTTATCACTTCTTGGAAAAACACTAAAATAAAACCGAACAGAAGGTTAAGTGGCTTGGCGAGGGTAAACCTGTCCAGGATCACAGAAGCTAAACCGTATTGGTGAACAAAGCACACAAAGAAAACAATCTCAAACAGGCATCGATAGAGATTACATACAAGTGGGCTGAGGTGAATGATGTTTATGTATAGGAAATAAACTGTTGATGTAACCAGGCTGCTCATGGGGAGAGTTACCACCCGTTGTGGCCAAATTGACCTTTACAATGGAATTTCTGTGCCTTACTTGGTGAAAACGTGCCGTAGTCTCATTCCAGCTTTTCAAAACTCCCCCCCCCCGCCACTTACTCCTGTGACTAGCACAAGAGGATGTGATTGTAGGTATAATCCCGACTCTTAGCAGGCGTCCCAGCACAGCTGAGAGTTACATGACGCCTCACCTCCAATTTCACCCCATGTTTCCCACCACGTTGAACGAACCAATCACAGAAAGGTAACACGGCAGGTGCTCCCTGTAAGCCATGATGTCATCTGTATATAACTCGAGACGATTTGTTCCAAAGTCAGAAATCTCTTTGAACAGAACGCCACAACTTCATATACCGATACCATGGACTTTCCTCTACCTATTCGGTCCGTCACTACTGTGGATTGTTTCACACCTTTACACGTGGACACTAACATAGAGTATACTTTGGACATGGAGAAATTCCCGGAGCTAACCGACCCCTTACATCATTGGGAACCGGCTCTTGTGATGGACTCACACAGTTATCTGCTCTCTGATCTTTCCTTGACTAACCAAGAATTGACGTCATCCTCACAGGATCTAGCGTTGAACGAGAACCATGAAGAACTTCTTGATCTCTTAGGTATGTAATGAGCATCATTATGATGAAAATGTGAGAGCTCTTCAAATGCATAATTCATGTTATAACCATATGACCGTGGTTAAGACTTGACGCAACTCTGTAAAGTCTTTTTTTCATTTCAATTACAGACACGTATGCAATTGGAGATCTACAAAAGCACGATTTGGATTTTGGATTCGTAGATTTAGCCCCGTCAAGCCTGCAGTATTCGTTGGATACCACAGGGATTTACCTGGAGAGTTCTTTGACATGTGGATTAAGTGGTGATTCTGTTCTGTCCGCACCAGATCTGGATGATTCTGGCTTTGTGAGTGAACCAGACGAGGATTGTGATCATCAGAGCATTCCTGAGGAGACTGCCATCACTAATCAGGAAATACCAAGGCGTGGGTTTAGAGAGACCGCTAGTCGAGACAAAAGAAAGCGAAGTGTGTTAGACATGTATGAGGAGACACAGAAACCTGCAACAGTGTGCAAGAGAAGGAGGTTACAGGTCAGCAAAAAGACTGCCGATTCTGTGATGGCTTGACACAAGAAAATCTATAAGTGTTGGTTTGAATGAAAAGGGCTGGTGACAGGAAACTGTCGCCAACCTTTATCAATATTCTCTTGATGGACAGTGCAGAACTGGCTCCTTGTTATGTCCGGATATCCGACTCAGTTAAAGAGGACTTTCGTTGACAACTGTTAATGATCAAGTGCTACGTTTGATCAAGATATATATATATATATACTATTTGTAGTATACTACTCGTTGCATATTATATTTTTATGTTATTTCTGTTTTACAAAAATATTACCATATGCTAGCCATTTTAACTCTGGTGCTGATTTTGTATCCCATTATGCACTGAGACTTTGTTATTAAAATAATTACCTTTTTCAAAAAAATGCTTTTTTCAACTTATTTAGTAGTGTTAACATCGGAGAAAAACTAATTACATCAGATCATGTGATGAGTGTCGTTGGAGTGTGGATGTGGGAACTACATGCCTCGCGATTAGAAGGTTTGTCTTGTGGTCAGATCATCTGCCATTCTGTTGAAACAGCTCAAGTTGTAGCAAACTCCAATAGTTTGGTCCTACAGGCCTCCTAGCACTTATCCCACATAAAGAGCGCCCCCCCAAAAAATGATGAAAACCATGACCAGTTCGCCCTATATAAAAGCGAAAGAGTGTGTCAAGACATGCAGATACATTTATTTTCGTCTATATCTCAAGACAAAGTGGTTCTAAATATACATGACTGTCATGATGGTTTATGACAGTTTTACAGTAACAATTCTAATTCCGTTCTTGTACGAAAAATACTACTTTACAAAAAATTCAAATAGACAAATACACAATTTATAAACCGTTTGAAACGTCAGGAACTCGGGAATATGAAGCAAAAAGCGACATGTGGCATACATGTTTCCATTATTTTAAGTATTTACTGATAAAATATTTATTAGACGTTTATTTTCGATAGATCACAAGGCAGTTTCCATTGCGTGGAAAAGAATTTTGGAACCTCTCACCATTCAAACACATTTATTCAAATTGCCTTTAATGTGAAACACCGCGCCGATATTTAAGTAGTATTCCTATAAGAAAAACCTTCACCCGTACAAAAAATATTTCGGGAGAAAATAAACCCAGAATGGAGAGAACAGAGCTTGTTTGAGTCCTTTTGACAGGCTATTTCTTACTCAGTAATTTGACCACATCAGTATTCTCTCATCGTTAGATGGACTAGTGTAAAAATCACTTTGTTTATTTCCTTTGTCATCAGAAGGGCTCAAAACTTGTTTGTCTCGAGATTCACTGGAGCACACATGTATTCCTCCAAGTTGACATTCTCCGCTTGTAATGATTATCAAAAGTGCCTTTGACAACTAACTAAGATGTATGGCTAAAACATATTTCTTTGTCTACGTCCTTGATTAAATCAGAAGTGTTGGGTAACTAATATCATGTGGGTCTCTTGTATTAATTATCTGACACATACACAAAGGACCACCGTGTCATTGCGTCTAATCCTCATTCTCTTCGTCTATACAGTAGACTGTCAAGAACGCTATAAACAAAACCATCAACAGAGCCCCATGTCAGTTTTATGTAAAAAAAAATATTTCGCCAACAAAAACACGTATAGTCCAAGATAACAGATCCATTTCGGTATTCACATAGGGGGCGTGTTCATGTGTGTGTCTGTGGATGAGAGTGGTTATAGAGAATACCAATTCCAGCTCAACACGATCTTGAACGCATTTTGCACGCATGATCAAAGAACCGCCATTCCCACATAAGGTTGCTAGAAAAGTGCGTTCAATAAACCGTTAACTGACATAAAACACTTCAGGATTTCATGTTGAGCCAGGGTGCCACCAGGATGTTGGGTTGGAAGCCAGTGAAACATGAACTTTCCCTTGCCGATTCAGTTCTTGGCGACCGTAGATTGCTTGTATTTTACACCTTACCACGTACAACGTAACTTATAATTTGCTCTAACTTGTACCAGGGTTGAATACTGACCAGTTTGAAGTGAGTTCTTAAAACCAACCCTATTCACTTTTAAAAGGATAAACTTTCCTTTAGTGACGATCGAATGTTACTATTATAGTGACAATCATTATAAAGAAATTAACTGGAAACTTATTGTCTCTTTGTATGGCCAACAACGAAGATTTTCTCTTCGCCTGAATGAATTACGTGAATGGGGTGTAGTTAACAGATGACTGCAATTTTACGATGACAGAATGAGTGTACTCCTAAGTATAGCGGGTGGGGTGAGGACATAAGTACCTCGGCTTCTACAGCTCCCCGCGAGGACACATAATCTACATTGTGTGACGCAGGCAATAAATCCCCATTGGCGTATAAATTTTGTAATTGTTAAATAACAACACGCTGATGATATAGGCCAGGTGTCTTAGATGCCAACATTTCAGTGGGAGTGACCAAATCTGGACATGTCTGATGTGAAAAAAGATAACAATGTTGAAATCTGACCTGGACATAAGTGGGACTTACAGTTACTATGATCTAGACAAACATCGCTGAATATTAAGTGATATGAACAACTATCATAGAGACGACATTGACAATTCACTGCAAACTAATTCCAATATTGCCCAAGGTACCGATGTGTTAAAACATGTGCTTTACTGGAATTTCCAGAAAGCGAAAATACTCAAAAGCAACACAAAGGCGTCTTAACAGATAAGTGAGTGAATCCAAAATCACCACAGCGAAAAATAGTTATTTACTTCTGCCCTTCATAGTGCAGATGGCTAAACGCGAAACGTTTCTTACCTTACACATACGTGTTCCGAATGTTCTATCCATCCTTACCAACAGGGTAGAGTTATACTCGATTGGAAAGCTAAGAAACGTGGAGTTAAGACATTCTGCGGTGCCTCTCTGTTAGAATTATTTTATGACAAATATATTAGAGGGTAAACTGCTTTTTTTCGTTAATGCAGTGAAGCAAAAACGCCTATTGAGCGCGAAAGGTTAGGCCATATTTCCCATGAAATAAGTTATTGAACTGAAAAAGAATTTTATGCAGTATTTACCGTAGACGTTTTGAGTATGGTTTTACAGACTTATATTCATTGTTGTCTTACAGCTTGATATCACGGATTACTCTGTGAAAAATTGTGGAGTAAAATACCGAGATTTAAACTGGACAGATTACCGGTTATTTTCAAAATTGTCTAACGATAAAGCCGGACAGAAGGTTAAGTGGCTTGGCAAGGTTAAACATGTCCAGAATCCTGGAAGCTGAAAAAGCTAAACCGTCTTAGTAAACAAAGCACACAGAGAAAACAGTGTCAACATTGTGTTAATACACATATTTTGTCTAGATATTGTCTGTGTGATTAGGTGAAAGAGGCTTATGTACAGGAGCAAGCTACAGGTGGAACCAGACTGCTGGTGGTGAGCCTCCTGATTCTAGGATAAACCATAAATTGGCCCATCTTTATTTTCTTATTTTGGTGTCGCCTATTGAAACTTATTTAGCTTAAGCAAAATATGCGTGCTTCTAGCCATATGCACACACACACATACAAAACAAATGAAACAGATCGACTGTTATTTTATAACCCAAATTTGTTCCATCAATGAAGTAGAAGCTATGAACGATCCACGTGAGCTGATTCACTTTCTTGAGTGTATGCCTGAATAACTCCACACCTTTATTCATTTTCTCCCCATTTGCAATGGAATTAAATACAATGCATATAAAAGATGATCAGCTTACAAAAAAGCCCCTTGTGCTCAAGGACAAAGCGTGGAGTAGTAAACCAGTTTTTACTGAAATTGTTTCACTCTGACTGCCTTTAAGAGCGAGCTATAATTGTCGAAGTATAGATGATGGCATTATCCTTAATTGTTCATCAAAGAATTCATGGTGACAATTAGCTTACGTCTGGACAACTTGAATTGACCTTTGACGTAACCACAGAGGGAGCGGGTTTGAGTGTTTGGTATAATCACCACCAGAGCAGGGCATAGCTGAGACACACCTGACGCCTCTCGTCAACTGTGAGCCAATTACAGAAAGGCCACACCGCAGGTGCTTTCGGTAAGCCATGACGTCATCAGCTATATAAGGCGAGACACTTTGTACCAAAGTCAGAAATCTCTTTCCCTAAGAACACCACAGCTATACATTCCCATACTATGGATTTTTCCTTACCATGTCGGTCCCACACGATAGTGGATTATTTCACGCCTTTACACGTGGCCGCTAACATATGGTACACTTTGGACATGGAGAAATGCCCGGAGCTGAAAGACTCTTTACATTACTAGCAGCCAGCTCTGGTAATGGCCTCATACAGTTCTCTCCCCTTTGGTTAACTAACCTAGAAATGACGTCATACCCTCATGATCTGGCTTTCAGTGAGAACCATGAGGAACTTCTTGATCTCATAGGTGTGTACATGACATTGATTCTGTGAAAATGTGTAAAACTATTCTATCCAAATATCAGGTTTCTGTTTTCTCTATTTATTCTAATTTTAAAAATCAGTACCAGTACGGTTTGCAAGTGTAGCATTCGAGACCGCAGACATCCGGGCACTTCACCCACTTGAGGCAAGCAGGCGACCAGGTGAAAGATAACATGAGAAGGGATAGGAAAATGAACAACACTGGACAATACTCTGAGAACTACGGTTGATAGTAACCAGAAATGACAGGATGTTTTACTACAGAACAATCTGTATGGCATGTGTAAGTTATGAACGTTAATGAAATCTAGTTTTGGACAAATGAGACGGTGAATCAGAGTTCTGCATTAACATTGGTGATATTTTAACAATGTTTTCACCGCTGTGTCTGTGCGAGCAAAACGTGTTGACCCGAGTGAAATCGCCACTGCCTGGATGTCCGCGATCTCGAATATGAGTAAACAATAATGGTGACGCAGTTATGTTAAATCCCCTCTCTTTTTATTGCAGACGCTTACGCCATTCATGACCTACAAGAAGAGGATTTGCATTTTGGATTCGTAGATTTAGCGCCGTCAAGTCTACAGAAGATGCTGGATACCACGGGGGTTGACCTGGAGAGTTCTTGGATTTGGATTCAGTAGTGATTCTGTTCTGTCTGCACCAGGTATGGGTGGCTCGGGCTTTGTCAACGAAACAGACGAGGAGTATGGACATCAGAGCATTCCTGAGGAGGCTGTCCACACTTGTCAGAAGACACCAAGGTGTAGTTTCATACGGACGACTAGGCGATCAAAGAGGAAGTGAAGAATGCCAGTCATACATGAGATAAACCCGCCTCACTGTTCAAGAGAAGAAAGTCAGTGATGAGAGCGTCCTATCTTTGGTGACTTGGTGACTTGACTTGTAGCTATTGCTGCAACACAAAAGGATACCATGTTCCATTCCACCTTTGCCAGTATCTTGGTTAGAATCGTGTGAGCGTTAGTGTTGAGCCAAGTGCCTTCTTTGCGCGATAAAAAATAACCAACTTGATTGGTTGCGACGCTTAAAAGTGCCCTGTATACGTTTCATTTAACATTTGTGTTTGCTACCGCCTTAATGCACCGAACATTAAACTGTAGTGCTGACTTCGTGCTCTCTTTACAATCTGTAAAGTTTTATAATTAAAACTATATTTTACAAAACTGATGCTTTACAGTTATTTCTATACCGCTATATAAGATAAATGTGAAATAACCAATTTCCGATGTATTTATGGATTAGATGTAATTAATGATATGTTCTTTAACCTTGTGTTTATAGCATGCGCTTTACAGTTAGAGCAGCGAATTTACAGTACTCACAGGAAGTTTTGTGCTTTTCTAAGCACTTACCTCACACAAAGGTGAAATCGAGATATGATGTCATTCAATTTGTCATTGAATTAAAACCAAGCTAAGCAGATTTAATCATTGATGAAAAATAGAAATTGTAATGTATTGTGTCACATGCAACCACGCTGTTCCAATACAGGATAAATTGAAAAGAAAAAAACTTTACTTCATCGGCAAATATACGGAATATCCTTGAAACAAATAAAGAGCGGACCAGTGTAGAACTGACGTCGTAAGAGCTTCTTCCCGGCTATAATCCTGTCGTTCAGGGGTAAATATAGTTTTCTACATCTTCACTTCCCACATGTTTGCCACTAAATGCTTAAATTAATGGTATCTTCGCATCTGATTTTGTTGGTAATATCTTAATTTTTCGCTGTCAGTCTTGAATCCTTAAATCTATACCCAATATTAGATGTATAACATCAAGTCAATATAGAGATAGACAATCCAATAAAATCTTTGCAGTCAAGGTCATTTGAGCATAAATTGTCTAATTAACAAGCAAGATTATTTCCACAACGTACAAGTTTCGATGTCCAAATTGTTTTGAAAGCACCGAAGCTTTACATTTCAGAGGCAATCTCCGTCCTTGTCCTCTTACATGCTTTAAATCTAAAAAACAAAAGCCCAGTGTTTTACTTCCAGTACTGTGATGTGTGAGGAGGCCTATATATAGTAGATAGTGTTACTGATGGGTATCCTTACATATACTTCCGCTCCCGTGTTCTTGCAGACGTATGCTGTGTTAGGGTTTCCGTTATGAGAGCGTCACCCTCTTTGTAAAGTGACGCCGGCATGGTATTATCAGTCAGATGATCAGGACGTGACGCTCTGTGGATTTGTATATTAATTAAACGGATTATAAATCATAGCCATCTAAAGGGCTCCGAAGTCATGTTTGTTTCACAACATTACCCTGGCTTAATTTCCTTCATCTCCGTTTCAGCGGATTGCGCAATATTTTTTCAGCCAAGACTTAATCTATAGATTATACGCGTATCCCCAAGTCTTTTGAACTATGTGTATAGCACTGTCAGATGAAGGAATGTAAAACGACAAAGCGCTCATTAGTTCAGAAGCGTTTGTAATTGATGTGATGTGGATATGGTGTAATAAATCAGACAGACACACAAAAACCGGGCTGTCCAACAATCCTGTTGTTAACACTTTTCCAGAAGAATCTGGGAGGGGAGGTGTTTGCTAATCCGACCCTCAACACCGCATGCCCGATGAGAATTATCCTCGCCTCATAACTCAACCGAAGTTCCCAGCCTCTTCTGCTATGTTGCGTAGACCATTAAAAGTAAAATATTAATGAGTTAGGGTTTTGAATAGAAAAAAAGCACACTTCAGACGAATCACCCTTGCAATTAATAGTCGGTGTTTGTTTTCCATGACATTGCAATTGTCTTTCTGTTTACCAATAACTTGGTTCAAAACCGACCCAGATCAATACAAATGAAGAAACAGAATTTAACCAGCTCTTTCATTACAACTGTTCATGTAGACCCCACGTTGATGTCCATAGTTTGAAAACGGTATTATAGGGGTGATATCGAGCCGTCGCTATGAATAAACCAACAGCACGTCTCTTTAATCCAAGATTGACGTTATACATTTTGTCATTTATGTTGTGGTAAAAATATTACCATATCCTTTACATGGATTAATTTTTATTACATGCCTCTAAGGCAGCGAAGACAACTGTCTAAAGTGCAATAAAATTGTATTCAGTGTTGATTGTCTGCCAATGCTGATATGGAAGTATTACATTCTTATGTCACATTTTGCGGTGTGAAGGAATGTGATAAGAAACACCCAGATCTAAATTGGTCACATTGTCACTTCTTTGAAAAAAAAACAACTAAAATAAAACCAATTATTAAGTGGCTTGGCGAGATTAATCGTGTTCAGGATCGCGGATGCCAAGCCGAACTGGCAACAAAGCATACAGAGAAAACAATTTCAACAAGTTATCAACAGACGCATATTGTATACAACTGGGCTTGGCTGAAAGAGGCTTATCTACTGCGGATGGAATCAAACCACACATGGTGAAGTTACCTCCCGTTGTGACGGTATTAACCTGTACAATGGAATGGGTAGGGTGTGTGCCTACTCCCCCTATACTTCATACCTGCGCTATACTTAGCGAAAACGTGTCGAGTCCGTATACTCATTGCAGCCTTCAAAAACTTTTCCGTCCCTTTCGGTATCACAATGTGCAGGACTTATCTTTCAGGTATCAAGCAATGCAAATGCAAAGTTTGGTAAGTTTCCATTTACAATGTATAACACGCCTACATTTGGTTTCAAGTCATCGTGTAACACAACCTATATTAACATCAAACGCCAAATATTATTTGGCAGCAAAAGCCGAATATTAAGACCATGTTATTGTTAGTATTATTGTTTCCCATTCTGTGATCAAAGTATCTTCATCACATTTTCCAGCTTACACCAACATGGGTGTGAATGATTTGTGGCAATGTACACTCGTTCAAGGGCTATCTATCTTTGTCAAATCGTATGTTGTCATTGGGATCCATCTGTATGTTTATCGTGACAGTCAGTTTGTATTTACTTACATTTAAACAGACTTGACATGATCACTAAAACAATCAATATACTGGTAAGACAAAACTGGATGGAGTCAGACTAGCACGGATGGTCTCGAGGGGTAGAAATAATCCTCACTCCCTAGCAGGGGTCCGAGCATAGGAAAAATTTACCTGACGCTTCACCACCACTTTTACATCATGTTTCTCAACGCCTTGAATAAACCAATGAACAAGAAGATAACACCGCAGGTGCTCCCTGTGAACCATAACGTCATCTGCTATATAAAGCCAGACGATTTGTTCCGAAGTCAGAAATCTCTTTCAACTTTGAACACCGATACCATGGACCTTCCCTTCTCCATTCGGTCCGTCACGACTGTGGATTGTTTCATCCCTTTGCATGTGGACACTAACATAGAGTACACTTTGGACAAAGAGAAATTTCCGGACCTAACTGACCCCTTACATCGTTGGGAGCCAGCTTTGGTGATGGTCTCATACAGTTCTCTTCCATTTGAAATTTCCTTGACCAACTCAGAAATGATGTTTTCATCACATGATTTGAAGTTGGATGAGGAACTCCTTGATCTCATAGGTAAGTAAAATCAATATAACAGATTCAGTACACTCAAGCCTAGAGTGTGTTGGATACCACAGGGGTTTACATGGAGAGTTCTTTGACATGCGGATTCAGAAACGATTCTGTTCTGTCTGCATCGGATATGGATGATTCTGGCTTTGTGAGTGAAACAGAGGAGGACTGTGATCAGCAGAGCATTCCCGAGGAGACCTCATTACTTGTCAGGAATCACCAATTTCTGGTGAATCTGGGAGATTCTGGGAGGACATAGGGAGATCAAAGAGGAAGCGAAGTGTGTCATTCACGTATGCGGATGCACAGAAGCCCGCCATAGTTTGCAAGAGAAGGAAGTTAGAAGTCAACGATGAGAGTGTTTAATCTTTGGTGTCGTGAAATAGGAGAGTGTAACTAATCATGTCAAGGGAAAATAGGGTGACAAAATTTTATTCAAATTTCTCTTGATTCTAATTATGGACGGTCTTGAACATGCGTTTTTGTTTTAAATGGGACACGTTTTTATTTGAATAAAATTGCTATGTAAAAGGTTTAACAAACATTCATTTATTTATATGCATATTATAACTTCGGACAGAGAATATGCTGTGTTATCTATCATTTTACGGCAGTGCATTTTGGTGCTATTAAAGTTGTTACTTTTTTCCAAAAAGTAAATCTTTGAAGTTGCTTGGTTTTCTAGAATGGGAATTTTGTTACACTATAGAAGATCGCTGGATTTAGTACATCATGTGTCCTTTTTTGGAGTGGTTAGAGCGCTCGCCTCTTGTGTTATGCAGCCGCCTGGTAATTTGTGTGACCACGTTGATTCCTTGTCTGCCTAATGCTTTGTACGCCCGTCTTGTGCTTTGTGCTTTGTGCTTCGGTATACATCCCTCTAGTGCTTTGTGCTTCCTCTTGCATCCATATAATGATTTGTGCGTCGGCCTGCATCTGTTTGGTGATTGGGCATTCACATGGTGCTTTCTGCGGCGTCCAGTGCTTTACAGTCTGTCTGCCGTGTGGTAAGAGCCCATTTCGTGGTTAGGAAGCAACTCTCGTTTCACATTCACTGTCAACATTATGTGCCACGGTACTGAGACAGAATGGAAAGGTCAATAATCTTTCTATTTGAAGCATTTCATGTTCGAAGTTCTTGCTGGCCTTTCTGTTGAGTATCTTTGTATAATCAGACTGAACATACGGATGTTTCATCAATTTCCGGCCATCACAATGCTGACCGTCGTTCTACAAGTGAAACATTGTTTTGTATAACGTAAAACACAAATCAAATAAATGAAGTGATATAACGAGAATAAATGTTGTCACTTTATATGCTAATATTTGTTTGCTAATTGTTACTAGCTTATAAAGTATATCTACGAGCCAGCCATGCAGAATGGCGAAACTCCGCGAGCCACATTTTAAGGTGGTCAAGCAGGGAACACACCGATGTCTTTAACAACAGAGCACTGTTCACAAGTACCCACTGAACTTACCCCAAAGAACAACGATGAAATGAGAACACCATGACCAAACAGGTTTATTGATGGACCAAGGCGCACGCACGGTGCATCAAGTCGCTGCTAACAAACTCAATTATCTATATTTCAATGAGGTATTCTTACATCATGTGATACATTTCATACAGAACATCACTCTCTATTCTGAATGGAACTGAAGTTAGAAAAGCAAAAACTTCGCCAAGGCCGTAACAACGAAACGCATTAAGCTATAGATGGGAGATATATAGATTACTGTGGAACGAATAACAGTGACAGTTTTACTTGCCACTTCTCTTTCCTTGTTCGGACTATGACAAAAGCAGTTATTGTGATTAAGGAAACGATTTGTATAATTGAAATTTTTGACTCCTGAATTAATTCCTCTACGTGTCAATTTTCCAAAAGTGTAATATATTTTTGACATTTTTCCTGTGGACACGTTCGAGACAATAGGTCTAATGCCCCTAAATGTCACTGAGCAATGTCAACGTTCGACTGAACATTGAACTCTGACAAGTTTGAAGACAAATCAGCATGTTGTTTCAGTTAATCTATTAAATGATTGGCACCATCTCTTGATGATTACTCAATGTATGATTAAACTGAACATTATCGGTAGAATAAAAACGAAACCTCAGAAAACACAGGTGGAATGTGGAAAACACATCCAGGATGCAGGACAAGCTGCCAACGATGTTATCGTTAACAGGACACTCTTACAGGAAGTATACAAATCTGTATTTTATTTTAATCGATTCGTGTTTAATTTTCCTAGTCTTTATTTTCCTGTTGATTAATACGTAGTGTATAACTGGCTTAGATATTGTCTTAGATATCGGTAAGGTTATTACATTAATCAAGTATGTAAAATAGCAGATAAACTGAACTTCAAAAGACAACAATGGAATAGGTATACTCAGCGGGGGAAGCTGTGGGACAAGGCGCTGTCGTAAATAGAAGAGCATTGTTGGGAAGTATTTATCAGGTTCAGAGGATTAACCAAAGAAACAAGCCATGTGTTGAACAAAGTCACCGCTAACATGGTTAATCATGTTGTGCTTGTATCAAGACGACAACTGTATTGTCATGGTGACCGTTCCCTTCAATGCACGCGTTGCCGACAGACATATATACATATAATTACACAAACTTCAAAATCTTAATTCAAAAGCAATAAACGTGCTAGGATAGCTGGGCGCCATGCACTTTTCTGTGTACTTATCTCAAGATACAAGATATGTCATTGAATTTAAATCAAGGGGATTAATTGTTGATGGAAATTAGGAAATGAAATGTATGATATGTCTTGCAAAAATACTGCACCGATGAAGGGAAAATCGAAGGGGAAAAAAGCGCCTAATCCACGCGTAAATACATTAAACATCCTTGAATTAAATTACGAACTGACCATATATAATATAGTGTGCTGACTGCTCCTGTCGTTAAGGGTTCGTATCCACGCTCCATGCTGACAGCATATTAAGTTGTAAGATTGTTTTGTACACCTATACGTACCATAGTTTTGTAAGTAAATTCTTACACTGGTATCTTTACATCTTATTTTGTCAAAATTGTTTATTATATATTTATACATACCCGGTAAAAAGTATATTTTAAACGAGGTCTTCTAGTATCCTTAATTTCTCCCATCTCCGTTTTAGCAGATGGCGCAATAATTTGTCAGGCTTAATCTGTAGATTATTCCCAAGTCTTTCGAACTATGTCTTTAGTATTATCATAAGGGTAAATGCAAAACGACAAAGATCTGATTGGCCAGAAGCCTTTGCAATTGATGTCATGTGGTGTAAAAATGATCCGACAGACCCAAACAGAACCGGCTGTCAAACAGTCCTGTTTGTATTGAATTGTAAACTACTTATGTTCCATTAAGAACGCCATAAACTGAACCATAATTAAGAAGTCCCTTGAATAATTTGCCGACTGCAGCACCTACAATCCATGCCGATAGAGCCCTCTGGGTGTTAACACTTTTCTAGAAGAATCTGGGAGGGGTGTGTTTACTGATCCGACCCCAAACAGGGCAGGCCCGGGGATAACTATCCTCGCCTGAAAGCTGAACAGGAATTCACAGCCTATTTTGTAAGGTAAAATGTTAATTTGGTGGACGTTATGGAGACTGGAGGCGACCCATAATTGCATAGTACATTGCATTTTTGTTTCTAAATTATATGGTTCAAAACCGACCCAAGCCAACACAAATGAAGGAATACCAGGCCCCAGTTACATGAGGAGCACTTAGCTAAGTATTCCCTTAACTGTCATGACAACGCATGTTGTACACATAGGAAGTACACATAGCCAAGTGCTACTTAGCACTAAGTAAGCTTCATGAAACCGAACCAAGGAAAACAAGCTCTTTGACAACTGTTCAAGCTGATGTCTTTACATAGTTTGAAAACGATACTATAGGATTGATATCGAACCGTCACTACGATTAAACCAACCGCCCACTTCTTCAATGCAGAATTGAAATCATCACTTTTGTGATTTGTATTTTGGTAAAAAGAAATTTATTATAGCCTTGATTCTATAATTTTTAACAATATTCAATTCAGTGTTGATTGTCATCATAGTACTTTCGATCACATCAAAGTCGACAGTGTTGTTTATTGTATGTCTCAATTTCATATGCCACATTTTGCGGTGTGAAAGATTATGATAAGAAATACTCACATCTGAATTGGTCACGTTGTCACTTCTTGGAAAAACACTAAAATAAAACCGAACAGGAGGTTAAGTGGCTTGGCGAGGGTAAACCTGTCCAGGATCACAGAAGCTAAACCGTATTGGTGAACAAAGCACACAAAGAAAACAATCTCAAACAGGCATCGATAGAGATTACATACAAGTGGGCTGAGGTGAATGTTGTTTATGTATAGGAAATAAACTGTTGATGTAACCAGGCTGCTCATGGGGAGAGTTACCACCCGTTGTGGCCAAATTGACCTTTACAATGGAATCTCTGTGCCTTACTTGGTGAAAACGTGCCGTAGTCTCATTCCAGCTTTTCAAAACTTCCTCCCCCCTCCCCCACTTACTCCTGTGACTAGCACAAGAGGATGTCGGTGTAGGTATAATCCCGACTCCTAGCAGGCGTCCCGGCACAGCTGAGAGTTACCTGACGCCTCACCTCCAATTTCACCCCATGTTTCCCACCACGTTGAATGAACCAATCACAGAAAGGTAACACGGCAGGTGCTCCCTGTAAGCCATGATGTCATCTGTATATAACTCGAGACGATTTGTTTCAAAGTCAGAAATCTCTTTGAACAGAACGCCACAACTTCATATACCGATACCATGGACTTTCCTCTACCTATTCGGTCCGTCACGACTGTGGATTGTTTCACACCTTTACACGTGGACACTAACATAGAGTATACTTTGGACATGGAGAAATTCCCGCAGCTAACCGACCCCTTACATCATTGGGAACCGGCTCTTGTGATGGACTCACACAGTTATCTGCTCTCTGATCTTTCCTTGACTAACCAAGAATTGACGTCATCCTCACAGGATCTAGCGTTGAACGAGAACCATGAAGAACTTCTTGATCTCTTAGGCATGTAATGAGCATCATTATGATGAAAATGTGAGAGCTCTTCAAATGCATAATTCATGTTATAACCATATGACCGTAGTTAAGATTTGACGCAACTCTGTAAAGTCTTTTTTTATTTCAATTACAGACACGTATGCAATTGGAGATCTACAAAAGCACGATTTGGATTTTGGATTCGTAGATTTAGCCCCGTCAAGCCTGCAGTATTCGTTGGATACCACAGGGATTTACCTGGAGAGTTCTTTGACATGTGGATTAAGTGGTGATTCTGTTCTGTCCGCACCAGATCTGGATGATTCTGGCTTTGTGAGTGAACCAGACGAGGATTGTGATCATCAGAGCATTCCTGAGGAGACTGCCATCACTAATCAGGAAGTACCAAGGCGTGGGTTTAGAGAGACCGCTACTCGAGACAAAAGGAAGAGAAGTGTGTTAGACATGTATGAGGAGACACAGAAACCTGCAACAGTGTGCAAGAGAAGGAGGATACAGGTCAGCAAAAAGACTGCCGAATCTGTGATGGTTTGACACCAGAAAATGTATAAGTGTTGGTTTGAATGAAACGGGCTGGTGACAGGAAACTGTCGCCAACTTTTATCAATATTCTCTTGATGGACAGTGCAGAACTGGCTCCTTGTTATGTCCGGAAATCAGACTCAGTTAAAGAGGACTTTCGTTGACAACTGTTAATGATCAAGTGCTATGTTTGATCAAGATATATATATATATATATACTATTTGTAGTATACTACTCGTTGCATATTATATTTTTATGTTATTTCTGTTTTACAAAAATATTACCATATGCTAGCCATTTTAACTCTGGTGCTGATTTTGTATCCCATTATGCACTGGGACTTTGTTATTAAAATAATTACCTTTTTCAAAAAATGCTTTTTTCAACTTATTTAGTAGTGTTAACATCGGAGAAGAACTAATTACATCAGATCATGTGATGAGTGTCGTTGGAGTGTGGATGTGGGAACTACATGCCTCGCGATTAGAAGGTTTGTCTTGTGGTCAGATCATCTGCTATTCTGTTGAAACAGCTCAAGTTGTAGCAAACTCCAATAGTTTGATCATACAGGCCTCCTAGCAGTTTTCCCACATAAAGAGTGCAAAAAAAAAATGATGAAAACCATGACCAGTTCGCCCTATATAAAAGCGAAAAGGTGTGTCAAGACATACGGATACATTTATTTTCGTCTATATCTCAAGACAAAGTGGTTCTAAATATACATGACTGTCATGATGGTTTCACAGTTTTACGGTAACAATTCTAATTCCGTTCTTGTACGAAAAATACTACTTTACAAAACGACAAATAGACAAATACACAATTTATAAACCGTTTGAAATGTCAGGAACTCGGGAATATGAAGCAAAAAAGCGACATATCGCATACATGTTTCCATTATTTTAAGTATTTACTGATAAAATATTTATTAGATGTTTATTTTCGATAGATCACAAGGCAGTTTCCATTGCGTGGAAAAGCATTTTGGAACCTCTCACCATTCAAACAAATTTATTCAAATTGCCTTTAATGTGAAACACCGCGCCGATATTTAAGCAGTATTCCTATAAGAAAAACGTTCACCTGTACAAAAAATATTTCGGGAGAAAATAAACCCAGAATGGAGAGAACAGAGCTTGTTTGAGTCCTTTTGACAGGCTATTTCTTACTCAATAATTTGACCACATCAGTATTCTCTCAGCGTTAGATGGACTAGTGTAAAAATCACTTTGTTTATTTCCTTTGTCATCAGAAGGGCTCAAAGCTTGTTTGTCTCGAGATTCACTGGAGCACACATGCATTCCTCCAAGTTGACATTCTCCGCTTGTAATGATTGTCAAAAGTGCCTTTGACAACTAACTAAGATGTATGGCTAAAACATATTTCTTTGTCTACGTCCTTGATTAAATCAGAAGTGTTGGGTAACTAATATCATGTGGGTCTCTTGTATTAATTATCTGACACATACACAAAGGACCACCGTGTCATTGCGTCTAATCCTCATTCTCTTCGTCTATACAGTAGACTGTCAAGAACGCTATAAACAAAACCATCAACAGAGCCCCATGTCAGTTTTATGTAAAAAAATTATTTCGCCAACAAAAACACGTATAGTCCAAGATAACAGATCCATTTCGGTATTCACATAGGGGGCGTGTTCATGTGTGTGTCTGTGAATCAGAGTGGTTATAGAGAATATCAATTCCAGCTCAACACGATCCGCAGCATTTTGAACTCATGATCAAAGAATCACCATTCCCACATAAGGTTACTAGATACGTGCGTTCAATAAACCGTTAACTGACATAAAACACTTCAGGATTTCATGTTGAGCCAGGGTGACACCAGGATGTTGGGTTGGAAGCCAGAGAAACACGAACTTTCCCATGCCGATTCAGTTCTTGGAGACCGTTGATTGCTTGTATTTTACACCTTACCACGCAAGTGGATGCAAACAGAAAATGTACTTTAGAAATGCAGGAATTGTGACCATTTCATTCTTTTTTCAAGATTAAGTGTCAACAAAAAGTTTTAAACCAAACTGTGTCTGTCCTCCATTCCTCGGAGTTTGCTAAATACCAGAGTAGACTTGGACAGTTTTGGTTCAAGAAAAATATGAGTTGCTTAAAATTGAGTATAATGAATAACTATTTGTGAGGAAGATAAAGCTGAAGTACTCAGGGGAACAGTCTGGGATGCATTCATGAGACTGCTCATAAAACTTCTCCTGATGATAACAAAACAAAGCACTAAAACATTGAGTAAAAACATTGAGTCAGAGTGAGTGATGTTTCACCAAGTTACACTAGTCATGTATTACCTTAAACTTTTTATTAGAACGGGGTTTCATGTTGAGCCAACACTCCTCATTAGCCATGCAATGCTATTTATTGCAGTTAGTGCCGTGAACGCTTTTAAAGGGGACATTCAATCAAAACTCATTGTTTTCTTTCATGTGTAACAGTGCAATTTTCATGCTTATTTCGAAATGTGTGGGGTTATTTTTAGCATTTAAAGTTATGGAGATTTGTTACTGAGCTATTTCATTTGCATATAATTTTCTCATTCTTTTAAATTTATTAAATTCTTTAAAATTCTTTTAAAACTTTTAAATCTCTGATGTAGAACCTTGAGTGTTTCGCAGCTGTTTAACTTGTACAACGTAACTTATAATTTGCTCTAACTTGTACCAGGGTTGAATACTGATCAGTTTGAAGTGAGTTCTTAAAACCAACCCTATTCACTTTTAAAAGCATAAACTTTCCTTTAGTGACGATCGAATGCTACTATTAAAGTGACAACCATTATAAAGAAATTAACTGGAAGCTTATTGTCTCTTTATATGGCCAACACCAAAGATTACCTCTTCGCCTGAATGAATTACGTGAATGGGGTGTAGTTAACAGATGACTGCAATTTTACGATGACAGAATGAGTGTACTCCTAAGTATAGCGGGTGGGGTGAGGACATAAGTACCTCGGCTTCTACAGCTCCCCGCGAAGACACATAATCTACATTGTGTGACGCAGGCAATAAATCCCCATTGGCGTATAAATTTTGTAATTGTTAAATAACAACACGCTGATGATATAGGCCAGGTGTCTTAGATGCCAACATTTCAGTGGGAGTGACCAAATCTGGACATGTCTGATGTGAAAAAAGATAACAATGTTGAAATCTGACCTGGACATAAGTGGCCCTTACAGTTATTATGATCTAGACAAACATCGCTGAGTATTAAGTGATATGAACAACTATCATAGAGACGACATTGACAATTCACTGCAAACTAATTCCAATATTGCCCAAGGTACCGATGTGTTAAAACATGTGCTTTACTGGAATTTCCAGAAAGCGAAAATACTCAAAAGCAACACAAAGGCGTCTTAACAGATAAGTGAGTGAATCCAAAATCACCACAGCGAAAAAAAGTTATTTACTTCTGTCCTTCATAGTGCAGATGGCTAAACGCGAAACGTTTCTTACATTACACATACGTGTTCCCAATGTTCTATCCATCCTTACCAATAGGGTAGAGTTATACTCGATTGGAAAGCTAAGAAACGTGGAGTTAAGACATTCTGCGGTGCCTCTCTGTTAGAATTATTTTGTGACAAATATCTTAGAGGGTAAACTGCTTTTTTTCGTTAATGCAGTGAAGTAAAAACGCCTATTGAGCGCGAAAGGTTAGGCCATATTTCCCATGAAATAAGTTATTGAACTGAAAAAGAATTTTATGCAGTATTTACCGTAGACGTTTTGAGTATGGTTTTACAGACTTATATTCATTGTTGTCTTACAGCTTGATATCACGGATTACTCTGTGAAAAATTGCGGAGTAAAATACCGAGATTTAAACTGGACAGATTACCGGTTATTTTCAAAATTGTCTAACGATAAAGCCGGACAGAAGGTTAAGTGGCTTGGCGAGGTTAAACATGTCCAGAATCCTGGAAGCTAAAAAAGCTAAACCGTCTTAGTAAACAAAGCACACAGAGAAAACAGTGTCAACATTGTGTTAATAGACATATTTTGTCTAGATATTGTCTGTGTGATTAGGTGAAAGAGGCTTATGTACAGGAGCAAGCTACAGGTGGAACCAGACTGCTGGGTGGTGAGCCTCCTGATTCTTTATTTTCTTATTTTGGTGTCGCGTATTGAAACTTATTTAGCTTAAGCACAATATGCGTGCTTCTAGCCATATGCACACACACACATACAAAACAAATGAAACAGATCGACTGTTATTTTATAACCCAAATTTGTTCCATCAATGAAGTAGAAGCTATGAACGATCCACGTGAGCTGATTCACTTTCTTGAGTGTATGCCTGAATAACTCCACACCTTTATTCATTTTCTCCCCATTTGCAATGGAATTAAATACAATGCATATAAAAGATGATCAGCTTACAAAACAGCCCCTTGTGCTCAAGGACAAAGCGTGAAGTAGTAAACCAGTTTTTAATGAAATTGTTTCACTCTGGCTGCTTTTAAGAACTAGCTATAATTGTCGAACTATAGATGATGGCATTATCGTTAATTGTTCATCAAAGAATTCATGGTGACAATTATCTTACGTCTGGACAACTTGAATTGACCTTTGACGTAACCACACAGGGAGCGGGTTTGAGTGTTTGGTATAATCACCACCAGAGCAGGGCATAGCTGAGACACACCTGACGCCTCTCGTCAACTGTGAGCCAATTACAGAAAGGCCACACTGCAGGTGCTTTCTGTAAGCCATGACATCATCAGCTATATAAAGCGAGACACTTTGTACCAAAGTCAGAAATCTCTTTCCCTAAGAACACCACAGCTATACATTCCCATACTATGGATTTTTCCTTACCCTGTCGGTCCCACACGGCAGTGGATTATTTCACGCCTTTACACGTGGCCGCTAACATATAGTACACTTTGGACATGGAGAAATGCCCCGAGCTGAAAGACTCTTTACATCACTGGCAGCCAGCTCTGGTAATGGGCTCATACAGTTCTCTCCCCTTTGCTTAACTAACCCAGAAATGACGTCATACCCTCATGATCTGGCTTTCAGTGAGAACCATGAGGAACTTCTTGATCTCATAGGTGTGTACATGACATTGATTCTGTGAAAATGTGTAAAACTATTCTATCCAAATGTCAGGTTTCTGTTTTCTCTATTTATTCTAATTTTAAAAATGAGTACCGGTACGGTTTGCAAGTGTAGCATTCGAGACCGCAGACATCCGGGCACTTCACCCACTTGAGGCAAGCAGGCGACCAGGTGACAGATAACATGAGAAGGGATAAGAAAATGAACAACACTGGACAATACTCTGAGAACTACGGTTGATAGTAACCAGAAATTACAGGATGTTCTACTACAGAACAATCTGTATGTCATGTGTAAGTTATGAACGTTAATGAAATCTAGTTTTGGACAAATGAGACGGTGAATCAGAGTTCTGCATTAACATCCATGATATTTTAACAATGTTTTCACCGCTGTGTCTGTGCGAGCAAAACGTGTTGGCCCGAGTAAAACCGCCACTGCCTGGATGTCCGCGATGTCGAATATGAGTAAACAATAATGGTGACGCAGTTATGTTATATCCCCTCTCTTTTTATTGCAGACGCTTATGCCATTCATGACCTACAAGAAGAGGATTTTCATTTTGGATTCGTAGATTTAGCGCCGTCAAGTCTACAGAAGATGCTGGATACCACGGGGGTTGACCTGGAGAGTTCTTTGACGTTTGGATTCAGTAGTGATTCTGTTCTGTCTGCACCAGGTATGGGTGGCTCGGGCTTTGTCAACGAAACAGACGAGGAGTATGGACATCAGAGCATTCCTGAGGAGGCTGTCCACATTTGTCAGAAGACACCAAGGTGTAGTTTCATACGGACGACTAGGCGATCAAAGAGGAAGTGAAGAATGCCAGTCATACATGAGATAAACCCGCCTCACTGTTCAAGAGAAGAAAGTCAGTGATGAGAGCGTCCTATCTTTGGTGACTTGGTGACTTGACTTGTAGCTATTGCTGCAACACAAAAGGATACCATGTTCCATTCCACCTTTGCCAGTATCTTGGTTAGAATCGTGTGAGCGTTAGTGTTGAGCCAAGTGCCTTCTTTGCGCGATAAAAAATAACCAACTTGATTGGTTGCGATGCTTAAAAGTGCCCTGTATACGTTTTATTTAACATTTGTGCTTGCTACCGCCTTACACATCGTATCTTAATGCACCGAACATTAAACTGTAGTGCTGACTTCGTGCTCTCTTTACAATCTGCAAAGTTTTATAATTAAAACTATATTTTACAAAACTGATGCTTTACAGTTATTTCTATACCGCTATATAAGATAAATGTGAAATAACCAATTGCCGGTGTATTTATGGATTAGATGTAACTAATCATATGTTCTTCAACCTTGTGTTTATAGCATGCGCTTTACAGTTAGAGCAGCGAATTTACAGTACTCACATGAAGTTTTGTGTTCGGTCTGCTCTTTTCAGCCCATATGTCTGTTATTTTACGGAAGACGGATACGTCCACTCGCCTCACCGGATGTATGAAAAATGTTAGTTACTTTAGGATCTGTGTTAGGTGTTACTATTTTACCTCGTGCAAATCATTCCACTGACAGGTTCTCCTCGTAATTTTATCTGCCTGATCTCTGTTACCTTTATTTTGCATGGCAGTCTTGCAGTTACGCTGAAAAACAAACACTTACTCCACTGTATTTAATAAACTTGGTTTAGAGGAAATTGCCGATTGAGTTACAAATGCTATTACTTGATGTCGTGGTAAATATCTGTAATAACCATGTATCTGACTGACAAGCGAAGAATTTGCCTATCAAGCATTTTGTTCTGTCTATCATAATAGCACCCCACCCCCACCCCACCTTTTCTCTCTTCAATCACCCAAATCGTTATCAAAAAGTATCTGAACTGTTAAAAGGTGTAACCCACTTTCAAGCTGACAAAGGTATCTAGGTCGATAGCCACTCCATGAATCCGAGCCTTTGCATAGCCCATGAAACGAAACTTAGGCACTTAAACTCTATGTTGAGGATTAGCCCCCTTCCCACCACCACCAACTGCCTCCAGTTGTTGTGAGTGCAAGAAGTGCTATATAGAGAGGAGTTCTGACAGCATATGCCCTTCAGACAGCTTCCCCGCTGTGTTAACCCCTACACAAAGCACATGGTCCTTAAATTACTGTAACAATGACTACAGTAGTCTGTAATAATACAAACATCTGGCTGCCGAATCCCCAGTATGATGTCCATCTAGCTTATTAGGGTTAGCTCACCCGCAGTGTTGAAGACTACATCCAGATCAATTGGTTAAGCGTCAGTTAATTCCAGTCATTCAGACGAAGAGGAAGTGACACTTAAATGCTCTTGGCTGATCATACAACAATAATTTTTCCATGTTTTACTTTCTTTGTTCATGGGTTTCAACGCCATTGTTAAATTACTGTTTCGAAAAGGCTTTCTCCACATTAAATTAAATAAGACTGTGGCGGAAATATCCTGTGAATACTAGTTAAGTAACATGAATATATCGTGGGCTTCGCCCTTTTTTCATCAAACCATAATGCTGGTCGCCGCCGCATAAGTAAAATATTCTTGAGTACGTGAAACATCACTCAAATAATAATAAAAAATAATAATAATGGTTAGCCCAGTACGTAGGACGCAAGCTGTCGTGCGTTGTGAATACCCAGCCAATCATCATCGTTCCATGCACACCATAAAGCAATCTTTGTAGTCTCAATGGTTCTCACTCAGGCAACACTTTTAAGTAAATTGTTCATGTTAAACAGAGAGGATGTCAGACTTTGGCCAACTGAGGCACCTGCTGACAGACGAACCTGAGATATGCTAGGGCAGAGAGAGCCACGTACAAAGCTGCTTGTCGAGGTTACAAATGTGCCTACATTCATATTTTTGATACCCATGAAAGAACCAGCTTTGTAGACGAATCCCATGCATAGTTTGAAAAGAGCTAGGTGGTTTCAGAGAATGCCTGTTCTCAATGAACTGAAATAAAACTCCATAAGAATTGAAATGAGTATTAATTTGTAGTCATTGTTACAACTTGAGACTGACTTTTTGTTATATATTCGTTTCATCAAATGACATCGGAGAATTTCATTCAAACGTCCTTGTACTTGCAGGTGAGATGATGGAGAACAATAGCGAAAATATGTATTGGTCATAAACTACCCTATCACTTTACGCCAAACCCGCTGGATTCCAGCAGGTTCCGTGAACTCTGGGGCTTGAAACATCACGAAATCCCAGATTCAAAGAGGCATCTTTAATATGCCATTTATTTCGCTAGTCGGTAGTCATAATACATTCATAACAGGACGTGCAGCCTATTCGGCCATGAGCCTAGGTCACAAGTGTCTGTTTATATCAGCATCTGCAGTCACCTCCATGCAACACATCTCCATTTCTTTTGATGGAGAGAATAGGCCTATGATAGATACACCGAGTCTGTTGATCAGCTGTCAGTTCTAATGGGGAACTCGTGAAACCCCTTGCCGCCCTTAACAAAGCGAACAAAGCCATGTACTCATTTGTTGTTCCCTGTAGTTCATAACGCTTTTCGGTGCATGTGTGCTCATAAATGAATAAATGACACATTATTACACTCAGATCGCTAATTAACGACATTAAATCATGAAATCATAGGCAGTACACTCCTGGCACTCCTGGAAACAATGCGCTTGAACTGAGGTAGAGACCAACCTGGGTTTCATAATGCATCATGTGTATACTGACATCACAGAGGAATCCCTGTAGTGTTTCCTGCTTTCATGCTGAAGTCAACATGCCTCGTCAAACCCACCTGCTAAAGTCGGTGCCAGTATAATGCGTGGACAATTCTCAAGGACTTCAGACTAGTATAGAACTAACCCATCCCCACTCCCCCCAAATCAATTTTTTTTCATAAAAGGGTTACCACAGAGATGAGTGTCTCAGCTTGGATAATAAGATATTAGTTCCGTTCTCTTTTTTTGTACTAACAGTTAATGGCATTTCGACAATTGCAGAGAAATGACACAAGACGGATAGAAGTATTTGACACGCTATTTCTTCGTGTAGCGTTCAGATAATTGTTGCAGTTAACTCGAATATCAGCATAATCAATTAATTACACCTCTAACGCAGTGAACTATTCGTTCCTTGCTATTTATAATATTTGTGAGTGCCACACATCTGACGAAAAGGACAGGTGAATAGAGAAATACATGTACTTTATCGATAAGTGTTGACTGACGCAATACTGCTGAAATCGGCAACCAAGGACGACAGAGAACATTAAGGCCTGTATGTCAATTAAATGAAGACCAGATCTGATCACTTTAAGCAATTGCCCGCATGTTTCTGTTAGATGATCCAGATAATGGACAACAGAATTGAGCTCCACGATTTGTGCACCTGGTTGGTTAATATCCTCGGGTCCGACATTTTGTAAGGACTGATGCATTCTCACAATGGAATCTTCACCACTGAAACACTCACGCTTCTCCTTTCTTGTGGAAAGCATGAATCAAATGTATGCTCCTTACATCACGAACCTTTTTGGAAGCAATGAAATTTGTTATACATGTACACGTATTTTGTAAGCAGAAATTATCCAATGGATATTCCTTGGACTTTCATGTAATACACTGATTTTATGTATTTTACTCGTAAAAGCATGGGAATTGAGTTTAAATGCTTTAGCAGTTAATGAGCATGTTCAGCTCTTTTGTTTGTAACTTATAAATCAAAAATGCTTATCATAAAGCTTTCAACAGTTGTGTCCCCAAATATAAACTTTGGTTGCTGGTCGTTATAATTATAATTTAAGGTATATTCTTGAATTTTTTGGACAAAAAAATCTTCCATTTAATGGCACGGGAAAAAGGATTCCATGAACAAAAGTAGGCCTGGGTCCGATCCAACATAGTGCTCACCGCCGTCGTCTAAATGAAATACATGTATTCTTAATTGAGTAGGGCTTAAAACACAAATCAGTCAAGTAAATAAATAAACAAAAGCAGGCCCTGTGATGATAATCCCGAGTGCAGATGGAAACATTTGGCTAAATTTTCATTTTAATACTAATAATTGTCAATGACATTCGCTGCAAATTTGAGTGTTTGAGGCCAGTTCTACCTGATAATATCAAAAATTAACACATAATCTAACTTAAGCCTGCAGATTGCTTCATAATTTCTGGCCTGCAATATTTTGGCTGTAGGGTTTATTTTAAACAATGCTGCACCAAATATGCACTTGATCACACGATTGCAGACTTTCATCACAAATAAATGATTTCATATGTAACACTTTGAACTGTCTACGAGGACCACACAACATCGTCTACATTTTGATCTCTACAAAACATTTATCTTTATCACCATGGTACCCCTAATTGTTCTTCACGTATAAAAGATGACACCTGAATATTACATTTTAATTGTATATTCTGTTCACAATGACACCTGATGTATTGGAGATTTATATTCAACGATGTGACATGCCCAAGCCCTTATCCTGTCAGTATGGAGTTACATGTATTAACAAATTATCATAATTGATCTGTAAAGGTATTAGCCAGTACGTAACGACAGCGGCTGATTATGGAGTAGAAAGGGTTGATAGATTCCTGCGGACAGCTGCACAACGGACTTTGTTTCCCCACCAACAGGTGTTCTGTGTTCTTGCTGACCCGTTGGCACGCCCAGTGAAGAAACAACATGACATGTTACGCCTTTGTATTTTCGCTATGTATGCTTAGAGAAAAAATTTGACATTCTTCCTCGTTAAATGAGTCAAAACAGGCAAACCAGATGGTAAATGCCATTTTAATCTGCCAAGTCAGATATACCATACGCATACATGTATAAGCACGCTTCGCAATGATTTTGTCCGAAATCTTAGTGTTTCATACTTTATAATTCAACATTATGAACTAAATACATGTTGTATATCATATTTTGATTTTACTCGTACAAATTCCAAACAAAACAAACAATTTCGATTGATCGACAAGTATACAGTACCCTCAATGATCATCCAGAGAAAACAATATTGAAAGGGAGAAAGCATTTGATTTGCACACACCTCGCCCAATTAGCAACTTTAGAAACTCTTTATTTTGTATTTTATCAGTCTTCAAGATGAACACTTTTACAGAACAATCTAAAATCAAGGTGTAAGCTCAAATTCAATCTGGGAGTAATGGAAAAGTCTATATACAGCTTCATGATCCTGGGTCCAATTACAACAGTAGTATAGGCATTAGGGGTTCTGGCTCACCTGGTGCCTGGACCCTCCCCACAGGCCTGGAGGGCCGCCCTAGCTCAAGACAAGCTCAAGCCAAGCTCAAGCCATATGGTGTCCAGGTACGCAACTTTTGTTAATTATCCTTGTAGACAAGCGGGCGTACGCAACTTTTTGTCTATTATCTATGTGCGTGAACGGGCGTTTACATTCAGAGATAATTGCCACAGGCCGACCGACTCTCTGTTAAAGGCCGGGCTTGCAGCTAGAAGCACTCACAATGGCCATTTTTATGTATGCAAAAACAGCCTCTTATAGATTAAGAGCCATGTGCAGTAAATATAACCCAGAGTTCGCATGCTTCCGGGTATATAGATATAAATCTACGATGTAAAAATATCTTGCGTGGGAGTCACTTAACCTAATAACTGGCGGGACAAGCCACTTTATATTGATACAGTAAGTTATATACTGCATCACATAAGAGGTAGTGTACAGCTTTTTCAGGTTTTCTTAGGTTTTCTTAGGCGTGACAAGTTTTGTGTACGGGACAAGTTTTGTGAGCCGCGGCAAAGCACATAAAATTCAAACCCTAGAACTCCGGTGAGGGAGTTCTAGGGTTTGAATTTTGTTTATTTCAATGAATCAGCTTTCTCACTCTAGGCCTGGGTTACCCGACTCAGTTAGATTATTTATTTTATCGCTGAGTCTGGTCATTTCGTATGTCTGGTCTTGTATAGCGTTGTAAAGTTTGTGTACAATATTGGATATGGGCGATGGACATATCTTATCGCCAATTTGCGAGTAATACTACAAGTATATCGAACTCCGGTATCCCACCTCTCTGTCGAGAAGTTCAATTGGCGGACACTTTTTTAGTGAAAGATGCACGAGCTTCGTCCAGCCCCGGCTGCACTAACTTGTCTCTCTTTTTCTTATCCACTGAAATCGAGATATGTGCTGTACCGACTCGAATCTGTTGTTTCATTTCTTGGTATTTTTCGACTTCACCGAGTATTAATCGAAACTCGGTATCCGAAATCTTACCGTCAATCAGCGCTGTAGAGACGTGGTCGGTAATTTAATTTAAGCTTACTCTCAGCCAGTAAGCGAATTTCATTGTGTTTCTTACCTTTGACGGACAGTCGCCGGCTTAGAAACTTACCCACCCCACTTAGAAGACCGCAGGCTAAGGCCACGCCTTCCATGCTTATAGCTATAGGCGCCGCAATTATCGTGGACAACACTCCGACACCTGCAACGCCCAGAAACATACTTCCCGTGACTATCAATACCATCAACTTCGTTGACTGCCCTGTGGTAGTTTTTTGTATAGAGGGGCTCTGGCATCTCTCTTGTCTTCTAACTCTTTTTTCAGAGTGCTAATATGTTGTAATGTATAAATGTGCGGATCTTAAGTCCGTAGGGGGGCAGTCGTTAGAACGTTTAATTCTAAATCCGATATGGGTTTTACACTTAATCTTAACCGTTTCAACTGAACGCCATGCTCTAGATTTATGTGGTTGAACCGTACCGCTTGCGGCGCAGCAGCCACGACATTATCTAACGTCGTCTCAATCCTCTCGGAAGTATTTTTACAACGATAGTTAAGCCTTTACCGACATGCTCTTTCAGCCACCCGATCTTCAAGCCAGGAAGGATGTGGAAGGGCTTGTCTGGATTATGACCCAATGTAATATCCAGAATGATTATGGTACCGGTGAAACCTCGCCAGTGGGAAATGATGTGTTGATATCCAGGTAAGATGTTATATCTGGACCCTACTCATATGGGTAAACAGCCATGCCATGAGCAGTTCACGTCTCTGTTGGCTTGGTTCATACCGCGCTGTGATCTGGAACGCCTTTGATTCGTTAGCTGCTAGCAGCTTATCGAGAGATGTCAGCAAGAACTGGGCGCTGTCGATGAAGCGGAGCTGCACCAGAGAGAAGGAGATGTATTTCTCGGTGTTGTTGGGATAGAAGATATACGACACTCTACCTTCGAGATCGAATGCATGAGCAGATGAGAGTCGTAGCCCCGCAGGTTGTGGAAGACCACTGAGCTGGTGGTGGTTTTCGGGTTTAGCCGCAGCTTTAGGTTGCAGGCGTTGTGTGCAGCATCCCTGCATTTTCCGGTGATGTGGCAGTGGTCGCTGACAGAATCCCGTTGCCCTGCAATTACAAGTGTCTTTTCACAGACATGGCAGATTGAAGAACTGTTGCATGCTGGCCAGTCCTCTCGGGTCATTGCTATGGCTTTCGGGTTAGCTAGCACCATCTTGATCTTTCGCTCCTCTTCTTGGAGAGCTGGTAAGAAGTGCTTTGCAGCATTGTATTCACAGCAATCTGGTCGATACCACGGCATTCAGATTTGTGGGCTTCCAGGAGGTCTGCTCGGGAATAGCCATGGGGGCATCGCTCGCAGAAGTGCATGCTCTTCCGGGGCTTGCTCTGGTAATAGAGTAGGCAGTTGAGGTCTTTGATCCAGGTGTAGTGGACTTTCCCAGCCTTCTCAATCAACACTAAATTGATAAGGAGCGTGCCTGCCGGCTGCTTACTTAGGCTGTGGAAGATAACCCCCTTTTCCGAACCGAATGCATAGATGGCTAGGATGTTATTTTTCTCAACATTCGGGATCTGGGAGATGGGAGTTGGGGAAACGATCCCTTCAAAGTTTAAGCCATCCTTAGTTGGGTATTTTGTGAGTCTGTCCACATTATCTTCAGCTGGGGACAAGGCAGACCGAAGAGCCCAACGGTGGCAGTGGTCATCCTTGTTCTTCACGTTCACAACTGCCTTCTTACTCCTCACAGCTGCTGGAAGTGGGATGTAAGATCCACCTCTTAGCGGCTGGTATCGAGCGATGTCCAGCCATAGAGCTTCCACTCGATCGACGATCTATCCTGACCCTCTCTGCGTCCACTTTTCAAGAGTCTCCAGGATGTGAGGGAAAGCCTTGTCTAGTGCCTCGCTGATCTCATCAGCCTGTAGAACAGCCTCCTGCTTGTGGCGGAGCACAAGATTCCTGTATTCCTCACCACCGTCAGGCCTGTTCTTTCGGAGCTGGACCTTGACAGCGAGTTGAAACTTTACACCTCTCAGGTCTCGGAGTTCTTTTACAAGCTTTTCTTGGATCTGGGAGCGCACCTCTTCAAGGAAAGCTCTAGGGTCTGCACCTTGAGGATGCCCTTCGGGTACAGTAGTCTGCCAGCTATGGAGATACCTTCCGATTGCGGGGGGGGGGGGGGGCCTGGAATGTGGGCTCAACTGCCTTAGCACCGTCACACAGCTTTAGAACCTCCTCCTGGTAGTCCTTGGAGGTTCGGCAAGTTTTTGGGACGGGGTCAAATTCTCCCTGAGTGGCCTTCCTCCTCGTACCCCTCTTCTTGCGTGGTGGAGGAAGAGGTCGATTCCCTGGTTGTAAGGGCTTTAGAAGGCGATCCTTGACTGCCTCAGGGATGGCTCCTCCAGGATGCATATGTGGTAGGCGCACGTTCCTTTAAATGGGAATTCGTGTCGCGACGATCAGTCGAAAAGGGAATTGAGGGCTTACAGCCCTACGAACGCAGACACTTTCTTTGCCCAAGCGGACAGACGTTGGAGCTCGTCCATAACAGCGGAATGGACACAACTTTCCCGGCTTCGGCTCTAAAAATATATCACTGGAACATGTCTTTCTTATGGATATACAACTTCTTGGTTTATTATCACGACGTTTCGATGTAGATACTAACATCGTTATCAAGTGAGTGAAAAAAATATATGTTTGAGCCCGGTCGTCCCCGCAAGGCCCGCATAGGTGTGCCTCTGACTGTGTCCCGATGGGTCGGGGTGTCAGGATGGGGGAGTTAATGCGCATACGCGCAAGATGGATCCTGCAGAAATCGCCAAGGCAGCTTTTTTGCAGTGTTCTGGGGAGCCGAAGAAGAGCCATTCACAATTACGCTGTCCTTTCATGATCACTGGTATACCATATCCACAGTTTTCTCTAATTGGAGAGTCATTTTGTCTAAGATTCGGCTGTCTACTAGACACCGTAGTTGGTGGCGACCGCGAGCGCGTTTTCAATCCGGCTGCGGCGTCGCGCACCAGTCGGATCTACGATGATCTCGCCTGCGATCACATCGTAATCGTGAGTCCTCCTACGAAGCAGGCATATGATTCTCTGAACGCGCTCGCGCATGGTGGTTGGAATGGTGACACCGTATTCTTCAAGCGTCAACTCATTATCGAAGATCGCCTACAAGAGGTCGGCGCAGTCGGCCCGCGCGGTCTCTAGCCACCGGGTATAGAGATAATCGTCGGGCCGTAGGGTGGCTTCCGGATAGAAGAGGTGGAAGGTCTCAGTCGATGCCATCTTTTCTTTTCGGCATCGAGCTATGCTGTGTTTCTGTTAGGTCTCTAACAGAGAGTCGGTAGGCCTATAGCAATTATCTCTGAATGTGAACGCCCGTTCGCGTACATAGATAATTGACAAAAAGTTGTGTATGAGAACACCCGTTTATCTACATGGATAATTAGCAAAAAGTTGTGTACCGGGACACCATATGGCTTGAGATTGGCTTGACTTTGAATTGGGGGCCCTCCAGGCCGGTGGGGGAGGGCCCCGGCACCATGTGAGCCAGAACCCCCATTGTTTGTACTACTACAAGACTTATGTCATCAGTTTTCTTTGAAGAAATAGATCACGAAATATGCACTGTCAGCACACAAATGTATGGTTTGAGTACAAATTATTATCACAAATAAATGACTGCATTATTTATACTTGTAACTATCTACGATGAGCACACGTCATTGTCTAGATTTTCACTTTTATGACAGCACCTCAGCAAACTGGCTCACCCACGTATTATGTACCTGTGCTCATTGACATGTGATGTGTGAGAAATTTCCACACAAGTTCATGACATGTTTAGGCGATGTGCAACCACTGGGCCGTCTGCCTCTGCAACTCCCCAGGGGAAATGCCGTCTGAAAGCACCGCTTATCCTATCAACATGAAGTTGTTGATCAATAAGAATAATTAAACTCTAAAATGATTAATTAACCATGAGTTGGATGGCTTCATGAAAAGTAAAGATTCTTGTAGGCAGCTGAACAATGACCCTGTCATGCAGTTTGTTGTTGTTGTGACGGTTAGTACTACCACTGAAGCAGCAGTTCGATTCGTAATGCCTGTCTCGCTTTGTTAAGTATGCGTATCAAAATTTTGATGACATTCTCCGTAGTCAGTTTAAATAAACCAGCAAAAACAGACCATAAATTTCTTTGTGATATATACTACATGTAGATTATAAATATATATGCTGGGACAATGATTTGATCGGGAATCGTCATGACTTCACCATTAACAGAATAAAGAATACAAGATGTATAACTTATTTGTTTTTCCAAATGTGCAAACAAAACATAATTTTCGACCGATTGCTCTACACGTTATAATAATTTCAGTGTTCGCCCAGAGCTGGAATGGAGGCCAACAGCATATGGTTTCTGCACACCTAGCACAATTACAGCGAGTACGGGGCCCGGTTTCATGAAGCACACTTAGCTAAGTATTCCCTTAACATCCATGATATCGTATGTTTTAGAGTTACAAACTACAGCAAAAAGAAAATGACTCCAAAGAATCAATTCTGGAAAAAACGTAATGTCTTTAATGGAACGTCGAGCACGAAATCAGCACTATAAGAAAACAGTGGGTACATAATAAATGTTATGTAAAACCATAAACCTGGCACTTTTCGCTTTGACAAGAATGCTTTGCACTCAATATGACACTTTGCATCAACTACCATGTATGAGACGGGTGATAATGACATGCTCAGCACAGTCGTGAGCTGATGTCGAGGGAAGCTTGGTCAGAATATTTGTTTACAGTGCTCAACAGCCCGTCAATTCCACTACAGATGAAGTTTTCCTGAGTTGCGCCGAAAAATATGCGGCAATCATCCAGTTTCCTTCTCTTGCACATTGTGTCGGGTATGTCTGTGTTAGCAGACAAAGCTGACACACATCGCTTCCTCTTAAATCGCTCAGCCGTCTTCCGCATCTCACCATTTGTTGTTTCGGTCCAGCGCTGGATGGTCTCCCCTGGAATGTTCTCATGATCACGGTCCTCGTCTGTTTCACTCACAAGGCCGGAGTCGTCTGCTTCTGGTGTAGACTGGACGGAATTAACACTTAAATCCAGATCATAGGTAAAAGAACTCTCCAGGTAAACCTCTTTTGTATCCACCACACTCTGCAGACTTGACGGCGCTAAATCTACGAATCCCAAATCCAAGTCGTCTTCTTGTAGATCTTCAATGGCATAAGTGTCTGTAATAAAAACAGAAGCGAGATTTTACTAAACTGGGTCATGCGATATTTATCTACTCATTCTTAGGCCTGACAAAGTTTGTTAATCTAGCATACACATAATAGCGTAACGCTCATGTTATTGACACCAATACACACCTATGAGATCAAGAAGTTCTTCATAGTTCTCACTCAGTGCCAGATCATGCGGAGATGACGTCATTTCTAATCTTGTCAAGGAAAGATCCAAAGTTGCATAACTGTGTGAATCCATCACTAGAGTCGGTTCCCAATAATGTAAGGGGTCGGTTAGCCCCGGGAATCTCTCCATGTCCAAAGTGTACTCTATGTTAGTGTCCACGTGTAAAGGTGTGAAACAATCCACAGTCGTGACGGACCGAACAGGTAAGGGAAAGTCCATGGTATCGGTATGTGAAGCTGCTGTGTCCTGTTGAAAGGGATTTCTGACCTTGGTACCAGGCTTCTCGCCTTATATAGTAGATGACGTCATACCTTTCTTGAACACCTGCAGAGTTACCTTCTTGTGATTAGTTCAGTGCACGCTTCGGGACACATGAGGTCAATGTTGAGGTGAGACGTCAGAAAACTCAGCTGTGCTCGACACCCTCCTGAGGGTTGTAATTAGCCCAAACACCCCAGCCAAAACCCTCTCCTACTGTGCCACTCTCATGTCCTACACACAGTATAATGAAATACACCGACCTTAGTCACAAGGGGCCTCGTCATATAATAATATGGTTTCACGTCTGTAGTTAGCTGTTGCAATTAATATACCTGTTAAAGAATACCATGAACAATTTAGCTAGATATTGTATATTGTTATGTTCTCACTCTGTACCGGACAAACTGTCCACTGATGTGGAGATTTTGCCGTGCACTTTTGCCCTGTTTTTAAAGTGGTCAGTTTATAACCAGATACGTGTAAGAACAAATCTTATGCTCTGAGGAAAGCCTGAAATAAATCGAAATTATTAGGTATAAAGCGAATGAAGTTCTTGCAGTATTTTATGTGTACCCTTGATGATTATAAGGTTATCTGAGCTCTGATCTAATAGTGCTCAGTGTTACGTGTTTCAGTAAACCAGTCCACGGCGGAGGGTGGGGTGGGGGCGGTGAACGCGCCTGTGCTACACTCCAATGACCCCGGCACAACCGGAGGTCACCCTTGTCAGACGTAGTCTGGTTTCATCGGCAGCTTGTTCCTGTACATTAACCCCTTCAACCTAAGCCCTATTGTAAACAGTGGGTAAGTAACTCTGTTCATGGTTGCAAAGAACGAAGCTTCTTTGTTATCAGCCTTAAGCTTCTTTTAGCTTAGCCGAATTGTAAACAATATACATCTACTGATACCATGTTTGTTATTGATTGGTTTTTTTTCTGTGTGCTTTGTTTACCAATACGTCTAGGCTCCTGTGATCCAGCACATGTTTAGCCCTGTCAATCCACTTAGCCTGCAGTTCAGGTATTCAGTTATTATTGTAAATGAGCTTAAAAGGTACAAATTACGCGATAATTTGATCAGTTTAAGTCTTGGTAATTCCCACAACAACGTTTCACACAGAAATCTCTGACATAATCAATACAGGTATAAAACTTCCCGAACTACTGGGAATAGTTCCTCATCCGTTACTTAAACGGAACAATGTTCAGCTTCTTAAGCCGTAGCCAAGACCTGTTCAAATCTAGTGTGATTCTGTTTCAAACTTGTACTCGTTCAAGATAAACAGATCAAGATTGGATTTAACTAGCTTTCTCAGTATCCCAGGATTCGCAAGGATTCGTGTTGCTGGATTTAAACATCAATGAACGTCTGGATACGACTTTACTGTACTAGCAATCGGATTCTCAGGCATGTATCAAGGGACATTAAATGAACATTAAAAACTGTGTTTGAAAATACGTCCACTGATTTCTTCAGATTTTTTTTTCACTAAATCAATTCAGATGGGCTGCTTGGACCGCACGGATAATGTGTGTCGCCAATGGCGTCTCAAAAGATTTTGTACACATTTTATGTTGTGCTCTGAATAAAGTTCTTGTAAGCCGAACTCCTGTGACGCGAATCTGTATATGAAAAATCTAATGTTACATTTAAGTTCTGCCTGAGCCCTCCCCCCCAAAAGTCAGCGTGACGTCATTGGCGACACACATTATCAATATGGTCAATAAAGCCAACCAATCAAAACAATTGACTGCATTTAATTTGGTGGAAAACATCTAAATAAGAAAATGATTTTTGTCAAATGATAAAAATAATTTCTAACCACCGTTCATTAAAAACAGTACAATTTATGTTTTTATATTTTTTTTAAAGCAACCATTCTACATTTGAAATATTGGAGGAACTTTAACGTTGTTATGAAAGGCGGCGCTTTATGACCATATTTTGGTCGGCGACATCACACCGGCTTTTTGTCACTTACCACACACGGAGTGCTAGACTTCGGCACTAAAATACATATAAATAGTGCAAAGAATGCATTAAGCTGATTGACCTCTAAAAGAACTATTTCAGCCCGAAATAAAGATGTAACGTCACTGATAAAGGGTGGGTCATAACAGACCCATTGTTTATGGGAACTGCTTTTACAAGTTTGGAAAGAACTTGTTATAAAAAATTAATCTTCCAGGATATTGTTCCAGATATTTTGTTTCAGCGTTCAGATCGACACTTCATGTCTTATGTTACCATGTTACTGTGCATACATGTCAGATCTCGGGCAACATGTCTCTCTCACTGGAATAATGACAAAAGCTCATTCCAACAGCGTGTTGTTTAATAACTTCAAGTATTAAACTGGAATCAGGATTAATTTGATGTGCATGTTTAAAACAAGTTCCCCGTCTCCCACCCCGGCTAGGATAATGACAGTTTGGCACAAAGTGCCTCTCATGGGACAGACTCGTCCGTGTTAACGATTACAACACAATATATTGTCTTAAAATTATTATAATAAGGAATACAATAGGAATCAGTGGAAACGGGTACATGTAAATCAGTTGGCTTCCACGCCTACCTTAGTGGGATTATCTCAGTGTCTAACCAACTATACCAAGTATCCTTGGTTAGTTGCTAAAATACACTCCCACAGCTCAATGGAATCCTTCGACTGTAGAAGAAGTGACTCTTGAATGTTCTTTGCAGATCACACAGGAATACAGGACAGTCTCTCTTGTTTATTGTTGTTGCTCATTTTCTTCCATCGTCCACTGACGCCCTATTTCTAAAAAGAACGAGCCTTAATATGAATTAGATATTGACGAACGAACGTTACGTTGATATTTTTCATTTACTCAGACGTGTGATTACACTGACATACAAAAACGTGGGACAGAAGCCCACGTACAATACACATGCAAAGTATAAACACAGAGGTAAAACAGATGATAGCGTATAAGTAGAGTTTAAGAGCTTAAGCAGGAGCAAGCAACACTGACAACATAAGAATAGTATACGCTCTCATGAAATGAAGTTTAGTTAATATATAACAGTTCGAAAAGTCAAGCAAAAGTGACAGGCTTCGACAAATGTCCAAAGTGGAGAGAGTTGAGTAAATTGTCCCCAGGTGTTGTAGGAGTGAGATGTATTTTTCTTGCAGAAAAATAGAGAAAAAACCTTGGAGAAATCAACAAATGTACAATATAACAAATGTACTATGTTTTTTTTATAACCGCTGTAAAGATTTTTCTAAGGCAACTTATTGGTCTATAATTTTCAAGGTCGTCTATGTTGCCTTATTTTTATAGACAGGGCGTATCATCCCACTTGCCAGCTTACTGGCATACACCCTGTGTCAAAGACAATGTTAAAGGGCTTGTAATATATAGAAAGGATAGCCGGTTTTGTACTTATTATTCGTTTGTTATTTTATCGTGCCCGGACGCCTTATTGCCCTTAAGATTTGTTATAGCAGCGTCTATTTCTTCCAAATGGATCGGCATGTCGATGTCATCATTTTGAATAAGTAAACAATTTGTCCTCGAGATCATTCGGTTTTACATCATCCTTTTTTAGTTCATTCTCGCTTTTGAAATATTGATAGACTTAATTTATATCTATTTTTTTCTTCAAGAGTACGCTTTCTATCTGTGCTGTTAGTTATTTTCCAATACTCTTTTGGGGATGACTTTTCTAATTCACGCAGTTTGGATATACTCTTATCTATGTACATGTCACAGCTTCCGTTCAGGATACTTTTATAATCCTTGCTGCATGCTTTTGATCTTGCCCTATTTGTCTCATTTCCATATCTCCTGTATCTGTTTTTCATATCCATGTCCTTTTCTCTTTTTTCAACATTCGGCGTTAAACCAAGGTTATGTAATTGATTTATTCTTGTGCTTATTATTTTCTCGACCAAACATTTTGGCTGCACAGTCCGAAAAAGCTTCAGTTATCGCATTTGCTGTAGCGTCAATCTGAAGCTTGCAATCTGCGTCTAGTATTATGTTTTGCCGGTAAGGGTTCACCTGCTTATCGATGTTGCCAAGTGGTTGCTCATTTCGTGGGACTTCCTTTATTACCAATTACACGTAATATCCATGGGATGGGACTGTATGACAAGTCGGTCCTTTGTGAGACTGTCAGATAATTATTGTAATATACACACTTATCATTAATTATGGGTGCTTCCGGCTTAATCAGCATTTGTTCTTTTGTTAACAAACCTGAAGAACATTTTCCGCAGCTTTATACTCAGACCTGAATGAAAAATTTTGCGAACTTGACTCAAGTAAATTGCGCCTTTGCACAAAATGTGACAATTAATGCCAGAAAAAAACTGGTGTGACGTCTTTGGCAACGTACATATAGACCATAAAGCTAGCTTCACAATCCACACATTTGACTACTTATTGAGAGAAAACAATCTCTTAGAATAAGTAAACACATTTTCAGAAACAGTTTAGATGGTCTTACAACTCATGATTACTTCCCTTTTGCCTACTTTCTCTTTTTATGAACATTTTAATTTGGGGATCTGTAAACGTCCTGCAACAAATATTCAGTGAGTCCTCAATGAATTTTTCACTTCGCCTCTGTCCTCTTGCTAACTTTATTTTTTGTAGTCATGTCACGTATATCTGTAAAACATGTGTCAGTTTCCCGTTCCGCCATAATGAAGACAACGGTATAGCTATCATACATAGAAGCTTTGAAAGCAATTGGTGTGCCCTACACCACACGTAGTACGAGGTTTTGAAGTTTAACGTATCATCAAATTATGGGAACATGTACATAATAATTATATACATGCATCCAATGTATAATGTTGATTGTATCAAATAATCTCGGTTGTCTTCTTCCAAAGCGTTTAGGGGTAGGGTACAAGTGCCTGAGGATTATATGAAATATACCATGACGTAACGTTTGCCTCACTGAGGCAAAAAATATTCAGCTGCTGACTTGTTCCTTCACTTAATCTTCTAAATCTGACCAAACCGCACTAAACAAAGACAAGGCTGTGACAGCTGAGTTTATTGTCCTTATTTTGTCGTCGACTTTTGAAGTTCCGGTATTATTCTTATGTCATTCTGAAAACATAGTTGGCTTCCTTCATTTTATACGGACTGGCCGGTCCACAATTCTTATGCTTGTGCTTTCAAATAAGTAGTATGTATCTTGCACAAAGCAGCCTCATGGAACCATTTTATTCCACGGAATTTACGCAAATATGGATTACTGGAGACATTATTGTAATAGACTGATCAATTCCGTATGTAATGGTCACTATCCAAAGCGAGCAAATACAACTGAGGACATGTAGTGACTGAGCTCAAACTGCTTACCAGCTAAATTCTGTCCATACTTGTTCTAGTTTAACACCCATAAGACCCTGATATTGTTGATGGAATATAAATGATAATATTCTATTTTTTCAAACCTTTTTAGTTACGTTGTCTCCAAAATGTGCACAGATAAAAACCTCACCAATGTGTTCATGTCAACACATCATGCTTTAACAAGCATTTTATTGTCAAAATACGAACTTATTATTTCTCTCGGATAAGTGAAAGCCAAATTTTTTGTATAAGTAACACATGTGGCAGTTATCGATCCCGTCTCATGCTGACACGAACAGCCTGTTGTCGAAGTGTATATGGCGCCCACCTAACTTAATGTGCTAAATAGTCACACATGTTGAAGTTTGTGCTTCCTTTTGTTTGTTCACAGTGATGATCTGCAGCTTGAAGTCTGAAGCTTAATGCTGCTTGTGTTCAACAGTATCAGATGATTTTGACAGCATTGAGGAGTGTTTGTCGGGTGCTTATCAAGACATGGCATCTGTCCTATTCATATATGCACATGTAACAGGCAGACTCTCTTAAATGATCTAGCCACGATCCCCTAATCACAACACTAGTGCACTGGCGACAAAGCATATGTGTTCTTTAACCACCATCCATGGCCCGGATCTAACAGTGAACTGAGTCAGTTAAAACAAAATAATGGCGATTTGTTCTGCTTCTATAAAAATTGAAAATTCACAGAACATTGACTTTCAAAAATATAATAACATATTTTAAAAACACAATCTACTGGTGGTAAAAGGAGCGCCTAACCAGCAGAAAAATTTAAATACTTGGCATATTAAGTTATACTTTGCAAAATAATGACATATGTAACTGCAATAATGTTTGGTAAAGTTATACATAGCAATTTTTCTTGAAAAATCAAGCATTTTGAGTTCCCATTTAAAGCGTTTTTGATTTTCTGGCATAGTAGAGAGCACTTTTAGCACCGATGCAAAATATAATTAAAAAGTTGTTGAGGGTAACCACATTCAAGTCAACAGTCCTTTTTCTGCCATATCAGCAGTCCTGCGTCACGCCACCAAAGACTGGGCGCTCACATTACTGACTTCTAACTTCCTTCTCTTCCGCTCCGTAATAGGCTTCTGTGTTTCCTTTACACATGATGACTGACATATTTCGCTTGCTCTTTGGTCGCCTAGTCACCTTCATGAGATGAATGGCGTCACACATTGGTGTCATCTACTATATTGATGTTATTTACACACCTATGACATCAAGGAGTTCCTCGTGGTTCTCACCCAACGTCAAATCATGTGGTGATGACGTCATTTCTGGCCATGAAAGGTCAAAGGGAGAGGCCATCACCGAAGCTGGCTCGCAATGATGTAAGGGTCAGTTATTTCCGGCACTTTGTCTTTGTTCAAAGTGTACTCTATGGTAGTGTCCACGTGTAAATGTGTGAAACAATCCACAGTCATGAATAGGTAAGGGGCAGTCCATGGTGTCGATATGTCATGTTGTCGTGTTTTGTTGCAAGAGATTTCTGACTTTGTTACAAGGCGCCTTATATAGCAGGTGACGTCGAACCTTAATCAAACACCTGCAGTGTTACATTCCAGACAATGATTGAGTGCAGAGGTTTAGGGACACATGGTGTCAAAGTTGACGTAAGGCGTCAGGTACATGTAACTCTCAGCTCTACTCGGAATCCTGCTGGGTGTGGTGATGATTCCAATAATTCATTCCTCTTGTGTTGACTTACATGCAGTATGATGCTTTTCATAGAGGTCAACAGAACGAAGAATCCATTGACCATTGTCACCATAACACTTGACAATCTTACTGACTTTTTAAATACTTCTTGAATACAATTTCAAACCATTCTGAAGATACTATATCTCACGTTGTTATTGTTTTTAGTAGAGCATTGCAGAATTTAACGAAGAGGCACTTTGAGTTTAAAATTGGAAACAATTCAAAATGCTTCAAATAAGTGTATTTTGCACTTCAGAAGTCGCATAGTGTTAAGGGCCTCAAAGGGCACTGACTTTGTTGGTCGGTCACGTCACATTGTGAACATGTGACAAATCAGGCAATATGTTCAAATTGTTTTTAATGCGCACGGTAATACACTTGCATTTACATGACTTTGCAGGCCCGTTGGTGCTCTTAAACTCTGGTTTGAACAATGCTCATCTTTTATAAAGAAGGGCTATAAAATAATCAATTATGAAAACAGTAAATCACACATGTGGAGGAAAAGGGCTGAAATTACTCGCAAATGTATATGCTAGAAATGCGAGCGACAGACGTTGGTGTGAGATACAATGTATTTGTTGAGTACCTGTTTGTAAGCTATGAATATAGCCTGGTGAAGGAAGGATAAGCGAGTCGGTGTACAGCATGTACCTTTCGCAATGTAGGGCTGGGGTCTTTTTCGCAATGCGAAAACTCTAATCTTTTCTTGAAAAAAAAAAATACTTGATGCTAAAACCTGGCTGAATAGACATCATAGAATCAGTGGTCAAAATTTGACCGATGTGATGCATGTATTTCGCAGTTTAATCCGGATAACAATTTTAGGCAAAAGCCCAAAATCACTTTGTGGAACGGCCCTTGACCTCCCACACCGGCAGGTCACTCTCACCACATACCGTCTGGTTCCATCAGCAGCTTGTACCTGTACATAAGCCTCTTATATCTAAGCCCACTTGTTAACTATTAACACCACGCTGACGTTCTTTTCTCTGGGTGTTTTTATTACCAGTTCGGCCTGGCTTCCGGAATGCCGGACAGGCTTAACCTCGCTAATCCATTTAATCTTACAGTTAAGGTTTGGTTCAGTGGGTTTAAGGTGATAATATGACCACTTTAACTTTGGGTATTTCTTGCCACAGCGTTTCACACATTAATCGGAGATTTCGGGCGTTAGAATTATATAAAAATACTGTCTACAAAGACATTTGTTACCACCGCGAATCTTTTTTCTTTGTGTCATAAATCTTCTTTGATTGCTATTGACGCGAATAGTTACCACCACAGGGATGATAAAGCAGCAGCTATCTGCATCCCGGGAGCTGATTAGTCTGACACGTCAGAAAGCACGACTCACTAAACCGCATGAATGATTCCATAAACGTGTGATTACCGTTAAAGCAGTGTATTTAAAATGACCTTTGAATGTATGTGTGTTTGAGTTTTACGTCGTACATAACAATTTTCTAAACATGTGACGTAGAGGATCCTTAGCATGTAAATATACTGTGTCTTCTTGTGGCAGGGAGAATCTATGCCGCTAAAGTGCTACCAAATGTGTGACTGGAACCTCATGTCCGTCACATTATACTGACGTACCAGTCCTGTTTCCTTGCCCTAACATCTCTGTCTATGGCTTTGGTCTGACCCGACCCGGGGTTGAACCCCAGTGTAAGCTCTAGGAATAAGGTGTCTGAAACATTCTCATACAATAACACGGTTTATGAACGATATGGGGAAGAAGATATTGATGAGGATCTCATGTCTACCTGAGAAGGTAACGCACAGCATGATATCAATGAATTCTTTCTTTCTTCTACTGATGAGAGGGAGTGGGGGTGTGTGTGGGGGGGTATATCAAACAAACGCAAAGGACGTGTTGATTCAGACATAACAGCTGTTAAAAAAAACAAGATAATGGAAGAAATAAGTCAGAACGTTTTTAGAAAAATCGAAGATTCCTGTCCTAAGCACCTTTCTAAAAAGTTTCTGAAAGTTGTCCTAGGAACATCCTAGGAAGCCTAACTTATATTGCATATCCGTGCCAGATGCATACACTGAATGAAAAAAAAAACAGAATGCCGAATAAATCGCAAGGAATTTTGATGTGCTCTAAATCTGTTGTTTGTCTTCTGTTTTATTTATTCTATCCATTCTAAATTCCTTTAAAAAGGCCTCGCTGATTAATATGTAAGACATCCCTAACAGGAACGAGACTTTCCATCGTCCAAATTACACATTTTTCCATATATATGACAGGTGAATAAATGATTATAGGTTAACGCCTCATCGGCAATATTGCTGTCATATCGTGACAATTTTCACGTTTTGACGTGTTTGATACCTTATGTACGATGTCGACTCAAAGAAGCAACTTTTTCGGTGAAGGGTCTGTATAGTCAAATGCATTTATACAGTTTACTAAACTCTCCTGGCGTAGTGAGTTTGGTGGTATACACTTATACACAAGGATATGCACAAGGGTCTGTGTACATCATTTATCCACTTAAAGTTTGAAAATGCCGAAGAGACGAGTTCTGTGTTCCCCACACCTTGTCTGTTAAAGCAATGAAACAAGTTCGTGCAACTGTGTACGAGCAAGTGTATCAATCAAACGTGAAAACCAGAAGTGTGTAAGAACATGGAGTTAAAACGCCCATGGTAGGAGTATAAGTGCGGAAGACAGTGGTGAGGGTGTCCAAAATTGTGTATCTAACTGTCAGACATGAAGCAGAGTGCAGTTTTCAATGCGATGTAGAAAAGGTGATTATCATGGCCAGCCTTCTCTTCTAGGGCTGACCCTGTTTCTTTTATGATGGATCATCCGCATACATTTCAAAAGATGACATTCACTTCTTGATCGTTACCTACGTCTAAAAGTGATATGTTTTTAGCCATTAAGGGCGTCGGGTATATGTCATTTCCTGTCCGAAGCATTACTCACTAAAGCGTTTATATTGGCCAGTAATTAAAATGACTAAACATAGTGTCTTAAATTGGCGTACCCCTTTTTTGTATTCCATTAGTTTTGTTTCGGGTATGCTGTATTGTTTGATGTAGTTTCCTTCCCCGTCGTGCCTCCATCGTTCAAGTTGATTAAATAAGTCTTATTATTTCACGTCACGCACGTTATGGAATAATAATTATTGGTCAGATTGTCACATATTTTGAAAACCCACCGAGAATAAAAGTGAACAGAAGGTTAAGTGGCTTGGCGTGGTTAAACCTATCCAGTAAAGTGAAAGCCAAGCGGTATTGGCGAACAAAGAACACAGAGAAAACAATCCCCACAAGATTTTAATCTACGTATTTTGTTTACGTGTGGGATTAAGCGTGAAAGAGGCTTATACACAGGAACAAGCTGCTGATGAAACAACACTACTCGTGGTGAGAGTTGCCTCCCGCCGTGCCGGGATTAACTCTACATTGTAAGTAAATAAAGTCATGTGAGAGGGCAACGGTTATAGATATAGTGGCTTTTATCTTTTATATGGGTTCTGTGACACCAACATGGGCAAGGCTTACCGGTATGTTGTTCATAGCTCACAGGTTTGCAAAAGGGTGCAAGTATAATTTTGTGCACACCATGCCATATATGAACTGATATTTCAAGCATGAGCCGTTTGTATATTTTCAAAACAACCAACGCAAATGCTTTCACGAAAGTGTACATATATAGAACCACATTGGGGTACGAGTCCGCTGACAAGATTTCTGTATCGATATGTATAAATTAAGACTTGAAAAAGCGAATGATGGGTGTCAGTGTAACATTTATATACACACATGGATGTATAAAATACAATGTATGAAAATGTAAACTTTGCTAACATTCAGTATAAAATATATAAATGTATGAAAATGTAAACTTTGCTAACACACAGTGTAAAATATAAAACCAATGCATTGTTTTTCATTTTTCGACAAGCTTCAAATTGGGTGTTTCTGATTTTTAATCATTACACGTTTTCGTGTTGTGTAAATATTTGAGGAAAATATTTACAAAAAGACAATGGCTTTGTCTTCAGTTGTTTTACATGAAGTGCACTGGAAAACTAACTAAACATGTAGTTGTTAAATCGGATGTTGACATGATACAATTTAATTTAGCAATGGGTTTGATCCTGTTTAAATAGCATTGAATGGACCTCTAAAGTAGACACCAAGCTGTGTGTAAGACAACACATGGGAAATGAACGGCTACGGTAGCACAGGAGGACTAAGGTTTGGGTGTGGCGTTAGGAATAATCACCACCCCCAGCAGGATACCGAGCACAGTTGAGAGTTGCTTGCCACCTCTCGTCAACTTTCATACATTGTCCTTAAGCGTGGACTGAACCAATAAGGGAAAGGTGACACCACAGGTGTTCCCTGTAAGCCATGACGTCATCTGCTATATAAGATCAGGCGTTGTGTACCAAAGTCAGAAATCTCTTCCGACAGAACATGACAACTTCACATTCCAATACCATGGATGTTCCCTTCCCCATTCGGTCCGTCACGACTGTGGATTGTTTCACACCTTTACACGTGGACACTAACATAGAGTATACTTTGGATATGGAGAAATTCCCGGAGCTAATCGATCCCTTACATTATTGGCAGCCAGCTCTTTTGGTTGACTCACAGGGTTATCTCTCCTCTGACCTGTCCTTGTCGAGTTCAGAAACATCCCTTTCGCATGATTTGACATTGAGTGAAAACCACGAAGAACTTCTCAGTCTTATAGGTGTGTATGGCATTAAATCTACATGACTTATTCCTACGAGATGTGACCTTGCTATTCCAAGCAAAATTGAATATGATTATACTTCATGCAGTCGCTCAATCTATCATTTCAAGATCTGGGTACAAGCTAAGCCTGGGATATACATATGCATTATGTTTATGTTATGGTAGATGATTTATGGTATGACCTCATGTTCACTGTCTTCTGGTTTTATTATAGACGCTTATGCCATTGGAGATCTACAAGAAGGCGATATGGAGTTTGCATTCGTAGATTTAGCGCCGTCAAGTCCGGACAGTGTGATGGATACCGCAGGGGTTTACCTGGAGAGTTCCTTTACCAGTGATTTGGAAAATAGTGTTAACTCCGTCCAGTTTACTACAGAAGCAGATGACTCGGGTTTTGTGAGTGACATAGATGGGGACTGTGATCAACTGAACATACCAGAGGAGACCACTCAGCGCCGCAAGCGATCCAAGAGGAAACGGCGTGTGTCAACCATATCTGACAACACAGATATAACGGCCACAGTCTGCAAGAGGGGGAAATTCGAAATCAGCAGTTAGAGTCACGGCAAGAATAGACGACACTGCGGTGATATTAGGTGTAAAACTGCCGACAAATTGTACCATGTAAAAGTGCTGTGTACTACGTTATTCTACTTTTTACAAAGCATAACTTATTTGACGATCGTTTTATCATATAATGTTAATCTGGTGCTTCATTCACAAAGTGCGACGTGTTATTAAAGCTGTTATGTTTTGACAGAAATGATTCGTTACTGTTGTTGGCTGATTTCCCGATAAGATAAGATAAATAGATTTGCAAAAGACAATCGCCTGCTTCTATCCAACGAGAATATATTTTTCGCGTTTCAAAGAATTCTTTGTACAATGGCAATCACCATGTAGGAGAAAACAGAATGACTGGTCCTTCAACATTATTGGGCCTGCGACTTGTATGTCAACAGATCTGTAAAACATGTACCGAGGGCCCGTGGTTTTCCTCCAAGCTTGACCCCTCTTCCGCCATTTCATTTTCTAAGGACATTTTAATATATGGATTTATTAATATTAAGGGGGAAATAACTGTTACAGTATATTTTGTTATTCTATTATTATGATCTTTTCCCACATCTTTCAAACGAATATCCCATCGATATCGGAGGAATACTTCCCAAGTGGTGTTCAGCCATTATCTTAATTCAATCTTGTACACGCTGTAAAATTTACGCGAACATTTGCTGTCATATTGCAAATACCCTGGGTATGTCATTGCGCCTAGCTTAGGACATGAGCCTTGTTTAGGCTGAAAGTGATGATGTACTAAAGACAACCTGTAGGTTACCTAGTTCTGAGATCGGTCGGATATTCTCACAGCTTAGCTTCCACATTAACCGCTCTCAAGCGCTACATCTACTAAGCTGGGACTTCGTCTTGCTGCCAGCGTTGTCCTCAAAATTTGAAAGCTGTAAAAGGCCAAAACAACGCCCGTTGCCTTAAAATGATTTGAATTCATATCATCTGATTTTTCAGGAATAATAAGGATCATAACGTCGTAATTAACACAAATGTAACTGACGCATTAGTCACTGGCCTAAACAACATCAGTGGTATAAACCGTTCAAACTGTGTCCTCGAAGGGCGTGTTAATCAACAATAGCACGTGTTCATAGACAGACACGATGATTATCTAGCTGTCCACTGTAATCTAGAAACCTTTGCTTTTCAGCAAGCTGTCGGCGTCATGGTTAATTAATCCTCTTAGAGTCTAATTGTTGCAACTGGTTAATAACTTCATGTTGATAGGATAAGCTTAGCGTTTTCAGGCGCCATTGTCCCATGGGGAGGGACAGTGCACGCCCTGGGCATGTCACCTGTTGTATACAGTCTCTTGGACATCACGTGCCATTGGGTATAGGATATACAAAGCATAATTGATATACGTGTCTCTTTGTCAGTTTTACATGTCAGTGAAGGCAGCGGAAGACAAAACTTTGATAGTGCAGCTTTTTTAGATGATTAGAAAAAGAAAGAAAGAGAGAAACAAACAAAGAACGGGACGATGTCGTAAGGTTTTCATGGGCAGTTGAAAGTGTAAAACATCTCTTCATTCAAAATTTGTAAGAGTTAAGCAGTTTAGACGTCTTTATCTGTGGTGAATATTCTTCGGCATAAAACATGGTAAAAAGTTTTGCTACATGATTCAAATTTGATATGTCTATTCCTGGTGGAGCGACGAATCGTCCAACAGATCAATGAGCACGCGAAAGTTAATTTTTTTATTTTGAATTGAATAAAGGGAGGTGGGTTTGGTCTAGTTGCTAAGTGCCCAAGTCGTTCAATTGTGGGCTCAAAACCCGCACTGGACAGGGAATGTTTTATACTGCTCCGCGTTTACTGGGCCTGGGCGACAATGAGAGGTCAACGGCGTTCATGTGGCAGTTTGCCCAGTCAAAACTCTCGTTGGAAGGTCACTTGTCTTCCACCAATAAACTCTACTATTCACTCATACATGTATACTACTTACGAAGGTCTTTATTACCGCTCATTTTTATCAGAAATTTTCCGTCAGTAGATTGGTATACGAAATCTTTTAATTTTTAAAGCATAGATTTAAACTTGAACTTTTGAATTTTTCCCTAAACAGATGAATTCTGGTTAAATTGGAACTGTAAAGCTCCATGCACTTATACAATGACCAGGCATATTACAAATATTCCATATTCTCACAGATGAGGTGTAATAGCTAATATAATAATAAATAACAAAATAAAAATAAATAATAGTGCTTTCCGTCATCCTTAAAATAACAGATTTAAGGGGAAATTTTTTTTTGTTTCTCCATGTTCAAAGTGCCCTCTTTTTTATGTTGACGTGTGACGGTGTGAAACAATCCACCGTCGTGACGGACCGAAGAGGTCAGGAAAAGTTGATAGTAAATGAACTCGATGTATTATCAGGTTAAAGTCTGCAGTACCGGTGTTCTCACGTTAGACATTCTGAAATATATTTTGTAGGCATTCCTTTGTCTACAGACTTCTTCAATGTTAAAATCACTGTTGAGTGGCAACCCTGTGGGGTTTCCTGTTTCCAAATCGTAAGGTAACCACTTAGTAACACCTGAACTACGTGTGAAAGATTGACGGGGGTGTGCCTACACGACAGGTACGTTACCCCCTCTTCCCACTCCTCTCACCCGACACCCACTCACTCACCCAGTCAGGTAACAAGTCAATAGATTACTGAATTTACTGAGTGGAAGATTCTCTACGACAGCTTTGATTTTGTACAAAAAAGCACGAGTATCTTGTCATTTTCCTTGGTAGATTAGGTGAGATAATTAGAGGTTATATACCGGACTTATATCTGACGCTTCCCTCCCTCAACATGGGTTTCTCTGGACAACCAGAATACTATGTGTTCTTCCAAAAAGATTTTTATCACTGACCACATCTAAGGGATACTGGATGCCTTGCCCGGACTGGTTAGGTCATGTTTAACAGTATCTTTTGTTCAGGTATGGCGCAGGGGCTGAAATCATTTGAATGCTTGAAACCCGTTCGAATGGGTTCCCGACACTAAGTCTAATACTCATGACCATCACAGAAAAGGAGGAAAAAAGAATACACATGAAGGTGCATGCTGAAAACCTCCGCCTCGACGCACTTTGTTTTCATAGAGGTGTAATCATATGTGACTTTTTAGTCCAACTATAAGCTACAAAGGCTTATTCGTAGAAGTAAAAATTAAACTGCTGAATGAAGATATACAAAAAAAGCTTTCAAAATGAGTAAATTAAATTTCATCAGATTTTACGTTTTTCTTTTGATGTTTGTCATCAAAGTTTTGACTTCAATAGAATACCAGCTATCCTTCATACAACATTTTCAACAGTTGTCACTGATGAAAATGGTTAAAGAAAAAGAACGAATTATGCAAAGCATAAAAGACGAGGCTTGCCGTGCATGGACCCATAGCACTACTGTAAAACCTTAGTCGTCAGGTACATATGTAAGTGTACCACTATCGGAGAGGAAGATGATAAACAAAAGGCCTGTTCTACTCCAAGACTGCGACAGCCCTAACCCAAGATCAAACAAAGAAACACGCTTCATAAAGTTCAATATATATATTTGAACAAAATATACAAATAGTACAACTAACAATTATGTACAAAACAATACAGATAATTGCAAAAATATATATTTCTTACAGCGTCCCAAATGCAAAGGGAATATTCCGGCTTCCGAAGGCAAGTCAGTCCACGTAAACACAGAATCCACAGTTCTTCGGAATTCTCGAATTGAAGGATGACAAGTCCTGTAGCGACGAACAGCAGAGGGCACGGTACGGCGACGATGGTAGATATCCAACTTCCCCTGCAAGGTACAAGTTTCCTGGGAAGACGGGTTGTTAATAGCCTCCGTAATGCCGAGCTGGCCATGTATGTTTCACCCCTCGGAAATACACACAAAGTCACTTTCATGGTAAACCGGGATGAAAAGTACGTAATCGCACAAAGAAACAATGGGCGATATAAGCTCCAAAAGAACGTCTCACGTCAAAATGGAGTACAAAATGACAAATTGTCGAAAGACGTGTAAGCCAATATCTCCAAAATCCCACTAAAATCCTTCAAAGCAGACAAGTGCAAATATGGCTCGAGTGGACAGAAGTAAAACGACTGCTCTCAAAGTGGACGTTAGTAACTGGCAGCGAGCTTTACAACTTCCGTCGCTCATATTTACAGCCTGACACCAAGAAAATTCTGGATGTCCATAAACATGTTTACAATATTTGTACATCTTTTCAGAATGTACGCTTCATGCACAATGACATGAAACTGATAAACACAGAAGCCTCGAAAACACACGACTGAATTCAAGGGCAGGCTATCACGTACACAGAGAGAAAAATGTAGGTCGTACACGGACCCGGTTAGCGCAGAAAGAAATAAAAAAAAATCTAATACATTAATTTATAGACAAGGTTCGTAACACATAGTATTGCTATGCATTATATGATGAAAACGAAAAGCTTTGGGCTGTAAAATGATATCATAATGACTTTTAAACACAATTCTTGCTTCTTTAGAGCACATATTTGCAGCTTTCCTTTTCCTTTTGGTGTCGTGATAGACGTAACCTTACAGACGAGGTGCAGTCGAAGGGTGCAAACATTTCGCGTGTTACTATAGTATGTCTTCACATGCTAATAGGCTCTTACCAACGTGATCACCATACAGCATTTAGCTCTTGTGGTATGCATTTTTATAAGAAGCCAGTTCTCTTATTTTAATAATGTGAAAAACAAATCTCATCAACGTTAGAAAAACGGACTTGAGCATTGTTTGACGACTTGGCCTTCGGCAGCCTCCTGGCCATTTTCCAGGCATATGTTTAAAGTATTTAAATCAAAAAGGTTTGACCATATGTCAACTGTTTGATGATGAGGCCACAAAATGGAGTAAAAACAAACTTTCACTTATTTCTGAACAACATAAATGACATGTCGACTTTAGCAGACGTATTTTCTTTATTGCCGTCTGCCAAAAAACACCCCAGGGGTGAAAAGAATGTGACTTCATCCGTCAGAGGTTCAAGCTCGGGGTAAGAGGTGACTATAACTAAAGCTCCCTTGTTGGCAAGGTGAGCAGAATAGAGCATTCTCGTCTAAAAAATAATATTTTTCTAGATGTGGACGGGACGAGGGTGAGTGGAGGCAAGTTCCTTGTGGTAACCGGTATGCCATTTGGCATGACCTAATCGACTGTAGATGTTGTAAATGTTCGGCGGCGACTCTTAGCAGACGACTGTAATTCAATCATTTCAAGTGACAGCATCTTTGGAGATATATTGGAAACATATTCTTAAGCACTAGAGTATTTTGTTCGCAAATCATATTTAATGTGATTTTCGAATTTTGACTCATTTTTGTTTTTAACAGATTTAAAAGTGTCTCGTCATTTTTTGTTCTGAATTTACATATTATAATTCTTATCTCCAACACCATGCAACCATTTCCTGCTTCTTGCAAGTTCTCACCAAGTTTGATATACTGTAAATGGGAAGTTCTCAATTTTAACCTGACATCTAATTTTTTTTTTGTAACGCCATACTCAAGAAAGTTTTACATATACGACTACGGTCAGTTTTGTATATGAAGGCAAACCCACTAACCATTGGCAAGCTACAGAAGAACTTTCCCACGGGCGACGTATATATTAGCCATGCCTGTTCGGTACTGTTTTATGACACTGAACATTTTGGCCCACGAGAAATTAAGAACAGTCTGCGAGGTGACCATCGACTGACTAAGAGAATTCTGTAAGGGAATGTGTTCGACTGCCCACAATGGCCTTGCACGGACTGCAATTAATCAATCAATTCTGTACAGTCCCTAGATGTGCCAAATCCAGCAAATTACTTTAACCTGCTGATGACCAACCTGCGAGACATTAATAGTTAAGAATGCACCCGGATGGATAAGGTTTTAAGCCATAGTCTCTCAACCACAACAGAGGTCTGGAGGTGCCAGCTTGAGAGCTGTCTCGCTGAATTTTACAATGTTTCAAATTGTGTGAATCCGCACACGTTTCAGCTAATATCCCCAGATAGCCACCTGGCAGTAAACGCCAGAGACACAATGGCACCCCACGAAAGATAAATACAAAAGGTCAGTTCCAAAAATTCCGTAAGGTAATGCAAAAAAACAGCTGGAACAATATTCCCTATCGAAATGCTAACTGTGTATGGCCAGTATCCGGACGCTCTTTAACCATGGTTCAACCCCTATGCTTCACTTCATTTTAGTATTGTCGCCATTTTGACCGTAGTTCTATGAAAATTGTATATATAGGTATACCAGAGCCTTGAACCCGAAATGGTTAATTTCAAAGCAGGGTATCGTATTTAGAAAAAACAGAAACCACATGCACAGGTCATGTAGACCATACGTAGACAAGGGAAAAGCTTTCAAATACATCGCTCAGTAAGGCACAATTAGCAAGTTTTTGTGTCAAAATAATGGCTTGCTGTTATGTGTTTAATATTCTCTGTATGGAGGGATTTTTTTCAGTGTGATGCCATTGTTGCTTATATAAAAAGAAGGCTTTATTAATCAAATCAACTTGTAACATTACATGAAGTAACTACATTTCGATCAACTAAAACGCAAGAAAACTTTCACATCAACAAGTAATGATGTAAAAAAATTACCAAAAGAGCACAATGTGAAATGAGATTTTAAAATAATTTTTTGTAACACAATTAACGTTAAGGCGCATTCCTACATGCAAATATATACAACACGCGTGCAAGTAAATGTCTCTGCTTTTAAGACAGGTAGCAACCAAACTCATTCACCACTGCCGTGACCAGGTTTCGATACAGGTGCACAATGGTTTCCTGTGGTTTTCAGTGGTCTTAAACAAATGTACTCTAATGTGTAGCACCAGATATGTGCCTCGGGACATTCTCATCTCTATCATCAGAAATCCTTCTCTTGCATACTTTCAGGGGTACCCCGGTTTCTTCAAACTTTACTAGCACACTTGGCTTCGCCTTGTATGGCCCGATTGTGTCCCCGAACCCATACCTAGGTGTTTACTGACAAGTGAGGACAGTTTTCCTGGGAATGCTCTGATGATCACAATCCTGGTCTGTTTCACTCACCCGCGTCTATACAGCACAGAATCAACGCTCAGTTCATATCACTTGTAAGAGAACTTTCCAGGTACACTCTTGTGTTGTCCTAAACACTTTGTTGACTGGCCGGTGGTAAATCCGTGAATCCGAAATCCACATCTTCATCTTATAGATTATAGAGATCATATGTCTGTAATATGAAGAAGACATTCGTTAACTTCTAATGTCTTTTTAATAAGTTCAGATTTAAATTTAGTCAGGTAAAACGAATGGCTCATTTGTTGATAACTATATTGATCTAAATTTGGACTTTGCTCAGACAGCTATTATCCCAAATAAGTATTGAAAAGTGCGAAGTTCATTGTGTTTTTCGAGGTTTTACTTAACATAAATATTATTCATCCATACTTATGAGACAATTGTGGCGTAATAACTAATGTTGGCTCTCTAAAGTGCTCTGTTAGCTCCGGGAGTTTCTCCATGTCTAAAGTATACTGTATTTTAATATTCACCTGTAAAGGTGTAAAATAATCCACTGTCCTGACTGATTGAGTAGGTAAGTGGAAGCCCATGACATATAAATTTGATCTGTTATCAATCGAAATGTTGCAATATTCTGACTTAACTGTAAATCGTATATATGTCTACAACTATCTGTAAGTTGTAGGAATTGATTTGTGACATATCACTAAGTGGAATCATTAGATCCACACCACTGGAGATTTCCCACCGTGTTGGCATTGTCGTTTCCAACGCAGCATGGGTTAGGAGACATTCCCGGGTGCCATAAAGGGTGCAGCTGTTAATAAGGGGATATATTTTTATATTTGTATAAAGTATCTTACCACCCTTGTTTACAACGGCTTTATAATCACCGTTATTATCTTGATTGATAGTATCTGACAACAGTTTGTCATCGTTGTGAAATACTTATTATGAGACCTTGGCACAGTTTGACACGCCACTCCCCTGGACTGAAATTCTCCCCATACAAAATAGGATGTGCGAAAGAGGTCATTCTACCACGTTCAGAAATGCTATTTTAACTGTCATTTAATTTAATACATTGTTTGTTTTTCTCGTGTTCATTCATATATCCATATAACAGCAAAGAAATGAAAGAACTTGACACTTCATCTGATACCTGTGTGGTAATTAACTGACAACAATGAAATAGCAATGAAATTAAGTTTGAATTTCCATCGGTATTACATGTATATAATTAGCAACATCACTTCTCCTGCGGGCTTTGCATTGAGTGTTTTTCAGAGTTGCACCACCAATCTTCTTCAACACTTACTGGAACTGTTCACAAGTTTAGTTCCCCTTATGTCATCAAAAACCCTAAATATTCTCTCAAAGAACCTGCACATTTTTCAACCCACCCCCACCTTACCACCCCATGATTACTTTCCAAAGCCAGAACAGAACGTCTTCTTATAATAGCAAAGTAACAACAAGACGTGTTATTGAAACCTCCCTTTAGTCATCACAATAGCTTTGTCGGTTAGGAGTCCAACATATTCTTATATTCGTGCATGGCGCTTTGTATGGCACGCAACTGAACATTAGGAAACCAGTTAGGACATTATTTTTAGTAAAATATTTAACCCATCAAAAATAGGAATCGCTCAAAAATACACACAAGAAGGTACTTTGAAGTTATTAGGGTTGCACGCTTTTTTCTTCTTCGGAGTTTCGTCCAGGCAGCCTTAATACTTTATGACTCAATATACAAAATTATGCAACAAGTTAATTTTGAAACTTAAAATTAGGTTGATAACATTACTTTTTTATGTGTCAGAACTGGGACCACACTCCTATTGATAGATGATGTAAATCTGCATTGAAACCCCATAAGTGATTACATTTGCAATCAAAATTGAACATGGGATAAAATTGGAACAATGTATGTTTCGTTTTACATGTGTATGACCCTTTCTTTCGTCTACGATCCAGAATATCAAATGTTAAAACATCTAAAATACTGTGGAATATAGGGTCAAAATTATCCAGAATATCAAATGTTAAAACATCTAAAATACTTTGGAATATATGGTCAAAATATGTTTGCAACATGTTTTAGTTGTAACGAAATACAACTGATTCTCTAAATACAATTCCATCAACTGGTACCAGTTGGGTAACACATGTAGTATAACGAAGTACAAAAATCATACGCATGAATTACTAATGCATGACATTCACTTTCATTAGCTTGTTTAATTGCAACCCTCGGGCTGTGGTTTACCTAATGTTGAAAAGAAAATCACCTGACCATGGAATGTGGTCATCATGTCAAAGGGCGGTGGAAGTTAATGTAATGTCCCTTAAAGCGTGTATTTGTAACACTTGGCGTTCTTTTTGACATTATGACAAAAGATGCCGCTCAACAGAGGTATATAAATTGAACTTTGTATATAGAAACACCACGGGATACCGCCTTTAGGGCATAATCAGCCCACAGCTGGTGTCTTCTCAAGACGGACGCTACGTCCACGCTGTTGTCCTTAAGCTGTACATTACACTGGATCAGGTGTTCCTACCGTGACAACATTAGTTTTAATATTAACTAAAAAGGGCTGCTATTCTCGGAAACTTAATTTTTTCTCAAAATGATTTTGTTTGCGCATGATCATTTCGCCTTTTATAAATTTCTTTTATTTCCCACTGGTGACGTAAATATTTCCACATAATTAGCCGGATACGCCAGTTAGTTTGGATTCGAGGGGAACAACCGACGATGAATGTGTGCAGTCATCAAAACATTTAATGACGAACAAATTCCCAGCTTTGTTAAGGAAAGTAAACAACTAAATGAGAATACAACTTAATTTTAGCTTAGCTCATGTAAGTTGTTCGATTGTATGTCAATTTAATGCACCCCAAAATATAAATTGGGCTCTTAAGCTGTTTTGTGTCAAGTATTGCTGTTCGTCATGTTGTCATGAATTTCATCTCCCCGTACTCGCATGTTGGCCGAAACTGGTCCTTACGGGTACTTTGAACTCCTTGAGCGTAATGATTTGTAACTGCTCCGATTCTACAGATATTGCCATGTTCATCGTGTACTAGCTTCCTGCGCCGTCCAAAAAACACTCTCTATTTCTTGCCGTATGAACGATTCAGATATGAAAATATTGATGCAAGCAGAAAGGAAGCATTATGAGACAGCACGATCATGTACAGAGGTGAAATATAAGAGTTAGAAACGTTTGTGGTGTACAAAAACATTACATCAACAGGTCTGTCATGGAAATCGGAAGGTACCGTTGAAATGCATGTACAGTGTGTACGCTGTTTCCTTCCCAAAAACCTTTACAGGCACCTCATTTTGACGGCAAATATAAAATTTACTAACTACTGAATAGCACTAGCGGTTAAACCAGATGGCCATCCCACTGATCTGGTGTAACGAATTGGTTGGGTATCTAAGGTAGATACCCTAAAGGTGTGGCAACAGGAACAATTCTCCATTGCCGTCAAACAAATTAGGGAACAGACCAGGGCTTTTTAGGATACATACCAAAGGTCGGTGGTTTACTACCCACAAACTTGGCCGCCTCCATATACAATGTAAGGGCAAAATTCTGGTTAAATCACTGCATAAAAAAGAGTCTGCATAATTCCCTTTTTCGTATCAAACGCCTGTTGGTCACATATAACGTCGTATACCATCCGACGGAAATGTGGAATTCTGTTGTGTCGTAAAAGACAAAAACGTGTAATGCCTGCCACTACTTACCAGTGATCCTAAGTTAAAGAAATAAAGTGCTGGAAGATAGAGTTCCGAAACAGCAATAATTTTAATAACATCAAAACCAATGTTGTAACAAAAGCACAATGTTAGCATTCTGTAAAATCACGTAATAAAATTATACATTTCCTTGTAAAACCATAAAAATTATATACTATAAGCGCTTTCAAATATATGAAGAGTGTAGAAGAAATATCTGTTGTTATCTTTTGACTCAAGTAGTAACTCAACACGTTCACCACTGCCACGACTCGGTTTGGGCAGGATATACAACATCCCTGAACCAGTTCTTTCCTGCCATACCCACAGTTACATTCACGTGTAACATGCAGACAGAGGCGTGACACTGAGCACTGTTGTCACTGTATTGAGAAGCAACACCCTTGCACACTTTGGCAGGTGTTTCTGTTTGATCACATATTACAGACACACTTCGTTTCCTCTTGGATCGCCCGGTGGCTTCCCAGGGCCCATAACTTGATGTTTCCTGACAAGTGATGACGGCCTCTTCAGGAAGGCTCTGACGATCACAGACTGTCTCTGTTTCATTGAAAAACCCAGAGTCGGTAGCAAGCATTTTACACGGAGCAGAAAAAATGCTCAGTTCCAAATCACTTGTAAGAGAACTTTCCAGGTACACTCCTGTGGAGTTTCGTAGGCTTTGTTGACGGACTGCTAGTAAATCCGTGCATCCAAAATCCACATCTTCCTCCTGGAGATTACATATGTGATATATGCCTGCAACACAAGGAATCCATTTATTAACAACTAAATTCAATGCAAATTGGTCAAATTTTACTTTTCGTCAGGTATCATTTATACTCAGTTTTTGTTAAATAATTGTAGTCTACATTCTTCCGAGATGTTCACTGGCTGAAAATAAAATCATTTATACATACCTACAAGATGAGAAAGTTCTTGGAGGTTTTCGACTGATGTCAAATTCGAGGACGACATCACATCCGCGCTCAAGAGTGAAACATCAGAGATATATTCATTATGTGAAACAATCACCAGAGCTGGTTCCCAATGGTGTTCGCTTAACTCCTGGAATTTCTCCATGTCCTTCGTGTACTCCATGTTAGTGTCCACGTGTAAGGGCGTGAAACAATTCACAGTCGTGACGGACCGAATGGGGAAGGGAAAGCCCATGGCAGACAAAGCCGTTGTGGTACCTCTTCAATGACAGGTGTTTTCTGACTCCTCACACAGCTATGAACGTTTCATGCGGCTATACCAATCTGCTGATTGTCGGACTACCTTGTGACGTCATCACTCAGAGGTAAGACGGGACAGGTATCACAGATTTCTCACAGAGGAAACGTCCCTAGGCGTCTAAAGGCCCTCTAACATACCCAATATAGCTGTCAATGGGGGAGGGGAGAGGGGGGCTTATAAGCTTACCACATTTGTTTGTAGCGGCTCGTCATGCATATGGATGACATCACAGTTACCTTGATGTTTATTTCGTAACTATTTTCAGATACTTATGCCACCAGGAGGCACCGTCTGACACGCCACTTCATTCGAACGGCTATCAACCCCTCCCACTAATTAGGCTGTATTTAATTGGGAACTGCTAATGTAAAGTACATGTTTGTAGTCTGATACTTATCATGCCATCACAGGTTTTGATGAACCCCCAAAGTTACACTTGCTTGGCCAATTCTGTTTCACCATAGGAGAGTTGATGTCGTGTTTAATTTATCACACCAACATGAGTTTTAATCAATCCACAGGGTTTAATTGCTTTGGATTGCGCAATTCATTTTGACCATGGGTGTATTTCATGGAGCCGGCCTTTTAAATGTTGATGTTGGAGTGTCTTCTGTTCCCGTCGATGGCAAAGTCATACCCCAAAACAGACCACACAAATTATAGTACCTATCCCCAGATTAGGAGGTATACCATACAGGTGTGCATGTTTTAAAGGCCTCGTAATCCGGTTCATACCAAACTTCGTTCTCTAACTTGGTCGGGTAAATTTTGTAAACATCAAGACCAGTCCAATCAGGTCGACTAGACTTCGTGGTATGGTTATGTAACACTTTCGGTAGACGCCATCTGGTAGATATATGTTGCGTTTTCTTACCCCCTCCCCTCCCAACTGAAGGCCCCTCCAAGTTTTTCCTGATGGGCACACATGTTTAATCTTGTTTTCTTTATTATAAACACAAAGCTCGTGTACTTCGACGTAATACATCAACTCATTCACAATGAAAGTAGTCCCGCGTGGCATTAGTGGGATGATGACTCAAAACTCAGCTGAGCCATTTTCTCCGTTCGAGTGATTGATCTTCCAATGGACTGACGCCTAATCTCCGAGGATTAACGCAAGGCCGACCAAACTGTACATTTACCATAAGTAATACACCTGTGATCATGCATTGCCGCTTAGTTGTTGATGTGCTGAAATATTTATATTCATGAAATGACAGAGTAATCATCTTTTTGTCAAACTCCTTTATGCAGGGTTTTTATTAGCAAGTCTCCATTATAGTATGGTTGTTAACAGACTATCTTCCTTACACAGTGGACCATTGTTTTCACGTATGAAGTATCCACCTCACGTTAACACGAACATTTAACTCTCTCTTCACTTTTGTTTACATTTACCTCTTCACTTGTAGTACTTTTAACCGTGGCGTTTCATCTGATTTCAGCTTTGAGATCTTTGGCTTTTAGCGGTTGATCAGAGGTAGACTTGTGACGTAATCAGCGATAAGGCTATAATTACCTTGACAAAAGATGCCGCTCTGCAGGTGTGATAATGAATGGTAAGTTTAGACACTTCACGGGCTGCGCATGTCTTCGGGTTACAGATGTATGTGTGGAGGCCGACTGGATTCCCTTGTGGTGCCAAACCAAATTGGCTCAAAGAACGCATGACGCTTTCTTTAACTTGTTTTTTACAACTGAATACATCATTAGTCCATATGTTTCAAAGCTGTTGATTGCAATTTTATGTTCGTGTCGCCAGGTCACCATATTTACCGTCTGCTCTCATTGTAAACGACTTACCTATGCGATTCCAGCCACTTCCAAACGGTTATCCACTGACACCTTGAAAAGGGCCTCCGAGTGAGAACTCACATGACATGATTCCTCTATGGATACGGTTCTCTCCGGGGACTGATTTCTAGCTATGGAATGATACTGTCAAGCTGTCTGACAAAACAGCAAGCAGATAAAGCATGATGGCACAGGGTAGGACTAATTTTGAAGCCTTCCCCATGAACCGACGTCTGCTTCAAGTATGCCTTATGCAATGCTTGGAACTAATAACTTAAACAAAAGGACATTGGCCATTGCGCTGTTCCGGCGCGCTGATGCCCAACGCCACTGAGGCAACTTATATATCTGTTTATATACCTTCAGTGCATACTGAACAGCAATGAAGGTTAAACCAGATGGCTCTGCATTGCCTTGGTGTAACGAATTGGTTAGACTTTTTTGATAAAACAAAGGTAGATATCCCGCTAGCAAAGCGAGAGAGAGCATCCACTGCCATCGGTCGTGTTAGGTAGCAGAAAGTATTGCTAGTCCAGAACCTTGCTACGTAACAAATGTAGGTGGTTTACTACGTACAGCCCGAGTCGCCGTCATAGATGTGAAAAACTCTTGAGGCGTTAAATATCAAACAGAATAAATGAGATAAAAACGAAAATACTGCACGAGTCGGTATATTTCCCCTTTTCCCTTCGAATGTTTGGCCTGTTGGTCACATTTCATGTTGCAGGACATCAGACGGCATTGTGGTATTCAATTGTGTGCGCATGAGACGAAAATGCGTAATGTCTACCGCTACCAAGTATTCCAGATGAAAGCAATGAAATGATTAAAGGCAAAGTTTGGAAACAAAAGCAGATTTAATAACATCAAAACCAATGTTATAACAAAAGCACCATGTCAGCACTCTGTAAAATCGCGTCATAAAATAATACAATTCTTTGTAAAACTATAAAAATTGTATACTATCAACACGTTCAAATATTCATACATTGTAAAAGAGGTATGTGTTGTTAACTTTTGTGTCAGGTAGTGATTAAACCTATTCACCATTGCCGTGAACCGGTATCAATAGAGGTTTGGGTAGGATATACAACATTTCTGAGCCAGTCCTTTTCTGTCATACCGAAAGTGACGTTCCCGTGTGGCACGCAGATAGACATGTGATACTGAGCACTGTTGTCACTACCTTCGCAAACACTCCTCTTGCACACTTTGACAGGTGTTTCTCTTTGCTGACACATGCCTGATACACTTCGTTTCCTCTTGGATGGCCCGGTAGCATCCCATGACCCATAGCTTGGTGTTTCCTGACAAGTGATGACGATCTCCTCAGGCAGGTTCTGATGGTCACAGTCTTTCTCTGTTTCATTGACAAAGCCCGAGTCAGTAGCAGCCATTTTACACGGAACACCATGAATGCTCAGTTCCAAATCACTTGTAAGAGAACTTTCCAGGTACGCTCCTGTGTTGTTAGGTGCACTTTGTTGACTGGCTGGTGGTAAATCCGCGAATTCAAAATCCACGTCTTCATTTTGGAGATTACAAATGTCATATGTGTCTGTAAAACAAAGAAGGCAATATGAATTGGTGAAAATTTAATTTGTTCAGGTATCAACTATTTTCATTTATCGTAAAAAAAGTTGTAGTGTTTAGTTTTACAAGGTGTTCACTGACTAGAGTTGAATTCATTTTTACGTACCTATCAGGTGAGAAAGTTCTTGAAAATTTTCGTCTGATATCAAAGTCGAGGGCGACATCACTTCCGATCTCACATATGAAACGCCGAAGACACATTCATTATGTGAAGCAATCACCAGAGCTGGCTCCCAATGGTGTTCGCTTAACTCCTGGAATTTCCCCATGTCCAAAGTGTACTCTATGTTAGTGTCCACGTGTAAAGGAGTGAAACAATCCACAGTCGTGACGGACCGAATGGGGAAGGGAAAGTCCATGGCAGACGAAGTAGTTGTGTTTACTTCTTCAAAGTCAGATGTTTTCTGACTTCTGGTAGAACTATCAAGATTTTATAGGTCTACACCGAACTGTTGATTGTCGGAATTACCTTGTGACGTCATCACTCAGCGGGCTGCTTTCATCCACACCCCGGAACACCTTCGGTGTAGGCTGGGGATAGGTATCACAGATTTCTCCATAAAGGCGTGTGTTTTTGTTACCCACACAGCAAGGGGTATAGGAAACGTCCTCAGGCGTCTGAAAGCCGCCTTATACACCCGCTAAAACTCTCAACGGGGTGAGGTAGATTTATAAGCTTATTTATTTGTAACGGCTGTCCATGCCCAAAGAACGACACAGTTACCTTGATGTTTATTTCGTAACTATTGTCAGATACTTATAAGACCAGGTGGCACTGTTTGACACGTCACTCCCCTCGATCGGCGATCGCCCCCTCCCACTAATTAGACTGCATTTAATAAGGAACTTCTAATGTAAAGTACATGTTTTTAGTCTGGTTCGTATTGTATCAACACAACTTTTGACGAACCCACAAAGGCACTGTAGTTTGGGGAATTCTTTTTATCGTAGGAGAGCTGATGTCGTTCATTATTTATCATACCAACAAAACTATTGACCAATCCACAGAGCTTAATTTCTTTCCATTGCGCAATTCTCTTTGATGATGGGTGCATTTCATGGATCCGATCTTCTGCTGTTGCTGTGAGAATTTCTTTTATTCATGTCGATCGCAAAGTCACTCCCCTAAAATAAACCAAACAGATTATAGCCGTATTAAGGAGAATAAACTTTATTCTGTAACCTGCTCAAATCAGACAGGCGGAATGTTGCAAACATAAAGACCAATCCGATCAGGTCGACTAGATGGGGTGGTATGGTTATGTATTAGTAGAATATATATATATATTTTATGTATGAAGTATAGAGTTAATTGTTTGTCCGAGATAGCTTTATAGGTTATGGTCTTACAAGATTTACATGTCTTAATCAATAAAGCAAAGCCAAAAGAATCATTTATATAACGGTTACATCTGAAGTGTAAAGAATTAAATGACAGTATTGAAATGTCAAGTATTAGTTATAAACATTGCACCCAGTATTTTGTTGATGCACTGTTAAAAAAATTAAGCTTGAATTTTCATTGTGTGCGTAACCGTAGTTTTTGCAACAAGATTTCCCGTACATATCATTATGTAGATGTATAATGTGTTTTCTTACCCCTCTCCTCTAGCTATAACAATGGCTGAGATATTGCCGATGTGGCGTTAAGCCATACTAATTCATTCATTCATTCTCGCTATAACGCCTCCCCAACTCTTTTTTGACGTACCCTCATGTTAAGTCCTGTTTTCCATATTATGAACACAAAGCTCGTGTACTGTGACGTATTGCATCACACCATTTCACTGCGATACAATGAAAAGAGTCTCATGTCGCTTTATTGAGATAATGACTCAAAACTCAGCTGAGCGGTTTTCTCTGAGAAAGCGATTAGCTGTGGATGGCCCTCGTTTCACGGCGACCTAATCTCCGAGGATTAACTCAAGGCTGACACAGCTGTACATTTACCTTAATTCACCAATGATCATGTATTGGCGGATAGTTGTTGGCGTAGTTGTGTGTAGAAATATTTATGTTTATGATATGACAGAGTAGTCGTCTTTCTGTGAAACGCCTGTATGCAGGGTTTTATTGTAACAAACAAAGTGTATATTAAAGGAGGGGTGTAAACTCAATAACTTCTTCACACAGTTGACTTTTTCTTTTCACGTTTGAAGTTTTCACCTCACGTTAACAAGAACATTCAACTCTCTGTTCACTTTTGTTCACATATACCTCTTGACTTTACTCGAATACATGTCGTGCTTTAAAGCGTTGCTTTGCATTTGATTTCGCATCCTTTGGATTGCTGCCTCGAGATCTCTGAGGACTTTTAGCGGTTGGACCAGGTGCAAACTTGCGACGTAATCAGCGATAAGGCTATAATTACCTTGACAAAAGATGCCGCTCTGCAGACGTGTTAATGGGCGGTAAGCCTAGACACTTCACAGACTCTGCATGTCTTTCGTGTTGAAGTTCTATGTTTGGAAGCCTACTGGGTTCCCTCATGGTGTCATCGGAATTGGCCCAAAACAAATACATGCCACTTTCTTTCACCATTTGAAGCTGAATACAACACTGGCCCTTACATTGAAATCCGTTGATTGTAATTTTATGTTCATGCCTAAATAGAGTGGACGTGTCATCAGGCCACAATGTTGAGTCTATGTTCAATGTAAGCGGCTCGCTTACGAGATTTCAGCCACTTCCAAATGGTAGTGCACTGGTACGTTCAAATGGGTCTGTAAGTAAGAATAACAGTTCTCGAGGCATGGCCACTATATAGATGTGGTTCTCTCCTAGGACTGATTTCTAGGTGTGGAGTGATACTGTAAAGCTGCCCGAACGCTGTACGAGTAATATCAAAATAGGAAGCATGCATGATTGGCAGACCGAAACACAGTACATATCTTATGTAACGCTTAAACTAGAAGTAATAACTTAAACAAAACGGATTGACATCAAAACAGTATGCCACGCAACTGTGTTGATTTATTTTTTTATTTGATTGGTGTTTTACACCGTACTCAAGAATATTTCACTTATACGACGGCGCCCAACATTATGGTGGGATAAAACACGGCTAGAGCCCGGGGGAAACCTATGATCATCCGCAGGTTGCTGGCAGACCTTCCCACGAGAGGAAGCCAGCACGAGGTGGACTTGAACTCACAGCGACTGCATTGGTGGGAGGCTTCGTGTCATTGTGCTGCGATAGCGCGCTAATCGACTGAGTCACGGAGGCCACAGAGACACGTCTGTCTCTAATTGGCAAGGTTACCTCTTTGTCAAGCATGAAAGACTTTCTTTATACATACAGAGGCGTGTGGTTTTCTATGCACACACTACAAGTGACTTCAATCACCCCTCCATTCCGCTGGTCACGTCTCCAAGAAACAATAAGATCATGCATTCTGTCAACAGCGTACTGACGTGTCTTTCCCATATTACCAAAGTAACGATTGATGTATCAATTACAGATGTTCTCAGAATCACAAAGGTGCAGGTATGGATTGGTTTCACAATATTTGTGATAACACGACAAAAATCACTTTATACATGTTTACAGGAGATTTCGGGAAAAAAACTTACTCCATGGTCAGGTATGGTGACAAACTGTACCACTGAAGACTAACAAACATGATTATATACACAGTCGGTGAGCACTATTTACATGAGCTTGCGAGGTAGGATGTGATCATCGTATAGCTGACAGTATATAAATAGCAGCTAGGTAGTGAAAAGAAACAAAGGTGTTGAAGAAATCATGTTGTTTAGGACACTCTTCTGTTTGACTATATACAATGACCCTTATTTTAAATTTACAGTCAGTTTTGCAGTACTTCAGAATTTCGTGCTTTATGATTAGCGAACTCTAGACAATGGGGACCAACTTCTAAGGATTTGTACTTGGTGCTTGCTATATTGTGTTCATGAATTCGGTCTTGAAAGTGTCGGAGTGTTTTTCTTATATATGTTGATGTCCATAAAATCACTACAAGTGATTTTATATATAACGTTTCTTTTCGTTAATGATGACTCGTGGTGTTTGAAAGGAAAAAATAAATCTATATTTGATTTGTTTTCCGATATTACAATGATGTTGACACATGGAATACTCTTACATAGTGATTTAATATCCCCTTCTCAATTGCTTTATTTAGTGGTCCGAGAAAGGGGAGTATGAGAAACATTTTCTTTCTTTCTGGTCCGATAGCCTTTGGTCTGATTGGAAGAGGATTCATTTGTTTGTTGATAAATTACTTAATTGTTCTGTCAGATACATGAAGAGGAAATTCAATCTGTTGCAGTTTGTTTATATGTTCTAATTCATCCGAAAACAGCTGATATGAGCTGCAAATATGCCATGCTCTGGATGCAGGCTTATTATGAGATTAGCTTTGAAGCCTTTAGGAAAGAAGCTAAACCATTTAGTCTACACAGTCCAGAATTAGTCGGCTTTCTAGAAATTGAGGTTTATAGAGTTCTTTGTCCGTTGTCCTGGCGGTATTTTTTGGACATGGTGTGTTTGTAGATAGTAGGTCGTTAGGACGAGCTACAACTCTCAGATGAAATGTTAAAGCCAATAAAATCCACTCATGAAAGTAAAGATCTTCTCTACTCCACACATTATTTCTTCTAGGATGTCTTGACTCAGTAATGGACAAAATGGATCGAGATTTAAACTTGAATACAGAATTTCGAGTACCCGTTCTCTTGATTCAGTTTGTATATGTACTTCAATCAAAGTAAGCGCAAAAACTGCTTTATTATATGGCTAATATCCTCTTTGATCATTTGCTCCTGCACAGGAGTTTCTTCCTGCTAAACTTTAGGCTCATATCCAAGTTTTGTTCCAAAACAACAAACTTTAAATCATATCCAACAGAGTTAGACACCCAGAATTTTGTGAAAAGTTGGAAATAAAATTATCTTAAAAGTCTTTACATTCCATGGTTGATCCTCATGTGTCATTGAAAGAGCACCGTCTAAACTGTATGGGCACGGATTTCCACATGTACAGACCTTGACTTTTTGCATAGAGCTATTATATGTTAAAGTTCAATGGAAGACCAAAAGGTCCAAATCTCAGTAAAAACGCGCCGTTTCCTGTTGAAAACACTTCGGTAGTACACGGTAGCGCTACCGTGTACTACCGAAGTGTTTTATGAGACACATCCACCGAAAGGTGTGATGTTCCCCAGGAAAGACCAAGGGAGTACAGCCTTGGACCCTTTTGTTAAGGGTAGGAGGGAGTTTTTCGAGCTCCCCATTCAACACCCGATGTCAAGTTTTATATGGGCCTTAAAACTTGAAGGCACAAAAAGGAACGCCATACAGCCGTCATTTTTCACAACTTCTCACACGAACACTATGCAGAAATACATTTACTTTAATACGAAAAGTCACATCATATGCATGAATTCACAATGCATTATACTCGCACTACATTACCTATTTAATGACATTCTTCAACCATGGATTACATCACCTAGCAAAGAAATCCCTCTGAACAAGGAAGTGAAGGTCAACACACCAAATGACTCTTTCACTTAATGCAGGTCATTTAATTCTTCGAGCCTGTATTTGTGAGTTTTACTTGTCTTTCGATGTCGTGAAAACAATGCAAATCAATGAAAGTTGTGCGAAGACACTTTGTGGAGTATATCTTTAAAGGCTGATGATCTAGGGTCTTAGTGATCTAGGAGACAAAGAAAAGTGTGACGCTCGGGGTGTGCATTCTCAAGACATCAATAGGTCTGTCAAGAACTCTGAAAGCACATTTGGGATACATGCACAATTATTTTTTTTTCAACACATGGACATTGTTTTGTAAATGTATAATTATATTTTTATTTATTTTTATTTTTTTACCTATTTATTTATTTGTAAATAATTATTATTATATTTATTGGTGTTTTACACCTTATACTCAAGAATGTTTCACTTATACGACGGCGGCTAGCCTTATGGTAGAAGGCAACCGTACAGAGATCGGGGGAAACCCATGGCTATTCACAGGTTTCTGGCTGACCTTGCAACGCACGAACGTAGAGAAAGCCAGCTTGAGCTGGGCTTGAACTCACAGCGATAGCATTGTTGAGAGGCACATGGGGTCACGAAGGCCCCGTATATATATAACTTTAGTATATGCCAAAAACCACTGGCGATTAAGCAAGGTGGCTCTCCGTATGACCTTGTGTAATGAATTCGTTACACTTCATTGATAAAATGAAAGGTAGTTATTCCCACAGGTATGGCGACAGGGAGCTTCCACTGCCATCAGCCGTGTCAGGTAGCAGAAAGCATTGCGAGTCAAGAAAAATGCAAGACACACAACAAAACTTTGCGGTTTCAGTTTTCTTCAACATTCGTCGTCGTCATGTAAGTGACAAAATCTTGAGATGTTATATACCAAACAAATAAATGAAATGAAAAAATAATATATCGCACAAGTCGCCATATTTCCCCTTTTCTTTTCAAACGTATGATCTGTTGTTGCATACCATCCGATGACATAGTGGAATTAGAGTGTGTCGTATAAAACAAAAAGCGCCTGATGAACTACCAATACCAGCTATCTCAAGTTCAAGAAAAAAAGTTATAAAAAACAGAAATAACTTTCATAACATCAAAACCAATGTTACAACAAAAGCAACATATCAGCACTCTGTAAAATCAGGTAATAAAATAATACAATTCCTCGTAATATTATTACAATTGTATACTATAAGCGTATTCAAATATATGAAGAGTGTAAAAGGAAATGTCATATTGTTAACTTTTGAGTCAGATAGTAGCTAAACTCATTCACGACTGCCGTCACCCGGTGTAAATAGGAGTTTGCGCAGGATATACAACATCCCTGAACCAGTCCTTTCCTGTCATACCCTAAGTTACATTCACGTGTAACACACAGACAGAGATGTGATCCTAAGCACTGTAGTCACTGTATTCAGAAACAATCCTCTTGCTCACTTTGGCAGATGTTTCCGATTCTTCACACATTAAAGACACACTTCGCTTCCCCTTGGATCGCCCCGTGGCTTCCCAAAACCCATTGCCTGGTGTCTCCTAGTAAGTGATGGCAGCCTTGTCGGGAATGCTATGATGATCACAGTCCGTATTTGTCTGTCACAAATCCAGCCTCCATTTTGCATAGCACAGAATCCACGCTCAGGTTCAAATGACTTGAAAATGAACTTTGCAGGTGCTGCTCTGTGCTGTCCTGCACACTTTGATCGCTGGCCGCGTGTAAATCCACATCTTCCTCTTACAGATTACAGATGTCATATGTGTCTGGAATACAAAGAAACCATGTGTTAACAAGATAAATCTCTGTAACTTGATTAAAATTTAGCTTTAGTCAGGTATCCTTTATACTCAATTATTGTAATGAAATTGTAATCTTCATTTTTACAAGGTGTTCACTGACTACACTTAAAATCATTTATACATACCTATGAGATCAGAAAGTTCTTGAAGGTTTTCGACTGATATCAAATTCGAGGACGACATCACTGCCAGTCTCACTTGTGAAACATCAGAGACATATTCGTTATGTGAAGCAATCACCAGAGCTGGCTCCCATTGGTGTTCGCTTAACTTTCAAAAGCGTGATCTATGTTGGTGTCCATGCGTAAAGGTGTGAATAGGTATGTAAAAGTATATAAAGTCGCTGTGTTACCTCTTCAAAGTCAGATGTTTTCTGAGTTTTGACACAACTATCAACCTTTTACAGGACTACACCAATCTGCTGATTGCTGGAATTGCATTGTGACGTCATCACTTGGTGGATTGCTTAGATCAACACCACGGGACACCTTGGGAGTGAGCTTGGGATATTTATCAAAGATTTTTCCTACAAGCGTGTGTTTTTGTTACCCACACAGCAAGGGTTACAGGAAACAGCCTCAGGCGTCTAAAAGCCCACTTATACACCCAATGCAGCTGTGAATGGGGAGAGGTAGACTTACAAGCTTACTGTATTTGTTGGTAGCGGCTCGCCATGCATATGGATGACACAGTTACCATGATGTTTATTTCGTAACTATTGTGAGATACTTATACCACCAGGCGGCACAGTTTTACATGACACTCCTCTCAATCTCCTTTTTCACTAAACAGGGTGTATTTAACGAGGAACTACTAATGTAAAGTACATGTTCGTAGCCTGATACTTATCATGTCATCACAGGCTTTGATGAACCCTGAAAGTTACACTCACTTGGACAATTCTGTTTTACCATAGGAGAGTTGATGTCGTCCAGCATTTATCATACCAACACAAGTTTGGATCAATCCACAGAGTTTAATGGTTTTCGATAGAGCAATTCGTTTTGACCGTTGGTATATTTCATGGAGCTGGCCTTTTAACTGTTTATGTGGGAGTCTCTTTTGTTCACGTCGATAGAAAATTCATGCGATGGTATAGAGGATATGGTACCTATTCCTCGACTATACCACAGAGGTTGTTTTTGTTAACATTCCAAAGGCCAAATAATGCGGTCCATTCCCAACTTCATTCTCTCACCTGGTCAAAACATACTGGTTAAATGTTGTAAACATAAAGACCAGTCCAATCAGGTCCACTAGACGGGATGGTATGGTTATGTATAACCTGGATGTATATAGCGTAAGCTTAATTTTATATAATAAGATTTTTGGTACACGTCATCATGTAGATTTACGTTGCGTTTTCTTACCACCTCCCCTCCCGACTGAAAGTCCCTCCAAGTGTTTCCTGACGGGCACATATGTTTAATCCTGTTTCTCTTATCATGAACACAAAGCTCGTTTACTTCGACAAGTCACAACTTTCACAACTCAGCTTAACCATTTTCTATGATCAAGTGATTGATCTTCCATTGGACTGGCACCTAATCTCCGAGGATTAATTTAAGGCCGACCCAACTGTACATTTCCTTTAATTATTACACCTGTGCTCATGTACAATGACGGATAGTTATTGATGTAGTTGAGTAAAGAAATGTTTGTATTTATAAAATTACAGAGTAGTCATGTTTGTTTGAAACGTCTGTATGCAAGATTATTATTATAAGAAAGCAAGTCTCCATTGAAGCACGGTTGTAAACGCACTGTCTTCTTGACACAGTGGACTTCTTTTGACGTATAAAGTAGTCACCTCACGTTAACAGGAACGTTCATCTCTGTTCACTTTTGTTTAAATTTAACTTTTCACTTCACTTGAATATATGTAATGCTTTAATCGTCGCTCTGTATCAGCGTTCAAATCTGTTGAATTGCTGCCTTGAAATATCTCAGCTTTGGCCAGAGGTAATCTTGTGGCGTAATCAGCGATGAGGCTCTAATTACCATTACAAAAGATGCCGCTCTGCAGACGTGTTAAAAACAGTGGAGTTAAAGACACCTCATGCGCTGTGTTCTTGCGTTAGCAGCTGTACCTTTGGAGGCCGACTGGGTTCCCTCATGGTTTCAAAGAAATTGGTCGAAACAGCACATGTTACTTCCTTTCACCTTTTGAAGCTGGATACAACATTAACCCTAGCGTTCAAAGCTGTTGACTGCAATTTTATGTTCGTGTCTAAAGTAGACTTGTCGCCAGGTCACCATATTTACCGTCTGCTCTCATTGTAAACGACTTACCTATGAGATTTCAGCCACCTCCAAACGGTTATCCACCGACACCTTGAAATGGGACTGTAAGTGGTTCCTCTCTATATATAGTTCTCTCCGGGGACTGATTTCTGGCTATGGAATGATACTGTCAAGCTATGTGAGTGATGCCCGATTAAAACAAAATAGGACGCAGATAAAGCATGCAATGTTTAAACTGGAACTAATAACTTAAACAAAAAGTCATTGGTCATCTGTTTAGATACCTACATTGCACATTGAATAGCACTGAACAGCAATGAAGGTTAAACCAGATGGCTCCGCATTGCCCTGGTGTAACGAATTGGTTACACTTTTTTGATAAAACAAAGGTAGATATCCCGCTAGCATGGTGACAGGGAGCATCCACTGCCATCGGTCGTGTTAGGTAGCAGAAAGTATTGCTAGTCCAGAGCCTTGCTACGTACATAACAAATGTAGGTGGTTTACTACGTACAGTCCCGTTTCTTCCAAAACAGGACACCGTCATAGAAGTGGAAAAGTCTCTAGACGTTAGACATCAAACAGAATAAATGAAATAAAAACGAAAATACTGCACGAGTCGGTATATTTCCCCTTTTCCCTTCGAATGTTTGGCCTGTTGGTCACATTTCATGTTTCAGGACATCAGATGGCATTGTGGTATTCAATTGTGTCGCATGAGACGAAAATGCGGAATGCCTACCGCTACCAATTATTCCAGATGAAAGCAATAAAATCATAAAAGACAGAGTTTGGAAACAAAAACAGATTTAATAACATCAAAACCAATGTTATGACAAAAGCACCATATCAACACTCTGTAAAATCGCGTCATAAAATAATACAATTCTTTGTAAAACTATAAAAATTGTATACTATCAGCACGTTCAAATATACAAACATTGTAAAAGAGGTATGTGTTGTTCACTTTTGTGTCAGGTAGTGATTAAACCTATTCACCATTGCCGTGAACCGGTATCAATAGAGGTTTGGGTAGGATATACAACATTTCTGAGCCAGTCCTTTTCTGTCATACCGAAAGTGACGTTCCCGTGTGGCACGCAGATAGACATGTGATACTGAGCACTGTTGTCACTATCTTCACAAACACTCCTCTTGCACACTTTGACAGGTGTTTCTCTTTGCCGACACGTGCCTGGCACACTTCGTTTCCACTTGGATGGCCCGGTAGCATCCCATGACCCATAGCTTGGTGTTTCCTGACAAGTGATGACGATCTCCTCAGGCAGGTTCTGATGATCACAGTCTTTCTCTGTTTCATTGACAAAGCCCGAATCCGTAGCAGCCATTTTACACGGCACACCATGAATGCTCAGTTCCAAATCACTTGTAAGAGAACTTTCCAGGTACGCTCCTGTGTTGTTAGGTGCACTTTGTTGACTGGCTGCTGGTAAATCCGCGAATTCAAAATCCACGTCTTCATCTTGGAGATTACAAATGTCATATGTGTCTGTAAAACAAAGAAGGCATTTGTTAACAACTAAATTCTATATGAATCGGTGAAAATTTAATTTGTTCAGGTATCAATTACTTTCATTTATCGTAAAAGTTGTAGTGTTTATATTTACAAGGTGTTCACTGACTAGAATTGAATTCATTTTACATAAATATCAGGTGTGTCCGTAATACAAAGAAGCCATCAACCAACAACTAAATTCTCAATGAATTGATGACACTTTAACATTGACCAGGTACCTTTCACACTAATTTATCGTAAAAAAATCATTTTTACAAGGTGTTCAGTGACAAATATTGAAATCATTTTCACTTACCTATAAGGTGAGAAAGTTCTTGAAAATTTTCGTCTGATATCAAAGTCGAGGGCGACATCACTTCCGATCTCATATATGAAACGCCGAAGACACATTCATTATGTGAAGCAATCACCAGAGCTGGCTCCCAATGGTCTTCGCTTAACTCCTGGAATTTCTCCATGTCCAAAGTGTACTCTATGTTAGTGTCAACGTGTAAAGGAGTGAAACAATCCACAGTCGAGACGGACCGAATGGGGAAGGGAAAGTCCATGGCAGACGAAGTAGTTGTGTTTACTTCTTCAAAGTCAGATGTTTTCTGATTTCTGGTAGAAGTATCAACCTTTTATAGGTTTACACCGAACTGTTGATTGTCGGGATTACCTTGTGACGTCATCACTCAGCGGGCTGCTTTCATCCACACCCCGGAACACCTTCGGGGTAGGGTGGGGCCAAGACACATATCAGAGATTTCTAACAGAGGCGTGTGTTTTTGTTACCCACACAGCAAGGGGTACAGGACGCGTCGTAGGCGTCTAAAAGCCCTCTTATACACTCGATACAGCTCCCAATGGAGTGAGGCAGATTTATAAGCTTACCACATTTGTTTGTAACGGCTCTCCATGCCCAAAGAACGACAACAACAACTATTGTCAGATACTTATAAGACCAGGTGGCACTGTTTGACACGTCACTCCCCTCGATCGACGATCGCCCCCTCCCACTAATTAGACTGTATTTAATCAGGAACCTTCTGATGTAAAGTACATGTTTATAGTCTGGTTCGTATCGTATCAACACAACTTTTGACGAACCCGCAAAGGTACTATAGCTTGAGCAATTCTTATTTACCACAAGACAGTCGACACAGCATCACCTAAATTTATGATGCGTTTTCTTACCACGGCATCCCCCCCCCTTTCTATGTTTTAATATCTCTCCAACTGTCTCCTGACGTACCCACCTGTTCAGTCTTGTTTGCCCTATTATGAACACAAAGGTCGTGTATTTTGACTCATTGCACCACCTGATTTCAAAACTGCAAAATGAAATTAGTCGCTTTAGAGGGATAAACACTCAGTGCTTGGCCGAGTGGTTTTATCTGATCAAGTGATTAGCTATGGTTGATCTTCCATAAAACTGACACCTAATCTCTGAGGATTAACTCAAGACCCAGCCACCCACCATCAAATTAATGAATACACCTGTGGTTATGAGGTGACGGATAGTTGTTGGTGTAGTGGCATGTAGAAACTTTTATATGTATGAAATGACAGAGCAACCATTTCCCTTTGAGGGCCCTTTATGAAGGGTTTTATTATAACAGAAAAATGTACATTGAACTATAGTCATAACCTGAATATCTTCAGACAGCGGGCTTTTTTGTGGACCTCTAAAGTTTTCACCTCGCGTTAGCACGAACATTCAACTCTCTCTTCACTTCTGTTTACATATAACTATTTACTTTACTTGAATTCCTGTAATGCTTTTAATTGTGGCTTTGCACTTGATTTCGCGTCCTTTGAATTGTTACCTTTAGATCTTTGAGCTTTAGCTGTTGACCAGAGGCAATCTAGTGACGTAATCGGCGATAAGGCTGTAATTACCTTGAAAAAAGATGCAGCTCTGAAGAGGTGTTAATGAAAAGCGTGTTATGACACGACACGGGCTGTGTCTTTCGGGATGCAGCTGTGTGTTTGGAGACCGGCTGGGTTTTCCAAGCCGTCAAAGGAAGTTCCTGAAACAACATATGCTGCTTTCTTTGACCTGTAAAAACTGAATGCAACATCAGTGCGGGCATACGAATTCGTCGATTGTAATTTTAAGATTGTGTCGCCACGTCCCTGTGTTCAGTGTGGTGTTTCATAGTACGCGATTTGCCTTTGATATTCCAGTCACTTTCAAACCGAGGTGCACTGACATGTTCAAATAGGTTTGTAAGTGAAAGTAAGAGCTCCCTACACTTGGTCACTCTAGAGATATGGCTCTCCGGGAATTGATTTTAGCTATAAAGCTACCTGAGCCATGTACGAGTAATATCGAAGTAGGAAGAAGACAACGCATGCTTCGCATACATACAAGCGATATAATCCTAATTTTGAATGCTTCGCCAACTGGCTTCTGCTCCAAGTATGCCTTATGTAATACCCAAGCTAGACCTGATAGTTAAAACAAAGAGAAGTGGCGTGGAAACAATATGTCATACAGTTGTCATAAGCACATGTACCTCTTCAGCTACATATCTACGTATGACAAGATGACCGTGTATCATTACACCTGGTAATACGCAGTCCCACAAGACACGTCTAACTCTAATTGACAAGGTTACCTCTAATTACCACTTTGTTACGTATGAAAGACTTTCCCTATACACACAGAGGCGTGTGGTTTTCTGTACACACACCACAGGCGGCTTCAATCACTCCTGCATTCCCCTGGTTACGTCTCCAAGAAACAATAAGTCAATGCATTCTAAGCTTATGCACGAATTGTAAGCCATGGTGTTCGGAAAGTTTTGTCTGTTAGATAAAAAAAGATGATTATCTTGTTGGTTCTACTGCCAGTGTGAGATAATGTGAGATAATTACAGGCTTTATGCCCTTAAACCCGTTCTGTACGGTTTGACACCCCTCTCCCCCTCTTGGACTTCTTTCAACTGCGACTGACAACGTGTCTTTCCCGTATTACTAATCAAACGATTGAAGTGTCAGTGAAAGCTGTGCTCAGTCATAAGAGTGTTTTGTCCGTTGTCTTTGGCGGCAGTTTGTTGACATGGCGTATTTGTAGAAAGTAGTGGTTAGGACGAATTACAATTCTCAGGTGAATTCTTAAAACCAGTAAAATCCACTAATGAAAGTAAAGATCTTCTCAGGACACTCATAATGTCTTGACTCAATAACGGACAAAATGCATCGACATTTAAACCTGAATAATGAATTTCAAGGATCTGGTCTCTTGATTCATTTTGTATTTATACTGGAATTAAAGTTTAATGTTCAGGTGAGCTCAAGAACTGCTTTATTATGTGACTACATCTTCTTTGATCATTTGCTCTTGCATGTCACATTAGTTGCCCATGTTCAAAACAACAAAGTTTAATTCACATCCAAAATAGTTACATATCCAGAATGTTGTGAAAAGTGGGACATAAAATTGTCTTAAAAATCTAGACATTGCCCTGGTTGTTCCTCTTGTGCCATTGGAAGAGCACTTATATTAACTCAGAACTCGGCGCACCCTACAAACTGCATGGATTTTCACAAGTGTAGACGTTGACTTTTTTCATGGAACTGTTATATGATAAAGTTTTATTCAAAACCCGACGTCTACTTTTATATCTGCTTTTAAACTTGAAGGCACTAAAACGAACACCATACAGCCTTAATTTTTACAATTTCTCACTCTAATGCTATGCAGAAATCAATTTATTTCAATACTGAAAGTCATATCATATGCATGTTCTCACAATGCACAGGAACATTGTGTAAAGACACTTCATGGGGTATGTCTTTGGAGTGCGATAATCTGGGGTCTTGGTGAGGTAGGATTTCAGTCAGAAAAACAATGGTGTACATTATCAAGACATCAGTAGGTCTGTCATGGAACTCTGAAGGCACATTTCGGATACAAGTACAATCATTTTTTTTTCAACACGACATCATTTTGTGAACGTATATTTATATTTTTATCTACCTTTAATTTTTTTTACTTTTTTTATTTATTTTATTTCTTTATTTATTTATTTGGTTTGTGACCAGGGGAAACCCAAAGCCATCCACAGATTTCTGGCGGACCTTCCAACACACGACCGTAGAGGAAGCCAGCTTAGCTGGGCTTGAATTCACAGCGATGGCATTGTTGAGAGGCACATGGGTCATTACGCTGCACTAGCGAGCTTAACCTCGGCCATGGAGCCCCACCAATATAATACTACATAATACTATAAAACTTTAATAGATACTGAAAACCACTGACGACGGTTTATCCAGATGGCGCTCCGGCTGATCTGGTGTAACTAATTCGTTTGACTTCAGTCTTAAAGTGAAGGTAGATATCCCACAAGTATGGTGACAGGGAGCGTCCACTGCCATCAGCCGTGTTGGGTAACAGAAGGATTTTGTAAGTCAAGAGCTATGCAAGATACATACCAAAGGTCGCTGGTTTATTTCGCACAGTGCGTTTTCTTACAACATTAGCCGCCGTCATGTAAATGAAAAATTCTTGAGACATTAAAGTGAAAGACAGCTTATGACTGGGGTAGTATTCATTGAAAAGGCTACAAATTCTCTCTTGAATACAAAAACCTCCTTGAATTTGTATGGATTCGTTGATGAATTGTTTTCGTTTGAAGTGAGTAGTATTTTGCTGCCCACTGGGGTTCTGTAGGCGTCCATGCTTTCAAGCTTACGAAAGACTGACCAGTCAGAGAGCTAGGAGAAATCAGCTGTTCATAAGCTGTGACGTAAATCTTCTGAGTGTGAATCTTCAATGTACAGTGTAATAACATAGGAAAGGGACACTCTTTTAACATTACATTTTGTAATTATAACTAGAGCAGGTGTGAACAACTCTACAAATTATTTCCAGACCATTGTGTTATGGCGAGAGAAAGTTTCTAAATCATTTCATGTTGTAAATTTACATATACACTTACTTTTCAACCACAACCCTAACAGATTACTACAGTCTCAGGTGACAAGAGTGTTCCCCGCTTGGAACAATTACGTCACAACCCAGACTTTTCATTTTAGTCGATGGAGCCCGGTCAAATGTCAATTTCCCCTGTCGTAGTGGCTGTTACAGAAAAAATACATTACCCAAATAAACACAATATTGTCCAACCTTTTGGTAAATTTAACCTAGAACATGGGCTGTCGTTCTGTTTGAATACCAAATAAATAAATGAAATAAAAAAGAATATATCACACACCAACATCCCATGGCATAGTGGAATTATATTTTGTCGGATATAAGTTATGTGACGATCTTCCGGGGATATACGGGTAGATACTTGGCTGAAGCCTAGGAAAAGTATTATCGACCTCAGCGAAATATCTACCCGTATATCCAAGGAAAATCGTCACATAACGAATTTATAAAAAACGAAAAGCATTTTTCAAACGTGAATCTCGAAAAACTATTGCCACTTTCCATGTCGGGCCATGTAACTGACGTCGCAGAGTTATCTCCCTTGGTAAAACTCTGAATCTTCAATGTCCGTGCCGGTAAGGTCTGTGCCTTCCGACGTTGGAAGAAAGTTGTAAAAGGTCTTGCTTTCAAATAATATTTATGTTCATTGACTGTATTGTACTGTTATTAAACGTCAGAGTTATCAAGATGGTTACTGTGACGTTCACGTGCATAGAGCTACGATCGTCAAATTCGCAGAATAGCTGATTTAGGTCAAGGTCAGGGTGAGCAGCAGTCAAATGAAAGGCGCGAGGAAAATGGGATGACAGCAGATCGTTATGGATATGTTTCTGATGATTTCTTTCTAGAAAGAGAAGATGTTGATTTGAATGATGATGTACGTGGATGGTAAGGTAGGAGAAATCTCGGCACTTTCAGTTTTCACCCATGTCAAGTTTGTGAAATTCACTAATATGTACGCTGATAAACAGGCCACAGATGAAACTGATCATCTCCGCATACTCCTGTGTCTGGGCCCAGGAGCTATCAGATGATGATTTAACTGTGTATGAATGAACCATTCAAAGGATTTATACAGTGTTCCAGTCTGTTTTCGGACCTCTAGGCAAGCTAAATGTTCTAGAACTTTATCTGATCTTTCTGGAGAAAACTGGAAAACCCTTCTGACTGCACTATTCAGTACGGTAGGAACGAAAAGTTACTACAGCATGATTATTTGATTCCTTCGTATTTTCCGGAATAACACTTACTGGTTAAGGTTTTTCCCCCGACGTTTGAGGTTATCGATGCAGACGACAAAAAGTTGTTTCTGCCTGTGCAAAGTTGTCTCCCTTCTTGTTTACATTTTGAGTCGGCGCGTTTTGCTGTGTCCCTGGGGATATAATCGGGCGTCAGGCCTTGATCCGCAGATATTTGAACATAAATATACTCCGCAATCCTCCACATTCGGACTGGTATGTTGAGCATTTCAACCAATCAAATCAAAAGAACTTTCCCTGAATGGTGATAAAACAAAAAGCACCTGATAATTTACCGGTACAAGCCATCCCAAGTTAATAACATCAAAACCGATGTTATAACAAAAGCACCATATTTGCACTCTGTAAAATCATGTAATAAAATAATACAATTCTTTGTAAAACTATAAAAATTACATGCCATAAGCTCATTGAAATATAGGAAGGGTGTAACAGAAATATCTGTTGTTAATTTTTGAGTCAGATGGTGACTAAAGCCATTCACCACTGCCGTGAACCGGTATCAGTAGATGTTTTGGTAGGATATACAACTTCTCTGAACCAGTCGCTTCCTGTCATGCCAAAAGTTACATTCGCGCGTGTCACGCAGACAGGCGTGTGATACTGAGTACTGTCGTAACTTTCGTCCGAAGTCCTCTTACACACTTTGGTGGGTATTTTCTGTTTCCTTAAACATGACGGACACAATTCGCTTACTCTTGGCTCACCCCGGGTAATAGATGGCAGTCTCGTAAGGAATGCCCTGATGATCACAGTACGTATCTGTCTCACTCACAAAACCAGAGTCAGTTACTGTCATTTTGCACAGCAAAAAATCCACGCTCAGGTTCAAATGACTTGTAAATGAACTTTGCAGGTGCTCTTCTGTGCTGTCCTGTACACTTTGGTCGCTGGCTGCGGGTAAACCCGTGAATCTAAAGTCCACATCTCCATCTTGGAGATCACAGATGTCATTTGTGTCTGTAATACAAAGAAGCCATCTGTTAACAGCTAAATTCTCAATGAATTGATGACACTTTAGCATTGACCAGGTACCTTTCACACTAATTTATTGTAAAAAAAATCATTTTTACAAGGTCTTCACTGACTAAAATTGAAACCTGATATCAAATTCGAGGACAACATCACTTCCGGTCTCACATATGGAACGTCAGGAAACACATTCATTATGTGAAGCAATCACCAGAGCTGGCTCCCAGTGGTGTTCGCTTGACTCTAGGAATTTCTCCATGCCCAAAGTGTGCTCTATGCCAGTGTTCACATGTAAAGGCGTGAAACAATCCACAGTCGTGACGGACCGAATGGGGAAGGAAAAGTCCATTGTAGATAAAGTCGTTGTGTTACTTCAAAGTCAGGTGTTTTCTGATTTCTGGTAGAACTATCAACCTTTTACAGGTCTACAACGATATGGTGATTGTTGGAATTGCTTTGTGACGTCATCATTCAGTGGATTGGTTCAGATCCATACCACGGGACACCTTCGGGATGAGCTTGGTAAACTTATCAAAGATTTCTCATGGTGGCGTGTGTTTTTGTTACCCACAAAACACAAGGGTTATACGGAAAGTCCTCAGGCGTCTGAAAGCCCTCTAACACACCTGATTCAGCTGTCATTGAGTCGAGGTGGACCTATAACCTTATACCACATTTGTTGGTAGCGGCTCTCCGTGCATATGAATGACACAGCTACCTTGATGTTTATTTCGTAACTATTTTCAGATACTTATACCTCCGGAGGCACCGTCTGAAACGCCACTCCCCTCGAACGGCAATCATCCTCTTCCACTAATTAGACTGTATTTAATTAAAAATTGATAATGTAAAGTACATTTTTGTAGACTGATACTTATCATGCCATCACAAGTTTTGATGAACCCTGAAAGTTACACTCGTTCTGTTTCACCACAGGAGAACTGACGTCATCCGATATATATCATACCAATAGAACTTTTGGTCAATCCAGAGAGTTTAATGGCTTTCGATTGCGAAAATCGTTTTGACCATGTGTGCTTGTCATGGAGCCGGCCTTTTAAGTCTTGATGTGGGCGTTTTGCTCACGTCAAAGCATCATACCCCAAAATAAACCACAGAGATGATGGTACCTATCCCTGGATTACCGGGTATACCACATGGGCTGCTCTTGTGAATATTTTCACGCATGTTTATTACATCAACATTGTTCTTCTTTGAACAGTTACGATGAAAGGCTGCGAAAGGCCCACACAAATCTATGTTAGACCTGGATCACAAGTTCATGACTACGAGTTTGAAATTTTGTCAGGCATGTGTCACGAAAAAAGGTACAAACCGGATTGTGAAGTCATTTCAAAATATTCTTTCAGAAGAAAACAAAACATTCTACTGGACAGGTTCAAGATAGGCTTAGCCTTAGCCTTTCATTTCAGAATGATGCGCGTGTGGAATTTATGAATGTACTTTTTGAAAGACAAAAGAGGTCATTGTGTGCCCATCGCTTTAAGTGAATTTCATCTTTCCGTAAAACAATTTAAAACAACTTAATGAAAACAGATGATAACGGATACTTTCAAAATAGGGATAACCTCAGGTGACTAAAAGCTTATGATTAGTATTTTAACCACTTAAGTATAAGGTATAAGTTGTAACTTATACCTCCACAGAGATATGTACAGATAATTAATTATGATAAGAGGTGGGAGCTAATGCATACCTCTAGAAATGAACGAAAGCACATTGGAGGTGTTGATTAACCATGTCAGCACCTGCCGTACCTAACACAAGTGATTAATAGCACTCCATGGCACGGTCGGATCATGTACAGAGATTACAGACCAATGGACAACATGTTTCTTTGTTAATCCTCGTAATGCTTAGGTACAATGGCGTAGCTAAAGGTGTTGTTCTTGTTGACGTCTGATCTTTTCAAGCGTATCACGTAATCCGTGGTCTGAAAGGGTGTGAGAATGTGGGGGTATAATCGTAATTGGGGGTGGGGTGCGGCAGGCCAAGCCACTTCGATGTAAAGTACTTTTGTCCTGTATTCAAATGCTGCAGAACGGTTAGAACACTGTCAAAACATGTCTATGCACGGAGCATAAAAGTAGCTCTTGATGATCCACCAACTAGTGTAGCAAAGTGCAAAAGCATAGAAACCCCGAATAAAGAAATGTAACGCATGGTTGACGTTCTCGATATTTCGTCTAAGTTTTACTTGTCATCTTCAGGAGAAGTAATTTGTACAATCAACAAACACACATATATATACATTTACAGAAAAGCAGACATTACAAGGCTGAATAAAATACACTGCGGTAGTATTATCGCCATGATTCTGTGTTTACACTTGTAAATTATCCTCTTTCACATCCAGTGCTATCTCTGATCACCCTGATCCTTATTTCACACCTATCATTAATCCAACAACAGTTTGTTCGAAATGGTGTCAAATGCCCGGCGTTGTAATTAAACTATGTGTGTATACTGCTGTTTTCTCTGTATAACTGTGAGATATCGCTCTAATGCATATTTCACACCTATCACTAAAACAATACAGTTTGCTTAAAAAGGGTCAAATGCCTGGTGCTGTCATCACTATGTGTGTATTTTGCTGTTTTCTCTGAATGACCGTTAGATATTCGTCCTAATCCTTATTTCACACCTGTCACTGAAACAATGGCAGTTTCTTTGTATTAGGGTCAAATGCCTGATGCTGTCATAACTATATCTGTTTATTGATGTTTGTTCTGAATGACCGTGATTGATCGATGTTTAGTTTCCATTGGTTGAATCATTTGACCAATCATCGCAGTGTATTTTATTCAGCCTTGTAATGTCTGCTTTTCTGTAAATGTATATATATATGTGTTTGTTGATTGTACAAATTACTTCTCCTGAAGATGACCAGTAAAACTTAGTCGAAATATCGAGTACGTCGACCATGCGTTACATTTCTTTATTCGGAATTTCTATGCTTTTGCACATAAAAGTAGCTTCTAGTTTAATTCACTTAAGAAGATTTCTGCACACAGATATAATGATATGGTATCTGGAAGAAAGGCAGTGTCACTGGGGTCATGATATTAGGGATAAATTGCCTTATAAAAAAATATTCAATTAACTATAATGTTTGTTTCATGTCGGACGATACATAACCACAATTCACACATGTTAGGATAGTGTTTCCCGTCCGACGACATTTTTGTCTTTATTTTCATTTCCTGTTCGAGTAAGACTGCAATAACGCAGTTAAATAGAGCGCAGGAAATTAATGAACAGCAAAATAAACACAAATGCATTGGTTATAAACACAAATTAAATCATGCTCCCTAATTTCTGTTGGTCTAAATGACACATGCGGTCAATTAACTAGATGCCTGGCCTACCACATAACTAAATATCATGGTGTTGACCACCATTTTCACATAATAAATCAGCTGGAATGTAGGTACCAGTGTCCTTTCGCCATAGAAATAGGGTGTATGGGGAATTTGCTCATTGGATAATATTTTTTCTCTGTTTAATTGCAGATATAACCAGTCTCTAAATGTCCCCACCTTTTTCCGTGCACCTGAATACAAAGTCGAATACCTATAAGCATCTGAAATTGCTAGTATTGCGTGGTCTCTTCGAGTGTCCGGCCCCAGTAATTACCTCCCCTGCTCCAACAACTTGTGGGCCAAGCGTCAGATCTTCTTTTTTGCTGTCACTACCGTGGGATCGAGCTCAATTTTCAGTGACCACGCTAAGGGCCAAGGTCGCAAGGGAAAAAACCAAGATCAATTCCCAATGACATCACGCCAAAGATCTTTTCAGTATCAATCTGTCGGTTGTGTTTCTTGCTCGATCCATCACACAAGGAATTGGCTGATTGGGTCTGTGTTCATTTTCACCACTCGAACGGGCTTCCAGGGAGCATTGTACGGCATGAAGTGCACTGGAAATGCTGTCAGTGCTACAGTATAACTAAGTCGACATGAAAAAAGTCCACGCCTGAGATGCACCATCGTTAAATCGACAAACAGACGCGATTTTGAAGTTCAAACAAACAATACAAATACATCCTTTGTGGAATGAATATTTACCGGGCCACATAAGTTGTCTCGGCACATCCGCATTTAGTTGATCATACAGTTGTAAAACTCTTCTAAGGCAAGTTTGCATGATCTGCTTTTGTTAGCCTTATTCGGACAGCGCCAGTGCACTCTCCATCTAGCGTATAGCTGACAACATCAAACACCCATCGCTTGCTGAATGGTGCCGCGATCACAGGTTATGTCACGAGACCTGGATTTAAAAAAACATTTGCTTTGAAATTAAAGAAACTGTTCGCTTTGCATAGTCTATATTGCTGTTGTTTAAACAGCCGATAAGCTGTAAATCATGTCTGCGTCTGTAATTAACGACGTCACCGTGACACGCAGCGCTAGGAAAAGGGAGTTACTTTGTGTTAAGGCGGTCGATCTTATAAACCCATATAAGCCGTATCGGCATTGCAACCGTGCCGAGAGATTACGCTGGTATTGGATGAGACAGGGTGGGGACTCTCGCGAACTACCGTGATTTCATGGGGGTTAACAATGCTGTTGTTGTTGTTGTTCGGCTCGTGGTATAACGTTAGTTCGCGAGAGCCCCCACCCTGTCTGGCCCAAAGCCAGCGTGATCTCTCGATATGACTGCAATGTCAATTCGCCTTATTCTATATGCTTATCGCCGGCGTGGATTAATTGTCACTTTACATTCACGCACTCAAGATACAGAAACTGAAAGCTTGGCATTTGGCGAATAGCGCACCAGACTTAGTTGTCTGTGCTCAGTCAACAACGCTTGCCTACAAATCTCCACCCCGACACAGTTTTTTTGTGAAGGAATTTAGAGTTCACCACAGTCACTGTCAAATCTACGCACCTGAAACATGTCTGCGACGAAATGAATGTGACAAGGTTATACACGTGTAACTCCTCCTGAGTTGTTCGACCACCCTAATTTTTATGTTGCCGGCATTGTTCAACCTCTTGAAAAGAAGCTTTAAAAATCCTAACATACTTTGACAATCAGATCAGAGATCGTTTCCAGGCAGTATATGAGGCGTTCAGAAATGTATAAGCAATATTGTTCAATTTTACATCGAAACGAAACATACACAACGAAATGCCGTAATACCACCTTTGGGCTGGATTTGTTTAAATGCGTATATCCGAACCTGTGTATTTCGCTTCCTAGTTTTCTGTACAACTGATAGTAACCAGTTATCCTGAATTCCGATCTGTTGCAAAAACAAGATCCAGCTCCTATGTTGATTGACTTTTTATCCAGTAGCTTTATTTTATAACAAGAAAAACAACAATATAAACATAAACACACTCCTTACATGTATAAATAATTGTTTACCTGTAACATGTACATACTACATAATTTATTATGAGGAGATATGAGCACCAAATATAAGCACACCTGGTTGCCAGTGACACTGACAGACACACGTGTTTCTACACATGTGTATGTAGAGACATTCCATAATACTGAGATACAAAATCTTTGTAAATATTCAAGAAGCACTTTGTTAAACATTTGTTGGTTAGTAAATGTTTTCCAATCACATTGTCAATATGGGTCGCACTGACTGATTACATGCCTTGGTACTGTACTGTGTGGTAGCCATTAGCGGATCACAAAGTATATGATGAGAACTGTCAACTTTTCCAGTTTCAGGTCAGCACTGTCGAGAAACAGACCTGACACTACCAGACGATCCGCCCATGATTATCTCCGATAACCGAAGTTTTCTGAGAATTGAAATTCATTACGAATGCTTATGTCCGGCCAGCTGACATCCGCCCATACACGGTTCAACGGTCGCCTTCTGCGTTTTACTGACGTCATTATGTCAAGGTGGGTACTACGCACATTTGATTGACAGCTGCACGGCTGAACCCAACTTGTTGCTCTGTCCGGAAACTCCGCGTTGCACTCAAACCACGTATTATTGAAATCATTGGCACACGTCGGCAGACACTTTGATAAGCGGCAATCTGAAGGCAGATGGCTTGAAGTTTGTACTTTCCCGCAATGGTCGTTTCTTGAATCAGCAGAGTTCAACTGAAACACATCATGGTCCACTTGCAACGTGCCCTCCATAGTGTCCGATTCAGGAAAGTCTATCTCCAGGGATTCTGAGAAACAGAGGACAGTTCAATTAAATGCCGATAATATAGGGTGAAAAACAAATTTTCACTAACGAAAAGCGTTTCTTTCATGGAACAGATTCTTACTTGGTAGTCATTTTTGAACAGCTGACAGTTGAAGCGATTGAAGTTGATTTAAGAGTATATAAGCAGCTTGTTATATTGTGTATGGTCACATAACTATAACATATAACTGTAAACGTCGTACCAATCAATTGATACAGTTCCTCCTGGGCCTCGATTGTACAGGTCTGGTCCCGGGTAGCTTCCTCGGACCCTTCGGTCGGATTCACCTGGAATGATTCAGAGGGTAGCGATCTTTGTGAGTCAATCAACAAAGCTGGTTCCCAATAGTGTAAGGGGTCAGTTAGCTCCGGGAATTTCTCCATGTTCAAAGTGTACTCTATGTCAGTGTTCACGTGTAAAGGAACGAAATAATCCATCTCCATGGTAGGCGAAGTGGCCAATGGAAAATCTATTCTGGCGAGCCCTTCAGTTTTGTAGTTCCTTTTGGACTGTCCGTCTGTGAGTGATTGAAATAGTTGATTTGGCCTGCGCCAGCCTTTACACAGCCATCATCTGAACAGGCGCTAATTGACATTCCACGAGCATTTGGGTTACGTCATGTACTCACGATGGACGCCTTGTGCTTCTATTGTTTGCCTGCTCAAGCCGTGAAGCGGGGATTGCCACCAACCACGGAGTCTGATCACCCACTGGTCACCCACACGTGATCTGCTGTTTTGCCTTCACTTCTAAACCATGTAGACATTTTGTTTTCTTTGCTTGCCCGTTCTGACTCAGTGTCAGACAGGTCATTCCACCATAGATACAGCACTAGATTATAACAGACACGATTAAACTAAGTACGGGGTGCATATAGTAGGTCCTGCTAAAGATATCCGGTTATTGAAATCAACAACCATTTTACACTTGACATCTGCAGTGTGCCTATACTTAACTTTATCAACCACTTAAAGAATACTTTGTAGACTGGAATTGCGAAGATGGAGGCATGGGCATCATGTCATAAAGCATGCGTTAGATAGGCTTAGTGGGCTACATTGTGATATCATATGACAAATACGCTCCAGATTCAAAGGAGTGAGTAGTACCATGGTTTTAAACTATTTCGGGGGAATAGAAAGGCGCCATATTGCAGGCATTACTTTGTGGAACTGGTCTGTCAGAGGTTGTCCTTAACTGTGGCTTTAACTTTGTCATGGATTTTACACGTGGCCCTTGCCTTGTCACCAATACCACCCGGTGGTGTCGATACTGAACAACAGGTGCACGCAGACCAGGTGCTGGAATTACTTCATAACACCTGTGGACATAGGGTGGCAAAACCCACAGATAGATACTTTGGTCGAAATTGTTCACAACTCACACTATAGCAAGGCCTAACTTCCCATCGACTCTCGAATGTTTTGCTTCTCTCCGATTATCTTATCCATAACTACTAGAATGTATCGATTTTATTCCGAAAGATTACTACATTGTGTTTTCAGGAGAACAAAACAGAAAGTAATAATATGTTAAGGATTATGTTGGTTCTGAACTTCCTTATTGGAAGACCCGCTTACGATCGTATCCAGAGACGTTTTGTGCAAGACCTGTTGATACCCTGAAAAATGCTGAAAGGACTACTTGAATTTTATGTGGATGGCGCCGCTTGATCTGTAGGTAATAAGTGGCACACCTGTCGAAACATTCAAATCAGGGGAGCTACTTAGTGGCTTTGCTCTTAAAATTGCGAAATTCAGGAGGATATGTAATATAAGCCAGGGTGTTAAATAGGGCACACTCAACACATCCATAATGTATTGAGTGAAAAGCTTAATCTGTTTTCTCAGCTTTTAATCTCAAGGTCTCCTGTATGCGTTGGAATTGATGGTCTTCGGATGCAAATAGCTTGTTATGCAGTCTGGCTTAATGTCTTATATATATTATGGAATAGCTACTTTTTGCTGCTTTTCACCTAAACATTCCATTTACCCATGCGCGGTTTTTAGTTGCACTTTTGTTGTTGTTGCACATTTAGACGGATATTTATCGATTCCCGTGGCTCCCATTTACAGCCTTAGCTATTTATTTGTTGTGTTTAAAGGCCTTACACTGTAGACGTATACACAGCTCATGTATACATTGTAAGCGTAATCATCCCTCGCAATTCGTTACGACAAAAGCCATTGGGACCTTAACTTTAATCAATTGAAAAATAAAGTCACTTGTATATGTTACAATGATGGGCCCGGGCGTTCAAGCGTTATACCTAACTTGAATCAACACCAATGCCTGAGGATCTATTCAGTTATACTTAACGACCCTCGTCTAGTACAGTTTCCGGCCATTCGATTCCCTTGAGACGTGACTTGTATGGTTTGTAATGGCACAGAAGAACTAAGTGCTGTTATTTTCTTTACATGTGTGATTTAAAGCAGCTGCAACGGTTTGTTCCAGTCCATGGCGCTCGTTTATAAGTGCTTCCTTTGTCTCTTTTCTGCAATTACTTGGTCGAGGAAAGCCAAAGCTAATGGCAATTAAGCCGTGTTAACGAGTAATTCAGACTCAGAGGCACCACCATTTCTGTGGAAATGTCCACTTACTCGGTCACAGCATATACCAGATGGAGTTCTCTGTGGAAATGGCGTCCAGCTATTTAATGGATGTTTAATTTACTAAGGTGCACTCTGATATTTCATATTTGTGAGGTAACGGGCCCCTTGCAGTTCGTTGTGAAATCGTCCCCCGGTGTTGTAGGAGTGAGGTGTGTTTTTTTCGTACAGAAAAAGATGAAAAATCAACTTGAATCTGAAGTACAATTACTGTACAATATATTTGTGATCATTGGACTGTCTTGTTTTGTACTTTCTGTTTTGCTAGAAGACTAAAGTAAGTTCAAAAATGTAGTTCACTATCTTAGGGTATTAAAAATATCATAACGGCAAACAAAATGATCTGTGCGTATGTGATATCAAGCTTGGGGTTCTTATTTACTGCGAAGTATCATGTTGATTCACATAGTCATATTTTTTAAATCGAAAAAATAAAAATTCTCAATGTAACTGCATATTCATCCCAGAGGATCGTAGTTTGTAGATCCTTCTTCCCCACAGTACAGCGGTAGCTGGCATGTCGAACAATGCAGCTACCACTAGAGTTTACTTATTTCATGACACTTTGCACGGCTAAATTTGAGACATGTTTCCAACTGTATTAGATATGCATGGCTGACATATGATATATACTTCCAATGAAAGTTCAATGCAGCCAAAAATTGTAAGTGGTGCCCACGTTATCAGTTCGTTTCAAGGTGTTTTGGGTGCCAGCATGTCGAGCAGTTACATCGTGGGGAAAGGTAACTACATCAGTTCCCCTTAATAAACGTCCGCCAAAATCCCATTCATATATTCACGATGTAATTCGAAAGACAAAACTTATTTTAAATCCAACTTCATAAAGATCTTGCGGGAAGAAGGATTATAATTAGCCGACAAATTATTGTGTGAGACACGGTGTACGCTCATGGTTAGTAACGAATATTTTTTATATTGTTGGCCCATTGTATCACCCATGTAATATAACAACATCAACCGCATACCGGGGAAGTCCTTGCCTCATTCTGCAGTAAATCTGTCACTGTGACATGTATATGTCCATGTCTTACATTAATAGGATATTTTAACTTAGAGAATTTGACTTGTGCTACTACAAGTCTTCGGAAATAAGGTGAGAAATTATTAATAACAAAGCAGTAGACAACAAATTTCAGATAAAGCCGGTGATTCAGAAAGAGAGTAATATTGCGTCAAACTAACGCCTGGCCACTGTATCTGTACGGTATTCTATCCATGTTCCAAATTAACAGACATTGGGGCGGCCCGTTTGTTTTTCCGCCGGTAAGGCACGTCCAGTCCAGTTCTGTTTCATATGAAAAATTTCTCTTTTCCATGCAACATGCAAATGCTTATATAGTGCTTACAAGATTCTTTTTGTCTACTTTATACGCGTTTGCAAAGGTACACTAATATCGCCATTAACATTGTCGGGTCTTGATGGAATGCCTTCCTTTGATGGGACATATTGCGTTCGAGCCGTTGGGATAAAGCACTATGCACATACAGACTGGAACAGTTTTAAACATTTGCAAGATGGCTCAGAATAAAATCTTGGCTCGTCTAAACAAGTCAAGAGATTGTATATTTCACCTGTGATGTTCCGCGATATCACGCATATACATTTTATATCAGCCGTGAAGGATCACGGAAATCCGTTACAGTCATACAGCTATCCGCGCACAGGTAGACATGCAGATTGTCAGTTACAGACACGTGAAATTTGCAATTAAAGGCAAAGAGACCGGAACAAGAGACGATTGCGCGTCACTGACGACGTTCTCTTCGGTGCATGCTTGGCCACATCCGCTTCTTCCACGCTCACATCTTAATTTGTACTTTTAAATCATATCTGCTGAAGCATGCATATTCATGGCTTACTAATTATAGTGATTAACGATTCATTACCGAACGTTCAGAGATGGACTTTCATCCCTAATTGACAACTCTATCGTACATGGTTATCAGTTAGCTAGGCACGAATATAGAGCCGAAAGTTAAATTGGTATAGCGCAGACTGGTTCAGCGAATAGCGTGTATAGTTCTCTATTTTCACACAGAGCCCATCTGCTGGCACCAGCTACATAAAAAGAGCAACTCGCAGAAATCACGTCCTAACTGAGTAGTAACATTGCATCTGTAAATGTGTTTTTGCAAATGGGAAAGTACTGAGAAAGGGATGTAGTCCTACTTGTGTTATATATCCGGCCAAGTTTGGAAAATAGAATTCAGATGAAGATGTCCGACAAAGATGAAAGCTGATGCTGTTGAACATGCTGGACACTGCCTACAGTGATATCGTTGTACTTTGACCGTCTGTTACATCATGTTATGTAGTACTGAGCGATTAATGTAGGCTAATAACCACCTTTTAATGTAATAATAACGTCTGTGTTATGTAATATCGCCACGTAAGATACAGCCAGGTACACAAATAAACGGCAGAGGGAATTTTAAAGAGAGACTGTCGGGGATAAGATGTTGAAAACGCCCGATTTCGATGCGCGCAGCCGTATATTTGAATTACGTGGTCTGAAGATTCCGTCTGTGACTATACAGGGTGTTCTATTCGAATAACTCCTAGAGACACACAGATTCTCTCAGACGCTTAAATAGGCACAGAATATTAGTTACATGGTTACTGAATGAAAGTATACGAAACCATATGAGGTTTACTGACCCCGCTTCCTTTCACTCAGTTACCATGTAACGAATTTATCCCACGGAAAACCCTGAAAAGTACACTGAAATTTGTAACTTCAAAAACAAAAGAAGCTTCAACAGTAATTTCCTGTTGCGTCGAGGGGCTTTGAATTACCAAGCAGTGATCAAGAAATTATGCCGTCATAACGTTATTGACAATGTTGTGTCAATATTCCTTTGTGACCTTTTGTTGTTGATGTCATTGTTACGTAGCATTGTAACTGAAACGTCATGACGTTCTCCCTTCTGCTGAGTCATCAGACGCATATAGCATTTTCTGTAGGATATAGAGTATACACGTCTCCCACGTGACCATTACTGCCCAATCAAAAGCAGAGGAATTTGTCTAAGGATTATATATAAGTTTATTAATTAATACAATATAATATATTAATTCGAGTTAAGAATCAGGGCCCACTTTCACAAAACTTTTCTCGTAAATCACGAAGCCTTATCGCGCGAAAACATCGTCTATCGAGAGAAAAGTTGCGACAAATGACTTACGAAGTTTTTGAACGTGGCCCCAGGTGCATATACCCCACAGATACGTCAAAATCTGAACGTTGATCTTGTCACGTACTAATGGGCCTATTGAACCTCAGACGTTTGTCATGTGAAGACAAATATATGGGCCTGCCAGTTTGCACCTCTGGGGCTTCAGATGCAGCGCTGAAACTGGTCATCTATGCTATAGTTTATTCAATAAATTTTTGTTATTCGACTATATTCTCATTTGCATGCGTGGACAAAGAGCGAGGGAGGTGACACCTCATAGGCTTCAGATAAATACGACAGTTTATTGTTTCACGATTAACATTTTTGGAGATATTTACTCTGAGCCCTTAGCACTATGAATTTCTAAACTCTGACAAATCTTAATCTGTCTAGTAGAACATTGTATTTCATTGTTGTCTTCCCTCAACATCCCAGCTCCTGAATACACATTTTCTCTTTCTGCAGCCACTGTCACAAAACTTCGTAGGCCTGAGTCAATGTTTTGCGTAACTTTTCTCGTAAAAGACGTCAGGCGTTCGGACAATAAGGGAGTCCGAATAATTTACGAGACAAGTTAAGAGAAACTGACTTGTTTTGTGGCAGTGGACCCGGTTTTGCAATATCACTACTTTAACCTGTTTTCGGTTTACGATTCTGACCAGTATTTTCCATTGGCACATGTATTTGTCAGCATTTATGCGTTTAGTTAATTAACCAACTTATCAACCCGTCCTCTTTCCGTTTTCGCAGCCACCCTTAATTCCTGGCATGTAGGTATAACCGACAGCATTCTGGTGCCCCCCGCCCCACCGCCCTGTCTGTGTAGGGCACGTCATTATGGCCGTATAACCTGATCAGTCACGCCCCATCAAATCACCATAACCCCGGGCTAATTACCCAGCACACTGCCGCGGGTCCTTCCCGTCTGAAGCCGCGTTAACCCCACCGGGTAACTCGATCTGCAATTTTTAAGGATTTCAAAAGACTTCGGTCAACTTTCCACCCGAGGGGAAAACCATTGTGTATGCAGCATAAATATTTAACCAAGTGATGTATGTTTTCCATTATTGTTCTAACTATTTTATAGTTCGGGATGTCCTCTTAGTGAGTTAGCTTTTAAGATTGTCTTTTTAAAATCTAAAATTTTACTTGTACACGATAGAGACGACTATACCGCGTGGAGAGCAAGACCAGAGCAACGGTGACTGTGTGATGGCCGCCCTTTGTTGGAGGACAGATATAGACACCTCTTTATCATATCGTAACTATGATCAATTAGCTCTGATGTGCCAATCCCGCTACGGCAGAATAGGATTTGCTTTGAGACATGAGGTTTGTCAGATGTCTGTTAGTAGATACCATAACTTATCCAGTTCTTTCCTTTTATTTTTAGCTGATACAAAACTTCGGGAATAAATTATAAAAGAACGTCTGAACTTTTCCATGTTATATATAAGAGGTTATAAGCAATATACCAAGACTTTTTGGTTGTCTGCAGTTTATGAATAATTTCAAGTAATGGTGTACAGTAAATAGACCGATTTCCATGCAAGTAGTCTTCCACACTTAATGATGTGTTACAGCACTACAGGCAATAAAAATATTCAACTTTACTCAAATAATGCATGAGAAATACCATCCACTGTGTTTAAAGTAAAGTTATGTTTGGATATATTTAGGTCATTGCGCATGTCAACAAAGGACCCTAACTTAAAGAGGGTCAGCCTGTGGGATAATGTTCGTCCATTCACACACTTCAAGTACACAATATAACGCACTGCTGTAAGGCTTAAAAACTGATTAACCCATAACTGTGTAAAATGCTATAGGGTGTGGTGAAGCAAGGATTTGTTGACATTTTGATGGTTTTCACAGGCTTAATTGTGATACACCACTTGGAATCTTCATGAATTTTCTGAAGCCCAGATATAAAACACATGTAATATCTTGTTTCCAAACTCTGAATGTGTTCATCACGCGCCCGTACATCCATGTACAGAAGTTATTCTGCTCTGAGTTCCAACAGCTAAAAAACGACCGCTTTAATTACCCTGGTTAGCAGAACGTTTTATAATATATATATACATTTTTTTATCAATCTACTGTATTACCAATCTACTGTATTATCAATCTACTGTATTATCAATCTACTGTATTTCACCCAAAGTTACAAATGCACTTTCAGAAGGACATAAATGTTTAAATATGATATTTTTGATGCCAGTGATTAATTATATTCTGATAAGAAATTATTCAAAGTTCAGAAAAACTCTTGTATGGCCCTATAATGTGGAGGAATCGATCATAATCACGCATTGAATTCTCGGGAAATAAATTTCCACGTGGTTTGGAAAGGAAATTGGACCCATTCGTCTCACGGAATGAGTGTATATCGGTTGTATTCTATAGGGCACGAAAATAGTACGCATAAATTCTATACATTACAACATTCAATGTATTTGTAATTATCTGATCTGGAATTTCTCAGAATAAATGCTAGCCATTAAACAATGGTGGGTTATTTAGCTCATATACAATTGTCGGACTAGACGCTTAGGTTTATAGTTCAGCTATTATTCAAACCTGTCACATGGGCGAAAATGAGATTACGTCAAAAATCAGAAACCATTAACCGTGTTCACGAGATTCACAAGTGTGTAATATAGCATTCACTAGTGTCTAATATAAATGCCTTTTTAACTGTGCGTTGCTGTGATATTTTGACCTCCTTCGCTGAAGATCACATTTTTCTGTGTTGTTGATGTATCTGTGGTAGACAAGCGCGATTATTCGTTACAGCTGCGTATCCTTCAGCAGCCTGTACGTTTACGGCCGCAGTTTGAGTTGAGAATTGAGATCAGCGCCTTCATACACTTCATACACGATCTAGGGGTAAACGTATATTTATAGTGACCTATAAGTTCGTTGTTAGATTCCCGAATCTAAATATGGGAGTTGCTTTGTAAGTTTCAGTATTAAAATTTAATTTTAAAACTAGGAATCCTTAATGTTGGGTTATAATTGTAATCTTTGTTTTCTGTTACATTCTCTATCATGCGCACAGGGTCGCTCTCACAATGTAAACGACTGCCCAGTGTTTTCCTATTAGAAAATATGGTTGATACTCCTTGGTGCCGAATCTTCGAACACAATGCGAAACAAATTGTACAAAAATAATGCATAGTGTTTGGCAGAACACGCAGCTATGACGCGGAGCACAGTTATTGTCAATATTGAAGGATTTACTACAGGAAATGACAGGAGTAAGGAAATGATTGCACAATCAGCGATGATATCAGCATCAGATAATGGTTCTTTGTGCGGTTCAGGGTTTATTTATGACACATGGTATCAGCAGAGGCTTTTACAGCTTCAGTCGTAATTTTGATTCTGAACCGTGTGGGTGGCGTCTATACTTTAAGAAAATAAGGACGAAGCTGCCATTAGTGGAGTCCCCGGGGCGTACCGATATCTCGTTCCCGGGCGAAACACAATACAGAAACGGCGGAGACAGCGAAATGGCGGTATCTGCTCCGATACCGATGATGACATAAATCTTATTAATCTCGCACAACATTAATCATTCAAACAGGGAAAGAGGAGCGTTCAGGCATGCGCGGGGTTAAGAGATTAGATTCTGATTATTCTCGCAGTACGAGTTGATGGGAAAATATAGAGTTTCTTACATGTGAAGATTTGACATGTGTAAAAGGAAGAAAAAACAAAGCGGATGTACGTGTGTGTGAAAGTATAACATGGAATGCAAATCTTGATGTTAACGCTCAAAATTACCAACGGGACACCAGCCTTCACATAATAATAAATGAAGTGTCATCTCTTTCTTAAGCGGTCGAAAATTTGAACAATATACGCCGGCATATTTTCCTTGAGACAATTCGTTTCATAACTTGTAGTATACCAGCGCATACAATTTACACCTATGTCTTACATAAAATACAATTTTCACCTCTGTCTTACATAAAATTCTACAACATATTACTTGGGGATTTTCGGGCAACGAGGAGACTGATAGTGTACTTCACACTGTAACACAGCGATGGAGAAGTTCTATGGCGATCTTCCTGTAATGACATATAATGAGGATTGCTGAAGTAGATTTTACACACATATATATAATGCACGAGCAGCATGCTAGACGAGTCAACACTATGAAACTAGTATGTCACGTTTCAGTACTTGTTTGCTTGACATTTTATAAGCATTCATTACCATGAACCCGTAACCTGTTCCATGCCTTTTAATCCAGGGTTATACGTTGGTAAAATTCATTCTCACCTTCACATACCATATACTTTCTTTGTCGCAATGTTTAACATAACCCCATATTTATAGCTAAAACCTTGGAGCCTTTTGTATAAGGTATTAAATACATTAAGAAACTTACACAAAGATGTCTTTCCGAAATAGTGTCAGTGTCAAATCAATTTGTTTTCATTGACGTTCAAGCGTTATATAATGCGCCCTTGAAAATACAGGCAATATACAGTGTACGTGGTGTCACCCAATCAGTGATTACAACTGCTGTTCTCTAGATCTTCAGAAAACTGCCTTATATTGTCTGAAATATGGAATTGTCAACTTATGGTATATATCGATAAGAGAAATACCAAACCTCCTGAATCAGGAGTAATGGCCTGATGTTTGAAGTCTTTTTATGATCTGTTGCTATAGCAAGCGCAGATGGAAGTCTACAGTTTAATGGATTCTGTTTATAGTCAAATCGATAACCTCATATACATCTCGCCATGTTTTGATGGAAATGAATTTAACTATTCATCAATATTTGATGTCATATAAGTTTTCATGATGTTTTAAATTTTATCTAATTTGAAGCCACACTGTCGGGGTCTTTAAAATAAGGTGTACGGTGAACAGTTATGAAAATTGATAACTCCGTAGTTCTGTAGTAGAAGTCACAGTGCTGTACAAAAGATGTAATTCTTGATAAGCCTTAAATGTGAAAATATGTATATTCCCCTAAGCGCTATATAATAAGGACAAAAGTATTGAATGAACGAATTATGTATATTTCACTGCTAATTAGGTGCATTTCCGAATAGCATTGAAAAATTACGTCGACATGATATTTTTTTTGTAATATTTGAAGGCCATATCCGCCGAATTTGAATAAATAAATTATATCAATTTCTTTCCTTCATTAACACTAATAAATGTAGACATGTATAAGTACATGTAATTGCGTGTTAGTAGAATAGTTCCATCTGTGGCGAGTTCCCTTGGCCAGGAATTCTGTTAATAGCGGAAAAGTTAAGAGGCATATTGTACTCCAATAAAACAGCGATATGACTGAATGCTCTCTTGTAACATAAATGAATAAAGAAAGGATGTTTATACATTATCCGATTTTATTTCCCGGATCAATCCGGTTTATCACGATTTGCTTTAATCACTTTTACCTTCTTTATCACAGTTAGCATGCACAAACATAATTAAAACATATCATCTTCATGCGTAGAACGTCAGTCTGTTATTAATACACTGTTTCTGAAATAACGTTTTATACCATGAGTGTTGGGATGGGCAGTAAGTTTTCTTTATGAAACTGATAAGCATTGTTCTGTGCTTGATACCCACTGCTGTGCCCTGTATAACCAGTAATGGCTGGGTAATCGTGCTGATACAACGTGTTGTAATACAGTGGTTTTGATATATTACATCCAATGGAGTCCAATGAACACTGCGTGAGAGTTTTCTGCGAGTAGCTGTAGTTACAGCTGTATGGTATCTCCTTCAGTTCCTGTCTCTCTACACAGCTCGGTTTCTGTGATTTAGGCCCGTACAGATCACCGTAGTGAACGCCGTTGTGATGAGCGGCACTGAGTCGACAAGAGTTGGAATTCAGGTTCTCATTAGAACGCTGTATATTACAAGTGTTCCTGTCACAGCCTAAAGGAGCACACTGTACCGTGATTCTGTATTTTCCGGCCTGATATGGCGAATATTTCCTGGCAGTCCTGTCCTCAGTCTGCCTGCCCCAGCTGCCTCGCCTGGTACCGCGGTAGCCGCTCGGTGTCAGTGCGTTGATGCCCCGTGAACAAGCGGATGTACGACAGAGGTCAGGCTTACATGTGTAGCCAGCAGAAGGAGAGTACCCTACAGGCTCCGTCAGGTTCCCACGATGACCTTCCGTCAGCGAGTCATCCAGCTGGTAGGAATCTGAAGTCAAAACGAGAAACATCACAACTGATCTTCTATTACTGGAAGATATTAACATGGCCCTGGTGACAACTCCGCTCTCCTAGGATAACAGTCACAGCTGTGCACACATATGCACACACACAGTTTTATCCCTTAGCTACCATCATGCTGATATAATTCAGACTACATGTTGTAGTTGTCCTATACACATACCAAGTGGATAAATAAGCTGGACAGCTATATCCACGATGTCTCAGTAATTCAGTGTTCAAGTTTGTGACTGAATCACGGTGAAGAATAAATTTGTTAAAATTCATAATTATTCTGTTATAGTTTTATCACATCTGTTCATTAAACATGTTAGTGTATTTAGTTGTTTGTATTTAAAACAAACTAAACATGTGACAGATTGCTTACTACCAAGTTACAAAAGAAATGTAATATAATATAGTATATAACTGTCAGATAAATGGCATTAGCGTAGGTTTTTGGAGCACCCACTCATTGCTGATTTTTTGAAAAATTATTAATAATATACCAGTAAGCTTCAAGCAAGAGGGCAGTCATATGACCAAACATATATATTCAAAATATTCCACTAAAAACCTAAGATTTGAAGGCGTGTGTATCCAAAACATATTTTAAATTACCTAATAGATGAAATAGTTCCCTCTGAGCTTCGATCAGCGACACCACTGGCGGTAGGTCCGATGTGGTAGCGGTGTATTCACACTGGGGCTGGGTGGTTGGTAAAGAGGCGAAACTGGAGCAACACTCCCTGCCACACTCCACTAAGTCACTTTTAACCTTGCTCGGTGCTATCATCAAGGCTGGAGGAGCACCACTTGATAACCCCGGAAACTTCTTCATGTCCAGAGAGTAATGAACCTTCGTCTCCACGTTAAGAGGAGTGAGAAACTGTGCAGGTATATCACAGAAAGGAACTATCATCTTGGTGTAGGTGCACAACCCAAAGCAAAAAAGTATCCAGATACACGGCTGGTTTTCATGGATATATATCCTGTCTGAATAATCACAACTTTGTGTGAGTATCTTTCACATAACTTTCACCGCGCTGCCCGTCAAATCAGTCCCCTGGCTAATTGAGGACTCTGAAGGTTGTCAGTAGAGAGAGCCCGTACACACGTCCGTCCTGGTCCCTACCCGCAGTCCGAATGACCAGATTCAGCCAACCTTGTCAGATCGTCCCCAGAGCTCCGGCCCCGGGGTGCGTGTGGTAAATATGCCATTAATTAGGGGCATTCAAGTCCGCTTAATGAATGCTGACAATTACAGACGTGCCACGTTAAATCTTCTATTCACCCGGCTCAATCTCGGCGTGTCATCTGGCTATAATGCGGCATAATGGAGCGGGAAAGCCTTTGAGCGTCTCCACGTCATAATCTTTGAAATCGATTTACAGCGGTCTGCTGGAATCAGCTGTCAGTACTTAACGTCCACAAAAAGACGCTTTTCACATTAATGCCCAAAAATAAATAGGTGCTCGGAACATTTGGCATAATACACAGGGTATCTCCAGCGGTGAGCCGAGGTAAATCGAATGGTGTGCAATTATAGAACGGTCATCTGGTCTATCTCTTCATACCGGGGACACCCACTGGAGGCTGGCATCTACCGTCATTACTCAGTGATGTAACCCAGCTGGTAGAGACAATAAGGACACCGTGTTTCTGACGTCTAGGAGAGCACAACGCCATCAATGGCTTCACCCGCCATCCGGTGCGTTTGGAATTTCCAATTGGCAAGGCCAAAGCAGGCGCATTTCTTTTATGATTGATTTATTAGATGCTGCGAGCACTTCCCGTCTCTACATGCGGCTTAGCATATTAATTTCCCTCATTCTCCGTTCCTATCGCTTCTCTCTTCCATTTCCCATCCAAACCATGTCAAAGCAGAATCTAATTAAGGACGACACGCATTTTCCGGAGCAGATCAAATCTTCATCCTGTCTTCCAGTGTGTGTAAATTTTGCATTCATTTTCTCTGAATTGCATTTTATCGATCCACATTTAGACATGTGTTTGGTGTTACATGTTCTGCTTTGGCAGAGGATGACTGCGGATGTGAGGCTGTAATATGTGTGTAGATTTGTATGGTTATATCCCTCGCTGATTCAAATCCCTTACACTCTAACAAAAACCATGGTTTACAACTCGGGTAACCAGAATGATATGTTATATGAAAAAATTTTGAAAGAAGAAGAAAAAAAAATACGACACAGCGATTACAACCATAGCAGCGATAGGAGCGTGATAATTGGCACTAATATTTATGTGTGCTTTTTTTTTTTACTTCCCTGGGAGTCTTCCATGAATACGACCTGTGTTTGAAGCCTTAATAATGGATGCACATGGATATGTTAATATGGGAAGCGTGTTTAGTAAATGTGATCGACATCTTTTCGTAGGCAAATGCTAAATTGTTAACATCGTCTATGTGTTCAAATGATGCAACATGTTAAATGCTATATAACATGAGTGCCATGCGTCTAACAATTTAAATTGTTTAAATGTTATAACATGCTGTTAGATAACAGTATTTATAACATGTATAATACTGAACATAACATCTAAAAGTTAAAATAGGATATAATGGGATGTTGCTTTGCAGCATTTGCTGAGTAAAGCGTTACATATTTAACAGTTTTGAAAGTGTTAAGCTAACGTTTTAAATGCATTCCCTAGCTCCCCACTACTGTCACAATGTTCACCTTCGCATTATTAAGGCTATGTATAAAGTTCCAGTTTTGATAGTAGTGTTTACCAAATAGAGTAAAAACGCAAAGGATTTAGGAGAATGTATATAGATTCGTTCGGATAAACGGGAAAGCTATAGGTGTTTCTGTTTATTTGAAATGATCAGTGATTATGCCTTTGTGTGGAGTTCCAGAAATCCGCGTAATATTAGCAACATATGGTTTGCGCGATGGTGAATATTTAAATGTTTTATCTGGCATGCAGTTTCCTGTGAATATTGTGAAAACCGAGCATGGCATTAAGATGCAACCATTAGCATTAAATCAAAGGAAATGAGGACTCATAGACTATCCGACACGGTCAGTTCTAGCGAATTAAGCATTATAAATATCTGAGACAACTATCAATGTTAGCGATCAGGTAGCGGAGGTAGTGGGATCGGTTGGCAAGCCTGCTGGTACGTATCAGAGCTATCATCTGTCACTGTGCAGAAGAAACAAACATCCGTGGCAGGAAATGAGGAATCTTACACCGCCCCGCGGGAGGACGACACAAAGACTGCAGTGACACTGAACTGGCCGAATGCATGGACGTGAGTATTGTAACTCCGATGAAATAAAGCTTCACTTTTACTCATTTTTGCATCATTTTGCTTTTCCGCCATTCTGTGTAAAATAAAAAAAAGTTCAGACCGATTATCTTAGCAATTTACTGTGCCATTCTACTGTGTTACTTCAAGCCTCAGTCTGACTCAGTAGTTCAGCCTGATAAGGAAGCAAAGAGTGCAAATACTGAATCAATACCAACCTTTCATTTTTCTGAAGTAGCCACACTATTTGTGTCGATTACAGGTATATTACGTGAAAACTCATCAGCGGGGGTAACTATTAGATTTTACTAGTTCATATGACACAGTACAAATCATCATAATTAAACCAAAGGGATAAATGTCATGCATTTGGATGTGTTTAGTACAAAATTAGATTTATTGTACGTAAATTAAAATTTCTGAATTTAGGTTGCAAGATCTGTTATTGTTTGCTGTAGTATCCCTCAGCCGAAAACTTTAACTTCAGAAACTAAATAATTTAACAGTGAAATTCGTGCAAAATAGGCTAAATATTATCAACATACACATGTAACTAAGAAAAAAATGAGCTTGCGCTGAGGAAATGTGACAATTTTCACATGCCTTGTTGTTATAGCATTGCGATCTGAGGATGAAAATGGCGTAATTAACAACGGTTCCAATTATTGCCTTTACGTTGCAAATTTCGTGTCCAGGATTCGCATTAATTAAAGGAAATGTCAAATTCACACCCCTGTGAAGATCGACAGTGACAAACCTCCCTTGACTGGTTTACACACTTCACTGAATGTGGATGTAGAAAGTTAACTGTGGGTTCGTCATTAGGCACCCATGCTGATATCCTGACACCGGATCGTCAAGAGGCTGTCTTATCTCACGCGATGTTACCCCGACGCCCCATCTTTAGGTATACCTCAATGACTTCATGGTCTCACTACGTTCTTTATGTTGACACGGCCTGTTTATTTCGCTAATTGGTTTACGGAAAACCCGGGGGACAGAGGGGTTCACTACAGCACCCCTAGGGCTCCCTGGACACATGAAGCTTTAATCAATATGCCGTTATGTCGGTGGGGGACGGGAGGGGGGAGACGGGGCAGCACCAAGGCATCACGTTTCGATGACCAATGGTCAGTGTCTGGCGTGTCCTCCCAGATTGACCAGCACCTCGCGGAAAAGGCTTATCGTGAAGTGAATTTCGCTAGATTAGCCTCCCTCAGCGACCAAACCTATCTTGATCGACCGTCTCCGCATTTGTCTGGCTTTTGTGAGCGTGATAAATGCACAGATTAGGGTAAAACTGGCCTCGGGGTGGGTTGAGGGGACAGGCAAAGGGGGCGTGCCCTGAGGGGTATACAAGAGCTACTCTGCCCACTTGGGCAGCACCCGAGGAGGGGTTACTCCAAGCCGGGCCTCGAGAGGCTTGAATTGTATCTTTTGCGGCTTCGTCGGAACTTGATTTGCTTTGATTTTTCTGAAGGGTTTTAACTGGTGCTGGTTGAACAAAGGGCATTCATCAGATCACAAGTGCTTGATACAACCTGGTCATTAGAAATACGGTTTCAGTTCGGCGGAAATAGGAATCATTGTGAGGCTTCGACACTTGAGCCACAAAACGGTATCGGGGAGAGGAAAGAGAACAAATGTAACGACCTGCCTTCACGATCCGGCTTCTAAATCCCGTCAATAGATCTCCGAGGAATACAAACCATTTTAATTAGTAACATGCTACCTGCACGCAGCAATGTCGTCTCAAATCTCGCCGACAAAACTTTAAAGTCAGCTTCGCCTTTCAAGCAAGAGAAATTTCTTGATTCGTGATTAATCCACATATATTGAAAAAGAGGTTCTACGAGATGTTCACGTTCTTGAAAATACGTATTCATCCTTATATGCTCTTTACGACGTTTGATGGCACATGTGGAAACTCAACAATACCGTGCTGGCGTTCTGCATGAAGTGCACATGAATCCGATTGAGCTCATTTCAGATTTGCATTCAAACATGTCTTTCAGTTTTCATACATGTGAGCAAGCAAATCACAACTGAAACTTGTCCATATGTCGTTTTCTTCTTCAGACGTCTCCGTACTACTGATAAAATCTCTATCCAATTAAAGATATTTAAATATTAATGGATCATTTACATAAACTACCCGCACAGCGGATTTAATGTATTTATGCTGAACAATTTTGAAGTATGCAACTGATCGCGAATTGAAATACTCATCGTAGGTGCCGAGTCGACCAGTAGTACAAATTTCCTGTCATGTACTGCATGGTGCTTGTATCGGAGGGCTATGCACATGACAGTTTTACAAAGTTTACTTCTTATACATTGTATAACGTGTGTAATTGCTGGAGGAAATACAGTTGATATCTGCATCTAAAATGAAAGCTCCGAATTTTGTCCTCATTGTTTGTAGGAAGTCAAAAAACTGCTCTTGTGAATAGAGAAAGTAAAATATTTGCATATTTTTGTAAGGATGCTTTGATTTAATATGATATGCGCTATTTCTTTTTTTGTTGGGATCAGACGATACTTCATGGTGTGCATACTCAAATAGAGTGTATTTATTACAAGCTCTGGGATATAAAATTAGTTCTAATATGCATATGCTTATCCGCTGGCAATTTGTAACGGTTTATTATTTGCTTAACATTTGAATCCTCTCTAAAATTATATAGTTTTAATACTCGATACTGTGTCCACAAAAAGTCGAGAGATACGGTATAGAGATATTTGATTTCATGTTATTTAAAGCTCAATTAACTCTATTTTCTTTTATCGAGTATCGAGTTTTCTGTATTGACTGTGACATATGCTTTGACTCTTGTAGCCTAAGTATACATGTAACATTGTTATGTGTTAGGAACGTAGCAAACAGTGGTTCGGGTGTTTATCAAGAAAAGACAAAAACCCGTGTTGAAGATTATATATGGGAAAGACTTTAGTGCACGACTATAACTGGAGTCATAACTCAGTCGTAACTAAGAGGTGGATGTTAGCATTTTCGGCTCGTGTGTTTTTTCTATCATTATCCTGTACAAATTATAACATGTACATTGATAGATATGTGATGGTTATATTTGTGGTTGTGTTTGTAAATCTGGTCTAAATATATTTCATGAAAGCAAAAAATTTAGCTGATCACAGTGCAGAGGGTATATATGCGCTGTTTTAGCACCATACAGAGGTGACTAAATGATTAAGGCTTACAATGCCACTTCAGCAATATTTAACATACTGCCGGCCTGTAATACATGTAAAGTGACGCACAAAAGTATTGGGTACAATTCAGTTTTAGCTATTTATTGCATAGCACTTTTTATTTTGGGTTGAAACCACATGAGTATGTTGCAATAACGGAGGCTTTTTCATTTACCAGTGTATAAATTGAAAAAAATTAGTTACACACATTTTATTAGCAAAAATGCAAAAATAATCAACTCAGAAGTATTGAATACATAACATTCTTTCACATTTTTTTGCGAAATATCTTGCTTCGACAGATGCAACTTGACCCAATAATATGCAGTGTTATCTTTGACCAATCAAAAAGGGCCACGTTACCTTACTAAGCTATTGAAGAGCCAATTCCCTCCTTTAACCAACATTTTGGACTAGCCTTAGAAGCGAGATGGGTAAAGTTAAAGAGTTATCAGAGGATGTGGGCAGTATTATCTTCGAACGTCACAAAAGAAACCCTACCTACAGTAGGGAACCTTATTAGAAAGTGGAAGAAATTCAAAACGACTGCAAACATGCAGAGATGTGACAGTCCTGGGAAAATTAACGAGAAGAGTGCAAAGCAGATTGCTCGCAAAGTGCAGAAGAATCCTTTCATCTCCCGTAGGGAAATTCAGAACGATCTTAAAGTAGCTGGGAAGGAAGTAAGCAAACACACATTTGGCAGAAGTCTCAATCGCATCGGCCAGCATTCGAGATCGCCAGGAAAGATTACTTTTCTGAAGACTAAGCACGCTAAAGTCCGCTTAAAATTCCTTGAAAGATATGAAAATGAACCAAAACAATTTTGGAACAAAATAATATGGTCTGATGAGACCAAAATTGAACTTTTTGGAAAGAATACGACAACCAAGATTTTCAGGAAAAAAGGAATGGCCAACAATCCTCAAAATACCATATCCATGGTGAAATACTGAGGCGGTAGTACTAAGGTATGGGATGTTTTTCAACAAATGGAACCGGGAAACTGAAAATAATATAAGGGAGGATGAATGCTTCTCAATATGGGGAATTTCTGGATCGAAATCTTCTAAAATCTGCCAGATCATTGGGCCTTGGACAAAGTTTTCTTTTTCAACGGGACAATGATCCTAAGCACACCGCGAAGCAGTTGGAAGATTTCTGCAAGGAAGAATGGGCCAAGATTCCAGCGGATTTTTGTAAAAACCTCACGATCAACTATGGAAAGTCGCTAGAAGCAGTTAAACAGAATAAAGGCTATGCAACAAACTATTAAGTGAAAGTATTCAATACTTTTGAGTTGGTTATTTTTGTATTTTTGCTAATAAAATGTTGGTAACTAAGATTTTTTCAATTTATACACTTTATTTTTTGTAAATGAAAAGGCATGTATTACTGCAACATACTCAAGTGTTTTCAACCCAAAACAAAAAGTGTTATGCAATAAATAGCTAAAACTGCATTGTATCGAATACTTTTGCGTGTCACTGTATATCTGGATATCCGAGTAGAAAACTTCTGAAATATATACCATGATAATAACCAATTCAATATCTTTCTTCCTTTATCCTATCCATCATACGTGTGAAGAATTCCAGTGGCTAACACGTCATCTTGAATATCTTATGAGTGATAACAGCAACACATCTAGAGAACACTTTCTTATCAAATAGATGACAGCGTGAAATTCGTGCAAAATTGGCTAAATATTATCAACATACACATCTAAATTATAAAAAAATGAGCTTGCGCTGAGGAAATGTGACAATTTTCACATGCCTTGTTGTTATAGCATTGCGATCTGACGATGAAAATGGCGTAATTAACAACGGTTCCAATTATTGCCTTTACGTCGCAAAATTCGTATCCAGGATTCGCATTAATTAAGGAAATGTCAAGGTTTCGTTCTTATTTATATGAGAGATCAACAGTTCCCGTGACATTTCATGATCATATCTCGGTGGGAGAAGCTCTGGTTTCCGTGAAAACAGGTAATGATATGTAATTGCTCTACAGCTGAGCTTTGTTCTTTAGGAAAATTAGATGATACACATACATATATGTAGTATTTACAATACACACATACATCAAAATGTAAAATGTACCTACTTTGAAATGAAAGCAAAGTGTTGACATTTTCACATTTTATTCTACCCTTTTCTGACCAGATAAATGCCCACAAACTTTTTTCATTACAAAAATTTTATATGGCTTCAAAGTTTATAGGTATTCTGAATGACTAAAGTCTTAAATGATATTTAATTTACAGTGCTTTTCTAAGAGTGTTGCTCAACCAGTACGGCCAGGTCGTATGGACATAAGTTAATCCGCGTAGTACTGGAGTTGAAACTCCAGTAGTCTGGCCTCGTATTTCATTTTTAGTTGATTCTGTTTGATGGGGGATTGCAGACTGACGACAACTCGTGTCTGTCACATAACAGCCAGCATGGGTGCATAGAAAGACATATTGATGTGAACCTGAGCACATTTTCCAGTCAGGAGGCACTGAGTAATATAACATGATATATGTTCCACACAATTCTCTACATGCGCTTATGTCATTCACAGCCAAATTATGTACAACAATGCTTTGAATTGTCACCTCGCTTTAAGGGTTTACCAGATGGTGTAATTATCACCGTGTTCTCCCAGGTGCGAGCGAAGTTTATCCGTTGAGGCAAGGGCATGGAGAGACACAGTCATCAACCAGACAGTTTATCTGATCTGTTCCGAACACATTTATAGATCATTCCCTACATGGTTTAATTCACTCTGCCATACAAAGAACATGAATATACAGTTGTTTTTTGAAGCATATATCAGGATAAATATCTGCGATTGTAATCACGACGCAGGAAATGAACGATTGTCGCAGTGAGAGTTACGGAGCACAGGAAGTGTTAAACAGATAAATGTACAAGCTGGCTTGGGGCATGCCTGATATGGAAAATGTTACATTTGATCCGTCCCCTACACTTCAAACAGCCTAGATAGTTTTTCGTTAACCTTTCGGCAACATGCCTGTCACATATGTCGCGCATTTGAAATTTACTAGACTGTGAACAATTTTGTCTTTCATGACCGTGAATTTTATTAGTCGCCGTAATAAGTCAAGCAGTGTATGTGATTAACTGATTGTATCGACCATCTTTCCGTGCCCTTATTTTCAGTGGTGCTTTCTTCGTCCAACTTTTGCCTTCCATTTTGATCAATATAACCACATTCCCCGATTAACTCTCGGCTTCGTATCAATACAACCACATTCTAACCAACAACTCTCGCTTTTACATCAATACAACCATATTCTCCGAACCAGCCTCGGCTTCGCATCAATAATAGGCCTACAATCGTATTCTCTGGTCATTTTTCAGGATCGCATCAGTGTAACCATAGTCTCCAAAGCCCCACGAACAGAAACAACGTGATACACGGGGTATCCGCATCAGTGGTACACTTGTCACAAAGATTACTCGGCTCATATAATCTTTTGCTCGTTATATTTTTTGTTTCATCGGTGTACATATTCCTTTTTATTTAACGTCGAAGTCAAGACTTCTTTTACTTACGTAGGGTTTAATGGATTGCGGAAACCAGGCAAATCCAAGTGAAAATCTTCACATATAACGTATACCCTATAACCCCCTGGGCTAAGTTCACGGGTCGCTGACCAAGGGAACTCCTGACTGAAGATATTAATCCCGTCGGCCGTATCATTTTCCATCTTTTAGGTACACCGAATTATATATTCAATATAAATTACTGGTACAAGACAAAGATAAGACAATACAAAGAAAAGATATGCAAACTGCAAACTGTACTTGTTGTCAACCTTGATGGAAGTTTCGATATGCGTTCAATATGAATATCTCCTCATTGAAACATCAAAGTACATGTATATTCCCAGGTTGGCCTTCATCCACATGCCAAAGTGCGAACAGAAATGCGAAACGATATATTAAATTAATTGATCTGCATTATAAGATCAGGCTTATTTACACTCTTATTTCCTTCGTTTTGGAGATAAATCATCCACAAGACATGGACCATCACACAGTCAAAAGATCACAAGCAAGATTTGTTTCATTTTACATTTTACGTATAAGGTACCAAGATTGTTTGTACGTATTGACGTTTCTGTGGTGAGACATATAGGTTACGCGTGTTATTGTCGAATGTTTAGAAACTGTGCCGCCAAATATGTATATGAAGGCTCTATAAGAAGCATGTTGGAAAAATACTGCTGTGCAATAACAAATTAAATCAGACGTGAACTTCTGCATGTGTATTCTTAACAGTTCCTAACGTCTCACTAGAGAACTAGGTGTTCAGACACATATACCACATAAGAACATTTCCACAAGGTATTTCTCCACTCTCTTCGCTATTGTTCCTCGGAATGATTTAGTTGAAAGAATTTCGTAGTTACTTTGTTGGGTGTTAACAGGTATTATAAAACAGGCCTCCCTTACATTAATCTCAAAGAACAAAACCGCTACATTCAAGGATTACCATTTATGAGACATGTAACACAATATCTAACAGGCCTAGCATAATTCTGGGGCCAATACCTTCCTACTCCCTCCTTATATTTCAGTATGACGGAAAGCAAGCTAGGGTAGAGCAGCATTCATCACTGTATTAAAATCAGTTTCCCAGTTTTCTAACATCTGTTTCTAGTGAAAGAGTTACACTGTTTTGTTGGTTACAATCGTGCAAGGCTGTAATTCGCAGCTAAACATCGCCAAAGTTGGAAATTCACTTAATGGAGCGATACAAGCGACCATAACTGCGAAGGATTGCAAGGGGTAATGATGATCAAGTCGTGAATTGTTGATGGTATGTTACCATTCGATAACCCTTATATACAAAACTGTTTTGAAAAATGTACCCATCTTCAATGGACTGAATGAATTAAAGAAAAAAGCAACACTAGACCAAACGCATATATAGGTATCGATAAAGAATCCCATTCATAGTTGATAAACACGTGACTTTTTAATTTTATGATCTAGGATAACCGAGAAATCACAGTTGAAAGTAAGTAAAAACGCCCAACTAGGCAAAATCGAACTGACCTCCATGCCTTCAATTTTGACCAATCAAGGGTAAGGTATTTCTATCACAGGAGAAAGCATCTACTTCGGCTGTGACGTCAACCGTACCTAGTTCAGCATTTTGTCATGTAGTTGTAGTGTTAAATCAGCTGTTTTCAGCCTGATACTATACGATTCTGATATACTTTAAGGGTAGTGGAATACGTCTGGGGTTTCAACCAGGTTTCAACCAGGAAGCCACAGTGCGTGGCCTTCGATTGTAATAATAACAACAAATTGTAATAAGGGGACCGTACTCGCCTCTATTACTGAAGAGCGTAGGGTACGGATGACGCAGCATCGTGTTTCCAGTTTCTTTAAAATGGCGTATCCCATGCCTCGTAAGAATTCCAGAGTAAAAGGTGATCTCTAGAGTTACCAAGGCCGTCATACGGATATGCCCGTACCCGTTCTGATCTGTATGGACCCCTCTTCTGAAATAACTTTGGTTACAATTTCTTTTGCCTTTTGCGTATGGCGCGTACACATCTCACTTTGCTGTGCTTGGAAGATTCCATGGGTTCTGTGGCGATTTTTAAATTAATCAACGTTACCAGCTTTTACAACAAAAATTAGCCTTTCTAGAACTTCATGAAACCCAGTTTAAAATGGAAAGAGTGCCCAGAATTTTGGTGCTTCGTTCCCTAACGGGAAAACGTTAAGCCCCAAGCACTCACTCACTCCTGATGCGGAACGATTCCCGCGAAAAGTAATTCGGGTCAAAGCTGTGTAGTCTATTGTTCATTCCGTCCATTGCGATGGCGTTTTTGTGCGCGAAATGGATATTTTGTAAGTAGTACAAGAGGCCAAATGAGTCAAGCCGGCTTGGGTCCTAATCGCCATTGCGAGAGAAAGGAACCCCATTGTGTCGCCCCCCCCCCCCCCCGTGTACATGTGCCAGGAATAACATCACCACATTGGATATATGAACAGTTGCAATCATGTAACAACTTGTATTTTGATACTGATTATGTATATCTAAGATTAATGGCGCTTTTCTTTACCTGGGCATAATTTTTTATTTCTTGTTTCATATATAATTTCTGAGTTTCTGGTGGTTTGTCTAGGAAGTTGTTTTAGAAAATGATCTTGTTGTTGTGGACATAGAACATTGATTAAATCGATCATCGCCTCGATCTGCATATATTCAAGTCTCCAAATATAAAGTACCAATCAACACATATGCACGTTCTGATTATTTGTATTCAAAACTCACGCATTGTCTGTACAGGACAGTTGGTGCATGGACTGTTGTGAGACACTAAATGAACTCAAGAGAAGGGACGAAACTGACCCATGGGGGTCTTGTTTTGGGGTACTGAATTGCCTCCCCTGATTAGACTTGTCAATTCCTTTACATATCATCTGATCCAGAGATTTCTTGGAACTAAAACTCTAATTTGGGACAAATGTTAGAGTGTAAATGTAGAAAACAGCTGCACATGATCTTCAATAACTCAACACTTCTTACAGAAAAACAATCTATGGCATCCATTAACATGGTCAATCCGAATTTCCACATACTTTCGACAGGGCAATACCTTAATTTGAATTAACTAAAGTGTCACGAATCCCGTATTTAAAATATTGTATTATATTTTTTTCATTTGTTTCTGCGCTAACCGGGTCGATGTATGACTTACATTTTTATCTCTGTGTACGTGATAGCCTGCCCTTGAATTCAGTCGTGTGATTTCGAGGCTTCTGTGTTTATCAGTTTCATGTCATTGTGCATGAAGCGTACATTCTGGAAAGATGTACAAATATTGTAAACATGTTTATGGACAGACCATCCAGAATTTTCTTCACGTTAGGCTATAAACATGAGCGACGAAGTTTTAAAGCTCGCAGTCATTTGCTTAGGTCCACTTCGAGACCAGTCGTTTTACTTGTGTCCACTCGAGTCATATTTGCTCTCGTTTACTTAGAAGGATTTTGTGGGATTTTGGAGATATTGGCTTTCACGCCTTCCGACAGTTTTGTACTCCATTTTTCGGTATGTGGCACTTTGTGAGTTTGTGTTTCGCTACTTCCTATTTGGTGCGAGACATTCTTTTGGAGCTTGTATCGCTCATTGTCTCTTTGTGCGATTACGTACATTTCATCCCAGTTTGTCCTGAAAGTCACTTTATGTATATTTCCTAGGAGTGAAACATAAGTCGCCAGCTCGGTGTTACGGACGCTATTGTCAACTCGTCTGCTGAGGAAACTTGCACCTTGCCGGGGAGTTGGATATCTACCATCGTCGGCGTACCGGGCCCTCGTGTTCGTCACTGCTGAACCTGTCATCCCTCAATTCGAGAATTCCGAAGAACTGTGGATTCTATTTTTACGTGGACAGACTTGCCTTTGGAAGCCGGAATAGTCCATCCGTATTTGGGACGCTAACAGCCGTAAGAAAATATATATGTATGTTTTCTGTAATTATCTGTATTGTTTTGTATATAATTGTTAGTTGTACTATTTGTTTATTTTGTTCAAATATATGTATTGAACTTAGTCTAGCGTCTTCGTGTTTCTTTATTTGATCTTGTGTAAGGCCTATTGCTGTAGAAGAAGCCTTTTGTTTATCATTTTCCTCTCCGATAGTGGTACTCTTACAACAGCAATTCAATTCAAGGCCTTAGACAAATGCCATAAAGAGTAAATGACAGCAGATAGGGAATTATTAGCCAAAGAGCAAAACATGTGAACGATTGGTGACCTTTAAAGGCGTTTTTGGAGCGCCCTTGGCACAACCACATGATATTAACAACTTGCGCTGTTTATTGAATTCCAGGTGTTAATGTACTGTCAGCAACAAAGTGGACAAGTCGTTGAAATCTGATGAATAATCTATAGCGCTGTGTCTTTAAACATTTCAAGGTCTGAATTGCTGATGTGATATTATCACAATTAAAATAAGCGCTTAATCTTACCAATTGGCATATAGTTGGGATTAAGATAGGCGTCTGTCTTTATCCCAGCATTGGGGGCCTCCGTGGCTCAGTCGGTTTTCGCGCTATCGCAGCACAATGACCCGAAGCCTTCCACCAATACGGTCACTGTGAGTTCAAGACTAGCTCATGCCGGCTTCTCCGGCCGTACGTGGGAAGGTCTGCCAGCAACCTGCGGATGGTCCTGGGTTTCCCCCAGGCTCTGCCCGGTTTCCTCTCATCATAATGCTGGCTGCCGTCGTATAAGTGAAATATTCTTGAGTACGTCGTAAAACACCAATCAAATAAATAAATAAATATCCCAGCATTAGCCACGCTTTGGTTGTGACTGCATGATCTTACATACAAAGCAATGAAATTTGCCCGTAATTTACTAGGCATACATATTGACCCAAACACTATACCGTAAGAAGGCGATTCGGGATATGCAAGTTCTATCTCGTCATGACTGTGTGTGCTGAGAGGAGTAAAATTAGAATTACCATGTAGATATTGGTCAGGACTTTCCTTTAATCTGACTGAAAGTTGATATATTTCTTTGATGATACCGACTATGGGTGGGTTTTTTAATACTGAATATCTTTGCTACACGATAGCAAATTAAAACTATCCCTACTTTTATTAACATTTTAACTTGTGTATTTAATTGATATTGAAATGTACGGAGCCGTAAAAGTGGTATGGTGCAAAAAGATAAGTTGTGCTCAAGAGACAACTGACCAATAAAAATGTATAACTATGTCGTGCGAACGAGATTTTTGTTAAGTCGTGTACACGAGATGTTTACTAAATCGTGGGCACGAGATCTTCACTGAATCGTGCTCTCCAGATAAATGACAAATGAAAATAGCCAGGGTACAGATTCATACAAGTGTAGTCTCGCCGACAGCTGGGTACGGGATGAAATTGCCGGATCGTGATCGTAGGCCTATAACGTTTTCACTATTCAGTTATCTAGTGAGCACTACTTAATAAAGATCTCACGAGCACGAGATGTTTGTTATGTCGTGCGAACAACTTAAAAATCTCGGTTTTTTCTTTAAATACATACATAAAATTCTAGAAGTAGTGTTATTTTACTTTATTATTTCAATGTAAATTTTTACCAAGTTCATTTTACTGCTCCGTAGAAATAATACTAGATATGCACATGTACGGTTATACCGAAGGGAATTGCTTTGCACTGTCCCTGTGTACCATAACATGTAATGCACAGACACGGTTAAATCTATAGTTCAATACCACACGAACGGACATAACGGGAGCTATTTATCAGAGTGCTTACTTGACGTGAGCACGTGATCTTTGATTTGTTAGTAAATATACCGAAAAAAGTAACACGGACTTCCTGCTAATTACATCGTAATGGGGAAATGTAGTACCTGTATAGACTTTATATAGAAATCAAAAGCTGATATATGCCATTATATATGTATATATGACATAGTCTGCTTTTGAGTGTTTCATTCAAGCTTTTAAATAAATGTGAGTTTGGGATGTGCATAATAGTGGCAACCTGTACATATACCTAATTTGTAATATATTAATATATTAATTTGTGATGCCTTCGCGTCACGGAGATTCTGTAGCGTCGCGACTTTTTCTACACACAAAAACACGTAGTAATGAAATGTACTTTCAGGTTTCTTCAGTTAAATCATAGGCAAAGTTTCACTAAATGACTCCTTTAAGAGTGTTTTCAATAACCTAAACTCATGTGTAGAGGTCACGTGACTCGCCCGTATCACGTGAAGCACGTGCAGGACGTGATATAAAGAGGTGTGTCGAAGACCCACCCGTGCCTTTGTGGTTCTCGGAGAAGACAGTTTGCTAGATTCGGGTCGGTAAATAATAACAACTTTGTGAATATGAGGGGACTTTTTGTGTTGACGCTGGCGGTAGTGGCTGTGTATGCCCAAGAGCCTCAGAGATGTGGTATGTATACACCAAGCATACGTGTAGTATCTTTACATATTAGACTGCTGCCATTCCAGGGGCCACAGTTATTATTCGAGTCAAAATTTAAAATCTTGTTACAAAACTGAAATTTTGAGATATTTGTATAAGAGTAACACTTAGGAGCTCGAACGTGGATGTACAACATTTGTACAGCTTTGGATATTACAGGAAAACAATAATGATAATTGTAATTCCTTGTTTATTTTGTACACAGCGACGCCAACAATTTGGGAGGCCCGCCTGTTCGAGGTAAGTAGATCATTGACTTTGTTTCTGTTTCCTTTTTCCTTGACTTTGCTTGATTTTCCTGTTCATGCATTTTAAGTGTCGAGATCGGTATCACATTGCCGGGGCAATAGCACCGCCGAAACGTGTGGGATTTGTGTGCACCATTAACGCATGCGTGTTGCAATCATATGGTGTCGGCATTGAGACTATAAATGTCTGTATCTGTGATAACACATCTGTACACGTGTAGATTGTCATGTGCTAAAATTACTGTAGTTGCAGTTTACACCCTGTATTCAGGAAATTCAGTCACAGAAACCAGTCATTATATTCTAAAGTGATAACGCATAAGGTTTCCGTGATTTGTTTTTACACTAACACATCGTTCTGAAACCCATTTTCAAATTGAATTGTTTCTTAAAAGAACTGTTATGGTTGCAAAGACTTTTCTACTTTGTTACGTTTATCAATGGAAATGCTAATACTAACTTTATAGATAGCGAATATATTATCATTATTTGTAGTGTTTTAAAAAAGCTGAAACACAGTAGTTGACCGTCACAGAATCTAATCGCTGATCCTGATAAAGGTCGCCTAGTGATCGTCGCAAAGGCCAAGCGGTGTCGATATCAAGATCATGTGATCACTCAGACAGCTGCACGTGCATAATCTGTAGAGGTCGTCGTGAAACAGCATAAAATCTAAGCAGCTCAGTGCTGCCACAGATCACGTATTACCTGGCATATATATGGTGGTTTGTTCTTTTGACTTTTCCATATTATGACTATGAAACTGACCAATATTATCAGATGCATAAGCTTGATTACCATACAACATGATAAATACAGCACAGTTCTTTCCTGATGTCTCCTGATTTTCACGTACAGTGCCTTCTTATCCCTAAAGTTGTGAATAAGGTGATGTGAACACTTAAATTGCTGCTGCTTAAAATTTATTAATTTATTTTATTTGATTGGTGTTTTACGACGTACTCAAGAATATTTCACTAATAAGACGGTGGCTAGCATTATGGTGGGAGGAAACCGGGAAGAGCTCGGGGGAAACCCACGACCATCTGCAGGCTGCTGGCGGACCTTCCCACGTACGGCCGGAGAGGAAGCTGCTTAAAATGTGAAGCAGGAAATAAATATACCTTTAGATCTATTTTATCTAATTTTCCATATAATTCGCTAATAATTGCGTTATAGATTGATATTGAGGAGTTCAAGCTGAAAAAATTAAATTCCTGGCATGTAAGGCTGGGTTAAAATATACAAAACAAACATTCCCCATCGCAATGAAATAAGAGGCTTTATTAGTAACTCCCGTTTGTGTTAGGCCTAACTGTTTGTTTTTCGATTGTAAATAATCCGCCGAAATGTGAAGTGATAGTAGTTCCAGTTAATGCTGTTCCCGGTCATGAAGTCAGTGACTCAAGGTCAGATGAGGACAGACTTTATCTGGTGATCGAGATGTGCCATAGAGTACGACACAACACGCCTCCCACTTCTGTCTGATCCGAAGTGTTACAGGTCAGGGTTTATCACGGTGACCAAAGTGTAAACTACACACTGAAATCTCTCACGATACGTTCACGAAACTCGGGGTCGATTCTACAATTAAGTAGATTAGTTGTTTATTTGACAACAAAGCGAGAGTCTCTGCCTCCTTGTGTAAATGTCTGCCTGTCTACTATTCTGCTTGCATGCCTGTGTATCTGTTTGTCTATTTGTCTGTCCGTGCCTCGGTTCATCTGTGCCTGGATATTTGTTTGTCTATACTTTCATACTTACCGTCTCGGTGTTATGGTGATCAGAGGGTCGAAAGATCTGGGATCAAACCCGGGTCGAGTCATACCAAACACTTACCAAAACACAATGGTACTTGTTGCTGCCTCGCTTGGCTCTCACTACTGAGAGATTAGAACAAGAAATAAAGACTGGTCGACCCAGTGCCAGTATAATGTGACTGCGTGGAGTGTCATGTCTGCTGTCTTTGGCATGATGTTCTATGATGGCATCATGGGCTCACCTTGATACTAGAAGACACAGTATATATACATGCACATTCTAAGGATTCCTCGTAGTCATATGACCGAAAAATTATTGAGTACGACGTTAAACGCAAGCATACATACATACATACTATCATGCTTTCGTACATGTTTGCCTGGCTATCTCTTTGTCCATCTGTCTGTATGTCTGTCTGCCCATCTCTCTCTGTGTATGTCTGTCTGCCCATCTGTCTGTGTATGTCTGTCTGCCCATCTGTCTGTGTATGCCATTCTGCTCATCTGTCTGTGTGTATGTCTGTTCACTGCCATTCTTTCTCTTGGTATATTGCAATAGTTATATTTAACAGTATGGATACACTTACATAAGTCAGAGCGTTAGAAAACCCATGCCGTTCAGTGAAAATCAACAACAAACAAATTAACAACCTGATTCAAGCGTTCAGTGGGAGTAATACTGGAGACAGTTATGTTGTGAAGCCATTTTGTTACATTCTAAACACTTCACGAAAAGGAAATTCTAGAAACAAAATCTTGGATAGGGTTGCATAACATAATCTATAACTGAGCACAAAAGACCACAGTGGAACACTAGCCATTTCACACGTCCTCGTGTAATGGTTTGATAACAGAAGCAAAGTAGAAAGGATATCCACATGATAAGTTGCTTAATTAGAGAATCAGAATGGCAAGAATTTCCACAAGTTGTCTGAAAACAGAAGCAGAAAAGCAAGGATACCCATTAGTTGTTTGATAAAAGAAGAAGTATAGGAGGGATACCCATAAGTTAGCTGATAACAGAAGCAAAATGACCAGGATACCCATAAGTGGCTTGAAAACATAAGCAGAATAGGAAACATACCCTGAAGTTGTTTGATAACAGAAGCAGGATAGCAAGCATACCCGTAAGTTGCTTGAAAACAGAAGCAGAGTGGCAAGGATACCGGCTAGAAGCTTGATTAGAGAAGCCGAAGAGCAAGGATACCCATGAATTTTTTTATTACAAAAGCAAAATAGCATGCATATCCATAAGTTGTTTGATTACAAAAGTAGAGTAAAAGGGATACCCATAAGTTACTTGATGACAGAAGCAGGATAGCAGGGATACCCATAAGTTGCTTGAAATCAGAAGCAGAGTGGCAAGGATACCTGTAAGAAGCTTGATTAGAGAAGCAGAGTAGCAGGGATACCCATAAGATGTTTGACAACATAAGCAAAATAGCAGAGATATCCATAATGGCGCTATTTAGAGCAATAATGTTAATGTTACTTATTAAAACATGTTCAAATCTTGTATTTGTAGCAAGACAGAAGCGTGAACTTCCAGAGGCGCGCTAAGCTGTCGTATGACGAGGTGGACCAGCGCGTTAGGAGGATTGAGGAGGTGGACTTCAGCGAGACGCGCGACTTCTACGACGAGCTATTCCTCCACAATGTCGTGAGTAGGCCTAGACAAGTCTGAGTATATAACATGGCTGAGTGGTATGGGGTTACATCATGAATGAGTCAATTAAATCTGATTGCCGGGTAGCACGAGAGGTTTCTAGGGGGTCATATTTTGTATAGCTTAGCCTGAATAGATACCGGACATATGGTTCGAGAGGTTACATCTTGGTGCTTACAAGCGTGTAACAGTATAGCCTCGAGGAAAGATGGAAGGATCACATTTGGCTAATCCTGCAGGTAGGGCTGCCAGCTGACAGTATAGATGGTTACAAGCTACGGGTTACATCTGGTTAAATCTGGCTAATCTTGCATGCACGGATGTCAGGTGACAGTAGATGGTTATAAGATAGGGGTTACATCTGGTAATTACAGGCTCCGGGAGACAGTATGTTTGGGAAAGACCTGTAGTAACTATTCACCTACCTTGTGATAGTGAATTGTTATAGGGAACATATAGATCTGTCTTATACAGTTGCTGCATCTAGTAATTACAAGTGGCGGATTACAGTGGATGGTTAGCGGGTAATTACATGTGGCGGGTTACACTATATAGTTAGCGGGTAATTACAGGAGGCGGGTTACAGTAAATGGTTAGTGGGTAATTACATAAGGTGGGATACAGTAGATGATTAGGGGGTAAATACAGGAGGCGGGGTACAGTAAATGGTTAACGGGTAATTACAGGTGGCGGGTTACAGTAGATGGTTAGCAGGTAATTATTGGTGGTAGGTGGTGATTAGCGGGTAATTGCAGGTAACAGTGTTTAACAGATTGGTGCGATAGTGGTAGACATAGTAGTTTATATAAGTGGTTACCTGAGAAAAATCTTTTTCATCCCTGTAGATAGGAGTTACTTTCCCACGTATATGTATACAGTACATTTATCTGCTGTAGGGCATTGCCTACCGCCTCAACCTGCGTACCCGTGTGTGTAACGTGACCGCCCTGACGTCACCCTTCAGGCGAGTCGGAATCCCGACGTTCGCTAAGTTCCGGGGAGAGGGTTACATCGGCGCGTCTGTCCCTAACGCTGGGGTGCTGGTGTCTCTGTGGGACGGAGCAACACCGGACGGAGGTAAGGACCCAAATGGCTGTGTTCATACTAAAGACGTGTATACCACGAGACCAATGCATGAACCCGGCGACAGGTGTCCGTAACTGCCATGGGGAGTAAAACCAGAACAGCGACGACAGTGTAATGACAGTTGGCAAACGGTCAAATCCGCGCCCCTTGTCAACTTACTTGCACCTCAGGGTTTTAAGCCAACTGTTCACGTTGAATGCTCAAGCATTAGCGGGCCCATACCGTCCCTTTGATAATGGACATTACGTGAACACTGGTATCAAGTCAGTCAAATCGAAATTGAATTTGGTTTGACACAATAGCTGCAAAATTATACAAAAGACTCTAAAAAGTTCAAAGAAATGCCCACAAAATTTTAAAACATTGCCATACTTGTACGACTTAGGAGAAATTCACGATACCCATAAGTATCTGAGACATACAGTCCTATACCATTTCCTGCTATAAACAGACTGCGTTGATATCCGTCTGGCGAATACTTGATTAGAATTTGAAAGTATAACATGGGTTGAAATGTACACATATCAAAGTAATTCTTTCCGGAAATATTAAGGTAATAAGGTTGTACAATGATGAAGCAGCATATTGAAAACCCTGTTGCTGTAAGTCGTGAATATCGTCCCACACTATATTTTCCCAAACTTTTGTTTGTCCATAATGTTACTTGAGACTTCACAATGGCGGCTGTCAAAGGCTTGAGCCAGTTATAGGATATTGACTTTGACCGTTTCTCCATAGGTTTTTACTTCGGCGCCTGGACCGTCTTGGACTGTGTGCCAGTCAATGATGGCTACTTCAGTAACCAGACAGGATTCGTCAGCTGGAAGTGAGTAGTCATGTATATCCACATTAAATGTTGGTCCATGCAATCTGCCTATTCGAAGGTATGCATTCCGACATGCAGAAACACAGCAGTGTTATTTATTTGATTGGTGTTTTACGACGCACTCATGAATCTTTTTCTTATACATCGACGGCAAACACTATGGTGGGAGGAAAGTAGGCTTGAGAAACCCACAGCTAAGCTTTCGCAGTTTGCCGGTTTTTTTTATTTATTATTTTTCATTTTGCTGTATACTGCAGGAGACTCTTCAATTCGTATCGCGTGTTAACTGAAAAGGATGTTTGGTGGGAAGTCTGAAATTGATATGATGGTATAAATTGGTTCTTCAGTATATGCCTGTATTGTTCAAGAGAGCGATACTATCGCTTATGGTGAGCATGCAGTACGAACAATTTTCCCTAACAAGCGCTTGTTTACTTTCATATAAATTTATGTGTGGTGTTGATACTATATAGGCCTAAATCTCTAAAATTAATATTTATTAATTAATTTAAATGTATCGTCTGTTTTGCGTCATCGTCAACACTTTTATTCATGGTTTTGTCTCCTTGCAGCTTCTTCGATGTCACCCTGGGTATCTCCGACCCCAATGTCTTCGTTCCTCCTTCAGAGTGTACCAGTCAGCAGTTCAAAGTTGTAGTTTAAATCAGGTTTATACGTACCACCATTACATCATCTGCGCATGTCCATCTCTGCAGAACGCTGGATGCGTGTCCGCCTGTATCGGATGTGTTAGTGTATACCACGAGACCAATGCATGAACCCGGCGACAGTTGTCCGTAACTGTTCTGCCTCCCCCGGGAATAGCTTAGTCAGTCACTTGGTCGCTCCACTCTAACTGTATGTCTTATATTTCCATCAATAAACATGTAAATAAAACCCATTACACATCCACCCAAACTGAGTGTGCGAACATTTATTCCTTGCAATTTGGGCAATATAAAAATGTAATCGAATTTCGAATGAAGAATTTCACCGCTTAAAAGAAAAGACGGCAGAAAGTATATCCTGAGTTATTTAAGAAGAGGGGTCAGTACAGATTTTTTATGACGGGCTTGGTAACTCGGTAAGAGACCTTTTAATCGGGAGTTCTTACGAAGCCCTGGGATATGCCATTTCAAAAACCGGAAACACGATATTGCGTCATCCGTACCCTAGGCTCTTCATTGTTAAGAGACGACACTCCTAGGTGTGCGAAATATGGTCTCTTTTATTATTACATTCGAAGGCTATGCATTGTGGCCCCCTAGGTGAGGCCTTGGGCAATAATTCCAAACATATCCTACCACCATTTTCTCGTTGAAAATGGGCTTCAAGTATATCATAATTGTCTTGTAATCAGAAGGAAAACGGCTGATTTAACACTACCTCTACAGGACAAAATGGTGAACCAGGAAAGGGTGACGTCACAGCGGAGACAGATAGTTCTTGGGTGCCAGAAATATCTCGCCCTTGATTGGTTTAAACTAAGAGCATGGCAACGCTTTCGATTTTTCCTAAGTGACGTTTTTTTTTTAACTATGAATGGGACTCTTTATCGATACATATGTACATTTGGTCTACAGTTGTCTTTTCTGTTAGGCCAAAGGTTTTACTCAAACACGTGGGATCACGTGTTAACTTTGGCATTGTTTCCAACCCTGGTCAAGCGTTTAGACAGTCATGCAATATATCTATACTACAAATGAAACATGCAACAAGGCATCTACTGCTTAAACACGAATTAGACCATAGGGTGGGAAATTGAGTTTGCTCGTCTCTTCACTTGGTGCTCTTAGTTTAATAATACGATATCTCCTTTAAGCAGACCAGTCCCAGTGGAGATATATTCATAGTGCTGCCTGGCTGCCAGGGTATCGCCGCCCTGCTGAAGACACCAGATATGGCATGGACACAGTTCGCAGTGGCTTCAGCCAATATTTAGGGCTAGAGTCTATCATGCAGGAAGTGTAGATCACAATTAACTATGATGCCGTTGAGTTCAGTTCGGGTAGTTCTTAATTCGTCTTCTTCTTTTAATTGGTGACCACAGGAAACCATCATTTCTAAGACAAAAGTCAGTATTTCGTTTTCATGGCTATTGCAAGTGTAGGAAAAGCATTAACCCGAAGGAAATTATATCCTGTACATAAATTGCTTTTTTCTTCGGCGTCGTGCATAGCACTAGGCATTAAAGTTAGAGGGCTCATCCAGGTCTTAATTCCATAAATGCAAACTTTGATGCTACTTTGGGGATATTCTGACACTGCAATGCATCGACACACATTAGTATGGTCAGAAAAACGCATGTTATTCCCGCCATAAATTACCGCATTGAAACTGGCATCCCCTCCATGTCATTTATTTCGACTTATTGGTCGATAAGTTTATCAGATACCTGATGAAGGGTGGTGGTTTACTAAACTCATTCGAGTTGTCCCGACCCAGAAAACATGGTCGCTGTCGTACGAGTAAAAAATCCCTTATAGTGCGGCGTTTAACACCAACCGAATGAATGAAGAGACAGTTGTATACACTTTGGAGCCCTTATGAAAAAGCAACACATGTATTATTATGTTATTACTGTTACACAAAGACCCTCAGCTAAGAGCCACAGGCAAAGCTGGTTGATTCCATTGTATGACCTCAGTAGTCATTGGGCTGATAGTTGCAGGGTGTCAGTGCTGCGAGGTCAGACCAGGGAGGTCATTACTCTCTATTTCATAAACAGTTTTTGGAGTTTAAAGTTTTACACTGAACACATTATTACTATATTATTATGGTCAGGTTTATTGGTGGAGGAAATCGGACAGAGCCAAAAAGAAACCACAGCCCTTATCTGACAAATTTCCTGCGTTAAGTGGCAGCGATGATTTGAGCATGTGGCACGTGATCAAGTGCCTGTCGTCTGCTCTGAGTGTGACACATTACACGAGTAAGTCAGCAATAACAGATAGGTAATTTTGTACCTTCCCATCTGAACAAACAAATAATTCATATACAGTGAAAGAAGGTACTGTAACTACATAATTATAATAAATATAATTTATTTATTTATTTATTTATTTGATAGGTATTTTACGCCGTACTCAAGAATATTTCACTTATACGACGGTGGCCATCATTATGGTGGGGGAAACCGGGCCGAGGCCGGAGGAAACCCACGATCATTCGAAGACTGCTGGCGGACTTTCCCACGTACGGCCAGAGAGGAAGCCAACATGAGCGACACAGAGACCGCATTGGTAAGAGATACCTGATCATATCGCCGCGCTGGCGCGCTACATCACTCGGCCACGGTAGCCTCCTACACGTATAATAAAAACTGCATTTAACCTCCTATTACATGGTTGCAGGATGTAGAAAAATGAAACCAATGTTGCGTGTATCATGTCGATTTTTTCACATTACCACATCGGGGATGTAGGAGGCGGCATAAAGTAGATATAGTTCCTTACAGGTTATCATGTAACCTGTGAATTAAACCGAAATAACCCTATACTCTGATACCTACAGATTTGACTACACTTGTGTTGATCTCGTGACAAGCCTTATCTTTATATACTCAAGATGGAGTGAATTACGCAGGCAGTGAATTGTTTCCAAGTCATTTCAGATTATAAGTCTACATTTCCCATGATCAATAATATTATTCTCACTAAAAATAAGAAATAACCATCCACCTGCAACACATTATCAGTTGAAGGCAGTCGTTGGTCAGTGGTCTAAGGCCTCACCTTGACTGCATAAGACAGACCATGGGCGACCAATGGCGGTCGCGTCTTTCAGTTCACTTCCGGTAGGTTTAAATCTGGCCTTATATTATTTACGAATATTTGTTATATGTGGCTGGTGGTATCCTCCGCGCTCTTCCTGCTTTCTTGCCTTCCCATAAACCCAAGCACCATCGTATGAGTGAAATATTCCGGAGAAAAGCACCACGCGCAAGTGGAAAATGGTCGTGGTCTAAAGGTTAAGGGGATTACCTTTCAATCGCTGGGATCTCACGAGATACGGCTTCAAACACGGTCTTGGGCAGAGAATTTGTAGGACCTGCCCACACCCTGCTCTTACTGCTTAAGGAGAGTTGGTGACAACATAAGATGTCCACGATGTGTGGCTGTTTGTGTAGTATAGAGTAAGTTGAAGACTACTTGTCTTCCACCAGTATGGTGAGCATATATGTACGTCATACCTGGGGAGTTTTCGTTTTCAGGAACTTGCCAAAAGGTCGGTGATTTTCCCCGGTTTCCATTTAACACTGACCGCCATGACACGAGTAAACAATTCCTGAGTATGGCGATCAGCAAACATCATATAAATAAATAAACAGAGGAAGTTAGTGAAATCAGTAAGCGTTATTAGCTGAACAAGGGAGCAAACATCTTTGTTTGAAGAACTATCATTACACACAGCTGTCTAAAAGCTGACGATTGCAAACGTCGACACTGACAAATGTCGACATGACCATAAACCAAAGAGAAAAACATCTAAATACATAAACATCGACAAAAGGTGGCCACGACAAAACAATGCCATCACTGACATGTGCATCAGACGGACAAAGAAGAACATTTGTATGAGCAAACATTGAAGAAAAATCGACACTGAAACTGGCACAAAATATGACTATAACACTGACAAGATTAGTACTAACACACATAAACTGACAAGTTCCAGGTTTATGTACCTCCTGTAGCTTTTATTCCACAAAGCGTCACATTCCATCAGAAATGTATCGTATAAATCGTGCATTCCGTATGTCTTTACTTTGAGTAAGATGTACAGAAATAAATGCTAAAGCTTCGTATGATCAGCTAGGTTGGTTTGCCTATCGGCTCAACACTCACAGTCATGAATGTGATAAAGGCGTGAGGTGATTACACCTTATTGCATTCTGAGGGCGGCACGAACTTGTTCGGGTCAGACACGCCTAGTGTGACGTCGTAAAAACTGAAAGTAAACAACAGTATTAAATAAACAACACAAATGGATAAATACCGTTTTTAATCAAATAATTCCGAACATGCACCTGCGAGTGATTTGATAAAAAGTACACTTTATTACATGTAGTTATAACTGAATCACCACTGAAAATATTCCTTTCTTTACTTACGTTCTAGAGACAAAGCGCTTGGTGGAACTATAGTAAGTGTCGAATAGGACAGGTACACAGCCGGGCTGAGTAAACACTCCCACGTAGTAGTCTGCGGGAAGACACAAGATCATAGAAAAATGTTAATATGAAAAGGTACACAAAGAGGTACACAGCCGGGCTGAGTGAACATTCTTGTGGGAGGAACCAAGATCATAGAAAAGGTACACAGCCGGACAAACAGAGAGATAAACAGACAACAGAATGACAAATAAAATTATAAATGTATGTGACACGTTAGCAAACAGATGCATGTAGAGCAGACAGACATACAGATAGAATGACACACACATACAAATGGACAAAAGCATGCAAAGAAGGCGAGCAGACAAGAGAGAGAAAGAGAGAGGGGTGTATACAGAGAGACCAACATAACTACAGGAAATGAACAAGAGGGTAAATACATAGCCTCACATTATTGTAGAAATAGCCATTCCAAATGGAAATGCCAAAGGTTACAGGTCAGCTACCATCGAATGTAAGTACGAGAAAACATACCAGTTTGGAAAAACTTGCCGGTCCAGCGTGTCACCAGAACCCCCTCGTTCACTGCGCTTGCGCCGATGTAGGCTTCTCCCTCAAAGGTAGCTTCAGGTGGAATTCCATACGGGTGCCAGGGACGGCTGAGGCCGGTCACGTTACACTGCCTTGTGCGCAGGTTCAGGCGGTACATCCGGAACTGAGAAGAAAAAAAAAACATGGCGAAAAATGTCGCTTACTCTCTATCAAAATTTGAGCTACCGCAGTCAAGACGCCTCATGTAAGACACCAGTCTAATACCTCATGGGATAGTGTAGTGATTTGTTTATGTGTCCATGTATTTTGGAGGCGGGGAATCAGCAGCCACAAACTGTTTGTAAGCAGGGATGTGATCTTTACGCGCTTGTTAAACATACAGCAATGACCTAATGAGCTGCTACTTTTCTTTGTGATGACCATTATTAATGACCGTTTCCAATTAAAAATGGGTTATTTGCGGGAATTCCCGTCAGAAAATCTTGGGTGTCATTGTATGTCGACATGGCCCTGTTCTTAATGAAGACAAATTTTTACCTCGTCGAAAAGGAAAAGTTCATCGTAGTAATCTTTGTCCGATCCAATGTCTAGCTCCTCGATTCTTCGGATTCGGCGATTCACTTCATCATAGGAGATTTTGGCGAAGCGTTCGAAATTATCCATCCGATCAACCTGGAATACAGGGTCACCCAACATAACAAAGATTTGTCTCCGAAAAATTATGGCAAGTGTACAGTATATGTATTTGTAGACAAACGTGGTGTAAAACGAGCGATTACTAAAAGAGTCAAAATCGTCCTGAAAAATATTTCATTGTGGTTTTACCCGTATTTAATGATTAAGAATTTGTGAAGAAATGTGTAGAATTTTAGACAAGAACAGAATGATTTCAGTGCCGTTAAAGGGCTATTCAGTTAGGAATTCGTATTCTCGCATGTAAAGGTGTAAATTGTTGGCTTGTGTTGATTACAAAGCAGAAACACGCAGTTGTGATTTTGTAGTTTTTAGTTTTCATACATAAGCATTTACTGAGTACTGGGGAGTTTAACTTGGGTTAACTTGGCTTTGTTCCACTTCTCCCAGCTATGCTCACCTCGACCTCCCGGGCTTCCCATATCGTCGGGGTCTCTGCAAGTAAACAGATACATGTAGTATTGAAGATGAGTTCCAGTGGGACATGATGAGCATAGTGTTTACAGAATTATGTGATTCTGGAATCTGTAAGACTATCTTTATACCATCATGTATCTTTTGTGTCAAGCTGTCTAGAGAGTTCTTCTACGTAATTAGCACTTTTTCGCCAGTTCTGCAAATGAACAAGTATGTGGAATTCACATAAGCTATCTAATAATACTTACAGCTATCGCTGCATACTCAAAAAACCCTATAACACCAATTTTCAACACTTTACCGCAAGTCTACGTTTTACTGTTAGTAATTAAATGGTTAAATGTTACCCAGGCAATTATTTATTCAGTATACCAGTTAGAAGAATGAAATGATAATGGCTTTACGCAACCTCAGCACTGGTACACCCATATGGCGGAAAGCGTATTACAGGGTCTAGCATTGCTCTAAGAGCTATGATAAGCGGGACTTCTTGAATGTGAATATTTTTCGCAAAGATGGCGCATTTAAATCATACGTAATAATAATAATAATGAAAACAACTCATCTATTTAAAAGTCACCACGATATAGACGAAAAATACACCGATGTGACGTAAAGCCATAATCATTCATTCATTCTTTTTAAAAGAGATCAAGTTTATCAATTTGAGATTACATCTTAAGTTTCCAGCAATTTACGGATGGTCGTGGGAGGCCCTCGGGCTCTGCCCGGTTTCCTCCCACCACATTATGCCTGCCATGCACCGTCGTATATATAAGTGAAAACTTCAAGAGTACGGCGTAAACTAATCAAACACATAGATACATTTTATGTTTAAAACTGTTAACTTGTCATCGCCAGTTAACTTTTCACTTTGTAACAGAGACAAAGATATGTTTTCCCAAGTTCTTTGAAGAGATTATAGCTCCGAAGCACTTGCACTCATTACGTTTGCGTGCTCTAAACGTAATGAGTGCAAGTGCTTCGGAGCTACCTGGAGCTAACCAAGGGATAAAGTTGTTAAGAGATCATTCCAACACGCATTACATATATATGTTCAGTGCTATTTTTTGTATGTCTCTATTTTGTCTCTCGAGGAAGTACGAGTGGATTAAAATTAGACAAAACATCCTTGCATCCAATGGTTATAAATATTTCAATAAATTATAATTGAAAAGAAAACAAACTTACCACAAGGAGTGGGAACCTGGGCATAGGCCAGCCCCACAAAAACGACGAGAATAGCAAGAGATTTCATGCTGGACCTGAACAGCAGAGCTCTGAGCCGACAGTGGGGCAGTCTCGTGAGATGCGGAGACAGAGTTACTACAGGGTGTGGGGAAGGGGGAGGGACAAACGGAGAAGGACAGAGGAACAATAGACAGGTTATCTTAATGTCCCCACGTGGCCTCAAACAGGTACAAACCGCTATCAGTGCGTCACTTATCACTTATATCACAGTTAGACAATGAGCACTTAACGGCATGTGGGTCCCTCTTCATGTCACATGAAGGGCTTACCATCGTGTAACGGGTCAGATGATCTCTTGAAGTCAGTGGTACATAACTTTTTTTTAACAGTAGCCGATGCCAATAAATAAATAAATAAATAAATAAGTTAATAAATCAACGAAGAAAAAAAAAAGAACAAACCTAATGCTTAAATTGAACTTTGACCCTAATATAAGCGGTGTTATCATAATTTATTTATTTGATTGTTGTTTCATAGCGATAGTCATGAAGTTTACGATTGCGGGTACTTTCATAAATTAAGCCAGATAATTATATGTAACGAATTAACTTGTTAATATAGCAAGACAAGTGGTTGGGTGAACTTGTTGCAAATTAAAGTTTCAAACATCGCTCTCAAAGAACTCTCCAAGGTGATCAATTAAGGGACTGTTTGAAATGATATGGCTCTCAACAAACTACATTTAACCGAAAGAACATATTTTCGGAATCTTTTATGACGACCAATAAAGCTATATTTTTGGCAGAAAACAATGAACTATTCCGACATTCACTACATTATTATCGATTTAATGTATATAGTGTAATACAAGTATGAAACAATATATACTTTAAAAGTTTAAACAGCTTTCATTCAAAATGTAACTGAATTGAAACTTTATTCTCCACACAATATTCCTTCTAGAAGACAGATTTGAAGGACATGGACGATTGACTTCTGTTGACAATGGGTACACACAAGATTTTACGGATTCAAAATACATTTTCATTCATCGGTATATAAAGTCTGCACATGCACACGAATGGAATTCTGTGACAATTCTGTAAAGAATATTATATTATATATTATACATTATAAATTAGTTGTTCTAAAGAAAAGTAGGCCAGGTTTAAAGTAAACGGGTAGAACAAATTCTTAGTCTCGCTTATTCGGAGACAATATCCAAAATTAAGAGAAAGTTTGCAGTAACCTAGTTATTCAACTTTGGTTGGTCATATAGGATAATATAATGTGAATATACCTTTTCAATCAGGTGGGATGCGGCTTTAAAGTGGGATAATCGCTGAGGTTACCTCGATCTGGAGCTTCATTGTCTCCCATCTGTTCCAGTTACACACCTCTATATCGGCGATAACAGGTGAACTTTATTCCTCTATTGTCGAATCTATCACTGAATAGTTTAGGTTATGTCACTCCCGCCTCAGGACCCGCAATGATGAAGACGGTGTTAGCTATTGTCCTGCTCCTAGGCTGTGTCTACGCTCAGGTTCCCACCCCTTGTCGTAAGTACAAGATGATGTTATTTCGGCGATATTTTCGTAATGGTTAGTTCTGCATAGAATGGAATTAACATGGCCAATTGCACCATTGCATGTGTCAAGTGAAACTTTCTTAATGCGAATCTCGAATCTTCAGTAAGGAAATTCTTTTATAAACCCTTGATATTGGGTTCCATTCCAAAATGTTTACAAGTATCTCAAGTGAACTGGAAAAATTTCGTGAAATGTATCAAGCAAGCCATGTTTAGCTATTTCTCAATGTTTCGTGTCTTTGCAGAGCCCCCTGACCTGTGGGAGGCCCGAGAGTTGAAGGTAAGGCAGTTAAACTGGTCTGATTCATAAATATTTGAATACACGTGGAAAAGATTTCCAGTTTTTGGATTACTTTTCGACCTCAGTTAATATTAACGTCGTTAGGGCAGCGTAATGGCGCAGAAGCGTCTTAAAAACGCGGTCCCAGTGAGTTCAAGTCTGGCTTATGCTTGTTTCCTCCCAGGCCAAGCGTGGAAAGGTCTGCCATCAACCTGCGGATGGGCTTGACTTTCCCCCGGGCTCTGTCATAATGCTGGCCGCCGTTGTATAAGTGAAGTATTTTTGAGTACGGCGTAAAACATCAATCAAATCAATCAGTCAATAATACTAACGTTCTTGGCTTTTATTATTTTCACCATTCGCTATTTTCCATTTCAACTATAGATTGATCGGTCTGAAAATTACGAGCGCTTTGCCAAAATCTCGTACGACAACGTGAACAGACGAGTGCGGAGAATCGAGGAGCTTAAAATCGGGAAAAACAAAGAATATTATGACGAGCTATATCTGCATAGCGAGGTATGTCCAAACTATGAGCTTACAGTGATTCAGTTCAAGGATTTATTTATTTATTTTTGTAGTTATTGGAATGGAGTTTAATGCTGTATTGATAGGAATTTTTCACTTATATGGTGGCTGCCTTCTTCAAGAGTGGATGGAACCAAGGTGTCCAGAGTGAACCATGTGGGTTTTCTCCGGGCTCTGCCGGTTTCCTCCCACCATAATGTCCACCAAAGTCGCGTACGTGAAATATTCTTCAGCACGGCGATAAACATCAAATGAATAAATCAATAAATAAACAAATACGATCATCTGCAGCAACAGAACAAGAATTGTATTTCAATCAGAATTGTATGCTATTCCTTAATAAACCCATTTGGGTGGAAAACGATGAAAATCAGTTTCATTAATTTTATCTTTTATCGAATATTTATCTTATTTTTTCTAGTTTGGGTCAAAAACAAACAAATGAACAAAAACTTAGTTTTTCGCTCCTTTCATGCAGTTTTAAATTGGGATCATTTCCGACATGAAGTGTAATTCGGTTCTGAAATTTGTATGGTGTACATTACATACTCCTTCCTGTGCGATGACGATTTGTGGGCAAACTGGTACTACTCACAGTACTACTCCTCCACTGCACGAGAACTATGGTCACTGTAGCTTGGGAGCGAAACGCCAGTGCTCTGAGAGGTGTTCTGTAATTAAACTTCAGTATAACTGTAACCTATCTGCTTTTCCGGTCTATTTTGACTTTGCACAGGTGTGTAGGCCTACTGTTCACCCGTGCGTCAATGAACAGTAAGCCTATTGCATCGTTTTGTGCATTTTCGTATTTCAGAACAGATTTTACCGGCTGAATCTGAGAACCCGGCAGTGTAACATGACCGTACCACCTCGGCCATGGCACCCGTACGGGATCCCCACCGAGGCAACCTTCAGAGGGGAGAATTACGTGGGTGCCAGTGCGCCCAATGCCGGAGTGCTCGTCACACGCTGGAGCGGCAAATTTGACAACCAGGGTAAGTATGTCCTCGTGACATCCAGGGCATAGTGCAGAGAACCTCAAAGCCGAATGTATGGATACTTAGCATATCCTGACATATATAGCACGCTACACATCAGCGTGGTAACTAGGTTAAATAGTGCCGCCATGCGTATGTACAATACAGGCCTGCCCTACTCGCAATACATGGTAACTACCCGATCTATGTCAACGTCGACATATAGGTTAGTAATTCAAGGAAAAAAAACAGCTAGGTGCATGTGTTAACCGTTTTAGAGTAAGATAACTCTAAAAAGGTTTCAATTAAATGAACCATCTCAGATATTGCAGTGGTAAGTTGTTTACTGAGGTCCATTTGAAAAATGAGGGTTTTTTTCTATCCGTATTTAGACGCTGCCTACCCTTTAAAATCTGTATGTTCCTCAATCAGCAATGATTAGCCGAGGGGATCGCTTGTCGCAGAGGTTTTAAAACGCCTGTGTTAGAGCCATCTCGGCTGTCTTAGACCATTGCTTCGGTTAAAAAGTCCCGCACATCAGCCATGTTCAGTCGACCATCACGAGAATCCGGTAATCCCCATGATGTGGAGTTTTTCGGTGCAGGATTCACGCCATTACATAGATAGCTCAAAAGTCGAGAACTTCCATAGTGTGGAAAATTTACGATAAACAAAAGTGTGTAGCGATCGGCAAGTAGTTAATAATACGGTCGCTGCCTAAAACAAGCGATGTGAGCTTAACACAAGCGTTTTAAAACCGCTGCGACATGCGATCCCCTCGGCTGATCATTGCCGATTGAGGAACATACAGATTTTACACGGTAGAGACGTCTAAATACGGACAGGAAAATAGCCCTCGTTTTTCAAATGATCCTCTATTAGACGTAGCATACAACGCCTGTTTCATTTGGCTGAGGGGGATTCTTGGTTTGCATCGGCCACCTACTCGTTGAACATCATCTCTCGAGCTCACAATTCCTGATGTACCACCCCACGGCATGTACTAGTACTAATCCAGAGTACCTAGTTGACCATGCTTAAGGACTGGTTTTGCTCCGATGTTTAATGCACCATTTTGGGGAAGACGTGGCGCTGTTCTGTGACTGTAGTGGGGAAAACAGAATTTCAGCGAATTTTTATAGCAAAGCGGCAAATGTTACAGTCAGACGAACGACCATCAAGGTTCTGGACAGCAGAATCAGACATGGGGAACTTGCGTAGCAACAATCGGTCAGTAGAGCTCTTTGGTGTAGTCTTACATGCCTTTCCAGAGTGAGGGCTTGCCCTACAACAATATGTCGTGGTGTTAAACGTGGAAGTGTTAGGAAGAACAACTTACCAAATGTTGATGGTTTATTCTGGGTTCTTCTGCGTCTCCCATCCAAATATTTTGTTCAGCATCAAATAAATGAAAATTTCAGAATGTAGAGCTATGCACCAATAGAATAGAACAAATTGAGCGAAATAAATCAATCAGAAATACCAGTTCAGTAGTGATTCAAATGCAAGTTGTCTGTGTCCCTTCCAGACTACTTTGCCGGAGCGTGGACCCAGCCTGGATGTATTCCCGTTACCTTTGACACCTATTATAACTCCACAGACGAGTTCATCTTCCGAGAGTAAGTGTTCTTCAGTGGGACCATTTTCTTCTCCACTATATAGAAGCGCATCACGTCTGACATGAGCATTTTCTTTTTTCAGAATTACCATCTGCTTTGTCGATTATTATCGGCGTCTTCAGGGGATTTGAATTACTTTCGCCATCAGTAAAGTCGTGTTTTGGATTTAAAATAATTTAAAGCAACAATAATCAGTATACTTATCAAAGTACTTCAATTTACTTCAGCTTGGCTTTATTCCTCTGGATCCAATGATGCTTGACTTCCAACTATTTTTCTTTCAGCTTTTTTGACGTGACTCTGGGTATCTCGGACCCCATGGTGTTTGTACCACCCTCCGAATGTCAGAGTACCCTGAAATACCAGAGGCGTGGCAAGGTGGGCGTTGTCCACATGAAACATTGGTAGAAAATAAAGGCTTCTGCATTTAACTGTTACATCTCCAAGTAAATGTGTATTTGTGTTTTAGATTCCTTTTGTTATTGTGTTCGAGACACTTACTAGTAGATTCGACCCAAAGCTATGTAGTCTATCGTTTATTCTTGTCTTTGCGATGACGATCAAAGAGCAATGATCCATCAGGCTTGGGCTTCAGTCGCCATTGCGAGGGAAAAGGTACCTCGTTTAGCTGCATACGGAATGCTGTTCATCACCAAGCCGATGGTGGGTGGCCAATTTTCCATCTCCAGCTCTTCACAGATGCTTAAGTCATCATGCACTGTTGTAAGAAGGAAAGTACGTGATTTGGGTACTGATTTAAAATTCATCCGCCCGTAACATTCCTTGCGTCTTTCCGTCGTTAGTGAAAACTGTTGAGTGCTTCTCTTTGCACCAATCCGTCTTAATTTATGTAATTTCCTATTTTTTATTGCTTTTGTTGAAAGCTCTTTTAGAAACTGATCTTGTCATAACTGACCTGGAAAGTCCATTTTGGTTGACTGGTATACGATTGCCTGTTTAGACGCATAGATTCGAGCCAATCATAATAAACATGACGGTCTTTGTATAAGGGCTGTATTGTTGATCACCAACGGGGGCTTTATGATTGCAATGACATGGAATTTTGGAATGATTGAGTGATTGTTGTTTTAAGACCATACTCAGAAACTTTTCACTGAAATGGGAGTTTTTGGTTTGACGTACTGGCATTTTGCCATTTTGTCCTGACGAACTTTCCTACTTATGCAAACACAAATGATCTTCAAAGAAGATAATACTGCACAAATGGGCCATCCATCATTTAACGTCACGAAAGCTTGGCGAACAATGGGAGCGGGAGAATCGTGTACGCATTTCGTAAGTGAAAAACATATAACATGGTGTCCCCATCCCGTAATACTAAATAATAACATGGTGTCACCATCCCGTAATACTAAAATAATAACATGGTGTCACCATCCCGTAATACTAAAATAATAACATGGTGTCACCATCCCGTAATACTAAAATAATAACATGGTGTCACCATCCCGTAATACTAAATAATAACATAAAGCTGTTAAACGTGAGCACATGATAATCTAATTTTTGATCAGATTTGGAGAAACAAAATTAAAACACGACCAGATGGTGTATCCATAACAATGCATTGAAGTAATTAAAATACAAGTGCCTATTGTTAATATTGATACATAAGTATCCATGTAGCAGTACAGGGATACTTGTATATGAAATAACCAATGTCTTAATTACAAGTATGTTTGTATAAATATGTAAACATACAAACATGGCAACGCATTGTAAGACCGTTACATCGATATCTATACTGCTGGCATAATTCATTCCTCCTGAATGTGAACATACAAATACAAACATCAATTATGTCAACAACAGACATAGTCAACCTTTAAATATTCACCTCTGGATATATGTAGCTTACATGGTTAATACCCGTAAATCTCTTGCGTTACATGGCGTTCTCCTTTCAGTGAAAGTCGTTAATGGCACTAGATTGAAACACTAAGACCCAACACCTGGATGTTGCTATAAACGTTAAATCATGTAGAATTTTAAATAATAACCGGTTCTCGAAAGTTTTTGCAGCTTTGTTTACACATAACCCTTGCCAAGACGGTAAACATCATCGAATACTTCCGCGACTACAACTTTTGTTGTGGTGATCAATTGGCCAGCTTAGACCACGCTTATGCGCGATGACACAAAAACATTACTACACGTATATACATCCATAGATATTTACGAGGAATTGAAATAAATCTACAGATACATAACAATAAACTAATTGCGGTAAAATACAAATCTGCGATTACACAATTACATGCTTGAGATAGGCATGTAAGATTAAGTATTATGTTTTGAAATATAAAAAGCCTTTAAATTATCACAGACAAAGCTGCTATTGTTTTTGACACCAGAAAAAGTTATTATATATCAGGCAGCTATTGTGGCATTTGAGAGGCACATATACTCAAAGTTTGAAATATCATGCTTAAACTTCAGTAATGGTCAAAAAAGCATTTAACGCCTGCATGATTTACAAATAATGTAGGCGCTTTGGCGAAGATAGCTGTACATGTAGTTCATAAAACACTATCAGGACGACCCTAATGATGAAGTTTAGAAAATAACGGTTATGGCAAGAATCAATAGGTGACGAGTGAAGACAGAACGTGAGGTTACTATTTATTTATTTATTTATTTATTTATTTATTCGATTGGTGTTTTACGCGGTACTCTAGAATATTTCACTTATACTACGGTGGCCAGCATTATAGTTGGAGGAAACCAGGCAGAGCCCGGGGGAAACCCAGGACCATCCGCAGTTTGCTGGTGGACCATCACACGTACGACCGGATAGGAAGCCAGCATAAGCTGGACTTGAACTCACAGCGAGAGGCACAGGATCATAACGCCGCGCTGGCGCGCTAATCCCCTCCACCACATAGGTTCCGTTATATATGCAGGCTACACTCACCAAAATTCAACTGATGAAAGACAATGAGATGGTAATGCCAAGATAAACTTTTATCAGATCCTTTTATATATGAATGACTGTTTCCAGAACTCCAAAAACACGTTTTATGTTAAACTCATTTCGTTTCTATTGTAACCACAGCTAAAACATCTGTTCCATTTACTCTTTGCATTTCTTATGAGGCTGAAGAAGATTAGGGCATTTATTATAATGGTCTGCTCCTTGGAAACTAGAAACTCGTTTCTGTACTGTCAGTTTTCTACAATTTGTGCAAAACATAAATACCATTCATGAACAAGGTTACCAATTACAAATTTACATTTGCGTATACAGTTTGTTGATGTTTATATTTATTTCTTTATTTATTTATTTGCTTATTTATTTAGTTATTTATTTCATTGGCGTTTTACACCGTATCCATGGATATTTCACAGAATATCAACAGGTTGCTGGTCGTTGGCAATACACCAACGAGACAACAATGAACACATTCATGTTTCATTTGCTATCAATCGACCTCTTGGGGCAGCACACTTAAGCTTACTTATCTGTTGTGGGTTTGAGGGACAATACACCTTCCCAGATAGCCCACTGCGGTAAGGTTATCAGCCTGTGCATTGATACAGGGACCGTCCTCTGATGAGGATCCTTCACTTGTCTGTTGTCAGGCTTTGTACTCCCGTGATCAGATTCGTACTTTGTGACACTGTCTCTCTCTCTCATCCTTAATATCTCCTGTTTCCCCAAACTCCTGCATAGTCTCCTCTCATTCCTAGCACAATGAACACCCTCCTCGTGTTTCTGTCCCTGCTGGCAGCAGTGTATGGTCAGGTACCTACGCCATGCAGTAAGTGACATTACAATTCTATTCTCTACCATAACTTTCCTTGGGGTTTGGTTAGCTAGTGCAACGTATTGCCCCAGGAACCTCTCATCAATGCGGACGCTGTAAGTTCACGTCCAGCGCATGCTGGCTTCCTCTCCTGCCGCTTGTGGGAATCTCTGACAGCAACTTGCGGATGGTCTTGGGTTTCCACCGGGCTCCTGCCCGTTTTTCTCCCACCATAATTCTGGCCGCCGACGTAAAATGAAATATTTGAGTACGTCGTAAAACACCAATCAAATAAATAAATAAAATTAACTTTCTTCATTTAGAATGAAACGATATTTGTACAGAGGAGAAGAGTGTGTACTCTTAAATTCTATGCAAAATCAATGGCTCATGTCGTGCAAATGCTTAGCGACACCATGCAGTCAATACATTATAGCAGCTCATGTGTTGAAACAGCAAGTACTGTACATTGACAACGAAAATGATTCTTAAATTTCCTAAATTTTTTCTTAAATAAAGGGGATGTGATAGCATCTCGAAGACGCATTACCTGTATTCCACAACTGTGTGTCAATTAAAAACATTTACCCAAAGAGTAAAGTTCTTGTTATATAATCATTCTAATGTAATTAAATCATTTTCCAGAACAGATTGAAGTAGCCTGTTTATGAGAGAAAAGGCGAGGTAACAAATTGTCTCTCCAAATGCTATAATAGGCGCAATTAAGATTTGTTTCAAAGAATGAACATTGTTTATACATACTGATCGAGGGTTGCTTCTTTTTCCTTGGACTGAGTGAATGTTTATCGTCTATTCAGACATTAGAGAAGAGTAAGAATTGGATATTGACCGATATGATATATTCTATTTGACATCAGTTTGTATACTTGTAAATATGTTAATCGTAGGCAGATTCCGTCAAGATTCCGTCGGTAATAACAGCATTTATCGTTTTCAACACGAACAAGCCATTTTAACCATATGCAAGTAGTCCTCATTTTATGAATAAGTGTCACCATGCCATGTGCCCTGAAAGTGTAATATGTTTGACGAGATTACCATGATCACTAGCTGTCTTAAATATAGGTGAAGCGAGATTTTTTTAAGGTGACCCTGACCCGCCTGTATCGCTTGAGGTGAAATAGTTGTCTGTAATCGTAAGGTGTCGTATAGGTCACAAACCTGGGAGACTTGGGAGGTGGTGGTGACCCAAATAAACACGACACCCCCATCCTCTTGTCGAGCAACAAACGAAGATTTTTCGTATCGCAGCAAAATGACAATCTCTAAGTGAGGATATTTCAGGCATATTTTGCACAAGGGATGGTACATGGGCTGGAAGAAAGCACACAATTTGAAACAAGCAGTGGCTTAATCTTTTCCATTTTTAGACACTTTGAAAAGATAGAAAATCAACACGTCATATACAATAACATAATACATTCTGATGACGTGTGAAAATATATGCTCGTGGCCAAATAAATTTGAACTGTGACATACGGAAAGAACTGCAATGCTGTATTATAATTAACTGCCATAATTCAGAGCAAACTTGTCATTATCAGACGAAAAATTTAGTTACAACTCTTTCTCCATTACAAACCTTCGGGTACTGTGGGTTTCTCCCGGGTTCTGTCAGGTTTCCTCTCACTGTAATGATGGCCGCGGTCGTATAAGTGAAATATTCTCAGCTGAGTCCAGTGTAAAACACTAATGAAATAAAATTAAATTCTCCATTACACCATTAACTGTAAACATTTGTCACCTTTCAGCTCCACCCCAGTTATTCGAAGCTCGTGAATTAAAGGTAAGTCCGTCGGTAATATGTCTCTGTTTGTAATAATGTACACATACAGTCAAAGTGCTAAGAGTACGTTTAATCCTTTGTCACTATCTTGCTACTTTGCTTTCACAACTGATCACAAACACACACACTCCCCAAACAGCCCAATCTAATCCAAATTTGTCCTCCTTTAGCTAATATTGGTTTCTTAATCAAAACACATAGGTATCCGGCTGTACTGTTATACATATAGCTGAATGATCATGAAGCAGAGCGTACAGTTTATATGACTGGATGGAAAATCTTTAACGTGGGTTGTTCTGTTTGGGTACACGTAAACACATAGATGCAAATGTGAAGCAGGAAATAGAAGAGAATAAAATACGCAGTTTAATAAGTTCATGAGTTCATTTTTGTCTATGATATATGACAAGTAAAGATATTGTTGTCGAAGTGAAAGTTGTGCAAATGATGATTGTAAGTTGTAAGCATTTGTACCGATTAACTGATGGGCGTCGTACCTTATAGAAGTCAAGTGATATAGGCCCTATCTAATTATATTAATGACGTATACGCTCACTAGGAAACATGGCAAGGCGTAATCGATGTCAGGGCCTACATGAAACAGTTCTCATTTGTGAATGATATATAACCGTCTCGCGCAGGTTGACCGGAGCACGCAGTACCAGAGACTAGCCAAAATCTCTGTGGATGAAGTGAATCGTCGCGTGCGGCGCATTGAGGAGCGGAAAGTCGGGGACACAACGGACTACTTTGACGAGCTCTTCCTTCATAATGAGGTATAGGATGAACCCAACAATAACAAGGGTTGGCGATGCAATGTGTCCAGATGTAAAAGAGTAACAGCAAGCGTAGACCTTGTCCATTATTCGTGTGGTAGCAACATGCAACAACGAGTCTTATGTCCATGCATATAGTTCACACCATTTTCAGATGAAAGTTGTGAGTTCAAGTACAGCTCATGCGGCATCACTTCCTCTCTCGATGTATACGTGGGAAGGTCCACCAGTGAGCTGCGGATGGTCCTGGGTTTCCCTCGGGCTCTGTCCGGTTTCCTCCCATATTAATGCTGCCCGCTGTAGTATAAGTGAAATATTCTCGAATACGGCATAAAATACCAATCAAATAAATACATAATTTCTAGATTCATGGCATCTCTAATATCAAAAGCATTCAATACTTCCTGCAACATCCACTGTACATGGGTGTATGCAGCACTTAATACTTTTTGCATTTCCGGTTCAGCTTATATTTTAATTTATTATGGATTGTCTGATTTAATTGGTCTCAACACTATCACGTGATGTTCGCTATTTTATGATATTGAACGATCTCGTGCTAATATTGTACGTTTCCGTAGTGACGTTTCACCTGCACGTGCCTTCTCCTGAACGTCTTCTTCGCTCCGTGATGGCAGCCTCGGTTGAGTGTCACACAACTGGTCCGTAACCATTTAAAATGCCAACCGAAGAAGATTTCCGTCATTGTATTTCCGTCTTCATCAGTGTTACGTATATTCCTTGTTCAGAAGCATTCATTGTATTTCCGTCCAAAGCAGTATTCCTTATATGTCCTGTTCATAACCATTCACTGTATTCCGTCTCAGCAGTATTCTATATTACATGTTCAGAGCAATTCAATGCATTTCCGTTGCCATCAGCATTACTCTGCATGTATACTACCTGTTGCAGTTATAGCTATATCCATCCAGTAAATTGTGTCCATCATTGCAAGATTCATGCGAGTATCATCATGCCGTTCAAACTGCGGTATCGGATACATTGTATTCTAATGAAAACAACACACAGAGTAAATCAATAAAATCTTTAATCTCCCTCTGATCTCGTCTGCACTCTATATCACAGGACCGCTTTTACCGCCTGAACCTTAAGACTCGTGTTTGTAACGTCAGTCGACCTGAGCACGTGTGGCACTCCTACGGCATCCCCAGCATTGCTCGGTTCGAGGGCGAGAACTACGTGGGGGCCAGTGTGGCAAACGAGGGAGTCCTAGTGACCCGCTGGAGCGGTACCTTCACGGATGGAGGTAAGAAACGACATCTTCACCAACAGGGTACTCAAGGGTACATGGGGTGTACTACCAGGTGTTGTTACGGCGTAAGCGTGGATCTGGTCGATTTTCATCAAAATTCCTTGCACCAATTAATTTCCAGATACCAGAAGGCATCAGAGCAACATGTACAAACATCTGCAACTGTCGTTATCAGGTGTATGAACTGTTTAAATAAGACTGGACAAATTTACACACTAATAGGAGTACCAGAGGTGGGATGCATACCATTGTGGATGTGCTAAGCTCGGCAAACGCGGGAGCTAAAGATTTGCGTCGGGTTCTAAGGGCTCGTGTCTACGAAATAGCAATCACGCTACTCAGCTGAAGTTGCGCCCAAGTCGTAGCGTGTATGCCGTTCAATCGGGCGGGCAAGTCGCACGCCCATCGGCGACCTGGACAAAATCGGTATTGTATGACCAGTTGAGTCGCGTCTTTAGCTCTCATGTATGCCTAGCTTCACACAAATTACATGTACACAATATTTTGTGCCAGTCATGTGCACAGTTGTTTAAGAAAGTACAGGTCAAGAATATTTAATGTCCAAGAATAGAAAAAAATAACTCATGTGTTGTAATACTTCTCTCTTTGTACAGACCTATTTTTCGGTGCTTGGACTCAGCCGGGATGTTTCCCAGTCATCTTGGATTCCTACGATCAGGCCAAAAAGGAATTCACCTCTAGAAAGTAAGTCAGTCATACATTCCCCCAAAACCTAAGAATCACGTTGATTCGAAACTTTAAAATGGCATTTTTTTTTCTTTGCGTGACATAAAGCTTCTTGGATGCAGAATGCGACAAACAAACCCAAACACTGATAGACCTATATATCGTGACAAATTCGAATGCATTTCAATTAAACCACGCCCCATAATCACCACTTTTATGGTCTAAAAGTTAACAAGTGATTAACATCCATTTAAATTGACTATGCAACCAGTGATCTTCAAATCTGATGGCCTAGGACAAATAGTTACCGAAACGCTACCAGTACGTACAAGTATAGGCCTGATCAGTAGAACGTAGGCGTCGAAACCGACATTCGTATACCAGTCGTCAATAATCGCAAGGCGAGTTTCCAAAAAATGACAAATAACACAAATTTCCAAAGAACTAAGAAAGTACATAAAATATAAAAAGTTAGGATGGATTCATGCAACTGAGAAGCAGTGTAATTTTCACTGATGCAACTAAAGCACTGATGAGTACAATATAGTCGAGCTGACCAAAAACATAACTGGATTTAGACCCGAAAAGACCAGTGATTTTCTGTTCTTATGCTTGTAGTTTCTTTGACATCACGGTGGGTATCACCAACCCGAATGTGTTCGTCCCTCCGAGCGAGTGTATCCAAGCCCAAATGCTGAACACCCTGAAGTACCGACCACGCCACTAGCCCATGAGAGGTAGCCGTGACAGCGTCGGATAATCGGCTGGCATGTCAGCAGCATTTAAGTCAATATTGTTGTCTAATGGTCTAATGGTCTATGTGTGCGTGTACATGTGTAAAAGCTGGTGAAATAAAATACACTGTGCCATGCGGTTCAGGTTTGAGTTCTTGTTTCCGCATGTTGAAGAGCTATACACTGACCGTTGTAATATCAGTGCAAAGCGTGTAATCCCTAAGCCATCAAAGCCCTATACACTGTATACACTGTCACATACAGTACATTGTGGGTCGAACCATGGAGTTATTTGACTGGGGTTTAACGCTGAACTAAAGAACATTTCACTTACACGAAGGCGATCTGCATTATGCTGGGAGGAAACCAGGGACAGAGCCAGGGAGCAAACCCATGACCATCCGCAGGTTTGCTGGAAGATTTCTCACCTAGGATTGGAGAATAAACCGGCATGAACTGGACTTAAACTCAAGGTGACCGCATTGATGAGCTGCTTCTCGGTCACTGTACTGCACTAACATTCTTACTAGACCACGAAGTTCCCGTTGAAGCACGGAGGTGTATGTTCACTGTTTCAGTGATTTAGAGCTCATGAGGACCTGTGTTCACCCCCCACCCCCACCCCAGTAATATTCACCAATGGTTTCGGCTTGCATTTTCAATGTGTGACGGGTTCTCTTTCGGGCAATTTCGTTACACATAAAGTGTCAAGGCGACACTGCTGAAAAGTTCCGACTTTTCTGATTGATAACAAAAACTGCCCATAGATTTCACCAACCGACAGAGCGAGTGACTTACGGATTTACTTTTCACAGCTAAAATATACTTTTCAATGCCAACGCATTGCATGTAATTTGGCAGATAATTTTCAAATACACATGTGCCGTAAAACTGAGACAACCATGTAAGATTATAAACACACCTCTTTCCCTTGCAGGAATAAACAAGTAAAGTTCAAGGTGATATATTTTGTTTATTCGGAAGAGCAGTGTCTTTAGGCTTCAACCGTCAACTAAGACTTCATTTACATTTAGTAAGGAAGTGTAGTCTCCACGAAATCTTCCATGTATGCCCTCTTTGGCAAACCCTGAGAACTGTAACTGGTAATTAAACTTTACTCATAAAAATGGATGCCATTATTAAATATGCTAGGCACTACTTTGGTGTTTCCGACATGTACAAGTTTACATGGACATTTAGTGACCCTGCAGGCCCATGTCCTGGATCATGCACAGCTCTGTCCAAATCCACAAGGCACGCAGTCAGGATTTTGCACCTTCAGTAAATGACCTAAAATTTCAGCCATCACTAAGTTGCAAATTTTACCCGCTTGAGAGATTTCTGTTGATCTTACAAAAATGTCCCTACGTGATTTGCCCCAGTCAAAACTACAGCCATGATATAGGATAGGAGTCAAACCTGTTTGCAGAGCTCAACCACACCCATATAAAACACACAAAGTGAATGTTCTAATTGAGATTAAGATTTGATACATACACAGAGCCAAGTACATTCTTTCAGTGAAATAAATTATTTCTTCACAGAACTATTTCTTTCCTTGTGTCAATCTAACATTACATCTTTGCACCTTTACACAACTATCCATATTTAATATACATATCATAGACATATATATTGTTTATCAAACACACCATTCAAAGGAATTTGTTCCCAAACAATCTTGATTACACAGTAATACATGGAACAACATGACGTTAAGTCAGAAATAATTCGTGTCTCCTTACCCGAAGGACCAGAAACATACATGACTATAGAATATATACACAAATCACAATTAATTTTCACATAATTTCACACTGTCTTTCTCTCAAATTCTACAATTCAGATCTCCATAATACTATGATAGTACATTTCAATTAAACACAAACAAAAATTCCCATGCAAACTATTTTTGGTGAAAATTTTGCTACCTTAGACACAGGAGAAATAGTAAGACCACAAACTGGTAAATACATTCATAACATCAATGATCACTGTCCATGAACGGCTTCATTTACTCCTTAATGCTTGGTGAGCCACACAGGGTATCTCTAACTCAATTACATCCCTGGGAGAAACAGTCTTATAAATGATTCCGTGCCTGGTCTTTAATGATTTGTTTATTTCATTGTTGCTTGACACTATAGCCAAGGCATTTTCACTTATACCATTGCAATCATTATCATGGGCTGAAAAAAACTGGAATGCATGGCAAAACCTGCGGGCAAGTTACTCCTGGACTGTTCAATGCTTGACATGGAGAATTGCACACCATACTGGTGAAGGCAGTGTAATCTAGAAATCCCCTGTCCAAATCTGCGAGTCAAGGATTTTTACATTTTTACAGATATGTCACTCTAATGCTGTACTCAAGTATGACAGATGAAAACCATTCCCTTACTCCCAGGCATGCTGCTCATGATTTCAACATTCTGGTCAAGTTATCTGTAGAGCACATGCCACACAGACAGTTGCCATCCTGCTGAATTCTTCACAATACGTAAAATACCATTCTCCTCTGAACAGGATTTCAAAATGTGCACACTGACCACCAGTAGTAATACATGTGCTTCTATGATACATATATGCTCTTGTTCTTCTTCTAATTCATCTAGCTATGTTATAACTCTGTTTCCACTTCACCAAACTTGTAATTGTTCCACACGTCCACAAATAAGGAATGGCAGTCAATGCGTGCTTGGAGTTTGGAGCAGAGTAGGAAGGCACCTGACATCTTCCTGTGTAGAGAGTAACTCTCATCAGGAGGGGCAGATAACCTGTGCTTCAACATCACTGGGATCAGGTTCTGAATCCTCGCTGTCGTTGTCTGTCTGCCGAAATCAAACTTGCCCTGGTGACCGAACGCCTCCCCCAGAATCATGACAGCATCCACATGGGCATCCTCCATCACCTGGTTAGCAGAATACAATACAATGATTTAATGATTGATTTACTGATTGGAGTTCAATGTCAAACCCAAGAATACATGGAAATTAACATCTATTCAACTGAGTACCTCACAAGTTATTTCCTTTTATTTCACTTTTTTTTTTTTTAATTGCATACATTCACTAACTATACATGTATTACTTCACTGACCACCTTTTCCACTGCCTTGGGAATAACATGTGAAAGGTGCAAGTGATTGTGATTTCGACTGTTGCCGTTGCGTCAATGACAGTCGGCTTGTACAATGAAGGGGAGGTTACTCTCAAGACAACTGTACCTAAAATACAGGCTACAGTGACACCCCTTGCATCAAGGAATCACTTTTAATGTTAATACTGCACATCTTGCATAACAGGCAATTAAGATAGGAAGTGCCAAAGGAAACAACCTGAAGAAAATGATGAACTGTTTTTAAAAGAGAATGATGATTATTATACAATAGCAAATTTAATGTGAAAATATGATGGCATTGGATTTCTGTCTGAGATACTAGCTCCACATACTGTCAATTCAATATTAATTCCCGACTGAAGAACAAGTAAACATTTAGCACTGTGTATTCAAGAAACCTTTGTTTACTTTTAATAAGCATGTTGTGACAAAATTCACCTCGCTTCTGTGAGAAATAAAAGCTGTTGTAAGCCCTTAATTCCTAATATCTCAAGGACAAAAAACATGATGCCTACATGAACTTGTAATTAGCACAGGATGTGATTACCTTGGCCTCATATCCAGTGAGAAAGCCTAGCTCCTGCGACCCCTTAAGCACCCCGTCATGATCGCCCTTCCTGGCCGAGTCAATCACTCGGATGTATTGATCAACAAAACTTTTACTGAACTCACGACTCGCCCCAAAGTCTAACAGACACAGCTGGGAAACAGAAAACACAATCACGTGATTTAGCAAATTCAATAAAACATTGAGGTCTACCTTCAACAATTTCTGATATTTACCTCAACCAAACTAGGGATTGATTTGTTTATTTCATTGGTGTTTTACGCTGTATTCAAGAATATTTCGCTTATATGACGGCAGCCAGCATTATGGTAGAAGGAAAATGGGTAGAGCCCGGGAGAAACCCACAACCATCCCCAGGTTGCTCGCGGACCATCCCACACAAGACTGGAGAGGCAGCCAGTATGAGCTGGGCATGAGCTCACAGTAAAACTATGGATTTAGGGAGAAGAGTTGCAGCTTATATGACACATTCAAACTACAGCATTTTGTGCTGAACTTATCACTTCTGAGTTCATCAACAGTGAATTTTCATCCTTGTAGCTGTGAAACAACTGATATAGTCAATCAAAATATGACATTGGCCAATCACAAAATCTTTACATTTTACAGACTGTGCCAGGTTTATCATAAGACTGGTCTAACACGGGTTTGATGAAACAGGTTAGCTGTTCTTATCCTGAATTTTCACTTCTTCAGAAATTTGTCACTTGTGTTAAAAAAAAGTCACTATATCAAATTTTCCCTATAGTCCGTAGTTACAGTACCTTCAAGAGGCAGAAAAAACATTAATGCAGTAATATTACCAAGTTTACAAAAAGTCTCACAAAATTCTGGACCAACATTATTCAAGAAAAATTACTTTCCATGCGTAAAAGAGCAGGTTTAGGCTCATTTATAATTATTTCAGTTCGTATGGAAATCTACACAGGCTTGGTTACAGCCTGAACATAGAATACTGTAATTCCCTAAATTCCACCCAACATTTTTATTCATTTGACTGATGTTTGGTGCCATACTCAAGAACATTTTACTTATATGACAGTGGCGAGCATTGTGGTGGGAAGAAACCCGGCAGAGCCTAGGGGGAAACCCACAACTCTGACACCTGAACAATTCAAACTTCGCCCATTTAAAGACCCTGATGTTGTGATCTTAAAAGACCACGCAGTTATAGTGTACATTATCTACCCAGCTGACTGTTCTGAACTGATTCAGAGATGACACATGGTTCACTAACAAACCTACCAGATAACAGTGTACAGTAGTTTTCACTGTCAGGTGTATAACATGCCAATGTTATTAGCCTGCACTCCAGCACCTGTATTTCTTTCTTAACCTTACCTGGTCAGTATCGTAGTTGTAGAAGAAGTTAGACCAGTTGGGGTCAGTCTGCATGAAGCGAAACTCAAACAGTTCCCGGAGACAGAGCCGCAGAATGTTCATACCAATCTGATCAAGTGAAGGAAAAGAAAATCTTTACTTTCTATTGGAACAAAATTCATTTGGGCGGGGAGACCAGAAAAAAAATTCCATGCAATGCACTTAAAACCCCTTAGGCACATGACCTTGAAGGAAAAGGTCAGGGTCGCTGAAAATCAATGGGATTCTTCCTCATGCCAAAGTGTAAGTGTGGTATAAATTTGGTGAACTTGGGCTACACTGTTCTAGAGATGGTGTGTTTACAAGCATTTTATAAAATTTAACTTAAATGACCCCAATGACGTTAATAAAAAAGGTTAAGACTGCTGAAAATCAACAGAATTCCTCTTCATGCAAATATGTAAGTGTGGGGTAAGTTTGGTAAACTTGGGCTAAAGTACTCTAGAGATAGAGTGTTTACCAGGATATGGACATCTGTCCGTCCGTACGTCCATATCCCCGCTATGACAGTATACAGGCACAAAATTTCTATTACCCAATGAAAAAAAAAATTACAGTTTCATTCAAATAAAACTGTACAACAAATAGTGATAAAGAGCCCAACTGATTAGACTAAGCTACATGCATTCTACTGGAACAGCCCTTAAAATGTCACTTAACAATGCCAATATATTCTGGAACTCATCCATATCTAGAACAGCAGCATTACTGACAAAAATAGTCAATGTTGAATTACATTTTGTTGAAAGTTATTTTGAACCATGCACTGAACACATACAATGGCTATTGGATTCTGAGAGGTGGAAGGGAAATAAAAGGGGGGCCAGAGGATACTTAATCTGTCAGAAAGTATCTCAGATTCTCCACGAAAAATAGTTGTTCATGGATGATCCTCCCTGGATCACAGATACACAGTATGAGCTATAAAAAGGGCAGTTATGTAAAGGCAGAAACTTAACAAGCTTAGTAAATCAGTGTCAAGTCAGGATCAACCATTAATGAAGAATCTAAGCCTATTTCTGAGACTGGTTCTACAAGGCTATTTCTGACTTAAAAGAAAAGACAACAAAAAGTACAACCAAAGTTACTTCAGAAGAGGGGTCCAAACAGACCTAAAGGGGCATAGGCAATTTTTTATGACGTGCTTGGTAACTCTATAAATCACATTTCAATCTGGAATTCTTGCGAGATCATCGGATACGCCATTTTAGAGAAAGTGGAAACACGATGTCGGGTCATCCGTTCCCTACGCTCTTCAGTATTAGGGGTGAAACACTCCTTCGTGTGCGAAGTACAGGCCCCTTTATTTTTACAATCGAAGGCCACACATTGTGGCCTCCAGGTTGAGACCTTGGGAAATAACCCCAGACATATTCCACTACCGCTAACACTAATTCTACATGTACATGGCAAAGTGAACTAGGAACCAGTTACATCAGAGCAAAAACAGATGTCTTCTCGAGCGGTAGAAATATCTTGCCCTTGATTGGTTAAAACTGAGAGCGCAGCAGCCTCGTTCAATTTTCCCCATGTGGGTGTTTTAGCTTACTTTGGACTGCGATATCTCAATCATCATACATCTCAAAAATAATACGTAACATTGTTTAAACTATGAATAGAATTCTTCATCGACACATGTATACATTTGGACTAGTGCTGTCCTTTCTTTTAAGCCAAAATTTAAACTTAGTCATAATACTTAGTTTTTAGTTTTGGAAGATGAAATTTTAGCACATTTGTCTTAAGATAACATTGATGATGTGGTCAAACATTAAATTTCTAATGCCCAAGAATAAGTTCTAAAATCGTGTCTCAAATTATGACTGAAGTCAGAAATGACTTTGTGCAATCCGCTCCTGTCATGTGTAATATGAAGCTGGGAAGATGTGTGCTACTACTGTCTATGGCTGGCCCTCACCAACACTCACATAATCTTTGGTAGCCTGATCAGCATCGTCCAGTTTGTCCAGTGGAATCCCATTGACCAATTCCGTGGTCAGTACCTGGCCTGTGCTCAGCTCTGATATGACCTCAGGGACATGGAACACAGGGTCGTTCTTCAGTAGCTCTCTACAATTGCACAAAATCTAGTTCACATGTAGTTACTACAGATGTACTTAACCATATCCTGTTAACCATGTTCTCTCTAGAATCTTCCACATTAAGGGTCAGACACACTAAAACAAAACCAGTTTCTCTCCACAAACAAAATTCAGTAGAATCAGTAATTACAACGTCAGCTTGAAATATTCTCCCCCAAAGTTGTACGAGCAATATAATAGCAGCCTGACACAAACACAGTCAGACATAAAATTCTCTCTTGTCTCGTACAAACTACAAGGTGCCTGACAAACTTCACAAGTAAATAGGGTAAATTCAAAATGCTACTTAATTATTAAAATAGGTTAGAAGTCTGTCAGCCACGCTGGCCTGAAAAAGTTAGGCCTGTACAGGTGAAGCAAGAGGAACCAAAAGGCCAACCTGAATCTTCTGCCGCACTCAGCTTCCCGAATGTAGTCCACTTCCCACGCCAGCTCAATCCGTGCCACTTCCATGACATTCTCCACATACATCCCTGACACACAGAGAAACAAGAAAAACTGACGTCTCAAGAAAAATATCCCATGGTCAAGAGCAAGAAGTACATCGTCTCCAACACAACGAAAACCACCACCGTCATTCTCCCATCAAACTGCTCATCTTGACTAAAAGCAATCATCCTGCACTGGCTGGATTACGGATTTATTTATTTCACTAGTTTTACACCATATTTATGAATATTTCACTTATACAACAGTGACCAGCATTCTGGTGGGAGGGGAGAAAACCAGGGAAAACCCATATTCACCTGCAGGTTGATCTTAATTACCATCCTCACGTCAAATAGGCAGACCACTGTATTTACCATTATCATGCACTTCAAACGCTGCTACTGTTGCCACTGTCATCAACCTGCTTGAATTCCAACAGCACTGGTTTTCTGTTGTTTTTTTTTTCACAAAATATATCAGATATGCATAAACATAACACTGTTAACTGTGTCTCATTTACACATGCCATTATACATCGAGGATGCTACTTCATATGCTCTCTTTCTGTCACAAATGGTGTTCTTTAAAGTGCACATAACCTGAATCTGGCAGTTTACTTCTTTCAGATTTACATTTGTTTTCATCAGAACTTGGGCTGTGTCACCAAAAATGCAGGCCCACCCAGTCAAAGTATTTTAACACTGGGTCACATGCATTTTTAAATTGGCTACCTTGATACATGTACCTTTTCACCTGACAGCCTGACATAATGCTATACACCACCTCAAACTCTAAAATCCGAGACATGACTCTACTATGGATTGAACTCAGGTCACCAGATTAATTCCTAACAAGGAATTGTTCTAACAGCTCGGTCACAGCAAATCCGTCATGAATGAGAGCACAAAAAAAGCAAACCATGTTCCCTTAGTTCCTAATCTCTAATCTGGCACTCAAATCCAAGTATACAATTTGGGGTATTATATTTATTTATTTGCTTGTAGTTTAACACCCTACTCAAAAATACTTCACTTATATGTTGGAGGTGAGGATTATGGTGAAAGGAAATCAGGCAGAGCCCGGGGGGAAACCCACGACCATTCGCAAGTAGCTGGCAGACTTCCTACGTAAGAGGGTATTATAATACATGGCTATGATACGATGACATGTAGGACTGACCTTTGGGTAATATATCCCAGACTTTCAGTATGCCCATCAGGTTGTTGATGTCGCTGTCAATACTAGAAGCCACACCCGGATACTGCAAAGGCATGAGACATAAAGCTCACAGAAGTCTGTCTAATCATCTACACAAGTGACCCACAAGCTTGGAGGTTTGCAATGAGACACAATTTAAGGGTTAGGAATTCATCTGTACAATTCTCAGACATACTAGAGTAAAGTGATTTTGCCTTCTGATTCTATGAAAGCTGAATTCTGAATATGTATGCATTTTATTAAGGAAAGGTTGAATGTAAGGTTTTCCGGAGAGTTTCTTCTAATATTTAGTGGTTTCAATTACACTTCATTCTCTGACCGTGATCTATTTACTTATTTGTTTTGCTATTAATATACAAGTAAATGCATGTGTCAAACCAGAGTTATAAAAAGAGTAAAATTTTAAATCCTTGAAGATTTTTGGAATATTTGACATTTTAACACAGAACAATAACTATTCATGTGTTTCATGACAACCTTTTCTAGAATCATAAGTTATTTTTGGCCACAGTCAGTTGGTAAAAGACTCATGCCAACACGATGAATCCATCACAGTGTGTTCACATCACTACCATGGCCACTTACCTGTATCTTCATGGCCACCTCTCGCCCGTCAGGCAGTGTCGCACGATGGACCTGACCGATCGATGCCGCAGCAAACGGTTTTTCGTCAAATGTAACCAGCTTATTTCTCCAGTCTTGCCCTAACTCTCTCACCAGCACTTTCTGTAACATGGAAAGAGAATGGGACTGTACAGAGTCCTGTGGATCAGACAGTCATGTCTACCTTCTGGTTTTTACCTGTACATCATCACATAACCAGGTACATGTGACACATGTATTTATATTTTAAACTTATCACATGTCATACCTGCAGACTGACACTGATTATTACTGCTCTTATGTGCAGTCATTTTATAGCATGGGGAGACAAAGACAGGAAATCATCCCTTGTGAACGTTCATCTCCAGAATGTCTATCCAGCAGATAACTAATTAAAACTTAATCTACGTGAAATGAATAATTGATAAAGACAACTGCATTCATTTTGTATGTTTTAGCCTACTACAGAGATGTAGAACCTGCAGGTTTGACACCACACCTAAACTCTTTACCTCCATTTGGTGCGTCGGCATGAAATCAGCACTCTGTCGAACACGCTCCAGTATCTTCTGTAACTCAGGATTGATAAAGGAGTTATCTGAAAGAGCAAGCGACAGGCCATGTACGTCAAGCTTCTGTATAGGCAAACACTGCATGCACAAAACAAACTGAACATTTCCCAGACCGAGTGTAGCCAATCTGTATGGAAATAAGCCAATATTTATTTATTTATTTGATTGGTGTTTCACGCCGTACTCAAGAATATTTCACTTATATTTTCACGACGGCGGCCAGCATTATGGTGGGAGGAAACCGGGCAGAGCCCGGGGGAAACCTACGACCATTCGCAGGTTGCCGGCAGAATTTCCCACGTACGGCCAGAGAGGAAGCCAGCATGAGCTGGACTTGAACTCACAGCGACCACATTGGTGGGAGGCTTTGGGTCATTGTGCTGCGATAGCGCACTAACCGACTGAGCCACGCAGGTCCCAAATAAGCCAATAAGAAATATCCATGCATGCCTAACTCTCCACTCAAGGGGATCACGTCGAAGCTGCACTCACATCCCTACATCTACAAGTATCCATATTAAGTGTCTGCATAAGCCCATATTCATACACCGAAAACACACCCACATACATATACCACTGTCTGCCATACCCCACCCTCCCTTTGGAGTAACAATCTCTTTCTTCCATTCCAAACGACAGTTAGTGTGAGCGCTGATAGAGTTCAGAACTCTCCTCATAACCAACATCTCAAACTTTTAATAAAAAATCCACACCTGATAAATGATTAATTTGTGTACTTTCATAGTCATAATGTTTCCTGATAACAGGAACATCCACTTATAGAGTTTTGTGCCAGTAATTACAATTATACACAGGTATATGACACTTGGTCTACAACTACCTGGTATAATTTGTGCTTATTTTTTTATTTTATTTTGATAAATCTACATTAGTTGGGTTAGCCAATTTTAGAACTTTACTTTAAGTAGTCTACACAGAATAAAGCCCTTGGAATATGCTTGAATAACCATATTGCAAAAATGCAAAAGGTTGAAGAATAGTACAGTACAGAGAAATCTATGCGTAGACAGGAGAAAAAACAAGTTATGTTTCAGTGCAGCATTACAGAGTCAGTAAGTAAGGACTCACCCTGTATGCTAAGCATCTGGCCAAGTTTCAAAGCAGCCCCTCTCACTCGACATAGCGTGTTGACGATCCTCTCAGCATTGGCCTCCGTCAGGAACGGGCTCTTGTCCATAACTGCTGAACCTATATCTGCAATTATAACGACAGTTACATAAAGAAAAAGATTGTCTGAGCTCAATATCGGTTGTCCACTGCAGGGTTTGTCATTATTTTTCAACATTATTTCTGTTGTATCATTATTTGATGTCCACTTGTAGCTGTTACAGCCAAATGAGAACATACAGTATGTATGAAACTGGGACGCCATGGTGGAGATACTAGACACCCTGTCCAGTTACAATATATTGACATAGGGCCAGCCATTACTTTCCCTATCACACTTACCTATCCATTTCAAAATCTCAAGACAGTGTAGTTGGTGACAAATTTGATGATTTTCATACACACTCCAATTAAAGGAGAAGACTGGGGAAGTATAACTTAAATTGTAGTAGAAAGAATAAGGTTTGACGATTTAAAAATCATTATCCCATAATTTTTTAGACGTTCTCTAATAAACATATACATCATCGCCATAACCACAGACAGCTGTCAGAAGGCGCCAACATTTTACCTACCCAATGCTGATCGATTGACGTTAATCGGCCATTTCGCTCCCTAGCGATATCAAGCTCGTCTGTATTCAGTGTGCTATTTCTTCTGTTTGTTTGTTTCTGTTTTTTAAATAATTCTCTCAATGCGAAAAGAAAACAAAAAATTGCGCTCACTAGTCCATCCATTTTTTGTCTCACAATTTCAGCTTACAAGGAAGTTGTGAAGGATAACCTTATCATACCTCCCATGTCCTGATGTCTTGTTTGGTCAGAGAATGTTTGACTTACTTTCTGGTTTAAGGCCCAGAGTTCGCCGTGTGACCTCTGCCACAGCCCCAATGCCCAGCCCTGCAGCAAGGCCTGAAACAGAGATCAGTATAATCTACTAGAGAAGTCACGCTACACAGAGATGAGCACAATATGCAAGAAAAGTCAACCAAAACTCTGAGCAGCACAATCTATGTGAAAAGTGCCTCTAAACAAAAATCTCCTGGAAAAGTCACACTAATGAGAGGACAACAAAATCTGATGGAAATGTCATGCTAAACAATAAACAACACTATCTACTGGAAGAGTCATGCTAAACAGTGAACAGCAAAAGTACTGGAAAATTCATACTTAACAGTGAACACTAAAATCTGCTAGAAAAGTCACATTAAACACTGAAAAGCACAATTTGTCGAAAAAGTCATGCTAAACGCTGAATAACATAATCAAAAGGAACAGTCATGATAAACAGTTGTCACACTGAAAAAACAACACTGATGTGGCACTTTGTCTTCCACCTATATGGCGTACATATATCTGTGGCTAACATGTGGGAAAGTGTGTCAGCGACTTGTCAGTGGTTGATGGTTTATGTCGGCACTCCTGTTCCTCCATCCCTAACAATGACTGCCATCGTACAAGTGAAAAACTGAACATAATTTCAAATGTTATGCCAAAAGTATTCATCCATGTAATGAAGCAGAGAGTAAGACAAACCTCCAAAGCTCATCATACGGCCAATCCTGGAGCCAGGGACACGGCGTTCACGCGATCGTTCACTCAGCTGAAACAAACACAGACCGAAGTTCAAAACCAACCTCTGACAATTGTCAGAACATGTTAGAAATCCTGCTATGAGCTACCGGTTCACTACTCACTTGTTCAATGTCCTCTTACTGTAGGACCATATATTACAGCCACGTGCCACGGCCGTGTAAATCCGTGAAAGTTATGACATTCATCACATTTAGCTCAACTGAGAATAATAAAAATTGGTGAAAGACTATCGAAACTTGTTGTTCTACAATTCTATATGAAAAGAAAAAAATATCTGTAAGAGCTGACAACTGGATATTTAAGCACTTGATGTTATCAAACCTTTACGCAAGAAACCATCACACAAACTTTGTAAATCCATTTGCCATAATGTAATCACATCACCTAATGACACCTTAAGTTTAACAATGTCAGTTATTAAGAAAAATGTTGCAAGAAAGTTGAGTCTTATTAAATTGGTCCTTGACCCAGCAAACAAAAATTTTGATCTCTCACTACCTTCTGATTAATTTTTGGTTTGGGGGTCGTTGCCCGCAGGGGTTGTTTGAAGGTCACGGACGGATCAATCTTCTCTGTGGTCGAAGCGCTTGGAGAAGAGGTGGTAATTTGTTGCTGATACCGATGTTGACGTTGTTGCTGTTGTGATGGTGGTGGACGCAGTGGCGAAGGAGATTGTTGTTGTTTTCGGGCAGCTTTTCCCTCCTCTTTCCGCAGATCATCAAGAGCTACACCTGTGTTGGTAGGGTCGTAGTGGAAGCTTTTCGTGGTGGGTGAGGCTGCCTGAGCCACGTTTCTCATCGTGGACCGAGCTGTACTGCTAACCATGTTAACAAGTTCCCCTAGTCTCATGGCCCCTCCCTTATCTCCCCTGGAGAAGTCTGGCATTTCTTGTCTTGCTTTCACTTGACTCTGGCTTGCCTTTAAAATAACATCTTCGCTCAGCCCATCACCCCCTAAATCAAAGCCTGACAAATCTTGCTCATGAGAATCAGTGCTCTGTCCAAACTGCCCAGGCAGCGCTGATGTGGATCGCAGGTTTTGAACCACAGCACCAGCCTGTGTTGCCATGAAACTGATCTTGTCTCCAAGTCCATTCTGAAGAAGACATAAAAGTGTATGAATTAGCATTTTCCATATTTTTTTGGTTTGGGCTTTTATTTACTTATTTATTTATTTGACGGCTGAATAACACATCACTAAAGAATTTTTCACACCATGGTACCTGTAGTAGTAGCATAAATCACTGACATTTAGCCAGTTATTTACCAACTTTCCAAACTGCAACTTCAGGGGTTCATAAACGTCAAAATATCAACAACCTCATCAAAATTACTGAGTTTTTTCAAGGCCATTTTGAGTACTTTTAAGATCTAACTGCCCTGTAATAGTGCCATCCTGAGTTTTAAAATTTTTACCCTGGACAGAATTAATAAGACACAGGGAAAATCCATGCAAAATGAACCAATACATGCATGAACCTTGTAAAACTATGATAAATTAAGCAGGCATGGACATAAGGATGTACCAGGGGATTGGCTAATCATTCCCTTGGATTTTCAGCCAGGAGATTGAAATTTGGATCACCTATACTGGGTCATGGGGATCGATCAATCCCATACTTCAATCACATACAATTCCCACAGATAGCATTGTCTTCTCTTCATTACACTGTGCTAAGATGCCTGTCACCATTCTCAAAGGTGTATGGGAACCCCAAACCCATATATTAGCTTTACCATCTGATTTCAGAGAAGCATACGCCTAATACTTCAGATTTACCTTCTGTTACATACATCCACAATCTGTGTAAAGACAGAGGGCCCCAACATTTTACAAACTACATTTGTATGTGTTTTCTTCGTTTTAAAAGGATCCCATTTGAAGGAAAAAAATCGTACAAAGAAATGTCATATATATGTACTGTTTCTAATAATATTGTTTGGTTGATTTTAACTTGGAAATAGTGTCAATTAAAATATTAATAATTAAATGACATTTGATTTAATTCTGTGTATTACGTCACTCGCTGAGTTGACTGCATTTCATTAAGTGCAACACCCTTCACATTGCGACGACCGGCTGCAACCTGTCAGTGTTAGAGTAGTGAGAAGGACCCAAGCGAAAAACAGAACGGTTGGTAAGCGCAGTGGAGCTCTGATAACGACTGAATGGGCTAGCAATGCCACATCAAGCCAGCCTGAGATATGATCTTATACCTCTCACACTGTCATACTGACACATGTACTCTTTGGTCTGTGGTCCGCTTGTATAAATAAACCATTACATAATGAAATTCAATTTTATTCTTATTTTACAAATGCCGTCCCGCCGTTTGACAAATGAAATAAGGCATTCCAGTACAGCCTTTAGAAACAGCCGGAAACTCCTCTCCAGACAGTCTCGTACCTTGCTATCCCATATTAGTTTGCTTGGAAAGGTACGAAGCAAGTTTAGCATGGGACTTCGGGTAGGTGAGGGATACCTGGTGTTCAGGGATGTACTGCACTTTTCAACCCATGAGCCACAATGGAGAACAGTCATTCTCAGATAAATGCAAGAAACAGAAAGTTTTGTGAACATGTGATACTTTTAGAAAAGAATACATACGTTTATAATCACATGTATACTTACCAGAATTGAGTTTTACTGAAATACATTTAGCTTTTCTTAGCTTATAGCATACCATATACTTTCGAGATTTTTCAACTCCGTATTCTGTATTTTAAATCTCTTAACTACCGTTTACCGTTTAACAGTAGTTAAGTTCAACGTCTATGAACGCTGGAGTGACAGATATACACACTGTACTGGTGGAAGTTTTGCGGTCTTCAACAAACGTTGGACTGCACAAATGGCCATGCAAGCACCACCAAACACCTGTTGTCACCAAGGCCTCACAATTAGAGAAAACGGTGCAATCTACAAATTCCCTGTCCATAGCTTGTGATTGGGGTTTGCAGTTACTGTGTCAGAGTATTACCTCTGGGATGGCCTGCTTCATTACCGTGTTAGTCTGTCTGTCAAAGTACTGCCTCTGACTGATTTATTTATTTGATCGGTGCTTTACATATTATTCAAAAATATTTCACTTATGTCAAGGTTGATGGATGACCTTCCCACGTGCTAAAGAGGAAGCCAGCACGAGGTGAATTTTGAACTTGAACAGACCACACTGGTGAGAGGCTCATTATGCCGCACTAGCATGCGGATTCCCTCACATTACTTTTGAGGTGGACTGTTTCACAATGGTGTTACTGTGTCAGAGCATTTAGAAGTGGACTGTCTCAATATGGTGTTAGTGTGTCAGAGTATTTAGAGGTGGACTGTTTCACTATGGTGTTACTGTGTCAGAGTATTTCGAGGTGGACTGTTTCACTATGGTGTTACTGTGTCAGAGCATTTAGAAGTGGACTGTTTCACAATGGTGTTACTGTGTCAGAGTATTTCGAGGTGGACTGTTTCACTATGGTGTTACTCTGTCAGAGTATTACCTTTGAGGAGGACTGTTTCACCATGACATCACTAACCACTTCCTCCACTTTTGCCCCCACATCTTGTAGTCCTGATTTCACAGAGGAATTTTTCCACACCCGTCGATACTCCTTCCCCTGATGTTCAGCAAAAGCCTTGGCAATGGACTCTAAACCACGAATAAAGGCTAGCATATCACTAGAGCGGGACATGCTGCTGATGTCGTATGGTAAGAATTGACAGCATCCAAATCACCTAAAATAAGACATCAAAATAATGTCAACGTGCAAATGAACTCAACAAATACAAAGGAAATTATCCGTCTGCAAATTTTCTTAAATTAATAACCTCCCCTGTGACAGACACCACAATCTGCTGTGAACCATGCAGAGACAACGGATACATCACACCAGCTACTTCCAAATTTACCTACCACTGGCAAGTCCACTTCCAGACTTGGTGCTAAAATGTCATCGGAGTTAATCAGTATGCACGAATTGCTGAAAATCAAACTGTATTATACAGTTCACTTCCTGGGCTCGCTTCAGAAACAACCCCCTGTCCGAGGTTTACTTGGCCTACATGAATTTAAAACATTCAAGCATACCGTAAACTAAATGTACCGGTATAACGGTTAATTTCGTCAGTGATTTTCGGATTTTTATAAGGAAAAAATACATGTACATATAGATCTTAAAAAAATTCTGGAACCAGGCAAATCAAGACAGTTATGTATAAACAACTTGGCTAGCGTTGGGAAGACCATACATCTGTATCGTGCCTTGACCGTTGACGGAAAGCCGATCATGCCAGTCAATGTCAAAACTTTAACTTACACATTTGATGATGAATTCTTTCATAATTTTGTTCACCAAGAGTTAGATCTTACCACAGTAACTCTGAAACACAGAATCGAAACCTCAGTGGCACGTGATCCCCAAGGGCAACACCGATGAAAGTCACTTACATCATTTTGTTGACGTCCAGTTTGGTTACACAAGACGAAATCCTCAGCATGGCATTCACTATACGGAGCTACACGGTCATTTGCAGACGTCGTTTCGTAATTTGTTGTTAAAGAATTCTATTGCGCCAGGCGAATATCTTGTCAAAAATTATTGTGTAAGTGTTTTCAATCATGTCGCCTGATGATAGTGCTTTTTTTATTTGAATTGATAAATCACAAATCCGATGAACTTGAACTCGCATGGATATAGTCCAAGGGAGGTCACTCTCAAAGTCATAACAGCGGTTTTCCCCCCCACATTCGATCCTTGAATAGGGCGTGCGATAATTGAACAAGGCAGGCTCTACACGTAGGTGCCTACTGGCCAACAGCGAAGGGACTTATCATTTGTTTTGTCTGTTTATTATACTTGGTTCTTGATGAGTATGTAAAGTACCCAATATTAAACAATACAGTAGGCATATTTTGATTTGTCCCTAAAACACTTCGTAGGCTACTGGCTATAAATACATGTACATGTAGATCTTAAAAATTCCTAACGCGGACAGAGTTACTGGATGGATCGAATATGTGGAACTTAATTTTAGTCCAAGGCCATAATACGGGTCCCCGACTTAAAAGTAGGTGCCACTTTTAAGTGAAGTACACACCATTTAAGAAGTCATTTCATGCTGGTTCCAAATATGGTCTGCAGTATTCATTTCGCTTTTGGGGGCGGGTGAAACACAGTAACGAACGTATGCGTAGCCACGTACAACGTTGTAACGTAGAGGAAGGGCCATGTGATTACTTTTCTAACCTAGGCGTCGAAATCGACCTTTGTATACCAGCCGTCAACCAAATTGGGCGACACCGATTCTCTTAGCTGCTAAAACACCATGGTTGTTATATGTCTACATTCTACATAAATCATATACAAGTAGTACTACACCTGCATCTGTATTTAATGTGGAAATATAACAGTTGCACCATCTTTAGCTGCAAAAACAGAATCAACCTGTTCACTATGGTGCATATACTCCATCGTAGAACGAGAATGTTTTTCGCATTTTATTCACTGTACAAAAATGTTAAGAACTGATGAAAAACATGTTTAAATGTGCATAAAATGGTAGGCCCCTATTTCAGATGACGTGAACTTTTCTAAAGGTGGTCTTTTTCCTGTCAGAACAGGTCCATAGTAGCAAACAGGAAAAAAGTCCAAATTAGAATGACCATACAAATATTATCAATTAAACTGCAAAGAAATAAAGCAATTTTTAGCAAAGTTTGAGTTTATGTTAGTACTCAAAAGTGGTTGAATTCTTCTGATATTTATTTTCTACTGTGCATGATCTGACTTACTTTCATTGCTGTTTTACGATACCGGGAACTAATATTTAGGCCTATCATCACGTTTCATTGTAAAGGGTGAGTGACCATATTCAGACAGATCCTGTACGCGTATCATTTCTGATGCCTCTTAACTGTAGGTATGTAGGTCAACTGGGAGCAGGTGGTAGATGCCTGGCACTCATGTCATACATATACTTATATAGAATTTAAAATTCATTTTTCTTAATGGGTATACTATCGGTATAACGATAGTATACCCGTCCAGAAAAATGAATTTCAGGTTTCAAACTGCACGTGGCTTTTGCCAGCTTCCAGTATTGTTATAAACAACGTATGGGATTGGAAGCGGGAAAAAGGTGGGAAAGTAACTGACGAAGTGCATATTCCTATATTTATTTATTTGATTAGCGTTTTACCCCTTACTCAAGAATATTTCACTTATATGACGACTTGCAGTGCTATGCTGGGAGGAGACCGGGCATATTCCAATATATGCAGACGTCGATATCCCGCAAGACTTTCCACACTGGCACAGGCTTACCGTATATACATGTCGATTCGGTTTTTTAAGTCTTTTCAAATTTGCTGCGTTCAACCTTCTTTGATGACATTTATTCTTCTATGAGTGAAATAATCTAGTTCGCAGTTTACCGACCAGTCACCAATCAATCGGTAATGTGAAGTACCGATCACCATGCTGGTATGTGCAGAGGTCAACAGTTTTCCTGTATCACCATTTAAGTTTCTCTTCTCTAAATGCATTCATCAACAAGAATGGTAGTTTATAACTCACAAAACAACATAGGAGTTTACTATTTAATCTGGATTCACACGATGTGATTTGTTGCCAGAAGTCACAGAGGCATACAGGCCTCTACCGTTCCATTCAACTTATGCCAATGGTCTTAAAGACCTCTTCATACGTGTTGCTTGCAGACTGGTTGTACCAAATAGTTTTTTATTGACTGTTGGGGGGGGGGCAGGTGAAGGAATATTTATTTGTTCATTTGATTGGTGATCGGTCATACTAATGAGTGTTTCACTATAAGACGTCGACCAGCGTTAAGGTGCATGGTGGGAATTCGGGCAGGGTCCAGGTGAAACCCACGCCCATCTGCAGGTTGCTGGCAGACCTCCACAGGTATGGCCGGAGTGGAAGTGAAGGCAAGTGTCCACTGTCCCCTGATACATGACGCCAGAATCAACGATACCCTTTCCACTGCTGGAATATACCGACACCTCGAGTGTCATAGCAATTGGGAAGACAAGCATCTTAATCTCTAGTACATTAACCTATATGCCCACTTGTGAGCTATAAGACAAACGGAGCTTGTCCAAATCAACACCGCTTTGTCATTATCACTGACTGCGTGGTCAACAAAAAAAAATTTCTTTTCATTATATTACTGAATATCTCCTTCGGGTCAAAACAAGTCACGACTTCAAAACTAAGGCACCATTTTCAGGTGATCTTTGGGACAAGTCCCTCGGACATAGAGGCTATGGCATAGAGGGTAAACCCAGAGCAGCAACGGATGGTGAGATAGTTGGCAAATGGTCACAGTTAATGAATGAAATGCAGCCTCTTGTCAATTTACCTCCATTAGGGTTATTAGAATTGTTCATGTAAATATTTATTTTATTAGTAGCAATTCACATGCCACTTAGGCACCATTGCTTTAGCAGAACTTAATTGGTGAAGAAAATACAGTACTAGAATTAGCGCCTTCCATCGTAGACAAATATGTACATGGCGCTGTAGTGTATATGTGCACGCGACGTATCAACTTGGCTACTTCCATCGACGGTCATGTACCTTTGGCTCACAATATTTGCTGTTCTCACTCGACTAGTGCTAAAATCAAACTAGCCTGGATTTTTAGCAGGAGACCAAAATCTAAAATTCCCACTGTCTGTCGTTGAAATTTTTGTAACATATCTTTTAACATGAGCAATGCATTCACTTATACCCAGGGTGTTATAGTCCATTCTTGACATCAACATTGACATCGACATTGACATCATGGAAACACACTGCATCTTCTGCAATTTTTTAAAAATTTTTGGCCGTTACAGGCAGCTCTAAATAAGCTCTGTGTAGGCCGGGTGGTAAGTCAGTTACATCTTTGACATCTGTTGTAACCTGGATAATTCAGTTAACAAGGGCCCTAAGTGCAAGACATAAAAACCTCGGCGGCCATTTTCCAGAATATCGCAGCTATTGCCAATTAGCACTTGTTTAATAATATACACGATCACTGTGGTGCTGTGGACCAAGCAACAACAATAGATCAATTATATAATGGATTAAGAAATGACTTATTTACTGAAATAGACTTAGTCAACCAGAATCAGAACTCAATTCATGCCCACTGGTGCAAATGCTTGGTAAATGCAGAGGTTTGTTTATTTTTTTTTTCATATTTCATTTTTTTTAAGACAATGCACATACGTATACGTATCTGTTGTTTAAATTTATATAACTTATCTCAGCTGGATGGAAGGAAAATTTCAATTCTGGATACATCACAGACACGCTTTATTTTGACCAGTAAGGGGAAATACAGTAATATTGCCAACTGGTGAATAATAACTGATACCTTAGTGGGAAGACCTGGAACGTCTATACCCTTGTGTTTTCTCTCTGCCAGCAGCATTCACCCAAGATTCGCCAACACTGCGTAGTGGACCCTGGACCCTGGAGATGGGCGCTTTGCCGAGAAATGAGTACACAAAAGGGCTGGCAACAGACCAAGTACTGAAGTATGGCGGTGCTTAGGCTAGGTTACAGGTGCACTGAACCTTTCTCACATGATCAAAATATGCGATGGGAACATACTCCTTTGTCCTCTACTGATGATCAATCAAGATTTAGAGGTTAGAATGCTTGCAATATTCCACCTAACATCCATGTTCCTTGCTACTTTTACCACCAAGAATTGTGCAGAAAATGTTCAGATTAAGGTATATATATAAAGATGAGGTCATTGTAAAAAGCGATGAGAACAGTAAAGTGGGGGTCTACCTCTGAGGTATGGGTGAAATGGCAAGATGTGGGAGACAGAAGAGAACTTATAACACTTAGATAACACAGAAAACTCCGAGATTCATCTCCTAGGCCTGGTCCTGCTGAATAACTCACATATACAAAGGAAACAAAAGTGTTTTATGCTGTAGAAATATGCTGCGTGCCTGCTTTTGTCACTATTAAATTAGGCCTTATGCACATTTTATATGGCGCAACAAAAGGGGAAGTCTTCTTTCATGAAATAATGTCACACAGTACAAAGTCTCTGTGGTGAAATAAAGAAGATGGCGTTGGCTGATACATTCTATTTTCCCGAGACACTCAGCGAAACTTTCTGAAGGATACCTACATGTACATGTACACTGACACGTACTTCTACTCATTTGTGAGAAGCCAATAATAAAGTTGCCCTATGCCGTCCTGCTGAATGCAATTAGTTTACCTGATCTCAAATGCTGTTATCCATTCAATCAACCTTTCATATACCAGATACCAGTAAGAAGCAAGAACTACATGCACATGATGAACTGTGTGCATGAATTAGACATCACTGGAGTAGAATAGTCAGAATTCCTTATCAAACTGTCCTTTTCCCCAAAAGCCAACGATTAAAGACAACCAAGTTACCTGCAAGTGTCTAGAGTGCGTATTTGATGCTGTGTGCGTGGTGTATTATTCAAACCTAAATGCTAGGCTGAAAGTGTGATCTTTGTCAACATCATGTACATCGTCTACTGCCTTGGGGTACAGTTTTATAGATGAACAATGTGCTTGATAGTCCAACCTGAATTGGTTTTCAGAAGTGAACCACCACAGACATTTGTAAATTATGTGATTGAAGACATAAATAACAAAATGAAAAATGACTTCAGTTTTCAGTGGGTGGGGAAAAATGTCAGCGCTGTTTAATGAATAAACAAACAAGTGGTATATGTGTCTACAATGAATGCCACAACGAAAACATAAATAAGACCACAGCATGAACTAAAACAGTAGCATTAAGTAAAAGCAATGAAGACAGACAAGGTAGATGTCCAGTAAAACCAGCTGCTGTATTTCCCCCTACACTCTGCGAGGGTGCAACGTCTACAGCAGGCTAGGTTTTACAATAATATCAGAATGAGGGGATGAACGCTGCAGTAGTCTACTACTGGGCCAATGAAAGTGTAACATCTCTCATAAATAGTAAAAGGTCAGTTCTACCCATACAAGGAGAACAAATGTAAAAAAAAAAAAAAAAAAAAAAAACAGAATGATACTAAAAGAAGAAAAACCTGTTGGAACCCCGTATGAAGGAGTCCAATAACAACCACACATTACATGTATCTCCAGCACAAATCCCCATACATCCAGATCAACAAAAACACAAATAATGGCTGGTGTCTGGGCACATCTCCCCAATACTATAAAGTCATTCGAAAATTAAAATAACTAGTAATAAATTTAAGATTCACAAGAAATTGCATTTCGTATTATCATATACATGTACATATATATATATATATATGTTATATATATATATAAATTGTTGATCACATGTCCGTTTTCAGTAGCAACCGAGGTAAATCCATACCGATGAACTAAAATAATATTAAATGGATCTATATGAATATATTATTACGTTATCTTTGTCTGTCTGAGTGCATGAAGTTGTGATAAATAACAAGAAACCTTTCTATGAAAGGCATAAGGGTATACATATGAGGAGCATACAGTGTTGGTATCATCATTACACTTGGGAGTTCCCATTAAAACATCAACAATTTGTTTGTCCAATGAAAGTCCACTTAAAATGCCTGAGCAGGAACAGTCCTAAGTCCACGGATATCACAAGGGCAGTCCTAGCGTCCACGGATATCACAGGAACAGTCCTAGATTCCACGGATATCACTCTCCAGTCCAGAATAAGCTTCATATAAATTAAGGGCAAGGAAATCCATGATGTAAAACAAAAGGAAAAAACAACAACAACCACCACTTCAGTGTGTCCTGAAAATCCGATTTCATGGGGTTTTCTGCATGAAGACTGAAAATGACACGTCCCTATGAGTCTGTCTGGCTGGATTCCCAACTCTGTGATATATATATATATATATTTATATATATTTATATTGATTATTTACAGCATGCACTATGACCTCATGACTGTACGACATATCCGTGGGGCATCAAGAGTCTGTCTTGACTGAATGATCCTAATGTATGCAGAATGCAGGACAAACTTGAAAAACAGAGATAGATCACATTCTGTGCCATTATGCAGGTGAAAACTGAAAATAAAACGTCACAGATGTCTTGGGTTTCTTTGTTGACTATAGCATATTAAAATTTCAAATTGATTAAATAATACGTACTAAGATGTGGAGGAGTGGGGCTAGCGCGTGGCTCCTTGGCGAGCCCTCTTCACCTCCTCTTGCTGTATCCGCTGGTTAATCAAATAGTGGGCTTGACCGATGCTGTTGGCTGAGCCAGTGATGGTGACCACTCGGTTACGGGTGCCTGGCACCCACACACCTTTCTTAGAGATCTGAATATTGGTGCTGGTCAGCTGTTGAAGTTCTACAATGCCTTTACCGCCTGGCCCTAAAATGGCACCCACTATGTTCTCGGCGACTTCGATCTCGCGCTTGCTGGCCATGCTGGACTTCTCCTCCGCAGAGGCGGCGTAAGGTGACGCTATCGCCGTTCCGAGGCCGAAAGAATTTTGGTTAAGATTGACACTGACGCTTGGCGAGCGCTCGCTGCCAAATCCCGCACACGTATTTGGGAGGCCTGTTGGGCTGGTGTAGTTGCTACTTCCGAAAGAATCATTCAGCATGGGGCTGCCCCCGAAACGATCACTGCCCTGAAGGCTGGGAGAAGAATTGCCGAAGAGACTGGAGCTGGCCCCGGTAGAACCAGAGCTGCCGAGACCCGAGGAGCCACTGCCTACTGGTCCAAACAGACTGCCTCCAGTGCCTGTGGCTGTGGTAGTGCCCAGGAACGAGCTGCTCACACTGCTATTTGTATTGGTTGTCGTATTGGATATAATACTCGTGGCACCTAAAGGCGACGCTCCAAGGTTCAGGTTGCCCAGGGTCGTATTACTGGCCCCCAGGTTTGATAAGTTAGACATGGTGCCGACATTGCCGATACCTAGACCCATTCCCAGAATGCCGTAGCTGGCCAGGGTGTTCATGGCCAGGCTAATCTCGTCCGTGGCCTGTTCCGAGTAACCCTGGTTGCGGAGCGTGGCTTTGAGGTTATCCAAGGCCGAGCTGCTCATGCTGCCCGACATGGCACTATTCAGGTTCAGATTAGTCATTCCACTTCCTATACTATTGTTTAAACCAAATGCACCATTGTTAGCATTCATTCCACTGAATCCTGCAATGGATGCCCCTGTAAAGTTGCTCGCATTAAAGTTATTGGGGAGGTTGCTTGCCGCCATGCCCAGTTCCATACCACGGTTTTGATTGTACTGGCTGGCAATATTAGCGAAAGGTGAACCAGTTGGGTTGGCACTGGCTACCGGGCCCGTGTAATCCGCATAGCTTATATTTGGACAACTACCACTTTGAGGATCTTCAACAATTTTCTGTAATATAAGCTCCACAGCCTTCTTATTGGACTCCATATCACCTGTAGAAGCAAAATAGAAAAAAAAAAAAGTTGTTAAAACTTTAGGAAAACATAAACACTTCATACATTCGAACTTAACAAGTTGACTTAGTTATTTGACTGCAGCTGCAGCTGAATCAGCAAGAGCTAGAATCAAGTCTATGACTTCATCAGTCTTGGGGGTCAATCGGCAGTATAGAGATCAAACACTTAAGTGCACAGAGTCAGTGAGGACCCACTGAACAATCAGTACAGGCGCTGCAGTGAGTTTGCTCCTATAAAACCTTAAATACTAATGGCTTATGTTCAACAAAGGTAACGTTCAAATGGAGACTGAAGAGATTTCAAGAGTGGATTCTGCCTTACCTGCTACTGTTACACAGCGTTCCGGCAAATTGGTTTCCTTGGATTTCTGTGATATTTGGACGTATGCCCCACTCTCTTCCTTGATTTGTTTGATGAAGTTGCCTCCCTTGCCAATGATCATCCCAGCTGTGCTATTTGGTACTAAGATCTTCACCTGAAAAGAATCAAACTGGGAAACATGTTTTAAAAATGTAGTAATATGTCTGAGGAAATGATTGAGCATGGCACAGAAGACAGATGATGCACACTGCTAGCAGTACGACAACAGCTGGATGCAGTGAAACCTGTGATGTGGATGAGGTCACAGAGCAAGTGAGTGAGCGAAATGGGTGATAAGGCCATAGGGACCTAGTGAAATGTTTCTGAGATACAACTGCACTTTATTCTGGAATAAGAAGTGCTTTAAATTTTCTAGCAATATTTTAGATGAATGAAAAAAATATCAGAATTACATTTCTGCTGGCTGGATACAGTTTTTTCAGTGCATTATACATGTCCATTTAAACAAGAAAAGAAATCTGAGCAGACCACGTACCTGAAGAACATTTTCCTTTTATCTCCTACATTAACTGTATGGCCAATATGGGAGTGATGGAGAAGCATGGGATTTTTTCAATATATGACTTGAAGGCATAATTTAGTAATGCCAGCAGAAAACCTACAGCATGCTACAGTTAACCTAAATGTATTACTTGTGGAAAAATCCCATAAATCAGGTTGACTGAACATTTCCTAGCCCTCTATATTTTCAATTTTCCAAAACGTCTTCAAGAAAATGGCAGACATTCATCCACACAGGTTTCACAGCAACAATCATTACAACACTAAAACTGGGTAACCATGCACATGTAGCAAAAAAGTATTAAAATGTTAAATTTACATTTTAACACTTGATAAAATAGACTTCAGACATTAAAATTTAAAATATATAGCAAATGGTTACCTTTGTATTCTTTAAAACAAATTATTTCCCTGTGCATTAATTTTAATGTTAAATCTTATTTTTCTCTCAATGATCACATTTGCAAAAAGTAATTACCCCTTTCCAACTTTGTTGCACATCAAATATGCAAGGCTTCTAAGAAACAGTTTTGTATGTATATATGCACAAAGAGTTCCAATCCATGAGGAGAGAGCCACCATTCCAAACCCTTCCGTCCATCAACTCCTATTCTAATACGCCTATTAAGTCAAACAGTTTCCATACAAGCCAGCTCTCCAAGGAAAACAGAAAAAGAAATAATTACCTGTTTATGTCTTTCAAAATTACTTTTGGCTTCACCGTCAAGTTTTGGATTCGGATCAGGTTTTTCCCGTATTTTTTCCATGATGAAATTGTGAACCTTCCTAACTGAATCTACAGAACCCATTATTAAGCACACCCTTTCCGTTGTGGCTGAAACAAGTAAACAATTATATATAATTACAAATCTGTGTCTTCTGCAGACAAGCATGTGACAAAAATGAAAGCCACTGAATATTAAACAGAAATGTCAAAAAAAAAACAGAACATGTATGATTTAATTCAAAAATAATTTTTCACATGCCAGTTCTTGCATGCCCCTAAAACAAGCCAGCCAAAGTGGTGCACTCCTTTGGGTTTTCATTTTATTTTTCAGTATAAAATAGATCTCTGTTTCTGGGTGTATGTATATATAGAGAGAGAGAGAGAGAGAGAGTTGTTCTCATAAACAAAGGGGAAGTTCACAAGCACAGAGTGATGCATCTTCACTCTGCCTGAAGCAGACTTGTGTTGGTGAGAAATGTCATGCAGTAACGCCCACTGACTAGATAAAACAGGTCAATGCACATTTGGATCTATCAGGTGCCTCGTCTGTTGTGGATATACAATTAGACGTGGCCATGTGGAGGACAAATGTTAGAACTTTCGGCCATGTAAAATGTGAACCAAAAAAGTCAGCTTTTTTTTTTACACATGTATGCAATAACTGATACTTTCTGTAAGAGGTCACATGTGATGTTGGTTTTGTTACTGTTCAATTTTAACTGCTTATCGATGGATTCAGTATTGACTCTTTACAGTCACAGACAATAACCAGCCAACTGGTAAAAAAACCTGGTGACACCAGAAAAAAAACTCACCTGGGTAAAAATCATTTGCTTTGGACATTTTGACACGGGCACCGGCATCTTTCTGAACCTGGGCAATGGTTTCTCCTCCCTTTCCTATGATAGCTCCTGCGGCTACACTAGGAACAAGGATCTTCATGTGAATGTTCTCCACTGAAAATACACAAGTTTCATTCACATATCAATACATGCTGACTAAATTTAAACTAAATCTCAGCTGCAGTAATTACTGTTACACCTGTCACATACATACACAGACGAACTGTACACAACCCAGTCCAATACACATTTATACAGTTTCTTGATAAACTCTCAACAGCTGAAAACAAAAAAACAAAAATATAGCCTGCAGCGGCACTGATTTAAAACTTCAACACCGACGGTCCATATACATAAATGTTTATGCATGTTAATGATTTTTAGGACAGGCTTTATAGATTTAATACACATGTACATGCAATTGATGATTGGTATAGCTTTGGTTGCTTTAAATGTTGTCATGAGTATGTATATGATTGTATAGTGTTTATACTACAGGTTTGCTATATTCTTGTGTATTCGTCAGACCTGCAACACAGGTGTGGTAACAGGTAGAAAAGAGTATACCTGAAGTCGCTATATAACAAATGTGATTTACATATAAATTGCCTTTTAAGAAACTAATGGAGCATGGAAAATGTACACAATAAGGTATGGATATGGTAGGTCTGCTCTTCACCTACACGAAATTACCGCTATGTCACAATTATACACCAATTACGATACTGATGCATGTACATGTACATTTAAAAGGACACTGAGCTCATAACAGAAAGCGATCACATGTACAGACTGGAATAATCACACTGCAGTTGTTATAGATTGCACTTACTGATCTTAACTTAGGGTGACTGGGGTGGGATTGTTTAGGGAATGAGGGGGGTGGGGGAGGGGGGCTAATGGGCCTGGGGTAATTAACCAGATCCCCTTGATATGGAATCTATCTAATCTCTGGTCAGATCAGGGTGATCCATGGTCCTGTGACAGGGATCTGATCACGTCACCCTAATTTTGTGTACCAGCCATTCAGTCAGCTGTGCCCTGCCAGGAGATCTGCCCTGTCCATGTCAGCAGGCAGGCAGACCCTGCCTCCTGGTGGTCACATTGTATCAGATGTAGTATGGTCGGGGTACTGAGATATACTGACTGACTAGGGACAAGCCAGCCTGGTTTGACAGGCATCACTAAATATCACTAAACTGTAGTTCTCAAGCCCTCAGGGAGGGCTACATCAGCAGTATAAGTGTAATGTCATAAGTGCCCACGTTCTGACACATACATGTTTGTTCATGTTAAATGTACAAACAGCGTTCACCACTGACATATTAGCAATGTGCATATATACAACCCCGTTACATCTCATCTCATGAGCATTTAGGATACATGTAAATAAAAAGTAATGTGTTTGTAGGTCAGTATCTAATGAACCTGAAGGCAAACAAAGTGAATGTTTACAAGTATGGGGGAGGATAACACAGCTGGTCACCCAACAACTTGTTCAAGTAAGTGATGATAAACCTGTGGGAATTGGGAGGTTATTTCACATTAGCACAGTATCATATCCATATGATGAATGCCAACATCCCAAACTGGTTTTTCTGCCAAACTTAGAGGCTCTGAAAAAAAAATCAACAGAGAATATGAAGAAAGTGGCAAGATGTAAGATGAGAAAAGGACTGGATAAACTGGGAACGTAGTGAAAGTATCCCATACGGTATCCATGACAACAGAGGCTGAGGGGTAGGTAATCTAACAGGTTGGAGAGCATTCATCGTAGAGCCAGAAACCTGCCTGAGCTGGGTACAGGTAAAAACAGGGATTACACGAAGCTAGTTAGTCAGGAACTGCTGAAATAGAGGGTAGGATAAGTCAGAGCTCAAACAGATGTTTACAAGTCCACATGTACAACAGTAAATAGGTTACCCTGAAAAATACATACATGTACAGACAGACATATCATGTACATGGTTTCACACAAGTACCAAAGAAATTATTTATCATCAGCAAGCACATTTATATCCTATAATTACATGTACATCAGCTCAATACACCACAGACAGAATACATATATATATAAATATATATATTGATATCTGCCTGTATTTAGGAGACCACTTTTCAAAATGCGCCATAAGATTAGGATCGAAAACATGAAAGCATCAGTGGTACATATAACACATACTGCTTTATGATTTTGGCATTCCAGGTTTTTCTCCCGAAAAAAAAATTATACTTATAACTAATACATCACAATGTACATAAAAGTATCAAGCATGTATCCATTGAAAAAAAAATGGCACAAGAACACGCACTAGTACATGTGGTTCTCACTGTACTATACATGTGTATATGAATGCAACATCCACAAAACTGGCCTGTGGCTCTTGAAAGTGAACATTTCATGCAAGGCCCCTCAGTTTCCTGCTTACACACTTCGTCATGTTCGAGTTATCTTACAAGCTTTAAATTTATTTGAAGGCCAGGCTATTCAAGGGAAGTAACTTGACTGCTGCACACGTGTTGTGGTCTTCCTCCAGCCCTGGCTGAATGTTGTCAGTACTATTGATTCTCCTCTCTGGAGACAAAAAGACCACAGGATTTCCCACAGTAAGCCCCTATCCCTGACATACAAATATGAGGCAGACCAGGCCAGCAGAGCCAGCAGTTAGCAGCATCAATACAGGTGCATAAACATATCATAGGTCATTCTGTATTCAGGGTGGAGACAAAGCCCCACCCAGCATCCAATAGTACAGACTGGTCTCAATCAACCCCACCCTTCACTAAAATCTCTAATTATGCTGCACTTACATGCACTCATACACTACTTCATCAAAAATACCACACAGTTTTTAGTTGTTGATATAAAATATATCAATACTCAATGGCTTTATTTACAATGTACCAACAATGCTGTGTAATGAGAGTAAAGAAGTATAACAATGAGGTGATTACCACTGTCAGAGGTCAAGAGTCCAGATGGCATTGCCGGGATTACTTTCACCTAGATGTAGTCCTAAACCTTTAATTATCAGATCAAAGCAATAATTAGTGAACATTAAAGTTAACTATGATAATGTAATAAACACTCCAGAGTATTATTCATCTGATGAAGTGGGGTCCTAATTTGGGCCTTGTGACTGAACACTGTAATTATTGCACTGAAGAATGATTGGTATTAGCAAGCTGACCATTCACCTGTGAGGTAGATTTCATGTACACCTGTGCATGGGCAGATCATAACATTTACAATGTCTCTATAGGTCATTGTATACTTTGACATGTTCACAAAGGTCAAAGCCGAGGGCCAAGTAAACTAACGCAGGTTTATGCTGAAGGTCACTGTTCACCTTTATCCCCTGTACCAGCACATCAAGAGATGCAGTCGGGCTTTCTAAAATGCACACTCCTACACGACAGGAGCACTGAGTAGCAACAGGCACTGTAACCAGAGAATAGCTTTGGCTTGGCCTTCAAGTCACATGCTTAGTGTTATCAGGTGAGCTATATCAGCCCCAAAGGAGAGTTGCTAAATGTGGGAATGGGCCCAGTGTGGCTGCCAAGGAGCAGATACAGCTCTGTCCATCACACCTCTTCAACCCTGGCCAGTGTTTGGGCTATCATTCTCACGTGAGGGATGTGCATCTACACATGTGGAGAGGGAGGGAGACCTGAAAAACTGCAACCATAGCTGCATGGAATCATCAAGAGCGCATGTGCAACTTCAGCTATGTATTTATAGATCACTGGTACATTGGGAGACTGCTAAATATATTCCTGGTTTAGTGAACACACATATACATATCCCAACACAAAGGTAAACAACTCATTACTGAACACGTATATATTCCTATAGAGCAAAGTATACATGAACAAACAAGACTACATGTATTAGGTCACTAGTGCCACTGTTCCCTAATGTATATAATCATACCAATGCCTGTCCACACAATACCAGTTCTTCACACATTACAGCTGTAAGCCGTTCCACTCTCCAGTCATACATCTACACACATTATAACATTTATTTGCGCAGTTTACTGCCATCGGGGACTACTTATAATTACATGATGAAAAGACAAGAAAAGCTGCACAACAGTGCAAAATTACCATACTATATACACACGTCAAGTTAACACATGGGAACATTTCTCAGAATACAGAAGCCTGAAGTAGACATACTGGTCAGTGGGGCCAGGTGGGATGGTCAGCAGGACCACCTTTGTAATAACCGCTAATCACAAAATTAGGACTAACTTCAGTTTTCCCACCAAGGAGCTCCAAATCACAGATCTAGAGAAACCTAAACCTACATTTACGTGTGATACGAAAACAGAATGGAAACAATGTGCAGCTATATTCATTGGCGAACTGAAACAAATCCATCTAGACTCCTTTGCCTCAAAAAGGTTTGAGTTCCTAATCTGCCAGTGGTCTGGCATGGCGCCAGCAGCCAGTTCACAATAACACCTACATAGCCATGGCCTGTACCTAGTTACCAGCCCTATAAAGCACTGCGCTATCTCCCAGCTAACTGGTGGGAGAAGGTAGGATCTTTGTAAACCACTACTGTGATTAAACCCGCTGTACTTACTACCACAAGCAGGATTTAACTGCGTGTTGTACCTATGCACATGCTCCACATTTCACAAGTACATCTGCACAAGCAGTGATATTTGCCAACAAACTCACGTACAAGCTGTACTTGCAAGAACACATACAATCATGTAGAACACCCAATATGTATATTAAGTATCTACAAAACTACATGGATATGCCCATCCTATGCCCAGTCGACAAGTAGCGCATTTACTTCTCTACTGTGTTTGAGTATAGAAGTGTTGACTACATTAAGGTTCAAATCCAGAATCTATTTACAGAATACAGCTAGAAACCAAGGAACATTCTGCACAAAATTTAAATCAAATTTAAAATGTGTGTATGGATGTCTGCTTGCCTTTTACATCATACTTAATCTTTCAGTTATATAACCAGTAAATTCTCAATAGACAGAGACACGCCTTTAGGGTCTAAGTTAAATTTCAGTTCATTAACATTTTAAATTTATCAGGCATGCAAAAGAGCTGTGTCCACAGTGACCTTTGTGTCAATATGTCAGCTTGCTTCATTCACACACACTGTGCTGTAATCCTACATTTAGTGTGCCACATACACTTGGTGCTCATGTCCATATTACACATGAATACAGAGGTATGTACATGTGTAGATGTCCAGCTTGACAAGGGTCAGTTTTGCACCCTGTCTGCCACTCATTCTATAGGCCTGCTGAAAACATGCCAGATGTCATCAATATTGAATCCACAAACATTGCACTGGTCAGCTAACACTGTGCCTGTATAGGATCATAAGTTCAAACCATAACAGTGAAGTTTACCACCAGAGCAACTGGCTATTGGGACTTGTACATAAGCTTAGTGAGTGGTGTGAAGCATTTGCCAGCAGACCATCTGTTGGTCTACCTACCATCATGGTACATGTACATTATAAATATGTATCAGGTGTAATACACAGCTAAACTGGCTGGTCAGGAACAGGCTTTAACATGTCCTTACAGAGCTAGCTAATAAACATACCCAGGCCAGGTGGCAACATCACACACTAACAGAAATATCATCGCAATAATTATAATAAAATGAATTTAAATACAGATTAATTAAACGTCAGGTGTTGCGATGGTCAGAAAATCATGACACCAGTGTTTGCACGCCTTGAAATGACAGGAAGTGAGAGTATTTACACCTGTGTATCATGTTCATACCTGAAAAATGGTTTGCTTGCTGTAATTCCTCAGCGTTTCAAACAAATAAAGACAAATTGAATACAATTTACCACTTTTGACTCAGGACAGATTTTATTTAGGGGCTTCCTAAAGTGTTTCTTTACCCCTCTAGTAACAAAGATGCTCACAAAACATGTGACTTTATAACTGCGCATATATTACACACAAAAAAAGTTAAGCCATTGCCCTAAACAATAACAGGATTAAACATAAACATAAAAGAGCAGGAGGCAACAGAACAGGATATTGTGTAAATCTGACCCACAAAAATGTAACCAAGAATTGTATTGAAAATACAGCTGTAAAAAAAAAAATATCAGAATACACGCACAAGGCTTGCGTGTGCCTGCAATTTTCAACTCAAAGTAAATCTGAAGAAATGTGTGAGCTTTTTGCATCAGATCTGCAGCTGTTAAGTCCGTGACAAATGGACGCATCAATGGCCGACATGTGGAACTGTCACAAACCTTCAGGCCAAGAGACATAACCCAGAGGAGGTGAAGCCATTTTGTTTTGTCTTGTTCAGTGCATCTGAAGAATAGATTGCCATGTACATGAGAGGCTAAGGATATCCTCTCCGATGCGTGAAAGCCATGTGAATATTAAACAATCATTTGACATGCATGTTATGCCGCTAATTTAAATGTGCCCACCTGTCCTGGTTATGCACCTGGTGAATGGTTTATTGCTGAAAACCTCCTCTGGCTGCCACACCACTGCTAATTGCGAATTCCAGACAGCCACCCAAAACATGTAGCTAATACTGCTCTAACCCAATATGACTTCATGCTGGCCAGTGAAATGAGAAAGGTTACCAAACTGGATATCCAATCTGGATAACCTTTCTTAACGCATCGAAGCATTCAAATGCACTTTCAGGCTGCTCTTTCGCAAAAATGCAATATTACAACACCCCAACATCCCATCCCACCTAAAATACTTCGCAGACAATCAGTCTTACCAATTCATTCTAAATGAATCAGAAATGTTCAGCAATCATTCTGGAAGTATGTTGTCATGACAGGATATGAATTATAGTCGTTCTTTTCCAAACCTCAATGTATGTAAGGACATTCCCAGCTATATTTTCTGTTCATAACTGTTCAGGATTCAAGTCTGGCTATAATGGCAGACATGGACAGAGTGAGGGATTATTGACGAGTGTACACAGCAGGCATGTGACAGAAAGCAATGGCTGGCTTCAGGCACAGCACCAGCTACGCAACAAAGCGGCATCCCAACAGTGAATGCTGCAAAAACATGCACAAAACAAGCATTTTAACACCACGTGCACACGTATAAATTTTAACTTTACACATCAATACTGTTTCAGGATGAAGACAAAACAATATGGGCAGAAAAATGTTGAGTTTGAATTTTTTAGACCATGTAAATTTATTCGCAAGCGCGAGGGATTAAATTACTAGTATACTGAAACTTCAAAAGGTACAAGAACTAAGAGTAGCAAACCCTAAGTTTCCCAAAACAACCCGTGCTTGTCACCAATATTATTATGGATACTGAACTATTATCTTACAATCACCTTGCTACGAAGACAAAATTCCACCTGTTAACCATGCCCACGATCATCAATCTTATTGTATCGAAACAAGTCTTTCCCAATCGTTAAGTTTAAAACTCACACAATTATCCATGGTACAAGTAGCTCTAGACCCAATTCCCTGTTCCTTCAGCCAGACCCTGGGAACCCTTCTTTATTGTATGTCACGATGCAAGACATGACACCCACTGCATGTTTGAAACATGTCCTGCAGGCTCCACACTTTGTTCCCGCCATGTTTGTTTGGTCACGAAAGCATGTCAATAGTTACCAGGCAGTGTTATCTCCAAGGCCAGAGCAGCCTAGCTATAGCAGACACTGCTATGAAGGCACCACATGCACTCCTTAAAGCCAAACCATGCTTCACCTGATGCATTCTGAGGCTGATTTACATGTGACTTTATCTGCCATTTATTACAGGTATCCACACCCCAAACTCCACTACCAGAGATGATTTCAAGCACACACGTACGTGTATTGATTTCTTTGATTTGTGTTGCACACGGAACTCACAGAATATTATATTTCATTTACATGTAGGTGACCATCAGGCTTACTGACGGACATAGCACACCCAAATAGGTACCTAAACTGAGTATCTCTAGGTCAGTGGCCACTCTCTTTCATGGATTGTGGTCTGCAGAAAGAAAAGGCATTGAAGGCAAGTGAAAAGGCTAATTATGTGACACCCCTACATATTCATAGACATGCAGATGTTAACATGTCCCAAGAAAATGAGAGATTATACACTGACAGTGCTTTAAAGTTCCATTTTAGTATGCAAAGACAAAGACTAATCTATTCAGCTGACAATGAAACACAGGGGTATGGAATAGCTGAAGGATGGGAAAAAAGGCACCGATTTTGAGAGAGAGAGATGAGAAAAAGCAGACTATGACTGCAAAATGCCAACATGTATAATGTGCACCTGTATCTATTACAGCCTCCTATGTTCAATGTCCTGGATAAATACATCTCAGAATATTGGGGCGCCAACGTTCCCATCAATGCCATGGAAGGGCACATGAAGGGACAGACAGAAGATATATTAAGTTACTGCCCAAATTGCAATGGATGGGTATACAAAACCACATATTTCAGAAATTATCCACAGACTGGAAAGGGCTGAGCGACAATAAGACTCTACACTTCGTTCTTTGCCATGAATTTGGAAGATTCCATGTGATTACCTAATGTACACATGTACTTAATGAAATGTGCTTTGAATGTGTAAACCAACATAACTCTCACAGGCATTTCCCATAGTTGGTATCATATCTTGAAATCCGGCTGCTTTATTATCAAGATGCAGAGAAAAAAATGCTTTTTACAAGAGACAATTCACTACAGCTCACAATCCAGAGTTAATGTCACACAAAATGCAGTAAATTGTTGAAGTTTTTTGAAGCTGCCATAGATGGACAGTTCAAACAGCAGTATTGTGTTATGTTTGTGGACATCTCAGTGTTTAAGGTTTCTGTCACTATAAGCCTCAGTACGTGAATAGCGCAAAAGGAAACATGTAGAAACAAGTCCATGTAACCATTCCAGTATCCAGCTGGTTACCAAAAATGGTTGCTGCTAATGCACTGAGGGTGCACTTACATTTAGCCTACAGGTATCCGGTTACCCAACACCACAGCATTTACTACAAGACTGGTCAGAGTACTGGGCACAGCAGGAAGGCCTCTGGTCAGTGAGAACCAACCTAGTCTATTTGTACAATGTATGCCTACTGGACAACATACTGACCAGACAGTCTGACCAGTCCATTCAGTCACATGGCTAAAATCAACTGACGATTCTTGCATTAGGGTATGTTTATCTAATGGCATAAGGAGGATGGATAAAGACAGTTACAAAAGAGTACTTCTCTTCACCCAGATTGCTAAGACTTGTCTCCCAGTACCCTAGCTGAGACATATTGATAACATTGTTACTGTTCCTTATCAGTGTTTTTGTGGCAGCTAAAGCTGAACTCACCCATGGTCAGAGCTGGTCACTCCAGGCCCTCTAAACCCAGAATGCATGTACTCTGGTCAAGTCCTGTATGCTGGCAGGGTGGTAATTAACAGTTATGTCACACACAGCACTACTCGGCCTGAAGAATCTTTCAGCATACATAATCAGCTTTCACATTAATCCAATTTTATTTGTAACACACAAGACCAAACCAGCATATACATGTACTCCTGGTTCAATGAGCCAACCCATGAACCAGATTAATCATGTGGTCTTAAGCACCTGAGCCTTTGTAGGATTCAGGTAACACTAGTGTTTAAAACTATACTTCGAGATTGTACACATTGTTTTTGGCAAAGATTACATATACATCTACCTAGCCACTCAGCACGGGGCAAGTATTTACAGTACTTATCACAGCTAAAAGCATATTTATGTGCAAGAGTCTGCTGATGAACATCTGCTGTGGTCAGGACTCTGCTAAATAACAAGGCATTGCCAACCAGATGTTTTAATTGTTCAAAAGTAGAAGTGCATTTCAGTTGAAGTTACACACGTTCTTGAACAAGGTCATGTGTATCAAAGGTTGATTGGTCATTCACATTTCCTTACATGATGTATACAATAAAGTCTTTGGTAAAAAATGTGACACGAGAGAGAGATGTGCTGGCACAGTATGTATAGCATTCATGGCTGAAAATACTTAGTGAGAGCATCGAAATGTTTTAAGTCATATATTTGACAAATTCAATTTATTCTTCAAACAAAGGAGCCCTATGCTAGCCTATGGAGAACACAGCGGAATGTTATAAGCTTAATGGCAATAGGGAAATACAACCTTCAACAGTGGCTGGTTCTTCGCCAAGTCACACGCTCTTCCTGAATCCATCTACAAGTTGCCCAACTTTTGGCAGGGTACCACATCTTGGAATACAAAATGCCTGCCCTGTATGCACTACACTGACAAGCAGTTCTTCCATACCAGCTTTTGACTTCTAGTTCGCCTGTTCAATCCATTGGCAGTGGCATCTCCAACAGATCTGATGAAAACAAGACACTGGACGATTTCATCCGTGATCTTGAACATGTCTATACAGACACAGGCTTATGCACTCAAATCCTCTTGCTGCCACCAGTACAATGTGACCTTACATGGAAAATGTGATTTTGCCATTGTTTTTAAAATGAATAAAAAACCAACCCATAAAAATCAGGAAAATTCAGCACTGCCTTCAATGAAAAATTCACATCCCCAAAATATTAGCAATAAATTGTGGACGCCATGACTGCCAATGTTGTTGATAAATGTATTTAAAAAAGGCAACCAAAAGAAACATGCCACATCACAGCAAAACAGTCCATCACACCTGCACCAAACTATTCAACACAAACTTCTTAAAAAGCAATTAATAAAATTGACCTTTTTCAGATCCGTGGCAGAGACTGATACACTTGTGCTCAGTATGAGCCTTTTCAGTGCACGTGAAATAGACTTAACCCAGTAAAGGATTTCCACTATGGTGCTTCCTTGCCCTTACTTCAGGTTAGGAGAATTCATGTACACATAATTATCATAGAACTACAGCATGTGTCCCTGGACAATTTTATATCCCGTTATCTAGCGAACACACTATAGAATCCTTGTACTCTTTGTCCAGCATAAAAAAAAAATTTGAAACTTTTTCCACAGTTATAGATTTATGTCAGATATGCAGTTATGTCTTTTTTACTTGAAGTTGTCCTAATGAAAGAGCCAAATGAAGAATCTCCAAAGCCACAACAGAAAATGGCTCTAAGAAATTTCTTGCAAACACCAGTGAACAAATGGATTTGAACTATGTCCAAAATAGTTATGCCCAATGCTTCTGGTTGTCCTCATATCTTAACCACTGTACAGTGGTTTATTTCCTATGGCAATGTAGTTCAACCCACAACTGTACAATGCCATTTGATGAATCCAAAAGAATGGCCGAAAGCTCTCCAAGATCAATAAACTATGGACCAAAATCAATGAGCAAGAGGGAGGAGGGTTAAAATATCAAACTCAAGGTCAGCCATTTCACAACCTGTCATTCTTCAGAATGGTACAAGCAAATAACTACTCATCAAGATCTCAACAAAACTAATCTTTTACTGGTCTTCAATTTCACTACAGCTGTAACTACTGACCTGCACAGGATTTACCATACAGCTCAACCACCTTCCCACATAATACCATATTATGTACAAGGTTTTCAACCAAGGACATATTCCAAATTATGCAATCCACCAACAAACAAAAATACAATAAGACAAAGTCTCTAATATGTTTTCCAAGGTAATCTCATTGCTGATTAATTTCACAAAACAAAAAGAACAGTAGGTCTTTAGGTTATGCCATAGCAATATGTACTAACGCCCATAATCAGAATCAAGGTTCTTCAATACATGTCCTAAAACAGAAATATGAGGACATGTAGATGGACACTGTGTATATATATATATGCACACACACACATACACACACATACACGCTACAAAATCAGAGAGGTTACAATGACATATCCTGATCCCCAGCAATGCTAACTGGTCACCAGGTTACGTCTGAAGCATATGGATGCCTGTCAATCAATCTGCGCTAAGCTACATTGTATGTTCTTCACTGGTACACACCAGATTACCAATAAATATAGTCAGATAAATTCAACAGGGTAGGACTCAATTAAGACTTGCATGTGCACTGTAAATATGTTTTCAGTTTCCCCACATAAACTGCAAACTCTTACCACTGCAGGAAAGGTCTGACTCTTTCGAAACCACAAACCCATTCTGCTAGGACTGTACAACATGAAGATGCAAAGATCACCTATATCATGATCAGACAAGCTTTGAATCCAAGTCTTTCTACTGGTCATCTCAAATAACAAAATTACCAACAATCTATTGATATTAATAAGTTCGAAGGGACCAAAGACCTATGATGCATTAATGTAGTGACTAAATATCTGTATGTTATAAAAATACCCTTTCTACACTGTGTTTAGACAAGTATAAAAACGTGTCACTTGCCTTCTTAACATATTTTTACACGTAGTTCAAATGTATGAAGAGCAATATTACTTTCCTTGACCCTGTAAGTCTGCACAAGGCTCGTACATCCACACAAAGTAGACTATACAGATTACAGGAATCAGAAATGGTGACAAAATCCCATCAGGCCGCCAAGGCAAAAGCTAATACCCCAATAATCCTGTATAGCCTAAATCATTATAATAGTCAGCAACTGTACTTTGAATAAATAATCAGCTCTGGGTAATGTAAATAGTCTTCCTGCGGATTAGTAGTTAGGACTGATAATTACCATCCTGCAGATGGAGTAATTAACCATTCCTGGTGGCAAGGAATTTAGAATGACATCTACCAATACATCTGAAACCATGACAACCTATCGAGTAAATCAACAACCGCTCTTACGGAACACACCCAACCATTATCCATGTACACAGGGAAGCTTAGAAGGGTGGGGTGGGGGGGTGGGGGTGGGGAGGAGCGGGGACATGCCCAAAGATTCAACCAACACATGGTGCCAGAGGGTTTATATATACATGGTGAGGGGAAAGGAGGCCCAGAACCTGAACAAGTGCTTGCTCAACCTACTCTGCTTCTTGAAATTTTAACTTTCTTGCCCAAGACATGTTCATTTGCATAGACTATGCAGGCAATGGGCCATGCCGGTTTTCTATCGTACACATAACTTGTAAATCCCCGAACAGAGTCACAAACCTGGTGTTTAAGGCCAATAAAAAATTCTTCTGAGACACGAACGTCCACGGGACAAGTCACTGACTAACTCAATCACCTCAGTCATGCACCCGCATGTACGCATCTCATATTGGTGGATAGTGGGGTCTTCACTGAACGTTAGACTGGACAATGGACACAAGAGCATCATGATCTTTACAGACTTCATTCTATAACTTTTCACTGAACCTTAAATTTTGGCAAATTTTAACTAAAGTTTGCTCAAAGAGCAGTGTTTTTAAACAGAAACTGGATCTTGTCACATTTTAAACAAGGTTATAACCTACATTTTTCTGTTATTTTGCATACTCTACCAATACCAAATTGCATGCCACCAGATTAGATGTTACCATAATAGATTTGAGGCCACCATAACAGACAAGACCTTGTCATACCAGGCAAGATGTCATCATACTAGACAAGATGTCATCGTATGAGATTGGATGGCAAAGTAATGGACATGATATCATATCAGACTAAACACTCCCATAACAGACTAGGGACCAAATAAACCAGATGCTGCCACACCAGATTAGACACTGATGTAACCAACTACCTACAAATCCACTGTTTATTAACAGGAAATACGCTGTCGTACCAGACAAGACGCTGCCCCACCAGACTCTAGTTGCTGCCTTACATAGCTTCAGATGGCACGGTACCTGGCTAGATGCCACTGCAGCATGCTATATGCCATCATGCCAGATTCACTACATGCCGCCAGATTCATTAAAAACCAAACCAGATGCCGCTATGGCCCTTTGGATTTTCACGCACTAAAAGTACTACTGGGTGTCGCAGAACAAGCTGCATTACATAACTTGCAACAACACATTACTTGGTGCAGAGGAAACTCACATATTTTAATCAATTTTAAATCAGCACGAATAAAAGACATGCCATCAACCACACTAGTCAGAGGTGTACACATAGAGAAACCTCTTACTTGATGAATACATCTACCTGTAGTTTGTCAACACCCACTGCAGTGCACAAAGAACAAATTGTGTGTTCTTACTTGCCAGATAGAGGAAGCAAAATGATTTCTCAGCAGTCCTTTCATTTTTTAACCCAAGAAAAAATTCTTGTACAAGTTGAAAATGTAGAAATGTAAACACATATGTAAATCCTGAAGTATTCGATGTGAATATGGATGAGACATCTAAAAAATCAGATGCTACTGTGAGATGTGCATCATCAGTCTTATTACACAGGGAAAGGCGTACAAGATAGAACAGTGACAGTCTCCACTACCAGCACCTACATGTATGCCACCAAGTCAGTGAAACCATACATCACAAAAGTGGGAGGAAAAATCTATTGCACAGTATTCATACAATTGCTTCATTTTAACTGTGTATAAGTCCTTTTGAGCTGTAGATAAGGAAAAGCAAACTCGAATGATTTCATGTGACGAAGTCCACCTCTTCTCCAGATACCCCATTTGGCTTCACCGAAGCAACACTTGGACAGTCAGTCACCAAGGATGTTACATGAACAGATCCAGGAGATAATCAATGATATACTGATTTCTCTCCAAATGGACCAAACTAAGAGTAGGATTGTATTGATAGAAGAAACTAATTAAACAGACTACTAAAATGTAATCAAAGTGAAAGTGAATTGTGGAATAATTTGAGGACAAGCTTTGTGAATATAAACTTAACACTGAAGTTGCCTGCAAAACAGTGTTACTGGCACCTCAAACCAGTGACATGCAGGGCCTCATGTCTTCTCATGTACATGTGCGACACCAAAAACGCATACAACATGCATTACAATAAAAGCAAACAGTCATTACTTGACATCTACCTAGAGTTGACAGTCTGCCATAACATCATCCACTTTTGCTTTTCATTCAGGAAAAACTTACCTTTTAGGTGACCATGTTGGCTCCCCACTGCTGCCAGTCCCGTTACGTGTATTACATCAATGGACTGAAAAGTTTCTTATGCTCCATGGCTGACATTAAATATTTTGAAGCTACATGTAAATGCATCATTTACACAGGGAGGAAGTCAAAGGGTACGGATGAGGGTTAGTGGGTTCCTGGTAATCAACTTCAAACAAATATTAACAAAGATCAGTCAAATAAAAAAACTTTCATGAAGCAGATTTTTGGCTTTGGAATATCTTGATCTAGGTACATTTTTTGTGATTTGCAGGTATATGCATTGTTATTACTTATCATAATCCATTTCAGTCTCCCTGGAAATCATTTAGAATGCATCTCGGGCCATCTGGATTTGAAGACCTCTGAACGCCAAGGCAATTCGACCCTCTCGCCTTATGCGCTTCAATGCCTGGACTAGCTAATGTTTGAAATGCTTCACTGCTGCAGACAATTCCTGGTTGTACTTATAACACACGATCTGACTCTTGTCTGAATTTTAAGCATTTTTACAATAATTGCCAAAACTAAGAACATGAACTGAACCTTTGAGAAAATTTCTTTTTGCCCTTGATACAAAACATCATACATATGTAGACTGAGAGGATATACAAGCCATGTGTTACGTAAATTATGTTCCCATGGAAGGTGATGATAGAGGGAAAGCCAGTATCAATAGTACACACCAAAGACAATCTCAACAGAATCCTAAATACACAACACATTTACCTGTCTGATGAGCACGTTCTGGAATTACTTCAGGCACTCAATATCAGGAAAAGCACACATGAAGTATTGTCTTCACAAATGCAGTGTTTACATACCTTATCCATTCAGCTGGATGCCTGGACGAGAAGCTTAATCTCTCGCCAATGGATTCATGAACTTGATAGCTTTCAACAAGAGGAGTATTGAGATTGAACTGTTGTCCCTAAAGGTAAAAACTGCCCTCCTGTATCATGAGACTGGTCAAAAATGTCAAGCAATTTTTGTTGATGTTATTCACCAATCACCTGTCTCAACGTATTCTGGGGTCAGAGATTGTTGCCCAATATTCCTGATAGGTCACAATATAGAAACATTTTTTTTTTACTTTTAGAAATAAAAGAGTTCAAACTCGAAACTCGCTAATTAATGAATCTTGTCATCAAGTAGATTTGTATGTGCCACATAGAAGAATAATTAAACAGCAACAAAACTGGTTGCTCAACATTATACGTGGATCCTAAGAATTATTTAACATAAAAGCACAAATTCGTAATAGCTTGAAAAGCCCACAAGAACTGTATGTCATCTTGCACTGTAGCAGCTGGTTAAATGAATGGTCCATTAATATTCAATGACAGAATATCAAAAATATGATGCACTGACAGATACTGATACAAGAGCGACTTACATAGCTGCTTTTATATAACTAACATTGTTCTGACAAATTCTGAAAACATATTATCGACTGACTGTCCAGTTATAAGCCAACACATTTCCATTTCTTAAAGTTCTACATGTATGATAAACCTTCCCACTTTGATGAAATACGGGGATACATGTACGCTTCTGTAGACTAATGACACTGGATTCCGTGATTCGCAACAGAATATTTCGGAAAAGTGGGCAGGAGAACAAATGAATATATCCATTTCCCAACTTTTATGAACATGTCACCATTTACAACAACTTCAGGCAAAGAAAAGATATAATGAGCTCTAATGCATGAGGTAAAATGTGTGGGCTGTGACAGAATATGGGGAATAAAGTGTGATATCCTAAGCAACTGCCATCATGTAATGTTTATGTGTGAATGTGCTTGGTGATCATGCTTTTAAATTCGAAAGTACTGAACCATGGCCTCAAACCCCATGCATTATTTCACTGACAAAGGCTCACAATTCATCCACTGTAACACCAAATTTAAGTAATTCGTAAAACATCATAAAGAAAGCAGATAAAAGTTAACACAACACAAAGAAAGTAAAAGACCCTGCAAAATACTAATACTTTTGTGTGAAGCACAAAGGCTTTCTGCTTACAGTGCAACAAGATGATGTGATTAAATAAGAAAATTATAACACTAAATCATGTGTACATTTTAACAAAATATTCAAAGTAATAAGCATATAATTACATTGTATTTAATATCTCCTTTATTTTTAGTTCACATGAACATTTGAACAAACCAGATCAGTCTTAGGTTGTCAACCCGCTCCAATGACAACCCTCCATGGTACCATGGGGATTCATATATGGCAGATGAGACTTACATATTAAGAAATGAATTTGTGAACAGATGCCTATCATTCAGACTTACGTGTAAGATTTAATTTCAGCCCGGAATGAGGAGAATGAATCTAGCCAACACATAACATCACAGAACAAAAACCAAAATGTTAGCCAAAGCGACTGTCTGAATACTGAACCTATCTGTAACTTGTCTTCATGAAGGCACTTGCAATTTTATTCTGAATAATAAATCATCTGAGAAAATTGAGAAAACAGTCAAACAAAAAGTGGCCATAATTTTGTCGCACATCAACTACACAGCCTGAAACTCGAACATGATCCGCACCTGCTTATGGTAAAGAAATGTAATAAGTTTCCATTCACATCTTTGGGAAAAAAAAGTCCGAACCGATAGATTGGGTGTGAACCTACAGTCGTCCCCACCTCACCTCTTCAATCCTCATCCTAGCAGAATAATTATAACTGTTTTTAATACTCTATCAGTTATACTTTTATATGAAGGAAGAGACCTTTCCGCTTCTACACTGTGCCTTACACCACAGGTCTTCACACACTTGCAGGACTCCTCTTTACATGACATTTAAATAAACACACATTCTATTGAAAACTGAAATCAAGCATACATGTTGTGCATGACAACTAAAATACGCTTCAAGCTAAAACAACACAAGCACACAGGAATGTCTAAATGGTCTAGATGACAGTAGCAACTCGCACACATATACTTTATACTTTCTGCAGGTTTTTTTTTTTCTGTCCATGCAAACTGCCACAATATTCAAACCCCAAATCACACCTATGGATGTAAATTCTGTTTTACAACATGATAAACAAATGTATTACTGGCTGAATTTCACACAGTGCAAAATGACCTCATAAACAGTGTGCAAGGGCTGGTTTACTGCCTGTGAAGACATGGCAGTACAATGGGTTGACCTTCAAGGTAAATAGAACGGAGACCTACTTAATGCATTGAGTGAAACAGGTGAATTCTGGGCACATATTACAAAATACACATTTGCTACTTCATTCTACAGACATGGGTTTACATGTGGGACGTAATAAATTACACCACGTGGATGGAAACTGAGCTGCATGTACAGTACACAGATTTCAAAATGATCAACATTCAACTGCAAGTATATATGGACGGTATGAACATCTATATGAAGTGGTTAGGGCTAGGATTCTTGATACACGATGGAGTTACAGAGGGTCTGGACAGGGAGGGGTGAGGCCAGCTGTCAAAGATCATGCTGCCCGGCATGACACGTCGGTCTCCCAGCAATGACAGCCGCGAGTACCGCAGCTCGCCTGCGCCGACTTTCACTGTATGCGCAGGCAGTTCATCACTAGCAATGAAAGAAAAGTCACAAAACAGGTTCCTCAACGAGAAAAATACTGGACTAGCTCTCAAACCATGCATGTATCTTGACATTTCAGGTGAAGTAGCCCCTATGGTTCAGTCTATTTGACCGCTATGGATTCAAACTAAATAAATAATACGGAACGCCGACGTTGAATGCAAAAATGAGCGGCGAATGAATGCTAAAATGAGAGGTTGAAATATGTGCCGGTTGCGCTGGTAAACAGCAGACTGACAGCAAGTGTTAACTCAAGATAGAGGGAGGGCGAAAATATCCGAGTGGAAATGCGATGAATTTAGAGCAAAATGGTGGTAATACCTCGCCATACGCCGAAAGTGAAGGTCGAAGATTCGTGTCCGTCAAATGCGGCCTCCTCCACACTATCGATAGGAGTATTTAGGTCGAGAAGGGTCATCTTCAATCTGCTGCTCGATATCCTAACTGTTCACGAGCAAGTCGAGAAATGCAAGCTCAACCTAGCCTGTTGTCAATTAAACACTACCCTGGGATGACGGTATAGTTTGGCCTTAAATCTTGGAACAATAGTATCCAATTGGATCCCAGCAGTTTGTTCGCACATGTTCGTACATGCATGCTTCCACACCGAAATGCATTCGCTCTCCAGTTGCTAACGAAAAGAAAGTGGTAAACAATCCTCAAAATGCCTATCAAAAAACAAGAAAAACCTGAAAATGGCCAAAAATATCATTTTTCTCTGGATTCCCAAATCTATTTTCCATGGTAGAAGAATTTTGAGGAAAATTCCGAAAATTTTTTCGTACCACTGCTGTGCAAACCGGCTGCATGTCGAGCCGCCATATTGAAAACGACGGGACTTAGGCTGGTGGCAAAACTTTTCTGAGGAAAGAATACAACGGGTACGATTGCCTAACCTCCTCCTTGGTTTGATCGCTTGGTGACCCCGCTTTCTGACTCGACATCCAACGGCCTTTTCCTCGAGTCCGAGGTGTCCATGTCAGATCCGTTCATGCCGTCGAAGCTCATAGCCATCTTCTTACTTCGCCCAGTTCTCGTGGGGTAACGTGTTTGACGTGAGACCGGTCACGAGACTTGTTTCGGCTCTTCGACACCCGTCAACAAAACCAGTCTGATCATGGATTTGGGATTACATATCTAATTAGATTTAACAGATACCCAGTAGATTACACCAAATACGACCAATCTTCTTCTGAACTTGTCACAGAGGAGCACCAGATCACACCGTAGCCCTGTCTGAAAAAGGGGGCGTGGTCAAGCAGACGTCGGAATGTGAATTTCTGTGTCAGCTGTGCAGACAGCGTTTCGCTACTGACTAAATTTATACATCTCATGTAAATTTCAGCCCATGCATATATTTCAGCCTAATTATCCCTGCTTGACATGTGCATCAGTTTTTTTCATACGTATGAGATAAAATGTACCGAAAAAATCTAGTAGACCAGATTTAAAGTTCACAAGTATAAACGCATACAACTGATCTTATAGTTTTAAATCGAAAATCATGTAGGCCCTATGACTAAATTTTGTCCTGTTGCAAATTTTAAGAAATTTAAAAAGAAAAGAAAATAGTTATTTTATTTCTAATGATCTACACCGGGTAGTCTTATTTGATAAAAAGTGAAAGAAAATAAAAAGAAAAAAATAGCACTATTGCCTGTATACATGCATTTATGCGTAGGCAGTCATTTGAAGACGGATTTTGTGCAACACCATGTGGTTTCATACAAAGTGACATGATTGATTTAAAAAAAACAATAGGCATATCGTGTATGACTAAAAATTGCTTAGACATGTCTGTGTAACAGAAATTAGGTCTATAATTTATTATTCCAATCGACTCGACAAAATTTGACACATCCAATGAATAAATTAACTTCACTGCATATTTGAGGTGCCTCAATAATCCTTGCAATAATCCCGAGTCAATAATCACCAAGAACTAAAAACGTAGGTTGTGCAAATACTTTATGAGATCCCTCTAATCGGCCGTTGATCATAGACAATTCCACAGGTGCTACTCGTTGCCGACGTTGTTGATAACTTGTGGACAGTCCGTCACGATCGTTATGCCACGGTGATTCAATGCTACTCAAGTATACACTTAGTCATTATATGAACATTCTATCAAGCGAGCCCTTTGGGTGTTAATTAATTATAAGACCATTTTAATTAACACACGTATTGGGGATGACCATATAATCAACAGTGTGTTGGTATTAGATATATAATGCACATAGGTATGGCTTAACACCAAAAAACTGTCTTAATTATTTGAATCGAAATTTTATGTTTACAACATTTTTGTGACATCACACTGGAATATGTGCATACATTTTTTGCTTAACTAAAATTATCATCGCCGTCGCCGTCTACAATTATATTGTGATCTTCTTTTGTCGATACACATAGAGATACATTTCTACGACACGACATAACTGCATGTGTGCAGTACTTAGGGCTCGTATTAAGCAAGCATATATGAACTCGCAACAATTTTGAACGATATATACTCGAACGGAAGATGCTTCAAACACGACCAACCACATTTGAAAAATACACTCGTGGTCTTCAGTTTTTCTCTAGCGTATATATACGTGTAAATTTTTTAGATTCATTGTGTATGAAATGGAAATTCATTGAACATACTGCATTAATAATACATAAAAGATATACAGGCCTACGTCGAATGCAAGTCGACAGATCCCTTGAATAAATATTGCATGTACCTATGCAAACACCTAACCGCACACGTCTATTAAAGACAACAGACCAATGAATATAGCTTGAAAATATACATGTATATATCATTTGAAATCACACGCAGGATGTATGTCAATGTTTATTCCATAAAGCGATTGTATTTATTTAACACTTTATTAGCAGATAAGATTTGCTGAAAATATTTATGACCCAGTAAATTTACATACACATGTTATATTTCCTGTAAGATTATTTCCCGAAGTCAATATAAATTATATAGACGATCAATCAAGGTTCAGTTGGCCAGTCCGGATGGTTGAAGCTATATATAATACCCCCCCCCCCCCAAAAAAAAACCCCAGAAAGTTCAGTCACAATCATAGATCAAAACGTACCACTGCATGCATGCATAGTTTTAAAATAATTATTAGCAATGTAATTTCGTAGGTATGGGCCTGTACGAGGCACATTCTGCAGCATATATATAACACGGGGACATTTGTGGATGAATGATGATGGGCGGAAATGACACCAGTTGGCCGAATCACTCAAATGTTTCATAAGTTTGAACAACTCGTTAAGATTTAAAGTGGAGGATACGCTCAGCGTGTCTTCTTCTGTTATATTTATAAAAACACCTCATTAACAATATAATATTTAACTCATTTCATTGATAATAAGATTATATATACGTTTTGGATACAATTTAAAGTTCAACCATGTGCGTGTACATAGAGGCAATGTATATATATTAGGTTTGTGTATTTCTTTGATTGGTGTTTTATGCCCTACTCAAGAATATATTAGGTACAATACCCTGGCTGGATTTATTCACGCATGTGTATATATATATATATAGTTTGTTTGTTTGCATACATTTTGCACATATGTCTTTTTTCAGCGAAGTCAAATAAAAGGCCAAAAGCATTTTATCTACTTAACTATATTTTAGCTACCTATATGTATTTTATGATCCTTAATTAGCTCTAAAATCGACCCGTGGACATATGGGCCCAGAAGGATGTTCCGGTATAGCCGTGATAGGGCATTAATTTGACGTGTCCGATTTCACAGAAAAGCAAAGCCCTCTCACTGACCAATGCCCATGATTCGTCGTCGCAGGTTCTACCGTGACGGAGATAGATCTGGCGTGGGAGGGTGATATTTGGACGCGCATGATATCGGTATAGCCGGCATTATGATAGCTGTCCGGCATGGCCAGGGAATTTCCCTGCATAGTCGGTGCCACGAACTGATGTAATACCGATACTGACTGCACCGAGTACTGGGCAACCCGCGATTCACCAAATAGCCTATATATACGACGGACCATACCATGAATATCCATGGTAACGGGGAGGATATTTGTTGATGGGCTCACGCGTTGAGATCTACAGGCCGTGAGGCAACCTCTCGGACCGTATAGAGACAACCTAGGCTGCATCGTGCACCCATGGACTAACACTGACCACTCACGTGACTGCATGTGCTTAAGATAAGGCTATACTGTTCTAATTCCTATGTAATATTACTTATACAATATACTTGATTTCGGTAGTTGTTGCAGTGATCTGTTTACAAGCAATTTAGCAAGACTCATATCATGTATTGGCCAGACGCAAATTATGGAGCCCATATATACCCGTAACTATAACTGGTATTCGATACGCCCTCTATTAAGTACAACCAATCGCTCATTAATTCTATCGGCAGTTTAATCAAACGGTTAAATATTTCTGCATAATTTCGATCAACAAACCGTGTTCCGTAACCAGTTAAATCGTAGTATTAATTGCCTGGTTATGGAGATCAACACCTGATTTACTACTCGTGACCATAAAGCTCCACGTTGATGTCCCAAGTTCCGTTCATACAAGTCCTGGTTTAACGGTTCGCGATATAACGGCATCTTTACAGGCTCTACAGTTCTGTCACTGATTGTTTAATGCCGTTACAATTGTAACACACTAACTGCTTGTACTTTCACAGTAAAATTAGGTCTTATTCTCGAAATCATTTTCTAATAAATTATAGTGAATCTGAACTACTTTTTATTAAAAGTGCATGGAGATGCACGAAAGAGGCCATCTCATTCACACGATTTCAGCACATCATGACTGCATTCACACATCAATGACAAAGCTAATCTGATTAATGATCCCCACTGACGACTAACTTAATGACTTACATTGCTGAGTATAGCTCAATACTATATATTCGTTACAATATATAAAGATACATATATATTTATAAATAATTGTTCTTTTCGGTTTACATAATTTTCGCTATGTGTTTTAGTGTCATTATACCACTTCCCCAGGATAACAACTGCACTGAAGTCATTTTACATTCGAAAATATACAGAGGATACCCTTCGTCTCACATTTGACGTATATATATATAACAGGTACAATGTTCATTCGTTCCGTTTCGGATTTTTTTTCTTGATATTACATTTTTATTTTGCTTACGAGGGTTGGGAATGGTAGGTGTACGCATGCATATGCCTTCGTTGTCCACAGAGAGACGTAAAATCCGAAATTCATAAAACATGAGACCAGTTCGCAACAACAGACAGGGCACCAAATTGGAAGTGAAAACAGTCTGCTCAAACGATGGCTTTACAGAGAAAACAAGGAATATATAGCTTTTATATATAATATTAATACATACACTATTGTCTGGTTGCAGATCCCAACCGAATAAGAGGCTTCGAGCTTTCAGCAAAATACATTTATTGTTAAAATGCGTTGCAGTAAATACTACGCCATTTATGAATTACACATAAAACATGCAATCTTTTTTTTTCACATTTAAATTAGTAGTAAAACTACATTGGATTCAATTTGTCCATGAAACGTATTTAATTCAAACGAACAAATGAGAAAATATGGCCGAACATCAAGCGTGTGAAGAAAAAAAAACTGCATGTTACATACATTAGGATGCAACAGGAAGATCACTACATGGTAAGGAACTGATGACCCTGCAGAGAAAAGGACATGGCCATGCCAGGGCTTGACACCCCCGACGGTAATGAGATCGCCTAAGCATGCAATTACGTCTAGGAAACACGAGGCAAATAAAGGAATCCCAAGCACGTGCTGGACAGCACCAGATGGTAGAGAAGGGAGAGTCAGTTTAGCTTTGTAAACATATGTATTTATATACATTTCATTACACGAATTTGTTATGCTAACCACGTGATGGATGTAATATGTAATGAATCTTTAGTTCCGTGGACTATGTTTTATTGACCAGGCCATATTGATTTTCATGGCTGATTATCAATCGCAAGCAGCAAGACCAGCCGGACTGCACGATGGGACATCAACGCCCAGCTCTGCACAACTCTGGCCGACATGGTGATATCATTTCATATCTAGGTCTTTATATATAATTCGAAAATGAATTTTATGTCCACTAATTTCACCACCAAGGGGCCTGTAAGAAAGGACGTAACAACTTAAGTTACAATGGTCAATACATGTATCGTTCACTCAACCCACGGGGATTGCTCAGTTGCTGTAGACAATAACCACAGGCCTGTATCAAATTACAAATTATATATAAACGATTAATATATATGTATTAATTAAAACCCATTATTTAATTGTGAGTAATACAGGCCTAACTGGTACTTAATAACCAGGGATGGGTTTCTGTAATATAACCTGGTTTTCAGAAAATCAACACAGTTAGTTCTCATATTGTATGTTCCTGGTTTTGCCAGTAGCCTAATTGACATAAGTGAGTGATGAGTATGACAAGTGACGGGTTTAGACGGCATAGCTTCCGACGGACAGCCCTAGGTGACCTAGCTTACGAAGGGTTTACACGTACACTACCTGTACTTCACAACCACAAAACGCCATATTTTGACAAAAATAACACAAAGAGAGGGGGTAAAATTGCAGTTGATAATCAACCTGTAAGGTCTGCCAGTTGAATCATCGTTACTGGGTGCGTGAGCTGCCTGCCTCCGTCCTTTAAATCGTGTAAAGTAGCGAGCTTTGCCTCAGCCGCCGGCCACACGCTTTTCACCAGGCCGGCCTCTCAACTATTCGACATAGCGAGCTGTCAGATGTCGATTTCGCCGGTACACGTGGTTCCTGCTGCGCAGGCGTAGTTGAGTGGTCGCGTGGCCTCTGCACGGGTCGGTTCTATTTCTGGTTGTGTCAGGCTGAATATGGTAATATAAAGCCTTCCCACCGGCTATCGGATACGGCTTCCCGCTGAATCTTCACCCGCCGTCCAAAGAACACCGTTTGCTCATTCTAATTATTGCACAGTCACTTCTCAAAAGATAAAACGAGAGGGGGAAATAGCTTAAGTATGCCTGTGTGCATAACGTCGATCCCGTGTTGCATGTAGTCCTACATGTATGTGCCGCGGGCCGATACACCCACAAATTATAATATAGCGTTAAATGATAGATTTATACCTGGATATCCATCAATGGACAAATTTTGTACTCTTTGGTGTTTCCTAATACTAAGCAAATGGCATATAAATTTTACATTTAATTTCTTCTGTCCCGGAATATGTCATCCACATCATTGGGAATCATCATCAATATACGCATGTCCTCATCAGGTGATTTGCTATGTATTATTGTAATGCATGTTAAATTATCACTCATGGCCTAATGAATAAATATGAACCAGCATTATTTAAAATAACATTAAGCTGTAGAACCATCCTTAAGATTGTGTGTATTGGTTGATTTGATGGGTTCACATCACAGACCTGTGTATGTACGTGTGCGTGATATGTATATCATCGATCTTTTGTATAGATGAGCAAAGGCTATAGGACTGTATAGATTTTAGTGAGATGGCTAAATGGTATACACACCTTAGTAATGCCATATTGTGTGCATTGGTACTCTGTATCTACAAGCCTAGACATACAGTGTAGCTGTTGTGGAGAAGGCTTCACATGGCTGATCCGTGCATGGGGTGTCATTAGTTAATGGGACAGGTCACAAAGTAGGTCTACTTGTAGGCCAACTTTGTTTTTACCGGTACCCGTTTCTTTCCAAACACGCAGCGGCGGGCACATGAGGACTATTATGACAAATAAGTGTTTACTAGCAGTTTAGGTTACAAAAATGTAGAAGATATCAGTTAGACAATGATTAATTGTTCATCATTTCATGGAATTTATCCATTTAAAACGAACATAAATTATACCATGTCGGTGCAAGGCACCGAGCTCTTCAAAAGTAATTTAAGTTATTTTTACTTTATTTTATTTTATTTATTTATTTTATTTTTTTTGTTGTTGTTTAATTTTGGTTTCTGGGCAATGAAAATCAGTTGAAGTAAGATTAAATGTGGTGGTCTCTTAGAATCATATCTAAATAATGAAACATAACACCACTTTCTTCATAAGCATTCACGATATTTATAAAACAAATGGTTACTTTTTGTGAAATTATCTTTGGAGGATTCCCTCAGGAATATTGCTATAAGGTTTAATGGACATTCAGGCACTCAGAATAACGTGAAAATCCTTGACAAAATATGGCCTCGAAAACACACAATAGAAATTATTTTTAGTGCCATTTCTGGCCAAAAAATGACGTAAAAATAATTTAATGTGTTTCTATATGTATCTTTCATTTGAGACATTTTTTAAAATGCATTTACATTTTGTGAACACGAGTGAACCACACATTTGCACTTTATACTACATACATACAAGTATATATACCTATATAGCATGTTAGATCTGCAAAATCTGTTTACATTTTAATGTTATATTTATTTGTCCCACATACTCATGTAGTAGATAACACTGTTTATATGTGTATATATATTTGACGTGTGTAACGTCGCATACACGAGAGCCAGAGTCATGTGACAAACGGCATGCAGTTGTTTCATCTTTGCCTGGACGAGTCATGTGTTTCGTATAATTAGGTAATAAAGTATTCAATTTTATTTAACGCGATCATCTCTCAGAGTCAAGTGACGCCCCTTTTTGTTGTGTATATTGTGATAAATTTTGATCAAGAATTAAGGCTTGTATATTGGGTTTTTCCGCGTGAATTTATTGTTAGCTGTCATGGAGAAATTAAAGTATAAAAAAAAATGTACTAATTTTGGTCGTAAAAATGTTGTCTTCACATGTTTAGTGAAATTTTTATCAAAAATAATCACTAAGCAAAATTATATGAATTTGATTATTAGAAGACACAGTATATATGTTTGATATCAACTGATTAAAAGATAATTTGTCACCTGTTTACAGTACATAAAGGCCTATAGGCTCCGTGGCCGAAATGGTTAGTGTGTAGCACAATGGTCCAGGAACCTCTAACCAATGCCCTCGAGGTCGGGAGATCGGGAATCAGTCCTGGGTCAGGTCATACAAAAGACCGTAAAGATGGTACTTGTTGCTCATAACTGACAGGTTAGAGCAAGCAAACGGGGCTGGTAGGCAGTGTCAGTATAATGTGACTGGGTTGGGTGTCATGTCAAGTGTCTTGGACATGATGTTCAGTGGCGGCAGCACTTTGATGGCAGGGACTCGCCCGGTCACAAGAAAACATAGTATGTATACATTCTAAGGACTCCTTGTCGTCATATGACGGAAACTTTGTTGAGTACGAGGTAAAACCACAATCATACATACATTCTAACCAATGCGGTCGCCGTGAGTTCAAGTCTACCTCATGCTGTCTTCATCCTGGGACGTACTTGGTAAGATCTGCCAGCAACCTGCGTATAGTCGTAGGCGCCCCACGGGCTCTGCCCGGTTTCCTTCCACCACAATGCTGGTCGCCGTCATATAGGTGAAATGTTATGGAGAACTGCGTAAATCAGCAATCAAATAAATATAACTAAGTATATTTATTATTTAATTATTTAAATATTGGTCGGATGGACACCAAACACAACACTCAGCGTGAGATGGTGTGGATATTGGTCGGATGGATACCAAACACAGCAATTACTCCCAGATGTGACGTTTAATAAATTGCCTTGTAATATTTCTTTACTTAATTCTGCTTAAGCCATGGTGCTATAGGGGGGTGTAAGTTGTTAATTCTTTAACGTTTACGTCAACAGTTAGAATAAAACACTAAATGAGGCAAATTAACAAGAGGCCGGATTTCAGTGGTAACTTGCAAACTATCACTCTGTCGTCGTTGCTCTGGTTTTGCTCTCTGCAGTGTGACATTTTATATCAGATGATGTGGATGTTAAGCGGGTAGACACCAGACACCACACTCACTCTCAGATGGTGTGGATGTTGAGCCGATAGACACCAGACTCACCCTTAGATGGTGTGGATGTTGAGCGGATGGACACCAGACACCACACTCACTCTCAGACAGTGTGGATGTTGAGCCGATAGACACCAGACTCACCCTCAGATGATGTGGATGTTAAGCGGATAGACACCAGACACCATACTCAGCCTTAGACGGTGTGAATGTTGAGCGGACAGACATCAAATACCACACTCACTCTCAGATGGCGTGGATATTCGTCCAGTAGGCATCAGACGTAGCACTGTACATTATATTTTTATTCAACACTATGCTAAAAAAAATTATTTATACCATCAGGGTCAATTTTACGGTTTATAGGAAACTGGAGCTCCCGTGGTAGAACCAGAGCCTCACAGCAGTTACTCACAAACTTTTCCTCGTTTGAATAGCACTTTAGAGCTCAGAGTGGAGAAGAGTCGAAGTACGATGGCCGAACTACTACAGGTGCGAAGCACGACACCAGTGGAGATGGTAAATGGATACAAGTCGTTGTATAACGGGTGATCTCTGGAGTCCCTCAAGGATCACTGATTAGTCCTTCACTCTTTGTGTTATTCACAAATAACCTTATGTCTTTTCCTTCCTCACCCGGGCATCTTCCTTGTTCGTTGATGACAGCAAACAGTACAAAACCGTACATTCAAACATTCAAAACCATTGAATCCTTCAATTTTGACTGGTGTAAGGAAGATGCGACTTAACATCGACCGAAATGATTTGAAGGCGAGTGAATATCTATTACCAACGAAAAGAACAAAATGAACTTTGGCTATAGAGAAAACTATTGTCAAGGATGTTAGGGTCACGCTCTCGAGTGACCGTAGCCGCCAAGACCATCTCAACATCACATTTAGCTTAGCTGTCTCAAATGTAGGTGGAAATCATTTGCAAGAATGAAAGCTCCCAGAACCCAGTATACTTCTGCCCATTGTAATTTAGAAGATGCTGCTTTAATCTCGTCTCCGGGTCACCTGAGGAACAAAATAAAAACCTTTCTAACTGAAGTTACAGGATTTATTTTATTTAAATCACATATATCCCTTATATATGACACAGACCATTACGATCATCTTTCAGGTTTGTCTGAATTGCGGAAAGAGTCAGACCTGGATAAAGGTGGTGAATTTAGCGGATTCGGTAAGTTACCGGGTACCCAGCAGATTTGTACATCACGCTGGCGCACTCATATACATGCATTTTGCCTTGGTCATACATTTATTTATTTGATTGCTGCTTAATTCTATTCTCAAGAATTGTCCACCTATACTATGGCGATCAGTTTTAGGGGTGGAGGAAACCGGAGTGCCAAGCGAAAACCAACGGCATGTGGGAAGTCACTGGCGAACTTTATCACATGAGAAGTGCAGATATGCTCAGCTTGTGGAAGACAAGCGGTCATCAGTGAAGGTCAGACTGCGGCAAACCGCTACACCAGCGTCATCGGTCGCTGGTATGTTGTCATAAGGCCTCACAAGTAATGAGCTCGAGTAGACCAGTGTGTACAATTGCCTGCCAAAGGCCGCGTTTGAACCCGCTCCTCAAGGAGTCACAGGAATTGAAAGGCAAGCACCACTTTACCACGACCCGCTCCCAAATAAATAAATATGCACATGTTGGGAATGACTGTGCTGTTTTCTTATCGGCGTTTACAACAAAGGGCAACTAACAGAGTATGATTGCGTAAGGCGGTGACGTAGGGTTGAACCTAGGTATAGATAACAAGAGTGATGTCAATGTACACAGCATACCGGTACCGGTACAGACAAGCAGCATTTGTGAATAATGGGGATGGCGCCGCAACTGTGGGCAATATGGAAGAGCATCCGGAAAGTGCAGGAAGTTAGGAGGGATTGCAGCCGTCCAAAATTATCAGTGATGTCTAAAAGCTGCTACAACATCTCTGCAATTTTGCACCTAATTTTGAATAAGCTACCTGTGTCTTTTACTCAATTGCACGAACAGTTAAAATAAAACTTACACTGATGAAATGAAATTGATAAAAGGCTGGATTTCACTGGTGTCATTTGTGATTATTTGCCAACTACCACACTGACGTCGCTGCTCTAGGATTGGTCTTTATGCTGCAGTCTCTGACATTATACACCTACATAAACCAGGATTCCGCTATGAGACCAAGAATTTCCGAAGCCTGGTCGCTTTGCATAGTTTTCATGTAAATGTTTATTAAAAGAGATAACAAGACAATGTTTTGAGTAATTTTCGAAAAAAAACTTCTAAAAATTGCGACAACACCTCTATATTTTTTAAAACGTAATTCTACTTCAGCCATAGTGCTAGGGGACGTGTCAGTTGCTATCTTTTAAGTATTACATGGATGGTTGTAATAAAATTCATCCTGTGGTAAATTAGGAAGAGGGTTTTACCCGTTACGTGTGACCATTTGCCAATTTGCCATACTGTAACAAAAACAGTTATGTGGAAGGACAAAGGATCGGATAGATGGCCACATTTTGATAACCAGAACAAGGGAGATCACTCTCATTGATCAATGATTTAATGGCGATTCTGACGGATTTCATGTTGTTTCCACACATGCCCCAAAATGTGTGCCTTGCTTACAGTTTTTCGTGTTAAAAGTTCATTAGAGATATGTCGAGATGACTTTTACAAGGAAAAATGAGAAGTACAGGGTACAGCTGTTCCAAAACAGATCCATGACTGGGCACAGGGCGCCAAAACTCATTACGCCTACTTGAAATGAATATGCCATCTTATATCACCTCATCCTTCTACTCCTTCCCTCAACCACCACCCCTGCCAACCGATCCCGATTTTCTATCTTAAGCCCAAGGGCATTTCTTATTCTAGGGTTTGTTCTCGGAGTGGTAAAATTTAGTGATACTAGGAATGTGATGACACCTGGTAATCGCGAATGTTCCGTCACAGTTTCACGAATCAAGGGAGATAAAGTCCACTAACCTTGGCAATTTAACATACTAAGAATAAGAAGTGTTTTATCTCCCTTCTCTCGTGGCGGCAAGGAATAATAGGGATTAATATTGTGTTCATCCATGTAATTTTTATCTCATATGTGAACGGAAAAAAAGTATGTATTAGGCCTACATAATGAATATGTTTATCTCGCCTACAGAATATCTGATCAACTGTTTCAAAACTGTATCTAATCTTCTTTAGCTGGGATCCAGGTATTTCCAGGTTTTCTCGTTATTGTGTATACATGAGTTAAATGTGATGACAATGCGTTACTTTGACTAGGCCTAATTCTAGACCAATGACGTGTAATAAATTGCATTTAACATCACTGTAATTTTTTTCTTGCCTAATTCCGCTAACGCCATGGTGCTAGAGGGTGTATAAGTTGTTCCTTTTTAAAGACTTATATGAAATGTTAGAATAAAACCGTACCTTAGGTAAATTGACAAGAGGGCGGATTTCACCAGTCACGTTTGATCATCTGCCAACTCTCACATTGTCGTCGCGGTTTTGGCTTATCTCTCCGTTCTGCGGCCTTTTATATTACAGAGAAGTGTTGTTCTATGAGCCTGCATGGTGTCCGCATGCAACTGAGATAAATGTAGCCCTACTTGTATCTTACAGCTCAAAACGGTAGTCTCTGGATTGTAACTATGAGCGGTGGGTTTGGAATTTGATTTGGGATTCACGTTTAGAATATCGATTACCTTCTTGGCCACCTCACAACTGAACCTTCTCCTTTATACTGTTCACCACTGTTATCACGGGAGCCGGTGCTAACAACTGATATGTTCTTTCTAACGTACAACTGATGTGTCGTGTTCTATCAAAACGACTGATTTTTCGTGTCTGAAACAACTGATGTATTGTGTTCTATCATAACTACAGATCTAATATCGTCTAATATAACAACTGCTTTGTTGCATTTGTATACAGCTGATCTGTCATGTTCTAATATAACAGTTCATATACCTTGTTCTGTTGCGCACACAAGTTGACACTGTAACGACTGAACGCAAGTATAAGCCATGACGATTGCCCATTCGGTTGACTGACAAGAGATTTGATCACATGGGCACACAGTGATATTTACCCTTGCCAAAGCCAATTCTAACTCCCTTCGTGACTCGAGATGACCGAATCATTTATGATTGACAGTAAGAAATATACCACTGCTAAAATAATACTTACACCATGCACATAACTCCTTTATACAACGGAAGATCTTGACAACGTAGTAATAATATAGCATGCGCTTTCCAAACGGGACTGACAGATACATTCACTTACATTTCTTCTTTTCTTTTTTTCGCTGAAATGAACAATAATTGCACTTTACCGCTCGATTTGAAACTTGTCAGACACTGAAGTCATATTAACGATATATGAGTAGTTTTAGCAGAAGAATATAGTTATCGTTTGTGTCCAAAGACTTTGAAAGATACAGAAAATAAACGTAACGACTCCAAGTCAGGAAGTTTGACGAGTGAAATGGTTTGCCTTGAATCCATAATGAGAGGATGGCGTGAAGTTGTCTTTGTTACTAACATTGTTATTGTCCAGAATGCTCAGTAATTTACCGAGCAGCTCACTGTCCTAATATTTTCCTCTAAGGATTGTAACACGAGTACTAGTCTTTGATTTTTCTAATTTATGAACCTCACCTGACATAGGAACAAGTGTAATTTTGGCGTGTTTCCTTGGGTCAGAAAAAAGTTCGCTTTCAGCAGACGTAGTGAAAAAGTATGCCAGGTGTATACGGATAAAACAGACAATATTGTTTTTACCAATGTCTAGAACAAACATAAGAGACTGTTGTGGTTTTAACATCGTCTTCATACATTGCAGTGAATTCACTGTTGGCAGGGTGTAGTATAACCATGCGCATAGTTTGCAGGCCTCTTCTCGGGGACGTTTTTCTTTTGGTTATACACGTACTTGGGATTGCTGGTTGTACACTTGGGATTGATGGTTGTACAGGTGGAATTGCTGATTGTACACTTTCGGTTGTTGGTTGTACATTTGGAGGTTGTTGGTTGTGGCTGTCAGTTCAAACCCAGGTGAACAACCTGGCTTCCTCTCCGGCCGTACGTGGGAAGGTCAGCTAGCAAACTGCAGATGGTCGTGGGTTTCCCTCGGGTTCTGCTCTATTACCTCCCAGCATAATGCTGACAGCCGTCCTGTAAGAGAAATGTTCTTCAGTACAACGTAAAACACCAATAAATAAATAAACCTGGCGCTGATAATTGTACACTTGGAGTTATCCGTTGTACACTGCGGGGTTGTTAGCTGTACACATGGGGTTGTTAGTTGTAAACTTGGAGTTGTTGTTTGTACCCTAGGAGACGTGTTGTACACTTGGGGGTTGTTGTCGTACTCTTCGAGTTGTTACTTGTTCGCTTCGGATTGTTGGTTGTACATTTGAGGTAGTTTGTTGTACACGTGTGGTTCTTAGTTGTATACTCTTGGGATTGTTGTATTCTTGTTTTTTCTTTTTGTTTTGTTTTCTAAGGCATTTGATGCTTTGATTTGCTTCATTACGTTTACTGCACTGAGATAAGAATTTGTTAAGTTTATTTCTGTAGATTCGATATAGTTCTTTGTTTCAGAGCGTCATCTGAAAACAGCTCGTCTCTGTAGATCTTGTCCTTGTGCTGTATTGATTCTAGGGCTCAAGAGTTTAATTAGACGCCTTTTATTATAGGTCATTTAACCAGAGGCTGGTGAAAATTTAAAATGATTAATCGGATTATACATGGCTTCCATTGATGACAATTCGTTGAGTACGTTCTCCCATCGAACAGTTGCTATAAAATTCTTTCTTAAGGGTGGCTTATTCCCCGAAAAGTGCATGCAAATACCAATTCTTACCAGAATGAATAGTGTCGGTTTATACGCCATTATAGGTACTTAATTATAAGGAGATAAGATAGAGATATATGGTTCGTGAAATATACGAAAGTGATCAGTAATACCCATAAGGACTAAACCATGCTGGTAATGAATTTCATGAAAGTTGATGAATATATATATATATATACACATATACTATTGATGAGTGTTGGCCTACAGGCTGCATAGCAGAAGCTTGTACATCTGCTTCTGATATGGTGGAAGAAATATTTGCTCTTAAGGCTATTTAGGAATACCTCTAATGAAGCAAGAGTTGATGTTTTAAATAAGCAAAAAATGACAATAAAATTGACAATAATATTACATTTTGCACCTTGTGAAATTAGCCTCAGCTTAGAAATCATTTACTTCATTATCGACTGGTTTAATATCTCCACCAGGAGCATGTACCGTTGACAATGCTGATTAAATATTTCGTGTCATCTGTCGTGTACAGTATCAATGGTAATAGGTTTACATTCACCGTTTTCCACTCGTTATTGACAAGTCTCGTTTTATTTTGATGAATTTCACAGTACTATTCACTTATCGTGATAGCCCTCCACATATGCAGTTTCTGGGATGGACAGAGGCTAGACGTAGAGAACACTTCACATAGAGAGAGATGTCATACACACATGCTGCGTGAATGGAGGATGACCAGCATTCTGCCGTTAACCCTAGAACTCTGAAGTAATGATTGAGAATATGCAACATTAAAATTATTTCATCAAACTGTGTGGACAATCTATACAAGCGTTCCAGTGGAAAATAGGAAGATGTTAAGAGGATAACAGATTGGAGCTAGTGAAGGAAGATATAGACTCAGAGAAGAATGATGATCGCTTCAGTCGTGTAGATGTCAATTATGGACAACACGTCAATTTTCTGACAATGAAAATGCGCGCGAAACCAAACACGCGGACACTTAGTGTTGTCCGCAATTGACCTCTAAACGACTGAAGCATATTTTGCCTCATATTTCAAGATCAGAGTGGGGGGACTAGTTATTCTCCACGCAGTTGTCAGATAGGACTAAAATTTCTATCCCCTTGGCTGTGACCTGTATCACGGTACCTTACACCTTATCTGAATTCACATATATAAGTATATATATACGGACTGGATACTGACTTTGGAGATTGAATTTGGTATCAGGGGACTAGTGTTTTGGGGTGTTAATGATGTTCAATGACTCAGGAGCCTCTAACCAACGCAGTCGCTGTGAGTTCAAGTCCAGCTCTGGCTGCATGGCTTCCCCTCTGGTCGTACATCTGCGGATGGTCTTGAGTTCCCACCGCCTCGGTCGGGTTTTCTCCCAGCATAAAGCTGTCCGCCGTGGTGTATCGTAAGTGAAATATTCTCCAGTATACAGCGTCAAACATCAATCAACTATAGGCGTACAGCATGTACTGACTCAAGCGTGTTACCATATTTATATGGTGGCATTGAGCGGAATGCTCCCATTACATCTTTGAAAGCCAGCTAAATACTACATATAGCTTTGTGAGGATAGAATGTATGTCCTTAGTAAATGAGGGTGATCAGCGTGCATGAAAGCCAGGAATTCCGGGAGTAACTCACCATTCTCATTAATCATGGCATGGGCCTGGGTATCTCTGCGAGCCAGGGATTTAGCTGTCGGTGCCAACGAAGATCCTCGTTCTTAGTTCAAACAGGATAATTGGGTTATACATGTACATGTATTTAGAAGTTATTGTTTTGAAACTCAAATTCGAGCTTTAAATGAAGCCTTGACGCCAACAACTCGATGCACAAAAGTCCACTTCGAAGAATCAGAGCACCGATTAAATAACCAATCGATTTAACTAACTTGTAAGCATGGTCAAGGTGGCGTTCATTTGTTCTAATCTTACATTCATTCCTTCATTCTAAATGGTTTAAATTTCCACCTATGAACGAAATCTGCACGGAATCAGTCTGTGGGAACCCACAATGATAAACACTAATGCTCGTTTTAATCTTGTAACCACGACTTGATAGATTTATACCACATTATGGTATTAAGGATATTAAAATATTTATTCTTAAATATAACTACTTCTGATACACGACATTAATTATGAATAAATAATAGCTGCGAAGTGCATCTCCCAGTGTTTGGGTTGTTCATATGACTACAGAGAACTTCATCCGTGTTGGTGACTGCCTAATGACGGCTATGCATAGTTAACGAATATCTTTGAACTTTCAATCTGTTTATGTTGCAGCCATTGATTTAAGTATGGAGGGCGAGTGGGCTTGAAAGGGGGAGAGGAGAGGAGGCACCCTTGAGCTCAGAAAGCGTGATATACTTCAGCGCCTGTATAGTCTCTGACTTTGATCAATATAGATCATATCCCTGGTGACATAAGAAGCAGGTCGATTTAACGGCTTCTTGGCTGTGACGGGAAACAATTGAATAACATTCACCGACTCAGCGTCAGGTTACTCTTTGAATAAACCATGCTAAAATGACACCAGATGGAGTTAACACCAATTGATATTTATGTATAGAGGCCTACATAAAGAAGAAAAAAATGGCAGGTTCATAAAAAGGTACATAATAAAATGATACTACCATGCCGTCCATGTTGAGTGCTTTCCTTTACTAAAGTATTTTCTAGATTGCTAGCTCGCTGTCTCTCTCTATAGCTCGCAACAGTTCCGGTAATGCCTTGGCTCTGAAATTCGTGCATTCTGGGTTTAGCGAATTCATTTGTGGATACTCTTATACAACAACTTTGCTACAAATTTTTAACGAATTTAAAGATTTAATCAACTACAGGCGGTTAATTTAGCAACAAACATTTTTTGTAAGTATATGCGGTGGAATAGTGATAGACCATCTGCGTCGTAAACGCTTGATCCGCCGTTGTAATCTGAATCGAGTCATTTATTAGGTTTGACATCGGTAATCATCGCTTGGCGTTCAGCAAATAGCAGGAATGAATGCAACATTGGTCCGCACGGTATCTGCATAATGTGACTGGGTGGCACGTCATGTGTGGTGTCTTCGGGATGTCATTTCACTGAGGCTGCGCTGTAAGAATGTTCCGGCTGGGTCTGGCTTGTTAAATGTACAAGGAGACATGCACCGTCGTGATATGAGGCAAGTCATACTGAAAGCCACGTTAAACATCTGTCAAACAACCAAGCAAACAAATTTATTGACAGAAACGTCATGCAGTCAGGATCTGTGGCATTCCATTACTTCGCCGTTCTCAAGAATATTTCACTTGTACGACGGCGGCCAGCATTATGTTGGGAGGAAACCCGACAGAGTCCGGGGGAAACCCATAACCACCTGCAGACCGCTGGCAGACCTTCGGAGACCATTTGAAGACCTTTGCAAATGGGCCATAACTTAATCTTGGATTGTGAAGTAAATAAATATTACCTGCATGAAAAGCTATCAACAAGGTGTAGTACATGAACGGATGTAATATCCTGAATTCTGTATTACTGTATATGATATATATATATATATATATATATATATATATATAGTTATATATATATATATATATATATATATATATATATATATATATATATATGTATATATATGACATATGTCAAAAACAAATGTGCTTCAACCATCGATCGATCATGCCAAGTTATCCAAGCTGTTATGAAAATAGAAGACAGCATTCAGATCGCATAAATTGCATGTTGGTGGTGGATTCCACGATCTCGCTAATTAACTGGTTAATTAGGTCTTGCCGGATCTGTCGCTTCAGTTTTCCTGTTCCATCGGGGTTGTCTATTGAACAAATGGCTACCGTTGTCAATGCGCTTCCGTTCCTCTCGAGAAAATGACGCTGACTGGGGTTTCCACTCCACACATGTGATACACTGCATTTATACATGGGCATATATGCACCATATTCTTAAAGTGCGATGTGGACCATAACAGTTATAGGGTGGGGAAGTGACCTGCAACATACTGCATAGAACTCTTTGGGAAACACTTGCATTGCTAAAAAATTGTTTTAAAAGTTATGCACAATATATTTTTCGTTATAGTAAGAATCATTCTTATCATAAATAACTTTCGTCATAGCACCATTCGTGTAGAACTTGGTGATTGCAGGTTTGTAAGTTAAGGGAGTGGACTCTTTGTATCTCATAGATTAATCCATCGGAGTTAACAGAAAAATCCGTTATCCGAGCACATTGAACTGATTCAAACGGAAGGGTTCTGCCCCAGTGTAAGTAGCATTTAAGCATTCGCCTAGTTCGCAAAAATTCACATAAAGCAAAAAAGCAAAGTGGTGCGAAATCAATTGGTTCTTTAATAGCCAATTGATGGTCATGCAGGAATTTTTATTCAGCTACTCCAGCAAGGGCATCGCGTTCCAGCACTTTTTCTGCAGACATCCTATATGTTGTGAGGTATTCTTCATATCAGTCAAAAATTAGATGGTGCCAAAAACATGAGAAAAGAAGAAAGAAATGCTTCATTTAGAGATAGGATAATTAATTTAACAAGATGCCTTTTCAGTCATATTAAGTTACACAATGATAAAATCAAAATATCAAGACTTTTAAAATAAGCAACTGTTACAAAAGTCGGTAACAGCAGGTCAAAAGTGGACGCACAACTCTTCATCCTGTGTAACTACATGGGCTTATTTTTTCGATTTTTAGAAGATTAGAAACTAATTAATAATTTACCCAATTAGATTACAGCCATGTGTTTTCTAAGCAGTTGACGTTACCTGTGAAACTGACTACTTATATGGGCAGTAATAGAAAATATTTTCTCACATGACGCTGCAAGGATTGGCCATCAAGGATACCCGGATGTATTGATTGTTTGACATGCTCATATTAATTGCTTGATACAGGGTTGCTTTAATAGGATTTACCTGGACAGCCTTCTAATCAGTTGGTATAAACGGAGAAATTGTCTTCACTTTGAGGAAGAATACAATATCTTCACACCTGGCTTATGTATAGATATGTATAGTTGGATTTATTTTTATTGATTCCCTGAAAAAAAAAATAAGAACCTCGAGGGACCTTTCATGATTGTGTTCGTGACAATATATCATTTGATTCATTGTCCCAAATACACTTTGTTGCCAAAGAAACCATTAAAGGCCATTTATCAAACACGCTTGGGAATCTCATAAAATGGCCAAATAACAAAGATCTGTGCATAACCGATGTCTTTTGTTTTAGAACAGCCTATCATCATATATACTAACGGCTCATCCTCTGCAGTCCCAGATATATAGCCTCGTTCAGATGGAACATTTCGCTCTCCGCCCCCGCCGGACATGACTAGCAAACAGTGGAATGCCTGTAACACCCAATTGTCTACCTATTGCAAGGGCCTCTCTTCGCCTGTCATAATCCCAAAAATGGATTGTACATAGGAGGTGAAAACATTTACTACTTCCTGAGTTAGAAGCATGTATTACAAGAATAAAGGAAGCAATTCGAATACGTGTTATAACAACACAAGCTTTCTTCTTGGAAGCAGTTTATACTGATTTTTGGTATCGAGTTATTGATGTATCAAAACTTAGATCAGAACGCTACATTATCATTCCAACAGTAAAGCACATCAGTCCCAAGAAATCTGCTCACGGAAGCGCGATGGGGGTATATCGTAAAATTGGATAGCGGCAGTTCCTGGTTGTATACACATCCCGCTTCACTATCATAAAATGTATGATTTTCCGAGAATCTGTACTGCTGCTGAATATAGAAGGAACCTGGAGATGCCACACAGCCTCAGACAACATCAATGTAATTGACACTATCTCAACCGTAATTAGGCTTTCTCTTCCCATTTGGCTATTGATTCTGCCGTATTACAGGCAGGGCCGATGGGTCTGGGCGTGTCCATCGGGCAGATATTTCCACAAGGGACGGTCACGTATATAACCATCTGATATAATGCTCAAGGCGGCTTAAATGCAAAAATGTATGCTGATGGTGTACCTGCATCTACCTGTGACACTAAGTGGGTAGATAAGACTTATCGTGACGTCATCGCAGAGAGCAGGGCTATTGACTCGCATGGAGCTGTACGCTTAATAAACAGTTTATCACACAGGTTCCTAGAATATCAGTGTCCGTATCAATATCAGGTATACACATGGCCTTGTTAGTCCGGAAGTCCGGGTATCCGGATTTTAATATACCATTAGCTATATCGACATTAACGCTTGCATGCTTTTCATTTCCTTCTACAATATGTCCGTGTACATATCAAATGAAGATAGGACTGTTCCCTTCGCAGTATATTGATAAACGGCATTCCAGTAATACTAACTGTAAAATAAAAAATTCTACGACTGATATATACACGTGACAACAATGGATTATGTTCAAACAATTGATTTCTGAGATATGTTATAAAGAGGAGAAATGGTGCACTGAAAGAAAAACAATCAGTCTACAAGAATTTAATGCATAATTAATCATTCTGGTCATTTCATACATTAACGCCCGCTGGCTTCCGCACTTGGGAAGGTGTGTCAGCAACTTGCGGATGGTCGTGGGTTTCCCTCGGGCTCTGCCCGATTTCCTCCCACCATAATGTTGGCCGCCGTCGTATAGATGTCATACTCTTGAGTACGGCGTAAAATACCAACCAAATAAATAAATAACATGCATTGAACGACCTGAGTGATCCGAACAATTGGGCAACATTCAGTGCGGAATTTATCTGCAATTTCACAGTCAACGCACATGCGTTACGGTTGGTAATGAGGCTTCAGTACACCGTGGTTAAACACTAGATGAACCACATTTCCTAGGCTTCCATCCATGGTCAGTTAAATGCCTATAAAATTAATAGATGTACACTATATACGCTTCGGTTGCCTCCACGATCATATATATATATATATATATATATATATATATATATATATGTGTGTGTGTGTGTGTGTGTGTGTGTGTGTGTGTGTGTGTGTGTGTGTGTGTGTGTGTGTGTATGAGATCTTCTCACTCCAAAGCTAAACCGTCGTTTCTTTTTGCAAACTGGGAAAAAAGCAGAAACTAATATGAACCCATATAAATAACAAAAAGCAAAACCAGGGATTGGTTTGGTATAACCTGTACAAATAAGCTCAAGTTAAGAAAGGCTCGTATGTAATTAACTTACCTGGCTCTTTGAAACACAGGTATAATTAAAATTGTACGTAGAAGCCGAAATTATTTATTAATGTGTATCTTGAGCACACAGATGTGTACAATTTCTGTTTGCAACGCAAAATTCCACATTCCGGTGAAATTGACCCGGAAGGTATATATTAGGAATCTCTATAATGACCACACTGTATAGTTATATACAGTTAGATGAGATGAAGAAAATGTTGTAAAATGGGCACCAAAGAAACAAAATATAAAAGCAGTTGTACTAATGCAACTACAAGAAGAAAAAAAACGTGCACAAATGTAGGAGAACGTGAGTTAGGGAATGTCTAGTCGGTTTCACCATTCATGTTTTTGGAGAAAATATTTATTTGTTCATTTGTTTATTTATTTTGTTTAAGGCTATGATCAAGAATTTTTCACTTATGCGGTGGAGGCCAGTTTTATGGATACAGAAAACATCCACCTGTGTGCCTGTGGCCTGTGACATGGCGACGTACCGCTACAATATGTGTTGTCTTGCCAGTTACGTTTGACATAACTTACACCTTCTTCGTACGACGGGTCCCAGCGGGCGTTACAATGCGCAAACGACCACACGATTGGCACCAGGGCCCAATGAACAACGAGAGCGGAGGAATCTACAAATTCTCAACCCAAGGTCAGGTGTGAACCCTCACCTTCGCTCATTTGTCCTAACAATTAACTGTACTTGGATACGGTTTGCGCTGTGTAAAAAATTGACTGAATCATGTGTCTGACCAATGGGTGAATACTGATGGAAAACCAAGACTAAAGCATTGAACACTTGGCTGGGGGTATTGAGCTTGTATCGTATCTACACATTCGCAGTTAGGTCGTCGTAGCTTTCAGTAATGCGGTAAAAGAAGAACTGAAACATACACGAACCGTCAACAGTCAATGGACAAACCCGCATTATTGTCTTTCAAATATGAACACATGACGATTTATGTGTATTTATGGACATTGATCAATTTAATGCCCCTCGAATCAATATCAACATCCTGACTATTTATACTCCTTGTACAGAGCTGCAAAATACACACGTAATACATAGGATTTGGAAATTAGTGTTATAAAGTATTCATAATTGTACAATAAATGCTGCATAAACCTGGCGATAAGCACTTAATGGTCGTATATGTATAGCGACGATCAGGCATGTTCGGCATGGTTCATCAAGGGAAGTACAACATGTATAGAGATTACATTTGTCACCTTTTCCAAAACCCGGTTGGAATTCAGTTGAAATTTCTCACTTTTTTCTTGGATATGTAAATGTATCACAATGACACACAGAAAATGCACCGTTACTTTTCCTAAAGACTTTGGGATAAGCCTAGAGAATGCATAGACTTCAACTGCGCATATAAAGTACGTTTAGTAGAAATGATGAAGCCAAAGTATGCACATAATAAAGTGGTACACCATGTAACCAAGCTCCGGTATTTTGTAACAGTTGGCAGATTTGTTCGTACAATCCAAGAAACAAAGGTGAGGTCAAACTAATGAGCGGGTTAATTAATTTGATAAATTGGTTAAATTGTCACGTCAATTTCTGTCATTGCAATTGATTCCATACAGGCCACCAAAGGTCGCCAAGTCAGTGAAGAAGAAATATTATACATTTACAATATATGTGTACATTATTTTTTCTATATATACCTGACCGATATTACGTTTTAATTAACCGACTAGTCAGTCAGTATGGTTTCGTCTGACATAATTAGTGATATACTCTTGGCATTTACGTTGTAATAAATAGAGGTCTATATTTGGTACAAAATACCGATTTTCTGTATCATGTGTGACCAGTGTGGGTCGTTACTCGTACTGTACGCAAAAACACTCCTCCCCTCCTGGTTATACCAGGTACTTTTGACGGAGCTGCCTGCAGCAGAAATTGTTTACACGAGAATCTTGAATTAATCGATACACATGCGTATTTGGCACTTGAAGAAGGTCTCACACCTCAGAATGTTTAATGTTCGCTCACCATCAACGTTGAGCGCAACATCGTCGGGAAAGTGAACAGTGATGAGTAATTCGTGCCTCAGCTGTGTAGTCTTTTGCACACATCTTCCATTTAAGATGACGTTTTGTGTAAAACGCATCACTAATGCATCCACTGGAAGAGACCGGAGGTCAGTTCAACTCAGAACCGTGTCGCCATTGCGCGGGAAAAAGTATCCCATTCACAGAACTCCCTCTGCACCGAGAAGAGATGTTTTCATGAATCATCAATAGTACATAGAGTTTTGGAGTATAAACAGGTTAGAAGAGATCCACTTCCCCGTCCGTACCCAGTTTAAGGCGGATAAAAACTGTCATTTTCCTCCTCCAGGAATGTTTCCGGTGCTCCACGTCTCTCTGCACCCGCTCTCGGGTCTCCTGGGACATGGGCATCTTCTCGGGGTCACAGAGTGCGTTTCTGCGAATGTACAGTCGCTTACACCGCAGGGCCTCTGGGTTCGGTATATTGCACATTGTTCTGAAAGGGTTCCACCTCTGGGTAGGGCTAGACACCCCTGGGCCAGAGTCTATGTCCTTTGAAGGTACTTCCAGAGTGGTAGAGATGGAACGCACCATTCGGGGCTCGCTGTGATGACGGGAACTCATGGCACCGTTAACGTTTTGACTGGTGTGCGTCAAAGACTTGTGCCTCTTCAGTCCGCACGGCGAGTTGGACTGGTTCGCCTGTGACGATACGCCCAGTTTCGGATCGGAGCTAGCCATACCGATCTCTCGCGCCACATTCTCCGATTGTGTGTCTGATGTTTCAGGGTCCTTGACATGTTGGGAATGTTCGGGTAACTCAGGTATGGCTTCCTTCGCCACACAACGAGACATTGTCATCGATATCAAGCCATCGTCTGCGGCTCCAGTTTGCCGTGTTTGTCAACTGACTGCCGTATCGCCCTCTATGTATCGTTACCCACGCTGGGGACCTGAAGCAGTTCAAATCAATCAAGACTTAGCCCGATCCATCCTGCCAGCACAGCCCTTCACCCACCGACTACGCCAATAAGGCTAATTCCATTCGTGTATACCTCTATACATTCCACTTTCTGAGACCTGTGTGCGGTCGGCCAGCAATTTGATTACTTGTTGTAGAACGACCTATATAAGGAACACTCTCCCATAAATTGATCGATAGAATGTTATAAATTTGAGAGTCCCGCATAAAGCAGACACAGCCACGCCTTATTTATACAGACAGATACCTGTGATCAAATTGACTACATCATATCGTCTGGGAATACGCTGAATTGATATAAGTCCTAATTCACGTCAATGTCATTGTTGGTTCGCATACCAGAATTCTAGAAGTTAAACTCGTTTGCCGCAAACTTCTAGTTCGGAGCTGGCCCACAGGCAGACCTACAGGAGTATGTTCCGTGAGTACGGCCACACAGGGGTGACCTCAGAATAATCATGGCTATCCCCGCCAGACACTCGTCCTCACTATATAACTGGAATATTGTAATGCAACTTCTAGCACTGGAATTCCCAGCTGTGTACACAGCAAACCCGGGGCTTTAATTGTGTGGAAAGGATGTTTTGAATATTAGATGAAGGTGCGCAGGCGATGTCATAGGCCTATGAGTCCGTCTAGCACGGATAAGCATTGTACCAAGACACGCGAAAAATCACAGCCAGGCAAATGTTCAGTGTTAGTCATGGGACAACAACGAAATATACTATATGTGATATGCAGACGGATATGCTAGTCTGGCAGGCAAGGGATTATCATACACTTAACACGTGAACAAGCCAATTAGCCAAAAATCACCAATATACAAATCGAGGCTTCCTTAAGACACGGCCACGCACGCTTATGGCTATACCGATATACGCACAACTACAACACAATCACCGTGCATGTATGCGCGTCATGTAATTGTTTGTACTCGTGGTGTCAACAAGCGTCAACTAATTGTATATATTCGTGGCGTGACAAGCGTCGAGCAATCTGTTAAGTTATTCATCCGTATGACAGCAAAATTGTGTGATTTAATATGTAACTTTCATGCACGAATTTCACATAAACGTTAAGAAAGACTAAGATCAAGTAGAAAACATGTCATAATTGAAGAAGTTAAATGTCATAAACCTGTAAAATTATGTCCAGGCGGTAGGCATGTAAGTCACCCACGTATATAGTCAGAAGTAACCCCAAACAATTCCGAATATGAATTATTTTATATCTTACAGGGTAAATATTTTGTGACTCGCTTTGGTTACTGCATGGTTCTCATTTTTGTCTTCAACTCACCATTTCACTTTGCTTTTCAGAGGCCTGCCTATATATGTAGTGTGTTCAGTCATCTGATAAACGCATACATAGGTCCACTTTTCCGAACATTACGTCAAGCGGCAGACAAAATAGCCACACTGCCTATCAATACGGGCACGCACAAAATCACAGATCGGCGTGACGCGAAACTTTTATCTTATGTGTTTACCGACAACTGCGAAATACATTTTCCGTGTATTTATTTTGTCATGTTGGTAAGTCAAGTGCGACAACCTACACTAGGTGTACGTACTTGAATTTATAGGGCATTTCTGTAGGGCTATGCATTTGTCTTTGTAAAGTACATGAATTTACAGTATAGTTTCTCTGTCGTGAAATACAGCCAGATCTTGTGAATACATGTGTATATACAGAAATTTGGACTTCCTTGAAATTTACCCTAGGTGTTCTGGTAGTAACTGAAGTGAACCCGGGGATAAAGATCTCAGCCTTTTAGTTCGCCAGTGTCACGCCGTATGCTTATCTGTTGAGTGATAAAGTGGAAATAGATATCCCAACGTAGAATATTTGATTGATTGATTTATTTGATTGGTATTTTATTTTGGTATTTTGGTAGGCCTATTCAAGAATATTGAACTTATACGACGGCCACCAGTTATTAACTTCGTTTATGGAGACTATATCGGAAATGTTTTGAAAACATGAACAATTCATTCTCTGAACACGATACTGGGTACGAGTGGTGCACATTAGTGTGTCAAAAAAATGTACCTGTCCTGCCGATTTTGTACCTATATGTTCCCTTCTGTATTGGAAGCCACAAGTTAGATGTAGGATTATATACCTGACATTTATTTTTAAAAGTCATTATCTTCTGTTCCCGACCTGCTTCACAGATTCATACCTGAGGTTTGTATCATCAAACAAACTGTGCCTTTATACCGCAGCTAAAATACTGTCAAGCGACTAGATTTGAAAAAACGATCGTAATGCAATATACAATAGAGCTATTAGATCGATTGGCTGCGTGAGAAGGCGAAAGCATATACTCACTGCCGCTCTGGAATGGAAAATCTTTTCGGCCTATACAAAGATTTTTCTAAGATCGATTAAGGCAATGATAAATCATCTCGAGATCTTCAGTACATAGGTGGGAAGACAACAGCACGCATGATCTCTCATACTCTTTTTATCTTGATTATTAGTCTGATGCAAATCACAAGGGACCATGGCGTAAAACAGCATTTGGATTTAGCCCGACGACCGTGAGTTCCAACAGTATTCCAGTGCACGCCACATATATACAGATAATTACATATATTTATAACTGCTCGTCCGTGGTATATAACAAAGAGTGCTGTCGGAATAGGCCTATAACAGACGATTAGAAACTTAGCAGCAACGTCTGACGTCTTTCATCTCTTCAGATGACACATACGTCTTAACTTCAGAGTTCTTACATAGAGGAAGAGCCAGCTTGCATGAATGGGTCCTACGCATACTTGTACATTGCATTAGTCAAGATAAAAAGTACACTGGAGTCACCTTGAAACAGAGGGGAAAAAAGTCTGCATATCCCCCAATCTGGACCTTTAAGGACTTCAGCGTAAAGAGCGACAAGCTTTGCAGATAATGATTTAGCGTATGCTGCGTTGGTGCAGGCAGAGAAAATGATTTTGTGGACACTATACAACTTCTCCAAGTAATAATTAAAATTTTCAAATAGTGTCGTCCTCAGTAGTATGGATGTTCACATGTGTGTATCCCTTTATTTAATGTAGCGTATATATGTGTACTCTGGAATATAGTCGGTACAATATAATAAACATCAACCACGAAGGTGTCAGTCCGGCGGAACAGGGGTGACTGACGCCAGAGAATTAATGTCACGTTGTGCCATAAAGGAGGGCATATGTACCATAATACAAAACCATAACCATAACCAGAAATGGATGTCAGCGTTGTTAATAGGCATCTATACCATCCCAACCTGTGGACCATCCCACAATGTGTATAATTATGAAATTAATATCACACTAATACCCAACTTCGATACTATTCCAACATGTGAACAGTTAACGTTACATAGTTACCGGATATGTCTACCTTCCCAACATTCAGATATTCGAAGTCACAGGGCGCTTGTACACAATGAGCCGTCCCAACCTGTCGACAATCAATGTTACGTAGACATTTAGACATTATCACTGGGTTCCTTTCCCATGTCAGCAGGTGGGTATTGTCACCGGGCGCCCGTACCATGCCAACATGTGGACATTGTCCCCGTGTGCCTGCGCCATGACAACATGTGGTCATTTCACCGGGCGTCTTTACCATGCCAATATGTGGACACTGTTACGTCTGTACTACATCAACATGTAGACAATAGGTGTAGTAGATACAGGCTGAGTGACGAACATTAAACTTAAAACAGACTAAACCTTTTGAGAGAATAAAAGAATCCATATCGCCACAGGTGTGAATAATCCCACGGTGTGAAACCAGAGAACAGCATCTACTTGACGTATGAAAGATCAGTGCCGACTCCCCGACGGCCGACTCCTTGTCAGTTACAACACCGGTCGAGAACTAGGATACACTGTGCGGAAACCCGTCACTGAAAAGATTTTGCAACACGTTAATGTCTACAAGTACCAAATTACTTAGCATGCGGTAAGAGAATACAGGGTGTGGCAATACCACAGTACCGACTACCGATATACAACTTCAAGGTAAGTTATTTCGAAAAGGAATTTTAAGTGCACACCACTTTGGGGCATCGTTTTCTTCCAGACCACTTATTCTTGGCCTATGACTTCCGCTTCCTTCCTGCCCTCACAAGTCAACTAGATAACTGCATCAACCAAACTTCCCGCGCCTTTGGGATTAGCGCGTTAGTTTAGCGAATGGACCTATCCAATAAGATTGGTTTGACTTCAAGGCAAGCTTACGCTGGCTTCCCCTCCGGTCGTTCGTCAGCAACCTGCGGATGATTGTGTTTTTGGCCCGACCTCTACCCTTTTTCCTCCCACCATAATGCCGGTTGCCGTCGTATCAGCGAAATATTTTTGAGCACATGGTAAAACACCAATGAAATAAGTTAATAAATAAACCAAATTCTTACGCATCATGGTAAGACGTGGTTTGAATTTGTATTTCATATTTAAACAACGCGTCGTTGAAGACTGTGAGCTGAACACAAAGCACTTGATCAAGTTCATTGACAGACATACAAGCCAAGTCATGAATCGCAACAGTGCCTCAGTCGCAGTATGTGAATGTACGAGCGCATCGAAGCCGAAACATCCTCCTCTTTCGCCATTTCCTGAGTTTCAGTCATGGGGGTTTGTCAGATACCTTGAGAACGTCGGCGATTAAACTCGAGTTCTCTGATTTTATCAACTTTAGACCGGACCGAGGTCGTGTAAGTGAAAAAATTCTTGAGCACGGCAATAAGAGCAAACAACCAATCAATATCAAAGTCTGTCGCCATTCCCTGATGTGATTCTGGTAGCGCCTACCAATCTTTCTGCGCACAGCAGCCTCGGTGTGACAGCTCCTAGATTTGAATAATTGTGTCTTTGGTACTTCGAATAATTAAAGATCAATATTTTCCCCCAACCGCTAGAGAAAGGGTATTGAGGGTATCTTAAACACAAGCCATGTAGTATATCCTAATTCGCATATGAAAGAGCAACTTTTGGTGTAATTAAAGCACGGTTTAAAGGTTGAGTTGGCCAATTTCTGGAACTTACAAACCCTATAGTTTCATCAGTCTACACAGAACAATACCCTTAGTATATACTTGAATAAATATTTTGCAAACGTGCAAATGGGCTAACGAATTAACACAAGGCAAATCATCTGATGGCAAATTCTGAACAGTCACATTATACTGACAACACATTATGTGAAGGTAAGGAGTCAGTATGACTGTACTCTCTTATTTGCGATCATCAAATCAGAGCAGTGCGTATCAGCACTGCCACTGTTTGACCCAGCCACACTATGGGGGATGACACATACACTTCACAACTACCCTGTTGTACCAGGGAACCATTGGGATGTATCACATGACAAGACACAGCCCAATGAATCCATGGTGGAACAGGGCTACTGTTGATACTCAGATGTGACATGATACAGCCCTGTGGACACCAGGACTTGAGTTCCACCATGGGTCCACAGGGCTGGAGTTCCACCATGGATCCATTGGGCTGTATCTTGTCACATGTGAGTGTGAACAGCAGCCCTATGGACACCAGGACTAGAGTTCCACCACGGATCCATTGGGCTGTATCTTGTCACATTCGAGTATCAGTATCAGCACTACAAACACAATATCAGTAGACACCAGGACCTTATGGGTACCAGTTATGGAGTTCTACCAAGTCACAGTAGACAGGCAATGTGTATACGTATACATACATAAGTGTGTAAGTACTACAAGAATTAGATGAAAAACTGTTCAGGTATATTTCAAATAAGAGAATACAATCATATAATCTCACAATGCAAATCTAGAAAACAGCTAAAGTAAAAAGCAGTTTACCCTACCTACACACATACAGATGTAACTTTTCAGTACCAGAATTACAAGCTCTTAAACATTGATAAGTTATTAAATATTTCACTTCAGAGAATAAAATTACTTGGAATAATCCCATTACACAAGCAGCTGATATTTCTGTCATATTGGCATTCACAGCACCATGCCAAACTGTGCAATTATTTGTAAAACTTTTTGCCTGATTGATGATAATTGCAAAAATACTACAATAATGTGAAAAAAAAACAAACCAAACCAAACATAAGTGTAAGAATGGATTGTGAAGTAAAGTTCGGTGAAGACCACGAAGGGCACATGTATGCACATGTAATCATATTACTTTTTCTTTGCTCTAGATGTCCGTCTTGATGTTACATCATGACCAGCTGAACATTTCATTCCTTTGTGCTTTTTGGAATCCTGGCCAGCCTCAGATTTGTCACTCTTGCAGGATGATGCACTTAAGCCACCTGAAAAGTTTCTCTTTGACTTCTTGCCAAGTTTTCTTTCTTGCTTGCCATCTCCTTTCTTAGTCCCACAAGGCTGCTCAGCCTCCTGGCTGACCAATGGGTGCCGTCCTTCACCTCTTCCCGATTCCACCACTGTGTCAAGGTCACCTGTGCAAATATGTCGACACCAGCTCCCCACCAGCTCACACACTACCTGGACAATATCTCCTGCTTTCTTACCCTTATCACTAAACCCATGTCCAGCACCCTGGATCCAATGAATGCTATGCGTGTCCACACATTGTTTCAGAGTGCTTAACATCTTCTCCTTTGGGCACATGGGATCTCTGTCTCCACTGACAAACAGTGTGGGGTGTCTAAGCTCTAACAGGGGTACATCACGGATGTCACCTTTACCAGAGCCAATCAGAGGATAGGACAGGCAAATCACCCCTTTAATGCATGTGTGGAGTTGTGTCCCTTTGCTGTTGTTAGCCACTATCACAGCAGCTCTTGAACCCATAGATCGCCCTGAAATGAATGCAGGAGTTCATTAAAGATTATTTCGGCCAATTTATGGCCTGTATATGTTAGAACCTCGACGCAGTGTGGTTTTCAGTTCAAAAATGAAAACATCCAACATGGAATAATTTCAAACAGGGAGACATTGTCAAAAACTAATATCAAAAATGTAAAAATACAAAACTAAATTGGGACACATTATCTTTCCAGTATTTCTGCCAACTCCTGATATGAGCATGTTAGAATCATCAACCAGTAAGGTTTTCAGTGAAAAAATAACAACATCCAACAAGGAATAAAAACAGAGAGACATAGTTACAACCAATATCGAGAATGCAAAACTACATTGGAACTATTTTAACATGGACCTCTATCATTCAACAGACATTTTATGACTGCTTAAATAAAATAACCTAATAATTATGCTCACCACATACAGTTAGTATCAAAGTTGTCTCATAAACAGAAGAACACTAATAAGTCACTAACCCGCCAGAAATAAGCCTTTTAAGGGAAACTCTGTCATAGAATGAAATTTTTCCTGAAAAAAAAAAAAATATAGACAGGGGTAATCTCCTAAAAAATCAGTACCAGCATTTGTTAAAGTTGAACTGGTTGAATATAGTTTGGAACAGTGGGATGCAGTGATAAAGAGACAACTTACTAAGTAATTCATGTTCCAACTAGTCACAGTTTACCAACACCAAGTACTTGGCCATGAACCGCCTCCAAATGGTGGTCACACTTGCGCAGCAGATGTTCTAATGTTCTTTTACCTCAGTTGTCAGCACTTTTGGAAAACACTACAGAGCAGCATTGCCATTACTAAAGGAAATGGTGAAGTTTTTAAAAACGTGCCAGCAATTAAATACCATCGAAATCCTTACGTCCAACTACCTAGTACTGCAGAAATGCAGAAAATTAATAAAAATTCTCACCAGAACTTGCTGATACATTTTGACTCTGTAATTAAGATTTAGTCCCTTGCATGTGAACCTGAGGCATAGCAAACCCTGGATAGCTATGTAGGAGGCAAGGGCAGGTAACTCTGCTGAGTCCATTGATCCACCTGCCCCGTGTGTAAGCAGTACTCCATACTCTGGTCTTGTCTTTGGGGGGATACTCAGACATGCTGGAAGTTCACTTCCATCCAGCACCAAGGTCAACAACCTGACAATAGAAGGTTTAAAAACTACAGAAATGACAAATGTGTAGCCAGTATCTGAGATCAAACGAAAGCTGCTATAACTGATTATAACTTATTTAGTTCAAGAGTTGAAAGATTTAACATATGAATTAGACGTATGAAGCTTTTCCAGATTAAGTATATCCACATGATTATCCAGTAGATTTACACTGTACCTGTTTTCAGTTGCCATCTTGTCCTCAATCCATCTTATTATCTCTTCATTCTATAAGATAAGAAAACCATTACAAGTAATACTGGAATTAAATACTGCAACAATAGATCAAAACTGATGCTGAGCTTATCTCCTGGCTTATACTCAATCACAAGCCTTACAAAGAAAACAGAGAAGACTTCCTTCCCCTCAACAATCCCAGGATCATTCCAGGATTCATCCGCTTGACCCTCTCTAATGAAACAGTTCATACTTTGACTTATACTCAACTCCACTCCCTCACTCCTTCCACACAATCAATTCACAGTGTATGTGCACATGTACAAGTCTGTTAGTATGCTTATTCTTTTGCTTGGTGCAGCCAGGAATCGCTACCTACTGGATGTGAACTTTTCATAAAATATGTACATGTACATATACATACAGGATTAAAGTGGGGAGTCCCTAATCCTACTGAAGTCGTGAAGCCATGAGAGTTACAATGCTAAATGAGCTATAATATGTTGTTGTCCCTTGCTTAGAACAGTTAGAAGAAGGAAACAGGACTGGTCAGTCCGGTGTCAGTATAATGTGAATGAGTGGGGTGTCATGTCAGTGATGTCTTCTGCATGATGCTCCAGTGGTGGTAACACTGTGGCGGAATGCACTCGCCCTGCCCCAAGAAGACACAGTATATTTGCTTTCCAAAGACTTCTCGTGTTAATACTACTGATAAATTGTTGAGTGCAATGTTAAATCCAAGCATACATACATAAATGCTTTCAAAGTTTGAGTCTGAAGCTGATTTTAAGACTAATAAAGTTGAAACATTCCAAATTAATACTTTCTACTTTCAGATTGTCCTCTCTTTTGGCTACAATTAGGTTACCCTGAACGAGAATACGATTTGCAATGTAGAAATTGAATAAGACATCTAAATATATTTCAGGAGGTAAGCATACCGTTGCTAGGTTAAGTGATAGACCCTCCAGCAAATTTTACACCCAGATCTTCGGTACTGCGAGATTTTGTGGCATTTTTACTGAAGGGTGGTCATTTGACATGTGAATGTCGCCTATTAAATACAAATTTAACATATCGTAGGGCTTGAGATTCCCAAGACGCTAGGCCAGTATATGAAAATTAAGAGCCTGTATTTGTACTGATAATATGTGCGCTTGATGTGCTAACGGGAAAAGAGACAATGAATGGATGCTGACGTGCAAATGAACAGACTCAGATATGGGCGGACAGGCGAACATCGATTCAGTATTACTGAATGCTATATTCAATACATTGTATATAAGATCTGATTTATGAAAGAAAACAAAATAATAATGTACACTAAAGTAATACGGGTTTATAGATGGGTATCGTGTGAACAATTTGCACTCTCCGGAAGTTAACTGTAAAATCAACTCTCATCGTACGTGGCCTACAATATGCGAATCTGTAGATGTTCTACCACATAGATGCACTAACATGACTAATAAATCCATACCGCTCTGTGGCAAGTGTATGACTGTTTATGCCATGGTGGCCACAAGTCTATATTCCCTTACGATTCCACCGTTTGGAGACCATCATGACAGGCATACCTGTACATTTCCACCTGTCACCTACTTTGCCACCGACTTCCATTTTCCCGCCCTTTCCTCCCAACTTTCTGCTGGACAAGATTTGACCTCTGACCCATACAAACACCTGCGGGTATATTGCGTGTAGACATTTCGCGTATTTCATTGTCACCATTTAGCGTGTGTATGTTTACCAGACGTTTGCTCTGGTAAGGTGGATTTATTCCTTAATTTACCAAAATAAACCCTTTTCTCTGTATTTTCCATGACTTTCTTGAAGACTCTTTTGTTGGTCGGAATGCTTACAGCACGTGACTGGTGACGCGGCTGTAAACACTGATCTATGCACTCGTGATGACAGGCACTTGTGGGGCATTCACGAAGACAATCACGACGTTAGGACGATGAAGACGATCTGTGTAATTTTAGTAGCCTTAGCTGCGGCATATGCTGGTAAAATTGAAACAGTGTTTAAATTTGAACAGCTAGAAGAGATCCAAGTCAAAGACGAATCCGAGGGCAAGCACTGGGCTGTGATAGTGGCAGGCTCAAATGGCTGGTATAACTACAGACACCAGGTAAAAAAAAAAAAAAAAAAAAAAAAAAAAAAAAAGCTATGTGATACATCAGAAATAATGCTTCTATCATAGTCGTCAACAAGCATATAAGTTGGAACATTAATGTGTACAGTAGTATTGGCTAGAAAGGGCATAGATCTGTCTCACATTTGCATGCATGAATACATGTAGTTCATAAATGTTTGATCAGTGTGTTGAGAAAGGTGAGTATATATATTTTGAAAACCACTTGGGCTAGATACTGTACATCTGTAGCCACTTGCTATAATAGACTGGTGGACCAGTCCAGTGTAGCAAGTCATGTTAGATCCACAGGCTCTACTCTGGGCTAAAATCGGATTACCAAAAAAAAAGAAAAAAAAAACCAACAAATGATAATTATTATTTTTTTTTTATGCTAGTGTAAAACGAAATTATCAAACCAGAGTACTTTGCTAAGATCTTTCAGTCACTAGGACATTCAAGGTGTGGGTTCCGTCCTGGCATTGGCCAGGGAATTTGTGGATTGCCCTGGTCGACAACACTTACATATATGTTGACCGTTTCTTGTCTCATACTTTCATTGAAGGCCATGTGTCTTCTGGCTGTATGATGTGCGTTTCAGTACATCACAAGTGGAAATATTCGGCTACCGCAGGCACTCTGAGTTGCTCCACTTAAACTAATACCAACCACCATTGTAGCATGAAAATACGCATTGAGCAAGAATCAAATAAATAAATATCGTACATATTGCAACATTCTATGGCTACTTCTCCCTAGATTTGTTTTTCGGTGAATGCTTGCACTAAAACTACCAGCTACACTTTGTATATTAGTGGGCAGCCCACTAATGGCTTTAAGCCTTTGCTGGATAGTCAGAGACAGGTAAGCCCAACCTCAACTCTGGGTGGATTTGGTCTTGCCATTCTGGCTCAGAATCTGTCCATCTTTCTGACACCAGAGTATTTATTTATTTATTTGATGGTTTAATGCCTATATGACAAACTGTACAGAAAGCCTTAGACCAAAATGTATTTAAAAATTGTTTTGAATGTGGGACTGGAAAGATGTCAAAAGTTTTGCTCAATTTAATAAAATTAAGCAGCTTAAAAGTGAACTCAAAACAAACGCAATGCACTTTGTTTTGTGATGTTTTTTGTACATTTTGACATGATCACATTTGTGTATCAGAAAAGTGGACTGAAACCAAACTGAAAAGATAGATCAAATCTAGACTGGGGCAGAGATATGGATGCAAAGGAGAGCACCATACAAGATTAGTGTATGGTTCCTGATGATAAAATGCATTGTCACATGCATGATGATTGCTGAAACTGTGTGTACGTACATTCATGCAGTATATGTGTATTTTGGTTAATGTGAAAGCAGCCAATCAGCTGTTGCGGTCAGGTAGAGCGTTCAGAGGTAACTGTCTCTGGATTGTCTTGATCTCAAATTTCCGTGACAGAACCTGGTTATACAGTTTGTCTGATACTGAGAGTATTGATCTTGTAATGGTGTTTTGAGGTTTGTTTGAAAAGTGGGATGCTGTCCTACTGGGAAGATATACTTTTAAGCACCAAAAGTGATGTTTTATGACATTTATTTGGCTGTAATAAAGCACATTTATGGTTGATTTTTGAGGTCAAACACAGTATATCAGGAAATTTCATAATATTGTGCGTTATCATTCGGGATCAACCTTAATCATTGTAATTCATTATGTTTGTAGCAAAGAAATTGTTTTACCCCATTCATCGTGACTGCAAGAAATAATTTATAGGATTCATAGTTACTATCTTTGAATATATGGCATGCACATAAATGTACTTCAAATTATTTAAACTTTATTTTTTATCTCTGGAGTCACAGCAGCTAAGTAATTGTCTTCAAAGCAACACATACCTGGACTGCTCTAGTTCTAACTACCGTCTCGGTGGTTATAGCGTCTGCCTCGAGATTGGGAGATCCAGGTTCAAGCCCGGTTCAGATCATGTCAAAGACGTTAAAAATAGTACTTATTGTTACCTCATTTGGCGCTCAGCATTGAGAGCTAGAGGAAGGAAACAGGACTGGTCAGCCTGGTGTCAGTGTAATGTGACTGGGTGAGGTGTCATCTCTGATGTCTTCGGCATGATGTTCCAGTGATGGCAGCACTTTGGCAGCATGGACTCTCCCTGCCACAGGAAGACACACTATGTACACACACACACCAGAAGAACTCCTGGTCATCATATGACTGAAACATTGTTAAGTACGACGTTAAACCCCAAGCACTCACCCACTCTAGTTCTAACAACTTTTCATGGCTTTGTGATGTAACTTATTTTTATGGGAGAAGAAGAAAAAGAAATGAAAGTGTATATAAACATCATCATGTACATGCATGTGTAAATGAATATTGTAAGCTTTAGATAGTTCATGGTAGGTTAAATGCTTAATATGATGCTGAAAGTTTGTCATAGTACATGATCTGAAAGTTTGTCATATTACATGATCTGAAAGTTTGTCATAGTACATGATCCGAAAGTCTGTCATAGTACATGATCCGAAAGTCTGTCATAGTACATGATCTGAAAGTTTGTCATAGTACATGATCCAAAAGTTTGTCATAGTACATGATCTGAAAGTTTGTCTTAGTACATGATCCGAAAGTTTGTCATAGTACATGATCTGAAAGTTTGTCTTAGTACATGATCCGAAAGTTTGTCATAGTACATGATCTGAAAGTTTGTCATAGTACATGATCCGAAAGTCTGTCATAGTACATGATCCGAAAGTTTGTCATAGTACATGATCTGAAAGTTTGTCATAGTACATGATCCAAAAGTTTGTCATAGTACATGATCTGAAAGTTTGTCTTAGTACATGATCCGAAAGTTTGTCATAGTACATGATCTGAAAGTTTGTCTTAGTACATGATCTGAAAGTTTGTCCTTTGTCATGTTGCATGATTTTAAGAGTTCTTCATCTGTTATAAAGGTGTTTTGAATTTTTTTTTTAAGATAATATGATGTCTCACTGGGAACTTCAGAACAAAAACAGACATTTATTCACTAAATGCAGTGATTAAGATTTCAAACACTTTATTTTACTTAAGACACAGATTATTACCTCTTTAAATCCATCATTAGTTTAGAATGTGTGTGTAGACATTAACTTAGTATATTTTGCATATTTAAGCTTAGCCTCCAGTCAACTAAACTTTGCCAGAACTGAGTCTGGCTGAGTCCTTGCGGGATATGAAGCTAGATCACCTGCTGTTGTGTAGGGATGGTCTGCTGACTTGAGAGATAGAGACACGCCCCCTTCTCGGTTGATGCAGGATTGTATGCTTGGGCATATATTCTCGTCACATTCACATGACTGCTAAAGTAATTAAATTTCCTTAGGGCTTATATTTAACTTGTATACATACATACACATGTATATAGCCAACACGTAGGCTAGATGTTAATGTCACTCCTGAAATTTTCCTGATCTAAGAACTAAAATCCTTGTACTTCCTTAATTTTTTACATGCACTAGGCCTTTAAGATCTGTAAATATTGTATATTTTATTTATGTGTGGATATATTATATGTGTGTAGTTAAGAACCAAACATCAAATACAGTTGTATTTGGCAGTATTGACAACTTTTTATTGGACAGTTTTCCCTGTAGATATCGTTATCCTGTAAGTGTAGTTTATTAGGGTAGTGTCAAGTTTCTCTTACAGCTGCGTGATGGAATAGTTTCTATAGAAACGGTGATGTTTAAATGTTGTGAGTTAGCGTGTATAGGTATCTGCTTAATACATCCGCATGATGTAAGCAAAGTAATACTATAGGTGATAGCTCCTCATGTTACACGCAATGTGTTTGGAATCTCATTATAATGCCTTCGTGTATCAGCTATTCTTTGCCACATGTACATATGAAAGCATACGTGCAATTACGAGGGTCTATGTCAATTGTACATGCCAGGTGCTGTACTAGTTTACTATGCACATCCAGACTTGTTTATTGGTCTAAAATAAATGTATGTACATGCACCTATGGAATCTAATTGCTACATGTATTTTAGCCAGATATGTGCCAGACCCCAGTGATATGCTTCATATAATCAGACTTCTCCACTTGAAAAGAAATGTCTGCACAAAAGAGAAATATTCTGAAGTGTGATGTTGAAACGTAGTAAGTTAGTTAAATGTCTCACCTGGCAGGGATCTCAAAACAATCTCAGATATCATCAGTTCCAAATGGCAGTAACTGGCTGAAACTAATGGATAGTGATGGTGCTGTTAAGTAATGGTTCTTGTTTCTTTTCCTTCCTCCCTTTTGTTAACTTGCAAATTATTAAGATGCTTGTTTTTAAATGACTAGGGTACATATTGGATAAGGTATGCTTCAGTCCTGTTCTTTGACAGGGAGTGGGTAGATTGCCTTTCCCTCCAAATTTGTGGGGCCTTTTAAACAGTAAACTGGCCACGGTAGTGGTCTTGCCATTGGGACTGTGCAGGCCAGCATTGGGTGAAGACCACTTTTCTTCCACGTTTGTCGTGTACAAATCCGTACATCACGTCATAAGAAGATTTTTCAGTAACAGGTCTGAGTGTTATTCTTATTAACCCATTTTCCACCACCTATAGAACTGACTGCTACTGTTTAAGAGAAAAGTCTTAGTGTGGGGTTAAATTTTATTTCTCTTATTTGATTGTTGTTTATCACCATAACCCAAAAATGTTCACTTAATTGCTGGCGTGAACCACGTTAGATACAGATGTGTACACCATATTGGTGAAGACTGATGTTCTTCCACAACCATTAAAGAGCTACTGTGGTGTGAAAAACCCTTTGTCTTGAAAGCAGTGTGAAATGATGAAGATTGAGATAGTCTTCAAAGCTTTCCTAAATTGTAAAAACATTGCACTTTATTGAAACAGATATTGTATGTTTCGTCAGAGTATACGGAAACAAACTTTTTCGGCCCTTTTCACTTTGCGTGGTGTGACGTCACTCATGAACGCATGACGTCAGGAGTGGCAAACGTGTATCCACAAATAAAGTTGCCCTTTCAAACCCTCGTGATGTCATCCGTGTATAATTGTCTGACTCAATGTCACGTCTGCCTGATTCGACGTGATATGAAGAATATTATCACGTCACATCAAGAAAATTTTACGGACCCAGCTGAAGATTTTGTTTTGTAAGGAATCTTGAGTTATATAGGTTAAATAGTGTTATTCATCGAAAATCCTTTCGAACTAAGGTGTTAGATTGGTTCTGTAGGATTTCTTTTATGTAACTTTAATGTCTGCGTAATTTGTATTCTCACCAGAGTGGCACTTCAGGAGTGCACAAACCATCATATGAGCATCATTGACTGTTTCTTGTCACTTATACCATAAAAGTAGCGAGTCTGGATTCAAATAATGGTCAGTAAATGAATTTAGAGACTGGAAATGTCACCAAAACTCAATACATATCTCTTTGTTTATTGTGCAGCAACATATTTTATTGTGCAACAACATATTTATAGCCAAATCCTGTAATAGCTCTGAGTTCTACATATTCCATCAGTAGTGTAATGGCAAAAAAACAAATAGTTTATTGTGAGTCAATCTTTGTATTTTATTCAAAAGGGAATTTGGAAACTGGACCAAACTGTTGTTGAAGTAATAAACCTTGAGTTGTAATCAGTTAGAAATGTCATAAATTATGTTTTCTTCTTTATGCTGTATGCTATTTTTTTAAAAGCGTAAATGGATGGTGCAGGGGTGTGATCACAGACGTATTAACATGTTACACACTGAAATATCTACCTGAGATCTGGATCATGATTATTAGGGGATCTACAGTAGAAGGAGATAGATGTACCTATCATGTGACAATCACTTGACCTGTCATCACTGTCAATAGGTGGAGGTTTGAGAGGCTGATACTGTAGGCTTGACTGTAGTCCTGGAGTAGTATCACAGGATAACCTTTGATCTAGTGATGACACCAACACTTAACACATTACAGGTTCATGGCACTGATTAGAACCGAGACATCCTTACAGGCTCAAAGAGTGCTTCATCATCTGAACTCTCATTTCATTCACTGTATGCTTAAAAATTTTACTTTATTTGTGAACATTATTAAAAATTATCTTCACACTTATTTCAAATACATACATGTCACCCTTTACTTGCTTACCCATACATGCAGACATGTAGGCCCTACTAGTAGATCTATATTATTTAATGGTAGGAAGTGGATAATGTCAGGTTAAAATACTGATAATTTGTTGTCAAGACTTAGAGGAAATACATGCAGTGTGATTGTAATTAGACTGGTTTAGCTAAGGCCTCTGCTGAGTTCCGTCTCCTTATTTCCATCCCTTTCTGTTACATTGATCCTGTATAAATCCCTGGATGGAAATTCTGAGACACACAGACAGAATCACGTCAGAACATGGCCAGAGTTCAGCGTCAGTACATATAGTCTGTAAAGCTATAGATACAGCATAGACTATGGAGATGTGCAGTTCTTTGATAACTCTTTTAAAAATGTGTGTGTTTTTGGTGATTGTATGTGTATGGGCCTGTGCTGATCTTCACCAAGATTGATGTGTAGCAGCTGTGTCTACAGCCATACAGCAGATCATTTTGTGATGATAAAGGTGCCAGTTGTGGTCCTATCATCAGTCCGTACTGTATACAGTGGCCCCTACTCTTATGCCTGTTTACTGGTGACGGAGTGGCGTCTGAAATGAGTCCAGATTAATGGAGCAGGCATACTATAAATTATATAAAATTTCACCGCAATAAGTGCATTTTGTAAATTCAAGTTTATGTTATAAAATATTATTTTCAGTGGTAAAAGTTACATTTTTCCAGTAGGATATCATTCTGCCCTCCAAAAAAACCACAAAACACCTTTCCAAAATCAGTAGAATGTTCAGAATCAGGAATAATCAGCAGTTTAGTGATGGTCAAAATTTGAGGTCAGCTTAGTGATGGTCAAAATTTGTGGTCAGCTTAGTGATGGTCAAAATTTGAGGTCAGTTAGGGTATTTTTATTGCTTATTTTATGCCGTTCCCAGGTGTACCCAAATTAAGACTGAACATAGCTGTCAGGGATAGCAATCACGGGGTTCAAGCCCATAGGGCCTGTATGTGCATGTCTGTAGCCCTTGGTTACATCGGCGCATATATAGTAGATGTGCATCCCTGTGCGCTACGAGGTTTCCATGTTTACATCTGTAACAGTTTTCATTCAAGTGACCTGCAGATATTGGGGAAAATTGCGCATGCTTTCAACATTTCTACTTTCATCCTAAACACGAATGCATTGTAGATGTATAATACATCATATAGATGTGTCTGAGCCAAATATAGTAAATCGGCCTTTTCTCAAATCTTGAAGCCCTATAGATGCTGTAGTTTTTAAGACGGCTCAAAGATTTTCAGTCCACGTAAAGAACCTGTATAGGACTTTTCACTGCTTTAACCGTTTTCTGCCAAGTCACATGCAAATATGGGGAAAATTGAGCTTTTTCGCACTTTGATCACAATTTGTGACAAAAATGTGCATCTTAGTGAAGAAATAAGTTCAGGTTCGTGATCATGACGTCAAACTACGCCAGGTAGCATATTTAGAAAACTCAAATTCAGAATTTTTGTTTTCACATGACATTACTTTCAGTTTCCATTATTTGCTCACACATTGCATTCTGTTTCGGGCAGGATAATTCATAGGCAACAGTTGATACAGGTGGAAAGTTTCAGGTAAATCGGATTCAGGGTTCGGAAGAAAATGCCTCTCAAAACCTGTAGTAGCAACCCAATATGATGGCTAGGCCACATGATCTAGGACACCCAAACTTTAACCCACAAAAGACAGTCCTCAGGCCTACTATCTGCCTAAATTTTACACATTTCTGCCATGCCATTTTAGCAGCACAAATTTTTCAGTTTTGAAACTTGCAAAAATGGCAATTTTTTGGGGTAAGTACTACTTCTGGTTTGTTGATGTCATCTCCGGTTGTGCAATATTTGTATTCAAGCCTTGTGATGAAGTTAGGCCTGAAGACTGCATCACTAACTTCATTCGTTATTGAGATATACCCACTTTTGCATTTGATGATGTCACTTGTGGTGTCCCATAATTTGCATATCTGGAATCAGCATCCCAAACTGCATCAGATAGGAATATTTGTACGACATCATCTGAACAAGTGTAGAAATTATTAGCAAAAAAGGAATTTTTTGGTCACATGACATATTCACCCAATAGCGAGCTTGAACCATTTTCAGTGCAGAAAGCTTTTGTTATCACCCTGAATGTACCTAGGCTTTGTGCAACTACAGTTTGAATTTCAGTTCAATCTCATCAGTTGTTCAGGGGAAGAAGATGTTTAAAGGTTTCCATGAAAATCCAATATGGCCACCAAGTCCTGTGATCAAAAGCTCCCAAAAATTAAGGTGCAAAACTTCAGGTCTGTAGCTAAAACATGCTGAAGTTCGATAACCCTGCCACTTGCCATTTTCTCTAGAAACACGGGACAAAATTGTGGAGAATAATAATAATCCGAACGAAAAATAAAGGGATTCAAGCCTGAATGGCTGTCATTGCTGTTGTTTACTGATCTGGCCCTGACACTTAGCAGTATAATATTTCACAGGGTGTTATATGGTTATTGTTTTCACCTAGCCATGTGATTGACACAGTGGCACAATCTTTATTTATATACAGGTACACATGTTTATGGCTTGTTTGTGTTTTATTATGTTTGCATGTATGACATTTGTGTACACTTCTTGTTTATAAATCAGAAGTTCTGTCAAGTGTTAGTGCCATTTTCAGTTCTTGACACTAAATTTTTGCAAATTTAAGTCGTATTGACCGATGATTTGTTATATTTAATTCAACCAGAAGAATTTGAGTTTTGAAGTGTGCCAGTTTGGAATTTTCCTGGCTATTTATACATCTATTGACTACATTGTATAACCCTCAGAAAATTATTCTACTGTTCTAATTATCATGTATGATAGTTAAAAAAAAAAAAAAAGGGACACAAAGGTGTTTGAAATAGCATAATTTTCTTTTACTGTAACAAAAATCAGAATATAATGTAATTTTATTTACATGTGTATTGAATTGTGAGTTAATAATGAAGCATATTTGTGCACTTCTCCTTAGGCTGATGCCTGCCACGCCTATCAGATCCTGCACAGAAATGGCATCCCTGATGAGAGGATCGTGGTCATGATGTATGATGACATTGCTAACAATGAACAGTAAGTTCTGTACACAAACACACAATACATGTACATGTGTGTGTAAATTTTCATCCAACACAGATCCTAAAGCCTCCCTTCCAGAAATGATAGCCATGTTTTATTTTTCCTGTTACATTAATACAGACAGCAAACAGTTTGCTCTACAGACAAAATGTAACATTTAAGGAACGTGATAATTAAATTGGACATATGCGGCCATCAGTGTGTTAAAAACAAAACAAAAAAGCCATTTCACTTTATTTTATACATTTCAAACTTAACTAGTTGTACAGAACTTAAAGCTATTGATGTCAACAATAGTAATCATTAGTCTTTCTTAAGTTTGTGATTTCTTGGTTTTCACTACAGTGTAACACATTTCAACTTCCTTTACTTGTAGCCAGATTACACTTGGATAATTATAGCAGTCTTTCTCCTGTGCCATGGTATACTGGTCAGACTGTATTATTTCCTGGTTTCTTTCAGGAACCCCACCCCTGGTATTATCATAAACCGTCCCAACGGGACAGACGTGTACCACGGGGTACCTAAGGACTACACTGGAGATGTAAGCTAGACTAAGATTTACACCTGGCAGCATAGGTGGTATAGCACCTGATTCTGGGGCTGTTAGTCAGGCTGTAATTCATGGATGTATTTTGTTCAACAGATCTGTGTTCAACTGTCTAGCCTTTCAGGTGGAGGTATTGATGCATGGTACAACAGGATAATTTTCTTTACTATTTTTACTGTGCTAAATTAAAGGCAGATTAGCATGTACGTGGATGATGGTTGTGATAAACTGAGAGCTTTAAGGAAGTACACTTCCTGACATCATTAAATATAACAGGAAACCTAGCCTGTCCTTGGTATTTCTGTTCCATGAGAAAGTAGTTTGTAAATTGAAGCAGAGCGAATAATCAGTGTACAGTACTGTATGGTGTTTTGTACAGCACCAACACTGTGGAATCTTACCCCACCACAGTCAAAGGCAGAAAGTTCCAAACGCATTGAAGCTAAACTCTCATTTCACCATATGATGTTTATACCTGTTAAAATTCTGTTGTGTTTCTTGACAGGATGTTACACCCTCTACGTTTCTCTCAGTGCTTCAAGGTGACCAGGCAGATGTAAAGGGCAAAGGCTCTGGAAAAGTCATCAATAGGTACTTACTGATTTTGTCTTATATACATGTATTACTAATATTCTTTTCTGTTATTAATGAATGCAGGTACTATTGAGATGTTTCCAGAATGGTTTGTCGACAGTTTTTCTACTCTTCATTGAAAAGTTATATAAACTCTGAACATCAGCTTGACAAATTGATTGAAAAAACTCCCCTGATGCTAACATTGATAATTACAAATCACGCTGTGTCAGTGGCTATTTAGCCTTTGTTCCAATACCATTTAATTCTGGTCAGTATAAGTGTATTTACCTTATTCCAGTGGCCCCAATGACCACATCTTTGTGAACTTTGTGGACCATGGTGCACCAGGTATCCTGGCCTTCCCAACAGAGATGGTGAGTAAAGTAAAGAGCAGTAACTCTGAATACCCTTAGACCTCAAAACTTTAAATGTGGCATGCACATTAGACCTTTTATCTTGATAAAACTTAAGATGGTGGAATCTGACTACTGGCATATACCTGCAGTGGACTAACATGCGATATTTGTCGTTCCTGCTTTCCTTCCACCATAATGTTGATCCCCGTCGTATAAGTGAAATGTTCTTAAGTACAGCGTTAAACACTAATCAAATTTAAATAAATGAATATCAGTGTGTTTGTTTCTCCTCAGCATGAAAAAGCATGTCTATTCACATGTCTTTAAATTTGCAAAGTTATGTGAAAGTAATCTTGTGTTTTAGATAAAATTGAAGATTACCATGTGGCAGTTTTTGTAATGTTCGAGAAATGCGGAACTAAACCATAAATTTGCTGTTTTCTTTCAGCTTCATGCTGCAAAACTGAACCGAGTGATAAAGTCTATGGCAGCTGCTAACAAGTTTGCAAAGGTATCCTAAGTGTTATAGTTTAAGAATGAAATGGTTAATGAAAAGGAAAGAAGAAAAAAACAATTGATTGCTCCAAAGGATAGTATATTACCTCAGCTAAATATTCATGGAGATCTGGGTTCTTTGTGAATGAAGTCATATAAGGCAATTATTGTTCACTTGGCACTTGTACTTACATTATGTAGCTTCAGGATGACTATGATGTTCTGTGACCATTGACAACTGGACTCGGGGATGGTGGGGGGTGTCTGTGTGAGGACATGGGTGTGGTCAGGAGTACAGATAAACTAAATGAAATATAACTGAAAAAAGGACTTGCCTAATGTACTGTAGAAAATATTGGTATCTTCTGACACGGTTTTTAGCTCTACTGGTCGAAGACCAGAAAAGCTTATGTATTAGCAAGTTGTCCATACGTACGTTTGTCTGCCTGTCCGCCTGGCTTTTCCTTCAAAACGCTACTCCTCCTATAGTTTTTGTCCGATTTCAGTGAAACTGACAGTGTAGACGGCATCAAGGTACATAATTTGTTGTATCGATTCTAAACTGTTTAAGAATTTTACTGTCGGAAATTGTTTTACCTGATGTAGTTTGGGATACTGATTCCCAAAATGTACATTTTGGAAAACTGGTAGTGACGCCATCAAAATGAAAGTGGGGGTATCTCCATAACGAATTAAGCTAGGGACGCTGTCTTGAGGCCTGACATCATCCTAAGGCATGGAGACAAATTTTACATAGCTGGAAGTGACGTCAGCACATCGGAAGTGCTACATACCAAAAAAAAATCACCATTTTTGCAAGTCTCAAAATTGAAAAATTTGTGCGGCTATAATGGCAAGGCAGAACTGCACGAAATTTAGGGAGCTAGTAGGCCTGAGGGTTTTCTTTTGTATATAAAAGTTTGGATGTCCTTAGTCACGTGACTTAGCTGCCATATTGAGCTGATAGGAAAACATTTGAGAGGCATTTTCTTCCGAACCCAAATGTGATTGACCTGAAATGTTGCACAAGTAACAACTGTTGCCTGTGGATTATTTGGACAGAAAAAGAATTTAACCAGAACCGGAAATGATGCCATGTGAAAACACAAAAATTTGAATTTGACTTTTTTAAATATGCTACCCAATGTAGTTTGGCATCCTGAATCTGGTCTTATTTATTGCTTACGATGCATACTTTTGTCGCAAATTGCAGTCAAATTGAGAAATATTGCGCAATTTCCCCCATATTTGAAAGTCGTGAGAGAAGTTGGTTAAAGTTATAAAGATCAAGATCGCTCAGTGGTAAGGGTTATATATGTACTATATGCTTGCTGAAAACCTTTCAGCTGTCTTAGAAAATGCAGGATGTACAGGGCTTCAAAAGTTTACTAAAGACCGATTTACTGTATATGGCACATTTTCATCAATATGCTATATAGTGCACCTACAATAAATTCGTGTTTTGGATGAATGTTGGATGAAGGTTGACGTCTGATCAGGAATCTGGTCTTATTTCTTTCCTGTGAAGGTCATGTTACAGAAATACTTTACAGCTGTAAAGCTGATATGTGTGCCTAAATTTATTGTGTTGCATTAATAAATAGAGGACTTGCAAGGCTTCAGATATTGTTCACAGGCTGATTTACTACATGTGTGGATACATACTAAATAGTCTACATGCAGTGTATTAAAGTCTCCAAAAAATGTGTGCTTTCTAATTAGGTCATTTATGTGATAAAGCATGAAGAGACCATTTAGTCAACACAAATTAACGACACATAGACCGGAAATACCGGCTTGAACCCTCGCGTTGCTGATTTAGCAGCTATATTATATAATAATATAATTATTACAAATTATAATTTTGTAATTGATCCTGTGATGATGTTCTCTCAACCAGTAGAGCTACTGTCCCATCAGAGACTCTGGTTATGACTTTGCATGCATATTTGTCTGTCTTCAGTTTGTATTGAAATGGAAAGAGACTTTGTCAAGCATATGATTTGGGCTGCGTGTTAGTGGCATGTACTTTCCATGCTTGTGTTGAAGGAACTTATGTGTATGATGTGTGCATGTATGTTTTATGTTTACAAGGTCTGAAGGTGTAATGGATATATACCTTTGTGTAATCATGGCTGTGTTTATCTTCCCCTGACAGATGGTGCTCTATGTGGAAGCCTGTGAATCTGGCTCAATGTTCGACAACCTCCTTCCTAAAGACATCAATGGTAAACAAAGATAATTGTGTTCTCAAAAAAAAAAAGAAGCAGTGATGAAGATGTGAATTACCCTAATTCTTCAATTTTTTCGACATCTGATGTGCTCTATTTGGTCAATATACATGCCATTGTAACAGAACTCTGCAGTTTTTCTTTTCTCATATGGTTAGTTCATCCTATAAACAACAGTTTCATAGATTTATTCTTCTGAAAAGAGTGGGAGATAGATGCAGTTTTTTGGCCTCAGTAGTACTAATACAGGTCCCAAGAATTAGAAGCATTAGGTTATGCCGTGTATATAGACTGTTGTGTAGGGTGTTCGTCATATATTTTCCGTAGTTCAGGCTGTGGATCTGAGAGTTGTTTATCTCTCATAAAAACTTAATGGTGCAGTGAAAAGTGAAACCCGGTGGAAAGAATTGGTATCTTTTATACATCAGAACTTTTCATATGACCATGTTAGAATGTTTCCTGCATGTAGTAGGGGGCCTTGTAGGCTCAGACAGGTAATGTGCTGGCTGGCTGCGACTTTCAGGCCTTTGAACAAGTAGGTCTCTGATTCAAATCCAGCTGTCATTCTTTCGGCTGCAAGCAGTAAGTCAGGTGGTTTGTCAGGTGTGTTCCAGGTGAAGGTTGGCCTTTTGCTCAGGCCACTGTGGTTTCCAACACCTGTAAAGCTGACCTCCATGATACAAGTGAAAAATTCTTCAGCATGGCGTTTTAACATGAGTCCGTCAATCATCAATCAGCACACAATCCAAAGTTTTATATCTGCCCATCCCCATTTATTATTTTGGTACTTGACGGTTTTGTGTTTGTTTGACAGTGTTTGCTACGACTGCGGCCAACCCTGATGAATCCTCGTATGCCTGTTATTATGATGAGAGGAGAGACACCTACCTGGGCGATGTGTACAGTGTTAAGTGGATGGAGGACTCTGATCAGGTTACCTATAATTTTATCCACTTCTCGACTCTGTTTCAGGTCATATTGTACACTTGGATACAGTATTAGCTGTAAGTTATTGTGAAGATATCCCTGTATGTGTAGTAGTCTGATTTCTTTGACCACTGTTGACACGACACGGCTGAGACACTTCCAACGTGGCGTTAAACCGTAATCCTTCATTCATCCATCGATGACTAAAGTGTGCACTGTTTTTGTATTACAGGAGAATCTTCAGGTGGAGACATTGAGCAAACAGTTCAAAATTGTGAGGAAGGAAACAAACACCAGTCACGTGATGGAGTATGGAGATTTGGTATGTACGGCATATTTAGGCCTACACTACAAGTGCCGCAGCTCTGTTCACCTGGTTCTCATGATAAAATTTGCTTGACTTGCAGACAATTGGTGATGATGATGTGGCGGAGTATCAAGGAAACATGAAGGCTGGGTTTTACGAAGTCCCCGAACCCATTGTGTACGAGCCTGCGCCGGTAAGCTGTTCATACACAAGGAAGTTACAGATATGAATGTTTTTTTCTTTGTTTGTGTTTAATACAGATATTATGATTGACTACTTCAAGGAAATATTACCCATTTTTTTTGCATTGTTTATCATTTATTTAATGGCTGGATGTCTCAACCCATAATGTAAAACCTGATCACAGTTTATATGTAAATACAGTATCCTTATGTTTGGCCTGAACTAAATAACATACTGTAAAACTTCAACCGTTTCAACCACAAAAGCACTTTTTCAGTGAAATTTATGCATACAATGATGGTGAAAATTATGCTAAATATGTTTTGTTTGTTTGATTAAAGGTACAAGTTGATAAAACACTGCAAATTATTTCTCTACACTCTGTAGTAATGTCAGAATGTTTCAAAATATTGATGGAAAAGGTTGAAGAATTAGGGTACATAGATTTTTAATTGATAGCCAAATTTGTAGTTGCTAGGACAGACATGGTGGAAGGAAATGAGCATAACTTTTCAAAGATACATGGAATAGATGGAATTTCTCTGTCATTTGATGTTTGAATACAATGTAATAATAATCAAATTTAGCTGTTGGTGATCAAGCCCTAGTTGGTGTGGCTAACGTATGTATTTGCTACTGTATTATTGATTGGATGTTTTTCAGCTGAATGCTGTTCCCTCAGAAGATGTGCCCTTGATGATTTTGCGTAACCGACTGGCCAATTCTGAGTCCAAAGAGGAGCGTATCAAACTGACAGATCAGATCCTGGAAGTGGAAGCAGTACGTAGGCCTCTACATATGTTTCCTTACTACATACACTGTGACACAATTGTGCATCTTCGCCTCTTTCTGTCCAATCCTTGAATTTAATCGGCCAGCTCTAAGTGTAATCAGTCTTTAAAGCGGTTATTGCAGGGATATTTTCTCTTGTGATCTTCTGGGTTGTCAGCTGTGATTGAACCTTATCATGAGTGATATTGATGATTGTTCATTTGACCTGAGAAGAGGTTTCTCATGACCTCGAATCAGAAAGTGTAGCTGGTTGATTATTCAAATAAATTGGTTGTGACCTGAAAAAGGTAGTTTTATTTATTTGATTGGTGTTTAACGCAGTACTCAAGAATATTTCACTTACATGATGGCGACCAGCATCATGGTGGTTGGAAACCAGGTATAGCCCGGGGTAAACCTATGACCAGCCATAGTTTGCTGGCAGACCTTTCCAAATACGACTGGAGAGGAAGCTAGCGTGAGCAGGGCTTAAACTTGGTCATCGCGAACACCTGAGTCATTATGCTTCTCTAGCACACAAACCTCCTTGGCCTCGCGAACCTTGGAAGAAGGAGATGAACTTAGTCCTCTATACATGTAAATTGCACGCAAATTCTCATAAACCAGGAGGACTGCATATCTGTCTGATTTGTTTCCAGATGCGCCAGCGTGTGCGTGACACAGTGAAGCATGTAGTGGGTCTGTCTACCACCCACCACACCCAGGCTACTCGTGTGCTGGGCATGCGTCACCCTCTCCGTAGCTACGACTGTTATGAGCCAGTGGTGGAGGAGTTCTCTCGTGCCTGTTTCCACCTGCCTCAGGTGAGATGTTACCAATATCGCTATAATTGTCAGGCATCAACCACTAAATATTGAGAAAAATGTTCAGGTCCAAAAAAAAAAAAAAAGTCTAGAGTAAGTTCCCTGTGAACTTAGGAAAACAAGTCCCTATGACAGATGTTTGTAGTGCATGGTTTGTGATTTGGTGTGTTACACGAAGTTGATCTTCAAGTCAACTGTGATAAACTTCACAGCCAGTTACACTGGAGATAAGCAGGATGATATGCACATTGAATGCACAGATGTGACCTAGTGGAGGGTGTGTAAGCAGTAGATCCAGGGTTCAATCCTGAGTTGAGTAACAACTGAACCATAAAATCTGTACCTCGATACTAGCTAGTGTGCTGTACTGGCAACAGGCCAAATACTACTTGACCTGGTGTAAGCTTAACGTGATTGGGTGGGTAGGTGTCATGTCTGGTGTCTTCAGCGTGGCGTTTCAGTGAGTCAGAGCACCGTGTATGTCGGTATTGGGTCCAGTCTGCAACAGTGAGACAGCATTGTGATATGACAGAAATAATGCCGAAGGAGATGTTAAACTCCGATCAAAACAAGTAATTTTAGGTAGAGCTCAGGGTTATAGGGTGAGGGATTAGGGGAGATAACTCAGGCAGGATACTGGTAGACTTGCCAGTAATATGATACTTTTTTCTGTCGCACAGAATGACTACGCTCTCCGTCACATGTACAAGCTTGTGAACTTGTGTGAGGAGAAGATTGCCATCCAGACCATCATGGAGGCAATACAGAAGGTGTGCCTGGATATGTAGAGTGGGTGATGCGGGCAGTAAGAGGGAGACAGAGGTGATAGTTCTGGACATGCGGTTGGTGCATAATGATATGAGATGTGAACAGGAGTGGCAATGCATGTAGATACTGTATTATACTTTGACTTTCACATATAAATGACATTGAGGATTATTATAGCTGTATGCGGATATATTGTTACAATGACATATATTTTTCGGACCCATCCTGTATCACATAGTGCTTTGCTCTTCCGAAAGGGAAGCCATGATTTCATTTTCTTAAATACAGCTGGTTTAAAATTGTGATTTTTCTTTTCTAAACATTTTATATGCTGATATTTTATATATATATATATATAAAGAGAGATTTGTGTGTAACTTTTGGTGGAATTGACAAATCAAGGTATATAAATATTGGTTGCTTATGTATAATTATTAGTAATGTGTTGAGAGTTGATGTCAGCAATACCCATAAGTTGTTGTTGTTAGTAGTGATCCTTGGAATCTTATGTAATGTCTATGGTACCTTTTCTACAGACACAGAGGCACAGACAGCTGACATAGTTCCTAATCTCCACATACAAATCTTTCTCCTATCTACATGTACATGCTTTTGTTTTGTGTTATGTAAATATTTTTTGTCACTATTTGTACAGTAGGGAAGGAAAGCACATGCAAATAAAAAATTCTGCATTCTGTAAGATCAGAGTGTAAATAAATCTGCATTAATTCTTGGAAAGAACTACATTGCGCATTAAAGACAAGAACTGTGAGTGGGTGGCCATTTTGCATGTTGGCCGTATACTGTTCATATTGACTTGCCTGTGTTTGAATGTCCCCGATCAGTCATCAGCTCTGACTGTGACCCACAGATACAGGGCCTCCTTCACAACTCCAGACTACTCCATTATTGCATTTGACTTACAAGTCAGATACATCTGTATGAGCATGTAATCAGTATCTATAAATACTATTTTGATTTAGCCATGGTCACCATTTTCATTTGCCTTGATGCTAAAGACTTGGTTACTTGTTCATGTAAATGACATTCGAGGATAAGTAATCAATGCCTCTTTGTCAAACAAGTCTCAGTATGTAGATGTGTACCACTTTCTTGAAAACTGTTACTTAAGAGTATTATGCCTGATTAGTTTTGGTCAGAGAGTAGATGTGCTAATTGAAACGTAATTTGTACATGAATCATCACTGTTAAAACAAATGTTACACTGATTGTTCTGTATTTGTGGTAATGATAGGAACCCTGTTGACAACATGTCTTATTGTAGTGTCCAGGGGCCCGTTGTACAATGGGGTTGTAATGCTGTGTCAAGTGTAACTACCGTGGCGATGTGTGTCTACAGTACGTGTCGTCATAACTGTCATGTTTGGCATAACTTACACCCTGTTTGTAAAACACGCCCCTGTTCTACATGTATATACACATGAATGGTACTATCAGTTGAACCTATTCACTGAATATTAGCTTATCAATATAGTGATGGACAATTAATTCCTTCAGCTTCCTGATTTATTCATATTGTATATAATATGTTTACCAGTCTAAGGGGACAGGCTGCTGTATGCTTAACAGGCTGGTGCCATTTTCCCATAGTATGTGTCTAAACTTGCATCCATCAAATTCATAATAAATCAGGTACCTTTGTGGCTGTACATGTATTCATTTTGCTTTCTCAACAACCATATGACTGTGTTTGAGAATTTAGCTTAGGCACACTTTCAAAGTATTACAGAAATTTTTCCAAGACAACTTGATTTTTTTATTCATGTGGTCAGTGTGTTACAGTACATTTCACTTATACATGGCTGGCAGTTTGAAGCTGATGTACACATGTAAGTATTTAATTTTTTTCTGAAGTAAAAATGGTGTAAACAAGTGACTTGTTCAGTGTATTTCAACCATTTTCTGTTAAGCAGATATTTTAGATGCAGGTGCATATTTACATGTGTGATATCTGCAGCAATGACGTTCATTAAATTGGTATGAGATGTTTAAAACTTGTGCTTACACATTTCAGTTATCAGTTGATAGAAGTTTGATTAAATGATATGAACACATGATGTGAATGTATTGACAAAGAAAATGTACACCTGTTTTGACTTAAGTGTAGAGATTACTGTGAGTTGTGGTCCTTTCAGTCGGAAAACTGATATGGTTAATACTTTACACAACTGATTGGCAAATGTCACTTGTAATCAGTGTTTATATTCACATTGCCTCGCTGAATTTGTTTGAGCTGAAATATGCCATATTTGTGACCAGATCGTGCTGTGTTGAGTTGTGAATAATATATCATTTATAGAATGTTGTGCATTTCATGAGTTTACATGTACATAAAGCTAAATCAAAGTACGGTCTCTGGTTTGATTGTTAGTGTTGACAGTCTGTCATTGTACAGGTTATTGTGGGGACCTTCGTGCCAGAGGGGGTTAGTGCACTAGAGCAGCAGAATGACCCGTGAGCTTCTCACCTATGTGGTCGGGAGTTCAAGTCCAACTCGTACTGGGTTCTTCTCCATATGGATGTGGGAAGGTCTGCAAGCAACTTGAAGATGGTTGTCGGTTTCCACCAGGCTCTGTCTGGTTTTCTCCCACTATAATGCTTGCCGCCATGGTATAAGTGAAATGTTCTTGAGTATGGCGTAAAAGACCAATCAAATAAATAAATAAATAAATAAATAGAGCTGATTATGTAACAGTGGCAATGTTATCAGTGTGCGGACATCAGTATGTAATAAAATCTGACAATGTGAGCAGCTCAGTGTTATCCAAACTTTTTTTTAGCAATTATAACTGTTGACTATCAACTAAGGTACTTGTTATGGTGTGTAAATAATTGTTTCACTGCATCATCCCGTCACTGATGTAAGTCAGTGTTGCATTGGTTTGTCCATGTGTGGTATCCATAAGACAATTGGTTTACAGTTAACAAATGTTTATAGTCTTGGTGTGTTTTTTATGTAAGGAGATATTTAACCCTGATGAGGCCTTTGTGTGCTGGTGTACTTGCTCAAGGTTTTCCAGATCACCAGACGTACATGTACGTGATGTTTCTACAGAACCTCAAGGGCAGAATTTTTCACATACATAATACCATTCACTTTTATGGGAGGAGGGAACAGGTGCCTGGTGTAAACCCACCCACCTTTCAACATAAACGCACACAACAGATAGGCACACCATAATGATGGAAAACATTGGGGCTTCAGTGAATGTAATTGACTGTGCAAACTTGTATGTCATGGCAAAGGTTTTCAGCTTGCTGAAGGTCAGTGGTTTATGCTGGGCACTCTGGTTTCCACCAGCCATAAAACTGACAGCCATTGTGCAAGTAACAATTTTTGGGTATGGCATGTGGCAATAATCAAATATATATGAACTGAAAACCATGTCTTCATTTGGCCTGTAATTTACTACATATTCCATGCTTTTATATGTATGTATGTATATGTGAGTGCTGAATGTAGCAGGCTGTGTGATAATGCTATATTAAAGGTCAGTCCTAGTTAGGTTTTCACAATTTTCAATCCTCTGTACGGGGTTGTTCTAGTTAGCTATTTCCTGATATGGCTATTTGGATTGAATGCATTCTTATTTTCCTTGGGCTTTTGGAAGTTTTGGCCCATCAGTGGTAACCAGTTAACATACTTTCAAAACTTGATCGCATACATTACTGGTCTGTTTCAACCACTTGGTTCGGAACATCAATCCTCATTTCAGTGACCAGAATTTTTGTCAAAATTGTGTCAAAGTCATTTTCCTAATCCATTAATATTAGTAAATTGTGAGCAACAACCCAACACTGAAACTAAAACTCTTATCACTTAAAACAAGAGGACTTACATATTTAATACATATTTTGATTTGTTTCTTTATTTAGTTTCAGTGTGAAAATGTCTCAAGTCTTGATAATGGTGTTACATGCAAGGCCTTCCCGTCAAAAGTCAGCTGCTCTCTGTTTAGTACAGCTGTATACCAAGTTAACAACATAAACTAAGTTTAACACAACAACATAAAACTATACATGTACAAACAAGATTACAGTGATAAATATCACATACAGAGAGATAAATCACTGATTCAGAAACAAACACAAAACAAATGTGTAAACCATTTAGCTGACGGATGATGGGGTTGTCAAATTTTACCATAGACTGAGAGGGGCCAGGTGTAAAGTTCAGATTGCACTAATGAGGCAGTAATTCACCTTAGTGTACTCTGATATACGACGCTCTGTAATTCAAACGGAAAAATAAGCTGTGTACAATTGTGATACGATAAATATAAAATAGGTACACATAACAAAGTCACAAGCCATCATCCTTCGTCAAATATACCCAGAAAACAGAAAACATCCCTAACAAAGCAAAGGCTCAAAAGCATTTGATCACAAACTGACCAGGACTTTACACATTACATGATACAGGTAACATTAACACTGTAGAGTAGTATAAAGTAGAAATGCATGAACACTGCATCTTTTTGCATTTCACAGGCATGCTCTTGTCATGCAAAGCTCAATTTATTGCAGATGAACACAAGAAACCTATCCAAATGTAGAGTATATATGTAATATGTTATAAATTATTCAGCATGAAGAAATGAACACCCCCTCCCAACTCCCACACTAATATTGTTTTATCTTAGACTATCAAAATTTACAATGAAAGAAGACTGCCTAGAACTCTGATAAGTCTTACATATCCCTCACTGGCACTGAACCATTTGCAAAAAAAAGAAAAGGTTTGATTTTTACCAATTGTATGTTGTGAAAGAGCATAATATTTAACAAAACATAAATTGAATTGGTTTGTTCCTCTTAGAGAGCCATGCCAGACATTGGCATGGCTATAAAATAAATAAAACAAGTGTAAAATATGTCAAGAAAAAAAAAATTTGCTATAAATAAATACAGCAGTATAGTATACTACATGTAGATGTAGATAACCTATATTTATATAATTGTGTACAATGCAAAATGGTTACAAAAATATAAACATACAATATCTCTACTCGTGAGATAATATAACTGAGTATTACATAGTTAGGATTTGTCAACGTAATGAAAACATTAAATGACAGAATTACTAGTGGTTTTGGCCTTCCTCAAAGTAACGTGGGACATCTGCACTGATGAAAAAATGAACGGCAACATAACAAAATTATCATCAAATTTGAGCATCTCTTAGCAATTAATATTCGGTGTCTGTGTTGAAATGCAGTCTTTACAGAAGATACAAACCTGTACAGCAGGTGACATGTGCAGGTTATCTTGTACAACATCTGCTCACCATGGATTGTCTGTATGCAATGAAACTATTTCAGTTGAAGCCATCAAAGTAACGGATAATGTCCTGCTCGTTCTATAACTAATGTACATTTGATAATACGTTATACAATAGTCACTGTAAATATAAGTACGTGTATAATGGCTTGCTTCAAATATACAGAACATATACAATACATACATCCATTTACTGATTGTAAGTGCAATAGCATTGATCAGCATTGGTCACTACATGTACAAATACTTCATACAGAGCACATATATGTATACAAGTTAGCTGCATCCTTGATATCCTTTACAAAGGTTTGTTGCCTGCTCACGCTGGTTCATTAAGTTGTGCAAATGTAGAAACCGTCAAAATGTCCACAAAAAATACCACTGGAAAATATCTCTGTTTATCGTCAACTGATCAACTATCACATTCACAAAGGTGCTATACATACTGCTATCAAAACCGATGTTAATTTGAACTTTCAGGCAAAAAATAACATTGCGAGAGCGTTTCGAGGAAAGGAAAGAAGTTGGAAAAGAAAAACCAACATGTACGTAAATATCATTTCATACGAGACTAGAAGGATTGAAAATAATAAATGTAACAGTGAACTACTCACGAAGTTGGCAGCTGCATGTCAAACACTGTTACATTAACATGATGTACACAGCCACCATGGGAGTTTCAACATCATGGTGATGTCCCATAGTGCTGGGACGTCATCGCATTAGAGCACAGGAGGGCTAATCAGCACATTTTGACACTGGCCGGTAAATACAATATCTATAATTATCCACTACAGGTGCCTTTGTTGTATTACCTAGAGCATCAACTAAACTGAACATTTCAGGAAATTAAAATCATTGATTATGAATATTAGTTATCGTACATGTATATATCCACCTGTGTTAAAATCCCTAGATTTGCCCTCCCCTGCCCATGACACTATATACAGGGAAGTCACCATGAGGTCGTAACATCAAATCTCAGAACTCCTGTATTATGTGATACAGAAGTTCAGGGAACTTCAATGATAGTTGTTTTATTAGAACATGAATACTTGTGGGAAATAACTGTACATAAATAATGACTAGATATGAAATGGGGGTATCAATGACATACTATTACTTACTTCTACACTATTATATTCAATCAACAAATGTTCTCAAAATGACAAAAAGATCAACATGTGCCAACGCTGACCACGTAGACTGCATTAATTGTAACACCAGCAATGACAACATAGTGCATGACAGCCTGCATTCTGACTGACTTGCTTAATTTCAAACTGTCTATGAATGTAAGCTCACCTGAACACTGACCAGTATCACACACATCACAAATGCTAGGGGTGGTTCTTAATTCAGAATTAAGGAGCTTCCAAATGCATTAAGTCTCTTAAAATTTCCTCCTATTCTTTATTGGTGCTTACTTTATTTCTTCATTGTTTTTTAATGCCATACTCCAGAGTTTTATGGGCAGAGGTGGGAGGTAATTACGTTAACAATTGCCTCTAAAAATTAAGCTTCCCCTGAAAACTCCTCTAATGTTACAGTAAAAAGCTGGGCAAACTGCACTGAATATGTACTTTTGTTAGCTTTGTCTTTGCCTGTTACAATGCAATATTTTCAGAGCAATGATATAAATGTTTGCTTCATGATATAGATAACCACTTATCTGCCCTTACTTTCCTCTCCCAAATGAGGGGACTCAGCTTTGACCATTGCTCATGACAATTACTGTTTAGTCTTATTACTGACAACAACATTATACCTAGTGTGTCACCCCATAACATTATACAGTACCATGACTTTGTATCAAGTAGATAAGAAAAAAGTTGTCAAGTATGCGCAAGTCATACAGATGATGTGAACTTGAGCTAAAAACAGCAGTGAAATGATCTCACAAAGCAGTTTTGAGTGGCTATTCTCATTCAAGAGGCTGAAGAACAAATAAGCTGGGATTTACTTGATTGTTGTTGAATGCCACACAAATAAGATTTGCTAATGCTTTACAACTTTGACTCAAATCTGTGGCATGGTGACAAACAAAAATCTGGAATGCCAGAAAACAAATTAAATCTGAAAGTCGAACAATTGAAGAACAAACCAAATCGTTTTATACATTACTGACAAATATGATGGTCAAGAGAACACTGAGGTGTTAGTGATGATTTGACATGTCAATTATATGCCCCGATGGCATCAGGATTGTCTGATGTTAGAATCTGATCTGCATATATTTGTATCAGAAAAATAAACAAGTTCAACAAGGATATAAGCAGTTTCACAAAAGACTATGGCAACATGTAAGTTTTAAAGCAGACTCATGTCTGAGTGGTTCAAATAAGAACATGATTAGCTCCCCTGATGTAGCTCTTCTTGATCATTCACATTCCCATAAATATGGAAGGGGGGGGGGGCACATTAGCTGAAGAAGAGACCAGGGATTCTGCTACAGTTGAAATGATGCAGTAAACCCTGTTTGTGGTTGAAAGACTCGGGCCCAAGTTCAAGCTTTGCTGGTACCATTGCTGCTGGTGCTATTCCCAGTCCTCTCTCGAGACATATCTGTGGACTGAGCCCCCCGCCGTCTCACTCTCTTCATCTTAGCCATATCCTCCCCAAATACATCGCCCGTTCTCAGAGCGGATATCAACTCATCAAATTCACCTGTAACAGAAATAATATCGCATCGTGACAAAGAACTACAATACCATGCTTACACATGCAGTCTTGTTACAATGGTTGATTATCTGCTAAAAAAAGCGCCAGTTATTAATAACAGAAACTGCACCTAGCCTAAATCACTTGCACTTGGTAAGTAACTGATGAACTTTTCCATGCATGATGCAAGTTTTTTACCTAGCAAAGCAAGCTCATGTTGTGTGCCAAGTTGGTGGATGACATGATCATGTAAATCTATCTGAATGGCCCTACTGAGTCCTAGTGACATATTATTGCCATAAAGCCCCCAAAACAGTGGAGGTAGGGATATCTTCAAAATTCCTTGTAGAAATCTGGGACTGGACATCGTGTGTCAAAGTGATTGCTAGGACACGTATATATGAAATACACACATATCACTCACCCCTAATGTTGCTATTTACAATTGTAGATAGAATTATGAGGTCTTCCTGTTTGTGAGACTGGATTTCCTGATTATACAGACCTAATACAATATCTCTGTCTTCTGTAGATAAACACACAATAATCCCAGAAACATACCATCAAATAAAATATAGTAGCTTATGGGTTCAAACGTACTGAATATTTTATATATCTACTAAAATTCTTCAACCAAATTTATGTATATACATGTAAGGATATTCATATCTCACATGTCCAGATGTTCTGCTACATGAATGTCTACAGCTGGCACTAGCTCATACACATATTTGAGATAAGTCTCAGACCTGAATCTTGAGAAGCCACACCATTAGCACATTTCCCGTTTTTCGTATCTTTGTCTCCACCTCCTCGTCTCAATAACCTCTGTTTCTCTTTTTCTTTCCGCAGCTGGAAATGTTACATTGTTAGCTGGTTAACACTGGTGAGTGCAAGTTAACAACACACAGTAAATATCATGCTACATACATGTAGACGCTGCACCAACAACCACTCAAAATTGCTCACAAAAATATTGTAATACTTTTCTTTTCAAAGAAGTTATCATGAAAATCGTGAACACAGGACAACGCTCTAAAAATCACGCTCTAAATATGTTAAAAATTATTAATAAAGTTAATATACTAACAAAAAATTCTACTGAGTCATAAGCAAAACTGGTTAATCATTTATGGAATAGTGGAATGTTTCAATCCCTACTCTGACTGAGAACACCATGCATTGTTCTAGGCAATGAAAATAAACTAAATGAAATAAAGAATGAGCAGCTGAAGTTTCCACTGAATATGCAACATAAACATGGGAAAATATGTTAGTTCTGTCCTTAATGTTCTGTTTACATAAAAAAATTCAAACTTGATGGATAATAACATAGCAAACAAATTCGATTACTTTCATGCCAAAATAATATGATGCACTAAACTGAAAAGTAAGGCATCATCTCCAGCTGCCAAAACATTTCTTAAAAATTGTGTGGCCCACAAAAACGACAATCATATTTCAAACAGCACTCAGATTCACTCTGTTACACATCAATCTATCATTACTGTTATCATAACAGTCAGACAACTACTAGACAATGTAAATTAAGAACAGAAATTACCTGTTCCTCCAAACGAGCTCTTTTAGCTTCCTCTTCACGCTGTTTCTTAATTCGCTCATTTTCACGCTGGGCTTCTGCGAAAGATGTCAGGAAAGTGTCGAAAATCCCAAAGAACTCGTCAGGTTCATTTGTGGCTGGGTCTTCTCCATACGCTTTCGTCACCGTCTCAAACTGGAATTCATGATGACCAGGAACAATGTACATGGTAAGACTATAACCTTCATAACTAAATGTCTTTATCAGTTGATCAGAGTTACTACTACTCTGGTATATTATATCTTCTGTATGCAAACACAGTATCACTACCTTACACATATATTTAATAGGTAATGTTTTCTCCTCGACTTGATTTTACATATCGACATAAATTTCAAGAATATTCTTCAATCTCAGTCCAAATACATTCATGTACATGTAAAACCCACACAAACCACCACCAACCTTGTGTTTCATTTCTGTGTACGCCTCCTCAATCTCAGAGAAGTTGTACGAGGCCAGGGTGACAAAGTCGCTCATCACGCTGACAAACTTGTCCCCTCTTTCCTTGGGCCGGTTATCCAGGAATGCGATTTCCTGAAACATTAGCATAGGACAGAAGTAATTTCTTGCACTGAGTGAGCTCTCATTCACTATACTGGATTTATTTATTTCAGGCTGTACTACAGAATTTTTCACTTCCATGAAAGTCACCAGCATTATGGTGGGAGGAAACCGGGCAGAGCCCAGAGGAAAGCCACAACCTGGCTGACCTTCCCACTTGTGATCGGAGAGGAAGACCAGACTTGCCATCTCAGTGATCACATTGGTGGGAGGCTCCTGAGTTGATGTTCTATGCTAGCATGCCAACACACAACTCTGCCACAGAGGCCTGATGTAAATATGAACTGACTGAAAGCTAGTCACTTTCATGACGACAGGGCATGTTTGGGCTAGCATAAACTGATAATGCGAGGATATAAACGCAAATTGACAGCAAGAGTTTAGCATGCGACTTTCCTTGAAATAAACATAAATTCAACAGATGAAGGACCCATGACAACTCACCTTCTCTATCTCTCGTATCCCTGAGCGTACCAGGCTCATGTCTTTATCCAACTCCTTGAAACTGAAATGAACGCGAACATTCCAATTTTGTATTTCCTATTCACTTACTTACGAACACAGGTATGTACGATGAACATGCACAAAGTTAGTCACAAAATAACTTGTGTCTCAGGAAAAAGACATGAGAACGTGAGCAATATTCGAACATCTGACAGAGAAGTCTGTTTACAGGGTGCAGGAAATCATCGTACAGTCAAAGAAAAAAAAGCCACAGCACCTTGTCAGGAATCTTTGTTTGAAAAACCATCTAGAACCATGCAGAACCAGAATAATGACTGAAGTATCCCTTACTTGACTTTTGAAGCTGCTCGCACCTGGCTCAACTCTTGATCTAGCTTGAGGACTTCTGGGAACTGGAGCAACAACAACGGGGGTCGAAAATTTGTCATTTATGAAACAGGATGAAACATGTCTCTTAATATTTATATATATCCTAATTCTTCAACTTTTTCAACCATGTCTGCAGCCAATATTTTAAAGCATTCTCAGAAAACTATGGGGTACAGAGAAATAATTTCCACAGTTTTACGAAGCTCACGTTTAATCACACAAACAAATCATTTCCGGCGTCATTTTCACAATCCTTGTATGCATAAATTCCACTGAAAAAATGCTTTAGTGGTTGAAAAAGCTGAAGATTTACATCAAATTAAAACCTCCACATTCTCAGTCAATAGCTCTATACAGATCTGTATGTATCTCAACTTTCACCCTATTGATTAACTTCAGCTCATGCTGGTTTCCATTCTATCCGTACATGGGAAGGTCTGCCAGCAACATGCAGATGGTTGTGGGTTCCCTCGGGATCTGCCCGGTCTCCTCTCACCATAATGCTGGCTGTCGTCGCATAAGTGAAATATTCTCGAGCACAGCGTTAAACACCAATCAAATAAATAGATAAATAAATATTAACTTAATGCTGTAAATAATGACTGCAGAGCTTGTAAGGGCTGTAAGTGTTTGCCTGTATATCCAACTTGATCTCCTCTACTCATCACACCAGAAAATGTATTCATATTACATACTTTTATAATTTCTCCAAACAACAGAACCTATGTGATTTCCAACTTTAAAAGTTTCTTAATGAAAATATTCATACCAGTCACATGTGGAAGACAGCCCTGCTTTTTGAATGTTGAAGCTCTGGTATTGCACCAGTGCATATAGAATGTCCCAAGTGTTACGGCCGCAGCAGAGCTTCATTACATAGCCTATATGTACCTTCTTTTCTATGGTCTCCAGTAAGTAGTTGAGTAATGTGACACTGCGATTTAAACTGGATTTCGTGTCGATGATTTTGTTGAGACTGTTGAGTTTAAATCCCCCAGCATTGCCTCTCTGGCCACGATTCATGAAGTTACCAAAGGCAAGCACAATCTCCAGCAGCTTCTTTAACTTTTTACTGCGCATAACCTGCTTGGAGGACTCGAAAACAGCTGAAAGGGGAAAAAATAAACTATTAATTCATTCATAATAATACTTTTCTTAACTAACCACACACACATACTGCTACATCTTACACGAAACAGATTAAATTTATCCTCCTCTGTGCTACACTCACATGCAGAGAGAACATTTTACTAGTTCAACATTAAAGCTTGTATTTATTTCCTTCTTGAACCACAGGTGTTTGCCTCAAATAACCTTCCAAAGCCTTCAGTATGTACGCGTGAACATTCCGGAACACTGCACTCCACTTGCCTTCAATCTTTGGCTTTAGGTCACACATTCTCTCTGGAAACTTCTTTTTAAAATGGAGAGCTTTTAACCTCTGTTCATAATGAGTGATTCTGAAGAACAATACAAACGACACTGTCAGTTCACTAAATTCTTCAAGTTTCACCAAAAATTACACAAGCAAAAAGCTTCTATACAAATTCAAGTAATACAAGAATATGAAAAATTGTTTGTGTGTACTACAAGTATACAAACTTTCCAGTTGTTAATCATAACTTAAGAAGTCTTTTCAGGAATAAAAATACAGGATTTATTCATGTTGTACATTAAAAAGATGAAGAAAAAGGGAAAAGTAAAGAAGAAAAGGAATAAAATACAAATTCACAACAACACCTATATAATTTACACAAAATCAAGGAACATCACAAATGCTCCTTAGTCACAAAATAATGTATGCCAGAAGAATAAAGTACACACAGAAACTGTGTGTACTTGTACTGTTACTTTTTGACAGATATTAATAACAGAAACTCTGACAGCCGAGTTGTAGTTGTACTTACTTGCTCATCTCATAGAGGAATTTGTCAGCCCTGGCCATACTGTCCATGTCATTTCCATGCTCTGCCAACAGCTGGGTCTCCTCCACCGTGGGGACGAACTTCAGCAACTGTGAATGAAGCACAGAAAGATATAAGATTTATTAACATCGAAGTAACAGGATCAATTTATTTACTTATTTGATTGGTGTTTTATGCCGTAGTCAAGAATATTTCACTTATATGAAACCGGACAGAGCCCAGGGGGTAGTTCACGGCATGCTTGTATGTGATCAGTTCACTTGTTCAGGTATCACATGCCTTCATGTGGTCAGCTCACCTGTTCAGGTATCACATGCCTGTATGCGATCAGCTCACCTGTTCAGGTATCACATGCCTGTATGGGATCAGCTCACCTGTACAGGTATCATGTGCCTATATGTGATTAGCTCACCTGTTCAGGTATCTCTTGCCTTTGTGTGATCAGCTCACCTGTTCAGGTATCACGTGCCTGTATGTGATCAACTCACCTGTTCGGGTATCACCTGCCTATATCTCATAAGCTGACCTGTTCAGGTATCACGTGCCTGTGAGTGATCACCTTACCTGTTCAGGTATCACGAGTCTGTATGTGTTCAGCTCACCGCTTCAGGTATCATGCACCTGGATGTGATCAGTTCGCCTGTTCAGGTATCACGTGTCTATGTGATCAGCCCACCTGTTCACGTATCACGTGCCTGTATGTGATCAGTTCACCTGCTCAGATATCAACCACCTGCATGTGGTCAGCTCACCTGTTCCACCATGTCTTTGGGCAGATCCTCCTGAGCGTCCATGTTGAGCACGGCCCGGGCCAGCTCTGCATTAGACAGCTTGAGTTTGGACAGCAGGATGGTACAGTTCTGGGCCCGCCTCCCGTCAATCACAGACAACTCCTTCGCCTTTTTGTTCACATTTTTCATATCATCATCATCTGCAGCCATCTCAGTTAGTTTCCTCTGATATGCAGAAAATGTCTTCTCAAACTCTTCAAGGTCCAGAATCTTATACAGCTGGAAGAAAACATGCGTAAGAAACAATGGAAATCTGAGGTCACTTCATACATCTGCATTTGCAGAAAAAATGTAACTTAGATGTGGTAGCAAGGCTATAAAAGAGTTCGCCTGTAGCAGGGTTGATAAATGTTGATAAGATAGATCATTAAAATTAACATACTTGTGAAAGTGCCTAAAAACCTGGTGAATGGTGTCATTTTTGAGAGAAAACCTGTGCCATAGACTGAGCACAATACATGCAATAGTTTTTTAAAGACACATTTTGTTGAGCATTGCTTTCCCTGTTACTGCACGTCTGTGAGTGAAATTTATAATTTATGGTAATTATATTGAACACAGGGCATGTCTGATGGAAAATCCCTCTGGTGTTATTGTGCTCTAATTATGTGCCAGCCCTGAGCTCAATACATGCAGAATTTTTCAACATTTCACCACTAACACTGACTCTAATATGCAGTACATCAGGTCAGGAATTCGGTAATGTACAGTATTTAACAAGCAGCCACAGAATCAACGATGGAATATCCCCCTCATGTCATTACGTTTGCAAACCCTGAGCTCAATACAAGTAGTATCTTTTAGGGTACCATGCCCGAAACTTCATTTAACACAGATTCTAATACACAGTACACAAAGTGAGGAATTCATAAATTTACGGTCTTTAATATGCACACACAAAATCAACATGGAATACCCCCCTCGTGTTACAGTGCTCTAAATGTGTGCAAAGCCCTGAACTCAGTACGTGCAGTAATTTTTAACATACCAGCCCTAACACTTCGTTTAACACTGCTTTCCCTGTTACTGGACGCAGACGTTCAGGGTATGACATGAGCTACATGAGCTAAAAAGGACAAATGACAGGTAAATGATGTTTACTAGGAAAAAGATGTTGGCATGACCAGTTATGTTTATTATTGGCATTTACCTGGGAATGAGAATTAGTTGTTTAATGCTTCATATTCAAGGTTATTTCAATTACATCAAACTGCATATGTATAATCTAACTCACAAGAATCAAGCACACAAATGGACTGAGTTCAATACCTTTTCATCCTCCATATCACGCCACACTGTCCCTGTTAGTTTATTCTGAAACATAAGAACAGAGAGAAATTAAATTAAAAATCCACAAATTTAAACAAAAACTCATACACCATGTGTTCAGTAACACAAATTTGAAAAAGAAATAGGTGTTCAATTTCTTAAAAGTAACTACATGAGTGAGAGACAGGGATGGTTACTGTTGTGGTCATTTGTTTGTCAAGTTACCCATAATGCACTAGTGTTCATGCTTTCACAACAAATGCATCAATGTTAATGTGAAAATCCAACAGGAATACAAACTAATTGTCTATGACGATTCTTCATACTTACCTCAGGAAGTTTGGACCAGTTGAATGACTTAAGTGGGTGAGAAGGTTTGGGAATGTTTTTCTGTACTGGAGATGAAGACATTATTCCTGGAGCTACTGGAGCACCTGTCATGGGAAGAGACTCTACATTTAGTGAAAAACTCTTGATGTCTTCCAGATTCATACTAATTGAAAGCTGGATATCGGATCAAAATATGATCCTCATTCAAAATGTTTGTTACAAACGATACATACTGCCTCAAAATTCATAAGAACAAGGAAAGTTAATTCACTTTAAATGTGAAAAAAAAAAATCAAATTTTTTACTGCAGAAGATGCATCATAAAGATGAAAACACCCTTTACATCCCCAGAGGACAATATATTTGTGCATTGTGCTGACATAAGTAAATATATCTACCAAAGTATGACAGAAAACCTAAGCTTTAAATATGACCGTGTGAATGAATTAATCCTAATTCACATGTTTACTGAACAGATGTAGGATTTTCTCCTTACCAGGTGGGGCAGGTGGTGGTGGGACCCCGTTAGGAAGAGGTGGTGGTGGAGGTGGGACACTGCCTCCAGGTGGCAGTGGCGGTGGTGCAGGTGGGACGCCTGAAAACAAGGGTGGAGGACAGGAGCCCTTCTCGGACACTGACATACTGGCGTGGGTGGAGAAGCCCATCTTGGCATCATCAGGTAAACTGCCTGTGTTAATGAGGTGCTGTAGTTTACCCCGCTCTGCTCGCTCCAGCTCCAGCTTAAGAAAAGTAACACACAAAACTTGTTACCAGTTACTGAGGTAAAGGTCACACTGGCAATATTTCAGCCATATTGTGACAAAGACTCATCACAAGAAAATCCTTAACTGGTCCCACCTGGGTAAATCCTGATAAGTTTTTAAGCAGGGGCCACTTTCACAAAACTTCAAAAGCCCTATTTCTCATTATTATTAACTTTTTTCATAACGACGCTGTCTAGGTTTTCAAACCAAAAGAAAAAGTAATAAGAAACTGATTTATCAAGATTTGCTAAAATAGACCCTGGAATATAAGAGAATATAAGTTTATCTTTTCTTAAAGACATTGTCTTTAGTTTTCATTAAAATTTACTTGATCAGTACACCAGAGGGATAATAAAAGAAATTTCTTTTTCCAAGAAGCTAATATCCTTTATTTTCAAATAAAATTTCACACTAATTTTTGACAATCGGCATGATGAAACCTTCCACTTACAGCTGCTCTGAGTTCTGCTATCTCACTGGTTAACCCTGTGACTTGGCCTTTGGTCTCCTGATGCAATGAGACTTCCTTGTCCAGTTTGCTCTTCATTTTGTTTACCGTTGAAAATAGTTCCTCCTGAAACACAGGTTAACAATATTGAATCAACAAGTGCACACATATTAGTCAATACTGATCGTGAAAAATCCAAGACATAATTTCATTCTGATAAAGATTTAGCTGCTTTCACTGTGACACTGATTTAGACATTAAAGCTGTTGTAAGATCAAAAAGAACACTAAAACATAAAGGTCATTTAAACTACATTTATTTTAAGAATGTATCTATAGCCTATTTCCAGTTACCTTTTCCTGAGCTCTGATTTCACATTCCCTCTCTTTTTTACTAAGTTTGGATTTGAGATCATCACATATTTTTTCAACTTCTCGTAACTTCTGTTGTGTGGCCTTTATTTCGCCTTCTTGTGACAGCCTGCAATTAAAAATTAAAAAAAAAACACCATATAAACATTATATTCTGCTGCTGTTAAAATAGTGCCACTAATTTACATTGTGACTGCATATAAAACTTCAACAATGCTAAATTATGTTTCTTTGGATACAGTCTTAAAAATACTGTCAATCTGTATGAGAACACTTACTGCCTTATGATTTGTTTCACGTTTATTTCCAGTGGGGCACAGTCCGGGTTTTCTCCATTCTTCTGCTGAAGAGTGATCTGCTGGATGATACGATCAAGAAGGAGCCAAAGAGACATCGCGTTGTTACCATTTCCATCTGAAAGACAAAAGCATAGAGAAGGCTTTCATTTCTTACTCTTGTTCTAGACAGTACGAATGATATTCATTTGCTTAAAATTTATCTAAAGCCAGATAAAAATATATCAACAAAGTCAAGCTGGATTACATACGAAGAAAGAAGAAAGGTTTTTAAAGTTATCTAGGACAATCTTAACAGAATGCTGTAGTCAATGACAAAGGTCTTTGTAACACAAACACAGACTTACAAGGCAGAAGAAGCATGTGCTGTAGAACGGACAACAGGTTAGGGTAGGCCACAGTGAAGGCCAGCTTCTTACGCAGGAGCTCAAACATGTTGGTTGCACTCTTTGTGTCCACATGTGACTGGTAAATAAGAAGAAACATAACAATTATTGTAAGCAACCTTCATCTGATTTCATCACGATGTTTCTGTAACATTTTTGAACTTGAAATGTGATTAAGAAAATTACCATAATTCCCATAATCCCCTAAAACCTTTCACACGTTGATACAAAGTTGGGTCCTTCATTGTTGTACGATTTAGTTAAATTTCACAGGCTGGTAACAGCATGTTACAGTTTGGCTAGTAGTAGTTAGTGGGTAAAACATCAGTTAAATTGGTTTTAAACTGATCTGTCCTAAGTGTTAACTTATCACGTTTGAAAATAACACCATTTATCAAAAGAAAAATGATTGGTTATAAATTGGCTACAGCTGGGTAGCAGCTAACCAAATATTTGCCAATGAGCAACTATTTATTTTTAAACATTTATTGTTTAATTTTTATTTATTTTTAAATTGTTGGTATCATGGAGGGGGCGTTCCTTGCAGTACCACTTCAGAACTAATTCACAACCCATCAGTTACCAAGAGATAAGGCTTTCAGTTGGTCAGAAACTGCCTGTGACATACATCAAAACATGGAAATACTTACACATTCAAATCTTTTGGCCAGTTCTTTCTCATCCTCATTTCTCACCATCTCAAAGAAATCTAAATGTCTGCAAATGGAAAAGATGGTACACTTTAATAAATACCCATCCCACATACACTGTTTAATTTCTGTCAGAGCACACGCTTTGTGGCAGAGTTAACCTATACTGCTTTAATACTATACTACCACATATAAAATTGACGTTAAATAATGAAATGAGCATGCATGACTTTGCATCATAGAAATTACATCCCACTACATCATAAAATATCTTACCTGTCAAGTGTTGCATTCTCATGAGTGCGTAGCTTGTCTATGACAGGCTGTATTCCCAACATTAGCAGCTCATAGCGTAAGTGGATACGGAACTCTAAATAGGTCTGAAACAATATTAACATGTACCATAAAAAATTATGAATGTGATTTTATAGAGAACTCCAAAAAAATTCAGTCCACAATGTACTTTTCTAGTATATATTTATGTACAGAGAGAGCTAAAAAAAAGTCATTAAGAGCTCAGTAAAGTACATTTTGATACAGAGCCTTTTCAACCTGAGCATAAACTGTACTTAAATTTAACTTAAAGGTAAAGTGTGAACTGTACAGAGTGAATGAACGAATGACTGGGGAGAAAAAATATTAGAGCCATGTAGTAGTTGTGGTTTTGGCATGAAAATGAATACATATCGAGAATAAAACAGAAAAAAGAAAAGATGGATTATTCGTGGCTTATTTTCCTGTCACACACTTGTTGATCTGGCTCACTCTTCTCACCTGGCCTGGCCCATATCGTAAGGCCGCATTCAGGAAGAACATGATGGCAGTTTTCAGCCCCACCTCCTCTCTGTATTTCCCTACACTACAGTCCAGCATGTTCACCAGGCTCTGTAACCACAGACATAGTCATCAGCATTTAGACGAAGACCATATAAATGCTAAGATGATTTATATCCTAGTCATGGCTGTGGAAAACTTTAATCACATCATTAAATTTCTTTTATCAGCGGATTTTTATTAGTTTACAATTCCCACAAAGCTAACAGCATTTGTTTTGTCATCCTTCCAGCCAATTACAACAGAAAACAAACAACACACCTTATCATAAACATCTACAATAGGTTCAATTTTTAATTCAAGAAGTACCTTATTTAAAATTTAGTACAGTATGATATATCACTACACTGCCATAAATTAATGTATGTTTGACAAACTATTACCAAGAAATGTCTTCATTTCCATGTGTATTTGTCAAAATAGCTCACATGTACCTACATGTAGGTTAACATGGGTATTTTTGGCATCTTACCCAGAACGTGTAATGTGTTTCTAACAACAACTTACCTGTAATCTTCTTCATTCACAAGTGTGTAACCGACAAGACCTTACCTGGAATCTTGTTTGTTCACTGGTGTATTTCTGACCAGATCTTACCTGGAATCGAGTTCGTTCACATGTGTATTTCTGGAAATGTAACATGGCCTCCAGGACTTTCTTGTGTCCTCCAGGGATGAGACAGACAGCACCAAGAATCTCCAGGGCAGCTATTTTGGTTTTGACATTTTCTGATGTGAGACTCTGAGCAATGATGTTGATTCCATCGGGATGGGCCAAGACGTGAGCTCTTCCTTCCTGCGGGGACAAAAGGTACAGCAGACAAATTACGCTCAAGAAGCATATATTGTATTGCCATATTGTATAATCTACAAGCACGAATACTGACAGAAACCTTGCTTCAGCTAAAATACACTTTGTCTTAAAAGAATGGCTTTTTCTGGGCTAATTTATTCCGACAGTTTATATTATTAAACAGTTCTTTTATGTTTTTATAGGTCAAACCGTCATCCATTCTCAAATTTGAGTTTCCACGTCTTTCAGCATGCATTATTAACTGATAATGAAATTGTTTTTCATGTCTGCATTAATATCTTCAAATAAGATATTCTTATGAATAAGCAGGAACACAAACCTGATTATTCATAAGAGCCTTAATGCAGCCTATGACAGAGGTGTGAATGGAACTCTGGGTAGTTTCTTGGTCCATATTACTGAGGAAGTCCAGCAGACACTGTAACCCATCCAGCTCAATGAACCGTAATACAAAACTGCAAGAAGAAATGATGGAATCGTGTTACAAAAATGTTTCTATTGTGTCACTGTCTCACTCAAGTGAGACTTAATGCTATGATTAAAGATATTTAAGATGTAATTTTCCTGAAGATTATACGAATTACATAGTGAGTAATGAAAAGAAACAACATGAAAAGTGGCTTATATTTATTTGGAAAAAAAAAATCATTTAAGAAATATATATATACGTGAACTTCGTAACATCGTACAAACCTCATTGGTTGGGTTCTAAGAGCTGTTTTCAGATTGTCCACTAAGGTTGTTCTTAGTTTCACCTCATCTTCATTAAAACTGAAAAATACCTAAGAAAAGAAATAAAACAATGAGCTAAGTTTAAATGTTATTACTGTTCAGAGTAAATATAGGTTAAAGCCTCCTAAGGCGTAAAACAGCAACTTTAACATTACATGTATAAACTGTTCTTTTGTTTTTTATTTCGGGTCATTCTTGAAAGTCTGTCAAAGTTTATAGCTGGATTAACACATAAAGTAAACACTGAGCTTGGTACTGATGGTGATTTGGTCATCTCACACTTCATCAACTGAAATGGAGTGAATCAGTGCTTTTGAATTATCCTTCTGGAGCATTCCAGCATGAAGTCCACTCACAGATGACATGGTGTTGATCCTCTCAATATAGTAGTCTGGCCATGCAGTCTTGGTTGGGTCATCTTGGTCCTGGAATACAAGTAAAACATCAAACATGACAAGAAAGACTGTGAGTCTGAGCACATCAGTATAACGCAAGAAGCCACATAAAAATCTTAATCAAATCATATCTTCTGACATCACTGGTGGTACATTTACAAAGTATTTATTAACCACTCGCTTTTGGTGCCTGCCAGACACCAATCCCTAAGACCTCATAAGGTCAACAACATCTACATGCCTATGCATCAGAGGTGAGTTTTTACACACATGCTAGCCATGACATATACATTTGTGGCACATTTAGAAGGAGAATAAGAAAAGACAGCACTTCCAGGGAGCTGAAGGCCCACTTGTTGCCCCTGCAAATTGTGTTCTTGTTGTATGGAGACACATCTCCTTTGACCATTGGTGAGCTGTATATACAAGGTAAAATAAAACCTCTTGTTCTCTATTACTTCCAAAAACAATGGTCATATCAGTCAATGTGGGATAAAAGCATTCTAGCACGGAGCAGAGCAACAAATTTATCACAAAAATGTAAGAAGTCATGGGGACAGCTATAGAGGTGTGATTCCGAGATGATTATCTTAGAGACTTTTTTCCACTGTACACCAAATGAAAAATTCAATCAGGATCTGAAATTCCTTCCCTGAACATGGCCACCAGCTATAGTGTACTGGATCGTCCACAATCAATGTTTAATTTAACTCCACCACACAGCATCCAGTTCAAACAACTACAGCATCATGCAGCAGCTATGAGCCGAAAACAATCATCTTGGCATTTGTGTACCTTTCTGCGACTGCAGTAGATCTGCCATTTCTTCTCTGGTGGCAGATTGAAGAGAGCATCTCGGTGAGGTTTGTCCAGCCCAAGTTCTGCCTGCAAACAGAAATGTACATGTGTACCAGTCAACTCACATCTAGTCCAACAAAACGGGTACATTGCACAAGTGATCATCACTGCACTACTACTGGCAAGTGCTGTGTATCCTTACAAGGGATATCACTCTGTACTGTATATTTTATTAATTCATTTATTTCATTGTGTGTTACGCCATACTAAGTAATGTTTCATTTAAACAGCGATAGCTGGCACTGTGGTGGAAAGAAACCGGGCAGAAGCCAGCATGAACTGGACTTGAACTTAGTTGATGGCCATGGTGTGCGAGGCTCCAGTCATTGTGCTTTGCTAACCAATCGCCTTATGTAGGACTCGCCCCTCGCTCCCCTCCATAATACATGTATGTTATAGTAATGGTACATGTAATAGGAACAGGTAAAGTTTAGCTTGATAAAAGTTCTATGCTTCTCAGTTTTGCCTCTCAATATTCAGATTTGCCTCTCAGTATTACAGCAATTTCTAAATTCTGTGAAATGTAGTCAAAGAAAGTTTAACCAAGAAGATCTTTCAAAAGAATAAAGTACCGGGTACCTGGAATTCAAGTGTGGCTTATAATGTAACAGAGCAGAACCAGTTTCTGAAAGGGGAACTTTCTTGAATGTCTTCATTCTTTGTCAGTGTACCAGTGTTAAAAAGTCAACAAAAATCTCAGTATAACTGCACGTAGCCTTACAATGTACATGTATTACTTATGTGACTGTCATAACTAGCTAATGTATGTCTAAAAACCACTTCCTTTGACCTTTGAATGTAAAATTTTACTTTCTAACCTTTCATAAACAATCACTTTCACATAAATTTTAACATCTTTCAATTATTAATTTCATTTTATTGCGTATTTTTCATTTCCTGTTTTCATGTGACAACATATTAACATATAAACGTCTACTTGTATGTTACATGACGTTTGTACAGATATATATACAAACAATTATTCACACAACTACATGTAGATTTCCTCACTTATGAAATAAACACATTCAGAGTTTTACCAACAGAGCTCTATAATGTGTTCAGACTGACTTCAGACATGACAGATTAACACCCAGTCAACACTGGTAACTTCAGAAATAAACACAGGTTACAAACAGCCTGTGGCCATGGCTCAGTTATGTGCCAGGCTTGATAAAAATCTGAGATGAATATATTATCATTGGGAAATCTTCACACATCACAGCAGATACAAGCATGTCCTGTTGATATCTACTCTCTGATGGAGATATCTCAAAAAGATCTGCGGTGATACTGTTAATTTCTGATCTCTAACTATCTATATACTTCAATCAACTTCAAACAAGGATGTATTTACACACCAATATAAGAGGAGAGGCAACACAACATCAAACAAATAGGTATAATTAATTAAGCACATGTACAATACATTAAAACAAAGGCATTTTAATATAAATGCTAAAGAAACCAAAAAAATTTAAATAAACCTGAAGCTGAAATGACAATGTTGAGTACAGGTTTTAGATAACAGATCAGCTAAGATGAAACTACATATGAGCTTTAATGGTGATATGTGTTTAAACAGGATGTTAAATTTATACAGCGTTCTGATCTACAGACAGGTTTGGCCTGCCTTATGGAGTCGTTCATATTTTCCTCATCTTCTTGACATTTATTTACGCAGACAAAACAATGCAGATTTGTTCTGCTACATGACAGAAATAACTTTTTCCCTGAATATTAAGTGACTTCATGTTTTTTTTTTTAATAAGCTGACCCATTACTCCAAAATATTTCCTCGTCATCAATATCAAAAGATCTAAATGCACAAGTATATCGGCCACAAATAATTTTATACCGCACCAGTATTAACATATATGTATCTCAGAATACAGCGAAATATGATTTTGAAACTGATAAGAATTTATTGGTTTCAAAAAATGTCAACTGGTCTGTCAACGTGTAGAGATGAAGAATGGTGGGCAGCCCAAGTAACTGCAAAACTGTCGCAAAATCAACGGCGGCTGTCTAAGATTGTCAAAACTGTGACGGACTGTCATAAAATCATCTTCAAACCAGAGCGTTCAATAAATATCCTTGGTGTTTCAATTATACATGTTACAAATTCCATCCAGGAACAAACAAAGTAACATAATGGTACATGTAGGAATATTATTTATTGCAAAAAAATTCATCATTGTTCTATTTTCTGTCAAATGTTACCATTGTTCAACACACCCACATTGTTATTGGTATCCCGTCTGTTTTATTTGCATGATTTTAAACACATTAACATAACAATACCGCAATGATTTATTTATCTTAACTCCTATTTAATTCAAAGCTTCGTTTTTTCCAATACTATTCACCTGTGTTTCATGGGTGGAGGAAATGCGAGTATCAGAGAAAAACCACCAAGTTTAAGCAAGTTTAATACTTTTCCCATAAGTACCACTGGTACCAGTACTGACTTGTATGGCTTTAGTGGGAGACAAGTGGTCTTCAAAAACGTCTGACTGTCTGACTGTCTGACTGCAGAAATACAGGAGCTCTAATAGGATACTTCGTTTACAGTATAACAAGTCCAAAATGTGATTATAACATTTATCTCACTAGTTAGGAGTTCCAATTTTAACGCCTTTAGATCAAATTTTACATTTTGACTTGAAGTCAGAACTGGTTTGTGGAATCTGTTCAGGAACGTTATATTGATCAAGATTATCTCAATCTGCATATTATTTCGACAATATTTTAAACATTCACAAAACTACGGTATAACATCGCTGAATTCCCATGAAACCTGTGACTCCACATGTGTCTTTTAAAATATTCAAACTTCATAAATATGTATTGAGTGCCATGTGCACATGTACTATTTGATGAGTTACATGTCAGGCATCATTTGTGTATTATCATTAAACATGCCGGAACAATGGCTTGATAATGAATATTCATTAGTTTAATACCTCTCCCTGATTTGCCTAAAGGTTTACATGAATTGAAAAACATACATGAATATACATATACATTTAGTCCAGGAAACAAACAGTGGAAATGATGACTTATCTGGACGACTGAAAACAACCCATTCAAAAGCTTGTGTGTTCAAACTGGGTCAAACGATGACACACATTTTCTATTTTATTAGGTTACAATACTAATTAAATAGCACATCCTGTAAGTTAATACAGTCATAGAGATTTTCATTAGTTAATTCATTTAAGTTATTATCTTAAACAGGAAGAGAACAGCCAGTAAGGTTATTTCACTTCCGTTCATGTGCCTGTTCCTTACCTAATTACCACTTTCATTAAACATCCTAAAAATAAAATGGCATCAAGGTAGAAGTCCATGTACTCCCATAATCTTGCACACAATCATACATGCCTTTGTATATGGATCATTAATTAATTCATACAATGAACACACATACACGCATGTACACAAATCCTTCAATCATCCAATACATGTATCAAATTTTCATCATTGTGATGTCTTTAAAATTAAAGTTTCAAATTACAAACACACTTAAACCACAGAGCACTGTTGCTTTACTGCAGTGCTAATAGTCATCCATGGCTGGGTTAATTACATTATAATCCAAAGCTAGGGAGACATACCACAAGTTCTGAGAATTTGGCGTCCAGTTCTCCCTCGTTGGTCGGCATAGGCAGATCCACGGCCATGGGCTTGAGGGGCATGCCAATGTCCACATCGTAGGTGATCTCTGGGGGGCGACTGCCCCCAAAGCACCAACACAAGCCTGGCTTCCCTGGCATCTTAGCACACTTAACTCAGTGACATCTCAGAGGGACTGGCTGAAAGTATACAACAGTGAACAATTAACACAAAAGTTTCAACAATGAACATCCACAGGGAACAAATTTTAGACAATTGTAAAGTGTAACAAAAACTATTGTTTGAACATGAAAATGATGATTTTTTCATGCAAGTCATAGCAGTCAAGATATATACATGTATTGATAGAGGAAAAAATAAAAACAACTTCTGACAATTTAGAATGTCTCTATGTATGTAGAAGATAACTGAACAGCATGAACATTTGTAAATATATGATACATCTAAGTGTATGTGTATTAAGGTATTAGCCTTGTTTAACATATGTAGATACATTTGCAGGACACAATGAACTACACAGACAATGAAGTACCAGTCAATTACATCAGGACTTGTGTATGTCCTGACCCTCACAGGATGTTCTGTCCTAATACTACATGGGGCTATTAACCCCATGCAGCCTGTACACTGTCAGACAATACATGAGTGCATCATGGATGTCCTCACACAGGTCTCACTCTCATTACATGTACTTCAAACCTTTTGTATTGAAGTGAGTACATGTAATAAGAACAGCTGCAAGTATCATGTGTACATGTTTACACAAAAGGGAATGTCAACTATACAGATACATGCACTGCATTATCACACGCCAGCACAGCATGCGTATGTCTGTACATCTACATCTACATGTATGCGTGGTGATATATGTACAATGCAGTTTGTGACTGGGTTGAAACTAAATGTACATGCACAAGAAAGTAATACAAAATTTGCTGTCTTCTGGTGGATTTGAACTCTAGCCAACAGATGAAAACATTCATGTACATGTACATCTTAGACAAATGTGGTGCTACCTTGTAACACTAACTGGACAATATACAGGTCAAGCAAACACACGCTGTACATGTTAAACTAACTGCACGATACCATGTAAGGCCGGGGGCATCCCACATTAACGTTAGACACAGAATTTGCTACATGTACTTCCACTGCTTTATGATCTCATCCAATGGGTGGAATACTATACTGTATTGTGTGAATGCCTTACTAACGGGTTTACCATTTATTGATGTCTGCCATTTAAGCAGAGAAATTAACCTGATCACAATCAAATGTCAACTGTGCAGGTAACCCATAAAGAGGTACTGGCCATGTACATAATGACAACCCTACAAAAGATAACTGGCTAAATCCTATACCAGTGTGAGAATGCAGAACAAATCCATATGTAAGTATGTGTACACATAGCATGTACATGTATAACGACCGGGCTGATGTGATAACCATACTTCAGAAGCTGCATTCTTTTAGTACCTTGTAATGTGTAAGCTGCGTGAAAAAAGCCACACGCAGTCGCAGTTCCAATGTCAGGGCAAAGCACATGTAAGCCTGCACGCTGTATACATGTATAAGGTGTGCCAGCTGCACCTGCATTGTGTGCGCACGTGTACACCATTACCACACGTAGCCTTCATACCTACATATCATTATAATCAGCTACAGACACATACTCAACCCAATAATAATTAATTTGTCATTTCAAGAAGGACTTTGGCCCCCCCCCAAAAAAGTCTCACAAGCTAATTTACATCAAAACAAACATTTTTTTGTGTACATTAAACAACATAATGAAAACAATTTTATTGTGAACACCATACCAGTAGAAGATGATAAACAAATGGTGTGTACAATACCAGTGTTATTACCCTGTTCTAGGTTAACACTTGGTCTCTAACCACAAGTGTACAATGAGGGTTACAAAAACCCATACAGTACAAATAAAGCGATACTTTATCTATAAGTCAAAGTACATGTGCTGTGCACATATGTACATGCAGATAATTATCAACTAAATTTACATGTCGCTGTACTGACAGGTACATGTAAATGTAGAATTTAGGAAAAATCCCAACACTACCTGTTTTCAGTCCACCTGTGTTAATGTAAAGTTCTTTACATGTATGTAAAGCAGAATCAAGTTGGTAAACATTTACTGGGTGTTATTTCATCCTGTCATCAGAAGGTGAAGACATCAGGGCTGGCTCGCTCGCTGACTGACACAGAAACCTAGTGGCAAATCCTGCACACCTGTGTTAGACTGGACCAGACACCCGCCTCTATCTCTCTCTCCCTCGCCTGAACAATGCATGTCATTCACAGCACACGCACATTAACTTCCTTCTTGATGATAATATCCAGCCAGTGGTCCCACTCATACATCTTAATCTCCCCTCATTCAGACCTCTAGTATACAACCGGTTTTCACGGATGGCTGCCTCTGGACTCCATTCAGGTCTTGGTAATACCACAAAAATGAGAGCCACGGGACATCTGTTTAGGGACAGTGTTAATATTATTTGAGGGATTATTAGAAAAGCCCCACAGCATCAAGCTCTGTTTGCTACAAAACACGGCTTATACAGACTTAAAATGCTCAACCACTTAAAGTTTCCACAAAGCCCACACAGATTAACATCCCAAAGTGTAACATATTTTTTAACTGGATATGAATAATACCAAAAGCTGATCCATCTATCATAACACATACACTGTAGGCTACACTCTAAGCATGTCAAAAACAAATAATGTGCCAGTGCAGAAGAGAATTTATTGGTATTATGATTGGATAAATTATTACACAATACATGTGCTTAAAATGGACGCCTTTTTATTGTGGTTTAGTGGATTGATGGGTTACCACAATTCAGGGTATAAGGTACGTCTGGACAGAAACATGAATAGGTGAGGAAAGTTGCAGGTAGGAAAACATAAGGATGTACATATACAGTCCATGTATAAAACAATGTGAAAATTCTGGTTTTTGTGAAGAATGTTATTATACGTGTGTGTGATGTACATGACAGCATGTATGAGAGTGACATACTGTAGATTGTGAGAGAGGAGCAGAACACAGGAGATCTGCATACTAAGCCTGACAATCTTCTCTGACCTCGCCACTCCCCTCACCCACAGTATCTCATCAACAAAACTCGGCCAAAATTAATTCTTTACATTTACAGCTAGCCAAACTCAACTGATCCCTCTCAAAAGTCTGACGCCAAAAAGCTTTTGGGTTTAAGAGATTTCAGCTTAATTCCTAAAAACAATACAGCCTGAAGCCTGTATGACATTCACTTTTGTTCAACAATTTCACCTTACTAGTACAGGTAAATTATAAACATATGAATGCATTTTGTCACAAAACAGCCTACCTTACCTCTGGTTCGTAAATAAAAAAAAAATACGAACATGATTCATGTATGATGTCAATGTCACTTATGTCACTTAACATCCACATGTTAATTTCAATCAATATTTCCTAGTACAGATTACCATGTGATATCCAAAAAGCTGTACTCACTAGTACTCTACATGTTATACATTTAGATCAAATGCTATACCCACTTCTAACCGGTTACATGTAACTGTTTCTGTATACATCATAAATACACATGTATCTGGAAGAAATTAAATAAATTGGCGCTTAACGTGAAGGACCAAGCATGGTAGGCTGAGAATAGACCTACACAGAGTAAGTTTTTGAACATCTCGTTCATGAGTGAATGTGAGTGAGTGCTTGGGGTTTAACGTCATACTTAACAGTGTTTTCAGTCATATGATGACCACGAGTCCTTTCGGTGTGTACTTATACTGTGTCTTCTTGTGGCAGGGCGAGTCCATGCTGCCAAAGTGCTGCCATCGCTGGAACATCATGCTGAAGACACCAGACATGATACCCCACCCAGTCACATTATACTGACACCAGGCAGACCAGTCCTGTTTCCTTACTCTAACCTCTCAATGCTGAGCGCCATTTTTACGGTCTTTGTGATGACTCGACTCAGGATTGAGCTTGGATGTCCCGGCCTCGAGGCAGACGCTCTAACCACTAGACCACAGAGGTGCTTATCTCCTTCACCTCCTTCATGGTACATACAGTTTTGTCATGTCTGTACTAAATGTATATACATATATGTATTTTGACTAGAGTCTGCCTGGCAGGCCTATAAAACTATCATTCATGACTACCAACCTTTAACTTACATACATGTACATGCAAACAGACTTGCACATGTAAGTTGTGACACCTGCACACGTATAAAAATGAACACATATTATTCAAGGAACTACTGGTTTGCAGTGCATCTTTCACTGTATGCAGTCAAATATCCTTGTAGATAAAGGCCACATTTGTTTGGTTCTGGACAACCACTTTATGGTAGCAAGAATTTTGAGTTGAAACACATTGCCTGACAAGTTGTTTATTTATCAGGCCTTCTAGAGCAAAGTTAAATGGTTGGCCAGCCCACACACCAGTGAGTGTTGATGAACAAGTACTAGACTACACTGTAGTTAAACCTGGCTGTCAGGCATATCCACCATTTGACTGGTCTGGTACCTTTCCTCAGGTGTCATGCATTCTAAAGAAAAACGTTACACAGATATTTTTCTGCATCCAGATATGGAAATCTTCCTCTTAATAATTGGGCACTGCACTTTTTTTCTTCACAGCTGTCAAAAGGAACTACATATTCAAATTGTGGTAACCACAATGAGAAATATCAAAAAATTGAGTTTCAGGCCAATTTTGTATTGAGTTTTGATAAAATAAATGCGTTTTAGATACATTTTACATACATTGGTTATGAAAAATAGTGAGTTTTCTGATTTGTTCAAATTGAGTTTCTATAAAGAAATTGGCCAGAAAAAACCCTGACTTTGTAAAAACGACTGTGTACAATAGGTACACACACTAACAAAATTGAACACCTACAGTCTTTGTATACTAAAAGGTACACAGCCATGTGTACCACCAATACATATATTTTTTCACAAGTACATAATTTGCACACCTCTGGTACACAAAGCTTGTAGATGTTCAATTTTGTTACAGGTACAATATCATTTTTAGAGAGTAAAGGTAAATGCACCAGAGTTGAGCCTGACATTATCATGGAGTGACAGTCGAGATGTCTAGCTCACAGGATTCCAGCTCTCTTCCTGCTGTGGCAGAAGTCTACACATTGATCCTGTGTGAGGCCAAAGTGTGTCCAGTGTAAACTGATGGACAGCTGACAGTCAGACTGGTCAAGCACAAGATAATGTAAACTTTCCAAAAAATCTGACCATCTAAAATCACTTCATACTCTCGCTTTCCTTGGGGGTAAGAAGTTATGTAATGCTAGTACATGTAAAAAACACTTCTAAAATATACATTAGCGACTTGGCACACCACACTACTTAACTTTGATACGATTACCAGAAATTAGCATGAATAGTAAATTTTTAACTTTAAATGCAATTTTTTTGGCCTTTTTCCTCAGGCAAGTTCTTAGAGGTGTCAGAATGTTTCAGCTGTGAGGAGTTAAGAGGGGTGGGCTGCTGACCTTACCTGACAAATCCCACTGTCTATACCCCCCCACACACCTCCCCCCATCCCTTCTTAGCCCTCATTTCTACATGTACAAGCAGAAAGCCAGGAGACTAAGGAACAAGCCCTTCACAGTTACAGGGCAAGTACGCAACACACTTCAGGACACAAGAGAGTAATACAGTGACTAACTTTTGCCTGCAGGATCACTATTTGCTGATTAAAACACAGCCTAGCCACACATGCAGGTACTGTACAGAATTTAATATACATATGTATGTGTACATGTACATGCCCAGACACATGGCTACATTTACAACAAAAAATAAAGAATTCTCTCTAAATGCCACACTAATATCCGAAAAATAATGTCTTGTCTTGAACAAGGTTAAGGTCTCAGTGGAACTGACACAGAGATGGGACTACACGTATACTGGATTTCTCTTGGTAAAGATCTTCATTTGTTATATCCAAGAAATACTGTACAATATTGCTCACAACAACATACATGATGTACAAGTACACATACAGCTTAAAACAATGCCCGTACAATATAACATAATGTTCCAGTTGTATTCCTTTTTTTCTCGAGTATACAAGTTACTTCAAGGCTGTAAATTAAAGTTTGTAAATGGAAGCGCTGGAAGACTTTTCCGCTCATCATACCCATGCAACGCCAGTGGCTTCGAGTTACACGTACACACATGGAATGGCATCTTCATGGCATATCAGGTCTCAATATCAAAGCCCCATCAAACAGGAATGCTGGTCGAGACCACGGGCAATGTACACTTCACCCGCTTGTGGCAGCGGTAAGCAGACGATGAGGTGAAAGATAACATGGGACGGGATAGGAAAATGAACACTGGAGAATATTCTGTGAACTACGGCTGATGACAACCAGAAGTTATAGTACGTGTTACTGCAAAACAATCTGCACACAATACGAAAATTATGAATGTTAACGAAATCTAGTCCTGGACTTATGAGGCCGTGAAGCGGATTTCTGAATTACCTTCCAAGTTATTCTGACAATGTATTCACAGCAGTGTCTCTGTGATAAAAATGTGCATTGGTGCGAGTAAGACTGCTAATGCCCGGATGTCCGTGATCTTGCAGAAGTTAAACTGTCCAGTGTAGATGTAGCTCTTCACTGTTTTAACATTCGAGTGTACACCTTTCTTGTCAATGACTTCAATGGGCACATATATGTCAAACTAACCTCTCCCCCAAATGGTGAATATCTTTGCTAGGTGATCTTCAAGATATCAGTAAAGATGGCTACAATGCGAGGAAACCTGAGATCTGTAATACTTTGTTCTAGGCAAGGACAGCCAGGTCCGCTTCCTGGCACGTCACCAGACACAGTGTCATGTGTGGCGCTTCCTGGCACGTCACCAGACACAGTGTCATGTGTGGCGAGGTCACTTAAGGAAGTGCTGTGTTTCTCATTACAGAATCAGTTCACATATGCCTTGTGGTGTGGAATTTCCAACCCACATGAGGAGATGGAGTGAAAATGAGCTTAACACATCATTCTAAATGCAGATTTCTCATTTTTTCATTACCATTTAGACAAATTTCAGTATGCACACATAGGGCTACTCTGTCCTATACTCTCCTCAGGTTACAGTACCTCCAATCATAAACCCAACACAGTTCTGTAACTTGTACATGTAGGCTACATACACTTAGATGCAGAGTACGGTCGGCATACGAACACTTTAAAAAAGAAGTTTACTTAGACACTCAAAGGATCCACCCGAGGATGAAGTCACACGAAGTTTACACGTAGTTCTGCCAAACTACCGAACCTGTAAAACCAGTGATAAAAACATTACAAAATCATGATTAGAAGCGATATCAGGCTGGGTCAGGGATGATAAACAGTCCATATGGACAACAGATCAGTCCTCAGAGAGGAGGACACTGTTGAAATCACATGGAAGTACCTGAGATAAGTGACTATGCTTGACACATGTGTATTCTGTACTTGTATACATGTAAGTTAGCTCAAACGGGTGATTCATACTTAACCTGGCATGCTGTTTGATCAGAATCAAATCTTTGCCCACTCAGTCTCCTTCATACTGATTGCCATCAAACAATTAAGACAGGGTGTCCGGCAGGAAAAAATGTTATCAGAACATATGTACATGACCCCATCTGATAAAACGCCAATACTCAGGCAGATTTAGATGTACATGTAAGTCAGAACATAAGAAATACTGCAGAAATCTACTAATTTATCGTCTGAAGATAAAAACAGTCTTTAAATAATCAATTAACATGACTCACTGACCACTCTGCCAACTTATGTATGGCATCCTTTTGATCACTGAGAAGCAAGATGCACAAGTAACAGTAGTGTAACAGCAAACTATCAAGGATTCAGTCAGGCAGAATCAATAACTTTAATTACTTGAATGCTGATTTAATATTTCACTTCCACATCCCTGGATCTCAGGAGTTCGCTAAACCCTGCCAGCATTATACTTGTTCAGTGCTGTATACGTACATGTACTTGACTGACCAATTTATCTGCTTCACATTGGGAAATCACAACTGTAAAGATAATCTGGTCTGCAGATATACTCCTACCATGGCCAACTTAATTTAATAAGATATTCCTTACGGTGCACATGTGGACTCAGCCTTGATTAACTCTACATTCCAAACAATCTACATGTACATCAATACATGAGGCTACGATGTCTGATTCCAGGCATGATAAACTTCCCTATAGGTGTTACAACTCTCAATAATTCATGGGCCTTGTGTGTGTGTGTTATTACAAGGATGTGTCTATCAAGCCAGAAGGGATGATAGGAATTCTGCTGCTGTCTGGAGCATCTATAGATAGATCTATGGCTTTGAGACAACACACTAGGCATGGCTGGGTCAGTACAGTCCACAGCCACTGAACATCCACCTGGCAAGTCTGTATTGGAGAGCCGTGATTACTCTGTTGTGTGGTTTACAGGACCAACCTGAGGACGGATCATCTATGATGGACCAACAGGAGTGAATAAGGCTTATATACTAACAATACCATTAGGCACAGAAAACATACATGTGTATCCCACAGCAAAACATACACATACATTGTACAAGTATATCTGTTTGATCAAAGTTACATGTTAAGTGATGTATCAGTGAAATTCATCTGAAGGTGCACACCAACAATTGGGAATACCATAAAATTAAGTACACACAAAGAAGCCATCTATATAAAATCTCAGATCCTGCAATTAATCTTTATCTGATCTTGTTGCCTGTCAATGTACATGTATACAGGTTACTCAGTATTGCCTTCCAACTCTGGCTAAGAAAGTGCATGCAGGAAAACATGCCAGCAAACTGGCACCCTCCACAAATTCTATACATCATGTACACCTCACAAAATCATGTTTTGCAGATTTCATGTGCCGAACGTGACATGCCCGTAACTGATTGTAATATATCCTCGTCGTCGTAACTTACATGCCAACATCTCAACAGGCATGTACTTGTCTACATGCATCGCAGTCTTGCAATATTCCGTAAAAAGTAAAATGAGACATTTCACACATCCTAATGCACGAATTGACAATTAACCTTTATATATATAAAAAAATACCCTGTATAAGAGGTGAGTTTGAGCAATTACGATTAAATTCAGCCTCACCACAACATTTTCTCCCTGTCATTATCTTTGTGAAGGGAAGTGACTACAGTGTTTGTCCTCCGTACAAGAAATGTGCAAACCATGTTACAGTTGTGCATAGTTAAAACTGTTCATACATGTCGCAATCAATGCTGGCAAACCTCTGTCAACATCTCTATGTGAGGAAATCCACCACTGGCAACAACTTAACAAAAATGAGCCAAATAATATGAGTGGACAGAGCAATGTCATGTGGCTGGTTGTCCCCTGTTTGTTTTGTCTGGTCACCGGCCTGGCTGACCTGCGGTCAACACCTGTCTCCACAGCATGAACATAACTCCTGCACAACTTCCTGGACATTCCAGCACTTTAATCAATTGCATCATGGCCTTGGAAAAACTGAAATTTATTACGTGTACCTTATTAACACATGGGCTACAGAGATGATGCTGACTGGTTGACAATCATGACAGGCTTTTCTGAGTTAAAGGCTAGAGCCTTGGTGACACTTAAATAAAATACTATACATATCGCATGAACACTGGCCTGTAAAAGGGCACTTTTAAAAACAAATAAAGGCCTTAAAATGACACCTCTGGTGTCTAAACTTGGATGCCTAAACTAAGATGGATGAATCAGTTAGAATTAGGCCAAAAAAAAAAATAAAAAAAAAGATAAAGTTCTGGTGAAATACAATATGCACGATATGTAGACTTCAGCATTAAATGTTAAGATTAAACCTCGTCTTTCCTACATGCATGTACATGTGTCTTTCAAACCAGCCAATCATTAATAAGTTTGTCCCTTTAAAAATCCGCAAATCTGGTCACCTTTATCTCTTAAACTCAACCCTGGATCAGACTTATTGACCAACTGTCTAACGACTGATTATGCAGGACCCTATATGCCTGATAGCTATGTCCTCACCTTGGGGTATGGCCTCTATGTAAGTTCCTACCCTTGTCAGATGGTCCAGCTAGTCCAGTCACCACCATACTGTAGCATCCACGGCATAAACAATGAGCATGTCACCTACAAGTATCTCTTTATGTACCAGTACAATACAGCTTTGACACCAGCACATATACATGTAACTGCTTTCACTAATGTATTTAATTGCCCGTACTTACATTAAAAAGGTACTTAACCTTGATACAACTCACATACAAGAAAGACAGAAAAAAAATCATAGCATCCTTATGAACTCTTGCACCCCGCCCCTCAAAATACGAGTTTTATATACATATATCAAGAAAAAAGGCACACATATGCGTACAAGAACTGGAGATATAAGTCCACAACTGAAAGTCAGAAACGAAAAAAAAAAAAAAAAAAAAAAATGACCTAATTTTTTTTTTCCTTACATCAATATAGGCCTTACAGTTTAACAGCTCAGTCCACAAAATAGATGTACTGAATACAGAAATCCTACATTATATGTGGATCTATGTAACAGGACCTAAACTCTACTGTAATATAACCAACCTTTATTGTAGTAGGGTATCCAGACACGTGCCTTCCTGCAACGGTAACTGCCCTGTGTCAAGTAGGTGTAAGTAGGCAGCCAGCTATCTGGTTAGTATGTAAATGTCTTAATTATCTCAGACTGTACAAAACACAAGGCTCCTGGTTACCGGGTATATTACCTTTTATTCTCACTTGTATTGGAACAAAAATGACTCCAGAAATTAACTTCTAGAGGCACGTTGGTCAATTACCATACAAACATCATTTTTTCATGCAGAGTAAATGTACACGTCACAAATTATACTTCATCATACTTTCAACAATCAGATTTCATCACTCAATCCTGAACATCAAGAATTTTTGTTCCTGAAATGTTGAGCCTCAGCTAAAGGGGCAGTAGTGGCCTTATTTTTCCCTCCTCCATCTACTAAACAATCCAGCAAAGAAACTGGTTGTGAAATCATCATCACAAGTGCGTGTGTACATGTATGCATCATACATTAAAAATATTTAGTTCAGAATACACTGCACTGACATTTAATACTATATTAATATTACACTCTGATCTATTAACAGGCTAAAATATAAAATGCATGTACCATTCTGGATGCTATGTACAGAAGCACACCTTGAGTTGACATTACCTGTATGAGCTGTCAGTCGGAGTGAAGAGACATCCACACTGTACATTTCAGAAATCTTTCACTTGACATAGTCACACACAAAAAGACAGCAGCCCAAGGCTCAGCTGGCTGTCAATGGGCACACAGCACAAGTGTGTCAGCTTTTGTCAGGTAAGCAAACAAAACTGAACACTGAATAGCCACCATCTTCAGCCTTACCACATCAGACCCACTCACTTCCTAATAAATGCTCAAATTAAAACACCTATGTAGAATAAATGTATGTTTTTATAAAACTTAATGTTCTCCATTCATGTACATGAAATTGTTACTGTTGTCAATATCCATGCAGACGTAATTTGTTTGCAACATTTTGATGACATTTTACCTGACAACAGAAGTGAACAATTGTTGCCTACATGCTCAAATTTACCTGAACAGAATTGCATGAAAAAGCCACATCAAGTACAAATCAACAGTTGCTTTTCGTTTATTTATAATGTTACATAAAGAAATATAATAAATACACTTACTAATATAATCACCATTTGATTTTTCCATGTTTTGGTCTATTACATTGTACATTTACCTTACATGAGTAACATGTACAAAGTACATACTTCCTTTTATAAAGGTGATTCAATTCATTCTGTGGTTTGAGCTGTAGTCAAAAAGCCTTTTTTCTTCTGAAGACATAAATAGCAGTAAAATGAGTGTTATGTTACAATAAAACTTTATACAACTTCCTTAACAATACCACACTGCTTTGATTCATGTGGATTTTTATCATTCGAAGGAAGAAATACTTTCAGTGTTTCCGAATGCATGAAATGAACTCAATACCAGATAAACTATGAAGAGGCGGACAAAACATTTGTACATGAAAATGATTTGCCAGGTCACCTTATGACATTTACAAACTATGGAGAAAAGGCTGCAATCTACCTGAAAGTACCCAGATACCATGGTTAGGATGGATGAGAATAGCTTGTACATACCATAGCGGCTGACATTACAGTATCAATGGTACCATAGACATACTAAAAATCGACTCACTGGACCAGTCACGCCTACAAGCGCATTACAGGCAGCTACCTCGTATGCACTTGATCTGTAAATTGTCAAAAAATTTTTTGTAAACGTATGTGACTGTTCAACTGATTACTGTGTTCATGGTAAACCAGCATTCTAGAATTCTGATGTGGTATCAACAGAACATGTGACAAATTCTGGTGATATTTACAGGCAAACATAACAGATGTTGAGAAATGTACACTGACAGTTGGCAGACCCAGCAGGCAGCAGCCTGTGCATTCCTGGGCTGAGGGAGTTACATAACCTCTCTACCCCCCACTAATGAACTGGGAGAGCCCTGGCTATTACACCAGTGCCTCTCTGACAATATTAGTACTGGCACGCAGACTGGTGCTTCTGCAGGAACAACACTGGAATGGCTGGCCAGCCAGCAACCCATTCACACCATGCTACCCATATTAACATGCATCCCTAATAAAACATGTCAGCTTCACTGGGAAATACCATGGTCTTGATGTCAGCACAGTAATGGTTCAGTACTCCTATCAAATTTTATTTGAGCAGCATATATACATGTACCTTTACTTCCCTGCATGGTTCATGATAAAAAAGAAAACAAAATGAGGAATTTATATTCCAAGCTAAATATGCAAAACTTTGAGAAAAGTGGTTCTCAAACTTGCTCTGAAGACCACGAAATCAACCTGAACAAAAAATTTTTGAAAAATTGGGCAATACTTAAGCAGTTATCGCAAGGAAACCAACAATCATTTAGTGCAATCATCTTGTGAAATTTGCAAAAACTAACACAAGGATCTGGCCGGTTATGAAACTGGACCTGAGAATAACAATAATGGAACAAATACAATTTTCTTCTATCAAACTCCAACAATATTTGGTACAATTTTCCAAAACTTAAGTTAATAATGCTTAGTATGCCTCAAGAACACTGCAAGCTGACAAATTATATTAACAACCAAACAATATCATTTAACTTCACATCATTTTTGACAAAGTCTAGCTGTTAACAGATGATAGGAGTTGCTGATACCTGCTTCACTTTCGACTCAGGCTGGAGATTTACATAACTTTGTACGTTTTTTCATAATTCATGAAACTGCATAAATGTAAAGTTTGTGACAGAAACTACTGGTTTGCTACAAACATGACAATTTCCATAACAAATGTAAAACAGGTTCTCTTCAATGCCCTGTTAACATTTACAAATAATATCTGGGGTAAAACCTTGTCTATAAATGAAAGTCAGAATGTGTAGCTTTTCTTACTCTTTCAAACAGGCATGACATTAACAGACCTATGTGTTTTACAGCACAAACTCACATTGTTAATTAATATAGTACCAAGTAATAATTTTGGTACTTAAATAAATTCTCGCAAGGAAAGAAATCTGACAAACATGATTAAATATTACTCAACTGAAGGACTACAGTGCAATTCCAGTTAATGCCTATATACATGTATAGCCAGTAATCTCTTAACAGCATATTTTCGTTCAAACATCTGGGGGTGTTGGAAGATTACTTGGGACCATACAAAATGCTTGACATGAATCAAGACTTCTGGGTTCAGCACCATTTGCAGTTGTTAACCCAGTGCACAGTGAAAGTTTACATACCTACATGTACTGAGAGTAGGTACTTAGACTTTATGTAAACTGATACTTACATGAATAGACATGACATGTATGCGAGTGATGAACATCTGACGCTCTTCCTAAATAAAGAAGTAAACTATTTAGTCCATGTACATGTGAGGACACAGTGTACCTGGGTTTAAGACAAACAAACCAAAAAAAAAAACAACAAGTGGAAAAACCATATTCTTCATCATTTACAAAAATGTCACTATGACAATGTCATTAAAATTGGCTTCCTCCAATAAGAGACGTAGGACAGCTCACGTTGCCAGCAAGAGTGATAATATCAGATAAAACACTTCACATTACAACAATCTGACGGAAGAAGATTCAATTCAACAACATGCAGATGACACACAGCCCTGGGCTACAAAACAATTGAAGCATTTAACTAATAACATTACAAGACGTCCGCCTGGGTAAGATGATGTTACACATATCATGTGTATGTATAAAACATACATGTAGCTTCGGTATCCCTCAAAGGTGTCATTTTACAATGATACCATAGGTTTATATACTGTTCTGGTAAATCACTGAGGAAAAGGAAATTAAACAAGGCTTCTGAGAAAAGTCACTGAACACGACAAATGAAACAGCTGTCTGCTGCATTAATGCATCCAAGAGCTAATGTAAAAAAAAAAACACTTATTTACATGTACAATGTATACCACATTGTGTTCATTGCAAACAAAAGCCATGCTTTGAAGACTGATTGATGATATCATTGTTCCAGCTTAAAGAAATGGAAGGCTTTGATCAGTTGTGACTTTGTATAAGTTGTCTTGTGATAAATTAACCATAAGGTAAAGGATGCCTAATGCATGTACATGTATGGTACTGCCTGACACGGTATAAACACAACCTACTGTACACACAAAGTAACGTGGATCTGTTTGATCTAGAACAAATATGGTAAATTCCTGGAGATGCAACCCTATATATGATTTGATGTAACCTTATATGATCTTACCTTAAGAAATATGAGTGTCAGTCATGCACTTCACAAATTATCTGAAATGACCTTAATGGCTGTGAACAAAATCATGCTAGATACATTGTCAGGAGAAAGGTATGCTGGACACTTGGATTAAAGTCACGCAGGAGAATCATGCCCCATAAGATGATGTGGGTAGCCTCGGGCACATCTTAAACACTCACAATAACTGCCTTTAATTTGTATCTTACTGACATCAATTTGTAAGTCACATCTACAATAAGCAGCAGTGTTTGACATATTTGTTAATGGACAACTCCCACAATATATTAATGCACAAGTATCTCTTATGGGTCTGACAAAGATTTCTTTAATCCTGGGCGTTAATCCAATGTCAACTTAATTAAACTGTTTATCTGATGCACGTAACACTTATATTGACTTATATCTACTTAACACAAGTGATCTTCTCCTTTGGTTTCTGTGCAAATCCACAGAGGTAAGCACGATGTGCTATACAGACAGCTGGAAGAGCACTATGAACAATAAATAACTGTTGGTTATACATTTCCGTGAGGTAAGGCAGGTACTTAAATTAATATGCATGCAATCAGCAGGTGGCCTCATGTAAATATCTCTTTTCCCATATTCATATCTATGAAAAGTGTAAATGCAATAAAGAATTACATTAAGGTTTCTTGCGTGGGCAACACAATATGACTATCAAACATATACATACAACTGTAAATGAGGAATTTGACATGATCAAGGGTCATGTCCTTAACAAACTAGATCATGTACCAAATCAAAAAATGACACATTAGACATGTGAAGAAATAAACAAGACTTACATGAACACTCAATGAAAACATCCTGTCTAATACACGTCATGTTTTTGTGGCTCAGAGCAGGTTGTTTTTCAACAATGACTTCTTATTTATTTCATTACCTGAATAATGCTGTCCACAATAACCAATCTACAATACATGTAAAGCTCGATGGAAAACTGTATACAAGTTCAAGCTTCAGGTACACTGAATTAAGAAAACAAAACTGCTGTGCCAGGTGAAGTGTGAACATAATTTGGTCGCAAGAAGGAAATTACTCATGCTAGGGCTGATTTGATCAGGGTCTGCATTGGCTAATGGCAGTCTGTAACCTGGGCTGATTTAGCAGAGTGTTAGCCCTCCTCTAGGTGTTACTAAAACCAGTGGTCAGTGGCTAGGGAGTGGTCAGTCCATCCCAAATCCCAATCATCACAAGGCCAACTCTATCGTTCAGTTATTTTACACCACACAAACAACAACAGTATAGGATACATATAACACTGAACACTCCAGTCCCAAACAGCAAACGTACTGTAATTCTTCAATCTTTTCGCATTTTTACAAGATATTTATTCAAGTGTATTCTGAAGGCATTATTATGTGTTGACTGATAAAATTATACTTTTTATGAAGCCTTGAAACTGGCCAATCCAACCAATGTACTTTTGTCTATGAAACCAAATTAAACATGTGCATAAATTTCACTGAAAGTTGTTTCTTCACATGCAAAAAGGTGGAGGAATTAGGATATTCTGTATCTTCAAAGAATGACAAAAACAAAGTAGTTCTGTCCAAGGATGGTAAAGCTTGGCACCTTGTACACAAGTACCAGTACATGTAAGTGCAAAATTGTATTGGTCATTGCTCTAATGATTTACAGTCACGGGTCAAATTTGGTATGTATATGTACATGTTGATAGAAAATAATTCAAATGTATATGATGATGTACAGAGAACCTAAGGTGTACAGTAAATATCCACACACAGACAGCATATATACTTTCTGATCACTGAATATGAAATATATATATATATATTGTCAATCACTGTAGCCAGACAGCAAACGTGTAAAAGAAAATGTTAAAATTCATGCTTCCAATAACATGACTTTCAAACAATTGAGCAGTGTTAGATATTTTACTTTTGATCCGTGGGAACCACGTCAATATTACATGAATGTATGACACATAACAACTATCATAGATGGGATGGGTATATCAATGCACATGATCACTCAAGCTTAAACACAGACTCTGTACACAGCTGAATTAAACTAAATGTCATAACAAAACAGCTAATCATTTCACTTCTGGAAGGCTTTATGCCGTAACGTTGATTTGAAACTGAGAGATAACAAACACAATGAAACTGTATGAAAACACACTCACATATATATATATATATATATATATATATATATATATATATATAACTTTAAGAGAAAACCTTTTACATGTTTAAATTACCACCATGAAGTCATTTGTGTATTATTTATTTGTGAAGAAGCCCAAGATAAATAGTCAACAACCGTTTAAATGAATGCAATGAAAGTGATCCGAATTAATTATTACCTGATAGTTACAGGTACATGTGCACTGATCTCTCAATTCATTTATCACATCTCTACAGTAGGCCTAAATATATTAATCACAAGAATTACAAGTACATGACATCTTTTCACAAAATCAATATGACCTGTGTATTAATGTGCCGAATCAAAAAATCGGACAAAACATCACAAGAAAAAGTGTTTTAATCATAACTGCACAAGCGATAAAATCTTGACCTCAAACTTATCAAATTGAACTTTTACACTGACATCTAGCCGACCGGTTTAGGAAGTGTACGGTAATCCAGATCAATGACAGAGCCAGAAGCATTATATTACAACTTTCAATCAGTTTGAACTCTGAGATCACTGATAGGCGTTAGTTTCGTGGTTTAAAGCTCTGAGACAAAACATTAGACACACACCGCGTAGCTTACATGTACCCTGAGGTCGCGTGCGTGAAGCGCTACATCAAACCTCATCACTTCAGGGTTTACACACGCCTTCCCTCACCCAGCTTTTGGCCGATAATTCCTAAGGAATCCGCAGAATAAAGACGTGAGTGCCAAGCCGCAAGCTATTCAGGTATGTACATTTTATCACAGAGACAGAAATGATAACAAAAGGCGTCTTACCGGTTTAGCATTCCTTTTTCACTGCCCGCGACCGCAGATGACATATATCGTGTGTATCATCATAATTTCGCCCGCATGTCAATTTTGCTCAGCTACGATCTTCCCCGAGTGTGACCGGAAGTCAAGCGAATGCTTCCGAACCCGTGAGAAGAATTTCGACCAATAAACGCTTGAATTGTTCGGAACTGCAGTGCTTGACATTTTTGACGTGATGGCGGAGAAAGGTGTAAACAAATAATGTCGGGAAAGAAGTTTATGGGGTAATTTCGATGTCACGAAGAACCTTGTGAAAACCAGCGACAATTTCTGAAATATGGTGAAGAGCACAATTCAGATATTTGCTCGTGTAAAACCTACACGTGCTAAAACCGGCGTAAGTAACTGTTTTGTGAAAGAGTTCATGGGACACTCGCGCGAGGAGACCACAACCCAGACGACTCAATCTTAGAATGTCAGTGGTGAAGCCTGGCGCTTGTATCTATGTGACAGTATCCATCACGGGTTTATGTCCAGCGGTTACATTTTGAGATTTCAAGACATGTCATTCTGTTAAGTTCAAACATGTGTTTCATTAGCATAATGGATTAGACCTTGTAACTTGTCTGAATAGACACAAGACACAGAGGTCCAGTCCAACAACCATGGGTATTCACATTGAAAATACTGCCCAGTCTTTAAAATTTGTATGTTCCTCAACCAACAATGATCAGTTGATTTAGTCGCTTTGTGTAGCAATTTTAAAACTCTTCCGCTGGGCGCATATCACTTGTCATAGGTCATTACTTGGGCTTAGCTCCAGGTAGGTTCGAAGCTCTTGAACTCATTACGTTGACAGCACCGAAGCTACAGTGGCTAACGTCGCAAAATCATGTAGTAAGTCCAGAGTTCTTACGTACTGCCTTCTCAATATACATAGTGAGCTTGTAGAGTCAGTTCAGATGAACGGCAACTAGAAAACCACAAATGCGGTGGTCTTACTTTCATCCTCCACCCTAAAGCCAGTCTCAAAGTATGAAGACCCATGTTAAAAGATCAAAATTTGTGGCCATAGCTGTCACCCTCCATGATTCAGTTATCGTGCACATTTAGTTAAGACGAGACAGCGATGGCTATGTCACTTCCGCTTCTGCCACAACTAAATGTGCACAATAACCAAGTCGTGGAGAGTAACAGCTATGGCCACAAATTTGGATCTTTTAACATGGGGCTTCGTACTTTGAGACTGGCTGGAGGGTAAAGGACGAGACCACATTGTCTGTGGTTTTCATGTTGCTGTAGGGCTGAACTGTCATTACATGCTCACTGTGTGTATCGAGAAGGCAGTTACGCAAGAACTCTGGACTTACTACACGATTTTGCAATGTCAGTTGTTGTGGCTTCGGTGGTGTCAACGTAATAAGTGCAAGAGCTTCGATGCTACTTGGAGCTAACTTGGGTTAATAATTCCTACAATTTACTCTGCCCTCATGTCAATCTGGTAATAGTCTTGATGCGGAGGTTTTTAAATGCAGGATTCTCACAGTCTTGAAGAGTAGATCAAATATCAAAAAGTCACTATGTTACAGAGAAATTACGATGGACAAAAATGTCTGGTGATCTGCACCTAGTTTGTAATGGGACCACCACCTAAAACAAGTTGTGAACTTAACGGAAATATTTTAAAACTCCTGCACTATCCTATCCCCTTGGCTGGTTATTGCTGATTAAAGAACACAAAAATTTTAAAGGCCAAGCAGCATCTAAATGAATGTAAGAAAATACCCTTGGTCTGTTAGATGTACCTGTACATACAGCATCTAATTCATTAGGCTAGGCTTTCATTAACTGTATTGTCTGACTTAGAATTTGACAAATTTCAGAACATTTCACAGTTTCAAGCCTAGTGACAGACCCAAACTTTTGACAAGTTTTGTCGTAATGGCTACTCAGTTCAAAAGCAGAACTGGAAATGGAATATCCTGATGCACCAATAATGCCATGATTGTTAAATGACTGATGATATGACAGTACAAAGCAGTAAAATGATGTTATGAAGCGATGGGATGATGGTGCAAAGGGATGTTTGAATTGTAATATCACACCAGAAATATGTATCGAGCGCACAGAAGGATTTGTGACTAAATGGTTGAGGTATTAAAAATACGAAATGACAAGAAATCACATTCACTTTTGTCTGAAATCTAAATTACCTCTCACTGATCTCACAGCCAAAGTCAGCAGTATAATTTATGTTGTACACTTCTACCTTGGAAGTCAAACTGCAAATCATCATAATGGTTTTACTAGAACCACTTTCTAAATAACATTCAAAATGGAAAAAGGGATGTGCAAACCAATTTTTCACACCATGGCTTTCATGTGAAATGAGCTTACATAGAGATGTTCTACATGATTAAGATGTTAATAGATACATTGACTGTTAGTAACACACTCTTCACATGTAAGGTGAAAACAGTAAACCCTAATTAGAAGTCTCAACTGTAAAACAACAGACTGTTTTATTTGGTTTAGTAAGATGTGTATGTATGACAACACCAAGCTGGATGTTCAGTCACAAAAACAGTCCTCTATACCAATACACTGATTATGGGGAAAGATTTTGGAAGCTCACATAATCTTATGTGGCTGCTTTGCTACGACATTTAAGTTCCCCGTCAGGTTTACTTGGCCCTTTTCTCCATTGCCCTTTAATGATCTGGATACTAACATGTCAGTTGTTAAAGATTGACACTTGGAGCAAATTTACTGACCTAAAGTTATACAATAAAATTGTATAAAAAATGACAGTTGTTTTATTATGGCTTATTTGGGGAACATGATGCAATTACCAGGATGTTGTTTTTGAATCTTTTTTTTTTTTGGTGTAGTGTTAAGTCTCTTTAGTTAATGCATAATCTGTGAACTTAGAAAGAAAGGTTGTTGACGTTTTAGGTGCAATGTATCAGGTTGATATTCTGGTGGCTTGCGATACTTATAGTTGGTTTGGTTTAATTTAGCTTTTAATTAATTATTAATGATGTCAATTAATTAGGCTGTGAATGTGAAACATTGCCATTAGTTGCATTCTGCTATGCACATGTTTGTTAACATGTGGACTCTTTGACCATCTGTCGGTGTATTTAAGCAATTAAAATTTGACACTTACATGTAAAGCCATTGTGAAAACTAGACACATGTTAAAAGGTTGACTGCAGTGGGCTGTGTGCCTTCTTTCTGGACTGAATCTGATGTGTTCTGGATAGTGCAACAGTCCTGGTGAAGATAGCAGTTTTGGACTATTGGTGTACCTAGTTTGATCTACCTGTAACATGCATGTACCTGTTTTCCAGCCTTACGCAGTGGATGAAGATGAGGAGGGTCACCCACGACTGGGCTTCACCGTCCCCAAAGAATTAGCTGATGGATTCATTAATAACAAGAAAGAAAACTACAAATTCAGGTCTGGCATATGTGTGCATGTATTTCTGTAACTATGTGACAGTGTTGGTTTGCATTTTACCAAATTCTTTTTAGATTGACACAGATGTTTGGTGTTCAGATTGAATTTGTAAGGTTTATTCAATAAAATAGAATGTGTTAAATCTGTAAGATCGACAAGATCTATAATGTATGCGGAAGTTCTGGATTGAAAATGTCTTAATCTTATCTTTACATGTAAATATTCTGCAAACTGTAAATATTCTGCAAACTGTATCAGTTGCTGATAGTGTACATTACAAAATGTGTAATGCGCTCTAGTACAGAGTGTGTAATTGTACTAAAGTGTTACAATGTATGTGTTATGTAAAGGTTTCAGCAGGTGTTTGACCAGAAAACCAAACAAGAGGAAGTGTTTGAGGCTGTAGCCAAACCTGTCATTGACAAGTAAGTCTCTCCTGGGTCCCTCTCCTATTGCTGCTAAACCAGCTGAGGTTAAGTCAAGTCACTTTATGTAATTTTATATCTCTGTAGTATTCATATTTTCCCCTGAGACACTCAGTCTTATTGTCATTGTATTGTACTATGTTGGCTGAGCATACTGGTTGACATCCAGCCTCTATGACCCCACAGCATACATGTGGGTTTGGCTGAGGGTTTTCATTGGTCAGTTTGGTACTTATTAGGGTCCAGTTATATTTGTGTGGATCTGACTGATTTTCTCTTCACATAAACCATACCACTGTCATTATTGACAAAGTATTCCCCTCTATGATATACAACTTGAATCAGATGTGTGTGATCTGCAGAAATTTAAACCTTGTTATATGCACATGGATATGTTATTCCTCCAATAGTGATTGGTTGTGGGTTTCCCCCAGACTCTCCCCAGTTTCCTCTCACCATAACGCTGGCCACAGTGAAATATTCTTGAGTACGGCATAAACACCAATGTATTAAATAAACATTCCTGGCAGAATATTCATCAAATTCCATTTCATATTTCAGTGTGCTGGAAGGTTACAATGGAACCATATTTGCTTATGGACAGGTGAGCACTTCTCTTTTGTCTGTTTCACAGGTATCACGGCAATGGGGGAATCCTCATTTACAACATGTTAGGATGAATATATTTGTCTCAGTGTCCTACCTTATACCCAAATCATCTCCTTATTTAAAGCTTTCACATGAATCTCATAAGCAGTATATGCTGATGTTTCAGACTGGCAGTGGGAAGACCTTCACCATCACAGGAGGAGCTGAGCGTTATGTAGACAGAGGCATTATCCCCAGGACTCTCTCCTATATCTTTGAGCAGTATGAACAGGTACTTTAATATAACCATGTTGTCCATATCAAAATTATGTACAATGAGATCTTGGTTGTGTTTACAAGCTGCTAACTAATATTACTGCTGCTTTGTAATATGCAATAACTTTTGTTGAAGTGATGTTCTTTTTATTTCACATGTGATGCTGTTACCCAATCTATATTATGATAACATTAATGTAATTTCAACATGGTGTTAATTATTATCTGAATAAGGCTTGATGTTACAGGAGTTTCAAGTTCAAACTCTTTTATCATTGAAGGTAAGAAAGTCTTCATGTGACATGTCAAAAGTGTTGGGCAACTATTTTTGATTACATTTACTATAACATGGGGGACTACAAAAGTTTGACACTAAGTTACTTAAAAAAGAGGAACGATGGAGAAAATTGATGAGTTGAAAGTTTGTGAACTTTAGAAGTTCCTAAAGGAAAGAGCTGTCATTTTGGCTTTCAACACTGGGTGGGAAAGGTGATCAGTAAATTTATTTCAACAAAAGTGTCCTCACATTTTTGAAAATCACGTGATACAGTAGGACCTTTCTTACTTTAGTGTTAGCATAGTTTGGACTTGAAACTCTCCTATCCTATGAAAGGACAACTATAACATACATCTTTCTCTCATTGTAATTAAGGAAGTTGCCATCCATGTGTCATTTGTAATCTTCAAACTTCCAAATGCTTGTAAACTAAAATGCAGCAAATATTTATGTCTTATTGCCTATTTTCAGAATCCAGATAAAGAGTTCAGCTTGCATGTGTCGTACCTGGAGATCTATAATGAAAGTGGTTACGACCTGTTGGATCCAAAACATGAGGCTGCCAAACTGGAAGATTTACCGTGAGTTACCTGCCCTTGATGGTTACTTACTAATTGCTTTGTGAAGAAAAGAAATATGTATGAACAATCAGAAAGACCCACCATGTGAAAGATTTCAACATGTCCTTCAGGGTTAAAATGTTTTTATAATTTGGTCTTTCAGAGCAGCCAATATCATTTCAATTATGTCAGTACCAATTGTAAATCAATATCTCAAACTGAATGATGGACTATTGATGATGCAACTTGTTTTCTGTCTTGTTTCATGACTTCCTTTTTTTTTCAGAAAGGTATCCTTACAGGAGGACTCTGATCAAAACATCCACCTGAAGAATCTGTCTGTTCACCCTGCAGGTAATGAGGAGGATGCCCTCAACCTGCTATTCCTGGGGGACACCAACAGGATGATAGCTGAGGTGAGTTTTCCATCTGGATGTCATTGTTATCAGTTTTCAAAATACATTACTTTTTTACTACATACTGAACACATGAACACATACTGAAACTTAATACTTATACATTTGGTACTGTAGGGATAAAAATGTGTTATAAATAGCCCTTGTTTCAACTAGGGTGATTTTGTTCTGAAAAAGGCCAATTGAGATTGAAGAAAATGGATGTTGTATATATATGTAGAACTAATTCTTTGTTGTAACATGGATGTACTTGTAGGATAGATAGTACTGTTTTTCTCATTGTTATCAGGGCTGTTGGGATATTCTTTATGATGTTCTGTTGTCAGACACCAATGAACCAAGCATCCACACGTTCTCACTGTATTTTCACCATCCACATCATGTCACGAGAGACTGGGTCAGCAACCATCCGGCGATCCAAACTCCACCTAGTGGACCTGGCAGGGTAAGGGCAGACAACTCCATATGTTGATAGAGTAAGAACTGGTAATATTTAATATTTTTATGCCCTCTGTGAAAGCAATAGTACATCTTGATTTACACCTGCCTGAGGTGTGCTGTGTCAGGACTTGAAATTGATGACATAAAGACAGATTGTGAAAACACATGCATTCAGTTTATTGACAGAGGACACCATTCAGTCAGCAGTGAGTTACTTACATGAAAATTTCATCACAGAAATAAACAAATCCATCACACATTCACTCTGCATTGTTTAATTTGTTTTCAGATCAGAGCGTGTGTCCAAGACAGGTGTTAATGGTGTGTTGCTGACAGAAGCCAAGTACATCAACCTCTCTCTTCACTTCCTGGAACAGGTGAGTTGGCTGCCAGACCAATTTCCACAACTACTTTCAGCAGCTACCTTTCTAATTAAGCTTACATGCCCGTTCAAAGTGTTGACCGAGGCAGAAGATAAATTGTTTCAATGCAGATGAAGATGTCCAGTAACAGGACCTCGACGCTAGTTTAGTGACATCAAATACTCATCATAATTACATCACATTAAAAACAGAATGGTGCTACAGTAGAAACTGATGCATTGTAACATTTCAGAAGTTGGCAGGTTTGTGCTACAGTCTTCTTTTTCTGACGTAACAGTGGCTTGAAGCCCTGTTTTACACTAGTGCCACCTCTCAGTGCCTCCCCATTCACCTATGGTGTAGTTTGATATGATGACCTGGCAGATTGTTTTGATTGACACCAATCAGAGGATACAAATGATGAGTGAGAAAGCTTAGTTTGTCGAATTGTCATGCAAAAATTTATGTTTTTCACAAATAGAGGCAGAGGTGACCTTGCGGAAGTGGTTAATATTTAAAGGGTTGTTACAGGCAGGGGCCATTAATCTTCAGATATTTTTTATTGTGCTGTAATTGGCCTTGGTCAACTGTACACCCCAGTTTTGTTCGAGGATTGAAACCAGATGTGTTCATGGTGGTGTTAGTATTGATAGAACAGCCCTTTTCTGAATTAATGGCTTATATTAATGCTCAATAAATGTCAACTTATCTATTGGATATGATGGTGTTTGATAGAGGTTGTTTACAGTGCCTCAAGGTATCAGTTGTTTGGTGTCTTAATTCCTGCACCTCAACACAACTTCCAGGAAAGTGGGAAATCACTCTATAAGAGACAAAACAAGATAACAAATTACATGTAGTTTCAAGGCTATCAGTGTAATGCTAATGTAACTGTGCTATCAAAGGAACTGTCAGGTACATTTCACAAACTAACTAATGGCTTAGTGTTGTGTCTGATCAGTGTGTTTATTCTCCTGTCATTGCCAGGTGATCATCAGTCTAGCAGACAAGAGCCGTCAGCACATCCCCTATCGTAACTCCATGATGACGTCCGTGCTGCGGGACAGCCTCGGTGGCAACTGTATGACAACCATGATAGCCACTTGCTCTGTGGAGAAAAAGAACATTGACGTAAGCCAAGGGAGAGAACTCTGGGGACACAGAATTTATTACAAACAGCCAACTTGAGTTTTATCCATTGTCTTTCAGCATTGTGTTATCGATTGAGTTTATAAACTAGTCATGATATTAAATTCAAATGTAACAACGTTTGTTAGTACATACCTTTGTAAATTATAGGTCATGAAAACGGCATGACGTCTTGATGTAATTAGCTTATAATTGGATATAATTCTGTTGTGGAGTTTTGGGATACTGTTGATGTAGTTACCCAGGCACTTTTCTCGATAATACATGTACTCGGCCTGGATCAAACCTCTACATGTAGATTAATATGTTACGACAAATGTTATTCCCCTGCAGGAATCCATATCAACTTGTCGGTTTGCTCAGCGTGTGGCTCTGATTAAGAATGAAGCAATACTTAATGAAGAACTTGACCCCAAGCTGATGATCGCAAAACTGAAGCGTGAGATCCAACAGCTGAGAGAGGAGCTCGCCATGGCAACGGGAGAGCAGAGGACAGATGAACTGACACAGGAGGAATTGCAAAGGTGGATATTGCAAATCCATGTTAATAACATCTGCATGTAACTGCTGTTTTCCACACAGCCACATTTAGTACTTGTTAAGCACAAGGTACATAATCTAAGAAATTATATTAAATATGAAATAAGCGTTAAACTTCATCTAGGTTTTTAAAGCTTTCAGCCAACAAATTTTTTAGAACAAATTTCATTTCTTTTTTAATATAAATTTGAAAATTTCCATGAGTCGTGCTAATTTCAAATCTGACATCCTTCTTTGGGATGGTGTGATAATGATATCATCCTGTTTGTCTTTTTGTCATTTCAGATGTCAGGAGATAGTGCAGACATTTCTCAGTGACCCAGATATAGATGCTGTCATCAATGTGGGAGCAGACATGAGGAAAATACAACACTGCTACAAACTGTTAAAGGTAACATAGTGATGTTTTTAGTCATGGTTATTGAGATGGACAGTAAATCTTGAGTATCATGTTATAGTTCTTGATAATTTTCAGGCTGTGTAAATAAGCATAGGTTTGGAAGGAATGAATGCTATATTTTGCAAGTCAGGTCGGCCAGAAAAATTAATACTGTGTAATTAATGTGCACAGTGGTGCACTGTAAACAGGCAGTAATATTTGGCATGAATGATCATTCAGGTTATCTGGAGGTTACGCAACATCATTTTGATGTGAACGACCACCCTTCCCTTAGGCAAACTACTGCAGGTGCTGCTACTTACATTGTGACTTACATTCCATTACGTCAAAGAAAGAGATAATAAATTTCTGAAATCTTTGAGGAGATCAGACACTTACGACATATTTTAAAACATATATTTTGAAAGTTAAGCCTCACTTGATTGTGGAATGTCATGTCCGTATAACTAAACGGAAAGCACTTATGTGTTTGCAGTCAGCGGTTTCACGTATTCACAGTCAGTGGTTTCATGTATCCACAATCAGCGGTTTCACATATCCACAATCAGCGGTTTCACATATCCACAATCAGTGGTTTCATGAACACATATCCTGCAAAGACCGCAGTAGAACATTTATGTGCAATCCATCGATGTAGATGGCTTCAGGAATTTATTTTAAAATTCTGACATTCATCGCGACCCCAAGTCCTTCACCTTCACCTTCTGTTGATGAGGTCTGCACTCATGTCACCCAAACCTATGGGTGCTCAAAATTGACCCCCCAAAATTTATACTCTTCTAGGTTGTATTATGATGACTTAAATGGAGCCTACAGATAACAATTAAAACGAAAGTTTTCAATATGTTTTCGATGCTAGAACTCACAGAACATTACATTTCAGGACCAAGAGTAGGTTGCGAGACATTTCAAAATGCCGGCCAACGGTGAGCCGGTTGGTACGTACGAAATACTCTCAGCTAATGTGACAAGAAGACAACTGAATCAGTAAAGTTAGTGAATTAACAAAACAGGATTCTACTGAAATATGACAATATGGGCAGAAGAGGTGCCATCTAGATGAACTAATTTATGTGTGGGTCAGTGAGGCTCTTTGAAAAGCAGGACAGTCTGAAGCGGTTGTTTTGTTGAACACTGTGCAGTTCAACCACTGTATTTGTGGATACATCCCTGGGGACAGATAATATAACCTACGAATTCACAGAATTCTTTTGGCAAATCTTTTAGTGGCATAATCCAAAAGTTTGTGACTATTTAGTGGGTATACATGTAGTACTACATCTATTGGTGTTGCACTGGAGTGTATTGCATCGAGTAATGTTGTGACAGTTTCCCATACGCAATGTAGAAATGCCCTGTGTTAACAGAAAGCTGTCATGGAGAAGCCCGCTGCCAGTCCCTCTGACACGTCCTTGACCACTGACCGTCCTGTCCAGGACACAGGGCCATACAACAACGCTGAGGTCAGCAAACTCAAGGATCTAGTGTTGCAGAGAGACAACGAAATTAGTATCCTTCTCAACTTGCACATGAACCAAACTGACAGCAACAGTTTTTATGAGAACAGATGTGGCTGTAGGAACCAGGACTTCTTTTCCACTTGTGTTGCATTATAGAAGGTCATGTGTTAGGTTTTACTAATTTATGACCCTGCTCATGCCAAAGTTATGTCAAGGGTCGATATTTGCCAGTTAGCGCTCAGGCATTTGTAAATGTTTCGATGGTAAGAAGTGTAAGTTTGAATATTGGATATTTGAATACCAATGGTCATTGAAGGAATGGCTCTTACACCTGTGGGGAAAGAGCCTCAGACACCTTTATTCAGTGAATCTTACAGTTTGCTCATCAAAAAAAAAAAAAATAGATAAACATTTTTTCATTAGCATGGAAATCTGAACTGGATGAAAACAGTGTAAGCCAAACACATTCAGTCAAACCTATTAATATTTGCCTGAAAAAGAAAATATGAATTTACTTTTGTACCCTCATGTTATGGCATTTTGATACAATGATGTAATAAGTGGCAAAAGATGTCAGGCGAAAAAACAAAAACATATAAACATAATACCTGTGATATTGGACATGTAGGTTTCTTTAACCACCCTCTCCAGACATCCTGGTTGGAATGTTGAAGAAGGAGAAGAAACGTGCCTCAGATGCTATGACAATGCTGGAGAGGGCGGCCCAATCAAATCACAGAGCCCCAATTGCCCCCAGCAACCAGCCAATGAATGGTGGATCAAGCCATGGGTTCAGAGGTGATTCTGAGGAATCGCAACCTCAGAGCCGACGCCCAGCCAGTGACAGTCGTCGATACAGTGAGCGGGTCCCTAGGGTCAGTGAGAGAGAGAAGGCGGATGAGCAGAAGGACAGCCACACACAGCATAAGATATGTGAGTCCTGAAACCTCTGTGAGCAGCCTGTAATGTCCACCTGGCTCAGTGATAACCCTGAAAAGTGGACAGAATAATGATTTTGTATTTATTTATTTATTTGATTGGTGGTTTACTCCGTACTCAAGAATATTTCACTTATACAATGATGGCCAGAATTATGGTGGCAGGAAACCAAACAGAGCCTGGGTTCAACCATGAACATCAGCAGTTTGCTGGAAAAGCTTCCTACATTCGGCCGGAGAGGAAGCCAGCATGAGCTGGACTTTGAACTCACAGCATTGGAATGATTTTGTAGCATACTCTTAAGCAGACTTAGGGGGCCTCTGTGGCTGACTTGGTTAGCCCAGAAGCCTCTCACCAATGTAGTCACTGTGAGTTCAAGTCCAGCTCATGCTAGCTTCCACAGCTAACTGCGGATGTTCATGGGTTGCCCTAGGCTGTGCCTGTTTTCCCCACCTCCATAATACTGGCTTCTGTCGTATAAGTAAAATATTGTTGAGTACTGCTTAAAACACCAATTAACTAAAATAAATAAATAAATTCATCAGACCCACAGTTAGTCAACAGGGCCATGTTTAAATTTCTACAACATTACTTCTAATATTACTGTTTTGTTTTCCATTTTATCGTTAATAGATTAATTTATAAGCGCAAATAAGGTATTTTTATCATTATTTCTCGCAACGAAATCACATGAGTTAAATATGCAATGTTTTTGATGCAGTGGGAAATATGTCAATGGGTCGACAGGAGGCCTTTGAAATTTTCCGTCGAGACTACAGGGAAAATCATACGATAGAGGACCAGAAGAGGGTGTTAAAATTACGCTACCAGGAGGCCAAGAGTATGGGAGAACGAGTGAACCAGGCCAGGGCAAATATCAGTGAGTTGCTGGCACAGCTTGCATCATCATGAGGTTATATATGTATCTGTATATTGGTGTGAGACAAGAGTATGGAGGAAGAAGAGAACCATTCATCATACATTTTTTATCATCTTGACTGACAGGTCTTCGGTTCTAGTGTTGAATATGATTTCAAAAATGATAATGTATTGATTTCATTTCACCATAACTTGCTTATACTTATGGGTCACACATCTGTCCATTTATTTCTTTTTTTTGATTGGTGTCATATTTCACGTATATGACAGCGACCAGCATTATGGTGAGAGGAAACTGGGAAGAACCCAGGGAAACCCATGACCATCTGCAGGTTGCTGGCTGACCTTCCCACACGCCGTCGGAGAGGAAACCAGCATGAGCTGAATTTGAACTCAGAGCAACCGTATTAGTGAGAGGCTCCTGGGTCATTACACTGCACTGGCTCACCAACCACAAAGACCACATCACCCATCTACATGTATTCTCTATACTGTTACAGATCATATTAAGGGACAGATTGAACAGTATAGGATGACTCAAGCAATGCAAGGTAACATTGATTTTACTGTTTTGGTACACTGGAAGTGAGGTTTACATGTAATTCATCAAGGAAGATATATACCCAGCATTTATGCAGAGAAACTTTGGTGTAGATGAATTCCGTACAAGTCTGTTGGACTCTTAAGCTTTCCTAGATTGATGTAGGTTGATTTTCATCCAATATCAATACTAACAAATGCCCTGCCACTTTACAACATACAAAATCATGGTCTTATAGACATTATTTGTTTTACTGGTTGGGTGTCTTTTTGTACCTTTTGTAAGGTGCTTTTACTCTGCCATTGCTGGTAATAAGGATTTGGAAAACTTCAAAACCTCATATACTCAACAAAAAAAGTTTAATCAGTGAATTATTAAGCTTGTTACATTAATGGCATTTATGTGGAAATGTTTTATGTCAGGGTGAAAGTGTAGAGGTATTTAAGCAATCTCTTCTATGTGTTAAATGCCAGTATTTATATGTTGCTATTTGCCATGTTGTATTTGTTTGATTTTTGGAGCAGGACTGAGAGATGTGAATCAGAGTGGACCTGATGAGACAGAACAAGGGTTGAGGGACAAAATTGAGGAGGAGAAAACCAGGTAGAGTAGATGTGGCTCCTGGTAGATTCTGAAAATGTGGCCCCAGTGTGTAGTGAGAGTTCAACTCTTTCTCATATATCCTTCATTATGAATATATAGCAAGAGGCACAGAAGGTTGATATCGACAAGTGCAATAATGTACAGGAGAAGAATTTAATGGTAACTTATTTTGATTTCTTCACAGGTACAAAGAAACATTCAATAGTTTAAGGACTTTAAAGACAGAAATTGAACATTTACAGCATTTGTTGGAGAAATCCAAGGTGAAGCTGATGAAGGACTTCGAGTTATGGTGGGCCGACCAGGTGAACATGTCAGCACAGGTGAGGGTTGTGATTTGTGACAAGCTAAAAAAGAATCACATGAGGATGTTACCTGATGTTATTGGTCTTTATTTGAGGATAAAGAGTGACCTAATAACTGTTTTTATTTGTTTGTATCTTTGATGTTTATAATCACTGTCAGGAATGTTTCATTTGTATTTGCTCTAAAAGTTTGCCTCAATCCTGTCGGATGCCCTACAACCCTCCAAATAAACCTCAAAAAAAGCTCTCTAAGATCAATAGAACTTAGATAATCAAGCAAAAGGAGTAACTTACCTGTAGTCAGCAATGAAATCTTAGATCATTTACAGTATCTGCAGCAGTCAGTTAATTGGTGACAGGTATTAAATCATCGTCTCAACCCAGGAACCTCCTCTGAATTCTGCAGGATGCAAACATGCAGTTGCATTGATAAGGAGGCTGCGGTTTACAATGAGTGCATCTGATTACTGCCATAGTCAGTGTGTAGACCTGGGTATAAAGGTATCACTTGTCAGATGCATTCTCCTCTTAAGGATGTTTGTCAGGCTTGCATGTTTACACAGTGTTTGTTACTGATTTCAGAATGGTTCACAACAAGCCAAATCAGCATGGAAAACCCCTCCTGTCACTCCCCCTACCAGGGGTGTTCTGTCTACATCTTCATCACAGGTGAGAACATGTGCTAAGGATAGTCTGCCTAGTTTAGGTGTACAGTGTGTTTGTCATTATGCCTGTGTAGATATACTGTAAATCTTCAACCTTTTCATCCAATGCAGCACTTTTTCCAGTGGAATTTATGTATGAAATGATTATGAAAGTGATGTTAAAATGATTTGTTTGTGTGAGTAAAGATGCGAGCTTCGTAAAACTGTGCAAATTATTTCTCTACGCTCCGTAATTCTGTCAAAATGTTTCAAACTATGGGTTGTAGAGGTGGTTGAAAAGGTTGAAGACTTAGGGTAGATTCCTATTGCTCTCACTCTTCATGCGCCCATTGTGACAGTAAGTGGTCAACGATGTTATAGTTGTGTTCATTTAGCAGAACCCACATAAAACACTCCACCTTTTGTAGCAGTGAAAATTTCTTGCCTTAAACATTAGACAACAGTCAGATAAATGCTGTCTGTCATTTGGTGGGGGAAGGGAAAGGGAGAGACAAAAATAGCTGTTGTATCCACCTGGTCTTGTGCTCTAACATTATCATGTGAAAAGTTTTATCAAAGCTCTTCAACCAGTTGCCAGATGAGCACCCGAGGTAATCAGCTCATGTGTGTCTTGTTGCAGTCGTCACTGGCCAGCAAGGGAGATCACCCAGGTAACAGCTGGTCACAGTTCACCTCCAAACCTCCAGTACCAGACATTGGGAGAACCCAGCCAAACTATGACACAGTCAACTCCACCAACAGTCTTATACAATCTACCCACAGAAGGTCTGTGTGTTTACAGGTTTCTACCATTTCCAATGACTCCCCAGTTTTTACTGTTATTAATTTATCGCTGTCTCAACTATTTTGATTGTTTTCCAGCATCACTCTGGGAGAGTCTTTCATTTGACGTATGTTTCGCTTGCCTGGCTTCCTGGGCTTGACATGTTCTCATCATAATGTGGCTGAAATGTTTGCGACAACAAACCTCAATTTTTCATTTTTTCACTATTCTGAGTTTATGTGATATTTTCACTGCTTCCCTTGACACCATGGTCAATTACTGTTATCCACATTTGCCACTGTTGTCATTGAAATTTTACAAAAGCTGTCTTTAGTGCTGTCAATACAATATACATCGCAGTGCCTTTGAGTGCACTCTATTGTCAGCCTTTCATGACTTTTTTCCTGTTGAACTGTGGAAACACATTGTTTTGTATTGTAGTGTTTATGTTCTAGGCCGTCGTCCAGCAGAAGAAACATTCCCCTGACAGGAGACGCTAAGGCGGACGCTGACATCATGGCATTTGTTCGTGCCAGGGAAAACATAATTAAACAAGGTCAGTCTTTGGCATGGGAGTAAATGGTCACATGAAGTGTCTTTGTCCGTTTAGATTTGTAGATATGTGCTGTGTGCAATCAAACCCTCATCTTCTGGTTACACTGAAAGTGTCTTCTCCTTCAGGGCTTCCACTGAATAAATTTAATGTAAAACACTATGATACAGACTGTTTTCCTAGAAAAGGGAAATAACAATAGATGTTAGAGTTTGATGAATGTGATGTGACTAAAGTCTCTGACAGTGTACACGTTTCCTCATATGTTTGTTCATCTTTTGTGTTACAGCACAAGGGCCTAGATGATGAACACTGTGGCAGGGGTTCTCGGAGTTCTTCATGTGAACAAATCACATAGTTGATCATGAGAGGTGCTATCATAAATCATTTAGATGTCATGAAGTTTGTCCTCAAACAGAACTGTAGGCATGGTATGTTGTGATTCCATGTTCTCTGGTTAAAAAGGCGAATGTTGAGGAAAACGGTTTCAGAAAAGTACATTTGTGTCTGAAAACATGCATCATTACCACCTGCCAGGACATGTGGTTACTTGTAGAGCATCTCTGAATGACATATAACTTGGTTCATTAAGCAGAAGCTATCTTTTTATAATATAGTTTATGAATAGGTCATTCTTTGCCCAGCAGAATTCTATGATACATATATACTGTATATATGTTTATCTTCATCTGTTGTATCAAATAATAGGTTGGGACCTACACATAAACAGTGCAAGTATATTTATGTGTGAGTCATTGGTAACACTATCAACAGTGTTGTGAAAGCAGAGAATGTTTACGTTATGCTGTGATTTTGAAACTCGTACCCCAGACTTTTATGTGATCAGTGTCACATGTGATACTTGCTCAGGCTTTTGTTCAAAAGTTACTCATGCAGACCTACATAGTATTATCTTTGTGTTGAAACTGTTCAGGAAAGCTGTATTAATGTCAGCGTTAGAACAGATTTGTTCTGGTCCAGGACAAATGTGAACCCTACCATCAGGCTCAGTATTCATCTTTGTGGGCTTTATTTCTTTTTCATTTTTTTTTTTTTAGGTGGCATTCATCTTAAGACTTACATAATAAATCTGTGTACTCTATACTGCAATCCTGTTGGCCCCAGGGGCCACTTTACCTAACATTCAAACTTGTCATAACTTTGCACATAAATCATATAGCCCTGTGGCTCTACAACAACAAACAGCATTTGCACAAAACATTTTGAGAAATCTGACTTTTAAATGTTTGTGAATTGGTCTATATTTTTGTTGTTCTGTTTTATTCATTTTATTTTGTCGCCAATTATATTTTACAAACTATGGTTTATTATTGCTCCATGTGCGGTTGATAAATCATGTTTGGAAAACTTACAGGTTCACGTGTATGAAATTTCAGTACATGTGAATGTTTCTTTGTGGATGTACTGCAAAACATTGTGGACAGATATGCTAACCATGTGGACAGACAACTTTTCATTTTCTGCTGTCTGCTGATGTGTGAGCACAATTGGTTCTTAGTTGTCTGCAGTTACAGCTGTATTCTGCTACTGTATTATGTCAGGAGGTGTCTCAGTTATATGTGATGGTGTCCTCTATTCATAGGTCTGACGACTGTGATGTAAGTAGAATATGCTTGACTGTGACCTTTAACGATCAAGCACTAAGCGTATTCACCAAGTTCATCAATGCTTCTTAACATTCCAGTACACAGACTTCTGACCTGTCCTGAGGACATGAACAGAAGAAACTCCGTCCATTAGTATATATATATTAGCCAGAAATATGTGTTTACAAGTTTTGTATGATATGTAAAAAGTCATAATGTGTCAATGTACAACATGATATGGGTTGTGATAAATACAGGTATAATGCTTGATAAATGTTCATGTTTACTAATCATGCAGAACTATGTCCATCTTGAATGTGTTTTGCCAGTGTGTTGATGTATGTATACTGAAGCAGGTATAGAGGTGTCCTAGACAGACATACCCTCCCCGTCCCGCACCTTTTTCCTAAGTTTTTAGGGTGTGTTTTTTTTTTACCATTGTTTGCAATGTTAGCTGAAAGCCATGTGTATGCCCAATTGTAATATTTCAATTCCATCCACCACTTACCATTTGTAACAAAGATCAATTTATTTTGATTGTGATAAACATTTATTTTATTTTGTTTGAGCCTATTTGTAATTGCTCAGCCTATGTACCGTCCAGACATCATTCCCAGAAAACTTGTAAAACAGAGATCTGTTTATGATGAAATTTATGTGGATATGTCTTAGCACAGGAGCCACATCCATTTATGATGTTATTTATGGTTAGCTAACATTTCTTGGCATAGGAGCTGCAAAACATTTTATACAGGTTTACTCTACGACTTGTGCAAAATAATTAGCTGATTTTCTGTTGTCCACACAATTATAACATTTGGTGCATAGTTGACTGTAATTATTGTTTCTAACGCATGTCTTCCTTTGGCCTCAGCTCAGGAAATTAACCACGATTTGGGCAAGGGGCAGTGGTTTCCAGCACCCACTAACTCCCCACTGTGAATAACTGTTCTAATTTTTAAAAAATACTTTTCATTCTGAAAATGTGCAGTTTAGTGTTCAAAATGTATGGTGGACTTTACATGTCATATTTTGGTGTAATAATCAGAAAATAAAAGTGATTATCTTTTCAGGAAATGAAACCTGTACAGAGCTCATGTTACATACCTGTATCCACAGATTACGAGAAAAAAATCATGATATAGTTGACAACATGGTTTTACCAAAATCTGGCCCCTATATATAGCCCATGTAACAGTCTGATCCAACAGTTTTTCGTTAAAAAAAATTCTTTTGAAATTTATTGCTGCCCTTTATTCTTAGATACAGTTTCTTCATGGTGATTCATGATGGTTTCTTCATTTGGTAACTTTCCCCTCATGTAAAGTGGATTACCCTTGAGTTTGGAGTTAAGCATCACTCAAGAGCATTTACAGCGTTTATCGTTGCCTCTTACCACTTCAGTTAATCTGCTTGTGATCCATGTTTTATATGCCAGCATGGAAAACTCTGCCTGATAATATTCACGATGTTTGCCAGATGTATCTACTCGTACTTACGAATTTTGCATCATTTGTTCAAAGTGAATATGTATATATTTGGTAATATTTCAGAAATTTTAAATACATGTATAATTTATCAGACAGAGATCTTGTGTTCGTGTTTATGATTTCGCCATTTTAATTTCAGTTGTACATATTCCTGTTTCATCAGGCTAGGTAATTGGGCTAAGCTCTTGGATAGACTGTGTTCTTTCTTTGTGTTTGTTTGTTTGATGGTGATCATGTAGTGCACGATATTTATGTTATTATCAGAGACTGACAACAACATCCAGTACTAAATCGTATAAACTGTGGCTAAGCAGTTCTGTTGTAAGCAGATTACGGGGAATTATATACTTTAGCCAAAGTCATTTAGCGCCACTGCGTGAAAGATCGTAATACCAGTTGTGCGTTGCCTTATTGGTCGATATGTAGTCAAGGAGATTCGCACTGGAAATGTGATTGGTTGATAATTCCTTAAATACCTGTTCAGTCACTGAGCCTTACCTCCCCATGTGTGTAGTCTATTCCCCCATGTTCAGCCAGGACTTGTCATAAACTTTCGTTACACATGAATTATTTAGGGGTAATCGGATCAACAACGCGACTTGTGACTTACGGAAAGTTTAACCCGGTCGCTACCGTTTTTAACGTTACGTCGGGTAAGACATACTCGCAGTAAACAAAACAGATTGGTCAGGCGAAATGGCAACTCTGTCCCCGAATAATGCTTTTCCACAGAATGGCACAAAATTGTACGGACCAGAAAGAACCAAACAGGCTGAAGCCATCAAGAATGTTCTCCAAAGAACGAATATATTCCAGGACGGAGAGTACAATTTCACCAAGAAGAATTTGAAAGGAGACGTATGGATGACCACAGTTTCAAGGGATTTTTTGGTAAGTGGGCAGTCTGAACCTAAAACGTCACAGCGCTAGACTTGTGTAAATGGAATTTCTGAAAATAATATCCATCAAACCAAAATTGAGACAATCATTTCGGGACGACATTTTATGCTTCTTCTGTGATTGTATGTGGGGTGTTATGTAGTACCTCTAGCTAAGCCTCGGGATTGGTCAACAACCTTCATTGAGCGGTTAAGGGTATACAATTAACCGAAATTGATGGAGGGGGCAGGGGAGGGAATATCCGCACAGTTTCCTACTTTAAAAGACAAGACCCTCCTTTGGTGTAGAGTTTGTTGTTGTGTATTTGTTCGCATGATTTTAACTTGAACGATTGAGGCTGAAAACTCACATTTTTGGTGGCTTAACAGTTGAGTTTTGCTGGAACTGCTCAACAATAATGAACTGAAATTCTTGGAGACGTACATGACAATTTAGTATGTGTAGCTATAAACATGTCATTATTACATATGAGTGTGGATAGTGCAGCACCTGTGTTGATGTCACCCTGAAGACTAAAACCTCATGGCCATGTGGCAGACACAGAGTAATGGCCCGGGTGTACGTGTGACAATCACTTCTAGGATAAGAGACCCGGGTATCGTAAACTGTGAAACTTATTTCATATCCTGTATGCAGATTAACTTAACTGTTATATGGAGATTTGTGTGCACTTAAAATGTCTCACGAAAGTGAGATTAAAGGTGACTGATTGAGAAGAACACCTCTTGACGTCAGATCTGGATAAAATCCGATTTATCCTCAGACATATGCTTGTACAGCATTGAGGTGAAACCGCTTTGTTAATTTCACGTGACATTACTGTGAAATTTGATCCTCTGGGAGTAACAAAACATTGGGAACAATTTTTCACCATAAAACTTAATGGATGGATGTAATAGTATACTAATACTAAGTTGCTACACATATAGACCTTTCGACGATATTGATCACTCCCCAATAAATCCCTTTATCAAAAAAAAGTGTGGAGTTCAGTTCTGAAGGTCATTGATTTTGTCGACTCAATACTAACAAATCGTGTTCGCTGTGTTGTTAAAGCAACCCTGAAGGGGACTCGTGTCAACCCAAATAGTTGCAATCCGAATTTGTTACTTTTCTTCGATTCCAGACGGCTGCACCAGATCTGGGTTATCGGTCTCAAGTCAGCCAAATCGATCAGGTACGTAGTGGTTGAATTTACGTTGTCTTCATCATACACTACACACTTCCTATACAGTATCTATAGTAGGCTTACCTATATACCCTTACAATAAATAATGCACTCTAGGAGGCGGGATGTGATGTTCAACAGAGGATTATTAACCGCATGACCCATTGCCGTCTGTAGGATGAAGAATGTGGAACCTTCTCTACGTAATCAACACTTTATAAACGTAGAGACAATTCGAACATTTTTGTTGATATAGATTCAAGAAGACATACTTTTATTTTTGAGACCTTTCACGCTTACTGCACGCCATTACCCTCATTCTCTCTTAATATTCGTTTTTCTGGCAGTTTGATAACCATTTTGACATTGAGCATGGCAAAGAGAAGATTCCACAGAGCACGTACATGGTGTCCTCAACCAAAGGGGACTTCGACAAGAAAATTGCCGAGAAGGTGAGCGTATAGGGAAGGAAAAACAAAACAAAACAAAAAAAATATGGCCAAGTGGGAAAGACAGATACCACTCAATCATTGCCAGATACACGGGGTTCGGATTCAAATGCAGTCCTCGGCAACTGGGGAATTTGTAGATTCCCCGCCTCTCACTGTTTGTGGTGCCTAATTGGTTTCAATAAACGGTCGGCGACGCTTGTCTGAGGCACCGTTTGGGTAACCTACTGTCCGTTGAAGGCCACTTGTCATCTAGCAGTATAGAGTGTAGGCCCTATCACACGTGAGGAAGTTTGTTAGTTGTCTTGACCAGGTCGGGCTGGTGATTTATCCCGAGCACTCATGTTTCCTCCGCCCGTAAAAGTGACAGCCACTGCAGAAATGGAAAATTCAGAGTAAGGTGTTACACAACAATTACGTAAATATTCTGACCGTTTTAGAGTTAAGTTCTATTTGTGATACAATTCAAATCCCAGTCTCTTGCAACCAGTACAATCTATATATTGTTTGAGCTTTTTATTTATGGATGACTTTGGTCTTGCTCGTTTCGCGATAGGAAGGCGGAGTGTTAGTATATATTCTCCCTGCAGTGGTGCATAAGTTCTGAATGTATAATTGTATAAATGATCATTGTATAAAGTGAAAAATTTTATGTTGTAGGTAAAGATACTGGAATGTAACCGAGTCGTAAACTGGCCGGTAAGTAAACAAGTTGTAAATCTCGCCGCTTGACGTTATCACACACCTTGATATTTGGAGATTGTATATAATATCACGACATATGATAATTACATGTGATATCAGTATATATATGTGATATCAGTATATATATACATGTACTTATAAGTGAAAACCATTTGTAAACTAAATTATAGTCATTTGGAGATTACAGAATCACGGTATACAAAATGATAGTAAGCAAAACGAGGTTTTTCTCAGCTTTATCTACATTCTCAAGAATTTCTGTTTCTATAACACGTTTTTTGGTGGCTTTCTGTACTGAAATATGTCTGCCAAGCGGCAAATTTTCCCAGTTTGCCAGGATAACTCTATAGGGACTGTTATTCTGTGTTCCTCGCCTTAAACAGGACATGGCGCCTCAGTACCGTCAACAGGTGACCACGGGAGAAACTGAGTACCAGTCCATCGGAATCAAGGTAAGGACGGATGAGTGTTCAGCAATACCTGCTCTGTCTTCAGTTATAACATTTGTTATAAGTATTTCTTATTTTTGACAGATAAAGTGTTCTCTTATAATTCCATGTGCCTAATGCAAATTTAAAGAAACAGTTCATAGATCAGTTTTTCTTCACCCGTCTGGTTAACAGCATCGCCTTTGGGGTCTTATTAAAGAAAACACATGATATCCTACTGAACTATAACAATTGGCCTTTGTAGTGCTTAACCCTATATGTATATATGTGCACATGAAGAGAAAATCATAAAGTCTGTGCTTTTAAAAATTTTCGATTCTCAAAAAGAATTTTCGATTCTGAGGATGAATTTTCGATTCGGAAGAAAAAATTTTAGATTTTGAAAAAGGGACTATTGTGTTTCTTTTCAGAATGAAGGTGTGAAGGGGCCCGAGTTCCCCAGGATAAATGCGGCTAAGTTGGAGAAACCCCTTGACGTGAGGACCCAAGGGGCTCAGAAAAACACACACGTCCTACTGGGCACTGATGACGCTGGGTATGTCAGACGGGGCCACCTTCACAACAATTTGTAATAACTGAAAAAATGATGTTACAGCTTCGCTAAGTTACCTGATTTTACTGGAATTGATTTATGAAAAGTGCAATGACGATATCTCGTCTGAAAAGTGACAAACTATATTCTACAAACTCTGTCTGAAATCGTAAGCTGAGAGACAAATTTGGTTGCTCACAAGATTGATCTTCTACCCTGCCGTACATTAAAGTAATGATGAGCATCAATGGTGGTTCTACTCAGATGCACATAAGGGTTTCGCTCTAATCGTAAGTGGTGTTTTACTTACATTGTTAGGTATCTGAGTGAGAATCGCCGGATGTATGGACGGACGACCTCGGCCACACGCCGGGCCGGGCTTGACTTCCTAGCCGGAGGCGTCAGCGACGTCATGGAGAAATCCCGCGAGATGAAGAAAGAAGGCACGACGTCACACGTTTTCAGGGCCGGCGATTACAATGGCATAGGTATTATAGGCGAATTGTGATACGGTTTGATTTAATGTCGCTCGGAAACCTTTTGGCCTGACTTCAACTTATCACTTGGGCTGCTGGCGAAGGAAACAATCGCATAAAGGAGGCATACAAGTGTTGTCACACTCGGAAAACTATTCCACAAATTCATTTTAGTTAATTACTAGACACTGTCCTGCTGTGGGTTGATTTCATTTCTGCTTTAATGATTTAAATTTAGCAATAAAGCATACATTTTTTTCTTCTGTGTCTCTTCAGTATAAATATTTGTATTGGTTCATGCATCTGGAACTAAGTTGATACAAAACATAGGCTAGATACATATGTACACGTCTGAAGTACAGAGCTTCCAGGTGAACGCAGTATTCAGTCGACACGGCGTACAAGCCAGTCACCAAAATGACTCGTTTTCACATATTGTTCCCACAGTTGGAGACTTCACATCGACCAACACCATTGGTTACGGCCCGAGAACTAAGCCAGTCGGGTTAAATGACATGAAGAAAAACGTTACATTTAGGTAAGTATATATATACTACTGCGAAAATGTGGATGTGTAAATGTTATAATAGCGATGAAATATTGAAATAGATGGCAATTATTGTTCAAGGTAGAAAAATGAAACTGTGCAAAGCTCGTCAAAACTGCTCGAAAACCCACTTGGCAATACCGTGACTAAGATTAAAACACCTAAGTAAATTTTTGATCAATTACATTAGTTTGTGTTTTTCGTGAATCCCATGTGATTTTATGACCATTTTCAGAATTGTTTTGCTGTGTTTCTCTTTGCAGTGACATTTCTACAGACAGTCCCAAGTCATTTCATGGTAGGGGCGGGACAGGAAACAAGCTGACAGAGCATGCGCGGCAAACTGTAGTTCCTCAGGTGTTCTCAGGTAAGAGAAGAGAGAGAGCTGAAACAAATTGGTACAAATTAACATTATGAAGGCTTAACTTTTCTTAATAGTTTGGGAAAAATGAATTACGTGTTGTCATCTTAATGTCTTGCAACACCTGCATGGAAGCTGTTGTAATATATACAGGTGTGCTATAGATATCATTGTTAAGCATGTGTGCTTTCATAACAGAATTTTCCTTTTCAGATGCAAAACAAGAGAGGTCATACCAGGAGAATGTTCATTTCCAGGTAAAACAACTAAACGTTATACCTTTCTCTAGGTAATGGTCCACGCCAACCTCATTTCATTAGGAATGGACTCCAATTTTTACCAAGATATATTGCTGAAGAAGTTATCTTCTCAAGCTATGTCACATAAATGGAAAGAAATAGAACTATTACGCCACAGCAAGACATGTATTGGATAAATTTTTTAAAACGGAACTAATTATATGACCTAAACGTCAATTCGAACGTGAGCATTCTCTCATGTCTGAGTAATTACAACATCCATCTCCCACAAAGGAGTTCTGAGTTCAGTGCAAAGATAAATCATGTCGAAGACTACAAGTTGTAAGCTTGATATTTCTTCGTACTAGTTAACTTGGCGCATTTACTGACTGGTCGAGTAGAGAACATTTTTTGATTAACTCTTCGGTATGACCATCTTGCTACACACGGACATCCGGTTGTGGTTTGGCATCAGTGCTTTTGAAGACAGCATGTAACCCCATATGACACACACACTAATCCAAAAAGAATATGTCTTCACCGCTTTTCGAGACCCTCGAATAATATTTCAGCTTTGTCTTACCGTACTACGTTCAAAGCCAGTTACACTCCCCATGGAAGGGAGTATACCGTGTGTTTTACTAATCATATTTATTTCATCAACCCCACAGTTTGGTTCGGACACTGAGACAATGGCGACCATGTATAACAAAGACTTCGTGTCTGGATCCTCGGGTCTCCGGGTCCCCTTGGTCAAGGAAACCCCCTCGGCAAACAATGTGAGTGATGTAGAGTTGATAGTTTATTGAGTATAGAAGACAGATCTTAGCAGTTCACAATGAGATTGTTTGGGCTTGGTTTACTGATATATGTAAACTTTGAGCTACGTTACTGTTCTTCGTTTTCATTCTAGAAAATGAGCTGTGGTAAGTTTTAGTTGGTATTCATAAGTTTTTCTTTTTGCCTTAAAACAGGTAATACAGTTTGACCCTGAGTTCGCTCCTACAGGAAGTACCTCCGCCCAGGTGGATTTCTCATACCAACCAGCTTTACCAAATAAGGTGTGTGGGATCGGCATGACCAGCATTTTTTTTTTCTGTGCTACTATAGCCGCGTACATGTGTGTATATTTACATAGCCGGTGCGGTAGCCATAAATACATTGATTTATGTCTATAGAGCTGTATGACAGAATTAAATTCAGCTTTTGCATTAAATTCCACGGTATACAATTGAACTATTATTGTGCCCTGTACTATGATTTTCGAGATTAAAACCCGAAAGATCCCATCATAAATGTTAATATGCAGAAGTTTATGGTAACACTATCTCCTGTCCGCCTCTTCCAGATTGAAACTTTTGGGATGATAAATGACGTCACGGACAACTCTATCCTGGCAGAGGACGTCACCAGGCATGCGCAAGATCGTCAGTCATCTCGTCAGTATGATCACTTATTGACAACAACACCAGATAAACAATACTATAGTGCAACTTATAAGAACAGCTTAACACTATCTTAACTATGCATGCACCAGTCCACCTACACTCCAGTTTCTTTGCCGCATCTTATAGGCTAATGTATCATCATTACCGGTATACCCAGTTGTCCCAATTAATATGAATAGTGTATTGTAAGTGGTCAAAACCATTGACTAACAGTCTGATGGTGAGCTAATAGTACAACGATATTATCATAGTGTAGGCCTAAAAGTTATAGCAGTGCGTTGTTCTTTTGTGTATCTTCAGTGGCTCATGACAACTACCGAGGGCCCCCGTCTACCTTTAAAGCCATGGCCCCCAGGAGAGCCCCACGGGCACAATGGGATTACCTCCAGACAGACACAGCACTCCCTTACAGCGCGTCCAACAAGGAAAACTCGGAAGCTACGGTATGGAAACAACTTCAGCAATGGTGTCTGGCTTGCAGGGAGTCAGACAAACAGAATACAAGTATAAAACAAAAATCCGATGCATCAGTCAGAATGCATATGTGATCATTGGATGATAAATGTTTAAAAGAAAAGACAACACTAGATCAAGTGTATATATGCTTCGATAAAGAAACCTATTCATCGTTCAAAAAACGTCACTTTTTATTTTTGTGATGTGTGATAACCGAGATATCGCAGTTCAAAGTAAGCCAAAACGCTCAGGTGGGGAAAACCGAACGGGCCGCCACGCTCTCAGTGTTAACCAATCAAGGGCGAGATATTTCTGCCACTCAAGAAGACATCTGTTTCCGCTGTGACGTCACAAGTACCCAGTTCACCATTTTGCCACACAGAATAGTGTTAACTCAGCTGTTTTCCTTGTGATTGTGAGACATTTCTGATATATTTTAAAGCCATTTTTAATGAGATAGTGGTAGAGGAATATGTCTGGAGCTATTCCCCAAGGTGTCAACAGTTCGTGGCCTTCGGTTGTAATAATAAAGAGGACTGTACAAAGGAGTGTTTCGCTCCTAACACTGAAGGACGTAGGGTACGGATGACGCGACAGCGCGTTGCCGGTGTATCTAAAATGGTATATCATATGGCCTCGTAAGAATTCAAGATTAAAAGGTGATTTATAGAGTTACCAAGCACGCCATAAAAAAATGCCTATGCCGGTGTAGGCCTGTAAGCACTCCTTTTTTTGTTGTCTTCTCTTTTAATGTAATAGTTTGCGGACATGTTGCATGAGGGCACTCTTCCAATGACCTGTCTGTGTATATAAACATTCCTCTTGAGATCTCAGCAGTGCAATTCCTATAGTGATAATGGATTTCCGAAAGAGTGTGACCATTTGCCGGCTGTCGCACTGTCGTTGCTCCTCGGGTCTACTTCCCCATACATTATTCTTTTATATTAAAAATGACGAGAATCGCTATTATTATATTTCAACTTAATGTCTCATAACCGGTAAGAAATATCTTTAGGTATTGCATCATGTTGTTATCAGTATCATATGCATGGAAACTAACAGCCTAATGGAAATTTCTTATTTCCTAACATCTTACAGGATAACTTTTTCGGTACGTTCATGTATGGCTCCAGTGCCTGTGACCGGCGCCATCAGTCTAAGACACAGTGTAAGGAGAGGGTAGCGGAGGGTAAATCCAGCCACTTCACCATTGGGGATAACAGCCCGATAGAAACAGCCACAGAAACAAGACTACAGTTCACAGGTCTGCCCAAGAATGACGAGGGCTTAACACCGGCTGGTAAAATAGAAAAGATATCCAGGGAGAAATTCGCACATTTAGACGCCAGTAAAAACACACATGACATGTTCGCTAACGATGCATACAAACCCAGCATTGGAGAACCTGTGACCAGATGGTGCGGTTATCAGAGGTCAAACACCGAGCCGGCATTCGAATTGTCCGTCATGAAAAGTGACTTCAATCCTATAGCCAACAGAAGGTAAGAGAATTATAAGTCATTTGAATGGATGTAGCAGTTTTTCACCATTTCCATACAGGCGTTCGTCTGCACCATTGAACTTTAACAACATACACAAAACTACGCCAAACATCATCAGTAAATCAGTATGGGATTCCCATGATCACTCATTTAAAAAAAAGGATTGAGGTATTTTTATAAGAAGTTCATGTTGTGTATGCTGGTTATTAAACAGTTTATTTATGCCTATTAAATGATATAATACTGATTCTTGATGTGTTCAGATTTACGGAGACTCAGCAGAGACGTATTGAGCAATGTGACCGTCTGCCGAAGCTCTGGTCTGACTCACACTTCTTCCACACGGACAATACCGGAAGTAAGTACCACTGTCGCCGACTGGTGAACCCACTAAAGAGAAGTACGTCTTTAGGGCGAAAGGCGTAGTCGATTGTTGAGCATATTTTTAATTTAACGTCTTGGGTTTATGTTGCACTGCAGCATGGTTGGTAAGTGCAACCGAGATACATACTTGATTAAGGACACCATATATACTATAATGGTACACCATTTGGATAGGCTCTACTGATTTTATTCATCCGCCCAGAACACTTATTGCGCCTCTTCATCATCACAGAAAACTGTTTATGACTTCTGTTTGCATAAATCTGGCCTAGTTTTTTTTCATTTTATATACTTTCTTAGTTCTTCGGTGGTTTGTTTTATTTGTCTTTTTTTGAGACATTTGAGACATTCTGAACATTCACCCGGAACGACCATTTTGATCGACGGCCACTATACGAATGTCGGTTTCAACACCTAGATACAATTCCTGCTATCTGTGTCCATTCTGCCATCTCCAAAAGGAATAAATAGATAAAATCGTGTTCTCTATTTTCTGTTTTCAGATGATAACTTTATGAGTACAGCCATGAGAGACTACGTGCAGCCAGCGTCCATGCCCGGTAAGATCATATAGGACAAATCCATTATGTTGTAACGGGTGTATTGGCATACTTGTACATCGATGGAGAGTTGACAAGACCCACTCCTTATACAGTGTATGATCATATAGGAGAACACCGCCATGTGGTACCTGGTGCATAGGCATACATGTACATCAATGCCGGAGAGTTGGCAAGACCCATTCCTTATACAATGTAAGATCGATCATATAGGAGAAAAAACGTCATTTGATATTTAGCACACAGGCATACATGTACATCAAGGCTGGAGAGCTGACAAGACCCATTCCTTATACAATGTAAGATCGATCATATAGGAGAAAAACGTCATTTTGTACTTAGTACACAGGCATACATGTACGTCAAGGCTGGAGAGTTGACAAGATCCACTCCTTATACAATGTAATATTATATAGGAGAAAACCGTCATCTGTTACCTGGTGCATAGGCATACTTGTACATCAATGATAGAGAATAGGGGAGTTTCCAAATCGAACTCTTTTGTCGCTAAAGGTAAGTCCTACTGTATCATGTGACCTGTCAAAAATGTTGGGAAACTATTTCTGATTACATTTACTATAACATGGTCGTTTAAGAAAAGTTTCCAATAAGTAACTTAGACTAGACGTACGATAGGGGAAATTGAGGAGGTGGAAGTTTTTTAATTTAAGAAGCTCTTGATTGAAGGAGAGGTCATTTGTACCTCCTAACACGGCAGGACAGGTGATCGGTAAATTAAATTCAACAAAATTGCCTGACATTTTTGGCAAGTCACACGACAAAAATGAACTCTTTTTACCTTCTACGACAACAGAGTTCGAACTCGAGACTTCACCATTGGCAAAACCCTCTCCTTACAATGTAGAATGATATAGGGGAAAACTGTCAAGTCGCAGACGTGTGTATAGACGTACAAGGTCCACTCCCAATACAATGTAAGATCATATAGGAGAAAAACCGGCATGTCGTGCGGGTGTACAGACATAAATGTTGAAGAGTTGGCAAGATCCTCTCCCTACAGTGTAGTATTATACTGGGAGATCCAACATGGCGTATGTTATATACTAGTATATATATTATATATAGGTACAGTCGCATATTAATACTAGACAGTTCAGTTAACATCCAATAAAGCCTCATTTTACAGGCGAGCTGTGTGAAATAAAATGTCTGAAAAAAATTACAGAATGCAATCTCATTAGAAATACTTTACTTTTAAATGAAAATAAAAACACGAAGTGGAAGAAACTTTCTTTAGCTGCTTTCTATAACACTTTCTTTTATTGTCATGGTTGTATAACTGTTTTTTCTTCTGTTTTTAGGACCTAAAAGACTTGCAGCCTTATAAAGAAGAAGAACGCACTCGGTTCTATGTTTTGTGATACCGTTACATACCTGATGGACATAGTGGCTTCACAGGCTGCAACAATTGATCTCAACAACAGGGGACTATTTTCTTTCACATTGTGCTTCCATATGAAATAAAAATTTGGGTAATTAATATGTCCTTTTGTGTAATAAATGTGGGTCTGTTTCAGTTGTAATCATCAGAGGTTGACCACCATTTTCTAAAAATTATATACAACAGGAAAATCGAGGAAATGGAAACTTTGCAAATCTCAACATTCTAGTACCGCTAGAGGTCAGAGACAAATGTAGGCTTCCAAAGGTAAACACTAAAGACATCTTACATGAGAAATGACACTTGAGATCCCTGAGCCTGGAGGGCCAGTCATGCCATCAAGCTTGTGCGGTCTTGTCGGACATCTTGGCATACTTCACGACACATTTTTGTCATATAGGAAGTTGTACTTTGACCACCGAAAAAAATACACGCTTAGATTTCTTTTGATTTGTTGGCCACAAATGAATATAAAATTTGCTTTAGCATGCCATAGCAAAAGAGAGAAATAATGATTGTAAGAAGAAGGGTGTTCATATCATTGGATAACCTGTCTTTACAGACTGGATCTGATCGAAAAAATGCAGGATGTTGCGATTTAGAAGTCAAATCATTGAGCATATGATGTGAGTCTTCACGAGAACTCCTTGTAGAAATACCAAGGCGGTCATGCATATATCAAAGTTATAAGATCATCGTCTCAAGAAGGCAGTAGGACTTATCCCGTATTAGGAGATGGAAACATGAGCAATGTCGAGTGATTTACAGGAAATGTGTTTCTTCGAGACCAGGGATACATAAGAGAATTGCCCTCTCAACCTCTTGATCATTCACCAAAGCGCGATGAATAATTAACGAAAGTTGTCAAGTTTATAACTCTGTTTGCAGATTGTAATAATCTTTCTCTTTCAGCATCAAATATACTTGAATAAAACGTAATACTATCATTAAAAGCATAACAAAAAACAAACAAAGGGAGATGGGCCATCTGCCGTATCGCGTAATTATAAACAAAACACGGGTCTCACTGACGGATTTCAGGGTGGGAATGTGGGGGGGGGGCAGGACCTCCCTTCAACCTCTGAAAGAAAAATCAAAAAAAAAAAATAAAAATAAAACAAAATAATAAACGCCCTAAATGAAATTAAGTAAACACCTGCAGTATGTTCCTTGAGTCGTGTGTAAGCCGCGCGAGTTGCAATGTTCTAAAATGTCGATCCTCTGATCGAAGACTTTTATCTTTTATGTCTTCAAAAGTAAACCACATGGCCACGCAAAATTTGCACAAAACATCCCTAACATATATACAGACTTAATCATATCCCAAAACTCCACTGACGAGCTCGTTTCTTCACGTTTTTGCCCTTTTCACCCACTTTAGATGATGATGTTGTCATCTGTGTTAAATATGGTTTAAAAGGCGAAAAGGGAAAAAAACGAGCTGGTGAGTGGAATTTTTTGGTACCGGTAAGTCTGTATGTAGGCTAGGGATCTTCTGCACAACTTTTAGATGGCTGGGTGGTCCATTTACAGAAAAAAAAGACCCCAGAAGCCAGAAGATCGAGCTTTTAGAACATGAAACACATTGTAACTCACGTGCCACTCCAAGAAGCGATAGGTACATTATTGCAACTCCCGCAAACGGTTGAGAACATGTCTCCGGCCAAGATTGTAGAGCGTCCAATTCTAGGCGATCCCAGGGCCCTCTCCTCGTTCTGTGATAGTCCACCCTTGGGGATCAATCCAGAGTAGTCATCAAATGGGATGCCGTGAAATGTAGCACAGTCAGTCAATGACTTGACAAATGTCGCTGGTTTGCCCCTGGCATTCCGGTATCCTCAACCCTTAAAACTGACAGCCAACTTGTAAGTGTAACTTGTAGGGTGTTTGGGGCATTTTGTTTGGTGTCTTCGACACTGAGGTAGAAAGACAGCACTGTCCATCGGTATTGCATATGTCCAGAGTGCTATTCAAGGAAACACCGTCGTGATATCACCGAAATACAGTTGAAAGCAATGACAATCCTGACTCAAATCATCTAGAGATGAATAAATAACAAAGAACAAATTTGGTCAAACATCAAATAGAAGAGAAAAGGCTAAAGACGGATAGTTTCAGACTTTGGTCCAAACATCAATGCACTACTGGTAATGAGGGATACCGGCAGTCCATAATGACAGCTATGCCATCGATTCTTTCAGTTAGAGAGTGCAGGGGCGGTTACATGTGCACTGTGGACGTTTTTATATTACTGACATAACAAACCATGCTGGAATTGTATTACATGACCGAAGTCAGGCTTACGAGTGTTTAGAAAACCAAAAAGCCGGACAGCACCAAGAAAGATACACGAAGAATATGCTGAGACAATTTATTTATTTATTTGATTGGTGTTTAACGCCGTACTCAAGAGTATTTCACTTACACCACTGCAGGCAGCATTACAGTGGGAGGCAAGCAGGCAAAATCTAGGATTCGAAACCGATATTCGCATACCAGCTGTCAATCAAAATGAGCGTTCCTGGTCGTTAATCGCAAGATCAGTTTCCCTTAGCGACAAATAACACAAACCACCCAAGAACCAAGATAGTATACTAACAAAAATTAGAACGGAATCATGCAAAGAGAAGCAATCAACAGTTTTCAATGATGAGGAAAAGATGCAATGACTGGTCTAGGTAAGTGAATAAAATCAGTGTACAAGTCGTTTACTATTTTAGCACAGATCGTTTCGTAAACTAAATATATATCTCAGCTGCGTTCCGATTGTAACTGTTCATATATCCAACGTGACGAACATGCTCGACACGATGAACATACGACCCCTAGCCCCGGGTTTAGCGGAAAACGAAACAACGAGTCCCCGATTTCTCGACACTGTGTCCCTATGTACTAACAAGACAGTACAATTTAGGAAACTATGAGTGAAGGCGTTTGATGGAATATCCTTGACACACCTGTGTTTGCAGTAATAACTTAACCTTATTCAATTCATTGTCATCCATGTACAGGGGTAATTCACAATATCAAAATCAAAACTATCCCTCTTCTAAAGTCAGCGTTACAGGAAACCGCTGTGGTCTTTAAACAGGTACAAGTCCAGGTAAGATGTACCACCTGGAGAATCCGTACATTCTTTTAAATCCAGAGAATTTGGAAATATGTGTTTCATTGCCTTTGCTAAATATGGATTGTTTTCAGCCAGCAAATCACCTACATACCATTTGGTTAATGAGAAAGATCGAGCATGATGAAGATTACTCTTTAATAACTGCTGCACAGTCATATTCACACAAGAACAGGTATAGGCCTGCCAAAGGTGGGACACAATTTCTACCAGTCGGAATAACTATACACTGTTGACAAAGGGGTTTCCCCAAATTTCACACAGATATTAATGAGAAATTAAAGTAACACAATAAACAACGAGACATCTCATGAATGGTAACCGTTGTATGTAGTGGAACTAAAGAAAGCTTTGTTGCCACTGACATTCATGTATCGTTCACCGGTTTTATTAAATACCGAAATTCGGGCCCGACTATCGGCAGATTCTTCGGATAAAGGTTCGTTCGCCTCGGAAGACCATGCAAGATTTGAACACGCCACCTCATTCGCTAACAGCGCGTGAATTGCATTTCAGACAATTCCACACGACACATTCAACTAAACGTCTTCGTGATGGTGTTCAGTTTTTATGGGTTGGGCTATAACCCAATAGTTCTTCAAGGAACGTTCCCTGGTAGGCCTACAGTGCAAGTGGGACCCGGATCGGGAAATTACATGGCCAAGCTGGTGTTCATGTATCTGACGACGAAGGAATGAATAATTATGGCTGCAAGTTATGTATGTTTTGTTTCAGTGAATACCGGTATGTTGAAAGCCGTCTGAAACCAGGTTTTGCTGAGACAGCAACTGTCACATTTATACGGCATTAGATTTGAACATAGCTTCCGAAACAAACTAGTCACTGAAGACATGCATTTGTATTATTCTTGATTTCTGCATAATTTTGTACTTTTTGTTCTGTGTTTTCAAACCATGGTTTAGAGATTCTCAGGGTCTCCGTGTTTGTGGGGCCTTGGTCATAATAAGCCATCAGCGTTGTTCATATATCAACGTTTCTTGTGTGCAAATTTGTACATCACGCGTGGAAAACACCATCAGTTGGTGATATAAAAGCACATAGAAGTCACTCTGGTTTAACCCGTAATATACTGGTACGGTACCTCAAAAGCTGTTTCCAATACTGGCTTTGATACCAAAAACCTTCCAAAAAAAAAAAAAGGTTCTCTAATCCTCTGTACTTTAAGGCGTATTGCATCTGTCAAATGCTAGTGGTTTGTTCTAGTTTTATCTATCCCTGAACTGACTGCCATGATGTACATGCAGGTGAAATATTCTTGAGTATGTTTGACAAGATTCAAGTAAGTATATAAAATCGCAACATGGTCCACCCAAGGGCCTTATTTGCTGTAACTCTAGAGCAGAAGAAAGACCACAGACAGCAAAGTTGCAAGAACGCTCACTTGCCACAAAATAACCTGCGCGAAACACTCAACCAGCCTTACCGGGACATGGGGAAGGCAGTCACATTCAAAAAAGAGGCATTTCTGATTCTAAAACATTCAAACCGACAAGAATTCAACCTCAACACATCGATAAACGAACAAAAAGTCTTTCTTTAATATACTTGAAACACTGATATAATGAAGTAACAATAAAAGTAAAGCTTCATATTACATTAACAATATACATCATCTTCATCAGCAAGTATAACATGGTTAAAATTGTTACAGTTCCAGTAAAAACAATATATATATATATATATGATTAAGAGATGGAGTCATGAGATATACATGGACTGTACATGGTTGTTGATAAGCTCACCAAAGACGGTAATAGAGTATCTTTGGTAAAGATTTCATCACAGACTTTAATTGGCTTTCAGAGAGATTTATAGAGACAGAAAAAAACAATTACCCCCTGTCTGGCCACAAAAGTGTAATTGAAAAAAGAGAGGGAGAAAACTAGTGCCTATTGACTGTAAGAGGTGTAGCCACATGGTCTAGATGTACCTTGGTTTTGGCAAACTGATAAAGTACACGTAAAATAAAACATCAAAATGGTCCCCGCTTATGTTTGATTATTTATGGGCACAGCTTCGATCACATGTCCTGAACAATTATGCATCAAAGGACATGATGTGATATGTCATAGACAACCACAAGAAATAGAAATATTTATGACACAAGCTCATAACATAACTGGCTACAAGTTAGTTGTTGATATGAAGGTAAGAGCAAGCATAAAAGCACTTAAACGTCACAAAGTCAAATCTCACATTTCCATCAAAAATTTTTTTTACATTGCTTTCCTGAACTTCCTTTCACTCGTAACAGTTTTAAGCCTCTTCAGCAGTTTCCACACAACAGATCTCTTTTGTACAATACCTGAAAATGTTTAGACATAAACCATTGAGTGACTACAAACAGCTTCTCAAACCCAAAGGTGTGCAAAATACAGGAACATAGGCAACAATACGGAAACATGTCTGAAAGACAGCCACAATTCACTGCAATGCTACAAAGCACAAGCATAACACAGTCAAGGCATCGAGAGTGGTATCAGACCTGTCGTATTATCCACGGGGGTGATACTCAGCTGTTTTAGTAGTTTGAACACCTACAGTTTTCTCCCTTGATACACATGTTTAACATCCCTCAACAAATGCATGGTACATGTACATCTCTTTTACAAACCAAGTATATTAAGCACACAAACATGCACAAAAATCAAAATAAACAAGTTCATTATAAGTAACAACTGACATGTATTAAGAGATATTGTTTTCTTCCCATTTTAATGACAAAGCTACAAACCAATATGGCTATGGTCTGGAACGTCACATAAAACAGGGCTGACAGTATTGCTTTGTTGGGATGTCAGCCCTGTAACATTTCACATGAAAACCTTTCTTTCCCAAATAAGCAGCTTTGATGGAGTAAAGTCACAGACTCCATAACTTCCAATTTGAACTTCATTATCTCATTTGATTGGTAGATACAAAGACAGCTCATCACCTGAAAGTGACAATATACCTTTTTCTATTAATCTGTTCTCCTTCAAACCCATATTTTTTAAGACCATATGAATTTGTGGTCTTTGAACCCAAGTAATGTACCTGTATAGGTTAATGAGCATGAAAGTTTGTACCACTAAAAAACATGTGGTAAATCTCACCAAGATATCAGTCAAAACAGGAGTAGCCTAGTGGTGCTAGATGCTGGGGTCAATAATCAGAACACATGGTAGTTCAGTAGCAACAGTTCATCGCTGTACATGACGAAGACCATCCTACAACACTGAGAGGCCAGCTTAGGATGTAAAGCTTTCTACATCTACTAGTGTGTTTTCATAACTTGCATGCACTTGATTGTAAATGTTCTTGTTTACACAAGCAGTGTAACTCCGAGAAACGAAGACTTTCCTTATGACTCGACATTTCAGCATTTTATGTTTGTCATTTTTTATTGGCAAACTAAAATGCCAAAACATTGAGTCATGACAAAGTCTTTGTTTATTAGTTCCACTAGTTGTGTATTACATCAGTGGCACTACACCATATTCTTGTTTGATCGCTGCAAGTATATTTTTACCTGATGAATGGGAAAGTCAGAAAAGCTTGATATACAAAGTATACCAAGCAACGGTACGTAATTAACGTGTGTGTGCTTGAAAATCTTTTTTTTGGTCAGTTTTATCTACATGCATATTGATGTACTACGACTTGTAATTCAGTCACTGGCTGCAGGCAAAAACAACACTGAATGAAAGAATGGTGGAACATGGTTGTAAGAATATCAATGATGGAAACCTCAGATGAAGGTTTAGTATATATTCTGGGTGGACATCATACTCTACTGCCTCATGTATCCCTCTGCTGTCAGACACCCCCTCTGCTTTCACCAGGAAAGAAACTGTTCCAACATTTTTTAAACTTCTAGGTATACAGCTTAAAGTGAGCTTTGAAATCGTATCTGGCAGAGAAGACAAACATTGCGAGTGCAGAGAGCCCATCAAAACTCTGTGCTATAGGACAAGTCATGAACAAGTCACATATTACTACATAAGACACTTCCCCAACCCTGTTCAAGCAAACGGTTGTAAATGAAGGCAGAAGGTACTCCTTGTGACTGGGTACGAAATGCACCACTGCTCCCCGCCCCCTACATGTGGTTTTAGTACATGTATTTCTTTATTTATTTGATTAGTGTTTATGCTATACTCAAGAATGGTGTATTGTTAGTACATCCACAGTCAAGCCTGTAGGGCACAGGTATTAGTCATTTCACTACTACATATGTATAAAACATATCCAACAGTAAATAGGTGTATGTATTTCCAGCAGCATGCTCATAGCTGCACATGATCGTCACATTCAGTAGTAACAAGCAGATATTGGTAGATATGTATCTTTTCCACTGAATGTTATTCAATGTACATCCAGTTGAGTATTTACATCAGCTTATACACATCTGCACATCTTAAAAAAAGAACAAAGGACTCAAGTACAGCATATGTGATAAAAAGTTTTATATGATTTTATCAGTCCCTGAATGTAGCATTTAATCTCCTTGTAACACTGTACTAAAATGTACGTGTAATTCAGCTTTGGGGTTATATAATTGTAGCAGTTGTACACACAGACTGCAGTCAATAATGACAAAGCCCTTTACTGGCACAGCATAAAACCATAAGTAAACAAACAAGACGAAAGTTATGTAGAGATTTCTTGGTATCTACCACTAACTATATAAATGAAAAATTTTGACCATACACAGGAATATAAAGCATAATTTATCCCCTATAAACACACACAATATGTACCATGTTCCAGAACAAGATAGCACTGACACTGGCATTGACTAAGACACAGGCAAATGTTTTTACTAAGGAAAAAAAAAAAGCTGTGCTAATCAAGTAGATCCTCAACTAAATGTGTATAAACTTTAGCATTTTACAGCACTGAGGCCACACATATCACAGCTGGGAGCCAGGGTATTTTGGTAGCAAGCTTATATTACACAATGCCCATTATGTCAGATGCAGGCTCTAGTGTCGAATGATCAAAATTTCTTAAACTACATTCCACTCTCATTAGATCAAATCACACAAAAACGAAGCTTCAGCAGTGTTATCTTCATAGTGCCAGATACACAGGGGCTTAAAAGGAGTCAGCTTCAGATCAACAAAAAACAGGCTATGACAGTGACATATCCCACCTGGTCTCAGCCAGTCCAGGGATCTATCAGCGACATATCCCACCTGGTCTCAGCCAGTCCAGGGATCTATCAGCGACATATCCCACCTGGTATCAGCCAGTCCAGGGATCTATCAGCGACATATCCCACCTGATCTCAGCCAGTCCAGGGATCTATCAGCGACATATCCCACCTGGTATCAGCCAGTCCAGGGATCTATCAGCGACATATCCCACCTGGTATCAGCCAGTCCAGGGATCTATCAGCGACATATCCCACCTGGTCTCAGCCAGTCCAGGGATCTATCAGCGACATATCCCACCTTTGATCAGGTAGATATTGCAGACTGACTGACAAGGGATCTATCAGTCAAAGATCCCACCTCAGTCGGACTGACAAGGGATCTGTCAGTCACAGATCCCACCTCAGTCGGACTGACAAGGGATCTATCAGTCAAAGATCCCACCTCAGTCGGACTGACAAGGGATCTATCAGTCACAGATCCCACCTCAGTCGGACTGACAAGGGATCTATCAGTCAAAGATCCCACCTCAGTCGGACTGACAAGGGATCTGTCAGTCACAGATCCCACCTCAGTTCAGACTGACAAGGGACCTATCAGTGACAGATCCCACATCAGATTATACATACTTGTAAGGGGTCAGTCAGTGACAGATCCATATCAAATCTTATGGAACAAAGGCTCTGCCAGTGACAGATCCATATCAAATCTTATGGAACAGAGGCTCTACCAGTGACAGATACATATATGATCATATGCTTGTAAAAGCAGCTGAAGCAAGAGATTCACATAAGATCAGACTGAATATATGCTATACCAAAGACAGATTCACATCTGATCAGCTATAGGCTCTAACACTGACGGATTCCCATTAAATCAGACCGAGATTCTACATGAAAGACACCTGACATCAAGTCAGGCAGACTGAGGCTTACACAGTGGCAGGTCCACGACAGGAAGACTGTCTGGTTTGATGAGATTGTCGGCTGTGATGGGTGTGACACAGGACTCCTTGTCAGCACCGTTAAGCGTGGTGTAAACAGGACGTTGATCCAGGATCAGCGTCTGTTCCATGCCACTGGTGTGATTGTCCAGGTCACACACAGCTTCCTTGTTAGAATTTGGCCTTTGAGTCTCGAAAGTGACGTGGACCTCTCGCCTGGGAGGGACAGGGCTGTCCTGGGTATGGGTGCGGGTGTAGGACATGCGATGGCGGTGACGGTTAGAATGGTGCTGAGGCGGATGGTGGTGATGATGACGAAGGTGCCTTGTATCGAGCCCCTCCGTCAGAGGCTCCAACTCGTGGCTTTCATTGGTCGGGTGATTCGGGTAACTCGTGCTTGAGCTGGACAACGTCGACTCGGATAAGGCGTAAATGGTCTTGTCAACGTGTTCGCGATGAGAAGGTGAGCAGCAGTCCAGGGAAGGCCAATGAAACTGGCCAAAGCCTCCCTGTGGTCCAAAACTACGTAACAAGGCCTGGAAAAAGAACGTGGAATAAATCCAGCTAACGGACATCATCAACATCAGAAAAATACCAAACTGTTTGTAGACTAGGACAGACGAGGGCAGCATGAGTGCCCCGGCCAGGAATGTGGTAACAGAGGCCATGGTAATGGCACTCCCGGTGTGACCTATAGAACAGACCACTCTCATTTCCCTGTCCAGATCTGGGGAGAGTCGGTAAGCGACCCCGTAATGGAGGGTGTAATCAACTGACATGCCCACTGCTATAGTGATCACCACAGACTCCAGAATGTTCAGTTCCCAGCCCAGCAGTACCAGAGAGCCAATTGTGACAAATATAATACATGCTATAGTGAGTACTGCGTAGAGGCTGATCAGAACGTTAAGCGTGGTGAAGAATATGACCACAGCTGCCACAGCTACCGAGACCCCGATGGCCAGCGGCGTGCCGTAGGCCAGGCTGTTCTGAAGGTCAAAGAAGGCAAGATCACTGACAAACCAGCCCCCGTTCATTTCCTTTGGGGCACTGATCATTTCCTCTGTGGCCCAACGGTTCACTTTGGTGTAAAACTCACTCATTTTGTCGTAGGAGAGCGAGAAGGGAACATTACTGGTGAATTCTACGATCAAGGCACTGATTTTGCCATCGGTGAACCGTGGACCCGGGGACTGTCTGGTGTAGTGGACCCACGGCATGTCCATCAGGCTTGGAATGTAACGGCTAAGACAGCGGTTCAGGACCTCTTCCGAATATGGGAATGGATTTTCCTTACAGCAACCATCGGTACTCCCCATACAAGGCTTGTTCATGTACTGAATGAAGTTCTCCATGAAACAATTGGTTAGCTGCATTCCTGGGGACAACTGGTAAAAGTCCTGTTGTCGTAAACGCTGACAGAACTCCAGCAGCCACTGCTGAGCCTTGGGTGTGCTAAGCTTAAACTGACCATCAAACTCTAGTGTGCCCTGATTCTTGGGTTCAAGATGGTTGCCATTGTCAACAGCACGCAAGCCCCAAATGATCCTAATAGGCATCTGGGACATGGTTTCACTTCTGGCTATTTCGAAGTCAAACTGTTTCACCATTTCAAAATCATATACCTCCATCAAATTATCGCCTGCAAATAATCGGAATTCTCTGGAAGAAGGCAACTGTAACTTTGGATAGTAGAATATCACAATGATTCCGCAGGCACCAAGGCATCCAAGGGTAATGATCCAGAAACAACGTAATTTAATCACTAAACATGGTAACAGCTTTTCAAACAATATCCTTGACCAATCAGAGACCGAGTTGTACACTCTGTAAGGAATTTGACACACATAGCCACATACTACACTCTTGGAGGTATAAAACTCTGGTCCATAGCAAACCGAACAGTTGCACCACTTTTCATACACAACAACTGTAGCTGGAATCCATGTCACCATGAAAACGTAATTAGCCAGCATCGTGGTGCCCGCAAACACACTGAAACACCGAATAGCAGTGATGTTACTAACATAGTTTGCAAAAAAAGCAGCAGCTGATGTAAGGCTTGTGACTAACATAGAAAGAGTTGAATGTCTGAGCGTGTCTGTGATGATTTTCTCCAAAGTTCCGTTGTTCCGCTCAGACTTGGACAGTTGCCAGACTTTGCAGTAGATCAAGACGTCGTCAGCACCTATCCCAATCATGATTATCACGGTCACCATGTTCATGAAGGGGAAAAACTTAATCTCGAACACCAACATGTACATGAAGTAGGCGATCTGCAGTGACCAGAACATGGACAGGACTGCCATGATGGTGACAAACACGGACAGAGAGTAGAGCCAAATAGTGATGAAGATGACACAGGCGGCCACTATCAGCCACAAGGAATCCCCGATAAGGTACTGGTCAAACAAGAAAGACTTCACCCCAAAATTTGCAGCTGTCACGTGAACGTTTCCATGAAGATTGTCCTGATTTTCCAAATGGCGGTATAAGTCGACAGCAGCAATACTCCTAGCAATGGGAAGAAAAGACACAGAGAAGGTGAGTCGAGGGCGTTTGGTTTTATCCCGGTCAGGCCGCAGAAAGTGAATGTCTGTAAGGTAATGAAGAATGGAATAGACGGCGTGATGCTGGACACACTCTGTGGACGCATTCCCACAGACAGCTCCCTGTTCACACGACGTGTTCAACTGGCCGCTGTGGTAAAACTCCGCACACGACAACAAAAGCTCCATGACATTGTCCACGTCTGACTGCACAATATCATCGCAAAATGTCTTGTTATTCAGAAGTGCTATGTAGTTGCCTAAAGACCAGCTCAGACAGCACTTCCGTCCAAGTTTGTCGCAGATTTGGTTGACTTTCCGCCGTGAGAAGGACTTTTGTAGTCTGTTTTCCAAGACGCACATGGACTGGATGTTAGCTAGGGTAAAAAGGCTCTCCTCATTTACTGCAGAGAAGACAAGTCGGGCATAATTAGGATCTGAAATAAAAATACAGAAACAAAGAGGATTTAGTCAAAATTATTATTACCACAATAATATTAGCATTTGCTACAGTTCTGTCAAATTCTTTAAGTCACTCTCTAAGACTGAACCACTTTGTAAAGAACAGCTGCAGCCTGATTAAACTGGTTATTGGTTGGCTTCATGAAACAAAACCCAAGTGAAGTGAAATCTGGGTCAAGGTAGACTGGCCTATTACCACTGTGACTCTTACTGCACAAAGATCGTAGCAAGCTGAGTTTAATAATGGGCAATGGATTTCACTTTGCACAATCCTGTATTGGATATTACCAGACAGGGTGATGTGATGGTCAGGAGATAAGAACTTTAATTTGACCTTTACAAGCAGTGATCTGATGTTCAATCAGCGCTGAATTTCACTTTGCTTGCAGATCAGCATGTACAAATACCTTACCTGGCATATCTTGTACAAATCCCTTACCAGGTATATCTACGTACCCAAGCCTTACTTGGCATATGTAGTACCCAGGCCATATCTGGCATATATAGTGAACAAGCCTTACCTGGCATATCTAGTGTCCAAGTCTTACCTGGCATGTCAGCACAGAATCCCCTGTCTAAGTTGTTGTTCCACCTGACAGTGACATCATCATCACCATCATCAGCCTCCTCATCACCACCGCTGGTGCTGTTTTGACCATCCAGACGATTACGCTGTTTCTTCCTTTTGCGCGCCTTGTTTCCCTTGCGCTGGTTTTGTCGGGTACGCTGCTTGATGTTGTCATTTTGCTGGTAAGGGTATGGGGTAAGGGTCACCAAGTTATCAAGGTCCATCAGCAAGTTGTTGTAGGTGATAAGGCGGTCGCTGATTTCGGTCCCCCGTGACTCAAAGCCCTGAAGATTTAAACCTTCATTTTCAGTTTGTTATAATTGTGATTTTTTGACTGGCAGACACTTGGAAATACTCTTTCTATAAGGTTGCATTTACTACTGACTCTGAAAAGTAAAAATCCACACCTTGGATCACAGGTAGAGGGCTTACGAAAAAAATCATATTAATGCTTCTACATTTGAAACAAATTCCCGGACACCTACCTTATTTATCAGCATGTTTCATTACCTGTTTGACAAAACACCCTCCTTGTGTTTGAGGAGTAGTAACTGCAATTTTGGAATTTTTAAACCTTCATCCATATCTTATATTTCTACACGTTGTTAGCAGTAACTGATGTCACCATGTTGCTGTTTATATTCATAGCTATCCAATAGATACTTAGTCAACTAAATTCAAAAATAACACAAGAGTGCACAAACTGCACATGCCAATTTTTCTAAACGCGCCAATGTACAAACTGGACGAAGAAACACCATATCTTGTATGAAATCATATTTATAACTTATATTATATTCAAAATTATAGCATACACGGCTAAAATGCTTTAGTACTTACAGCTCTGGGATCATCAAAGTCTGGCTTGTCCCCCACAGTGATAGAGACCACCAGGCAGGTGGCCACGACAACAAACACTACAGCAATCACAACATATGGGTAGTGGGCTAGTATCCTCGCATAGCTGCCAAAACAAGCACAAATGTAACAATATGAAATGACCTAAATTAACACTTCTTCATACTTATTTAGCTGATAGGTGTTTTATGCTGTACTCATGCGTATTTCAGTTATAGCATTACACTGGGGGAATCCAGCCAGGGAACAATTTTAAAGAATAATGTTAAACACTAATCAATGCTGTCAATATATATATATATATATACAAAGCAGAAACAGAAGATACTGTGCAAATTTTGAAATATAAAACATCCACTATAAAATGTACTATAAAATCCATGAGTTTCAGGCAGGTCACTTGCTTAGTGCAGGAGGAGTTTGTTGCACAGAAATGCACCCTATGTAGGAACGACATTGCAAAAACTGAAGAAAATGGCATCAGTTCACATAAGAAAAAACATGATTAACAGTACACTTGAAGACACAGGAATGACTATTAACAAGAATGACTATTTGTCCTCACCAGGGTTTTTTCTAGCCAATTTCTTTACAGAAACTCAATTTGAAAAAAGCAGCAAACTCAATATTTTTCATCACCAATGCATGTAAAAGATATCTAAAAATATCTATTATATCAAAACTCAATACAAAATTTGTTTAGAACTCAATTTTCCATTAATTTCTCATTGTGGTTACCACTACGAAAAAGTGGCTAGAAAAACCCCTGCTTCACATCGACCCAATTGTGCCAAATGTTGGCTTACCTTGAAGTTGAAGAGGTCATTGTCTTTGGGGGCTCCGTAGGGGGGGGGGGGGTGAGGTGGGTGCTGGGCTCAGGACAAGCCCTCAGTTCTGATCCTCTCCTGCAGACTAACAGGGGCCAGCCACAGCTACACGCACACACAGCTAGCACACCCAACAAGTCACTACAACAACAACCCCATCATCATCATCATCAGTAAGGAAGTATCCTCACATGCATCAAAATCTGTACATGGACATCCTAAATCATCCTGCCTTTGTCTCAGAGCTGTAGGCACAGTTGCAAGAAATAGTGTGTTTACCGAAATAACAGAGGCACGGATTCAAAGGCCTTGAAATATAGGTCAAGGTCAAGGTCGATGCAAAAAAAAAAAATGCGACAGTTTTTCTGCGTGCCAATGCACACACGTGCTGCAAGTTTAAGGAATAATCCTTAAAGAGAATCCGAGATATCAACAAGAAGATCACAAAATATATCAGATCCTTACGATCTAGAAAGCATTGACCAAGGTCATGGAAAATGAAGACAGTCGCACCTAATGCCTGAGTATACATCTATGTCAGAGGCTTCTTGTCGCGGCTAAGAGCTTTCAAGAGACGGGGTGTTTATAAAAATATGAACAGACTCACAGACTAAAACTGACAATACTAGTGAGCCAATTTTGGCGGGGGTGGAGGGGAGGGGTCAGGGTAGCAATAGACCATTCAGGTTCTTGTCCCCTGCAAAAGATCATGCACAAAAACAAAGCTGAAGAACTGGAAAATAAAGATCATCGCTTATGTTTTGTCATAAAACTGAGATCTGAATGTGAACTGTTTTGCCAATGACGTCATACCCATTTTGGGATTTAATGGTTTAAATTGTCTGGACATCGTTTGCGTGCTGCAATGACAGAGTCACATAATGATGAATGGCAAAAATCTCAAAGTTAACAACCTGTTCTCAGTTACAGGCTAAAAAGAAAATGAAAATCAAGGCCAAGTAAAATACAACATGTGTATTGTATTACCAGACATTCAATACCTTCAACATGAATTTCTTGATTAATGGAACATTCATAACAGGACTCAAGTTCAGGAAGAGCCGAATGACTTGACAGTCGGGGAGGGCAGAGACACTGTAAGTTACATGTACTTGCGAAGCTTTCCAGTTTAAGTCAACTCACAAAAAGGGGAGGACAGAGACACTGTAAGTTACATGTACTTGCGAAGCTTTCCAGTTTAAGTCAACTCACAAAAAGGGGAGGACAGAGACACTGTAAGTTACATGTACTTGTGAAGCTTTCCAGTTTAAGTCAACTCACAAAAAGGGGAGGACAGAGACACTGTAAGTTACATGTACTTGTGAAGCTTTCCAGTTTAAGTCAACTCACAAAAAGGGGAGGACAGAGACACTGTAAGTTACATGTACTTGTGAAGCTTTCCAGTTTAAGTCAACTCACAAAAAGGGGAGGACAGAGACACTGTAAGTTACATGTACTTGTGAAGCTTTCCAGTTTAAGTCAACTCACAAAAAGGGGAGGACAGAGACACTGTAAGTTACATGTACTTGCGAAGCTTTCCAGTTTAAGTCAACTCACAAAAAGGGGAGGACAGAGACGCTGTAAGTTACATGTACTTGTGAAGCTTTCCAGTTTTAAGTCAACTCACAAAAAGGGGAGGACAGAGACACTGTAAGTTACATGTACTTGCGAAGCTTTCCAGTTTAAGTCAACTCACAAAAACAGATTATCATAAGGCTAAATTTAGGTGAGGGAAGTGTTCTTTCCTGGTTGATCCCTTCTTGCTTCTTTTTCATTCATTTTTAATTGTTTAACAACATACTTCAGAATTTTTGGCTCTTACGAAAGCACAGCATTTTATAACTGGAGAAAACTGGTGTCCCTGGGATGGCAAGTTTGCCAGGCGGCTGGCATGGACCCTTTAGGCTTAAGCTCTGACACACGCAAAAAACCAGCAGTAATGGTCCACATTAATTTTTCATGACTGTCAAAACATCTTAAATGGTTCTGTCAACTGTAACGTTTCAACGGCGACCTGTCAAATGCCTGGCAGCAGAACCTTCACATCATTTTACTGACGTCAAATGTTCATTTCCCAACTCATGGTAATGATGTCACATTAAAGGCAGCGTGATATTACAACAGAATCTGATACACTGTGACACTGCAGATGGTGCTCTACAATCAATTTTTAACACCGCACTGCCACAAGGTCCTGCTTCACTGTAGCACCACCTCACAGGATTAAATAATGTACTATATAATTTAATGACAATTTGTAACACCTGCCACAGGTTCTGGTAAAACACAACTGGTAAAATGTCATATAATTACACACCCTTTACATATTTCTTGATTCAGTGTATGGCAATATATCCACTTCTGCAGGAGACGCTCGCTCTGGATGCCATTGTTACATTTCCTGTCAACTCCGCCGCTAAATATTCAGCAGTTCACGACAAAACCTAAACACTGGCATGAAATCCATCATGGATTCCCTGTGGACAACACCTGGTGAACAGAAAACAAAGATACAGGATTATTACATGTCAAGATCAAGGAATAATCTTCTGATCCTTAATGTCTCACAGTACATCTTCCCTTTTACCTACTTCTGTGAGGTATACCTCCAGCATCCTTCAAACAATTCCACCAGAAGAATACTGCATTAAATTCTTTGTGGTTGTTTTTTAGCTGTGACATCATTTCAATTAGGTTGCCGTCTTCCACACTTTGTAAATGTCAATTTTTTCCCTCTAGGCTTACAATATAATTAAACCCTATAATTTACAACTTAGCACCAGGAAATTCGGTTAATCGGCTTGCTAGAGCATTGAGAAGGTCATCCAATTTGTGGGAAGTGAGAAAGTAAATTAACGGAGAGATAAATGGCTGAGGTACATGATAAAACAGTTTGTACAGTGTGGTCAGTCCATTAACTTGACTTGCACACAGTAAGTGGGCTATGTCCATTTACCACTCATCCAATTTAACATGACATAACACTATCAGATAAATTTGGAATCTTATGCCGTTGTAGCTAACTTTAGATCAACTGACAAAATATAATATGTATTTAAAATGGTGACCACTTCTTCTGGGATATAATTAAATTTATAGAACACGCAGCAGATCCAACCCAATCACTGCAACCTCATAGGTTAAGCACATGTACATGTACAATGAACAAATAGATACACCCATCTGATACATGTAATGAACAAGTAGACAGACCCATCTGATACATGTAATGAACAAGTAGACAGAGCCATCTGATACATGTAATGAACAAGTAGACAGACCCATCTGATACATGTAATGAACAAGTAGACAGACCCATCTGATACATGTAATGAACAAGTAGACAGACCCATCTGATACATGTAATGAAAAAGTAGACAGAGCCATCTGATACATGTAATGAACAAGTAGACAGAGCCATCTGATACATGTAATGAACAAGTAGACAGAGCCATCTGATACATGTAATGAACAAGTAGACAGAGCCATCTGATACATGTACAATGAACAAATAGATCTAGCCATCTGATACATGTACAATGAACGAATAGATCTAGCCATCTGATACATGTACAATGAACAAATAGATACACCCATCTGATACATGTACAATGAACAAGTAGACAGAGCCATCTGATACATGTAACGAACAAGTAGACAGAGCCATTTGATACATGGACAATGAACAAGCAGATCCAACCATTTGATATATGTACAAGCAGATGTGCAATGAACAAGTACTTGTACATACAGTCATCTGATAAAAATGACCAAGTAGACAAAGCCATCTGACAAGTACTTGTTAAATGACCAAGTAGACAAAGCCATCTGAAAAGTACTTGTGCAATGACCAAGTAGACACAGCCATTTGACAAGTACTTGTTAAATGACCAAGTAGACACAGCCATCTGACAAGTACTTGTGCAAAACCAAGCAGACAATTACTAATATGATGCTCAGATAGAGCTGTCACACTAATACTTCACCTATTGTCAAACTGAAAAATGAATCTTCAACCTTATATTCTTAAATTGGCTCATAAGACAGGTCTTTCTATCACGCTTCTATATTTGGTCATCAGCTTAACTTCTTCACCACCAAATTTCTGTGCTGAACCTTCCCTATACAGCTTTAACTGACTGCAGTTCTTGTGATTACGCCATTAGTGTGACACAAATCTTCAAGTTAACATTGATCGACATGCGGTCTCTTGCAGCCATTTCTGAGCCCTCCATGGCTTTAGCAGAGAAGATTTACAACAGGGGTGTTTGTCACTTGCTTCTTGGCTGATGGGTAATATTCAGTAGGTCATTGAACCCTGTGGCGTGGAAGCAATCAGGTAGTATATTTGTGCCTGTCCCTCACACCAGACAACCTTTGCAGATGGATTGTCGGACCAAACATACCCAATAGTGCAGTCTTGATTGTTTCTGAAGATTGCGCTTTACTGTTGCTGAGAGAGAGAGAGAGAGAGAGGGTCACTGACGTGTTGACCCGGGCCGGAGATTGGGCCAGACCTCCCAAATCAGCACTTATACACTATCAACTTAGAACGACCCTTAATGGTGCATGAGTTGTATGCAATTGTTGGACATTTGCTAATTTCTTGTTACGTGATGGAATTGGGTAATAACAATTATGGTGGATATATGACCTCCATGTACATGCACGTATATCTCCTACCTGAGTCTCACTATTTATTTATTTGATTGGTGTTTTACACCGTACTCAAGAATATTTCACTTATACGTCACTGGTCAGCATTATGGTGGAAGAAAACCCGGCGTAGCCCGGGGAAAATCCACGAACTTCTGTAGGCTGATGGTAGACCTTCCCACGTGTATCTCATAAGTAGACCTGCCTAATCCTGAACAGTATCCATATATAGCAATTTCTTTATTTCATGATCCGTATATTTACACCTAACTCTGGAATGTTTCACTCAATCACAGCAGCCAGGTTTCTAGATGGAGGAAACTGGGCTCTTCAGGCTGATCTCACCTTACCGATACCTGACAAATCTCGGGCTGAACTTGCCAGCGCTGGACTGAAGCACGCAATCTGTTGGCTGAAGAGGCCACAGTCTCCAGAGAAAAACAGGCACACGCCATGTCCTGGAAGCCCTTGACTGAGGTAATATACATATATACAGCTTCTTCCCATCTCTATCAACTGGTTAAGAAATGTTTTTTTCCCCCTCAACCACAACAACATATTGATTTTCTTTTTAAAGAGCTGTCTTTTCGACATTTATGCTTTAATAATAGTGGATGAGCTTTCGATCAGTGTTTCAGATAAAATAAAAACTAGGCCAGATGTGTTGTATGTGTACCTATGTCTACGTGACTGATGTCAGGTAGTTGAAGCCCAGCTATATCTATATGTCTTCAGCCACAGACATGACCGAACACAGAGAACCACGAAGGAGTCCTGTGAAAATAGTCAACCAAGGATAAGAAATTGGGGCAGCCTTTAATTAGCACAATAATTAATCAAGAAAAGAGGGGCTAGACAAGTGATACTTTGCCATGTTTTGGTTACTTCTACAAAAGCTGTTGGCTGCTGACAAAAGGCCAGTCCTGGGCCGGGCAGGCAGTGTAATGAGAGGTAGGCAGAGCGTGGGCGTTGTCTCATGAATAGCCCATCTCCGCCAAACAATTGGCCTTAATCAATCGGAGGTACTGAGCTGCTGCACACTGCAACACTGAAGTGGTGCAGCTTGTCCGGAATGATCCTAGGCCAAGGCATTGAACCAGGGCAAGTTTGGAGGCATATCACACACAGCTTAACCTCATCTGGTCATCAGCTGACCATAATCATCTGAACATTGCCACCTCCCCCCAGCTTCCCCTTTCCATCAGCCAATACCACTGTCCTAGCTCCCAACACTGACAGGGGCCCATCCATACATTCCAGCCATCATTATAAAGCAACTCCGGAGATGATGACTGCTTGCTCGATCAACATACTTGGATTGGAGGAACGACTAACCCTCACTTTGACAGATGTCTTGACATGCCCTTGGCAGACATGCAGCTTCTACGCATGTTTCTCTGATGAGCTGCTCTAACTACAGATCAAACGTGCTGGATACTGACATCTAGGACTGCTGTCCAACAGGGACAAGCACCCTCAAAATGGAGTAAATCTGGACAGAGCCTCATGGACATGAATCTCTCTTGTACAACTCATCATTAAAGCTAATATGACTACCTGTATTTATACTGGACACACTGACAACAGATAAAGCATTTCTGACTGATGAGATTAGCTTTGGACATCTTGCCACAAGGCACCAACCAGCTGGGTGAAGCTTATTAGTGGCTTGCTACTAGCTCACCACTAGTGTGCCATGTGTAAGAATCCAGTTTTCCAATACCATTCTACAAGGCTTTAGCAGCCATTGTATGCATGTACATGTAGTTAGGGCTGTAGTTTGTGTACAGTGAGGAGTCTTCAGAAACTATCTGCTAATTATACACTACCATTTCACTGCCTCACCATACAGTATATGACTTGCATGAATAAAAAAATAGCTCAGGTAAAAAGAGACAGGGACTGAACAAATCACACATTGGCATGATTAAACGACAAAATTTAAACACAATGATAAGAAGTGGATTTTTTCATCATGGAAAATCCGTCAGTCTAATTGAATAATTATTAACCAATGAGCCAACTATGGACAAGAAAATGTTGAACTATTAAAAGAATCTAACACCCCACACCACCCCCAACATGCCTAATAAAAAATGATAATCTCTAAACCATCTGCAAGTGCCAACTTGAACTGATCACAAATGTGAGATAATTTCCATAGAATGTCGGGCAATTGTCCATGAGCCTGACCCTCTATGTTTTCCATCCCTCCACGACTTTATAACACTGCTTAGGAGACAAGGAAGACTTTGTGTGTTTTTGTTCAACTCATAACTGTCATGCATACAGAAGGCCAGATGGGAATATCGGAATATCTTTCATTAGTTTATATCGACTATAGAATTGTAAGATGACAGCAATATTAAGACAGGCGTGGGAGGCAGATCAATGAATCACTTAGAATAGTAAGCTCTTTTGGATGTGAATCTATTGTACAAGGCTCAAAAGTACATTGCATGGGCTTAACTTTGGGCTAGTACATACTCCAATGCTTCTAATCCTAACACCAATAACTGTAATAGGAATACAAAGTTTCTTTTTTCTCCCACGGATAGTTCATCTAATGAAAAGCATACCCATATCTTTTTCAAAGAACAAAAAAAAAAAAAAACAAAAAAAAAACGGGTGGCAACTTAATATTTTGCTTTCAGTAGTACTAATATCTGTCCCAACAATTAGAAGAATTAGTGTAAAACTCTACAGATCATAAACCCTGTGATGAAATTGTATGCATATGTATCATGCATCAAAATGGCAGAAAAAAGAAATTTATCCCCGCACATCTTCCATAAGTGGGTCATTACTTTACTATAATCTCGATGACAATTTCATTTTACAAGTATCTACTAACCATGATGAATAACAATTAGATGTACAATGTACATGTATCTAGAAATTTAATACTGTAAATGACCGAAAAAATTTTTCATGACTATCTTGCTCAGTGTACTGATCTTAGAAAGTGTTTTTCAGTTTATTTAGTACGTAAGGTGATATTCAACTGGGAAAGTGTAAGCATCAGAACCAAAAGTAATATTTCATGTCATTAATTTGTCTCAAAAAAACTTTTTGGGCACAATTTTAGGTCATTTACAGCATGAGCATTTCTCACTAACACAGCCAGGTATAAAAACATCTTTCAAGCAGAAAATACCAATATGCTATACGGAAAGTTTAAAATTTTGGTTTTAAAACCTGAACAATGGCTGCTTCTTGCTTTACCTTACAGAATACACATTACACATCTGTTAACAGGCCTAACCTCAGTGAAATGAAATCACAATACATGCATTAACGCTAAAGTTTACCGTCATGCTATATATTACCATAAAAAGAATTATCCATCATATATTTACTACTTTACCCAAGAAAAAATATCTACATGATGTAAGTGGCCGGCTCTTATTTCCACTCAGGCAAAGAGCACTTTGTCTGGCTCACATCAACACACGTAAAAAAAATTGTGAGTGCATAAATGTACTTAGTAGCTCTAGAGTCAGACTGCTTAAGCCCGCAAATGACGCATGGACATTGTGGTGTTACATGTAAAAGGTCCCAAGAGCGCTTGTGTCTTTATGCTAGAAATTACTGGACATCTTGGCGTCATTTCTAGATGTAACATGAAAAATGCTAAAACATAAAAAACTGAAAATGTAACATGTGATTGAAAATTGAGCAATTCTTTAAAAATCTAATCAAATTTCTACTGAAAAAAAACAAAACAAAAATTAACAACAACAACAAAAAAACCCAAACCAAACCAAAATTACAGAACTGTGTGGATTTGTTTTCAGCCAGAGAGCAAGGGAAATTCACTCCCTTCTCTGACACCTGTTAACACAGTCATATACAACTGGCAGGTTGTTTTGACGTGATAGGTTTTCTCTACCAATACTTACGGCTTGCTGTGCGGCTTACTTTAATTTAGTGATTGCAGAATTCCTTTTCTTTCCTTCTTTTCAGGTTACCGGACCCATTCTACACAGCTGTCTTCAGCCATTACAGCTGTATTTAACTACCATCGTGACATATGGAAGAGCCTAGTACTGACAGGGGGCCTCCGTGGCTCAGTCGGTTAGCGCGCTATCGCAGCACAATGACCCGAAGCCTCCCACCAATGTGATCGCTGTGAGTTCAAGTCCAGCCCATGCTGCTTCCTCTCCGGCCGTAAGTGGGAAGGTCTGCCAGCAACCTGCGGATGATCATGGGTTTCCCCCGGGCTCTGCCCAGTTTTCTCGTACCACAATGCTGGCCACCATCGTATAAGTGAAATATTCTTGAGTATGGCGTAAAACACCAATCAAATAAATAAATAAATAAATAATATTGACACTTCAAATGGTACTGCCAGAGAACAATTCACACCAAATCTATATGCATTTTGATGGCTGCACTGATGTGTTCCCTGTACACATGCTATGGCTTGTTGTACATGCACTCAGTTTTAACAGTACACAACACCAAACCACAAGATACATGTATATGTAGGAACATTTATAAAAACTTTTAACTCTTAACTTTCCAACTTTTAACCAAACAGTACAACTGAAATTATACATATACACATGTTCAGCAGGTCTTATTTTAATTCCACAAATCATGATGAATTTTCCCATTCTTGCTACAAACTTTCCATACCTATAATAAAAACCCACTGCAACACCAAAACAATATCTTAGAACTCAATGAACAAGTTCATCAAGACATTATGATCTCAGATCTTTAAAAAAATCAGTTTCAGTCTATCACTGTAACTAAAGAAAAATACAAGATGTACAGAAGAATGGCACAAAAAATGTAAATGCACATGCAACAGATTATACAGGTTTGCTCTGACAGCTTTATCAACAGACAGGCCTGTCTTGTGTGCATGACATGGTCCAGGTAAGGCTACAGTCACCCTGGCATGCATCCCAGTCTGCCTCCCTTGACCCGGGTCGGACAGTGATCCCTTACTGGTCCCATCTGTCCACTACAGCTAACCAGTCCAGTCCAGTGTCCTGTATCTCCTGTCAGCGCTACTCTCTGTCCCCACAATACCACATTGTCTTCATTTCCACAGGTTACCATGGCAACTATGGCAAGACTCTGATCCATAACCTGGTCATATTTTAGACCAGTCTGATCTTGCTGTCTATCACATGTAGGTACAGTTATATACCTATATGTATTAGGCACAGTTTACTACAGAGCCAAGGCCACATGGAGAATGGTTAATAGACATTGTACCTTTGCACAGACCTATACATACAACAATAGCTGCAACGCATTTATCTTAACTCCACCCATATGTGTACAGCATTAAAGGTATAACGACACAAATTACATGTACGGTGTAGATAGTTTTAAAACTAAAATGTCACAAAAATGATACTCACACCATTGGTAATTTACATTTTGATCATTAACAAGTAAAAGAAAACCAAAAAGTCATTCACGGTTCACGTACACCCCTGTTCTTGTGGCGTCCATCAGCTATGCTGAACGCTTACTCAAGGTGCAAGAATCAATGAATGAATGATTATTGCTTAAAGCCACATCGGCAATGTTTTATCCATATCGTCGCGACAAGGTTGTAGAAGCAGGTAGAGCAGCATTATACTGAAGTTGGAATTATTATGCTGGAATATTCCACGCCACATTCAGGACATCAGCCGTTCTAATCTTAAACACATGTCAAATATAAGAGACTGCATGAATGCAAGATGTGGACAGCAGCTAGCATATGTTAAATGCTGGCAAAATGAGAAAAGCATCAGGCTTACCTGGAATCCCACCTGACGACGGGAGAGAGAGATGAGATAGTCGGGGAGAGGAGCACAGACAGTGCCACAAAGGGTGAGGTGACACCCCGGATAACGCCTGCTGCCCTGCGCTCACTAAGCCTGCACACGCTGGGAATTCAGCGGCTGCAGCATGCGAGTGCCATCCGCATCAAGATATGACAGCTAATCTGGACAGCTGCCGGTATTTGACAGGAGTCTGTGACCTGTCACACACCAGCCATGCGCCGCCAATGGTCATTGGCAAAGCACAGCTTCAACAAGTGGTAGACGTGATGTCTGCCGGACACTTCAGTGGCGCTGTCTCTCTGTGACCGCTGCCTCGGTCCGCTGACGTGGTGCTACACACCGTCCTCCACTTTCCTAATCCCACAATAACAAGTCTTGTTACATGGCTCCGGTGCCAGTATGCTATATTAATAAACGGTGTAAATGGTAATTTGGGCTGCGGTCGGCCTCACACCAGTGGCTGCTTCGCCGTCACCACGTCTAATAATAACAGTCCCGGATCAATAGCTGTGAGCCAACACGACACGACAGAGGCCGAGTCTGAGAGGAGATGGGCCGAACCAGCGGTGATCAACAGAGAGAAGCTCTGCCGATCTGCCTGCGGACTCTGGGGATCATCAGACGCTTCACCTTCACATACATGTACGGTAATATGACACGGGACGAGTGCAGGACATAAATGTTCGCCTGTCTTTGTATAACCTCACATCCCCTATCCTATCCCCCAACATGTGAACAACGTATTAAACAATATATACAGGTATGCTAAGCATTTCTTTATCAGAAAGCTATACACTGTACAGAAAACCCAACCAGATCTGGAGTATTTACTTCTTTTTCACAACACCATGTTTCAGCCTTGTTATTAGCCACACAAAGCTGTTGATACAGCATTAGACTGCTGATTTCAATGTCTCTTCTTACCTGAACAATACTCAGCTCTGAAATTTCCCCTATTATGACATTACATTTAATATAAAAATTATAATCACAAATGCTAAACAAGCCTATAGATGCATATCAATACCGGTGATCTTACAACATACTGATATTAGTTACAGAATTCTTCATCCAAGCCAAAATTCAGAAAACTGAACCATACATGTATAAAGAGGAAGTTCAAATTCATACTGACTTGCAGAACGAATGATTATGACCCACAAGAAGAGTTTCAAACCACAGCAGTTGGGGATGACATATTAATTATCCCAGTCATTGTAAGTTGTCTGCTTGCACCTGGAGTGGATTTTTTCCTATACTACCTGATCATTTTATATATACCTGGATCAACTTCACTACACTGCAAATAATTCCTTCTCTTGTACATTTCCTGGAAAATGACTTTAAGATATACTGTCTCACAGAAAGATTATTTAAGGCCAAAAAAAATTATTCACACAGTTCCATTAAAGTACACTATGATTTTTTTACTGTTCCAATTCAGTAGAATATTTTTAACAATTTAGTTCAAGTTTGTCCTGATTCAACTTCAACTCTCAACATTATCTCTCTGCCAAAAAAAAAAGAAGGAAAAAGAAAATGACAGATTTCCTCACGCAACCAAGAATTGCTTTATTGCTTTGGTCTTTTGTTAATGGAATCAGGTAGCGTGCATAGGGGCATGCACCCAAATACACAGACCTCCATTAAGGCAGGCCAATGCATCTTGTCACGACATCAATCTGGCCAATTGTTCCAGGAAACAGAAAGATCGCTCTCTTTCTGACCTAATAACCCATATATAACTCACCGTAGGTTTGCTAAATGCTGGTGTCTGGCTGACCCAATAGCCTGGTTCCCAAGATGCTCCTGTCACAGCGGAAAAAAAAAACATGGATTCAGCGACATGGATAGGGATGCGAGTCGAAAGAGCAGAGGTTACATCTCCGAATACATATTTCTCTAAGTGGGTGAGGCCTTGAGGCAAAGAACAGCTATCTTCAGTTCAGCATCACTCTCCTGAACTTAAGTGGTGCACTTCGTGACAGTGAAATATCATACATGTATATGAAACGACATGCATCTCCCATAACGGATAAACTGTAAATTACCCAGCGCTTATAACAATCCAGGAATACAATTATGTTACCTTGATTGCTTACATGTGAACTGTCCCAGTTGATTAATTTTTTCGCAAAAATTACCACCGTATATCCTAGAGGTATGTGAAACATGGTGCTGAAGCCATTTAATGAATAATAATTACCAGGTGTTTCAAAAAAATAATTTTTTCTAGACTCATAGACTGAGTTTCGTGAAGCTTAATATTCTCTACACGCTTATCTGCCCTTGATGTTCTACTAGTCTGTGATGTCGCAGTGGTGATATGCTACTATGCGCAGCAATGCACCATGCTAATCACTCACCAAATTACAACAGGACTGGCTTTGATTCCTTCCCGAGCCACATAAGCACTCTAAATAATGCACCAGCTAATTTAAGGAGGTGTGTCTTGATCAGACCTAAACTAGTGTTTGGAAATCGAGAATGCTACAATTATGTAACGTATATTTGACACACTAGCGCCATTCAAAGGCACACAAGCGATGTGTTATTTTTTCCTCTGAATTTTCTGACTCAAACGTATTTCCATTTTCTACAAGTAAAAATACGCAGCTGTCGCATTTTTTGTGTCCATCATTTTTGTTGTATCAGAGATATATTATTCTGTTAAGTGAAGTGAAAAACAGAACTCGGACAGTTCACCTTTAAGACAATGGAAAATTCTGTAATGATATATACTCTCGTCTCCTTCCTCGCACGAAGTTTCACACAAAATATATAACAGAAAATCCTATATATAATGATTCATATATATGAATGCCCTTTTCATCACGCAGTTCCACAGGGAATCGAACAAAGAAATAGAAAATTCTCAATAATACAAATGCAGTCTGTATGCCAACCAGGGCTTAACTGGTGTGCAATGTGAGCAGCCAATATTGTACTTATATACCCAAAAATGTACATTCTAAAGACCAGACAAAAATATCGTTGGTAAAGAATTTCTGAACAGCGTGGCATATATAGGTCAACCTTGGAATCCCTATAAATATCTCAGGTGGTAACCGAACTGTACAGCCAAGGACTTCCTTGTCAGTATACCTACAAGGATGACACGATTAATCCATGTCCCACATTCATAATGTCCTTTGATAAATTGAAGGCTACAGTATTAGACCTTCTAAAAGGTGAAAGATCAACTCTCCAGGTCATAGTTCTTGCGATTGTCCACCCAGATTGAGATTTTCTTGGATAAAGTGTTCTGGTTCATTAGGTTATGTTGATAGTTGGTGTCATAGCTGAAGTCCTGCAGTTCTTGACACCTTTTGATAAAATCCAGTGCCAGCATTTTTCTCATTCTTTTTCCAAAAGAGACTTCACTGTATCTTTCTTGATTGATGAACACAAACTTCAAAGGGCAAATACACGGACAGCTCTGACTAAGGCTGATTGATTCAAGCACTATATACTGCCAACATTAACATTTCTACATTTCAGACATTCCAAATGCATCCGCCAAATTCTTTGTTTTCTTGCAACGCCTTTTTCGCAGTGGTAAAATGATGTTAACTATTCTACACTCTGTAAATTATGAACACTGAACACGTCAGCAGGCCATCAAGTAGCTATGAAGACACCGTGACCTTGAACATGAACAAATACTACCCTGTATGGACCTTTCACTCTTCCTTAAACTTTCTTGGAATCTACTCCTTTACACTAAATGTTTTTCTAGGTAACTTAATTCTTTCTGCTTTGATCTTATCATCTCAACAAAAAATGTCTTAATTTACCGAATCCAGAAGCGCATTTTCCATATGCTCTTTCACGCTGCTGACTTGTATGCCCTTGACATTCAAAACCAGGTGTAACACGTGAGTAAAGAGGAGGGTTCTATCCGTTAACTGATTTGCTTCACCTTACTGAATGGTCAGTGGCAAGGTGTTACAAATAAGACATTGTTCTCTGAAGCCATGTTACATATATGTATCCACAGAAGCCAGACAGAAATTGGTCTGTATAATGTAAAAGGAAACAGGAGTACAATATCTGCTTTGTGACATACATACAGTTCTGTTTATAACGTCATAAGATAAAAAACATAAAAGATAAAAGTGGGGTTGATGACATGAACAAAAGCCAGGTGAGCTTCCCCCAATAATCTTTTAAGGCAATGAGATCTAACTGATTTCCACAGCCCAACTGGAGGAATACATGCACTATTCTGACTTCATTACTAAACATTCCTATATTTACTCCTATATTTACATATCTGTGTTTTGGGCCAACTCTTCAATTATTTATTGGATTAGTGTTGATTTGTGCTCAGGACTTTTTCTCTTCAATACGATGGCAGTCAGGTTTACGGGTGGGGAATGAGAATCTTCAACATGCCCTCAGGTAAGACATAGGTTATAATTATGAACTGCATATAACATGCCTCCGAGTGTGGAAGGCAACGATGACTGTTCTACAAACAGATCAAGTCAAGTTGTTCAAAAGGAAGATAAGACAGGTCTTGTTGAGGCTGGTGGCAAACACTTTGAGAGTGCTGTGAAGGGCCGGCACTACAGGGTTAATGGACATGGAGGGGTGCTGTAGCTGTAGCTGATGATCCCAACAATCCACTATGGCCCACTCTCCAATAATAATCCCTGCTGAGCAGAAGTCCCTAGTGACACAGTTCTCTCCTTCCTACAGTCCCCCTGACGACAGTCCATCGCTTGTCTTCACAGCACTTACTCGCGTCCCTAAGCGTCACCTTTCAGGTCCGTCATGTACCGCGACTACGTGCAGCAAACACATCCAAGTCGTTGGCCACAAGTCGCCGCTGCCGCAGCCACCGCCCCAGCCGGCGATTGTTGGAGGATGTTCAGAGCTAACACGCTTCAGCTTTTTGCCGATCTCACATCAGCCGTATTTGTTTTAATCTGCAGGGCTGTAAAACTGAGGCAGCCGTGCGAGGCTGAGGTGCCGGATCATTGGCCGGCCGGTTGAGTTAATGCGAGGCTTTTGTGTAACTGGCTGCGCTCAGCGGGGAAAAATTCTCCCTATAAATAGTCCCGAGGAGTTGAGCGGGTTTGAAAATATCAGAGGTCAAGTGATTGAAATGGTGATGGAAGCTTTTGGTGGTGTGAAGTCAGAACAGGCTGTGTCAAGGGTTAGCATGCCATCAGGATGGAGGAGTACCTGGTAACAATGCACAGGGGCCGGTTTTGATAGAGTACCACGAAGCCATCATCAGTCAATTTCTCAGAAAGCTACAGGCAAATTGGCAGATTAATGAGCCAGCCACTGAAATCCTATTTCTCTCCTTATAACAAGTACACAGAATATGGTTGAATCAATGAACCATGCTCCAGTTGAGCAGTTCTGTTTTTATACAAAAGCAGACCCAAAAACCTCCTGCCTAGAGGATTAAATGTACCCAGGTTTACATAATACAGCCAATACAAGAATAATAATGCTCGTGTTATGGGTACGTATTATACAAATTGTTGGTTGGAAAACTGTTTCCAGAAAGCGTTTCATTGGTGTCAGTATGTACCTGCATGCAATAACCAACATAATGGTAAAATGTAAACAAATAATGTTTCATAGAAGATAACTGTGAAATGTTTCTGTTCAGTGACAAATGAATGCAATACCGGGGTGCCTGCATGGCCAGTCGTATAGCCTCTGACATAGGCCAATCTAGCAATGACTGACACAATGGGAAAAAGAAAAAAAATATATTTTCATGACTATTGCCTTAATCGCCGGAAATAGAATTGTTCGTAACATCTGAATCACCCTAAAACAGTTTTTTCACTTGCAGATAACTGGAAAAACAAATAAACAAAACAATAAATATTTTACCTCCTTGGTAACTGTGGACTGATCTCCCAAGGTCAGCCCTCATCTCGGCTTCTCTAGTTGTATAATATCCAAACTTTACTTTCCAGTTCAAACCACTTGTTAATATATCTTGCTATCTATATGAACGAGTTCTAATAATAAATGAATCACAACATACTCTTTTTAACCTGTGGTAATCAAAATAAAGTAGAGGTTTGTTGAACTTCCAAAAATTTAAGATGGCAGACACCACATGTTGACGGAGTGGTATAGTGAGTGTGATCAGCCCCAAAACCTCAAACGCCTAAAGCAAATATAAAAATATAACTGTTGTTTATTATGAGCTAGAATATTTCATACAAGGGTTAAGATAAAACAGCAGTGGCCTAGTTATATGTCTACGATAGGCCTCCGTCAAAACCGAAGAACAATTCTAATTAATTTTTGCGGTGAAATTGTCAGTCATTTTCTTCTGATTTCCTGCAGACAGCAGCCCTCTAACATACACTATCATGTTTCTGAGTTGAATAACTTGGGGTGATGTGTTGTCCCAAGCCTCTATGTACGCGAGGGTGCCTTCCAGGCAGACCAATGCCTCCCGGGAGATAGTTTTACTGGGAAGGTTCTCGTCTTTGTCGCTACTGCTGTGGTCGCTGGTGTTATCAGGGCCACGGCTGACACTGGCTACAATTTAGGCGTCCGTCAAAACATTTGACGAGATGATGATCTCGTCCATGCAGTTCCATTCACGATTATTTTCTGCTGATACATCACAGATTTATCTCTGATAATTTTCTTTGAAACACAGTCGGCGTATACACACGGCAAGCTGCGTCGGGCTTCATGTAAAGAGTCTAGGGCTGCCAGCTACAGCCCGTGCTGGGCGGCCAATCTGTCAGCAGAAGCTCTGTTATCGCATGTGCCACTCCAACTAGGCTGAGCATTTACTGTAACTCTGTTACCATGTACATGTAATACAAAATTGTTCCATGGATAAACACCCATCACAGCCCACACGGACAAACAAGATACAGAACAGGAAGGCTTTCTTTGCTGAAAGAGTACATACAAGTTTATGTCGAGATGCATGCAACAGCAACAACACCTTGTAAAAATGGGGGACACCTCCACAACCGCGTTGTAACGAATCTCCCATTGCAACGAGTTGTGTTGTAATGAGGGAGTGGTGTATATGCAAAATATGTTATGTAAGTGTAGATTTGAAAAAAATATTTTGGCCATAAATTCATTCTTCCAACAAATTTCTTTACGGTATCACAACTAAAGTTTCTTCAAATAAGGAAAAACAAAAGCACTTCTGTAACAGTAGCTCTGTAAACCACTGCTTGTCCTGAAATGGTCTACACCCTGGAAACAATGTAATGACGTACAAGGGTTGGTGAAAGTCATTCTGGATTATGGGGCCTTCTATGTGTAATAAACCAACTACATATAGGAAGTGGTAATGCTGTAGCTCTTGTGGTGCCCCTGTTTGGCTGGGCTTGGCTTACATGTCATCCCTGATTATCCCTGACTCCATTATCACAACCACCACCATCCCCTGTGGCATCAGCCAAAAGAGCATCTGGGATGCGAGGGCAGCAAGCACCCTCCGGACCGAACTCCCAACAGGTAGATTATCAAAACAGATACATGTGAACTCGCCCTGCACCACTCCGCACCACCATAATTACACTAATGTATCTGTCCATGAACCCTGACTACTGGATACATATAAATACTGACAACCACGGGTGAGGATTTCAACCAATCCTCCAGTGTATTTCATCATGGAAGGATTCCACATCGCAACAATGCGTACATTTAATGTTGTATTTTCCTGGATTTCATGTACATGTAATGCTGAATAACATCAATCCAGTGATTATCAACTCAAACATGTCATAGATGTTACATGTATGTGACATTTAACACCTCATTTCTGGTACAAGCAACTGCATGTAAAATGTTAATCCATGATGTGAATGGTGCGTGTGGACCCTTGTTAGGAGTCATTTGTCAACTTCAGCAGTACACTGAGCATCAAGATTTCACATTTATCTAACATTTATCCACTGACTCAACTCAGGTTTATACTACATGTGACATGTACATATATTTGTAACTTGTATATTATCTTTATAACGTCCCTGCCGTAATAAAATCAAGCTGAACTCATGCATGTGTGCATGTATTTCGCAACACAACATCTACTAGTTGGACTAAAACGGCTTACGGAAATATGAATGAGTCTGGCTGGGCACCTTGCCAAGTACCTGAAAAACCTTGTTACATAAAGTCTCGGCATACACTGTACGTTATACCATCAAATATACCATCTTGATACGAACGGGCAAAACAGTCTTGATCCCCTGGGTGTAATATTAATACACGTAGCACCTGGTTTCCAGGATGGTCCCTCTCGGTACACGGGTAGTGATGAAGCTGGTGGTTGCTGGGTGAGGGTGGGGCGGGTCGATTATTTCAAGAGAGAAATGGACGGGAGTGAAAATGTCATTTTTGATAGTAAAATGCACTAAACATGGACTGCCATTTTTCTGAGCAAACTGAAACAAGGCCCAGCTTTACACATGCTGATAGTAAGAGTGGTATATTGTGCACAGGTAAGGATGTATGTGTATGTAGCTCCCCTCAGGCAGAGAAGTCATTGCATACATGTACCAGTTACTGGCCATTGGGCACATTGATATGGAGATGGGTGTTATCAGGCTCTCTCCTTCCATCAAATATTAATGGGCAGAGGAATAAGACGAGGCAGATCTCTACACATCAGCAAAGCCCCAGGCCATAGCTAAAATCACAGATCACCATCTAAGGGATATCACTGCTATAAATATCCTCCATACCAGAACCAAGGGTTGCCCATAAAATCACAAGTTAACTGCTGTCATGTTAGCTATACCATGTCAGAACCACACGTTAGACCACACATCAACAGTCATGTCCGAACCACATGTTACACCACACATCAACAGTCATGTCCGAACCACACGTTACACCACACATCTACAGTCATGTTCGAACCACAGGTTAGACCATACATCTACAGGCACGTTCAAACCACAGGTTAGGCCATACATCTACAGTCATGTTCGAACCACAGGTTACACCACACATCTACAGTCATGTTTGAACCACAGGTTAGACCATACATGTACAGTCATGTTCGAACCACACGTTACACCACACATCTACAGTCATGTTCGAACCACAGGTTAGACCATACATCTACAGTCATGTTTGAACCACAGGTTACACCACACATCTACAGTCACGTTCAAACCACAGGTTAGACCATACATCTATAGTCATGTTTGAACCACAGGTTAGACCACAGATCTACAGTCATGTTTGAACCACAGGTTATACCACACATCTATAGTCATGTCAGAGCCACAGGTTAGACCACAGATCTACAGTCACTTTAGACCACACATTTACAGTCATGTGAAAGCCACATGTTAGACCACAGATCTACAGTCACTTTAGACCACAGATCTACAGTCACTTTAGACCACAGATCTACAGTCATGTCAAAACCACAGGTTAGACCACACATCTACAGTCACGTTAGACCACACATTTATAGTCATGTGAAAGCCACATGTTAGACCACACATCTACAGTCACGTGAGAGCCACAGATTAGAATACACATCTACAGTCACTTTAGACCACACATCTACAGTCACGTTAGACCACACATTTACAGTCATGTGAAAGCCACATGTTAGACCACACATCTACAGTCACGTGAGAGCCACAGATTAGACCACACATCTAATCATGTCTAAACCACAGGTTAGACCACAGATCTACAGTCATGTCTGAACACAGGTTAGACCACACATCTACAGTCGTGTCAGAACCACATATTAGACCACACATCTACAGTCGTGTCAGAACCACATATTAGACTACACATCTACAGTCATGTCAGAACCACTTTCCAGATAACACATCTAGTCATGTCTGAACCACAGGTTAGACAACACATCTAGTCACGTCTGAACCGCAGGTTAGACCACACATTTACAGCCACGTGAGAACCACACATTTACAGTCATGTGAGAGCCACAGGTTAGACCACAGATCTACAGTCATGTGGGAGCCACAGGTTAGGCCACACATCTACCAGTCATGTCTGAACCACAGGTTAGACCACACATCTACAGTCATGCCAGAACCACAGGTTAGATCACACATCTAGTCATGTCTGAACCACAGGTTAGACAACACATCTACAGTCATGTCTGAACCACAGGTTAGACCACACATCTACCAGTCATGTCTGAACCACAGGTTAGACCACACATCTACAGTCACGTGAGAACCACAGGTTAGATCACACATCTAGTCATGTCTGAACCACAGGTTAGATCACACATCTACAGTCACGTGAGAACCACAGGTTAGATCACACATCTAGTCATGTCTGAACCACAGGTTAGATCACACATCTACAGTCACGTAAGAACCACAGGCTAGACCACACATCTACAGACATTTACAGCTACACATGTATGGCTGTATGCACACGTCTTAATTTATTCATGTTATTCTTACCACAGAATCTCTTTAATTTAAAGGCAGCATCACGACCTATCAAAGCGCAGGATCCCCTTATTTTCAGGCTGCAGACAGCACGGCTCGTTTCCCAAAGCTTTGATCAATCAATTTCAGAAGATCTTGGTTTGGATCAACAGAGCACTCACACACGTACAAGTATGTGATAGGGAAAGGTCACAAAATGTTTGACCACAAAAACAGATGTAGGGCATGGCGGGCAGTATTACAAAGAATATATAAAAGGACAGTGTTTATAGGGTTCTGTCTATTTATATGTACGTACCGATACCATTATTACTGTAACAAAAATATGTCAGGCTGACTAATGGCTTTGCCACATCAAGTATGACATCCCCATATAGACCTCTGCACATCTGTACACATATGTGATGTGGACTACATGCCACTTTAAATGTTAACATGGCACTGATAATACTGTGCAGTGTAGCCATGCACATTCACAACTGCTGGGACACTTTGTGCAAGTCTTGCTGTGCCACTCATTGAGTGAGTAGGTTGACAGCGCAAAATTTTACAACTGATCAACATGTAACATGATTATCACAGCAAAACAAAGAAAAAAAACAAACCAATGACGACACCTTTCTCCACCTAACAATAAATTAAGACATATTTGAGGGGTTTAACATACACATAAATACATGTATAACTGTTGGCCAATTATGCAAATACAAGACACCCCAGACCCACAATACTGACTGGCAAGAGGGTAGATATAGGTACAAGTACATAAGCATTTCAGCAAATTCGAACAGATTCACAGTAGAAATTTCGCTTAGAGTGTCACAATGTTTGTGGTGACAGAGACCTGAGGATGGTCATAATATTTGTGGTGACACAGATCTGAGGAGTGTCATACTGGTGACAAAGGCCTGAGGAGTTTCACAATGTTCATGGTGACACAGACCTGAGGACTGTCACAATGTTTGTGGTGACACAGACTTAAAGAGTGTCACAATATTCAAGGTGACACATGCCTGAGTAGCGCTGCAATGTTCATGACAGACCTGAGAAGTGTCACAATGTTCATGGTGACAGACCTAAAGAATGTCATAATGTTCCTAGTCACACAGACCTCAAGAGTAGCACAATGTTCATGGTGACACTGACCTCAGAAGTGTCACAATGTTCATGGTGACACAGACTTGAATAGTGTCACAATGTTCGTGATGAAACAGATCTGAGGATTGTCACAATATTCATGGTGACACAGACGTGAAGAGTGTCACAATATTCAAAGTGACAGACCTGAAGAGTGTCACAACGTTCATGGTGAGACAGACCTGTGAAGTGTCACCCTGTTCATGGTGACACAGACCTGAGGACTGTCACAACGTTCATGGTGAGACAGAGGGTTGTAAGAGTCACGGTGACAAAGACCTAAATAGTGCCATGAAGTTAATGGCAACATGATCCTGCAGAGTGTTGCCATATGAAGCCTTGCTACACAGAGTGTCAAGAAGATACTACATGCTCTGCTCTGTGTGGCAACATGATTCTGCAGAGTGTTGCCATATGAAGCCTTGCTACACAGAGTGTCAAGAAGATACTACATGCTGTGCTCTGTGCATAAAGAAATCTGATCCATTTCATTGACAGTGACGTTCAACTCCAATCAGACAAACAACGAAATGTGATCAATGCTATCATCAGCAGCAATCAAACTAGAGTTTTGACATTATTGTACTTGTACACATGTATAGTGTTAATCATGCCTTTCTATGCCTTTTCTCTGCAGGTCATTCTTTTGCTAACTCTGGACAGTAAAAGGATAACAGCTTGTATTACACTTTAACTGCATGTCAACATATGCAGCTACACAGAGCTTTACTGTGCAACTGCTGGTTCCAAACACTACTCACTGGTCATGGTGACAAGTTCTTATCTAACACTGGATACTCACATGCACTTAAAGGGTCTGTCCACCTACTGGAAGCTTCACATGGGGGAGCACCACACAGATTAGAAGAGCCTGTCAACAGAAGACACAAACTAAGGCGAGCTGGACAAGTGCCACGGATGGCAGAGGGTTACACTGGCCTATGATAATGACATTAGCTGTGCGGATGGAGTTATCCTTCCTGACAGCTGCCATCCTAAGCAGCAAGCTGTACTGGTCAGTTTGCCTGATTAGCGCGGTCCAAGGAGTTTTCTACACCATGGGCAAGCTGACAGGTCACATCATTACTGTAACAACACGACAGCACATGCAGGCCTCACAGCTTATCGAGCCGTGTCTTGGGCCTGATGGGTCAATTAAGCAGAGAATATCATACAGCAGCCTCTGGGAGGCTACAGTCTTATGCAAAGCTGGCAGGTGCTGGACATAAGCCTGACCGAAGGAGTGACCGACCGGTGCACAATTATTGGAAACTCTTCACAATAAGTTACACACAAGAGGATTTCATCTCCGTGCTTTAGGTACACAGTCCGCAGCCAATTACTGCACGGTGACAGCATTTCATATCCTACCAATTTATGGCAGTGAAATATGAATACCAAGGCTCTATGGGTATAGGGCACCTGTGCTCGATCCATCAAATCAAGCTGCTCCCTGAAAATTAATCTGTTTACATATCACCTGATCTCAAATTCAGAGTAAATATCAGATTTGTGGAAGACATTTCTGATAAGAAAGGTTTATCATCTGGATTCAACAAAAAACCAAAAAAACCAAAAAATGGCCGCTTGTGAGGAAGCGTTTTAGTTTCCTGAGAAACATGAAGCCCATAAATGTCTGATGTAATCTCTATTCTGAGTGAAGGCATATGTTCTTGTACATGGATGTAGAAATAATTATCTTTAATGAAAAGGGATATATCACTTATCTCTCACGTAGAGCACTTGCCCAATCAAAGGTTGAGAGACAAGATTCCTCTCTCATCCTGTGTAAACAAGGCCAAGTGGTAACTGACTATGGCACGGGAAGAGATAGCGTACCTCATGTAAATATAGCATATTATGGGTTCTTTTACAGTCACTGTAAGATGGCAAAATAACCATGGTCTGAAACATGCCAATGAAGACCTATGCCTGAAATTTAAACAATACTGGCTGAGAAATTTTCTACTGAACTAGATGTTTAAAACCCAAATGAATTTATTAAGTCATTTGTCAGTAACTTGTTTCACAGAGCAGTGCTGTAAAAAGACATGAATACCTGGACCTTTTATCAAGATTCTTGCATATTTGTCCTAAAACGCATTTTTAAAGACAAACAGAAGTAATAAAATATTGCTTTTTCAGTGATGATACTCCTATTTTTCCAGTGGGATGTTATATTTTTTTTCCAGACAAAACTTAAAAGATCATTTTAGGATAAACAAAGTGTCCCAGCATCAGGGAAATGATTCAGCAAGGGTGAATTTTCTTTTTTACTGCAAATTAACTATCAGTTTACTCTTCACTACATGCACTCTGCATTAAAGGAGCATGGAAAACAACCCACATGTAGTCACCATTACAGAACTGTTACAGCTGATCAAATTAACGCTGAACTGTTTACATGTAGCAAGGCTACACTTGTAATACTGCTTGTAAAAAGATACCATGAAGTCATAATGACATTAACTCATGTAGGATACATGAAGGCCCTACCAAACTACAAAGATCAGTTTATACAATCCAAGAAAACCTTGATCAAATCATCACTAGAGATTATAACAAATTTTGCAGTGTTATAAGAGTGGTTTTCCTCTTACGTGAATGTACCTAACAGAAAACAAAAGTCACTTAATTCACTGAAGTCAGGATATTTACTTACTTATTTGATGTCAAGATGAGAAGGTGAGTTCTGAGCTACATATGCAACCTAACTGTTACAGGTAATTACAGGTAAGTACTTACCCAGAAATACAAAAACCATTCAAACCAGATATACACGTAATATCATCGTGGGGAGAAGGAACTACACTGTATAGGCCAGAGCATAATACAATACAGACATCAAAGGCTTCAATCAGGTGCCTGCTATACTGTAATGAATGCCATTGGCACACAGTACCTGGAGACACATCAAAGCCGCCTCACTCCCTTGAGGTACATCTTAACGAGGTCTCTGAGGCCTACACAAACACATAAACACCGCTCTTCTGTCTCCAAGAAAGACACCGACTAGTAGCTCAAGTAGACGGTGCCTTCCATTAGAATATAATGTGCAATGTATAAATCCCCTGAATACAACATCGATTTAGATTTCAAATACACATGTATATACTGTATATTTACTTATCTGCAAAAGAAAATGCGCTTAACACTGTGATTCCTTAGTTTTCAAAAATCTGAAAATATCTGCACAGGTGGTGTAGTTTATGGATGGGATCAGAGCCTGGAATTCAGACTCAGTATGGAGGATGACAGACGCAACAGAGTGAAATGCTGCACTTAGCCGTGTCTGTCATTACACAAGAATACTGCATGTAATACGTGATCATCAAACAGTGCCTACAATCTGCCTGTGCAGTGAGGAATTCCCATCTGAGGTTTATTTCTTCAGAGTCATTTTACGGAGAATTGCTAGGGATCACTGAATAAAGCGAACGCTTAATACTGCCTGGCCATTGCATTAATTACAACATATTAAATACATATAGTGTACAGTGGAAAAACATGCCTTGACAGACAAAATAAGTAGGTCAGCTATAGGGAGTAGTCCAGAGCAGACAGCACGAATTTTGACTTCTAAGGTTCATATATTTATTCATCTGGTTGGTGTTATTACACCATAATTAAGAATTTCTTAATTATACCATGACAATCAAATTTATAAATGCAGGAAACGGGAGTGGCTGAGAAAACCAGCAAACTTCATCAGGTAAAATTTAGCGGCCTAAAGGCAGGTCACCCGGGAAGAGCTGGTTTTGAAAATATAACCTCCTTGGCTATGGGCGTGACAAGTCACAGGGTGCCAGCACCTCACCATCTGAGCTGGACTGGCCCCCTATGGGATACCTATTCCCGTGCAATGGTGATTCGGTCCCAAGGTGACTTGCCTATTGTTTTCTTGCACTGCACGAGTAATACGTTATTGGCTTGTCCCCAAAATGTCATTGTAAGTGTTGGAATGAACAATAGACCACACAGCTTTAACCTGAATTACCTCTGATGGGAGAAGGTTCCTCATTGCTCTTGGAACAATAGAAAATAGAATAATTTTGCTTATGTACATGTATGTACTATTCAAAAAATAACAAACTATTTTCCTTGGTGCTGTGTGGTGTTTTCCTCAAGCTGAGGACCGCAGCCTTCATCAGAACAGCTGTTGTGGAGAAAGGGAGTTTGTGGAGCCAGGAAACCAAAATGCCTGGAATAAAACCTCATCTGAGTACCTGACAAACCCGTTGGGATTGAGTCATTGGTCAAGTACTGGATCAGCTGGCAGACATAACAACCCGTAAGCTGAAGGAATTGGTCTGGCGTCTCTACTACTCACAGTCGTAATCATTCTGTGATACGTGTGAATGAGTGCCTCATGCTTATTTAGCTGATATTTGATTGGGTCACAATGTACTCAAGAATAATTGCCTCTTATGACAAACTATGGGCGGTTGGTTTACAAAGGACAGCCCTCTGTCTGGTACCACATAATGAACCTCCTGAGTCACCTCAATAAAGGGGAAGCAACTCCTATAACTTACCAGCAGAGCAGTGCCTTCATCCTACATGTAATTGAATAACAATGCCAGTAATGATTGTTCGTGAAATAAATGGTATTGTTATTCATATATGTGTAGGTAGACTTGTTCTAGGAGTTTCAACACCCGCTTCCCTTTGTAGTGAGGCAGAAAACAGCAGAGTTTGACCCATTCCAGGTTTGTACCTAATGTACATACATGTATAAATGTACAAGGGTTGCCCTGGTTCCCAAAATATTTCATGCAAATTTGTGGTCTTTTAATTGGCCTTATTGTGCATTGCATATCTTGTTCATGGATACTATATACGGGTAGATAACTGTCTTTATAGGTGAAATCTCCATTTACATCCCTCAAATACACCTGATCTGAGGTCTTTCTCTTGCCTAAGTAGATACATGGCGAAATTTTATAAATTCAAATTTTATAAGCATATTTACTCCATCAGATCATTCATATAATCCAATGATGAAACAGCAATCTTCCACACATTTACAAACGTGTCCAGGGTTAATTAGTTACAGGGACATGGTCGCCCACACTGAAGGTATTTTTGTGTTATTACAGAATGTCACCAGTAATAGGTGTTTTTCTCAAGAAATAAAAGTTAGAAGCTTTTCATTAAAATCACCACCAGCATTGTATAATAAGTGAATGTTTATACCAAAAAGAATGAAAACTCAAAGGTCTGCCAGAATATTTAAATGAGGGGCTGTCAATTCAGTGGAAATGGAGAATGCGCACAGCATTGTGTACACTTTACATGTAAAGGAGCGTGGCTGATGTCTTATGGCTCTCTTGTAACTGGATCTGCTATAAAGAGGCTTAAAAGAGGGCTCCGCAGGTTGACAAGCTTAGAGTTGTAATTCGAGGCCAGTTGTCGCAAAACTACTGCTCGACAGGTGGGGTGCAAATGTTATTGTTCTTGCGGTGTTAAACGTCGAACAGACACACGTTTCTCACTCATAGATAATTGGTAACCTTTTCTCAAGTGCTACACTCTACATGTATTTATGTGTATCAAAATTCGAAAATATCCGAGTCTGTGTAGCCAATATTGACTGATCTCAAACGTCTGCAAATATGCTTCAAGTCATTTCGGTTGAATATTAATCAGGCAAAATGGCCTGCCCTCTTTTTCTTGAATTCGAATAACGGCAGGATTTCTCCAGGCTCATACCAGATCTCAACCTGACTCATTTAGTTTATGAACAAACTTCAAAACTTTGTCAGGATGTTGCAATCAGAATTTGTTTAAGTGTCTCTTTAAGGCGTCAGTACGTCGAGGCTCTCTAGGGAATAAGGGGTGTTCCCCTAAAACTTGTAACACTTAGTTCACTGGATAATGTTAATAGAACCATGTGACACGTACTTCAGAAAGCTAACAATACAATTATGGTATTTATCTGTGTATTTCATGAATATCTATGTGTATTTTTGGTCTACATGTAGTGCTTGCAGGAAAAATGATGAGCAATGACAATCAAGATGGCCTGAATAGATGGAGATGTACATGTGCCTTGAGAGAGATTTCAATGCTGGCTTTATTACATAAATATATGATTTGTTCAAAATAACATTTATTTATTCATTTCATAGGTGTTTTATATGACACTGAAGAATATCTCACTTATACGATGGCAGCCAGCATTATGGCGGGAAGAAACCGAGCAGAGTGGGAAGTGGGAAGCCCACGAACATTTACTGTTGGCTAGCACACCTTCCCAAGTATGACTAGAGCGGATGCCGACCAGAGCTGGGCCTGGTGAGGGGTTCCCGAGTCAATGCGTTGTGTTTTAATATAAAATTAGACTTCTGCTAATTGTAGGGTAGACATTATTGGGTTAAGTCGAGTGCCCGATCCCGCTATGACAACCTAGGTCGCTGTTGGCTCAACTGCAATCCCATTTTGCAAGGATTCCTATACACGAGATTAACGTAGCTCTCGCGCGCACTTACGAGCCATTGGCACATGGACATTTGCCACAAAAATGGGAGAGCACTTTAGAAAGCTGCCAACACAAAAATTCATAATCCATGTTTCAAAGTAGCCTTAGAATTGCACATAGAACAAAAGCGAACGATGTATCAAGGAAGGCAAACGAGTAGTGTGACAACAATAATCGGCTGACCTTACTTGATCTCTGAAAGGAGTACAGCAGAACAAAATGCCTCATATATCTCGACGCAGGCCTGATAATGGAAGTTTAAAATGGGCTCAACTGCTGATGGTTGCGTGACATCAATTCCTATCTCATTTTAGGTGCCTTTATAATTATCCCCCAGTCCTGTTTCTAGTCTAGAAGACTTTTCACGGCTGATTTTCTGCTCAGGGTAGACAACAGATGTGCAAACAGGTTGTGTTTGTATTACAGGTTGTGTTGAACAGGTGGCCTCATTGTTGGCATGTATCTGTCCATCAAATATTCCTCCGGTGTCAACCAGGCACTGGCTAAACTTGTGTGCATTAATGCAACAGTTTATATGATTACATCTATGTTAATACCTATTAAATACACATACATTACACAATGTCATCTTTCATAAAACCAAAAAAAAAAAAAGTTCGTCTTTTATTCATAAACGAAGATGCCAAGAACTTCAAAACCTGTTCTTGACAAATTGAGGTAATAATTAAGCTGTTACCTTGTAATTAATAGGGTCTGATGTCATGGTGTTTTAAGTCAACACTGGACTGTCTCAGTGGACATGTACTGGATTATATGCAACGATCATCTGCACTCAATCACACCAATGTACATGTATCTGAACACTTCTCATTGATGAACTCGAGAAAATTTAGTCTGTCCTAGGTCTTCAGACTCAACTGAATACATTATTCAACATTCTTTACTGTAATTATTGCAGATATGTTAGAAAACCCTCTAACATGTCAATCAGCAGGGTGCGTAATTAACACAAGCTTCCGCTTGTCCCAGACAGTTACAACTTACTTGGGACAGCCCCAGAAATAACTATGCTGTGACAAGTGTTTTCATGAACTTCAGCCCTGCAGTGTTTTCATGAACATCAGTCCTCCAGTTCTAACACTGGGACAAGTGTTTTCATGAACTTCGGCCCTATAGTTCTAACACTGGGGTAAATGTTTTCATGAACTTCAGCCCTACAGTTCTAACACTGGGGTAAGTCTTTTGATGAACTTCAGCCCTACAGTTCTAACACTGGGGTAAATGTTTTCATGAACTTCAGTCCTACAGTTCTAACACTGGGGTAAGTCTTTTCATGAACTTCAGCCCTACAGTTCTAACACTGGGGTAAATGTTTTCATGAACTTCAGCCCTACAGTTCTAACACTGGGGTAAATGTTTTCATGAACTTCAGCCCTACAGCTCTAACACTGGGGTAAGTGTTTTCATGAACTTCAGCCCTACAGTTCTAACACTGGGGTAAATGTTTTCATGAACTTCAGCCCTACAGTTCTAACACTGGGACAAATGTTATCATGAACTTCAGCCCTATAGTTCTAACAATGAGAGAAGTATTTTCATGAACTTTAGCCCTACAGTTCTAACACTGGGACAAATGTTATCATGAACTTCAGCCCTATAGTTTTAACAATGGGAGAAGTATTTTCATGAACTTCAGCCCTACAGTTCTAACACTGGGGCAAGTATTTCATGAATTTCAGCCCTACAGTTCTAACACTGGGGCAAGTATTTTCATGAACTTCAGCCCTACAGTTCTAACACTGGGGCAAGTATTTTCATGAACTTCAGTCCTACAGTTCTAACACTGGGGTAAATGTTTTCATGAACTTCAGCCCTCCAGTTCTAACACTGGGGTAAATGTTTTCATGAACTTCAGCCCTACAGTTCTAACACTTGGACAAATGTTATCATGAACTTCAGCCCTATAGTTTTAACAATGGGAGAAGTATTTTCATGAACGTCAGCCCTACAGTTCTAACACTGGGGCAAGTGTTTTCATGAACATCAGTCCTCCAGTTCTAATACTGGGACAAGTGTTTTCATGAACTTTAGCCCTACAGTTCTAACACTGGGGTAAATGTTTTCATGAACTTCAGCCCTACAGTTCTAACACTGGGGCAAGTGTTTTCATGAACTTCAGCCCTACAGTTCTAACACTGGGGCAAGTGTTTTCATGAACTTCAGCCCTACAGTTCTAACACTGGGGCAAGTATTTTCATGAACTTCAGCCCTACAGTTCTAACACTGGGGCAAGTATTTTCACGAACTTCAGCCCTACAGTTCTAACACTGGGACAAATGTTGCCATGAACTCCAGTCCTTCAGTTCTAACACTGGGACAATTGGTTTTATTTGGTGGACAGGTGATAGGAGTCATTTTCACGACAGCCAGTTGGGAAATTAAACTTTGAGCTCTGATGACTGTGTCCAAACCATATACATGTAATCATGGAGATGTGGCCCCACAGCTCTGGGGCTTTTGGGGATGATTATTCTGTAGATTTATTTGATTGGTTTTTAACACCTTATGATAAATAGTTCAAAATACAGATGCAAACTGGTAGCCAGAAGACAATTCTTGTACAGCAGTGTTTTCGGGTGTTAATGATGACCTGTCAACAAAAAAGCAACTTTAGCGTCTGCGTTTCATTCAATACAGCTATCAGGATGGAAATTCCCACACAGATCCAGCATATCACACTAAACTGCCACCTGTCAAATACCTGGATGATTTATCTTCTCACCAGCTTCTTTGCCATAAATAAGGCATCAAATTGCGGGACAGCTACAAAGTAAGTGTCTGCCTCCTTCTGAGTTCTTGCTTACACTACTGCCATTAGACATGTGAGAAACCATTTCATTTACCAGTACTAGATAAGAACTCCTGTCAGGCTCTATGGCAATGTGATTACACTACAAGATGACTATGTCACTAGATGCAAAAAATGGTCCTGATCCCTGGTGCAAGAGATATATGATGTCTGCTTCAATGGAAAGCAGATTGTCACTAAACAGAGCCAGCCTCACTATAGTAAGGAACTGAGTGTGACTATGTGGTACACTAAGGTCCATTCATTGCAGAATACTGATACTGACCACTACTGTAGCTAGGATTTCCAAGGAGGAGGATGCAAAGAGGGATGCTGCTAAACCTGCCGGGGCTTAAGGTGTTGCAGCTTCCTCCACACTGTCATGGCACAAAGAGACATCCAAACGATGTTGTTAAGTCAAAACTGGAAACAAATGCACTGAGCTGGAAGAACGAGGTAAATCCACGACTTCCTTTTACGGGTATATTACCTGTAAATGTTACAACAGACCGGTACATTGTAAGACAGTCAGTCAAACAGGCTGATAAAAACTGAACACAATTTGAACAGGCCTATATTTTAAGCTAATAAATATATAAGGTATAAGCTACTGCACACTGGCAGCTTGAGTATACATTCAAGTAATCTGTCATGCCAACAAGCATGCCATCTTGTTTTGGTTGTTTGAAGCTGCCTGGTCGGCAATAGGGACGCTTCATAACGATTGGTTAAAAATGTAATCTATACAGAGTACTCTCCCCTTGTTTACATAAACAGACACCTTGCTTACATAGTGTCCATACCGAAGGTGGGTGAAGTGCCTAAAATTGAAATAAGAAAGCAAGCCGAAACAGATTACCAAATCTGCAGATTTTCCACTTGACAATCTGCTTATACTAAACATGTACACAACCTGCTCAGCTGAATTTTTTTTCTTTTTTGATGGAAATTTAAAAACATTATGACACATTCACATTATGCAGCGGATCAGTCAAGGGCGACAGTAAGTCTATAACCAGATGTACCTCCCACTTGCATGAGACTTGTCTGATAACAAACACAACAAACCATCTCACGATGTTGAGTAGGAGTGTTATGCATATGAGCAACTGCTTGGATGCTCAACATCTTGTTTTCCAAAGGAATATAAACAAACTTGATCGGTCTATGTCTTGACGTTATGGCAAGGACACTGCCGCTGATTTCTTGACGTTTGCATGTTATTTACACCGTATCATCTACTTTTCCATAAAACCTTTGCTTTTCCATAAACATTTGCCCAGAAAAAAATGACGAACTAGAGAAAATACAGCAAAGGACAGCAAAAAGCCAGCACCAATGTGCTCAATCTAATGTTGAAAGACAGACTATGTGTCTTTCGAAAACAAGGCTAGGCAGTTGTGCATGTGTGTTTCAGCATTGTTTGAGATGGTGAAGTGGCTTATCAGCCTAAACTTTCGTTGAGTATTAGTCAGTATTAGTCCTACATGAACTCCACTGTCGCTCAGATATTTGGATGTCGCCATACAAGTGGAGTCAAACAACCTTCCATTTAATTTCCTTGGAGTAGTGCCACAGTTCTGCCGCCTCGCAACTCAGCCACTTACCTTATGTCTCCTGCCAAGTACAGACACTCGCAAACATGCGCGCTACAATTTTGGCTATCTCACCTTCATTACTTAGGAGCTGACTGGTCTAGAAGCCGTTATAGTGAGTAGCATTACCATGGGCGACATGCCAGCACGCCCGGATGTCCGCGGTCTAAAACAGCGACATCCAATTATCGGAGCACCAGTGGAGTTCATGTAGGACTAGGTCAGTATAAGCACAGAACTTAGTCTTTTGGGCTTAACTTGCTTTCACTTTCAATTTGTCAGGCGCACTGCAGTTTGGAGTACTACAACAATGTCACTGTATCTGTTTAATTCCAAATGTGTCAAGCCCGCCCAACTAAAAGTTTTTAATATACAAAAATGACCACTAAATTCTTGGCATCTTTTGCTCTGAACATGTCATACACATGGAATCACCACTGCGTTGTTGTTGCACGCACTGAACAGTATGTTGACGTTACTTCACGTGGAAACGGAACAAATAGATCAATACTCAACGCTGTTAACATACAAACACGAGATCCTTTAACATCACGGCAACACAAAACAGCCTTGAAAAAAGAAAATATCTGCAAGATTACCTGATGCACGCTGGAAATAAGCGGATGAACCACAGAGCTGTCTTCCCTCAGCAGCCAAGCGGAGCGCGGTCTTCCGTGCCGTTGTAATTTCCTTATCGGTTAGTTTTGCCTGTATGATATATCTAAAAGGAGAATTACTGAATCCGAGTGCGGAGTTTTCTGAATGCTCGAAAGCGCTGTCTAACTAGGTTTTTATACCCATGGGCGCGAAAAACTTGTTTCACGAACATCTGGGGCAAACCTGTGATTTTAAAGAGTAGGTAAGCTGTGTTAAAAATTAAAAAAGTCCCCACCCTCACAAAATACAGATTTACCGGTAACAGAATGACTGAAGTGAAGCATGCTGTGGATTGATAAATATCAAGCCAGTTTTTGTATATCATGAGGTAGCGATTGGCTACACGAATGCTCCCATCAGTGTTAGGTTTTTCACAATACTAAAACCTTATGTATTCAGATTATTTTCATACAAAACAACTGCGTTACCAAGACAGAATTTCTCAAGGTACGGGAAGATGTGTTTTTTTTCTTTTTTCTTTTTTTTTTTCTGTTATTCAATGCAAACAATTGCAGATAATTGAATAATTGTGTCATCAGAAAGCATTTCACATTGAAATTCTTAATTAAAAAGATAATATGAAAAGTGTGTGATGTATTTAAGTGAAAAGCATTGGTTCTAAGATTATGGGCCATGTGGAACACATCTTTATACTGACACAGTCACTAAAACACCATATACTATAACCATTAATACTGAAGTGCCATTGACTTTATACGGTTTTTATTTGTCCAGAAGTATTTATCCGTGTGTATACCATTGGTGAATGCTTTTTAAACAACAACGTAATGGTTCCAATACATTCTCATCGTCAATTGCTTACTTTACTTATTCGAGAAATTTTATATTCACATTTCACGGGATCCTTCAAATATTTACAAAGAGCCCATATGTCGTGGAAATGTCGTTCTTTTTTTTTTAATTAATAAGAGGCATCTTTTAAGAGGATTGATGTCTTTTGTTTTTTATGCACTTTTTGTATCCCTCTCGTTTGAAAGAAAACGAATAATGGTGACATATGTGACAGAGGTTAAAATTCACATTTCTATATAATGCTATGTATGGGGTTAATCCAAAATTTAGTCAAATGCGGTTAGATGAAGATTTCCACTACTCATACACTGGTTAGCAATTTGCATCTACTGACTGGCTGCAAGACATGTATAACTGATAAATTATTTATAGCTGATGAGCTTGCAAGTAGGTATACCTTGCTAGCCGCTAGACTATTGCTGATAACAGTATGTGTTTCAGATAGGAAAAGGAATTGTGTCCTTTGTATTGACATATTTCTAGAAACAATAAATTCCATAATCAGCTTTTCATGTAACAGCAGACATGCCTCTCAGTACGAAATTGTATTACAAGTTCGCCACTCGGGTTTAACTGACGAGGTGGCCGAGTGGTTAAGGCGATGGACTGCTAATCCATTGGGGTCTCCCCGCGTGGGTTCGAATCCCATCCTCGTCGACTGTTTTTGATATGTGTACAACAACTGAAATGTCACACAGACATATGAGTAACAGTACACAACGGTGAATCATCACATTTGAGGGAGATGTCCTCCCGTTTGACGGGATACCACGATGATGTTAATTAGGCTGAAGGAGACCACTGGTCTTATGCACATGTATTTCATTTTTAAAAATTTCCTTCAGATTAAACCCCAAAAGGATAGAAATTATGATCGCAGTCTTAATTTTAACTTCTTTCGTCTTGTAAACACTTTTCAACACTCCGACACCGCAACCACACAATGCATTCAGTATTTATAAACTTAAATTTAAACATCAGGTGTTTTGCGTTGTGATCATCGCGCGCCAATGCAAATTTTAAAGTTAAAATCGTGTTGTCTCTCTAGCGCAGTGTGAATGGATAACGGACCAAAGCGACATATTAAATATTTAAAAATGTCGCCCACCTCGAGGGCTTTACAGTGCGATCACAGTACGGGCTTCAACAGTCTAAGACCGATTAGCCTGCACGCAGGCGAACGCTGAAACAATGGATGTTCCACTGTGTATCGGCGACCCCGTATAAAGCTATGTACAAATGTATGTACAGATTTGGGATCATGTCGCGCATACTGATGTAGGCCTAAAGTGGCCAGCCCATGTCAGTATCTCCACTCCTGTGTGTTTATTACATTGCCGCTGGCCGTAGGCCTACAACACAGAGATGGCAAGAGATTAAAGTATTAACCACTGATTAATATGCAAGATGAAGAAGTTATTTTCCACGTTTCATGTTCAGTCGGCTGTAATGATGTCACATAGCAAGATCGTGTAGCCGATAGCGATGTTATCAGATGGTAAGCCTGAAGCTATGCAGCTATCCTCTCTAGTTCGAGATCTTTGATGACGGAGCTATGTAGCACTGATCCGCCCAAGGTGAGAACTTCTGAGTTCATCATGCAAATCTAACCAATTACTAATTTCTCTATGTACGTATCTTTTATCAAAATATAATAGTTTATATACTGTTCTCTATATTTATCGACCCAACGGGAGAGTTTACTGATATCGTGGAGTGAAAAATTCTTGAGCATGAAATTAAACATTAATGAAAAATTTGTAAATAAATATAAATAAATAAATATCACGGAATTGGGCCATTTTTATAGATTCAAATAACGGACATTTAGACAGTCATTTAGACAGTCTATTTTGTAAATGGACACGGAAGAGCGTCGTGAACAGATTTACAAAGATATAGAATGATCAAAATGGAATATAATAATCTAATCTTTGGAGGAGGGCTGTAGAATCAAACAATTAACGATGGAGCTGGTTGTTGAAATATAACTTTGTAAAGTTAAACATAACATTCTGAAAGAACAAATTCATACATTCATGTGTGGCGAAAGAAAACGAGACTTATCTTATCCCAACGTCTATTAAACCCTCTGGATAGTCCCTTTAGAGAACGATCATCCAAATAACGATACACGACCTATCAAAGGTTTCACCGCATTCCGCTGTACATTGAGAAAAAACAGTTCTATACAGTTCAGTTGGTTATCGCGCTAGCGGAAGTTATGACCCAGGAGCCTCTCACCAATACAGTGTCTGTGAGTTCAAGTCCAGCTCATGTTGGTTTCCTCTCGGGCCATATGTTGGAAGGTCAGGCAGCAACCTGCGGATGGTCATGGAGTTTCCCCCGGGGCTCTGTCCGGTTTCCTCCCACAGTAATGCTGGACGCAGTCGTATGAGGGAAATATTCTTGAGTGCGGCGTAAAACTCCACTCATATAAATAAATAAATAAATAAATAGATAATGTACAGTTTTAAGAAACCCGATAATCTGCGTTAATTGTGTATATGATGGGGTCCTTTTGGTTGCCGTATAGCGATGTATACGTGAACATGCAGTATAATTCAGTAATGAAATAAAATGAGTTATTGCTCAAAATAAACTTTATGCTATCAATCATGAACTGACATTTAAAAATTTGGCGGCGTGGGCGAATTTAATAGGCCATTATAGGGCTTCTGATTCTAGGTCGTGTGGGATACTATACTCAGGCTGTGTACTTCAAACGTAGCCATTTTGACATCTGTCCGTAACAGTTTAGCAAATGATTAAAAAAAGTTCTCTGTCACAAAGCCTTTGATGTGGCCTAGGAATGGCGTAAGTAAAATATCTGCGTGTAAGATGGCGTAATTATACATATTTAAAGCACGCAATTATTCAAGCCTAAAAGACCTGCCTGATTCATTCGTCATTGTCGACTCATCTGGTCACAAACGGTCACGTTTTCCAGTTGACGACAAGACACCACTGTTTGCACACGACCTTAATTTTTGTATCAAAGGAATCTTGTATATTATGTGGTATAGTTTGTGTGACTTCATTAGCTTTTCACTTTATACACCATGTAGTTCGTGTGTAAATTTACCTAATCAAAGCAACAACTTCTTTCATCAATGTTTTAATTTGTGTCTTTTTCAACTGGATATAATGGCGGTAAACTTTAACAGTTAATAAAATCTTAAGGTGATGTTCACTGGAGTAATAACTTCACCACTAAACATGGCTATCGTCAGAGGATCTTCACGTACATAATAGGTTCACGACCAAAGGAGGCTCTCGTTGGAATGATATTCACGTACGTAATGGGCTCTCGAATAAAGGTGGCTTTCAATGGATGATATTCACGTACGTAATAGGCTCTCGAATAAAGGAGGCTCTCGTTGGATGATCATCACGTACGTGATAGGTGAAAGGGGTTATCGTTGGGTGATATTGACATACGTAATAGCTTTTGGGCTAAATTGGTTATCGCTTCATTTTCCTGACAGAGACGTGCTCAGATATAAGCTGTTGGCGCCTGGATATCAGCTGTTGGTACATGGATATCAGCTTTTGTTATATGGATATCAGCTGTTGGTATATGGATATCAGACATGTAAAGAGCACAGGATATCAAGTATGTATAGAGTGCGTCAGTATCAGTGGTGCCATGGGTACATGGATATATGGTATATGGATATCGTTCGCTTTTTTCTGGCTTGCTGGACGCCTACACTGTGTACTCTGCAGCATCGGTCAATGAATTGGTACATAATGAATAAAAGCACAAAGACAAGCTCAGTGTGTATATTGAAACGAGATGGGGGCGGTAATGAATGACACAATACAGGTGGGTACTGTGGCAGGAATATCATGTTGTGAATGGGCACATGGATATCAGATGATTAATTGGAACATGGATATGAGGTGGTTAATGGGAACATGGATATCAGGTGGTTAATGGGAACATGGATATCATGTGGTTAATGGAAACATGGATATCATGTGGTTAATGGGAACATGGATATCAGGTGGTTAATGGAAACATGGACATCATGGTCGCATGAATACCAGGCGGTTCATGAGCACATGGATATAAGATGGTTAACATGGACACCGAATTATCAGGTGGGTAATTCATGTATGTTTGCACATGTAGGTGTAAATATTCGCGATATAGTTCAAATGTTTACACCTTCACGTATAATCGAGCGGAAGATGTGGCCTGTCGCCTATTGTATCCGATAACGGTTTATCGCTTCCGAGCTGTTCCAATCTACAAATAGTGAGATAAGCTGACTTAATGGCGCATCACAAACAGTGCTCTCTGGGTGAATGGATGGACGCTTACAGTGATAACGCGACTCACCGATGGACTGACCATTGTACTGTTTGCCACCATGCCTGCGCTTGTTGCCAAGTTTACTTCCGCGAAACTTTAGCTGTTGGTCACATGCCACAATGCCATGCGGTGTACGTGTAACATTACGACACTGACACAGTCTTTCCAAGTTTAAGTGTACATATATACGCAATTGCATAAATTACAAACTGCGAAAATAATGTTGCTCTCTTCACGATGATAAATGTTCCTGTTTATCATCTGAGACGGCCAAAATGAACTTGAAAGGCATTAACCAGTGCAAGTAAACTGAAGATACAATGAACACTCATGTGACGTGAATATAAGTCAACCGAATACGGGTTCGAACTCTGTTTAGGGTAGCTTTTGACTCGACGCTTTTAGAGAGGCTCATACCTTTCCGAACAGTCATGTCCTGTGTATCCGGTTTATTATGTCCGAGATCTGGAAATATATTATAATTAAGGTTTTTGTATAGTATTATGCAGTGTCAATCAGCCTAAATGGTCATCTAGGTTAACTCGTCTCAAGCACAAAACATCCATTAAATCGAAAGAATATGAAACAAAGAACGCCCGTTAATTGCAGGTCCATTAAGACTTAAATTACTTGGGCGGGCATTTTTCATATTTGTCAGTGACTCGTGTCCGTCGAGTTCAGGAGGCTGTCCACTATATACACCTTATCTGCAGAGGGTAGGCGTCCAGCAAACCGCAAAATAGCGAATCGCTTCTTTTCAAACTCTTGCATATGTATGAACTCGTATCTTGTGATAAACATCTACCATAATTCAAGGTAACGATTTTGACTCGTACAAAAACAACTACGACGTTTTATTGTCGTCTGTGTGTTACCACTTTAGTGTATGTATATTGTGATTTATCTCTCTCTTTAATTTTTTAATTGAGTTTTGATTTATTAAGTTTCGTTGCCTATACGCCAGCTCCTCTGTAGATCTCATCCCTCCATGCTCTAGCACGGCTACGGTCAGACGAAACATGCGATAAGTCATTATGTTAATTCGACGGCTCCCGTCACACATGAATTAAGACGTAAAAACAGAACTCGAGACAGAAAGGAATCCAGAACAGTTAATCTCCTTTAAACAATTTGATTTAATTCCAACCGTGTACAAAAAAAAAAGAGAAAAAGAAAAAAAAAAGAAAAACGTACTGGAAAAGAAAAGGCCTCTTAGGAATGTACTCGATTCAGATAGAAGGCATGTAAAATAATAGATCGCGGAATGCCTTAGTTTCAGGGCACAATAGCTACGGAATGCTTCACCTCTGTCGTCTAATGATGGCAAGAATACATGACGTGCACGTAAATGTAACATGTGGAGGCCTACACCTGAGGCCGCCTGTGTAACTGTACCCTGTCTGTACGGTTCAGTGCATTGATGATGAGTAAGTGAACTATGTACAATTGACCAAGGTAAAGGCAGGCCCTGGTTAGACGAGGTGGCCTTCATGTCCATGCTTGTGTTGACATGCCACTTGATGGTGAGTATAACACATGTATATTATATACCCTTTTCTCTAGTCTGAGACATGTAAGCTAAAAGTTGGTCACTGCATATGTACGGTCTTTGGACCCAGGCACAATGGCCGCTATATGATGTGTCTTAGCAAAGTCACAGTGGGTGTGTTGATCAGATTAAACCGCATATTTTAATCTAAAACCCAACCCATAATTTGATATACAGATGGTTCCCCCAAGATCTGAACCTTTTCTGCTAATGTACACGGACCAGTTTCTTAGATATTTTATTTTACATGTATTTATTGCTCAACCTACGAAGGCTAGTTTTGTCGTTGTGGACATGCTCCAGTTATAGTGGGCATAGTGTACATGAGATTTGAAAATTATCAGATGTGGATATATATTGAAGGCGATGAATAGAGTGAGCCAGCGGGACGGTGAAAGCACACCTCACCAGGTGCATGCATGTGTATGCTGTAGACACAAGATCAAATACGTCATTAACAGCGATTCTCGCTCAGTGGAAAACAGGTGCCTGTAGATTTATAACATCTCAATCCAATACAGCTTAATTGTTTCATTTACACGGAGGCATTTATAAATAGTAACCGGTTTTAACTCGGTACCAAACCTCAGTATGTTATCCAACAGCAAAGAGAATCCGAGTGCTAACTTTCTATCTGACTGAGTTGATGGATAATTATAATGGTGACGTTAATGGCTACTTGACTGATGAAAGCATATTCTGTGCTTGGAGTTATGTGCTGGCATGATTCGTCATTTGTGTTTCATTTCCTCCAAACTTAAGTTCTTACAAGTGAATGATCTTCTCTATATCGAAGATGGAATCCCATATGGCCGTGTGGTAAACAATGAAAATTATCATAGACTGGATACACATTTTCTAGACACCCGACTCAGTGTGTTGTACATGTATAAAGTAGCAGATATGAGTTATCCGATCCTTAGACTCTCACCATCTTAGATTCTCACCATCTTAGAATATATTACAGGTTCAAGAGTAGACGTTTACAGTAGCTCGTGCTAGTTTCCAGCCAATGAAAAATTACGTCACGTGTCTACGCAACAGAATTGATCAGTGTGACAAACGGAGGGAAAGCCTGCTGTGCGGTCGACTGGTATGTTGGTATCCATCAGGTAACAAGAGACACCTGGCCCCGGAAATGTGAATAGGCTCTAACCAAAGTAGCCAGGGAAATAAACGCTTAAGCATCAACAATACTTAGATGGGAGCAAGTTGACAGCCGTATAGTAACCCAGATACTGTCACATTCCGCGAGAAAGGCGAGCAAACAAGGGGATAATCGATCAGTTTACGTGAGTGGTAAAAGTGCCATACTATTGAATACTACAGGTAAAATTTAATGTGTGCTTCTAGCACAAGGATTCGCGTAGATATAAATAGTGTACAAATAAATGTACATTTTTTAATTGTTTGTCTCGGTCGTGGGTTTTCCCCCGAGCTCTGTTTGGTTTCCCCACCATAATGCCGGCCGCAGCTGTAGAAGTAAAATATTCTCGGGTACAGCGTATCAAAAATATCCTCGATATGGTTCAAAATGTTTACACCAATCAAATCAAATCAAAATTGCTTAATCGAGCCTTTCTGTCTTATTTTGGGTATTTTCTGACGATGTCCGTTTGGGGTAGACTCCCAAAGTTGGCACATTTATGATGCCGTTTCACACGCAGGACGTAATCTTTGATGGTGTAAGTACAGTCTAAGTCCAGAACTGTGAAATATGTACCGGAGTTGGCAGCATCAGGTATAGTCTGATCTTGTATAGCTGGGCATGCGTGGTAAAAACATGTAAAAAAACAACAGGCATAGTATGTTATCAAATCACACAAATAGGAAAGTAAATAAGAAAAGTCAGGCGTAGTAGGTGATCATGGAGGAGGACTTCACAACATGACCACAGGTGCAGATTTTTGCGAGAATTGATTAACAACGGGACAGCACGTTCAATACATAAGCTTAGCTAAGCACAGACTTCATGCGTGTATAGCTGTGCATGTAAATTTTCACTTTGTCGTGTGAGGTAACAGGTGTTTTATTAGTAATTGTACGGGGTGCCGACCAGGTATGGCTTATGCGGGACGTAATATAGGTAACGGTTACGTCGTTCATTTTCGAGGAAACGGCGGCTGTGCTCTGTCACTGGAAGATCCAGGTAGGCTAACGATGTGTGAATGAATGGCTTAGATTTACCGCTACACTGGCAGTAGTGTGGGGATGTCGTGGCGATAACCATACATCACTGGCCTCGCGGAATATGCAAGCAATGAGGCTAGGGTAACGCAATGAAGATGAGGATATAGGGTAACACAATTGAAATTAGGATAGTGTAACACATTGGAGATGAGGATAGGGTAACGCAGTAGGGTTGAGGATATGGAAACGACTGACGATGAGGATAGGGTAATCCAAGGAAGATGAGGGTAGTGTAATGCTAGGTAGATGAGGACAGGCTAATGCAATGAAGATGAGGAAAAAACTTAAGTAATGTAGAGACGCTGGGAGTTAAGATGTTCATGATTTTATCCTGGGGAGGAAAATGCAATTGTCCCGCTGTCAAGATGCATGCACTAGACCAGATATGTCCGATTAGCAGAAAGATTTTGTTCGCTTTTACCAAGTCTCTATATCTACCAGGAAGCACTGACATTGCCAGTTTCTCTTATGCGATGTTGTTGACATCTGACTAGTAAGTTATACGGCTACCATCCCAACGACTTCCCGGGGTGTTTGTCGATAAAATATGACACGGCATAAAGTGTTAGTTGAACGTGACTAAACTGAAACGATTTATCGATGATACTGCACAAAGCCTAAGATTTGCAGCTGCGCAGTGGGACAAACTTTTATACAATAGGGCCCATGGATTTTCCTCACTATTTATAAATTTGTCAACTTCATCCAAAAACTACATATCACCCAATCATATTGCATTGTACCACACATGTAGTTTATACACTTCTCTTCAACATATCCAAAAATTTCAACCGACAGCACGACTTTTCCATTCTGAGGAAATATTGGATTAGCACAAGTGTAACCTAGTATATATGACACAATGCAGTAATAGTCTACATAAAATATTAGCTAATATAGAATTCCCATCAAGACATTTCCCTTGATGAGGTGAAACGAATCACTGGCAAAACTGAATCACCCTCGGATCCCTGGATCACCTCAAACGATCTGTTTAACTTTTCTTATTGGATTGACTGCGGACGTAGAGTTGTGTTAAAGAAATTGCCTTGCAGGACGGCCGTCATACGTGAAGTAAACGGGAGTGTCCGGATTATACAGAACACTGACATTTGGCAAGCATGCGTGACAAACTTCCCCACGCATGCATTGTGTTTTGTCATACTGATGGAAGGCAAGTACCCTCCAGAGAATGTCATGTAATAAGTCTGCGCAACGCAAACACAGATTATGGATATGGTGAATATATGGCTTCATATTGTGGCATTATACATGTATGTCCCCTACCGGCGTGTGACACTAGCGTTCCGCAGTTTTGTACCAAGGAAGCAAGGCAGAGTTACTTATAATAATACATCAACATGAAACTGTTCCCAGTTATAAAGACGACCAAACTGAGCACTGATACTCACACTATCTAACCCGTGAATAGTCGCTTTACGATTTCTGACGAATCGTGCTTTTGAGCCCGAAAGAACTGAAACAAATCGAGAAGATTATAATAAATCGTCCAATCAAAGTCCAGTCTAGCAACCAACGAGAACGGAAAAATGTTTACCTGTCATTTGTGTAGTTGCGCACTGTACCAGGAAGTAACCTCCCTCTCCTCGTCAGTGATATTAAAACAGTAGTCACTGAAAGAAAATAATTAAATATATATTTGTTTTTAGGCATAGTATGGACGTATACATAACTATATTTTACCTCATGATTGTGAATGTTCAGTTAACGTTTTATATATTATCATTTTCATGATATATATATAAATGTATTATATACATATTTGTATATATGCAGGCCTACTAAGCAGTCTTTATATTAGGAATTTGATCAGGTTTAATCACTTTCTACAATCTACTTATCAGAAGCAAACGAAGCATAGAGGTTTTTTTCTCGCATATAAGTGTGAAACCATTGGGATAGGCACAGGAAGATTGGTTATCTCAACTAAATAAGAACACCATCTTGAAGAAAGCAATTAACATACTTGAGACTGCACAAGAGGTGACCTGTCTCCACTGAGGACATAACTGACGCTGTTCAGCTGTCCTAAATATCGGCCTTGAAACAATTACCTCATTTGAAAAGGGATTATGATGGTCATGACATAAGTATATACATATATATATCCTGGATAGACTTAATCAGTGTTATCCAAGGTTAGTTTTTCTGTTTTTACATAAATTGCAAGGGATATGCTCCTTGGAATTTGAAAATAACACAATCAAATTGTAGTTTTCAGACATATTTTAAGCGATCTCAAGAGACTGCCCCTGGGCTTCATGACTTTGTGATAACTCACCCAGTTAAGGTTATATTTTCCGTCAGCTCTCGGCACTCAGGATATCTCTCTTATGCCTTCCCACATACTTTTAGGACTTCAAATATAGATGTAATCCGATAGAAAATGTTTCGGCGTAAACATGCGTTTGCCTGAGGTAATTCATTAGTGTAATTAACATGTAATCAGAGTACTGTGAATCCACTCGAGAGGCTGATGGGACACTTCCTTTTGTCTCCCACATTTGCTCTGATCTTAGACATGTTAGAGGATAGTTGGGTAGTGGTTTGTGTGTGTGTGTAGTGGGGGGGGGGGGGAAGAAGAGAGGGGGGCGGGCCGGGGCAGGGGCGGCACACTAGGTTTATTGTACCATATTTTATCTCTGAGGTTGCCGTAATCAAAGATTCAACTGGTTATGTCCGGGTCGATGTATCTTCAAAGATTAACTGCACTACAGTTACTTCCCGGTTTACTAGACCGTTTAAACTGCATTTGTTGGGTCTCCCTGATAAAGCTAGATAATAGACATATAACTGACACCTGTAGTGTCATATATGTATATTGCAGTTTTTCTTTGAATAGCTCGAATTTCCTTCACTTCACTAAACCATCAATCTGAATGCGGTTACTGAGCCCCTCATCCCCTCAGGACTCCGTGTGTGTGTGTGTTTTTTTCGCTTCTGTGCTCCTCGAGTATTTCCTTGAACACGGAGTTAATAGGAATTTATCTGACACCGGAAATTGGCGAAGTGTGTCGACCGTGAGCATATAGTATATAGCTTAGGTTATCGTGGTGCGTGCTCGGCTTGGCAACAGCCAGGGATACTTGCTGAGGGACACGGACGATATGTAGCATAGTCTGCAGGGATTGGTTAGGGTAAAATCAGTACATGTATGCTTGAAAGTATTTACTGAAAAAGTTGCCATTGGTGTTTGTTATCGGTTTTACTGGAAGACCACTTCGAAGAAACGACAGTCAGTCTTTTTGTATTGAGTTGTTTAGGAAATTTTCGCCCAATATCCTGGTTTGTGATCCGATAGTTCGATATCGGGGTGTACTTGATAGTCACAATTGGCGTACCCATGTTTATGTATATAGTCTTGGATGCTAATATTTGTATTTTTTGTTGTTGACAGCTTGGACTTGCCGACCTTGGAATGAGAGAACTACATCTACGACAACAATGAACTGGAAGATAGTTCAGCCAGACCTTCGACGTGATGATGTTTAGGGTACTTGCATGATTGCTTCTTGTGGATTATATGCCAGATCTGTATGATGGCGGATTTGACTTCCGTGCCAGTCTGTAAAACTCATTGAGGCTACTTGCCTTCAGCTGTACTGTGATGTCGGAGGTTACCGAGCGTATAGACGGGAGAATTATACAGGCCTAAGTAAGCTATGATATCGGAATGACTTCTTCTCACGACATAGGTGAACAATGCACTGCGGCTACTCTATTGTTCAAGTTTCATCTTATTTAGCATTGAAGAAGTACACGTCCCTCAGTGAAGTACACGTCCCTCAGTAATAACCTGAGTTATTACCTCCTCATAATTGTTAAATTCTCCAGCAGGTGATCTACTGGACTTAAGCTGAAACTTGCACAGCAATTATACGCCTGATCCGATAGTATGCCTGTTGTGTCTATGCTGTATGTAGTATAAGACGGTAGGATAGTAGGCCTACGCTTGGTACAGCAGTACGATGTCTGGCGTATACACAGGGTGTCTTTGGATGGTTTGGCTACTGAGTAACACTGTAACCGATGCCTTCGCCTCAGGGATGCAGTCGGCGTTTGATGTCATCCACACTACTGTAAGTAACGTACCGAGTCGTGCATACAGTCACATGTTCCTCCCAAGTTTTAATGGAATTTTAACTGATGATACACACAGGTCATTAGATTTGCTAGTCCACGTGAGAGATTTCCAGCTCGAGGCTATATGTGAGGCTAACAGACCTTTAATAGGTGGGTTACAAATTAGCGCTAACCTGCAGTGCATTAATTGAAGTCTTTCCCAACGCTATAAAAATATATTTTTTTAGTTATTTCATCAAAGAATTAGAATTGGTTGACTTGAATTTTCAAAACATATTATCTCTTGGATGAATGAAATAAGAATTACAAGTGTGAAAAACGCATTATCATCAAAAACATTACAGAGGCCTGAAATGATTGATCTTCCAAATTGCACATATAAGTCTTGGTAGAGCAAGTCTATCCGCTATACACGCAGGTATATCTAACGTAACCCGTTTCTAAAAGTTAAAGCCTAGTGGTCAGGGTGCTAGTGCAGTGCAATGATCCTGGAGCCTCTAGTAATGTGGTCGTTGTCAGTTCAAGCCTTTCTGTTGATGGTCGTGGGATTGCCCCGGGATTCTGTCCGGTTTAATGCCACCAAAATGTTAATCGCCTTCATAGAAGTCAAATACTCTTGAGAACAGCGGAAAACTCCAATCATATAAAAACAAAAACAAAGCACTTGATGGACAATCTGAATTCAAATGTCCTTCATTGTAGCAACTTTAGCATCGTTCCTGTCATCCAGCTTGATGTATTACAATTCCACAAGAAGTTTCAATAAGTTAACAAATTTTAAACTTTTCTTCGCAGACGACGCAATGCAACGAGTCCTGTGCAAGAATGGTCAAGGAAGAATCGCTATTCCTAGACACCGCACCATGCCCACCCGTGTGGAACCTCTCGCTGATCTGTCAACACAGCCATCGCTTGGATTGTGACGAAGTGGCGGCCATCTTGGATCGTTGTATTTTTCAGTATGACGTGGACTGTGATACCGTATTCTCTGCACTAGATTCTTGTGTTTGTGACTTTAACTTGACTTGCTCTTCTATGAACGACACGTATTTCAACAACTGTGGCTGGAGAGGCAGCGATTATTCTTGCCAAAGGCCACTAACAACATTAATTGTTCCTCGTTCTGGTGTCTCTCATGGAAACACCACACTGACGGCTGTTCACAATGACACTACGTCTTCCGACTTTGGAGAGAAAACGGTGGATGGGATCGCGCCTTCGACAACAGATGGAATTACCCCTCTGATTGGCGGATCGGCCACGCCTTCCAGCCTATCATGTGACTCGACATGCATCGTGGTGGCTGTGTTAGGACCGGCGGTGGTTATGGTTACTCTGGTTGTGTTATATCGGTGCTACAAAAGGTGAGTAACATGAAATAGTTATTGCGTGAATTTGTTATAGCGACAATTGTGTGATATCTATACCAGGGTTACCAGGTAAGTGATGTGCCATACAAACATTGTTACTGGCCGAGTCCATGTTTGTAATGTTAATTACTGTGTGACACCGGGCTTACCAAAGGTGAGTGATGTACCATACAAACATTGTCACTGGCTCAATCCATGTTTGTAATGTCGATTGCTGTGTAACACCGGGCTTACCAAAAGTGAGTGATGTGCCGTAACAATAAGCTGACTGCCACACGAACGAAACGAGTGACATAGTTACTGAATGAAGGAGAGGTTTTCGTTACCAAAGGTGAGAAATGAACCATACAGATACTGTGACTGACACAGTGACGTAGTAAGTTACCGTGGTTGTGATGCGCACAACTCTGTGACACCTACAATACAGTGGGCTCGAATAATAGATCACGACAGAGGTGGAATCACTCTGTATGGCGGTGTGATCACAAGGATTAGGTGAAGGTGTACCACGAGGGAGCAACTCTTGGATAGTTAGATATTCTTGAGTACGGTACTAAGCATCAGTGACTACATAAATCAGTCAGTCTGTCGATCATCAGTTAATCAGTCTTTCTCTTCTTACAGATATAACATGCAATCAGGAAAGACAGGGCCGGTGCCCATGACCGAGGTCAACTCCATTGACTCTACCACAAAGGTTGGTTAAGCCCTTACAGACACTTTTCTCGTTTTTAGTTTATGATGCTGGTATAATGATGCTTCCACGATGCTTGGTATTAAATGTTTTTGTATGTACTTAAGACTACAGCAGATTTATGAGCGGTTTTTTGATGGTAAGAATAACGATAAATGTTGTGTGGCTGAGTATAATGTTCGTAGTCAAAGCAATGATGTTGTTTTCCACACCTCGATACAAGCCCATACTCATGGATATGACCAGATGGCAGGTCTTCGCAAGTTACGAGAGCAGTCACTGTGTGAGTGCATGTGTTATCATTGATGGGACGGAACTCTCTGTAAAGTTCCAGGAACATACAATACGTTTGGCTCACATGTTGAAACACGGGAAACAGCCAATTTGAGCTGAGATTTAATAGTGGATCAGACTACAGACAGCTCTCGCCGACACACAGTTTTCCTTTGCTACACTGTAAATTTCGATGTTTAATTTATAAACACTTTTATGCATCAAATATTAAATACTTCGCGAGTGAAGTTTTGGAGACTTATCTTTAATACTTAAATATATTTGTATATTTATTAAACACGCTTGTTTTAAGTTTAACCACCCATTAAACATTTTACAGTGTTTGTGCAGAGTTACGCAAGAGATTCGCATGTGTGTTCACAACGCACTTTTATGAGATGCTGATTGAATGATTTGTGATTTTGTAAAATTTTTTGTATGAAAAAACTTCACACTGACAGAGATGTTTGTGAGATATACACCCTGATTGCGGTGTGAGGTCATGTAAGTAATACATAATTATTATTCTCTATATGGCAACTGTTTTTGCTTTTCGTCCATTATAACCTTGAAGATTCCACTGGAAATATTCCACGGTAATTGAGTGTGTCCCAGTTTTTCTACACATCTGTCCACTCGTCATGTAATCCATTGCTTTTAATACCCACCTTGTGCTTTTTGATGTTTTGCCTACACAGCGCTTAACACTTTTATCATAAATAACAAAGTTGCCAGACAGCATTCCGTTTGTTCACAGTACACGGTAAAGCTAATGAAACTGGCCACAGGCTTTCTACATAGGACGGCACTGTGTTGCTCTGAATTATACAGTAGGCACGCATACAGTTCTGCTCTCCAAACCTCGCAATGTCTGCAGTCACCAACATGCCTCCAGTATGAACACTCGGGCTGTATCACCAGCTACCCAACCTAAAATCTCCCTGTTTTGTGATCACAAGTTGTAATCTGTTTAAGAGAACAGACCGCTCAAACTAATCTCATCTTCACCTTGGGCAACCAATAAAAGCTGACACCGAAAAAGAAAGATAACATTGACATTTTTACGTGTTTTTACCGAATTAATTGTAATTAAATATGGGTTTTATAGACCGTTTTAATGGGCTCAGAGTCTGTTTTTCCTGTTATATACTTCTAATATTTGCTTGCTCCTACAAGATTTGTTTTAAGCCTGAAAATTTTATGTTATTTGCCTACAATCCCACATGTTCTACAAATGAAACTCACTTTACGCAACTTCTGATATGCTAATCTCAATAACACGTTAAAGAAGTGGTAGTAAAAGTCTTTTGTGTATGATATGCTAATGAGATTACCATATCATAGTCAAAAGACTTTTACCACATGTATCTCTTCTTTAACATGGAACTGTGTGGACTTTTGTTTTCATTAATTTACCTTACAATCGAATAGAATATACCCCTATATTGCCTGACGTCATGTGATTTAATATTGTTTATGTATTTATTTATTTATTTATTTATTTCAGTGTTGTTTAACACTATGCTCAATGTGCTCGTCTGCATATCGTTATTATAGAAATCAGTGAAAATTCATTTATTGGGGTGTGTACATCACGCGCCATCACGTTACAAAAGTTAACGGAACAGAAAGGGATGAAAAATGTTGAATGCTGGAAAACCTACCAAGGCCATAAAAAGAAAGAATAAATGATTATAATTTTACGACATCTCTACAATATTGCTTAGCAGGAAGTTTTGTGCACGACTTGCAGACATATCAAGTGTATATCATACAGATACTGCAAAAACAAAACGAAAGCTCAAAAATTTTATAGAGGTCAATATTTTTTTCTTCAAAAAGTGATAAAGCTGACAATAATACTGACGGTATATAGACGTACATAATGTCCGAATGAATGCGTATTTGTAAAGTTCAGCCCAGAGTTGTGTATTCAGAGGTTTGAAAGTGGTGTTGTGGTTATTGAGTTCTACCGAGAGTTCCACGTCTCTCTGTTTCTATACCTAGTAAGCTTATCTTTAATCTAGATCAAATGCTGCTCATTCCTTAGCTCATTAGGTCTAATTTTATGTAGAACATGCCTACATCTGTGCAAAGTTTGCATACGAGTTGTTACCAAAAAGAGGTTGCTCGTCTATTTCCTGGGTAATCACTCCATGTTTTGTCGCATAAAATGAAGGCATACGAGTGATGGTGTAATCAGTGACAATGTTGGGATTCTAATAGTTTGTACAATTATGAGATTCTGTGTCTATCACACCATCATCGAAGGATTCTACCAAAATCTGAAGAAAAGTATCATATGGCTGCCTAAATGCTAGTTTTGAGACCTTCGATCTCATTCGCTCCTCGGCCTCTGATCGTTCACGTCAGGGCCCGGTTTCATGAAGCATACTTAGTGCTAAGTAGCACTTAGCTAAGCGCTCTTCCCATCTCTACAACATACGTTGCCATGGCAGTTAAGGCAATACTTGGCTAAGTGCGATTCATGAAACTGGAGCCAGGGTTCGAATACAGTGCTTGTTCGTTCAACTTAAAGTCGGGAGGTTTGTGTTATGACTGACCAAATAAAGGAACATGTGTTTTCTGTTACAGGATTCCAAATACATCACATCCAATGCCATTCATCCCTGGGAGAAAATACAGCTAAACAGTCCTCCAGTACAGAAACCGTTCGGCAACAACATAAAGGCGTCTCTCAAAGTGGGACGTCCATGCACCAGTTTCTGTACGAGCATGTTCGACAGTAGGGACACAGACACCATTCCTTATTACAACAGTCGAGCATTGCCCGTCGGTCCCGCCTGGGAAAATCTTCCTCTGTCGGGCGAGGAAACCTTGACGCTCAGAATCCCGCGACCGTCCTTGGTGACGTCTTTTCAGTACAGGCCAGAAAAGCGGCATATGTTTGACACATTGGTGGGGTACACAAATCCAGTGTATGATGAGACAATCTGAATACATGAGATTATAGCAATCAGGGCCCTCTTACACGAAGCCCTCTTTACGTTACGAGCACGTAACTACAACGGTGACCAGCACTGTAGGCATTACGTCGCCATGGCAGCTAACATTGCTTGTAACATTAAGAGAGCTTAGAACAAGTGGACCCATGTGTGTGTATGCTGGAACAGTAAGGATGTCATAGGTTCTGTGTATGGAGGACTGTTTCTGAACAATCTCGGTAACGCCCCCTCTTTGTCGGACGGGGCCTGTCACTAAGGAACGCCTGTTTCATCACCTCTGTCTGGTGGGGTACGTTGTTAATACCCAGCACTGACGATTATATAAACCCAAATACCATTACATCGAAGAAGTGAGGCGAGTGTGTGTTGAAGTCTCTTACCACAGTAATGTTCATGATAGATCTGCGCCTGGTGAGAGCTCTTTATGAACGATAAAATCGAAGGCTATTCTATATCTTTGGCTAGTTTGAGGTGTGTTTGAACAATGAGGGTGTATGGTAAGCGTTTAGTGTAGACACTAACAAAGAATACTTGTAAAAGCATCCACATTTATATGCCGCTCGCTGGCCGAGCTATATCAGGATTTTCCAGTTAGATCAACGAGGCATCGTGCTAAGCCTCTAATGTTTCGTGTTCGAGAAGTTAGAATATGCCTTCAAACGCTAATTCTCCTAAAATTTCAAATCATTCCCGGACCATTCATTTCAATCCACGGTATATTGTACTGAAGGGTCAAATCGTTCATACCGAGATCTTCTTACTATTGCTACAGTATATCTACACACGCGTCCTCATTTACAACGAACAGCGGAGCGTGTGATATTCTGTAGACACGTGTGACCCCCGTGAGAATACCGTGATATTGTGGTTCCGCTGTACACTATAACTGGAGGATAATACGAAAGGCCTGTCCAAATAAGTTCTGCAGTTTCAATCCCTGTTGGGAAATGTTGGATAATGACGCGTGACACCATGAACTTTAGCAAGAAGTAGATGGTAATGTATTTAGTTTTAGTGTAATAATTCAGAGACCGATTCCACAAAACGTAAGCCAAAATTTCAAACCTAAATATAACACGCAATGTATGGGCCAGGGGAATTATTTTCATATGTATATATATTCAGATAACACATATTAAGCATGTCCAATTTTAACTCGAACAGCCCCAAAAATAAGGGATTAAATCGCATTTTATCTCTTGATCTGGATCAAATTAGCTAAACTTGTGGAATCGACCCCTGGTATGAGCTTCCTAGTTGGCCAGCATCACTCGATGACTTTCCGTGCACGATAAGTTCTGTTAGTAACAATACAAGTAAATCTGTCACTCCATGGTATAAACTCACGACCAATAAATGTCTGATGGAAAATGGTGAAAATGGCCAGGGCCAATACCCATTTTATACTGAAACAGAAGTTTGGATTCCTTGTAATACACTGTTGTTACACACAAATTGTTGATTTGCAGAAGAACCCAAAAAGAATTTTTCTCGTTTTTCTTTCTTGATTTACACTAAGCATTTTAGGAGCTGTCATTATACTTTCGACTGTTTTTCAGTACCTAAGAAATACGGCAGTAAAAGGACGTGTTATTTTCAGCGGACCCTGACAGATAATGTCTCTTTCGTCTGTTCATTAAACTCCATCACTTTCTGTATGACGTCATCACGTTGCACAACGCCCTCTTGGGATTACAAGCTGCCTTGTGAATGAATAACTGCACATGGATACCAGCCTTTTCATCAGGCATGGTGGAGTTACCTCCCCTGGAGAATTTTTCTGGATTTCCGCTGTACTAGGCAACAGTTTACTGTTTACAGTCCAAGTTATTCATGAGGAGAGGAAACTAAGCTTTTACATGTCGACTTAAAAGTGACGAATCCGGTGCCTTCATACCAACTTTCAAAGAATTTTAAAAGAATTTTACTATCACTAAAATAGTTACATTTTACAAGTATTACTATTTTGTCTTGTCTTTCCACAATATTATTAATGCAGAGCAGGGTGTAGAATTACACAGCATATTTCATTTTCTTCTGACCGGGAAGATAAAATGATTTCAAAGAGTTACTGATAGAACCATGATGTTTTGACTGTCCCTGAGGGACCGATATAACTTTAAGGACCCTAACATCTCTCCAGTCCCTGTGTTAACTTTAAGATAGGGGGTGTTAAGAAGTAACAAATATTATTTATTTATTTATTTGATTGGTGTTTTACACCGTACTCAAGAATATTTCTCTTATACGACGGCGACCAGCATTATGGTGGGAGGAAACCGGGCATAGCTCGGGGTAAACCATCCACAGGATGCTGGCAGAACTTCTCACGTAGGCCTACTGCCGGGGAGGAAGTCAGCATAGAAAATATAGAAACTTCACCAAAGTACATGAAACGACAGTTATGAAATCTGTAGCCTTTAAATCATGACAGTCATGAAGCCAAAATGGAATCGAAAGTAAGGAATAAGTACTAAGTATGACTGTGAGCCATAAAACGTGGTGATCTAATGCGATTGGCTAGAAAGCCAGAAGTATACTACAATCATTTTGTCGTTGAAAATAGCTATCAGAATTGTCTCATATTCAGACGGAAAACAGCTGATTTAACACTATTTCTATATGGCAAAATGGTGAACTAGGAACAGGTGACGAAACAGATGTCCATCCGGTGGTAGAAATATCTCGCTCTTGATTGGGTAAAATTGTGAGGATAGCGGTCCGTTCGATATTTGTGAACTACAGGCGTCTGCAAATATTTTGTGCACGGATGGTGAGTAATGTACCCTGCATGTGCTGTTTTACATATCAAATTGTTTAAGTCTTGTTTCTGAATCGTGTACACCATCTAAAATTGAAATGCCGTATTGACTAAAGGCATATTCCGTATTATCAAAATATAAACGCAAAATAGTTCAGTTCTAGAGTTTCAATAAACCGCTGAAATAAATTCATTGTCAAAGTTTCACGCATTAGGCTACGTATTAATATACCTTCGTTGTTACTTTGAATTGGTTTTAGGGACTGAATGATTGAATTAACAGACCACTCTGAATCAATAAAAATTGCCAATTTCTATCTAATGATTTCTGAAAGTTCTATCGATTATTACGGACCGATTCTTTGCAGTATTGTCCAAGATCACTGTGTAAAGTCAGATTTACAGTTGCTCTCTACTTGGACATATCTGCACATCTGAAGAAATTCTTATACCCGCTATACGAAGGATGCCCCCCCCCCCCATCTTGTTCGCATATGTAAAACCTTAGCGGCATTCAGAATCGTCCTATAATCGACAAAGGAGTGAAAGAGCTGATTAGAGGGACAGCGGAGCTGCTGAGAGTAGTTCGTTCTTCAGATCAAGATACAGTTGTTATAGTCAACCGCTATGTACACCACCTGGTGAACTGAGGAATTGTCTCCACTTTTCTTTACGGCAGGCGGGGAATGCACACCGAAATGCATAAAGACTACATCTTGTGTCCTTAACTGTGACAGTACACTTCTTCTGTGCTTGGGAGGTGTGCAGTGTAGCAAAGCCTTGTGAACATTTGTGGCGATGCAAAAGACAAACGTATAAATCGATTGATTTAAATCACAAAACGAAACAATGTCCTGTGCACACCAGTAGGCTTTCATGCAGATTAAACAAGGCAGCAAAATCTCTTTTATCAAATGCTGTATATTTTTATGCAATTAAACATGCCACGAACAAACTAAATACCAGATGTTCCTTCGCTATCGTTTAAAATTACAAATTGCACAAGGTAAACTCCAGGTGCCGTACGTATCATTGTGTACCTTCGTTTCGAGGTGCGACAAAACATAAACAGATGATAATCACTCTCAATACGAACCTTTACATACTGGTGTGTCAGGTGTGTGGTATAGTCTGCTGTGGGAATGGTAGCGCTTAAACGCTGAGAATCACATGATTATCTATAACAGTGAGCAGTACCCCAATGATGTCCTGGTAGGTTGAACAAACTGTGTTAACTTGATACATATTAATGTCTTTAGTAAATCTTGGACGGACCCACTTTGCGGTGAATTTGCCTTTACCGTATTCATGTTTCCTTCATTAAAAAGATCAGCTGACAACCTCTGACCTTTACCGTATTCATGTTTCCTGCATTAAGGAGTTCAGCTGACAACCTCTGACCTTTACCGTATTCATGTTTCCTGCATTAAGGAGTTCAGCAGACAACCCCTGACCTGACACTTTACATTTCTGTACCTAAATACACAATGCATATAAATTCTATACTCGTACCTACATCAGTATTTGGCCCTGAATTGTTGGCCACTCCAAGTGATTTATGTTTACCGTCCTAATACATTTGTACTTTCGCCAGGCTATTTTACAACAGCATGTATGTGCATTTTTGAACCATAAGTTTATGTTTTACACAAGTATTGGGTGTACAAAAAATCCCGCTAATGTATGTCTGCAATTGTTTCAGTTTTTGAAAAAAAACATATACGCAATTTATATTTGAAATGATGTATATCAGTATTTTTTAATAGAATGCGGTTGAGATAAAATGCGTACACTTTGTAACATTGAGTTGTGTAAGGGTAAATTAAACAGATCGCATTTCATTTATATTTAACGCCGTTTCCCACTTTAACAGAGTACAGTTATTTTGTATGTAAATGTGGCTGGAGTATAAAGAAAATCTGCGTTATATACACACTACATTTCCGACAAAAATTCGCCGGCATCACAGAAAACAGTAGACCGCTTCTCTTTCGTCCTTATTCGTCCTTATGTTTTACTTAAAATACTTTTTTAATTCTTTGTTAGTTTTTGGTAAACTTATATTATATTTTTATTTATTTACCGGTATTTATTTATTTACTTGATGGGTGTTTTACACCCTACTCGCGAATATTTCCCTTATACAACGGCGACCAACATTATAGTGGGAGGAAACCGGGCTGAACCTTTCTGGTGGACCTTCTCATTTACGGTAGGAGAGAAATCCAGTGCGAGCTGGGCTTGAACTCACAGCAATCGTATTGGTCGGATGCACCAGGGTCATTATGCTGCACTAGCACGCTACCACCCTCGCCTAAAGGCATACGAATGTCTTTTTCGAAACCCCAGATTCAAGAGTTTTTTACTCATACGATCAGTTTTATGGGTGGAGTAAAGCTGGGTGTCTTGACCACGTTCATGTACTTCCCTAGGTATATAAAAAATTTTCTCACTTAAAACCAATGCCAATTCCGCGGAAACTGAATTCGAGTTAGACGTCTGTGGCCCGGTTCCCATTGGCCTAGTATACGAAGGCTTTTTTCCTCCAAAATTTAAGATAATTTCTATTCACTCTAAGCTGGTTAATGAGACAGTTGTAGGCCTATATCATTTTAAGAAAACCGTTTTCTGCTGCAGCAGTTTGATAAATTTAGGATGTATTAAGAGAGAAGTTTTTCATTAATAAATCATTGAATATAATTTATGCGATATATATTATCACTAATAATCAATGTCATTGGAAACACTAAACATTACCATAGGGGATGACTAGTCACGGGAATTGTACAAAGCTGTAGTGAAAAATATTATCCAATGAGCAAGTGTTCCCAGCACGTTGTTTCAAAGGCGACAGGGCGCTGGTACATGCTTCCCAGGTGATTTATTTTGAGAAAATCGTGGTCAAAATATGAAGATATCGGGATATGTTGTAGGCCAGGCATCTAGTTATTTGACAGGATGTTTTATTTGGGCAAACAAATATTTTGGAATACAGATTTAGGTGGATGTTCTTTGTGAAATTGCTACATAAGTAGTAGCCTATGGCTATTTGTTTAGTGGTTTTCTAGTTGAATGCTGTCGTAAGCTGCAGAGTGTCCCCCCCCCCGTTTGTAGATGCCGCACAATTCCCCATTTGGGCTGGGCAGATACTATAGTTTCACAGTAGGTGGCAGAATTGTCCGAACTCTATTGATACCTAATATATATAACAAGGTACATAACCTTATGCCTGAGACATAAGCCCGAATTTTATATAACTGGACACAAAATACGGAAGAATAGTCCAGTCTCAACCAAACGACGTTCGTTCGAAAGCTGACACACCTGGCTTTACGCTGATACTTGGATCAACAAACAAACATGCTCTCTCTTGGCTACGTGTCCGGTAACAGGGAGCATCATGCGACAACTCTGGCTTGATTTCTCGGCATAAAAGCCGCTGGTGCCACCCTGTTTCTACTATTGTGCAAGTACGTTGTTCTTTAATAAAGCACTTTTAAATACTTCGATTGGTTGCACTCTACGCAAGTTATAGGCTGCGGCTTCCTGTGTACTTCACTCAGTATGTGCAGAACTATTAAAGCCACCGTGACTCTTTAGCTATCAAGGCGATAAAAGCTTCGCTATGATTCGTCGCACACTATTTTTGGCTGGTGTGCCACCAATCAGAGCAAAGCTTCTCGCTGTGTCCTGATTTCCCTGTTACCCTCTTTGTCCGACTAAAGAAAAAAACTACAAATTTCAGGCTTCGTGTAGAAAAAGAAAGTGTCTGTGTTTGTCGATTCATATATGAGTGTAAAGTATAGTGTACCACGAACATTGTTTGGTTGAGATTGGAACATTTTCTCATGTTTTGAGTCCAGTTATATAAAGTTCGGGCTTATATCTCCGGCATTGAAGTTATGTACCTTGTTATATATGTATATATTAGATATAATGAGAGATTCTGTCACCTATGGATTTCACATATCACTATAGCCACATAATCCTTGTAATAATATTGTTAAACTACTGCCTTATCTGATGATAGCAGTTAATAACATTTTTTTCAAAAGGAAACACAGAATTCAAATTCTAAGTTATAGAGACAGAACTGTATTCTGGATATGTAGGTACGATGCAAAAAGTATATGTGCCGATTAATACCATGATATGATTATCAGACATATATTCTATCCGAAGTCCACAGTTCCTTTCCATACAACGGGCAATCTTCACAATGTCAAGATGTTTGAAACATGGCACCCAGCCCCGAAACTGTTCAGAGTTATTCTTTCAATGAAATTTTATTTAATTTGGTGGAGATTTCTGTGGGGAAAAAGGCTGTTGGGACATTCTGATCACAGCGAGATTCTCACGACATTCCTGTTAGCATGTTCTGCCCAGACAAGTCCATTAAAATGGACTCAATGTGCTTATTTTCAAATTCTTACATTCATCACAACACTAAATCCATCGCCTGAACTCAAAAACTTGAAAATCGCCGCAGAACTCGAAGTCAATGGAAATTCTCTCAACAAGGTTCGCGCTCGTCCCACGCAAACTTACCTGTATTTAAAAAGGAAATTCTTTGTTATGTCCTTCTCGGTTGTAGATGTTTTCGATTTCAAAACTCAGATACCTTTGAGAACCGAGACGCACTTTTATAAGTGGCACTGAACGGTGGGCCGTTTGTTTACGTTCTAGGTTTTCACAGTTACTGTGACCACAAGACAGCGAGATAATTAGTTTCATCAGTAAGGGTGGTGAGTTCAGACGAGTATTCAACGAAACTGTGACATAGACATGGACAGAAGAGACCGCCATTTGTGTCCATCGATTCCGAGTTCAGGAATTTGCGGCGGTTTTGTTGAGTTCGGGGGATTGCCAAGATAAGTTCTCGGCAGTGTCTCTAGACCAAATCTCGCTCTATACATTGCTTGTCGACAGAATCTTGTCAGAACATCTGATCTCCTCCACCGACCCATCGAATATGAATTCACAGCATAGCAATGCACCGCAGCGATTTTAATCAGGAATAAATATAGCCAGTCTCCGCGTTTGTCTAGGGTATAAATCTAAAGTGTTATTTTTCTATCATTTTGTATCTATGACTTCCTCTCTTCTAACTACGCACAGTAGTGGTATCTGGGTGAAAACTTCCCTCAAAACCAATCACAATGACTGGACTGTTAATTTTGACCCGGCCTATGCACCAAGCAGAATCTGTGGGTTGGAATGAAATAATGAACAAACATAAAACAAAAACCAAAACAAATGAACAAAACAAAAACAAAATAAAACAAAACAAATCAAAACAAAACAAATAACACACTGCACTTATTCAAATTTCAATGGGCTGTCTCTGCAGCAGTTTTTCACTATTCATAGAGCTATGTCCACAGGAAAAAATATTTAACCTCTTAATACCACTTTAATTACTTTCCATTAGCCTTGAATAAATTTCAGTTATTTTGTTCATGATACACATATTCATATGTCATTCACAAGTGCCAGCAAGGTCAATAGTATTACCTGGTATGAAAAGGTCATTTTTCAAGATTATGCTAAAAGGAACTTGAACATAACACGTAAGCAACAAATAACAACGGCCGATTTTTACATGTAGATTTTCTGACATACAGTTTCATTATAAATGGTTCTGTAATGAAACTAATTCTAATGTGATGCTCTGGATGGATGCATGAATCTGTCCCTTGACCAGTGGGATCGCGTGTTGGGGTCCAGTTATTGCTACCTCCAGTATTGTCCGGCATGGTGGAGGGAGGAGTGGGATTACTTCGGGTACACCAGTTTCCCCAACCCATAAATCTGTTCACTGTCATATGTATGTGAAAGACGATCTTGAGTACTGAGTCTTCTACATTGGAGGTCAATGGCAAACCAACGCATTTGTTCTTTAAGTGTAAATAAATCATGTCATTATGTATGAAATCTCTGTGGTTAAACGTTTGCTCCAGTTTCCAGAGAGGTTGTTCTCTCCAACCTTTGAGTCACGCTTCAGCCTAAACAGATGACGTCATCTGTATTTTTTTTTTCAGAGGCATTTAGGAGCTGGAGTAACAGGCACATTACTTAAGGATAACTAACTCCTCAGCTTTATTGCTGGTACTTATGAATAAACGTACTTATGGATAACTTTATTGCTGTTGCAGAAATAAAGTCGAGGAGTTTATTATCCATAAATAATGGGCCTTAGAAAAATGTTTTATTACAACCTCGAAATAAAGAGTGGAATACCTACACGCGCTGTCCTGGAAAGTAAAATGCCAAGGCTAGTTTGAGTTCGATTGGCTCATTATGTGCCTGATTGTCGTGTTGCTAGAAATGTAACATTATTTACCTTTCTCAACGGCCCTGGCAAAACAGCATAGTCAAAAAAAAAAGAAAAAAAAAAAGAAAAGAAAAAAACAACAACAACAAACACCACCATCTCCTACACAAACCAGCAGAACTTGAATACGCGACCTTAGACGTTAACAATTTTGTATTGTTCGAAATACAACACTTACTATTACATGGCTTCTTTGCCCTCTGATATATTCACCGCGTGTCAAATATTAAACAATAGCTCTAAGCTATTGTCACTACGGAGTTTTAAACTTTGATTAAAAGGCGGCAGTGTGTTTACTATAGAAGCCTTAACTTACCTGAGACGCGTATTGCGTACACGTCTCTTTCCAACCTTGGGGCAGAATGGAAATGTCACGCAAGGCTAAATCTGTATGAAACTTCGGCATTGCCCAGTGTAGAAGAGAAAGAGAAACAACCGGCAATTATTCAGTAAGTGACAAGAATTCCTGGAAGCTATATCGACGCTTTTGTAAGCTGGCATCTGTGTCTCTGTTCAGGTATCTGGGCCAGGTCTGAAGGTCACGCTCAGTCACAACTCCGGATTGTTATACGCCTCCGAACTGAATGCAGTCTTATTTACGCCTATGGCCTCAGCTCGTTCGACGGTGCAAATATCGTTTGACTCCTGCAGGTAAGACAAGGTTAAAAAAATTTTCACCACACAGAACCCAGCACCATGTGGACTTGATTTCTCCTCCCATAATTTCTGATTTTCTTTCAATTAATTAGATATTTTGGATCCACAACGTGATTTTAGATGTACGTACCATATAGTTCTCATGCAAATTCAAGTAACTGCTTGCCAGTAATTTTCCGAAATTCCGAAACCTTGGTCTATCAACTTTGACGACATTTTTGAAAATCTTGTCAAAAATTAATACACAAATTATAACCAAGAATTATAACATCACTCCTGTGCTGTATTTGCGCCGGTTCCAATTTCTTGTAAGTATTTGAAAACTGGAGGTGCCGCAGTTTGTCAGTACGTACGGGGTGGAGATTTACAAAGTACAGGATGACATCGACAGGGTGATGTGTCAGAGAAAAGCATATTTTAGCAGTCTAGGTTTGAGAGATGGTAGAGAAGAAAATTTGAACTTATACGAGTCTGGAATTGTGATACGGAAGAGAACGCTTTTTGAGTTGTGGGTTTGTGATCTGGAAGAGAAGAACATTTTTTGCAGCAATGCTTTTGTGATGTGGAAGCCTTGAAATCTTAGACTTTTTCAGTAACATGGGTTTAAAAAAAAAGAAAAGAAGTGCATTTGTGACGTGATATTGCTAGAAAAGCGATTTGAAGCAGTTAATGAATATATTCAATCGAAGTTTCCGATCTGTATTCAGGCCACGAATTATTCAAACATTGGTGCTATGCTCAGAATTGTTGCATCGCTATATTGTTCGAAAACACAACTTCAATTTTCTATTTCATAAAGTATTGAAAGAAACAGAAAGAAAAAAAAAACGGATGGGTATTTTTGACCTTTTCACGCAGTCTGGAAAACGAGATGGTGACAATACACCGTGATCTTATGTTTGGTTTCGAATGTTTGAAAAGTCACTTGTGGATAGAATTACCAGCTACGCACCGTGATATTATACAATGCAGGGATATTACTTTACTTTATTTAAACCATTTTCTGTAAAGCTGAACACTAATGCAAAGTCAAGAACATACAAGGTTTGCATGTGAAGTGCAGGTAACAGAGCGATTGTTATCAGCGCCGTAGCAGGTAGGTGAATAAATGTTCGGGACTGTGAGGGAGATTCCCAAATGACACCACATCGACGAGATTGCTGGGTTACTTGTAAGGTACTTTGTCATTCTAGAAAGCAAATCGACGCGCCTATGCCTCTATAATAAAAGCTACCGGTAAGTAAGTGTCATTCCGCACAAGAGGAAATTTATTGCCAGCTAGGGCAATGGGATTGTTTATAGCAAACGCGTGATCAGATCTAGTTGCAGGTGAACATTCAGTAAGGAATTAAAATTAGAATTGTTTAAGTTATTTTCAGTCCATCTTGACTGCTTTATTTAAACTTATAATGCACACTGGTAATCACATCCATGAGGAAATATGTTGTCACCATACCACCGCTGCCACCATGTCATCGGGAGAAGAACACAGTTAGGTTGTGAGCGTAGGAAGGAACACAACTCATCTCTTCACCTTTCTATGGGATCTTTACGTGATAATAGAATCAACCCGGGTACTGCTGGAGTCATACTACATCAGGTAAGGGTAAAGGCTGCGTCAAAGCTTCACTCAGAGTGCATCGAAGATTAGACCAGTAGTCCAGGGTCACCGTTTACATCAGCCGTCCATGTATGAAGAATCTAAACTTGGCAGATAAAATTATTTGGGCACAAGTCACCTGACCGCCAAGCAGTGACATCGTGCGAGACAATTTGGGCTTGGTTTGTCAGCTCAGAATTACTAATTAACTGACAAAAACCCTGATTTTCTTCATCATAATAGGTGATACAGAAAATACAATGTTAATCGCTGTCAAAAATACACAGTTTCTATTCAAGAGTTCATGAATAAGTACATACTTCGGCTGATTCCAGTTATCACGTGCCAACTTCGGGACAGGTAAACTTGGGTATTGCGTAACTCTTCACACCAGGAATGGAAATGTAAATAAGGAGAAGGTACCGATGTACATTGTGTAGAAGGTTAATTATAGACTGTGAGCATTTCTCATCTGGAGAAGCTATGACGGCTGAGAATGGACATTGCTCCACGGATTTTCCTTGCCAACGCGTTGTAGCTATATAGAACCATGAAGCGTGCTCCGCTATGGTAGGTAGTTCGAGGCGTTTTACATGTATATCAATATTCTTTCTGGGGAGTACATTTTCTTTTATTTTCCTTTCTGCATTGTGGTCATTTTTCACGCCTGAAGATCGCGATTCACATGGTGTGGTGTAATTCCCCTCATGATCCTTTCCTGTCTTGTCTCATAGGCCTACTATTTTCTGCAATTTCTTAGAGCAAATTATGTACTAGAATAAAACATCAAATTCTGTATGACGTCTGTCAGTAGAAGATCACACACGCATTTTAAAACTGATTTGAAATATAAAACACAAAAAGCAAACACAAATGTTACAGCGAAATCAGTCATGTCAAAAGCAGGTAAAAGATGTACTTTTCATCAACTGCCAACGTTATATATGTGACGGTATATAATAGTCCCAGCTGTGACAAAGACCGGCTCATGCAAATATCTATCAATGCGGTCGCGTGTTTAACACTAGGTCAGAAGGTCTGTCACGTATATCTGGCGAAGAGCGGCGCAATGCAGCCGTCTATAAATAAGGAAGGGTTTAAACGCTAACCGGTCCCCATGCAGGTTTCGATCTGAAGTTTTATTGCGCAATAAAGAGGGGTTAAGGGCGGTAGATTTTCACCATCGATAAACATGATAGCCGTTTAGTAAGTAAAAAATTATTACCTTGTTTATTTATTTGATTGGTGTGTTACGCCGTATTAATATCTTGTAACCAGCAGAATAACTATACATAAATTACAAACAAATATGCGCGCGTAAAAATGCCAAGAGAAATATTATGCATATATTGATGCAATCATCTTTAATTTTTGTTGACAAAAAGATTTTCTAAGCATATTTTAACACCAGATATTGTACAATATAAGCCATTGATGTTGAGTAGACCACTGTTGCTTTTCCACAGCTCGTAAGCATGTCAGAATGGCTTACGCTCTTTACCTATAGTATTGTCTAGGGATGTTTCTTGTTACTTCGCCATGAAGGAAGAAGGCCATGCTGACAGCGTGCCCTTTACACTGGAGAACACGTGTGCCGATACAAAAAACACATAAAAACAGACAGAAAAAAAAGATTAGCACATGGTCTGGGGTGATGGTATAATACGTTGTACCGCTTACACCCTAAGTCATCACCGTCCTGCGACAGACCGCTTTTGTTCGGCTGTTCGAAGTGTATTGACAAATGAGTATTAGTCTTAATGTTAGCAAGCCCTGACAATAGCGAAGCGAGAAGTACCACGCATGGCCTATATATCCAGCAGTGTATTGCCCAGAGGTGCAGCCGGAGGTGTATTATGGTTAGTATGGTCACGCGTTTCTATCCGATAAAGAGAGGCTTCGTGATACGGAGAGGCTGTGCGATAAGTAGAGGCAGCCTGGTACGCACAGGCTATCCGACAAGGAGAGGCTACCTGATATGGACAAATTATGCAATAAAGAGGGGTTACGCGAGATGCTGTGCTATAAGATGATGCTTCGTGCTACATGAGATGCATTACAGACAGACCATCCTATAAGGGGAAAAGGTGTGACAGGGACAGCACCATGAGGAGAGGACGCATGATACTGACAGGATTTGCGATAAGAAGAGGCAATCCGGTAAGGAGATGATACGTCATACGGAAAGGCGATACAAAAAAGAGAAACTATACGTTATGGATAGACTATGCCATAAAGAGAGGCTATGCGATGAGGGCAGGCGATTCGATAAGGTGAGAATATGTGATACGGACAGGATGTACGATACAGAGAGGATGCGTGATATTTAAAGATGCGAGATACTGGAAGGCTATGCGATGAGGAGAAGCTACGCGACTAAGGCAGGCCATGCGGTAACTGAATACGAATAGCCACTAAATACGAAACGGCAGTGCCAAGAAACAATTTGATGTGGTATGAAATTGTTCAGTGAGCTAAGTCATTTAGACTACACGCAACGCCTTACCATTACGCCATTCTGAGTAGGCAGGAAGCAACGTATAAATGACTGCCCCTGTTGCCAGGTGACATCGTCGTCTTGAGTGCCTGAGACTCGGATCTACACGTTCGCTCCCATATCTACATGTTACAGTCATCCGGGTAAGCTACAGAGCATAACAATCTATTGAACTGGTGTTGTTCGCAGGTAAAAATAATGCAATCAGAAAGGCTACTGTTTTTGTTACTTTATCCACTCTTTTGCAGTGTACAGCATTGATTACACACAGGTGTAAATATACCTGTTTGAGTATACCATATGGGTTAGACCAACCTTCACTAGTTTCACTTATCACAGGTAGCTCTTTAGGTCTGCAGCCATGCGAATCAGAGAGCAAACAGTATTGCCGCTGTGTATCTTGTCACAGCTGAACATTATTTTGCCCATAATCTCAAATGCGTTGTTTTGCACGAGGGGTCCATACAGACGTCTGTACATGACCTCAGAACAATTTTGGAAAGCTGTTATCACCTGCTCGTCTTCACAAAGCGTCATTGATTCTTTAACGAGAAAAGAAGAAGGAAAAAAGGAAAATATAAACAGGTAATGTAGGCTACAGAGGAGCAGGTACGTCTTGTCCGTTGTAGCGAGTAAGACATCACCTGTTGGTGTTACTGCACCTTGCATAATGGAGATAATAATTTGTGGAACGCAACATTACCATCCGAGAACGGTTGTGGAGACACACTTACCGGTAAAGGTATGTCCAGGAAACCTTTGCACGATACAGGTTTTTAAGTCTTGCCCCCAGGGCTTGATTTTATCGTGTTTCTGTGAAAGTCACCAGTTTAATAACTTTAATAACTTTGGGGCATTAAGTGTCTTTGGCCTACTTTTACAATCCACAATACATGACAGATTTTTTTACTGATTTATGCTACTGGATTTTTGTGAATTTCTGCGCGTTCTGCCTGTTGCACTTTTTTAGCCTAAACGGTGAAACTGTTGTGATAGTTTGCCACTTATGTTTTGTTACCCACTCTTATGTTTTATACGGCTTCAGAGGTTTCTTGCTAAAATTCCGTTTTCAGTAAAAGGTACTGTAAGTCTTGGGGGGGGAATGAAATAAAAACTTTACATGGCTTCCCTGAAGTTAAATCCAGCCTTCACTGTTTCTTTACCTACTACAGACGATTAGAACGCCACTGGCTGTTTCGCTACACTGTAAATTTCGATGTTTACCTTTTAAACACTTTTATTCATCATATAATTAGCACTTCGAGATTATGGCATTATGGTATAGGCCTATATTCATGTTTTCGACACTTATGTTTAATAGTTAAATATATGTGTATATTTATTAAAGGAAGAGTCGGCAAATAATGATCATACTGCTACAAGTCGTAAAAGCTGCTATATCTTCGTTTTGCAAGTGCAAAACTTTCCCATCATTGCTATTTTGTGGAAAACATTAAATAATCTGTGCGTCTGGGAGGCTTGCAAAAGCAACCAATCAGGGCTATGGTCAATGAATATGACGTAACCAGAGAACCACTACGCTCTTCAAATTCTTCACAGCTCTGTTTTGCGAAAATGCTAAAAAACAAAAAAAAAAAAGAAATACATAAAATACGGATGGACCAACTGCTTGAGGACGAGGTCGTGAGCCGAGTTCTCAAATAGTCGGCACTATGGCATTTTCGCAAAAATATCAAACTTTTATATTTCCTTACAAACACATCAGATTTTTAGGGGGGGACGTTATTACGTGGGTATTTTTACCTGTTATTTGGGGTGACATAATGGAGCTATAACCTCCTCCACTTTGTCATGTCGTACCAGTCGAGCGTTTTCCTAATGTGTCACACCATTGTAAGCACAACAGAGGCCACACACAAGATCACAAAAAGGTCAGACTTTATGAGGTCCTACCTGAAAGCGTGAAATTTTTTTGTCCTTTTTCTCTCAACCTCGTGCATTGGGTATGTCCGAAGAGATCACGTAATATTGTTCCTTTGTGTGTATGTGTGAACTTTGGGGTTAAACTTAATATGTTGTGTTTTTAATTTGATAGGGACACAGGATATGTTTGACATCTACCTGTTCAACCATTATTTGGACGAATCTAAGTGTAACTTGAACCTTGTCTATTGTCTGCAAGAGAAATTTGCACTTTTCGTTCGTTTTAGGCGAGGCGCTGGTCTATGCTTCCTGGGTTAAACATTTTACTGATGTGATAGAATTTTAAAGACAGATAAAAAGTGAAAAACCTAAAACTTTACTATTAGCTAAATCAAATGAGTTTAAAGTCAAATGTCAGCTCCTGAATATTAATTCGTGTGCCTATCATTAGTTAGAAATCACTAAAAATCCATCGTGGTATTAACATTTATTCGTATTAAAAAAAAAGGTTACGGTGCGTTCTATACGTCACCGAATTTTCAAGGGTCCTATGTAAAAAGCGTTTTGATTGGCTAATGTTGGCACAGTCACAAACAATGGCTGCGTCGAAATGGAAGGCGTGTTTTCTGTATAACGCATAAGTTTAAATGTGTCTTTCGAGCAACAGGCATATCAGAAAAATTTGAATTTTATATCATTAATAAACAAAAGTGTTGAGCCTTCTTTTAATACCGCGTATTATTGATTTGCTGCCTCTTCCTCTGAACACGCTTGTTTGAAGTTTAATCACCCATTAGAGACATTAGGCACAGGTCATTTTACAGAGTATGAGATGTTAGGCGTCATGAGTTTGTTCTCATTTACCTGTTTACCACTAACCATCATAATCGAGCTATTTTCCCCAGCCGTGAGAATGCTCTCTCAGTGTTTCTCTCTATATAGTCTATATGTTTCTGTTTGACCTTTTTCAGGTCCGAGTTTATAACCTTGACTCAGTGCCGTCTGTTGCAGAGTCGATAGAATTTTGGCGCTTTTCAGTGCCTGTGACATCCAAACGAAGCTCTTCATTCGACTTTATAACGCCCATTGCTAAGTGTATGTTTAAACATGCTGGAAAAACAACGCTTTTTACCCGGCCTCCTATTGGTGTCTGGTTAGAGCCAGTTAAAACGACTGTCATATCCACGTGCGAATATTTATTTATTTACTTCATTGTTGTTTATCGACAGTCTATGTGTAGAGTTGTTTTCTGCCTGCTGGTCACAACTGCATGCACCTTAAAGGAACGTGACACACAAAACACTAAAAATCAATCATGGTTTGGTAAAAGCAGAGAATCTGTTAACTTCTACTGCATGCTCACACGAACATCCTCTCGATCAATGAATATCACGTCAATCTATTTTTGCTATGTACGTTTATATGCTACATAACAGCATGTCAACTCCGTTGCAAAAACATAGTAATTAAAAAAATGCCACGTATCTAATTCAGGTTGTAGACGAGCTGTACTTTCCTTGACATGATGTCAGACAAGCAATTAACCCGTGAGAGTAGGAAACGAGTAGAGGCGAGACAGTTTAACTACAGAGTGCTGAAAACTGCAGCCCTTATAGCACTATGGATCACCAGCGTAAGTTCATAGACAGTGCCAAGAGATATGGCGATAATTCTGATCGCATATGCTTCGTTATTTCTACTTTTACCGCGTCCGTTTCACGAACAGAAAAGCGAAATGCCCTACCTGTTAATATTTGATCACCTGCTCTCAATGAGTGAAATTAAGCCATTGGTATGAATTTTTGACCATGCTGAAAATATGTGTGTAGAGGTTTCTAAAGTTCCATGCACCAACGTTCCATGCACAGTGATTTTTAGTTTCTCTTCACGGGATTTTTGCGAGGTTCATTTTAATCACATGACTCCGGTGTTTAGCATGGTATTATCAATGCCGATATAGATGTGTTTAGAGTGCGGCCTCAGTGGATTGCCATGTTGAAGACACCATACATGCCGCCCCACGCAGTCAAAGTCTGCAGACACCGGACCGAGCAGTGCTTGACCTCATACCGTGAAGTGCTAAAATTTTAAACTGCATTGTGGGTCAACGGATGGGTTGAGCACATCACTTGTCATTGTTGTGATCCATGAGTTCTCCTCGCTTGCTTTACAGGGCTTATTCATATCTTTAGGGGGTGCAACTCTGGTGGACTTCAAACATTTACTTGACACAGACTTCGACATCCTTGGTGTAACCATGGTGTTACGGACAGTCGGCTATATGATTGGCTGTATCGTGGCGAGCCTGGTCCATGATAAAATCGGCATCCAGTCAGAGCTCATCGTAGCCGTGGCTGCGGCGATGTGCTCCTTGGCAAACTTCCTGAAGCCTTGGTCGCCATCCGTGTTTTTTTTCGGGGCGATGAATACAGTAGAGGGATTTGGTCACAGCTGCATGAATACGGGTAAGCAGCATAAATGTATATATCGGGCGGGTCATGCAGGAAAAAACGATAACATTCCAAAATTTGCCACCGTTTCAAAATCCATCAAAAGTGCATGCCTGAAATGTTTAAGATGTACTTTTTAGGCTTTGTACTTTATTAAACTGGTTGCTCATTTAATACTATTTCACTCATGACCTTGACATTTTCATGAAATTTATCTAAAATTCATTAAATGTGAAGTATCAAAGCCTAAACTTTTGAAGAGTCATTTGAATAATTGTGTGTTAAGAGGGTTATCATTTTTACGGCCCGCCCGATACATCCTTTTCACAGATTTATAAACTGTAATTTGAGTCCAAACTCACGCCAGACGATCAGCATAAACATTTCAGGAAAAGCTAAGGTGTAGGATAGATTGGGTGTGACTAAAACCTGTCCGGATCCCGCCCGGTGCCCCCCGAAAAACTCCACATCACGGAGATTACCGGATTCTCTCGACGGCTGCCTAAACATGACGAACTACGGAAAGTTTTGATCAAAGCAATGATCTAAAACAGTCGATATGTTTCTATCACAATCGTTTTAAAACCGCTGCGACATTCGATCCCGATTGTCTAATCATTGGTGATTGCGGAACATACAGATTATAAAATCTAGGCAACATCTAAATACGGACAGGAAAATACCCCTGGTTTTGAGAGTGGACCTCTGTTAAACGTTGTATCGGTAGAATACAATGTCTAATTCATTAGACTCCAAGTATATCACAAATCAGTAACCCGCAGTACAGTCTGTATAGCCAAAATATTCGAGATCAACCTTAATCTAGCACTCGATGAACTGTTGCTTTATAAATACTGTTACTGTTACATAGTCATAGACATAGAACAAAACTTTGCACATTTATAACCATTCTTCTGGTTTTGTCCCCCATTACCTTCTTCTTTGTCCAGGCTTTTTGGTAGATGCCCTTACTTTGAACATTGCCAGTCCTCTTTCAGTTGATGAGATTACAGTTGATGCTCTTGTTGGGGGATGGGGTACGGGGTGGGTTTGGGGGTGAGGGGTTGGATGTTGGCGAACTTCCTTACGGCTTTACCTTTTTACTCAGGAGATATCTTTGACTAAGCAGTGTCGGGAATGCGATGCCTATATAGAACATCCCCTACCCATGCATCAATCTTTTTATGTCTGGTGGTGATAGTGTGACAATTTCCTGAACCTTGATGCCGATCTAAAATTCGTTTACAGCTGGATAGGCCGCACTAGATCGGCCATATCATGAAAATGGGGCTTGCGTAGCTAAGAATAATGCATGCCTATAGTCCGAAAAGAGAGCGGATTCATGATGTAAGCTACCTGAAGGCTTTATGCTATATGCAAAAGTTGGCACTAGGCCGGTTGTGGAGGATGTTACTAGCACTGTCACATATCTGAGGTGTATCAAGCGGTATCGGGCGGGTTTTAGTCACCTCGGACAGATCTTTTCTGTAACAGTATGTTTGAGATATCATAAAGGTGTTGTTTTGACCGCATCTGTAACAGAGATCATATATCGTATAATCTCAAAAATTTCCTGATCTTAATACTATATATAAATTCATTTTCAGTGAACAATGCTTTGATCCTCGATCTCTGGGGAAGAAAAGCAGCTATGCCAATTCACATTTTTCACTTTGGCTTTGGTCTCGGTGCTTTTTTGGGCCCGTTTTTGGCCAAGGATTTCCTCTCCATGCGTTGTCCGGATCTTGGTTCCTTCAACAGCTCAGTGGATTCGTATCTAGGGGGAGATAACTCTACTGGACAAGACTACGACTTGATGGCCGCCACATGCCAGAACTCTACGAAGGAAAACCCCGTGTTCTTGAGGACTTCTAACTTAGAGGTTCCGTTCTCTGTTGTTGGCAGTCTGCTGGCGACTATTAGTTTCGTGTTATTTACCTTTTATTTCCTGGAAAAGTGCTCCGGTTTTTTCCGGTTAACGTACACAAATCCGACCAATATAGGGACGGAGGAAACACCTCAAAAAGTCCCAAAACAATCAACTTGTGACTTCTTCAAGAGTTTTCCTTTCAGATTCATCATGGGTTTGTTTTTCCTATACATGTTCATCAACAGTTTTGAAGGAGTTGTCTACAGCTATATATTTACATTCGCCTATGAGAGCGGTACTGGTTTCAGCAAACCGGAAGCGGCCTACTTAACTTCTGTCTACTGGGGATCCTACACCTTCAGCCGTCTACTGGCGTCTCCAATCTCTCACTTCGTCTCCGTCAGAATAATGATATTTGTGGAGTTTTTAGGAAGTTTAGGTTCTCTTCTCAGCATGTTGTTTCTGGGATTCAGCAGTAAGGCGGGTATGTGGGCCTCTGTCTGCCTGCTGGGTGTGTTCTCTGCGCCAATCTGGCCCTCAGGACTCGCCTGGGGGGATCGGTACGTGAGGGTGAAGGTCACTGTTGTGGCCGTGACGGACGCTGGGGCGGGCATTGGTGGTTCTATTTGTATGTGGGCCGCAGGACACCTACTGCAGTTGAACCAGACTCGAGCTTACCTTTATGTGGCGTCTTCCGGGTGCGCATGCGCAGTTATCATCTTGACGATGTTGCAGATTCATGGATATCGTCACGGAGACCGTCATGCGAAGAGGAAAGATCGTGCTTACCATGCGAACAAAGCATGCGACTGAGGAATGGTGTGAAGACTTTCAGCTGGCTATACAGTTTGATATAAAAATGCTGTTTATAATAGTGTGTACAAATATTGTTTCTGTTTTTATGCATATTGAACGCAATGTATACTGAGAAATGAGACTTTATGATACGATTGTAGTCTACGAGTGTGTGTTTTCCTGAATATTGAGACTCGTGACGTGTGATGCAGTACGTACAACCTAAATTATTATTAAAGTATTAACCTAAATACTGGTTCTCGTGTCCTGTACAAGAGTACGGACCGCGTAGGTGGTCTAGTGGTTAAAACCCCCGCCTCGAGGTTGGGAGATCCGGAATCAATTGTCAGGCCATACCACTTTAAAAAATAGTACTTGGTAAGGCCTTACTTGGCGCTCACTACTGAGAGGTTAGAGCAAGGAAACAGGACTGGTCGGCCCGGTGTCAGTATAATGTGATTAGGTGGGGTGTCATGTCTGGTGTCTTCTGCATGATGTTCAAGTGGCTGCAGCACCATGATATGGACCCGCCCTAGCACAAGAATACACACTAAATGCATGCATTGTAAGCACACGTTATCGTTATACATATAACTGAAAAATTGTAGAATACGACGTAAAACCCCAAGAATACATACATACATACATACAAGAGTATGCCTCAACTTGTCTTGTCGTAAGTTTCAACTGGTCAGCCCGTTGTCAGTGTAATATGAGTAGGTGGGGATTCAAATCTGGTGTCTTCAGCATGATGTTCCAGTGGCGGCAGCACCATGGCGGCATGGACTCGTCATACCACAAGAAGACACAGTTTATATATACATAATAAGGACTCGTCATACTAAAAATTTGTTAAGTACGACGTAAACTTAAAGACTCATGCATAGGCCTACATACATACAAAGCTATATATTAACCTAAACCGTTGGCGCGTATTTTACAAGGGTACATATTAAATTGCGTGTTTTGTACAACGTTACGTATTGGGCATTACCTAAAGATTGGTGTTGCATGTCTTATGCAATAGTACCCCTTAACTTGAAGGCTAAGACGAGTATCTTGTACAAGGGTACCAATAAGTCTGAACGATAGGGCGCGTGTCTTGTAAACGGGTACGCATTAAAAGTGTTCGGTTGATAAAACAAGCCGACATCAGGCAACTCGAGCTGACAAATCATCGCGGACCACGTACTGTACTGATCAACAGAGATTATCAGTACACTGTGCTGATCCGCATCATCGGATCTGCACTAGTTCCCTGCGGTGGCGTCGAAGTATATTGACCGAGCCAGGGTTGGAGAAAACCAACGACTTTTAGCAAGTTACTAACGAACTTTCCCTCACGTAGAGTACAGATATCCACCATATTGGTGGAAGACAAGTGATCCTCAGCAAACATTACACTGCGCAAACGACCGCATGCGCGCCGGCCAGCGGTTATTGTTATGAAAAACAAGGAGAAGAGAGTACAGAGGGAGATTCAAATTCCTCAAGAAATTTTTCTCTGTTGCCATTTTTCTCAAGCAAACATCTCGTAGATCTTAGATTATATAAGACTGCCGTTGATCCGTTTTTGACACTAATAAATCCAATGCCCCAGCACAATGGGTGCAATGAAATTTTGATGATGCACTGCCAACATACAAAGACCTTGAAGTCATGGGTACGTGTCAAGGTCATTAGCTACTTCCGGATGTCTAAAGACCAACTTCAGCATTCAAAAGCAAATGGCAGATACAATGTAATAAGGAAATCACACACACAAACACACTAATGCGCTGACTTTGGCCTGCTTGGGAAGATTAGGTAACAATGTGCTCCACCGAGTCTTTGCAGGAAACATAAAATTACTGAAGTTGCAACATATACCATATACCGCTGTGATTGAAATGGCATCATCCCAACTGGACCACGGTTGGACGAAATGTTTACGTGCTCAAAGGAAATCAAAACCATTTCAGCTCGAGTGTCCACTCAGGAGAGGACAACTGCGCTAAAAAATGTAGGCCATTTCATACTGACCCAGAAACGGATGAAGGAGCTTGTGGTATACATGGGCCATATATGACGGCCCAATAGTAAATTGTACACGTACACTTCATAGTCAATGTTCAGCACAGCTACATTGATATAACGCAGTTATATTCTACAGAATGGATCTATATAGCGTGTGGCAAACAAGGCTGCAGGGTAAAGTTTTTACTGTGTAACATCACTCGACACCATACAGGACACAGTGCAGTTGGTTTGATCATCCATGGTTCAAAAGGTTTAGAAATGCGATGCACTTGACACCTGTGCGCCTATGCAGACATTGGCTTAGCCGGTATGCTGCTAAAGCCGTGTTTACAGTTTGTGATTGTCTAGTAACCAGTACATTGCATTCGGCCTCTATCATCTCGATGCATTGATATGGAATCTCTATGGAGACCGTAAAAGCGGAGTGCACAACACAATAGTCGCACAGAATGTGGTAGCATTTGCGTTGAGCTGTCATGTATCGGTGTCAATCGATGTCAGCTTTAGTCCAAACTGATATACCTAGTTCAACCATTACCCCCCTCTTGCAGTCCGTCTACAGCCTCTGCTCTAAAAGCACACAGATGTGACATAGTGGTTTAATTTACGGATACCTAATTAACATAATCCAAGATGGCCATTGAAAAGGACCGTTCCATATCGTAACGGAACGATACAGCGGTCAGGTTTACATGGTTGGGTTTATTTATTTATCTGACCATTGCTTAACGGTATGCTCGGGTTATGGCTGGAGGATGCGAGCAGTACTTAGAAAAACCTTCGCAGACTCATGCCTTCTCCTCCCATAGCACATTCCGTACAGGTACACGTACTAACATCGTTCGTGTTGGATACATATAATTATGGCTACCTGACAAAACACTCTTATTTCCAACAAAAAAACCTATCTAAATTTCAAATTTGCCCATTAACGTGCTATAGTAAAAGGCTGAAGGAAACTTTGGCACCTTTCTCATCGACCACCTAGCCATGCTAGACCCCGGGTTTATGATGCCATGAATGATAGATTATGATTTGCAAGCAAAATGTATACCTGGAACGCAGGTGAGACAGTAAAGCGGGGATTTGGCCCATGGCCGAGATTTTTTGAGGGCGGAACATCTTCAGTTCGTCTTCAGATTTGTCATAGGCCTATCTCTGCACAAAAGTTTTTGTCAAAAATGCATAATTTTGATACAAACCACTTAATGCAAAATCATAATTTAAAAAAATGTAATACCATTCGTTAAAAATATCATACATTATATATTTCGATACACACATGTCAACAGTGCTGAATGAATGACTCGTTTGACACTGCAGGCCAATAGGTAGTGTGATGAATCGCATTCAAATGGCTTTCGGTCAGAATAACATGATGTTGGTTCAGTATGCGGTTCGCAGTTCACCGATGTCGATTGCGTTCTGTCTGACACAGTTTCAGCAATGCGCCAGCAGTCGGTCTTACCAACTCACCTCCTTTTACCTTGCTATTGGCTACGTGAGCACGTACTGTGACATAGAACATTGTATACATACACACATTAGTCCGGGGAAGGCTTTGTGTGCCCTTTTCACGGAAGACGGGGCACTTTTATGACAGTACTCTGTGTATAATCACATAATGGACCTACTTTCAACTGCTCTTGGCCAGGCGTGATTTCGAGGGAACTGGAAGTACATGCACATTGACCCAAGCTGTAAGGGTAACAAGCTATGCCCTGATAGAGTTATTTACTTCTTTGGTCTCATCTGATGCAAAGATGGTTGATGCGTATTATTTACAGGTAAGTAGTTTTCATGTACTGGGTATTTGTCTGCAACTTCACAGCAAATATGTACACAGCTTACTCTGCAGAAAACCAACAAATGGACTTAAATGTACGAAAGCGACAGTGCCACAATTTGTAATGGACGTCATTTTGAACTCAAGCACTCCCTGTTGTGTAGAGGTGGGTACGCCTATCAGACGAAACGGTAAAGAAATTCCTTTAATTGTTGTCTGTGCTTCCATGGTTAGAACCTACACAGATCTGCTCAGTATATAGATATTGTGTAGAGCATACCTACGCACAATGCCTGACTGGACGGTCAACACCTTATAAAATGCACGTGGACTTGCGGATTTAGGAACTACTTAGCATTGCACATTAGTATTGCACGCTCTGCTCAAGAAGTATATTTCACTCATACGCCGACGGCCATCACCTTGGTAGAAGGAAACCTGACAGCCAGAGGGTAGCCCACGGCCATCCGCAGGTTACTTGCAGATCTGCCGACGTACATGTATGATCAGAGGCGAAGCCAGCTTGAGTTAGACTTGAACTAACAGACCTTGTGACCGTATCAATTTGGTAGGCTCCTGAGTCATTGTACTGCCGTAGCTGGCTAATCACTGGGCCACGGTGGTGCCGACATTTGTTATGCATTGAAAAATAATTCCGTTTTCATCACACTTCACATTGTTTTTCAGGGTGTGTTAACAATGAATGAAGCTCCATCAGTTTTGTTTTACTTTTTTAAACGCTGTATACTGGATTCAACAGGATAAGTTTAAATAATTTTGGTGTAAGCCAATTACATTTTGCACTAAACATTTTGAATGTGTATTGGTGAAAATTACATGTACAGCTATATTACTTTTTTTCCCATTTTCCTTTTTCTTTCCAGCCCTATGCAAACCATAGCCTGGTGAGAACTCTGATAGAGTTACTTCCCATTGGCGATTATCTCCCTTTAATTCGCATGCTTATTTGCGTATGTTCTTTTTCGGCCATCTTTTGGCGCTGCAAGAACGGTTTAATAAGGTGAAATTTTAAAAAAGTAAATAAAAGTAAATGGTTATAGAAGTAGAACGGCCTGCGGGTTTTCACTAATTTTGGCAACGTAAACAATAAGTCCACACGCCTGATAATAGTCAAAATTCAGGAACAAAGGCATTTCTTTTTAATATACAGGCCACTTGACCAAAAAATGGAAAATTAGCAATAATCTTTGATGAAAAAAAAAATGCATTCTCTTTGAGGGTGATTAAAAATGTTCCGAATAATACCGCGCAGTCCTAGATGAGCGAATACAAAGATATGTGAGTCATTTAGACAAACTGGACATTCCCCTGCAGTGCTACAGGTATAATCTGCATCCTCCTCATCTGGGTGAGAATCGTCACTTCAAGCTTCACATTCTAATTTAATATGCTACGTTACATTAGTTGCTTTGGATCAGCGAACGAATGCATTGCTATGATATGGCATATCGTTCATATGCCGCAAAATAACCAGTGCAAGCGCATTGTAGTTCTGTTACAGAGGGAAACTTAGTGACGCAACCACTTGTAATGTTCTCTAGCGGTGTCACTTCATTAAACCGTGATAATATGTTCTGGGATGTGTACTTGACCAAAAAAATCAAAATGTGTGTTTGTCACATTGCACAGTTGGTAAAACTGTTTGAAAATATCACGAAAAGGCCCAGACGATCGCAGTTTTTTTATGTATGTGTTAAGCTAACATTAATTCAGGATGATGGTGCCGGATCTGTTTTTTTTTTAGGATTAGCAGGCCTCAGTTATGATTTATATGGTTTATCACTTAGTGTCAGCTTTGCTTGCCTCTCAGATAAAAAGTAATTGCATCAAAATCGTATTATTACAGTTCATATGAGGATACTTTACAACCGCTCAAATCGTCATTTTCTTTAAGGAGCATCCACTGGAAAACATCAACCGGGTTGCCTGTGCCTTGCTGTCACCTTGTAGGTGGAGATGAAGATTCGACGCACACAGTATGTAACACCATTGTGGACTTGTGTTGTGATAGCATCTCTCGGAGAGAGAGTTTGTCACCAACTGATTATGGGGGTCAGTGTGTGACAGCCTCCTGAAGCCAGCATGGTTCGATGGGCCAACTACACCAGATAATTTGAACACCAGTGACATAAATAATTCGAAGAACATCATGGTAGAAACTGACAGTGAGGCTGAGTTAAAAGGAGAAATCATCGATGAATTGGTCAGTCATTCAGATGATGAATCTTGAAGTGAAGATTCCCACCCAGATGAGGGGGATGCAAATTACCTGTGGTACTACAGGGGAACGTCTGAATGGCTAACATATCTTTGCATTCGTTCATAAATGACTTCACAGCAATACTTTGATCATTTTCAATCACCCTCAAAGAGAATGCAATTTTTTTTATTAAAGATTATTGTAAACTTTTTATGTTTTGTTCAGATGGCCTACATATTAAAAACAAATGTCCTTGTTCTGGAATATTACATATTTACCTTTATTTACTTGGATTTGTGATACAAGAACAGCGCAATTTTCGAAACAGTTCTTTGGTTTGACGACTTTGGATGGATACAAAGTTCTGTGAGCAGATTGTTGATTTGATTGGGATTATATAATTTATATATTGGTTTTCTATGTTTAACTGAGGTTTGGATCAAAAACGTTTGTCATTTTCTTTCTTTTGAGTGTTCACAACATTACATCGAAAACCATTCACTGCTTCCTAGTATTAACTTGTTCTCGCCACGACATGGCTATAAAATTGCTGATGTGGCGTAAAGCCATATTCATGGTTAACTTGCGAGAGGATCTGGCTTAATTTTGGACCCCTTTCTCTAGGCCCTGCTCATCACACTCACCCAAATATACACGCCAGACGTTCATTTCCTTGCTTGGCCCTGCACATAGATTACTGGCATATACTTGGAAATCGGTTAACTTTCCAGCTGGGTTGAGCCCATTAGACTCCCGCTCTGAAAGATTTTTACTAAAGAAAGCCCATGACAACATCAGTACTTAGCGTTATCAAAGAAAGCGTTCGGTGAAGAACAGAGACTGTATGTCGATTAAATATAGACCCTTTTCTCTCTTTGTTATAAAAGCCTCAAATATCCAAATTAATTTTACTTTCAGGAAAATGCTCACTTGTACAAATGAGCGAAGTCTACACTGAGAGTGTGAGTGAACATAAAATTAATTTCTGTCGCTTTCACAAAATCAGATCTGTTTTACAATTTATGCTGATACATGCAGTATGTTTGCGTTAGTAATTTTAATTTGTTTTCATTCGCATGTTCTTATGATATCCTGATTTCCTTTAATTTACTCGATATGTAATCCTCAGTTTCGAATAATTGTCACCATGGATATTACAGTTCTTCTGCCTTCTGTAAAAAGGAACAATTTCCATCGCTATTGTTGCAAAATCAATATAACAACCCCAACTGCCTTGGCGAGGACTTATGATCACCAATGTAACAATTAAGTAATTGTTACTTTATGTGTATAGATCGAGTTATAGTAGCTATCAGAGTTTTAGCATTGATTGTGATACTACAATATCACCTGTTTTCCTCTACCGACGCCCCTGGCCTGCAGTTCGGGGTGGATTTGATTTATGTCTCAAGCTGAAATGACAGTCGGAATTTCACTCCCTTTCCACGAGCTTGCTTGGCACACTTACCGCGTTCCTGGAATTATGCTGAGTTATCTGGGTCAACATTTACAGAAAGTGCAGTAACATTTATCCAGATGCTTGAGTGTGTATTTTTGGACTTAGACTTTGGAGTTTCTTTCCTTGATGCTATGGATAGTGTTTGGGGTTTTTTTTAACTATATACCACGCGCAGGACTACGATACCCTCTACATCTGATCACTTTAAATAATTAACAAGGCGATAGAAATTTCAGTTTAATTCAGATACTCATTACATATCACTTAAATAGGTTTGTTTCAGGTGCCAACAGTCTATGTCCAAACTGTTGAAAATCGGATTATAAATCGGAGTTTTCTCAGTCTTATTGTACAATGTTCCTTTGAATGTTTTTTCATATGTAGACCTACTGCTCTGGGTTTATCAATCTTGCCACAATTTGCTATGTGTTATTAAATTAACACGTTTTATCTCTACTGTATAATTCGCAAACCCGCGGAGAAGTTTGGAAACTTCATTCAATAAGTATCCTAAGATATATGCCGAACAGCTTCCCGTTTCGTTCTCCGTGTAATGACTAGCTCAACAGTTTTTTTTACGGGGCTGCTTAGCTAAGGCCAAAAAAAAAAAAAAAAAAAAAAAGACCTGATTCCGGTCCCTGCTATGTTTATGCCAGCGGGTGAGGCCGATATGTAAAACCCGCAGGAAGAGGGTCGGACCCGACATGAAGATACTGCTGGCAGAGGGTAACGTTGTGGTTAGCTAACCATTTTACAAACCATCCCTTCCTGATATACTAAAACCTTCGTACATTAGTCACATGTTAGCGTAAAGAATGCAAGTTATTACCTGTTTACCAGTGTGCAAGGCTAGGGAGGAATCGGTTGCATAAAGTACCCTTCTTGTATTGTGTTGTACATCTGATTCTCACCAAAAATTAAGGATCATAAAGATAAAAGCCAAAACATTACAGCTGAATGCGGGGAGGTCGTAAAGTTCACGCTATATATTGTCAATATGTTTACAGCCGCTTGACCCATTTTAAGAGTGACGGCCAGGCGCTATGTTGCGTTTGAGTAGTTTGAACTCGCCAGTCTCAGTTTTGTAGGTGGCAGTGAGGTAGCATTGAAGCTGTTATTGATGTTACAGAAGTATACCGTTCTGACAAGACGGGTTGAGAGTAAAGAAAAGTGACGAGCTATAGAAATGGGTAATGTGAGATTCGACCAGAAATGAGCTGAGAAGAATGTATCGAGGAGGGAAGCAGTGAGATTTATGCACTGATGGCGAAAACTTAAGACAACCAGGCACGAAGTGAAATGGGTTAGACAGAAGAAGTGGTTAAGTAAAAGGTGAGGTGTGGCATGTCTGAGGGAATGAAGGCGTAAGTAAAAAAGAAAACCAGGTTTCTGTGATTTAAATATATGAGTTGGGTATATCAATTTAGAAACTGTTTAGGGGCACCTATATATAGATTAAACCGATGTGACAAACAAGTTTCCAAGTATGCCCTTCGCCCATATACTGTACTTTGTGTCAGTTTGTTCATTTTTTCTGCATATTTTTTGTGCTTTCGTCACTTAGCAATTTATACCGTCTTTTTTCTCGCCGCATTCAACCAATCAATCGACAGTATTTACCTACATTACCCATCGTCTAAGAAAGTTCTATGCTCAATGTCATTTTGATTTCGACACATTGTTGCACGAAAACCACAGTATGTGCCAAAATGGTTAGCCCATGACTGACTTGGACAACACATGCAACACTATACCCCGGATTCGCCGCGATGCCATGTTGTGTAGTCTTTGTTCACCATGGTCTCACTTCTACGCAGATTGTAGTGGAGTTTTGCTGTGCGCCAAGGATGCTCTAAGTGGTCATCAAGGATATACTATTAACATTGTTGCACGATGTTACACTTACTGCTCAGTTTGGATACCCGTACTGTGCAGTCACGATACACTTGCCGTGCGGTAAAGATACAGTTGCACTGCGGCGAGATTACACTTAAAATACTGTTGTCTGAGATTACACTTACATACTGTTCAGTCAGGACACACCTACTATAAGCAGCGAGGATACACTTTGGACGACGTTGCCCCTTCCCTGTAGCGAGAATACTCTTATTATGCAGCTATGATACGTTGACAATACTTAACAGCGAGAATGCACTTATTATGCAACCAGGATACTTTTACAATACAGTACAAGAAGGATAGACATATTATGCAGAGAGGATACGTTTACAATACTATCCAGCGTGGACACATTTACTAGGTGAGGATAGACTCACTGTGTAGCCAGATGACTATATGTTAGCAGATTACACGCTTATCGTGCATTGGGGATAAATTGGCAGCACTACAATTCATAAATAAAATGTAGACATTAGTTTTAGTCTACCACCATTGCATTAACTGCAGATATACCGGGCATGTTCGCTTCCTCTCTGTTTTTATATTTCTAAATTTCAGGTTATTTCTGTTAAAAGCACAAGATGGGTGTTGTCGATGTGATAATGGAGAAGCAGTCGCGGACCACTCGCAAACAGTTCCAGTACAAGGTGCTCAAAACGACCACGCTAATTGCCATGTGGATCACGAGCGTAAGTCCAGACCGATCATTGGTCACATGATTGTGGCCGCAAGGTGGAGTAGTCTTTGGATAAATGGGGGGGGGGGGGCACCCGGATATCAGAGAATGGTAGAAAATGTTAAAAAGAATTACGTATTGTAGACAATATTTATTAACCGACAGAGTATCTGATTTATTCATTTCTTTGCTTGCTCTTTAGTGAGGCCAAAATCAAGAATTTTTCTGCTGTACGATGTCGGTCAGTTTTAGGGGTGGAAGAAACCGGAGTGTAAACGCATAGGGAATACAATCGACATTTGGCATGTTACTAGTGACGTTTTCACTGTATAGGTGAAAGACAACTAGACTGCAACCAATCTCAGACTACGCCAAAGGTCATGCGGGTCACGCTGTCGACCGATTACTGTCACAAAGGCCCTGTGAACAGTGAAAGTGCGGGAATCTACAGATTCCTTGTAACAGAACTGAGCACACACCTTACCAAAACAAGCAGGCACGGGTGGAAGGTCTTCACATTTCTTGGTTTAAATAGTATTCGCTTGCATAGATAACGGTACATATAGTTACATTGCCATAACTGCATCTTTGTACAGTATTAATGACTAGAGAAACTATCTGGCTTGTCATCCCGAATCAAGGCAGAAAGATTTAGAATTGCCAAATGACTTGATTTAGTGACAGAGAAGGTCTCTTGCCTTGTAGGGACTGTTTAACTCTCTGGCAGGCACCACATTGGTGGATTTCAAGGAGAAGCTGGACACAGATTTTGAGAAGCTCGGCACCGTAATGGTGTTCCGAACCGTCGGTAACATGCTCGGCTGCATCTTCAGCTGCATTCTCCGGGACAAAGTCGGTATCCAGTCGGAACTGATCGTGGGCATAACAGCGGCCGCTTGCTCACTGGTTAACTTCCTCAAACCCTGGTCACCTTCAGTCGCTTTCTTCGGGGTGTTGAACTTTGTGGAAGGGTGCGGACAGAGCTGTGCAAATACAGGCGAGTATTGCAGTTAAACCTTATATCCAGTCAGGTATGATAAAGTGTGCGTGAGTGTTAGTCAACACGATTCCATGTGAATTATTATTTTTGCCAAGGTAAAGTATTTTCGAGGAAAAACTTAGAAGTTGTTAATATCAATATAATGCGCAGGAAAATGACTGTATGGCACTGCAATATGGTAATACGCACTACCGTGCACAACAGACAGGATCTGTGGCCAGATTACGGGGCTGCATTGGTTTGTTCTACTCGTAACTCTGCCGCTAAATATTTTTTTACGATTAACCTGTTCCCTTGATTCAACTAAATACGCGTCTTCTTGGCGCATACCTGGAGCCGTCATGGAAAAACAAATCATTATTATCATCTCTAGCATGCAGAGAGTTTGACATGCAGCTTTGATAGAGCATGTCCTTAGTTGTTTTGAATGATTCAAGTTATACTGTCATAGAAATAGTTTTATAATGCGTGAAATGGGTGAAAGACAACTAGACACTTTACACATGTAAAAAAAAGCCCATGAATTTATTGTTTCGTACATCGCTTCACTTAGGCTTTGATAACCACACACTAAACGGAACCCTATACACTAACGCTTCCATAGACCCTTTAGACATCGGTTAAAAATAAACGAAAAAAAGTGAAAGAGAAAAAGAGAAAGCACCATTCTCATCTTGGTCTTGGCTTCCAGCTTGTACAATTTAACCTTATCATCCCTGAATCCATACTGCTGGGTCATATTGGACAAAATCAAATTATACTCTAGTAGGCCAGATTAATGTTTGACCTACTTTTGCATGTGAGTGGTCATATTTGGCTGTTTAAATGTCATATATTGTGTCAAAATTAGAATATAAAATACTACAGCACAGAGATAAAAACCAGTGCAATGATGCCAGTGTGACAGTTGTTAAATGCTGTAATGTTACCGGTGAAATAATAATATTAGGGTTTTATCCTAGCTGTTCGAGTAAATATTTAAAAAGTAAAAACTTACAACCCCTGTCACTATTATGACTTTCATTATTATGAGTCGCGGTACAACATGCTTGCGTCATTCGGGAAAAAGAAATGAGAACGCACACCATAAAAAAGGCAGAGCGCACATCATGTTGTAACCTCGGTGTCCGCTCATTTTAAGAAGGTGACATTTCTGAAACATAACTGTTTCCTCAAGCAAATTATTTACAACTACTCGACTATTCCAGACATTGGATTTATCAAAGGACTAGAGCGTGATTGTAGTGGTTGGAAAATAGTGGTTCTTCCTGAAGAAGATTAACGATAGTTCCATTAGGAAGAAGTTAGTTCCTTGGTGAATTTCTGCATATTATCCATACAGTTGTAGTCGTGGGTATGTCGTTTTCATAATTTAAATTTATCCGGATTAGGAAAACGTCCACTAAAGTGGCAAAGTTTGCCATAACTCCATAGTGTCAGGCATTGTCTAAACGATTCTTAAATTACCCTAGGAGAATATATTTTTGAACATTTTATTAGTAAGACAGAAAATTATAAGATTCTTAAATTTACCCATAACACCAGAGATCAAATGGCCACAGCGTCAAGCAGTGTGCAAGTCGTTATATTTTTATGCACTGTACACATTGCCCATGCGATAGTTTCTGAATTGACATGAGATGAGCGGAAGCTGGGAAGCATCGCGTTTATGACTAGTTGTTTGGGCTACTTACTAGTTTACCATATTTATCAGTTACTGGAGGATAATGAAATTATAAATGAATATACCATATAAATGGAACGTGTTGTACGCTCGATCTTCGGGAGTCTGAAAATTCAAAGTCTGGAATGTGTTGCAGTAAATATTCTTTATGACAGATTTCCTCTTCATTCCTAAAATTTATTACAACTAGCAATAAGCAGTTGTTTATTATGTCACGGGTAAACCTATGTGTTCAGGTTAGTTTTATTTCCAGATTATTACAACCTTGGAATATAAAAATCAGATAATTAACAGTAAACAGAACAGATTGTTTATTTCTATAGAGTTGTTTACTGGAATGGCATGGCATGACTTATAGGCTTTTATTCGGCCTATTTGCAGTGAACAACGCTCTACTGTTGGCTTTATGGGGTAAGAGAGCCTCAGGTCCTGTTCACGCCTTCCACTTTGGCTTTGGCCTGGGAGCCTTTCTAGGTCCATTACTCGCGAAAGATTTCTTGTCCATCCGCTGCCCGGATGTAGATGGCGCTAACAGTACGATGGCTGGAGTAGGTGGATTGAGCAACTCCACCGTTCTGGATGTATCCGCTGTGAGATGTGTGAACTCCACCGAGGACAATCCCGTGATTCTGCAGAAAGACCGACTAGAGATTCCTTTCTCTGTCGTCGGTTGTCTGTTAGCGTTGATCAGTGTTGCTCTGCTTACCTTTTACTTTCTGGAAAAGTGTTCCAGCCAGTTCAGACTTACTTTCACAGAACCTCCAAAAGTCTCCCGGGGCTCTCAAGGGACCGAAAACATGCCATCAAAATACATCTGTGTGTTCTTGAAGACTTTCTTTTTCAAATTCGTCATCGGTTTCTTTTTCCTATACATGTTCATCAATACTTTCGAAGGAGTGGTGTATAGCTATCTGTTTACATTTGCCTATGAGGGCGGAACTGGTTTCAGCAAACCGGAAGCGGCGTACTTAACTTCTGCATACTGGGGATCCTACACTTTAAGTCGTTTGTTGGCTTCCCTAATCGCTCACTTCGTCTCCGTCAAATTAATGATATTTGTGGAGTTTTTAGGAAGTTTAGGCTCTCTTCTCAGTATGCTGTTTCTGGGGTTCAGCAGTAAGGCAGGTATGTGGGCCTCAGCCTGCCTGCTTGGTGTGTTCTCTGCCCCCGTCTGGCCTTCAGGGATTGCTTGGGGGGACCGGTACGTGAAAGTGAAGGCCTCAGTCGTGGCAGCCACTGACGTCGGGGCAGGAATCGGCGGTTCCGTTTGTATGTGGGTAGCGGGATATCTGGTTGAAAATAAAGATGCGCGATCTTATTTGATTGTTGCGGCTTGCGGTTGCGGGTGCGCCTTCGTGGTTTTGGCAGGGATGCAATTTGCAGGAATCCGTCATGGAGACCGACATGAAGCCCGATCACGTGATGCGGTTACAACCTCTCAGTCTGACCCGTCCACTAAACCCCTCCAAACCCTCACACAGGAATAGAGAATCTCATAATGACAGAAAAAAGCGCTCAATCTATGTGATGGGGCAAATGTGTAAGTTACACGTTCCTTGCAGACCTTCTGAACCTAGAACGGGACTCTCGCCCGTCATTTTGGTACATCATAAGGCTCTGATGGGATAAATTCAGAGAGCGAGCCTGCCTTGACACGCTCACACACAGACTGAGTGAACACAGAAGATTCCCTATCTTGTCAACGCAACAAAATATCGCGCTCTTCCCCTGTGGCCGAAAGTCCCAAATGCTATATTGTCAATGTATGAAAGTTTGTTACATAGTGTAAATGTGTTAGTTATTTTAATTATGTCTAAGATCATGCGTGATGTAGTTGTTTTATCTACAATGTGAAGTGAGTATGTAAGTCTTGTCAGCAAAAGCCTTGCTCGCCACGGAAGATGGGCCCCTGAGAAATGAGGACGACATGGTGAATCTAGCGGTCCCTGGCCATGATGGTATTCGTGTCAGGGGGTTTGTCAGGAGGTTTGTCGTGAGATTTGTCGGAAGGTATGTCAGGTACCTGATCACTCCGGTTTTTAAACCCGAAAATGTCGTGAAAGAAACATTCTTGAGAACGATGTTAAACACCATTATTAAATAAATAAATAAATAAATAAACTTTGGTCAGAATTTTTTAGCAAAGTTTCCCACTTTTCCTTTATTTACATTGTTAGATTGTTGACCCTTGGTGAAAAGCTTTCTGAAAAATTTCCACACGTTTGATTTATCAGCATTGTTTGATTGCTATTTAATACTATACTCGCGAAATTTTCGCTTACATCATGGTGGTCAGTTTCATGGATGGATGAAATCGGAGAACCCAATATAGGGGAGATTACTCAACAACAGGTGACTAGTGCTCAAAAGGACATGGAGATAAGTGCATCGTTTGTAAAATCGTGCACATGCAGTGTCCAGTAAAATCCAATCGACTTTGGAAGGTTGGGTTGAAGGGGTGGGGATGGGGAGGTAACTTTAGGTTATTTCGCATTCCCCAACAATCGGGTGGTGGCCGACTATGTACAAAGACAATTGACACCGAACGCTTATTTCAAAAGCCTTGTTTGTGTATTAATATTGACCTAAGTGTTCCGTTCTGTATGTATATGATGGTGATTTGCATCCCATTAGCCGCGTCGGGAGCTTAATATATATAGGTAATTGGCTCTGGGACCGATGCCAGAAAGTAACTTTTGAGAAATAATAAACAATGCATATATGAGCATTTTATGACCTATGTTTTCACAGCTTGATATCTTTGTCTTAACCCAACACTTGTTAAAGTCTCCAGTTTTAACTGCTGTGGTCTGAAACGAGGCCTTTATGCCATATTCTGGCCGCCGTCGTATAAGTGAAATATTCTTGAGTACGGCGTAAAACACCAATCAAATAAATAAATAAATAAATATACCACATTCATTATATTTACTCTAGTGAAAACTGGCTTTGTGGAATTTGCTCACAGGTCTAAGCCAACTTTAGAAAAATGTCTTAGCTTTATGGTTGAATAAAATGTAAATGGTGCTTAAATTTATTAAATACAGGTCTTTGTGTGTTATGCAGTAAGACATCTGCAGATGGTCGACTTTTATGGCAAAATTTCAGAAATTATGTGGATGATTGGTCGGGAACAGTTGAAAAGCTTTGATTGAGAATTTTATGTAACATTTTTATTTGCAGAACATTGAAATAGTTGATTGCGTTTTTATGCGTCAAGATATTTTACACCATAGTACACCATAACGCCCTCAGAGACCTTGTTATCTATGACCGCAAAAACACCAATGCTGAAGTTAAAGTCATCCCTCGATGCAGAAATGAACAAAAACTACGATGAGTTGGCTTTTCACCATTTGAAAGTGTAGAGTTCAGTAAGTTTCCACCAAAATATTCGGTGCAATTTTGACAATTAATGTGTACTTTTAGTAACCATGGCTACAGCGTCTTGATGCAGGTTGTTTCCCTGGTTTGGTGTGAATCATTCCACTGAATGGGACACCGAAAACATGTTTTTCGCCCATTTGACATCGGGTGCCTCGCTAACTCGGATAAAGCACTACCTCCCTGCGAACATCGGGACCTTGTGCAGTGAGGTGGCGTTTTCGAATCCAGTACTTGCTGTTTCGAGTTCGAATACAAGCCAGGCGGTCTGTTAAATACACGGCGAAAAGTAAGTGATTTACTCCGGGCATTTCAGTTTACTCAGATCAAACGGCAGAGCACTGTTATATGAGCGAAACATTCTTGAGTATGGCGTTAACAATACCAATGTATGAATCTTCTTGACATTCTTACAGTTACTCTTAATATCCAAATGATACCTATACATTTTAACCTAAGTACACAGAACAAAGGCCACATATGGGATATATAAAATGGGCCTAATGAATGGGCGATGTTTTGTCAGTGTAAATACTGGGGACAAAAGTAACTGTTAACCTTTCCTTCAAGAAGTCAGGAGACGTTCGTAATATGCCTCGCAATACCTGCAAGCCCGCAATTATCTCGACGAGTTCACATCACAAATCCCAGGCGTCACGATCCATCACGTCATTGAATAAAATGTATCAGGCTGATACAAAAATTATCACCTGTATATATGTACCAGCAGACGTGAACATGGTTTTGCATGTACTATGATGCCTTATGGATGATCTTTACCTTGCACGGATAATCAAGTGCTCAGTTGGTACTAGCTGTTTGTCCCTTTTCTTGATTAAATTTTAAGTTCATGTAAGGCATGTAAGTTCATGGAACCTTTCATTTAGGGTTCTAAACTGAACCCTACTAATAAGGTTCTGTATGGAACTTTACCGGGTGCCACCATAGAGGCAAGACATGGGACCCGTAAAGGTTCAGTGGCTGCACCTCCTTTTTTAAGCGTGTACAGACTCAAGAAAATTTCACTTGCACGATGTCGTGCATTTACTTATTTATTTCGTCGCTTTTTTGTGCCGTACTAAAGAATGTTTTACAGCATTATGGTGGGAGCTAACCTGGCAGTGCCCGGGAGAAACCCACAACCATCCGCAGCTCTTCCCCAAGGAAGAGGAAGCCATTAGTTGGACTTGAACTCACAGCGACCGAATTGCTCAGAGGCACCTGGGTTATTATGGCGCGCTGGCGTGCTAAATCCCCTCGGCCACCGAAGCTCGTGATGTGATATAGCTAACGGCCAACAGAGATACTTTTAATTCAACTTTCAGCTCAAAAAACGTGGCGTTTTACGTATTTCGTCTCAGAAGGCGTGTGAGTTATCTACTGAAAACTAAACAATCAGCCTTCTAGAGCTAACCAGATTAGGTCGTTTTGGGACCAGCACCTCGTGTATCCAAGCGACTGAAAATCAAGCACCGTTAACTATTCTATCCTGGCCCGCTATTCGTTCGTAATGAATTTCGATTACGAAGCGTTGCCATAATTCTGTACATACGATAAGCTTTACATAGGATAGCGCTTACTGTTCTGTAAGGCACCAACGGTAATTAGACTAATGCCATCGGCTTGACCTAAGAGTTTTCCTGAGATATGGAATCTTCTACAGACGTAACACGTGTCATCTCTGTATCAGAACGGCCCACTTGTTCACGTGACAGGACAAAATGCCGGTCTCCATGACGACGACCGAATAACGACATTACCATCACAATAAACAAATCTACCGCGCAACCGGAACAGGCTACATAGAGGTAGGAGCGAGGCTGATCCATGTCAATCAGTTTTCCAGCACCCCATGCACAGACAGCGGCTCCTATACTGGACCCGACGTCTGTGGCGGCCACGACTGAGGCCTTCACTTTCACGTACCGGTCCCCCCAGGCTAGCCCTGACGGATAGATGGGGGCAGATAATACACCAAGCAGGCAGGCTGAGGCCCACATACCCGCCTTACTGCTGAACCCCAGAAACAGCATACTGAGGAGAGAACCTAAACTTCCCAAGAACTCCACCAATATCATTATTTTGACGGAGACAAAGTGAGCGATTACTGACGACAGCAGACGGCTTAAAGTGTAGGAGCCAAAATACGCGGAGGACAAGAGCGCCGCTTCCTCCTTTGTGAAACCGGTCCCCCCTTCATAGGCAAACGTAAACAGATATATATAGATTATGCCTTCAAACGTGGGAATGAACATGTAGAGGAAAAATAATCCTGTAATGAATCTGAAAGAGAAAGTCTTCAAAAAATCGCATTTTGATTTCATGGTCGAGTTTTGAGCTTCTTGGTAGTTAAATGCTTTTGGGGGTTTAGCATAGGATAGTCTGAACTGAGCGGAACATCTCTCCAGAATGTAAAAGGTGAGGAAAACACCACCGATCGACGCCAAGAGAATGCCGACAATGGAAAAGGGAACCTGCAGTCGGCCTTCCACTAGAGTCACCGGATTGTCTTCTGTTGAGTTCACGCACTTCACGGCAGATACATCCAAAATGCTGGAGTTTTCCACAGGCTTTGCTCCAGTTGTGGACGTTGTGTTCGCAAAAGCGGTATCTGGACAGCGGGTGGACAGGAAGTCTTTGGCAATTATAGGCCCGAGGAAAGCGCCGAATCCAAAACCAAAATGTAGCATGTGCATCGGGACGGATGCCTTCTTTCCCCATAGGCTCAACAGCAGTGCGTTATTGACTATAGGCAAAACAAAGTATGGCTATTCAACATTTGAAAAGACAGGTAAGAAATGTAACTTGATTGTATAAATTATAAATATTTAGCATCATATACCAAACTAACACACGATTTCTTCCTGTCATATTCAATGACAGCTGTTCAAGAAAAAGTACTCTCGAGTCGGATGTGAGCCTGCCGTGGCTTTTCCCTGGGCTCAGACCTTTATCCTCCCACCATCATGCTGCCCGCCGTCATATAAAAGAAATATTCTTGATTACGGGGTAAAAATCAATAAAATGAGTAGATAGATTAAGAAAAGTATAACAGACCTGTGTTAGCGCAGCTATGGCAAAACCCTTCGACGAAGTTGAGCGTTCCATAGATGGCCACTGTAAGTGACCACGGTTTTAGGAAGTTAGCCAAAGCGCAGACGACAGCTGTTAAGCCGATGATCAGTTCGGACTGGACACCGACTTTATCCTTCATAAAAGAGCTGAAGACACCTCCGAGGGTGTAGGCCACAGTGCGCACAGACATGACCTTACCAAGGGTCCCGAAGTCTGTGTCAAGTATTTCCTTGAAATCGACAAATGTAGTACTGCCTAATGTGGCGAACATTCCCTGAAGAGAGAGAGATACAGAAGGCGCATTTTACTTTGCCTTGCATACTTGTTGAGTTTTCGAACAAACGGTAATGATGGATCCACCATACACGATGTCCCACATGCTATTCTCGCGGTAAAGTTACTATTCATTACATTCACAGGGGCCTCCGTCGCTCAGTCGGTTAGCTCTCTAGCGCAGCGTAGTGACACAGGAAGCTCCCACCAATGCGACCGCTGTGAGTTCAAGTCCAGCTCATGCTGGCTTCCTCTCCGGTCGTACGTCGGAAGATCTGCCAGCAACCTGCGGATGACGATGGGTTTTCCCGGGCTCTGCCCAGTTTCCTCCCACCAAAATGCTGACAGCCGTCGTATAAGTGAAATATAAAACACCAATCAAATAAATGAATAAATAAACATTACATTTCCGGTCAAAGCAATTGCGAAGTCTTGAGGTCTCAGAAAGATAGAACATTTGTAGTTAGTGCCAGGAACCTCCGCTTGACTAATCTGTAACAGTGCTGATTATCATTGCTCAGAGTCGTGTTCTTGAATGGCAATTCGAAACAACCTATTAATATAATCCTCATAAAGGATGTATCCCACACTTACGCCGGTGATCCAGAATACGACCAGACTGGCTGTTTTGACAACCTTGTATTTGATCTGCTGTGATGTGTTCTGTTCGAGGTCACCCATTTCTTCCTCCCCAGCCATGTTAGTTTTTTAGATATTCTGTTTGGAGATGAAAAAAAGCAAACCTAGTCACTCTTTGGAATGCGGGTGAGCGTGGGCGCATTGGTGAAATAAAGGGGTCAACAATCGCGCAGTCAGACGTTCTTTAAAGACAACTTGCTTTCCACCTGTGCATGCATCTACGTCAACCGTGAAAAAGCTGGTGACCCACTTATCAAAAGGTCGGTGGTTTATCCTGGGCATTCCAGAATTCTCCACTGACTAACTGAGCGCCATCAAATACCAGAAATATTTTTCAGTTTGGCATTCAGTAACAAGCAAATATGTAAACAAATAAATAAATACAAAGCAGTGACCATCATTAAAAAGCATAAAATCATAGAAGAAGAGGAATTTAACCAATCATCTTGGTCAATAATCGGAGCAAGATTTAATGATAGTTAAATTATCACATTGGTTGATGCTACATGTTTATGTTTATTTGTCTCTCTAGAAAATGAGTTATTTACCGGCAGGCAGATGTTCCGTTGCTTGGTACAAAATGAAGGGCTGATTACTCCCGCCCTTCCATCTTTCTTATGTTCATGGTCTCCGTGGCTCAGACGAGACTCCACAGTCCTCAACCTATTGGTGTTAAATACCGACAAGAGAAACATGTGATTTCCTTCGTTGGGCTCAAACTAAACCTTTTTTATACTTTGACATGGTTGATAAAAGGCAGGAACATGAGTGTGCTTAATGCATGAAGGCTTCGCTACATGTTGTTGGGGAAGACCTGAATTTTTACAGTACGGTAGGCTTGCTGAACCTTGTAGATAACCAAAGATTTTAAAAATAGTAATTCTTGCTGCCTCGCTTGGTGCTCAGCACTGAGAGATTAAAACAAGGAAACAGGACTGGTCGGTTCGGTGTCAGTATAATGTGAGTGGATGGGGTGTCATGTCTGGTGTCTTCGACATGATGTTCCATTGGCGGCATTGGTGGCATGGAATCGCCCTGCTAGAAAAAGACACAGTATATATACATTCTAAGGGTTCCTTGTCGTTAATTGACTGGAAAATTTTTGAGTACGTAAAACCCAAACATACGTACATACATACTTAAGCCAAGTGACGAGCGAGGCTGTTCCAAGATTTCCAATGGTAAAGTGTTAGACGACAGGACTTGATTCAGGAGTGAATCCCGGATCTTCCGTTTTCGATGCAGACTTATGACGTATACGTGTATGGTTTATGAGGTCTGTCAAAACAACCTTTAGCGGAGAACACTGAAGAAAGGACTGAGTGATTAATTCGCATCAATAATAGAAATTCACTATTACTGACGGAAAGTATGCATAAACGGGCTTCTGAATAGCTCCTTCAGATCAAATTCAAGTCGCTGAATAAAAATTCATGGGTAAACTGAAGAAAAAAACGCAGTCGAACAACAACAACAAAAAAAGAACAACAAAAAACCCCAAAATGGATTTTTTAAACGAATTCGACTCATCGACACGAGAATAGGACTAGCTCCATTTGAAATCTATAGTGGCTATCGATTCAAAACAAGTAGCAATTAACATTTTCATGTGTTGAATGTTGCAAGGGCAACTGTCACCAAACAATGTCAGGACTGTCACAAAAAATGCTGCACAAAATGTAGACATACGTGTTTATGTATCTGTCGTCGTATTAATTGCCAGACAGATAACTTTGCACATTATCCGCGTGCAAAAAATTGGAATCATGGAAAGTCACTCACAAAGCTTCATAAACTAAATGCATGCACAGGACCTACTTGGTGGCTCAGACCTTGCAATGTCACGAAATAGGCGTTGAAGTATCGAATATTGTTCAAAATTGTGAACAAAACCACCCCTCGGTGTTCTCTAAACGGAGAACTCATCTTCTTCAGAAGGATTGATTGTTTTGCATCGTGAAGCCGACTTCCAATGTAAGAAAGCATTTATATATACAGTGTGCAGAATTCCCTGATTGAAACCACTGTGATATTTTTTTAACGGAGTCTAGGGCCACTTCCACAAAGATTCGTAAGTCCCATTTCTAGTAACTTTTTCTTTAAAGACTTTCTCTGCGTTGCGTCGTCAGAAGGCGACTTGATTTAAGAGACAAATTATGAATTATCTCGATTTGGGGAGATCTGTGGAAGTGGGCCCTGGCTGTTATCCTTTCATGATTTGTTTCCATGACATCTGGAAATGACAGACAATAATCCCCATTGTATACGAATACAAAAGTAGGCCGGAAATTGACGTCGTTTGAACCAAAGCTTTGAGGAATATGGAATAGAGCGGGAGACGCACGGGATGAAAAGGGGAAGACAATACAAAATTCTGGATGTAACCTTGGCCATTGCTATCACGCACGTCACTTTAGCGCTCCAATAGTGCGAATAATACACAGGTTCAGCCTCATCCCCTATTCACAATAATAAATGATTTGAACTGACCTGCTCATACCACAAGGGCTTCCTTTGCCTGCATCGGCCTTCCTGTGAACGATGTTGTGACCGTACAGACTCATGTACAATGTAGTGGGTATATAGGCCCTATGACAAGGAGACACAATCTGCTTTATTACATTATAGCCGAGTTGTGTTATAGACCCTGTGTGAATGTAGTGTATATCATGGTTCCACTCTGGCTTTGACAGGAGGGTTACCATTGAGTCTTCTAGGCTCCATCCATAAACCTGACTGCCACTGCACATGAGATATTAAAATATTAATAATTATAAAATTTAGATACACTTACATTGTAAAAAATTCAGAGATTTTATATCCATTGCTAAATACGTAACACTTAGACTCAAATCAAGCTGGGTTTTGAACATGGTCTGAAGCGCTACAAAATGAATACACGAATACAGTCTTTAAAGGGAAAGACCTCGTACAAATGACCTTAGGGTGAGTGAAAAGGCCATTAAAAACTGTATCTGAAAATACCTTCGCTGAATTTTTTAGATTTTTTTTAACCAAAATAAATGCAGTCAAATGTTTTGACTGGATGGTGGGTTTTATGGACCATATTGACGATGTGGTTCACCAGTGACGTCACGCCGACTTTCCTATGGTCTTAAAGCAGGAATTTAATGACCACATTATCAATGTGGTCCATAAAACCCACCATACTATCAAAATATTTGACTGCGTTTATTTTGGTGAACATTTTTTTTTTTTAAAATTCAGTAGAGGTATTTTCAGACACAGTTTTTATTGGTCTTTTGACTCCCCCTAAGTTCATTTTTACGAGGTCTTTCCCTTTAAATCAACATCTTACAATATCTAAATTGTTATTGCAGGGAAACCAAGGATCAATCAGCTGGCTTAAGGAAATCATTAAATGTGCGAAGCTTACGAACAAGTACGTTTTTTTTTCAAATTTAATACGTTACACTAAATGAATCTGAAGACTAAAGTTTATCAAAATGAGACTATATCTGGGGCAGTTACTGCAAAAAAACGAATTGAGGAATTCGTAAAATATGCAAAACTTATGCATGTATCAATCTGGTTTTCAGACTTGATCTGTGTATCGGTTAGAATAAGTTTTAATAAGTTCTCACGTTTTATTTGGATCATTAATAGCAGGGAAACCAAAACGTTACAGACAGACCCATTTAATCCCCCTTTGGTAGACTTGTAGGATAAAAATTCCATAACTACAGGTGACAAGTCCAACAATTTTTAACATGTCACATTGTTTTATACATAATCTTTAAAAAAAAATGTTCACCAGCTCATATAAATATGTTTGTCTGCCACAATGATTTCTGACAAAGCTAGGGGCACACTGACACTCCGCATAGAACATAATATACAAACCAGACATTCAATGGGCACTTGACACTCATTGTAGAAGACAGTGTAAACAAACCAGCATTGCCTGAGTAAAATCACTTTCTGTTGAACACAATATAAACAAACCAGATGTTGCCTGGGAAACCTGACACTCTGCATAGAACACAATATAAGTAAACCAAACACTGACTTGACACATTCACACCCCTTGTAGAACACAGTATAAACAAACCAGACATTACCTGGGCACATTGACACTCCTTGTAGAATAGTGTAATAACAAAAAAACATTGCCTGGGCACATTGATAGTCCTTGTAGAACACAATATAAACAATCCAGACATTGACTGGGTACACTGAAACTCTTTGTAAAACAGTGTATAAACAAACCAGACATTGACTGGGTACATTGACACTCCTTGTAGCACCGTGTATAAACAAACCAGACATTGACTGGGTACACTGACACTCCTTGTAGAACAGTGTATAAACAAATCAGACATTGACTGGGTACACTGACACTCCTTGTAGAACAGTGTATAAACAAATCAGACATTGACCGGGTACACTGACACTCCTTGTAGAACAGTGTATAAACAAATCAGACATTGACTGGGTACACTGACACTCCTTGTAGAACTGTGTATAAACAAATCAGACATTGACCGGGTACACTGACACTCCTTGTAGAACTGTGTATAAACAAACCAGACATTGACCGGGTACACTGACACTCCTTGTAGAACTGTGTATAAACAAATCAGACATTGACCGGGTACACTGACACTCCCTGTAGAACTGTGTATAAACAAACCAGACACTGACCGGGTACATTGACACTCCTTGTAGAACTGTGTATAAACAAACCAGACATTGACCGGGTACACTGACATTCCTCGTAGAACTGTGTATAAACAAACCAGACACTGACCGGGTACACTGACACTCCTTGTAGAACTGTGTATAAACAAATCAGACATTGACCGGGTATACTGACATTCCTTGTAGAACTGTGTATAAACAAACCAGACACTGACCGGGTACACTGACACTCCTTGTAGAACTGTGTACAAACAAACCAGACACTGACGGGGTACACTGACACTCCTTGTAGAACTGTGTACAAACAAACCAGACACTGACTGGGTACATTGACACTCCTTGTAGAACTGTGTACAAACAAATCAGACATTCACTGGGTACACTGACTCTCCTTGTAGAACTGTGTACAAACAAATCAGACATTCACTGGGTGCACTGACACTCCTTGTAAAACACAATGTAAAGCAGATTCAGGACCTAATTTCAGTTTCAGCCTGACATACGCAACAAGTCGGGGGGCATCTTTTCTGTTTTTGTTTTATTGGCAGGATACTGATATACGTACAACAATAAGTGTACAAAGATTAATTCATAAAAGATCACATACACAGACACATCAGTGCAAACTTCAGATACATTGTGGCCTATCTAAAATGTGGGCATGGTAACTGAACTTCACCACAGTTATCACATCATTACACAGCATTAAAACTTATCATGTATATCATAAAATTGATATCTTAAATATAAGTAATAAAACTACAGTCAAATAAATATATGGTTACTTTAATAACATTTCCACATTCGCCTTGATGATAAACTATGATTTTACAGTAATCAACACAACACAAAGTAACATTACAAGGTACACATATACATGTACAAATATGTGGTTAATTTAACTGCACTTTTATCTTTCTGAAGAACAACTTTGAATAAATAATTCTCTGTATAAATGACAAACCAACAATTGACACAACAAATATTTGCAACTTAAAGCTGAACTGCAACCTTTGATTTGTTTGGGGAAAATGATTTGAGCAAGTTTCTTCTGTTACTTTTGAAGGTTGTAAAAGATTTCTTAGTGAAAATAAGTCTTGAAGTAGATTGACATAGATATTTACAACTGTCCATGGCAAAAGTCCACTGTTTATCCAGATCTCTTCATCTGTAGAATGCTGTGACATCACAGTTAAAAAAATTCATTCATGTTAAAAAAATCATGAAAAAAATGTTGAAACAATTCATGTGATGTCATTGACAGTTAGAAGAATGAAGAAGGACTACACTGCAAAATTCAATTAATAAATTTATTAATTGTTGGTGAAGGCTGTACATGTACCCATGAACAGATATCCACAGCACACTGCTGGAGTGCAGGTGGCCTCAAACCAATGTTAGGATGTGCTACTGATAACCACTATGTCATCAAGTGTCATCAAGATCCCGCAAGCATAGAGCTGGGCGAATTTACAAATTCCCTAGACAACGCCGAGTTTGAGCCTGCAACTCGTGTTTCCGAGTCACCACTAGAACATTGTTTCTCTCCCAAACGTAAGGGAAAGAAGCCATGGTATTTCTAGTAACTTATAGACTGTTTGGGTGTTTGCAGTACATTTCTGGACAAACAGAAGCTACACACTGCATACATGGATGCAAAATAATAGGAAAATATAACACAATCATCACCACGTACTTCAACCTCATAGCTTTCATTTTCACACCAAAGCCATCTGAAGTTTACCTTCAACATTCTAAACTGAAAAAAACAACAAAAAAACAACCACCCCTCCATTGTCCAATTGGATGGCCACACTGAATGTTAACAACATAAATAACAAGCACCGTCCTCTGAAAATGAATCTATTTGTAAAACAATAGTAAAAAAGTTAAAGCTTAAATAATATTGAACAAAAGCACCAAGATTGTCTGGTTCATCATGGTTCACCTTACAAAATAAGTCATTCTTCTGTTTTCACATGAACAATATTAAATTGATATCATGCAGATCAGAGAAATATCACCGTATATTGTAGAGTTGGTGTAAGCACTTGTGGTCTAGTGGGAATGTAATCTCTGGCTCCCACAACGTCAGTCACTAATTTGATTTTATATCATACCATTTGTCCCGTGAAAAGGGCTGATAACCTTGATGGGAATCTTTGATGAGAGTCATCTTGTCGATGATAGCTCCGTCCTACAAAACAAATAATCACATTTGACAAAAGGCAAAAAACGACAGGAAAACAGAGATATTTCACTCACTTGTTGAGTAATGATCGTTCCCGAATTTGCATGGAATTTCACAAATGACTGAAGTGATGTTTATAAAACTGTAATGTTTCATAATAAAGTGTATACAGATCAAGGAGAAAATAGTAAAAGTAATTAACACCCACTGATGGTGAATATGTGTGTGTGTGCACAGTAAATTATGCTGACAGAGAAACACAAGACTCCAAATTCATTTATTTATTTATTAAAAGAAAAGAGAGCACTGGACCAAAGCATATGCACTGATAAAGTATCTAAGATAAAGTTTAAAGAGTACTACTTCTTATTTTTGTGACATGAGTGCCCAACCCAGATATCCCAATTCAACGTACATACAATCACTTACAATGTGAAAATCGAAAAGTGCTGCACAGTTATCAATTTTAACCAATCAGTTATGTAATTCTATAACCCAAGAACGCGGCTGCTTCACCTGATGACACGCAGACCCTGATTTACCTGTCAGCTATAGGTATGTGACCGAGTATTCATGAATAACGTGACATCATGTTTCCGGTTTCTCTAACATGATGCATCCCAAGGGCTTGTAATAATTCCAGATTAAAAGTTGATTCATCAAATTACCAAGCACGTCAAAACAAAATGGCTGTAGTTGTTTGATTCTGACTTTCAGAATGACCTCCCTTTATTCCTACCTTATCATCGGAGACTTGTTCCAGGTAGAGGTGAGTCTTGTTCAACACCTTCATCCTGGTGTAGCCGTAGTCCAGGCTATGGAAGGCTGACCAGCTAGCAAACTTACTCTTGAATGGGTCATGCCGTTCCTGACAGCCCTGTCAAATGGACACAGCTGGTTTTAATAACATGATCAATGGCATCTTTTTTTATTGAATTAACTACATGTACTTTTGAGTGTAAAAGAAGCTCCCATGTTTCCAGTTTGTCTGCACCATTATGTAGAACATGAACTGCAAACTTGTGCCTGTGTGTTTCATTTAACACAATACTGTATCTTTTCTTAGCACAAAAAATTTTTTTTTCATACAAAACTAGATCTATCACTAACAACACTATTTACACTATGCACTGAACTGTGTGATTTTCGTGATAATTCATTTATTATTGTTACTAGAATCTTTTATCATGAATTATTATTATGACATGTATCTTGAAGGCCTTAGACTTTTGGGGAAAATGGCCAAGAAAGCTCTCTTTAATCAAGATATAAACATCTAATGCTTGTTGTGAGCCACAGACCATTAAGCTAAGCCTACTATTTTTCTTTACTAGCTTGGGTCTGTGTATATCTTTTCAAGGTCAGATACATGTATATAAAGCACTTCAACACGACTGTTAAGTGATAGATGCTGTTTGTGGAAACACATGCTGCTAAACATCATGAACAGCTTTCACTTTTACCAGTATCTGTATATATTCATGGTAAAATGTCAAACACTATTGAACTTCTCTAGTCATTTAACACTGAAGCCCCTGGTGACAGTGCTGAATTCATTGTTGGCGGTACTCACAGCAGATCCGGTAATGATGTGTACTGGTGCTCCTGGGTTAGTGTAAGGGAAGTCCCAGCTGCCATTGTACATCTGTGCAACAAACACAAACACACAGTGTGCTTATAAATACACAAGCATGAGCAGAAAAGTGTGAAAAAAAAAATGATTGTCCTGTTTGATGTCCTCACAAACATCATACCAGCACAAATGGGTTTGTTACCTCAGGTTATTGCAGACAGAGGCATATTATTTACCAAACTCTTTTCAGGATATGTTTAAAAAAATTTGCTGACAGAAGCCCTCTGAGGTACACATATCCACTTCTTAGCATCAATGCACTTATTTTATTTCTGAATTCATCTTAACATTTTAAAGTAAATATGTTAAACACTTACAGTACATGGCCTTGCAAGAGTTGCACATCTGGCTTGATTTAAGAGTTCTAATAATATGAGAATGGTATTTTGACATTTGTTTGGAACATATAACAATATAAAGTGAGCAGAAAAATCAACATTTTATGATATTTGTTTTTCTTAAATACTCCTTTTTGGGTCAAATTTTAGGTCATTTACCATAAAGAACAGTTGCAGTATTATGCCAACATCCCTTCCCCACAGATAAGAGATTTGTTTTCTAAGGCATAAGGAAGACAACAGGTTTCTACATTCAGGGACTCACCACTCTGTCATAAATGGGGAAGAGTCTCTCGTAGCTGTGTTCATGGGCCCAGAACTCCAGGTCCACCCCATACTTGTAAAACAGCGGTTCCAGGGCGGCACTGTGGGTGATCGGTATCCCTGTGCGGATCTTCAGGTGAACAAACGTGTATTTATTGTACCTGAATGATGCTTTAGGCTCTGGTCAATAATAGTTCACTTGTAACTACAGACAGAGGTCTACTGCAGGTGAACAAACGTGTATTTATTGCATGTGAATGATGCTTCAGGCACTGGTCAATAATAGTTCATTTGTAACTACAGTCAGAGGTTGGAAAAGTAAAACAGCGTAAAGCCCCAGAGGAAAACCTCGGTATCAGGTATGGCAACTGGTAAACACACCAACATAAAGAGATTCTATTACACAACCATCATCACTGACTTAACATCACTGTTTTCATACCAGAGTCTCTGATGAAACAGCTCTAATGGTTGGGACAAAATTATCACAGAAATGATTACAAAATTATGTCTGTATAACAGAGATTGGACAAGAAAAACTGAAAATTAATACTACGAACTATGTACATTGATTCACTTGTACCAAGTTTTGTTGAAACTGGACAAAAACTATAACAGCAACTAGCAGCATTTTGAAAGCAATGTCAACATATGCTGGATGAACAGACAGACAAACAACTGATCATCGGAATGGAAACTTGGCATTACAAAATAAGAAAAACGAAGGGAGAAAACTCACAATACTCTCTGACCTGGTGCAATCATCATTGTCATAGTTTGAGCAGTACATTGGCCGGTGTGCCATGGTGATGATCCAGGGCCGCTCTGCACGGTTCTCAGGCTTGGCCGCTTCCTACAAGGTACAAAATATAGATAGTATATGGATTGTTATAACAAGTGTTGTAATACCTCACCCAGTAATAAAACATAAGGAATATAGTGTGGGGTAACTCATGTAATGGGCACTCTGTAGGAGTTTTGAAATAATGAGGGTTCCTTGTATGGAACAATGTTTGGATTCAGTTGTTTCCCTTTTTTTATCTGATTGTTGTTTAATATTAGAGTCGAGCATTTTTCTCTTATACGACAGCATCCAGTTCTCAGGGGTGGAGGAAACAGCAATGCCTAAAGAAAACCAATGAGCTTTAATATTTAGACCAGAGAAATTTTCTTTTGTGACATGTGGCATTTTGGTTGAAGCAAAAAAAGAAATCTCCAGCAAACTTTATCATCATGTATGGGGTTACACAATAGACCACAGCTGACCACTTATTTCCATGAACAATGGAAACAATGGAAACAGGGATATTTTGAAAATTGTCCAACACTTGTCTAAGCCAAATTCTCATGTGACCTGGTGACTGAAAGGCAAGGAGCTAAGCTCGCTCAATGCAAGGATTCAACACAAATGTAACACAAATGAGAAATATTGAGTAAAATGATGTGGCCAGTTTATTACATCAGATAGAGTTTGGATAATTCATAAGTGGATAAGTGATTTTGTACAGAATTGTGTAGCCAGAGTACTTTATTATACTCTAATAATCAATCACATGGGTAGAATTCATGAGTTGGACAATTCTAAATCAGAATTGTTTTGACAAATGCAGATGCTCTATTCATCATGGCAGGAATCATAGACACTGAACATTACACACAGACACTGAACATTACACATAGACACTGAACAGTACACACAGACACTGAACATTACACACAGACGCTGAACATTACACACAGACACTGAACATTACACATAGACACTGAACAGTACACATAGACACTGAACATTACACATAGACACTGAACATTACACACAGACACTGAACATTACACACAGACACTGAACATTACACATAGACACTGAACAGTACACATAGACACTGAACATTACACACAGACACTGAACATTACACACAGACACTGAACATTACACATAGACACTGAACAGTACACACAGACACTGAACATTACACATAGACACTGAACATTACACACAGACACTGAACACTGAACATTACACACAGACACTGAACATTACACATAGACACTGAACAGTACACATAGACACTGAACATTACACACAGACACTGAACAATACACATAGACACTGAACATTACACACAGACACTGAACATTACACACAGACACTGAACATTACACATAGACACTGAACATTACACACAGACACTGAACATTACACACAGACACTGAACATTACACATAGACACTGAACATTACACACAGACACTGAACATTACACAGACACTGAACATTACACACAGACACTGAACATTACACATAGACACTGAACAGTACACAGACACTGAACATTACACACAGACACTGAACATTACACACAGACACTGAACATTACACATAGACACTGAACAGTACACATAGACACTGAACATTACACACAGACACTGAACATTACACATAGACACTGAACATTACACACAGACACTGAACAATACACATAGACACTGAACAGTACACATAGACACTGAACATTACACACAGACACTGAACATTACACATAGACACTGAACATTACACACAGACACCACTGAACATTACACACAGACACTGAACATTACACACAGACACCACTGGACATTACACACAGACACTGAACATTACAGACACTGAACATTACACGTAGACACTGAACATTACACCTAGACACTGAATATTACACACAGACATTGAACATTACACATAGACACTGAACATTACACACAGACATTGAACATTACATAACCATGAACCACTAGAGATTGGCGATGAGTAGGGCAGTGACTGTTCATGAATACTACAGGTATACAACTCTGCTTTACACAGTACAGAACTGCTTTGCACTCTGCAAAACTAATGTCAATTTACAACTTAGTGCTGGCAGTTTGGAGACCAGTTAATCTAACTGAACATCTACCTGAAAAGTAGTGGTATAATAAATATGCAGGAGCCACCGATACGTATACTGAATAAAATTGCATATTCTGTAGCAGCCCTATGAAATACCAATAAAATCCTACAAATTCATTTCATCCAACACACAGCCACGTATGTGCAGAGTTATGCCATTTTATTTCTGTACATACACTGATGGTTGTCATATAATTATTTTACAATGCTACAGTATTTATACATTCAAAATCAATGGTCTTAAAATTGCCAGCACTTTCAGTTAAAAATTTACAGCAGTCTGGCAGTTGTTGTTTAATAGGCCTATAGTGAATGTCAAAAAGTTCAGCCTTTCTGATAGAATAGGAACACTAACCTTTAAATCTTCCTCAAGCCATTTATACTGGTTAAATATCTGGTGGATGCCATACTGAATGTAGAAGTAGAACTCCGTGGAGAAGGATATAACGTGGACTGGACCAATATCGAAACTGAAATTACAGAGCAACATTCACGATATGATGTCAGATAACATATGTAATTGCCACCATCTGGCATTATCATAGTTATAATGTTATGAACTGATGCACACGATTAAAGAAAGGAAGGCGGGCTTTGTGGAAGAGCATGAGAAATCATCCCATGATATGAGATAAAAACAAAGATGTCTCCAAATGCAGTGTGCATTACTATCCATTTGATAGACTTGCACTCTCCAGTCACATAAGTTTCCTGTTTGATGTTTACAAAGAAATGAAAGAGGCTCAACATCAATCACAAAGGGCAAAATTTAGATTAAAACAATAGTAAAAACATCAGTATTACCGTTATTAGAGATCACACCTCCTGGACATAGCACAGGTACTAGTACTATAGGTCAGGCACCACATCGCCATCAATACAGGCCAACAGACTAACCACTTCACCAACAAGCCTTCTACAAAAATAGAAGGTAATTGACCGATAGACTTTACTTGGAATATGCATTATCCTTCTGATGTTCACAAGACAGTTGATAAGTACTGCTGGCAATTTATTGCACGACTCTGAGATGTCAGCAAATTTTCAGCACTAGCACCTGTGCTATATCTAGAAAAATGTAATCTCTAATAATGATACTACTCTTACTTAAATTCACATTCTAAATGACATCTACGAATCTGAATGATGAAAACAGTATACCTGTAATACATCTTGCGTCCATCTTCATCACCAGGCATTGTAAACCGGTTCCTGTAGTTTGAAAAATTGCTGAAATTGCCAAAAGTCATAAATGACACATAACATGTCTTTTTCTAAAGTCGGTATCCCTTTGATTACAACATTTACAGATTAATTGTTGACATTTACCATGCCTGCATCAACTGTACTCAACATAATTTTCGTGTGTGCAAAATGCAGACTGGATAGATTTAACTTTGAAACATTATCATGAAACTGGCATAAGACAGTGTATATTGTTGTAAGAAATGCGCACACACCAGTGCTATTTCATGTTTATTAAGTATGAAAGTTAAAATAGAGAAACTGATGAAAATGTGGACAAGATTATACTTCCTGATTTTGTTACTATATACATATATATAAACAGCAACTATATAAACATGAAGACAAAAAGTAAGAAAAAAACAAAAAAAAAAGGAAAAAACCCTGCAGAAGAAAAAAATGAAATAAAATACTGATACTGACTATCCGTTTTCATGGTTTCCTGGGCATGTCATGTAAGGCACGTTTCCAGCTATAGGTTCAATCTGTCTCATGAACTCATCCCCAACCAGAGCATTGTCCTGCAGAACACAAATAGAAACATGATAAACGCCTTACTTAAGGTATTAATGCTGTATTTTTCTACACATATACACTACATACATATATCTACATAATGTTGGAGAAATTGTCTTAGGCAACAACCACAATTTAATTTCGAAATAAGTCCAAAAAGTTTATTGTAAAGATTTTCACTAATTTTTCTCTAACCTTGGCATGATGTGATAGAGAGTGATTGAGTGCTTTGGGTTGAAGGTCGTATTTAACAATCTTTCAGTCATATGACAACGAGGAGTCCTTCTGGTGAGTGCATATAATGTGTCTTCTTGTGGCAGGGTGACTCCATGCCGCCAAAGTGCCAATGCTGCCGAAAACCCAGGCGTGACACCCCCCCCACTCCATTATACTGACACCAGGCCGTCCAGTCCTGTCTCCTTGCTCTAACCTCTCAATGCTGAGTGCCAAGCGAGGCAACAACAAGTATCATTTTTAAACTCTTTGGTATGATCTGACCCAGACTTAAGCCTGGATGTCCCGACCCCGAGGCAGACGCTCTAACGATATGAACACTAAGCCGGTCCATGATGTAATAGGTCATGTGACATGTCACTCAAGTTAAGAATCTTAAGTCCTTTTCTAATTAGAGGGATGAACCCAATGCATTGACATACATGATGAGGCAGTACAAACTTTACAGGTGAAACTTACATACACAATAACACAAGTAGCTCATCACAATTCTAGTACTTACAGTCAGCATATCATAAGCAAAGTCACCTGAAAAAGAAAAACAATGAGTGAGATGTGAAAATATTCCTACATGTACACCATGTACCATGTGTACAGTTTAACTGCTAAATCCAAACGTCAAAGGACAGCCGTTTAGCACTGATATCTGAAAGCAACAGTCTATATACATATCTCTTTACAGGAACATTTAACATGCTAACATTACTGTACAAGTAACGACAACCTGTACAAAGACATCTGGTCTCCTCTAGTTAGCCTCAAACAGTACAAACATGGGCAGATTTAAGCTGGGAATGAAAGCTGCAAGGTATACACATATATGTATTGTAAGGCTGTTACAGACCAGCACTTTGGTAAAAGTAAAGTCAGATATTCAAAAAGTATCTCTTCTGTGATCAGAAATTACCCTCCACAATTTACAATACATACAAAAATACTCGGTGAAAATCAATTAGCTGTTCACATAGAGTAACAGGACTAATAAACGGAGTAAGGTATACTTCAAAATTAACTCACAGTTCATACTGTACATGTATATGTTCCATGTATAAATTTAGCACTGTAGCAACAGATGTAAATTTTAATGAGCTTAGCGTAGTTGTGCCAAAGAATCAGATCAAGGAGTTGAACTTATGGCGCAAGCCAAGGGGTTGCCAAGGTTGCTATTTCAATCCCTATTTTATATACTCGACTGACGAGATTTGATAGCCACAGCGGCAGGCAATGGTAGATGCCAAGTCAGGTAAGTCCTTCCTGAACAATGTTTGCCATCCAAAACAGGTGTCAACTGAGGCTGTTACCTCTCAACTCGGCCACACAAACAACATACATTCTGGTGGGTAATTGCAAGCCAGCCCCAAACTTGCGACAGGGCCAAGTATTTTAAAATTATCAAGTTTAACGCACATGTGCGGTCACAAGAATGACAACTCTTCAACACCCATAACTGTGGTTGGTGCAAAATGGCTGCCTCTCAAGTGTTTTGAGACAGTTTTGCAAACTTTGGGCTGGCATGCCATTACCAAGTGGAATACACATGGGATGTTGTGTGTGCGGTAGAGCTGAGAGGTAACAGCCACAGTTGACACCTGTTTTGGGCTGCAAACATTGTTCTGAAAGGACTTAATGTGAAAGTGCTTAAGCTTTACCATCGCTTGTCGCTGTGGCTATAAAATCCCATCAGTCCAGCACATAAAGTGGGACTGAAACAGCAACCTGGGGCTGGCCAAAGGGGGACAACTTGTACTCCACTACTTACCCACATGAAAGACTGCATCATACATGCCCTTAGCCACCTCTTCCTGCAGCCTGGGAACGGACTGAGGGTTAGCATTACCCAAGTCCCCATACAGCACAATACTGGGGCTCCAATCCGTGCCCGACCTCATGGCTGTGAAGGTATGAATGTCACTCCAGCCTGCCTCAGGACTGCCACAATGGTACACTGAAAGCAGAATTAGCAGTATACAGGAAATCAGAATGATTAAGCCCCACACTGAAACCATCCAACAGGTCATCACCATGCTAGATGAAAAACGGAGAAATCACCTGGCTCTTTCACTTGTAATCTAACATAACAGAACAAAACAAACAAAAACACTTCCACTTATTCCACTGTTTTGCACATTAAAGTACAGGAACAAAAGGCTGCTCCCATACACGTATGTACAAACGACGTGACAATTCCAGATTTACAAAGAGCCTCAGACTTTCTTTGCGTTCGAGAAACACCTTTTCTCACAAAAATGTATAAACCGATACATTTACATATTGCACGAGTCCTAATACTTCATCTCTCTGTATACCCTTATAAGCGTGACAGCATTTAACGGTTAGATTCCAATTCAAAGACTACAACCAGGAGAGTGAGGGGTAATACATGAGTAAGTTATGAATACCATATGAGTCTCCAGGCTGCAGCCCTGTCAGGGTAACCCTATGCATATACTGAACACGATGAAGCGCTCCTCCATCCGTGAACTTTGTCTGATAGCCAGAGGCTGTCTGGGTAAACATATGTCGCCCCTTCAGGCCAAACTCGACCACAGACTGGTTGGTCACAGCCATCGTGCTCCAGGTCACGATCATCTCACTGGGGCTCCCTGTAACACATAAACACAGGTAGGTTTAGGTGTCAGAAACATAGCTGATATCAACTGGTACACATGTATGTTACACTTGTGTCATTCTGAAATCATGCATACCGACAGGACACATATTTTGACATATTTCATTACAAGGTTATAGTCAGGAATATTTTTTTCAATGTAAATAAGTTAAAAATTCGATTTCTTTAACACGTCTTTTTTTTAAACCTGTTTTATGTCTTAAGTATTTTCAAAGTTTATGTAGTACGCAGACATTTGGATTTTGATGTCAGGAATACTGCTTTCTGTGCAAATAGCTTAAAACATTGATTCTGTTTTATATTTAATTTTTTTTCATCTGCTCCATAAATGTCAGTTTCCACAAGCACCCTCAAACCCATTTAGTAATTCACAGTGCCATTATGTGAGTGGCATAACATTTGTTAATTTGTCTTTATTAGCTTTACCTTAAACAGTTCAGACATGCTCACTGATGGAGTGAAGCTTACGGACGCGTCATTCAATGCCAAAACCTTTTTAATTTGATGCCAATGGTATGTGACCCATTTTGACCAGTGAGGCACTGTAGAATGCGAAGAGCTATATACATGTCACACCACAGATACCAAAGCAGCTCCTATTTTTATATTTATTTTATATCCCTGGTAAGAATTTGTGTAGATACACCTGTTTTTGGTCAGCTTGTCATCCATGGCATTTGCGCTGAATTAGATCTTTAATTAAAGGTCTTTCTTCTAGAGTGACAACAATTTGGCACACCCTGAAGTTAACCATGTTATAATGAAGGCCCTACATGTACACAAGCCTAAACATGTATGTGTAAATGTTGCAAAAGCAGTCTAGTCCTCTTGATTTTCGGGAGTTTTTTTTTTGGAAAGAGAACCTTGGTGTAAATTTCAGGTGAATTATTTTGGCTAAATTATCAGTTTGAATAGCCTTGACACCATGGAGGCATCAGTTGTCAACTGACTCAGTGTTAACTAACCCAGATTACACGTCTGACCACCACATGTTTTATCTGATCTCCACCATAGCATGTTTCAGGTACATGTAAACCAGTGACGAGACACAAAAGTAAAGCTCTATCTGGATATTACACCTGGATACAAGCTTTTCAACTACCCCGAAGGCACTGAGGTTTTGCAGGCATGGTCTTTGTTGTAGGACGAGAGAACATATTATAACAGTGAATGTGTATGCTGACGAATGTTGAAAAAGTGCAGAAACAGTAGGGCACCTGTACATCAACGTTACATTTACATCTGGCTCACATTGCTAAAAAAATAATGACGTAATGTTCTCTCAGAAATTTCACATAACTCCACGGGAAATGCAATATAGAAGAAAGTATTTGGGGACTTCACTTAGTCAGTAGTCAATTTTGCAACAAATCACTCACCTGAAACTATATCCGCATACATGTTTAGAAATTGTCAATTGCAAGACGATGAGACATGCATTTCGTGACACATGAATACAAACCTGACTGGCTGAGATGGCCACGGGATAATCTAAATCTTTTCAACTGAACTGCATTTTTAAACTTCAGATGAATCTACAAATTACAGATTTTATGTACAAAATTATGCATGAAACAGATTTCCACATCCCACAAAAGATGTTTCGTGATGTACAGGTACATGTACTGTGTACTACAATATTTTTTTATTCACTGGAGTTTTTAACTCCATATTCAAGAATATTTCATTTATACCACGTTTACCAGGGACAGACAAAAGACCTGCCAGACAAAACCCTCCTGGACATGCAAAAGCCCCTCAGACAAAACCCTCCTGGACATGCAAAAGCCCCTCAGACAAAACCCTCCTGGACATGCAAAAGCCCCTCAGACAAAACCCCCAAGCAGAAAAAAAGGTCCTGATGGACGAAAGCTCCGCAATCAGTATTACTAGTATGAAGATTGATATTACACAACAGTACATGTGTCTTCATGCAGTATACACTTAAACCAAGTGTTGTTGAAATCATACATAAATTGTAAGAGAAGTAGTGGTGTGAAAGAAATGTCAACATGGTGGATGAACAGATAGACAGGCTAACAACCATCAACAGTCACTGACATGGAAAATCTATACTATAAATTATGTCTAAACTTGAACTAAGTTTCAGTGAAATCAGACAAATACTGGAAGAGAAGTAGTATTTTAAAAATGTTAACATTTTCTGGATACACATTCAGAGAGACAGATAACCTATCATTGAAATGAAAAATCGATACATGAATTATGTATCTTGATGTAGTCTACACTTGATCCAAGTTTCGTTGAAATCTGGCATAAACTGTAGTAGGAGTAGCACATTTGAAGGAAAAGTTAACAGACGCCAGACAGACAGGTCATTCTGGGCATTGAGGCTTTCTCAACCCACACCCCTGACCATCCTCGTATAGATTTTACACGTGAAAAATTCTTGAGCACGGAATTAAACAACAATCAAATAAATAAATACTGACGACCATACCATTCATCTTTCGGTTGTCGGCGTATCGGCAGCCATGGAGGTACATGTAAATTTATAAAATATATTTTAGTTTTACCTACATGTGTCAACCCAGCAATGGCTCCCACTACTGAGCTCCAGTAAAAGTCTTCTGCTCAGAATTATTCTGTATTGCTAATGTAATTAAACTACATGTACATGATGTTGTTTTATCCCTGCTGCTGAAGAAAGCGGATGGAGAGACCATCAAACATCCGTTATGTACACATAATAACCGACCGAAAACGGCACGACATGTCAGTTTACATGCTTGGATGTTGTTGTTTCGTTGAGTGAAGAAGTGCACAAGAACTCACAGGATCTACTCACGTCTTATCTGGTCAGTCCATATATGCTATAACGTCACTGCGGTGTATATGGAAAGACCGGAGAAGACGTGAGTTCCTGGAAAAGTGGACCAACCTCCGAATGAGAGATGGACTTGTTCCGGCTGTCCATAGTATTGCGCTGTTACCGCAGAGAGTGTCCCGAGACTCAAGTACACCAGGAGAGCTGCCATGGCGACCTGATGACTGAAAAGTGACTGTCAACTAACTCGCATACAGCACAGAGTAGCTTCTCCGGCGGAGTCGCTTCCCTGTGATCACAGTTGATGGAGGCGGTTTGTATTGTCACGTGACTAAGTCGGGTCATGTGAGAGTCATGTGCCATCCTGATAGTGACAGTTGCTGGCGTTGTGTGAAAAATCACCTCAACTGCATACGTGCAAGAATTGTGCAGACTGCGAGAGGCATTTAAACCAGTAGATAGAACAATAAGTGAAACCATAATCTATTCCGATCTTTGGAACACTACAGATAAAAGCATTAGAGCAACGACTGGAAGGTTATAGATGTGTGAAGTGTTGTCAGATGCAAATGGTTTTACTGACAATCTCGATTATGGTACACGTGCTTGCACACGAGTACATGCAATTTAACAACGTTAAATGTAGTACACATGTCCCTCCATATCTTATATTTCTGATATTCATTCGGTCGGTAGACAAGGTAAATACCAGAATGTTGAATAAGGAGGCATATCATTTAGCTTGCTGAATTAAAGTGCACGCGCTGGCGGGAGAGAGATTTCTAATCTGATACAGAGAAACCTAAATCATGGACCGATGTTAACTGCGATATTCAGCTCGATTTAGAGTTGTTCTGTCTGTCACTCAGTCTACTTCTTGACATCCCGTCTTTCAGGCCATTCACTTCACAAGGTGCCAAACCAAACCGAATTCTTGAGGGATACAGCTATGGCCAGTTTGTGATTATTATTTAATAGGTTTTATGGTACTTCTTACTCTTTCATTTAGAAAAGTTAATACCTCATATTAAATATGGACTTGAAACTCACTGTTTTGAATTGGCTAGGCTATCCTAAAAAGGCTGTCTTCAAGTTAACCAGAACCAGACCCTATCAGAAACTTTTTTCTTTGTTAATGCAGCTTATGAAAATCATTTTAGGGAACCTAACAATGAGAAAAAATGATGAACAGGTGTCAGAACTTCAATAAAACTTTAGACTTTGATTGTATAAAACTTCACTATAATTCTTAATTTATGGTTCCTGAAGTTCTGATCAATACACATTTGTCTCAGACATGGATAACTGCAGACATGCATTTGGAAGTCAACTGCAAAAACCTCCCTTACACCCGAGACCAAAGATGTGATAAACTTTTGTTTACTGTCCAGAATGAAAAGTCCACAAGTTGAAGTCAGGATTGTCATGATCAGTTCCATACATGTATGTATAGAATGTTTTTTTATTATCATGTGGAATGATTCCTTTTTACAATAATACTTTGCAACAATTTTCTACCAAATTAGCACTATCCAATTACATTCGTACAACAAATTTAAAAATGATGAAATGTCACACTGATAATTAAGAATTAATAATTGCAATACAAAGGTAAATCTTAAAACGAAAAAAGAAAAATTTTTGGTTTAAAAGTCATGGCGCCTCTATTAAAAGCCAATTTCAACAAATAACACGTTGCCTATGCTTGATTATATTTTGTAAGACTTCAACAGAACAGGCTTTTAACAGAAAAATACTATAAATATTGTAGAAAAACTAAGAGGACAGTGCGTAAAATTTCATAACTAGCTCACGCTTCTCTAATCTGTAGGAGAGTACATGCACTATATTTCCAGGTAAGTCTGTATCCCTAAATACTTATTGTGCACTCATGACTGCACAGGTACCTGCAAATACACATTGCACATGATATTACTTACATAAACATACCTGGTAGCATTGCCTGAAAATTCCAATGAAATGGATATAGGTTGCAGTTACTGGTCAATGCTGATATGTACAAATTAACACTGCAAATGATTTTTCTCCAGCAAAGCAAAAACCAGCAAAATAAAACCAGCAAAGAAATCGAAGGCTGGGCTTAAGCAATACAATGATCAAACATACATGTCCAAGTATAATAATAACATTATTATTGTTCATGACAAATATGAGCAATTAACCAACAATATACAATTCTGTATATATGGCTATGATCACAAAACGCTTAAATTTCCACATATGGCAAAAATCATATGTACATTTGTAGCATTCATGAATAGAAAAGGGTCCATCCATATGCATGTTAGCAACCACTTCATGATTTCAGACAGTCAGAAGAAAAAAAATGACAAAATTAGACAATTATTAATATTGTTTGGTTTTCCCTCAACTTGCATGCAGACAGAAAATCAAGTATAGACTTGCTATACATTTTACATGTACCTATGTCACACAAGTACCTAATTATTTTATAATGAAATCAATATATAATACTGAATGTAATCTACTTTGAAAAGACCAAGTGCCTGAGTGTGACTATACAAAGGCCTATAAACTGAATCAGTATTGCAGAAATCTTTTGAGATCATGCTGGTTTTGGATGAGACAGGGTGGGAGCTCTCGCGAACTACCATGATTTGACGGACGTTAACAATGTTGTTGTTGTTGTTGTTGGGCTCATAAGCCCCCATCCTGTTTCATCCAAAACCAGCGTTACAGATTAAGAGGATTAACTCAGACTGTCTCTACTGTACTTGTTCAGACTCACAGAACTTGTAATCATCATGGCAACCAGATGGTTACCCCTGGTTAAGTAAACTTTGTATTGTTAGATGTTATATGTAAACAGTGCTCTCTGCTTGTTAGGGACAAGTTAGGATGGCCACTGAGAGTTGACTTATAAGGACCTCTGAGTCATACTCCATGTTACAGTTATAATAAATGAACTCTTGATGAGGTTTGGAGAGTTTCTGTTGTTCTGTTTTGATAACCAACTTAACAGAAACTGACAACATCCTGGTAATAATTATTATATATTTCGCCATACCCCTGGTCATAATATCTACACCTTATACTCCGGGCCATTTTATGCCTTTAATGTTATGTGTTTGTGAATATGTTAAATCTCAGAACCTGCATGGTTTGGCCATAATGATAAATTGCATGATTGTGTTTGTATAGGATAAATCTTAGGATAAACACATATACTGTAAATCACCCAGAATTTCATTTGTGGCTAAAATGCACAGTGATTCTAAGAGTTCTACTGATCTGAGATATGTGATTCGAGGTTTGTATGGAAGGTGCATGATATCATATTGGAAAAAAATGATTCGCCACCAAACATGTCTCTCAAAAACCCTTTTAGGTCAAAATTTTTAGGTAATTTACAGTAGTTCTTTACATTCCACTTCTCATGCAAGTCAATAAGTCACTTTAGCTTGGTACATATTACGGACTATTTGCACAACAAACTATACAACTGTTTTTCGTTCTTCACTATCACATTTTCAGGAGCACAAATTAAATGACATACTAATCAATAGGTAAGAAAGGTTAATGGTTATGTAGTCAGCTATACAGATGTGTTGTAAACCAGAGGAAATGAGCAGCCATCATCATGACCCAATTTTCATCCTAAGGAAGTCAATCAAACCAGTAAGTTTGTAGAAATCAGCCTCCTTCTGGAGCTCGCGTAGCACCTTCACATCAGCAGGCATTGTGGAGTAGGAGCTATCTCCGTCCCTCAAGAAGTTCAGAATGTGACGGAAGTTTGTTCCGTCGCGATCAATGAAGTAACTACCGTCCGGCTCTCGTTTGATTGGGTGACGACCACTGAACATAAACCCCAACACAGAATGGGGGTCCTTAGTGACAGTGTCTACAGACGTTTCAAACTTGTGACCTCCAACATTCAGTCTAATCTTAGACTCAGCTATTTTGTTCATTTCTTCTATCTTTTTCATTTCCTCTTCCAGCCTTTTCTTTTCCGTGAGAAACTCTGCCAGTCCCTTTTTAAACTTCTGAAGTTTCTCATTCAGGACCGTTTCGCGCTCGCTGATGTCTTTCTCTAGCGCTGACAATGACTTGGCCTTGGTTTCATTAGCCTGGATCTTTCCTCGCAGCTGTTCGCCTAGTCTCTCAGACTCCATCACTGAATCGCTCAACACAGCTTTGCACACTGCCCCTACCTTTTCTCTCTGGTTGTCCACAATACTGTGCATGTTAGTGGCTATCTGATCTAACACATCCTTAAGGCGGTTCTCCCAGGACGGAGGTTTGCCTCCTTCAGACTTAGATGCCCTGTTCAGGCTGACAGCAGCTTTACCCACACCTACACCTGTCAGTAAGTCAGCCCTGGGCAGGTTTGGCAACACGCTCTCTACAGCAATGTTGATCTTGTACTTCTGCAGGAGCAGCTCCTGGAAAAGGTAAGACTTGGTGTCCTCTGGATCAGATGACAGATAACTGGCACTGCCAGTGGACTGAAATGATGAAAATGCTGCCTGGTGCTCAGGGGCAGGGCACCTGCCCTGTCGCTGGACGAGGTGTTTGATGAGTTCCGGGCACAACTGACACACGTGCTGCAGGAGAGAGTTCTGTGACCTCTGAGGCAACTGTACGCACATCTCGTTTTCGCCGTGCTTAACGATCAGCCAGATCCGCAACTGACTGTCATCCTGAAGCCCGACTCTCTGCCTGAACTGGTCCTCCCAGAAGGCGACTGTGTCCCAGGCGTAGAGCTGGAGGATCTGGTGTTTATCTGGGGTGTCTAGTTCTGACAGACCGCACACAGTTACCATTAGGATATCCAGGTGTTTGTCCACCAGCACGTGGCAGCTCTGTTCCCCGTCCACCGTCACGGGCATGTACCTGGGGTTCACAAGTCTTCGTCTCTTGTACGAGGCTCCATCAAGTCCGTGCCAGGATAAGAGCACGTTCCACACAGACTCCCCGATGTAACAGTTCTTAACATCGATCTCCTGCACGACCACAGGCCCCAGGGGTGTGTCTGACTCTCCGGGCCGCAGACTGGTGGCTGGGGCAGCCAGCGATGCCCACTTGTTGAGCCAGAAGCTTGATATGGCATATTCCCAGACGTCGTCCTCTGATTTACAGTATGGATCCTGTATGATTCGAGCCTGGATCGCTGGTGGGGGTATCTCCACACTCCTCAGGCTGGTCTGCAATGACACATTAACAGAGGGAGATAATAACATTTGAAATACTTTTGCATGAATAAACTTGATCCACCAGCAATATATATTAATCTAAGATGTTATAAATATAAAGATGGTGGATGCACACTGTGAAAAATTCCAAACAGCATTTGTCCTACACTATTTGGAGTAGATTATGGGTACTGTATGAGTACCACATGATATGCTCTTTCCAGGCAAATACTGAATGAATGATTATGGCTTAACGCCACATCGGCAATATCTCAGCCATATCGTGGCGAGGCAAATACTGAAGCCTATATGCCTAACTTGATGTAGATCAGTTAGATGTACAAGTGCAATGTATGCTTTTAATTTAAGTTGTTATCACTGAGACTTCAGCAAAAGTTTGGCAGTATACCTGGTCCAAGTCAATGTTGAATCAATTTTAGTCTATCAATCTGGAAACCTGTACTTTCACTTTCCATTTCGATAGCACAAAGACAACAACCCGATTTGTTTTTGTAATTTTATTCTTTAATACAGGTTGTTGATTTCTAGAAATTCCAAATATTCCGTTAAAAGAAGCTGGAAAATCACAACTGTACTAACTGAAAATGGGATCGTTAGACAGATATTATTATATGACATTTGTTGTTGTTGTTTCACACAGTTACTACCAGTATCTGATATATGGTGTGTATCTAAACACACTCAATCACCTATTCAGAGCGCGCTTTACCTGGGGTGAGGACATAGACAAGTAAGAAGACATGGCTCCGGACAGGTAGGTCTATCACGTAATGTCACACAGTGTGCTTACGCAGGGAACACACGTCCAGCCCCTTGAATATTGATAGTGGTCCGATATCAATGGCAGGCACGAAACCTGTGGGCGTGGTGATCCGGGACAGTGATCAAGGGGGAATAACTCTCAGTGACAAATAAGCCCACGAACCGTTTGCTTCATTGTCGGTTCAGCGCTTTTTGAAGATTCTTTGAGAACGAGGTGTGTATGGCTTTGCAGATTATATGCTGAACTAAATTTCTTTTTGCGGTGCTTAGATACTGCGAATATAGAGATGTACATGTACCAGTAATTAATGTAATGTTAGTATTACGCTCGTGCATGTATACAGACTCTTCCATGACATAGCGTGATTGGAAGATAAAAATTTAAGTGCTCTCTAAAGATTGTTGCAAATTTGCGCATCCACAATGACAGGTGTAAAACAAATTACACAAGTTGTGTATTGCCGGTACACAAAATTATATGGATGTACCATTCGCACACAGCAATGTCTACAGAATATGTAAACTGAGACGATACGTTTCTGTTTAATTTATCTATTTGATTGGTGTTTTACACCGTACTCAAGAATATTTCACTTACAAAACGGCGGTCATCATCATAGTGAGAGGAAACCGGGCGGAGGCCAGGGGAAACTGACGACTATCCACAGGTTGTAGGCGGACCTTACCACGTATGGCCAAAGAGGAAACCTACATGTGCTGGACATGAACTCACAGCGACCGCATTGGTGGGAGGCAGCGGGTCATAACGCCGCGCTTGCGCGATAAACCTCTCGTTTTTGTTTGAAGTGCAATCACTTAAAGTAAAAGACCACTCATGACTGAGGCTCTGTTCATTAGAAAAACTACAAAATTCTCTCTTGAATGCAAAAGCCTGCTTAAATTTATAGGAATTCGTTGCTGAGTTATTCTCTTTTGAAGTGTGGAGTATTGTGCTGCCAACTGTATGTGGATATGAAGGCACACATGTTTATAAGCTTATGAGAGACTGACCAATCAGAGAGCTAGGAGATATCAGCTGTGTATAAGCTGTGACGTAAATCTTCCGAGCTGACTCTAATGTAATAACATAGCACTGTTTTAATATTATAAGTTTTTTGATCATTTCATGTTATAAATTTAGACATGTATATATACCTAAGTTTCAAATACGACTCTAGCAGCTTACTATAGTTTTAGGTGACAAGAGTATTCCACGCTTGGAACAATTGAGTCACAGCTCACACAGAATGGTTGCGTTTCTTGTTAGCCAACAGAGCACGGTTAAATGTCGATTTCCACTGTCGTAGTAGCTGTTAGAAAAAAAATAATTTTACCGAAATAAACGTAATATTGTCCCACCTTTTTGACAAACTTAGCTTAGAAAATGAGCTGTTTTTCACTTTAAAGGGAAAGACCTCGTAAAAATGAACTTAAGCTGAGTGAAAAGACCATTAAAAATTGTATCTCAAAATACCTTCATTGAATTTTTTAGATTTCACTAAAATAATCGCGTTCAAATATTTTGATAGTATGGTGGGTTTTATGGACCATCTTGATAATGTGGTTCACCGGTATCGTCACACAACTCTTTGTACACTTTTATGTTCAGCTCTTAATATTGTTCTTGTGAAGAGTACTCCTGTAATGTTTGCCTGTGTATGGAAACGCTAATATGACATTAAATTTCTGCTTTAAGGCCAAAGAAAAGTCTACATGACGTGACTGATGAACTACATCATAAATATGGCCCATAAAACCCTCATGCGATCAAACCAATTAACTGCGTTTATTTTGGTGGAAGATAAATCTAAAAAAGTCAGTGAAAGTATTTTCAGATACAGTTTTTTATAGCCTTTTCACTCAAGTTCATTCTTACGGGGTCTTTCCCTTTAAAGTTAAAATGAACATAAATGATGTTGTAGCGTTTCATTGGCACTGGAAGCGTTGGGCAAAACTGTCCTCAAATCTCAAATGACCGTATACATTCATCTGATTTATTTTAGCAAATGTGGGAAGAGCATAAATTGTGTGAGCCAAAACCTTCTTCACCTAGAGCCTGTACATCTTGCACACGGGGTTGTATAACACAAGAGACAATTCGAGGTGCAGGGTTCCCTATAGACCTTCGCTCTTTAGAAATAAATCACCAATTGACATGAAATAACTTTGATAGATGTATGATAGCATATATCTAAGTACCGGTACTTAAATGTCTAACGGTGAAATCCTGTTTAAAGCACATCCTCCTGGTTAAGAGTTATGTAGATATGTACATATTTACAACCCACTCATAAGAAAACTACATTTGACTGACATTCTAGACGAGCGGACTGATGGACTTTCCACCTGAAATCGACAAGCACTCGATCAGTGGTATCTCAGGATCAAATTCTAATACGTAGAAGGTCATTGCCTTGTGCTTGGTAAATAAATAAATATATATATAAATAAACAAAAAAGTAAATAAACAAACAGATTTTATTCTAAAGCTACGTACGATTTTTATTTACTTATTTGACTAGTGGTTCATATCGTACTAAAGAATATTTCGCTGCGCGACTGCAGCCAGCATTATGGTGGACGGAAACCCAACACTATCCCCAGGTTGCTGACATACCTTCCCACGTACGGCCGGAGAGAAACCAGTGTAAGCTGCGCTTGAGCTCACATCGATCGAAACGGTGAAGGCACCAGGGTCATTACGCTGGACTAGCGCGCTAATCCCCACGGCCACTGAGGCCCATGTGCGTTCATGCGTGAATACTAGACTAATACTTATTTATAATTAATGTGACGCCAGTGTTTTTCCTTGAAGGATGAGACAAATTAAATATCATTCGTAATGTGTTGATGATGCAAGTGTTTGGCTGAAATAGCAACCAGATTTGAGTTTTAACTGTAGCTGACATGTTCATTACTACACAGTATTAGAGCACATATATAGCATGACATTAAAACTATGCTTTATTTATTTGATGTGTGTTTATGGCGCCCTACTCAAGACACATGGCTGTGGTCATGTTGATAAGCGGATGAATACTGGACTGCCAGGACAAAATCTTTACGACACTTCGCCAGTCATCACTAAGTCAACATGAATGAGCAAATAACCGAACCAGCGCGACATGGATTCGAGTCTGTGGCGTATATATACATGTGTGTTGTACTTAAATAGGCCATATGGTCTGTAGTGGTCTGCCGGGGAAAGAATAGGCGTACGCCCCATTCCAATCTGCCTGCATGTATGATATGGCGTTCGCGAAAGACTGTCAGACTGTCGGGGGCTTTAGCAAGCTTCACTCAGAAGGATTTTCTGTCGTCTGACATTTTGAGTCTTATATCTGTCCATACTTGGTTAGAGATTTCTATATCAAACTCTCAATTGCCGTTATCCAAGGGAACAACCCTCCCCCATCCCACCTGAGCGTCCTCTCACTACGCACTTGTGTTAGCATCGCTGCACGGTTGTATTTAAGGGAAGATGACCATGCCTCATATCTCTTTGACAGTCAGTGGCCAGTTTGTAAGTACCCCAATTATACGGCCGAAATCGGACAAATCCGCCCGGACGCTCGTAGATCCTGATCTCCGGCATTCAAGGTTCCGGCAAACTCCGTCCGCAGTGTGACGCAGAGTCCAAACATGCAGTTCCAAGTCTCTTCTTACAAGCAAAGTTCTCACGGAAGAACTGCACGCTTCAAATCACATACATGATATAAAGTAGCCTATGTATATCTACTCGGTATTTCTCTCCTTCCGGTAATACATGTACGGTTCCTCACCAAGATGTAACTGACAGAGTATCAATGTTAGACATATGCGTCGGAAGCTGTCCTGACCTGGAGGGAGTGGATCGACTATCGCAGCCAATTGTAGGCGAGGGTACAGGGGCCACCTAGGCCCCGGAAGCCTAGCGCACACAGATGTTCGAAGACGCATTCTGGTCAATGTTATGCCATTAAAGTGAAGATCTGAAAATGTCTTGTATAACCAGAGCTGACCAAATTTTAGCAGGTTCCTTTACGATATCCTGTTCAAAATTTTCACTGTCAAGTATTATGCTATATTAGCAGATATATATTCTGAAATATTGTTTCATATCAGTGGTTGTTGTATGGTATATATATTTTAATCACATAAACTCTGAATGTCGAGAAAAAACGCCATTGTAATTTAAATCATTAAACATCATCACTATTTTAAGCCTACTGGATGCTGTGATACTTGGGGTTTAACATCAACAATATTTCAGTCACATGACGACAAAGAGTCATTTGTATGTGTATATATATTCTCTCGGGCGAGGCCTCAACGAGTGGAATTGCCGAAGACATCCTGTCCATTATACTGGTGCCGAGGTGATCAGTTGTTGTTATTTCCCTATAATGGTGAGCGAGGAAGCAGTAACTTCCTCGTTTTTGGTCTTGGGTGCGACCTATCCCGGTACTAAACCCGGAGCCTTCAGATTTAGGCTTGACACGTATGACCACAGCAATGTCACTCACACACCCGGTAGACTTGTGACATTGTATTTGATTTTGTTTTGCCGTTGTTATGATTACATTTGTTTTTAACTTTAATAACCTTTGTATTCTGAAACGGATGAAAATAAATTTGAATCTTTTCACTAACAGGAAAAACTCCAATTAACTGCTAAATCAAAATGAATCCTTCATTCTAATGTGTAAGACGACAAATGCAGATACGAAAACGCCTATATCATGCATGTGTATACGTATCTCTTACATGTCACATAGCTTACAAAATATCAGCACACGGAATTCCCTTGATTTTTATAGAACATCTTTAGACTAATCTTTCTTTAGAAGCAATTTGGTTGGATGATTCACCTCTACGTTTCACGTTATTTCCCGATTGTTCAGTGTTGGCGTCAATTAGACCTCTATGGTATTGAGGTGGGAAACTTAAAATTGAAAAACAATGGCTAACTTCATTTAGGTATCCTTCTGAATCCTTCATTCACAAAAAAATAAAATCACACACTTACATGTTCCAAAAGAAAATATTACGGAGATAACTGTTTAAAAATGTAATACCAATGCAGGACCGGGTCCTCGGTAGCCGAGTCCAGTCTAGGCGCTCGGTGGCCGAGTATAGCCTAGGCGCTCGCCTACGGATCACTGTATCGCAGTGGCCTGTAGCCGTAATACAGCATATGGTAAAGTACGACTATCTTTTAATTTGTCGCAGCTTTTCTGGATATATAGGTGATTCCCATTCATATATATGTATTATGCTACAAAACCATAGACTTACACACTAGGCCTAGAATGTGATGTCATATAATGGATACCATACTGTCCCCTTTGCCTCCCGGTTCGGACGCCTGTGTCGTTACATTAACGTCAAAAGCAACAAGGCTTTCTTTAGCTCTACTATTTCTAAAGGTTGGTTGGTGAACCTGATGGCACCAAATCGCCAGCGATACACGTAAACCATCTAGGCCACTCGACCACCCAGCCTTCTACAAAAAAACAGAAGCTAGCAGACCGGTAGACATTACGGCGAACATGCAAAGCTCTCTGAGCTGAATATATCAGATTGGTAGATGTCTAACAACAATAACACTGTTACTTAGATTCACTTTCTAAATGACATCTACCGATCTGGGTTGTATAGGCATTCATGTTTAGGCCTTTTACATAAACATGGTGCTTATATGAATTGCAGTCAACACGCGACTGAGACATTCAAGCCGTAAATTATCCAGAGATTACGAATTTGAAATTTGAACTGGATGTCTATAATATCAACTGAATTGAAAACCTTACGACTGCTCCATGCAGTATGACATGTTATCACCTTTATTTACTATATATATACAACTTCGTACATATTCTTTAGGGAACACGCGTGTTCCCAGAGTTAGACTATTTCAGAATAGTTAGAACAAAACTCTAATCGAGATAAATGGACAAGAGGCCGTTTTTCATTGATTACACCTCACCAATTGCCAACTATAGGCCTTGACATTGGTTTTTCCTCACTACGTTGTAGTCTTTTTAAATCGCACGCATGTATAAACGGCATGCTAAAGCTTCTAGTCCCTTACAACGACGTGGTCGTTTTAAGCAAATTCTCACCGAGACGTCTTGAAGTTCGTTCGTAAACTAAATCAGTCACGTTGAAATAAAAAAACATTCACTGAGTATTTACCTTGCACGAACACGGGTAAATTCTGTCGTTATTCGAATTCAACACAAAGAGGGCGGGACCTGTTCGACGTTTAACACCACCACAACAACATTTGCACCCACCTTTCAATTAGTGTAATTTTGCAACAACTGATCACCAATTACAACTCTAGACTTGCATGTCAACCTGCTGAGCTCTCTTTTACACCTCTTTCTGGCCGATCCTGTTACGAGAGAGCCGTAAATTCTTCACTTACGCGTGTCATCGACCACTAAACCAGTCACGTTGAAATAAAATATATCCATTGAGAATATAGTCTGTACGAGCACGGACAAGCTCTGTCGTCATTCGAATTTAACACAAAGAGGGTGAGTCATGTTCGACGTTTAACACTACCACAACAACAACAACATTTGCATCCGCCTATCAAGTAGGGTAGTTTTGTGCCAACTGACCACCAATTACAACTCTAGACTTGCATGTTAACCTGCTGAGCTCTCTTTTACACCTCTTTCTGGCCGATCCTGTTACGAGAGAGCCGTAAATTCTTCACTTACGCGTGTCATCGACCACATTTGCTTCTATATGAAGCTTACCATGCGCTGTCCGCATGCTCCTGTTCCACTGAATTGACAGCTCCTCCATTAAATATTCTGGCAGACTTGCAGTTTTCAGTTTCTTTTGTTATATTTAAACATTCACTTAACGTACAATACTGGAATGTTATTAACGAAATGCTTGTGACTTTCACTTCTTGAGAACACTCATGTCCGTCTGTAATAACGCTAAAATACCTAATATCTGGAAGGCCATATCACTTTAACATTGTTTTCATGCAAATGCTTATTAAATGTGATAACAGCATGGTGCTGTGGGTAATGTTGTACAGCCTAACCAGGCTTAATCCATGGTGCAGGGGACGTGTCATATTGCTACTATTTAAACGTTAACAATTGTAATAAAACCTTAACCAAGGTAAACTTACAGGCAGGATTTCACTTGTAACATCTGATCACTTGCCAGCTACCACACTGGCGTTGCTGCTCTAGATTTAGTGAGTACATTGTAAGGCAGGAACCTCAACACCAGCATGTGGTCATAGATGACAGGTGTTTTTTTCGGCATGTATGGCTGTCATAGAAACCAACCCTGAATGACACAAACAGAATGACCAAATTACAGTTAGTGTTATGCTTATCATTTGTTTATATATTTATTTGATTGCTGTTTTACGCCGCACTCAAGAATATTTCACTTATATGACGGCGGACAGCACTATGGTGGAAGGAAACCGGGCAGAACCTAGGGGTAGTCAACGACAATCCACAGATTGCTGGCAGACCTTCACACGTACGGCCGGAGCGGAAGCCAGCATGAGTTGGACTTGAACTCACCCGCATTGGCGGAAGGCTTCTGGGTCACTGCGCTGCGTTAGCACGCTGATCTTATGCTTACCACAAGACCATCATATTGTTATGAGCGATTGACACAATCTACAACTCCATTCATATCTACATCCACAGTTCCATACATGTGCTATGATACAAATAGCTATGACGGACTTCCAAATTCGAGTATCCTCAATGCAACAGGATGCCACCGCTTCTAACAATCTACCTAAACCATCTTATATGTAACAACTGTGTGCCCAGAACAGCAGAAACTACAGAACATCGTCAAAAGAAAAGAAGTACCTTTGAAAGTAAACAATACTTGAAAAAAAAAATGTAACATTATTATTTCAAGATATTACAAAGGCAGCAACACTGTGTGACTCCCCCAAGTGCCAAAGAACACGACACTTGGAATAAACTTGAACACTTGCTAAAAATCCAACAATCCAATAGAACATACATTCACCCTAACACACTTATTACACGACTTCATAATGTACATGCATTACTTTGTAACTGGGTAACATATTAGCGGGCCTTACCCATAGATTGGTATCTATAGAGGCTAAGACCACTTTGGTGTTGTTGTTTACTTCTGAGTCTCGGGCGGTAAAGTCCTGCCAGAACCGAGTACTGGATGAGCGGTTCTCCAAGTCTCGGTCGTTAAAATCCGCCGACTAGCGGGCCACCAAAACGGGCACGTAGTTGTCAACAGAGCCAGTCCGGCACGAATGACTTTCGAAATGGATCTACCGTTGAGGAGTTTTGTATCCGTGTGCATTTAGGGCCTACCAGAGGCTGTGCCACCAGACAACACGGGACAACGAACAACTTCGGACATGTCGGTCTGCGGACATAAATGTTTTATTGATGCCAACATCAAGCCGAGAGGGACAGCACGGTATGTTGGCAAAATACGGCGGCAGGGAATATTAAGGACCTAGGGCTTAACCTCTACAGATATATGTAATAATCTATGCCCGCTAGTGCTACACTTGCCCCTAACATAACATAACGGCAGCCATTGTAATCAGACGGCAGCATCAGACAGAGTGTAGACGCGTCAGTATGCTCAGACGTTCGCCTGCAGAGTAACAAAAAATAAAAAAATCCGCATCTAATCGGCAACACTAATTACACACGCTATGTACAAAACTCCAACAGAACTTGAGGTCAACACACCACGCACTACCTGCATGACCGCTAACCTCTTATATTGCGTAAGTTGAACGAAGGCTCACTACTTTACTTACAGTTACATAACGAACGGGTAAGATCACACGGTCCGTTACAGAACTCCATATTCACAGCGCACTTGTAAATAATTGGACACTTCAAACAATTTACAATTATATTATACAAATATTATGTCACGATGTTGTGTAAAATAGAATCTTTATCTAGTTTTTCGTAGTGTTGTACTTTGTATTTGCCACTCACAAACATAGATGCCGTCGGGTCATGTGACCGTGCGCCGGTTGTATATGAAATCACATAAAATTACAACACCAAAAAAGAAAAAAGAAAAAAGAAAAAAAAAAAAAAAGAAAAAAACCCAACGGAAGGACCGTAACTAACCGTTTTGAAATGTCGTGTGAAAGGAACACTAATAATATGAAAACATCATGTTACAATATGGTGTAGTTTTATATTTCTTTTATCGACCTTGGAATGATCAGAATCCACGTGGAACACACAAACGTAGGCCTACAGACAGATAAATAGCAACCAGTAAAAGCATAACCTCCCTTGCCGGAGATGATGTATGTGCCCAGATATACAACGAATGGTTGTTCACTGGACAACTGTATGTAACCGTCCTTAAAAGCCTTAATAAACTGTTCCATGTCTTCACGTGATTATTTCTTTTTCTGGCCAGTACGTTCAAAAACAAACACACAGAAATGAATGTTTATCATTCTAGCTTGACGCGTGTTATATATAGAGAAAAACCATTACTCACCCAAGGTCATCATATGTGGACAGCTCATATAATGGTAAAGATACTGTCGGGATGCTGCGAAGCTATACGCGGCGAAACTGAACGCCTTAATATATGGGCGCAGCTGGAATGCTTCTCAGATCTCTCTTTATTTGTTTCCATAAACCTGAATATTTCTAGAATAAAACTTTTAGAATAACACGGGTAAAGTTCTGTCTGGAAGTTCCACTGAAACTGACCAAGCCAATACGTAAACCTACATATAGGCGTACGGCTCTTTCGGAGATGATTAAGGCTTACTTCTTTATTTTGTCCATAGTCACGACTGAATTTCACTGGCCACAATGATTACGTTGAATAAATTATAAATGTCGGAGTTGACTGCCAAGTTTAATAAGAAAGAATCTATCTATAATTCCTGTAATCTTTTATTTGGCTCCTCTCTTTTCTGAGGTGAAAGATTCCATTAATAACCCCACTAGTTTAAAAGAATCTTCTTAGCAGCTTAGTATTTGGGAGCGTGTGGGGAGTCTTTTACACAAATACATTAATGCAGAACCACAGATCTTCAATTCCGTGGTAGCATTTGGAGCACTGGAAATACTTGACTGGTATCCCTGAAAGGGGCGTGTAAATAAAAGCGAACCTATGCGTCACATAACAGGTATTATCGCACATTGCACTATAGAAAGGCGGTTTTAGATTAACGTGGGCTTACAGGCCATGTGAATGGATGCTGATGTATATACTGTACGGGTTGTATATTCTGTTTATAAAAGGGGCTAACTTCGTGTGTTACGCTTGATCATGCAATATGTATTTATTTCATTGATGTTGTGCGCCGTACCCTTCATGCAGTATACATGTTAATACTTTGTCCCATCTGGTAGTTTATCACTTAATCATTCCCACCGTGGAACATGCCTGTATTATGTATTTGTGTAGATTGATGTCTTTTCGTCGTATACATTCGATGAATGTGGATCTACATAATAAGGTTTGTTGATTTCATCCAGTTATAAGAGTGGCCTGGCAAGCCATACTAGACAGCAAATGTTCTCACTGGTTATTCCCAGCAGTTTTGGCTTAATTTTATCGTATTTAAAAGTACCGTGTGACAGTCCCTAAGTGTATTGTAGTTAAAGTAAAAGACAGCTCATGACTGAGGTACTGTTCAAAGATTATAAAATACTCTCTTGAATGTAAAAAACTGTTGGAAATTATTTGAATTCATTGCTGAATTATCTTCGTTTTAAGTGTGAAGTGTTGTGCTGTCGACTGGGGGATTTGAAGGCGCTCATTCTCTTAAGCTTATAGGAGACTGACCAGTCAGAGAGCTAGGGGATATCAGCTGTTGTGTAACAACACAGGGACAGCACACTGTTTTAATGTTATATGTTTTAGTTATAAAACATATAACTGGAACACTGCAAAGTATTTCCAGACCATTGTATTGTGACAGGAGTAAGGTTTTTTTGATCATTTCATGTTATAAGTGGGCATATGTACTTAAGTTACAAACACAACCCAAACTGCTTACTACAGACTGAGATGGCAAGAATTTTCCTCGCTTGGGACAATTACGCCACAGCCCTGACAGAATGGCTGCGTTTCATGCTAGGCGACTGAGCACGGTCAGATGTCAGTTTCCGTTGTCGTAGTAGCTGTTAGAAAAGTACTCAGCCGAAATAGACATAATGTTGTCCAGCCATTTTGGCAACTTAACTTAAAACATGTATCAGCTGTCCTTGACTTTAACGAAGATCAATCGTTGCAGAACAGCACTGCAAAAGCACAGCGTGTGTCTCCTTGTCGACTCAAGAAACACTTGCACCAGTATATACAACGTTGCGCCTAATACTCCCCCCTCCCCCCACCTTTTATTGAACTAGTGTTGTTCTGATTTAGAGACATGAGGGAGGACCGTGTTTTTGTGCCTATACATGACCAAGTATATGTTGACGTAATTAATGGTTGAGATCTTTATTCTGTGTTCTTCTAGTAGTATTTTTTGTCCGAAAAGAACACGATTAAAGATTACAGCTTTCCAGTTGATTGGAAGGGGTATTTTTACCTTCTAAAACAATCCGACGCTGGATATTTGAGTAGTGTATTCAATTCGGCTGACCCGCCCGGATAGCGCAGTTGATAGCGCAGTCCGCTTTCGCACGGGGAGATCTGGATTCAAACCTGGGTCGGGTCATACAAAGACTTTTAAAAAATGGTACATCCTGCTTCCTCGCTAGGCGCTCAGCAATAAGAGGATAGAGGGTGGACTGGTCGGCCCGTTGTCAGTATAATGTGACTGGGTGAGGGGGCTTGTTGGGTGTCTTCGGCAAGTCGTCTCGGCGAGGCAGCACCAGATAAAAGATACGGGGGAAATCTGTCCTGCACCAAGGAGACACACCGCCTTCGTATAAGTGAAATATTCTTGAGTAGGGCGTTAAACAATAAGCATTCATTCATTCATTCATTCAGTTAGGCTGAAAAGTACATATTCAGGGTTGAATTTGGTTGTGTTACTTTAATACAACATGGTAAGATATTCATATAGGCCAATATGTTTACATAGATATATTTATAATCAAGGCTTTCTTTTATTACTACAATACATAAGGATTCCTGCATTGTTTTGCCTTTAGGCCTACCGGTTATAATCATTGACACTGAATCTGGATTAAACCGAACCAACTGGTGTTACTGTAATTTTGTTAGAATCCAACTCATTGCTTTTACCAAAACGTCAGCCTGCTCTGGGCTCACATTTCACAGCTGTTTAAATGTTTAGTGTTTCTTGAATCGTAACACTTGTTGCAACTACTACAAGCTACATGGAAGCTCTTTCCACACCTAAATGTTCTTTACAAAAATGGCGTTAAAAGGACATTGTCGCCAAAACATTACGTAACGCTACAGCGTTATTACAGAATAACATGAGTATTACGTATTTTTCTCAAGAAGTAAAAGTCACAAGATTTTCGTTAATCTCACCCCAGCATTGTACGTTAAGTGAGTGTTTAAAAGTAACAAAACAACTGAAAACTGAAAGTCTGCCTGAATATTTGAATGAAGAACTGTCGGCTCAGTGGAACAGGAGCATGCGTACAGCGCTCTGTAAACTTCATGTGTAAACAAACGTGGCTGATGACAGGCGTAAGTGAAAAACTTACGGCTCGCTCGTAACAGGATCGGCGAAAAAGGGGCGCAAAAGAGAGCTCAGCAGGTTGACAAGCAAATCTAGAGTTGTAATCGGGGGTCAGTTGGCACAAAACTACCCCACTTGATATGGCGGATGCAAATGTTGTTGTTGTTGTGGTAGTGTTAAACGTCGAACATGACTCACCCTCTTTGTGTTAAATTCGAATGACGACAGAGCTTGTCCGTGCTCGTACAGACTATATTCTCAATGGATATATTTTATTTCAACGTGACTGGTTTAGTTTATGAAAGAACTTCAAAACTTCGTGAAGACGTCGCAGTCAGAATTTTTTTTAAAAATCCCAATTTTGGACGATCATATCTATTTCAACAGCGATCATATTCAAAAACATCTGCTCTTAAACACACGTACATTGTTTCAACGTTTGACACATATACAGTATACACACACAGAATCGCAATAATGAGCACAAAAATTGCAGGGAAATCTTCGACCGGGACTGATTCCGGTCCAATGTTTTCCACTTAAGAGAGAGCGTACATGTTTGATCACACTGCGTGTAGACACATATAGACCGTCATGACTGGCACAGTGTGTGGTCCGGCATGTACTGTCTATTCCACAGAGTTACCTGCTGGAGAAGAATGCATAATAAAAATTTTCAAATATACACGTACATATCTCACATGCACACAATGCATGTTAGGCCTGGTTCGTTAATCCACCAATTAAACACCTTCCAAATGCAGAGATCAATTCAGCCATGCAGAATTAAAACTTTATGGTTTCTGTAGTGATTTAAATTTCCAAGTAGTAACTCCCCTGGAATGCCGTTAATATGCCGTTAAGCGGAATAGCCACTCTAAATGAGAGTTAAGACAACGTGAACGGATGCCATATGGATACCTATCAGCGTCCCTGAAGTTACTCAGATGTTAGAGAAAGCAAATGAATGTTGCACATTCGTGAGTCATGCAAACAGACATCAGATAAATCCAATGACTGTCTATAATTCTGTATATTGCATGGCTTATCGGGAACTTGGCAGAGGACGGGAAGTGATTTACGCTGTCCACATTGCGTTCACACCAATATCTATAAGCTCAGTAATGCACTTGTCTCGTTTCCTAAAGTTTATTATATTTCGGAGACGTCCAGATGTCATTATGATAAATACTGCAATGCACCTCTCATATTGCACAGTTATATGTGGTGATTCGTGTATCCCATTTCTTAAAGTTTGGTGATTTTAAATTTTCTAATACATGCACTTCACGTATGCGTGTAAATAGCAAGGTGCGACGATTTATCTCAAAACATCCGATCTATTATATAAAGTATAAGCAAGTTTTTTTTTCACGGTGTGCAGAATCTTTTGCAGGGTGGATAGTTCCCTTGCCTGGAATATTCAATGCGGAGAAACGTTTTAACCCGAGAAAGTCTTTGTGTTACAGCATTGGACGTTTCATCAAATATGAGAAGAACATTTCCATCAATTAGAAAATCTTTCTGTAATTGAAAACTACATGGTTTCATTTCCCTATCCGTTGCTGGTTAGAAACAGTTAGGATTCGTTGAATTTGGTTTAAATACTATACCAAGCATAGTAATATGTAAAATGCAGTGTCTTGTTAAAAATGAAGTTTGCAGAAAGCACCCAGAAACTGGCCAAGTGAAAACACTTTCGTGGCAGAAAATAGCACGTTCAAGGAGAAAATATTCTTTGCGTGATATTCAGCCGATTTTACCAATATTCTAAGATTTTCTTTAGGAGATCATTAGAATGTTTTTGGCAATTGCCGACCTAATGTATGAAAAAAAAGAAAGAGAAAATAAAAAAAGAAAAATCGCCAAAAAGAAAACATCTTAAGGCAAAAAATGTTGTGTATTAATTTAGTCCTGAGCCTTACATTTTTCTAGTGGGATATCATTTCACCTCTCAAACAAACTTCCAAGCTCTAATATAAATATGCATTTACGAGTGTATATCTCTAGTACCCGGATTGTTTATTAAAGGAATAGACAGCAAATAATGGGCATAAGAATGCGACCATATGTATACATGTACGAAACGTGCTGATTTTTTTGTAAGGTTCAATGAGGATTTTAAAATTTAAGGGAACACTACACACACACCAGAGAGTGACCTGATTTGTGTGGCTGTAATTATATTTGCCAATCAGAACGCCCTATATTTTGGAATGCCGGATATAGGAAGCCACACATACCAGAGATGTCCACCTTATTCTCTCCCATTCTGCATGTGACAGCACACAAGTAGCCCACTTATGACTGAAATATTTTCCCGCATTTTGTCACAGGTAAAAAGGATGGGTTTTCAGCCTGGAATTGCGCCTGATAACAGCATACTGATGTAATATAGGGGCAAAGAGGATATGGTTCAGGTAATGCGAAATCCCTCTTCTCAATGAGAATTTTCTCCAGAATGAAATCATAGGACTGATAACGTGATTTCAGCTTAAATGAATTTCATGCATGGCAAACTCAGTGGGCGACAATGTCTTCTTATCAAATTTATTGGATGCTTCAATAGAGTGTTTACCAGACGGCATTCTTACTTAACATTTGCTATCTTTTCACACCGACGGGAATTTTCTATCTAGCCTTAGCCAGAGCATGAATGGTTTGTTTAAAGATCGTAAAATGTTAGTACAGCACGGCCTGAGGTGGTTGCCTTTCAGTAGGGAGCTCGTAAAAGTCCTTTTCGCCTTTAACAAAAGGGTCCAAAGATGTGTACCCTTTTGGTCTTTCCCGGTAGTACGCCACACCTCTAGGTGTGTGTGTGTGCAAAAAAAAAACCCCAAATCATTTAGGTAGTGCACAAGTACTACAACCTCATAGCAGGAAGCAGTGCGTTTTCACTGCGATTTGGACCCTTCTGTGTAGACCGTCCGATTCTCCCATAGCTCGATCACACGTGATAGAGTTGAATTACACGCTCGTACAAGACACCTGTGCTTCCAATGTTCTCGGGGCCTATTAATGTGTACCCCAACAAGTTGGGGACGTTGCTCTCTTGTGTGCTGTTGTATGGAGTGCACTGTACACTATACAATTGTCCGCCATCAGACCCCTACGCCCCGCGTAGTTCTCCAGTAACTCACCAGTAGGGTGGTTAAGCCATCGGGCTTCTTTCATCTATGAAGCCATGGTAGCTATCGTGTACGTGGAAAGTTCTCGAGAATTGTGTTAAGAAACGATCAGATAAATAAATAAATAAATGATTAAGGAGAATGTTGGTATATGTAATTCTTTTTTGGAAAAATCAAAGTTCATGTCTAGAACGCCTACATTTTGTGGTCTCTGGGGATGCACCTTATAGATTTAGATTGGGCTAATTTGTGTGCACTTGTAGTAATGTGTGTCTCTGTTGGCTAAAGACGGGATCATGATCCAACGTGGAAGGCATATGATTGTGATGAACACGGTTAACAATTAAGTTTCCGATAGCAGATGGTCGAAGGAGACCGGTAAACAGATTTGTAGGGTTGTGTAACAGGCTGGTTCACACTTAGAACGTGTTCCCATGTGGAACATACATGTAGCTGCCGTGACTGCTAAACTGATTAACTTGCTGATTTATTCATTTTATTGCTGTAATACTCCACAATAAAGTAACTGATTAAACTGGATTATATAACACAATATTAAAACGACGACAAATTTCACACCGACTCCTACATGTCAGATAAATATATAAAACGTAATTGAATTATTTACCTACTGGTGAGTTTCAAAGATTTCAACACCTGCCACTTTGATATCTGCGCTTTATCACCAAGTAGACTAACACAGACTGCAGGTATAAATTTCTTCCCTAGAGATTCACGTTTCCATTACGTAATTTTATTGCGAGCTAGTGATGTACGCGACGCCTGAGTACATCGGCAGATTCTCTTATCCATAGGGAATCAGTGTCTGTAGGAATTGACAACGGAGTCTTATAGGAGACAGGTGAAAGACAACACTCCTAGCAGTCCGCTAATTACGGCGCAAAAAGAGGTGTCCGAGAATGTGCTTAGATGAACCGATGGAACTTGAATTAGATACTGATGTACTTTATCGATGTCAAGTCTCTTGATGTTTGGGACACCGAGTGCATGTCTCTTGGCGTGCCTCGGTCAAGCCGGGCACATACCATGGCGATGCTCAAGTGACGAGAGCATGCTCTTGTACTGAATGAGCACTGTCATGTTCCCTCAGAATCAGGCTGTAGGTGAAGCACCACTAGGTGCATTAATGATTCCGGACTAGGAAACAAAAATTATAAGCTGCTTCCTTTTGAAAAAAAATTACAGTTCATAACTTGGATGACCTAAATACCACTGATAGATCGAAATCGTTAAATGACATAAGGTATTAACAAAGTACACTTGACCATTTCATGTTCAGGAACTTTCTGAAAGTCATAATTACTGGAGCACTCTTATTCGTAGATATGGACAGGGCATTTGGAATCTTTGCCCTTCTTTTGGTGTGGATTCTTCCTCTTAAGCCGAGGACAACGGTTTTATATACATTGATGACTTTCCCATTGCTTAAATGTAGTTGAAGTTCGACTGAAATGCATGCACTTTGCTTAACTTAAGCCTGGGTATTGTGTTTCAAAAATTCATCTTGGAAATCTTCATTTTCGGTGTTCTTGTTCGAAAGGAGAATGCCATGTACACATATAAATTCCATCAAGTGCTTTGCTTATTACATTTCGCCTAATTTCATTGAAGCCACGGTGCTAAGAGGTGTTCTCGATACTGCATCGTCATAAACAGATAGAGTAAAACCCTGGCTGAAAGCCAGAAAATAGCCGTCTTTCAACGGTTTTGGGTGACAAAATCAACTTGATTTGCATTTTTCTCTCTTCTGAAATCTGCACGTACACATCAAAGTCCTCCCGCCGGAGATAATTGGATAGCTCTCTCTTGTATCGAGAAGTGCGGTTCGTCTGTGGCCAACAACTCCGGCTAGGTGATTACTTGAGCCAAGAACAGTTGCTGCTGTATACGTCTTCATTCCCTTTCAACCAATTGCTTTTCGATGTGAATGGAAAAGGAGGTAAATTTTATCACCCGCGGTCTGTGATTTGCTGGCAGATATTACGACTTCTGGACATCGTATGGAGATGCATGGACTAGGTAACCGTTTGAGTATAATGTAGGCCTACCAGAGACATCGAATCCTCATACAAGGCCTGTTTGCTTTATCGCCCCTCACCCCCCTCCCGCCTCCCCTATCTTAATCGTCCACACCACCGAAAGATATAGCAGCCGGTCCACCAAAACCGGTGGTACTGCGGTACTAAATATTTCAAAAGCAATATCAAAAGTGGTGAATGTGAATAACATCACGGGAAACAATGCTCATATACACTTTTTATACAGCCTTAACCTGTAGTACTTTTCACCTTGATGAAAGAAAAATACTGAAAACAGTATTAATGTGAGAAGTGACGGCATGTCGAAGCTCAGTCTAGTAATCATCACGCGCGGTCTAGTAATCCTAACGCTCCTCCAGGAAATCAGAGACTTGGGGCGATCAAATTTACCTTACTTTACATTCACTTCAAAAGGCAATCGGCAGATAGGAAATGAAGACGGAAAGAAGAGAGTGTTTTTGGCTTAAGCGACCTGGGATCCTTAGTTCTTGGTTCTGGGCAGCCGTCAGATATGGGTACATGAGTTGGCTGTCCAATTATCTCGGACTCGGCCCTTTTGATGTGTTTGTGTACCCTATACAATATACCCTTCACGTTCAACATTCACCCGAGCTCATTGGGAAGCCAGCAGGTTGGACCCCGTAGGGGGGTGAAGACATCTAGAGCTGGCCTTGGATTAAACTTACACTTCCCGTCCATGAACGTCTGTACCGCTGGCCTAGACGACCGCGAAAATGACAAGCAGCTGACTGATTGCGAACAACATCTCTGCTTAACAGAAGAGAGTACTAATACCATATCTCAGTTAACTGTAAACTGACAGTGTTCATTTATAGCTAGATAGGAAAGCCCTTAAGACTGATGTGTTTGCTTGTTTGATTGATTGGCGTTTATGGCCGGCCCTACTCAAGAATTTTTGCACTCATATGAAGGCGTCCGTGTTTATGAGTGGAGGAAACCAGCATCGCACGGAGTAGATCATAGCCCTTTGCCAGGTACCTGACAAGCATTGAGATTTAAAACCACATGAAACTTAACCTTTCAGAATTCGTCAAGTACTTTACCGCCACCTTAAGGCAACGCCTTCATCGTCTGAGTCAGTGAGAGCCCCCTACCTCCTACCCCTCAATAACTGAGCCACTCCTGGTCAAACGCTTAAAAGTACTTCTTTCATCGTTCTCGATCAACTTTTTTCTTTAAACTTGGACATGCATTACAAATTGAATTCTGTCTCTCAGTGTCTTAGTGGACGAAAGCCTCTCAGAAACAATGGTTAACCAAAGATCAGATTATAGGATAATATCTGCTGAACTGTTTTGGAGATCATTCCAATAGCCAAGTATTAAAAGAAGATATGTGAAAAACCAAATGCGTTGAAAACACACTTAAATCTTGAAACATCATTAATCCTATACTCTGAGTGAAAAATAAGATAATCTCGGTGTCAATTTCTGCACAAAAAGTCAATTTATGAAATCAGACTGATTTACGAAAATAGACAGTTTGCTTACCCTATACCTGCATATGTGCGGGCAACCGTAAGGAGGATTTAAAACTTCCTTGGAATTAGATTAAATCAGACTACATAATTCAGCATTTTTTCACAAATCCTCCGTGGACATCTTATATAAGGCGTGCCAGTCTGGTCGTGCTGCCATTTTAACACCAATGCAGACGGTCTAAATGTTGGCACAATACATCAGAACCGTTCCAGATCTCGGCGCATTTGAAGTCTTCTCTGTATTATGGCTCTGAGATTCGCCCATATGTCGACTCCCGCAAAGACACGGAATAAAAACATGAGTTTTCCATTCAGTCTTTGCACCGTTGTTCACAGCCCGCCATTGTGTCTTGTTCACAACCAAGCTTGCCTTGTACCCTCTGTGGAAATAACGGACTGGAGACGTTCACCCAGCTGGCTTCACGTGATTTGTTCACGCTATTAGAACCACACGCAGACCACACTTCTGTTTTTTAGGTTCATACGTGCTGCTTTGATCAATCTAAGATCAACTGATGTGCCGCCTTTGTGTATTACAAGGTGTTGTGATAGTTGTCTTTTTGGCGTCTAATCATTCTTTATTTACAAAATCCCAACGGCTTTCTCTTTTTTTATATTAGTACTGACATCAAACGACGATGTATAATTGTTCCCACAAACAATTCGTGGACCCGCAGCTTTTGTGTGCGAAACAACCATGTAGCTAGAAAATTGCATAAGAAACGGATAATGAATCCTCTTCCCACACGTTCACGAATTTCACGAGCAAGGTGCAGGTGCAAAGGGTGGACTTGAAATCAATAGCTGGTTTATGGAAGGGCATAAACACGTGACAAACGAAACTTTGGTTTGAATTGAATTTCAATAACTGAACTTTTAATTCCCCAAAGGGTTCTGCCTTCATACGCCATAAGCCGTCACATACGGCCAGAAGAGCTTTTATCCATTTATTTACAACTCCCATAAACATGGTATGCGCGAAGGAATCATCGTTTTACAGGAATAAACATCAGGAAAATAATAAGGTGAAGAGGAAACTACACGTCAATGAACATATACTATAAAAGATTCGAGCATAAAGATACTGAAACCAGTGCAGCGACGACAGTGTTTTAGTTTGCTTATGGTCACACGTCACCCGTAAAATCCGGCCTCATGTCAGTTTACTTTAGTTCAGGTTTTATTCTATCTGCTCAAGTATATGGTTGAATGGCGGCATCTTACAGGCTCCCAACACGATGGTTTAAGCAGAATTAGATAAAACCTTGCAGTGGTCTTAGTTGTAATTTATTAGGCGTAGTCACTGGTGTAGAATTACCCAGAATGTTGTGTAATTGTCATCACATGAAAGCAATACAAAGAAACCAGGCCTTGTGGATAGTTAGCCCGTCTTCATTTCAAGCTTTACACCTTGTTACACTTCAAAAGAAAGTTTAATGAGTACCAATCTAACATTGGGATTTTGCAAACCGATAAATACATACCTTAGCTTGTCTTTAATCCTTATGACATCGTTGAGAGCAGCGTGTGGTGCTGTGTAACTGATTGGTCTGTATAGTTGGATTACCCAGGTGTGCGTATTACTGTGTCTAGATACCTATATGCAGGTTTCAAGGTGGAAAGTAAAATCCACTTATAGAGAGCGTTATCCAACATGCTATACTCAAATGTGTAGCATTGGTTTGATCATTGTTAGAATGAGTTTTATTTCAACGCCTGATTTATCCCGAAAATTAGCCAAGCCAAGCAATTAAACGTGAACCTCAGATTGTGTACAATGTGTGTTATGAGAATATTTGGTCGTGTCGCGATGAATGGACTATTTTCCAGGTCGCTACTTTACGTTATGCAAGAAATCACATTGGCAATGAGGTTGCCATCATTACCCTTGCCCTGCTGATAAGGGGACAGCTAAAACTCTTACATATCAACACTTACCTAAGCCATCGGTTGTTAGATCAAAAGTGTGTGGTTTATTTATTTTTTTGTTTCTTTTTTTCCTCTCGCTGCTGGGTCTCTTGGTACCGCAGTCCAATTTCCATCTCTTTTACCAACACTAGCTCATTACCTTTGTCCGCTCCTGAATCCAAGACACATCTGGTACTGGAGGAAGTGGCCTTGTTTTAATTGTCAGTGGACAGGTTTTCAGCGTGTGCCCAATGGATGCTTTTACAAACTCATTCTTTAGGGAGTAAGAACCGAACCGAGCTATGGCGTACATGTGGAAATAATTTGCGGTATCTTTCGAGAGAAAAAAACGATCTGTATGTATGTGTGTTTGTGTGCTTGGGTTTTAGGCAATACTCCACAATTTTTCTCTTATATGACGACGAAGAGCGAAGAGTCGTTAGAATATATATATATATATATACAAGCAAAATATACTGACATATATATATATATATATCTGTGTGTGTGAGTGTGTGTGTGTGTGTGTGTGTGTGTGTGTGTGTGTGTGTGTGTGCGTGCGTGTGTGACCGGGTTATGACCGGGTCCGAGGAGGACGTTCTAACCACGAGGTCACCGAAGGGGTGAGGAAAGAAACGGTAAAAGTGAGGATCAGCAGATAGAATATTGAGAATTGTATCTGAAAATATGCTTTCATATTTCACGAAGTTAAATACACTCAAATGATTTGTTTGCATTCAATGGTGTCTTTATGGACCACACTGGTAATGTATGTCGCTATACAGTGATGTCCCATGATTTTTCTACGTTTTCATGTTCTGTTCTTTACAAAATTCTTGCGAATTACACTCAAATGAGATGGTAATATGGCCTGAATTACCTGTTTTTATTAGGTAAAAGAACAGATTTAAGTAAATTACTCGGGAGAAATTCACAGGCTGTGTCGTTACTGACACTCTGTCGATTAAATTACGAGTATGGTATTTTCAGATACAGTTTTAAGCCGTCTTTCTACTGCTTGTTTTTTTAATTTTTACGGTTTCTGGCCATTGAAGTTCGACCAGATTTGACCATTAAACAGAATGTCGTCATGGCAGAATTCAATGTCTTATTACTTTTGATCCTCCAAGTTTGTTTGTTCCCCAACATCTTTTAATTTGCCTGTTAGGTTACTAAAAATATTGTTGTACAGCTTTTGATGGAAAGTCAGTATATTTTGCTTGTGATGCGTAGGCCGTGAGAAAATGACAGGTAAAATTATGACCGTGTATTTGTGGCTTATTTTGTAATGCATGTTTTCATGGTCAGCTACTTGATCAGAATTTGGAAAGGGAAAGACTGAACGAATTTATCAAATCATAATTCTGTGAGAAAGTGTCAATTGCCTATGTGTACCAATGTGCTTTCAACTTTCCTGTGCACGCCAGGATACAGCCGGTGAACTATATAAGACTTACTCCTCTGTGCATATACAGTCCTGACGTCCATGATCTTAAAGTAAGAGACATTCAGCCCATGCTGACTTTCTCTGAATACTTCTCCAACCTTATGTGAAACTAAAATGTATGTTACCTCTACTCTGTTTTTCCCAAAGGCGCCTAAAGACTTCATTTAGGCATTTTCCATTTTACTTATCATTTATTGTGTTCATGCCATTGTGCTGTTTCAGAAAGGCTTTCTGAACTACAACGTAAATGTATTCATGAAAGGTCTGTGTAAAACAATCGCAGAATAAACCTTTATTTAAAAACCGCCATATGAGCGTATACTTTAATATTTATATATTTATTATATATTCGTATTCGACTATTTATGCACTTCGTTCGAAGAAGAAAAATACAGACATTTCGTAAAACATTTATGAATATATCCCAGGTATGCCCAGTAGGGTATCACCATCCAGTGGTATATAATCAGCAGCTGATTGGAAATGATAATAACTGACGCAAGAGGCAAGAAAATATCACAAGAATTCAATTTGAGCCTTGGACCTTGGAATTTACTGAGTGATTTACTGTGGTGATCTTACAGGCCATATTATATAGCATCAGCACAATGGCCTTTCCTTTAGATGTAATTGTATATATTTCTATTCCATTTCAACCATATTGCGTGCTTCGGCGCTCTGACACAAAGCTGTGGTATTTAGGCCAAGTTTCATCCAATCCAGCCCAAACAAAGCCGAGTGGTCATAAGAAAGTCCGCTCTGGGAGTTGTACTTATTCTTCACATCGTAATACCGGCGTCTTTGGTAATGAGAAGCATGACGTGGATTCCTTGTGGGATCGAGTTCCTTTTTACGAATAGCAAAACACATTATGGAGACATAGAATAATCGTTTATCCGATTCTGCAATGTAGAGAAAAACTAAGTGTGAATTTTCTTCTCATTTAAATCCTGCCTTTTCTAATTGCTCTGCGAACCAGGGGAAACAGCGGGGTTTTGAGCTGGTGAGAAGCGGCTTACAGATGCATTGGATGTGACGACCTCCTCACCCTGTCGACAAGGGTACGGTGGAAGTGTTGTACGAGTTGGCGCGGACTTGGTTGAGAACCGCAATGGATGGTCAAGTGAAGCGGACAGTGGCCCGGTAATTACACTGTTCGGTTAGCTCTGCTCTGTGTGTCCGCTCATTATAACCGCCTAAGGAATAACGCCTGTCAGGTAATCCCATCTTCTGTCCCGGTTATAGTATCGCAATAAGCCCGTGTCAAATCGCATTTTGACGACATAACAATATCAATATTGGCCGCTTGGAAAGGCTGTGAAGGTAGGGAGAATAGCGGCGCCGAAAGATTGAAGAGTTGTGTTCGCGAAATGATACGGCTTAATGGGGCTCAGGGTAGCTGGCGAGTGAGTTCAGTCGGCCGAAGATGACCATCGAGAGTCTGCCTGACCTTCACAACTCCAAGGGCATTACAATCGACATGTACGGTGAAGGGTATATGCATCACGAATGGAATGTTAGAATTTATGTTCACCGTGAGGAGTGTGGGTTATTCCAGAAAGAATATAACTCGTGACAGTCATTCATTTGAGACGCTTTATGCCCCGTCAAGGCATCCCGTGCAGCCGGTATGTACTTCGTGAAGGGCATTCCGTGCAGCCGGCAGTTGTATTTATTTATTTATTTGATTGCTGTTTTATGCTGTACTCAAGAATATTTCACTTATACGACGGGGGCCAGCATTATGGTGGGAAGAAACCGGGCAGAGCCCGAAGGAAGCCCACGACCATCCGCAGGCTGATGGCGGACATTCCCACGTACGGCCGGAGAGGCGTGAAGATCCTACACCGGGTAGAGTGTGTCAAAAGGTTTATTGTGAAGGTAGAAAGAATACACACTATGAAGCGTATTTCATACAGCAAGTTCATACATGACGAGCTGGGGAAAATATTGTGAAGGAGCCACGATGCATTTGAAGAATGTATATCAACCGTGACATGAAATGAAGTAATTACCATGATCGGTATTCAATAAAATGTTGGTTCAATTTTCTGTTTGTGACAAATGTATATCTTCTCCTTTGTTTGCAGAACACAGTGAAATCAAAGCCCTTTGTTTTTATGCTGAAGAGTGGAAATTAAGCAACGCAAAAACTATGTCGTCGGAAAATGCGTTAGGTAAACACTGTGAAGTAAGAAAACATGCAACGCAAAAACTGTGAGGAAGATATGTAACTCAAAAAGACATTGAACAAGAAGACACGCAACAAGAAAGCATACAACAAGAAAACATGCAGCATTTTTCATTTTCCATCGACAATATACCTTGTCACTTATTTATTCAGTAGTTATTTTCCCTCTGTCCACATTATTGTAGTTAACATCATAACTAGTGACAAGCGAACAAATGACAGAACCTGATACGTGTTTCAGTCTAGCTACCACATGAAGATGACTATCAAATGAACGTCACCGCACACCTAACCAGTTGTCATAATCGTGTGCACCTAATCACCTGTCAAGTATCGCCTGCACCTATCCAGCTGTCAAGCATCGTGTGCACTTAACCATCTGTCAAGTATCGCGTGCACCTGGCCAACTGTCAAGTATCGCTTGCACCTAACCACCTGTCAAGTATCGCGTGCACCTAACCAACTGTCAAGCATCGTGTGCACTTAACCACCTGTCAAGTATCGCGTGCACCTATCCAGCTGTCAAGCATCGTGTGCACTTAACCATCTGTCAAGTATCGCGTGCACCTAACCAACTGTCAAGCATCGTGTGCACTTAACCATCTGTCAAGTATCACCTGCACCGGACCACTCGTCATGTATCGAGTGCACCTAACCACCTGTCATGTGTCACATGCAACTAACCACCCGTCAAGTATCGTGTCGCTGATTCTGTGCAAGCACAATTTCAGCCTAGTTTGAGAATCCATCTAACGTTGTTAAACTGGCTCCAGAGCTTCACGAACCACCCCGGTCAGAATGCACATTGTCCGTTGATAACATCGATGAAGCCCCAGAGAAATGGCTGATCAAACGTTTACATGGTCATATGTTGAAGTAGAACTTTCTGACTATTCCCACGGTAATCGGCTAACATGTCTATGTTTCAAGACGGACAACTTCACGGACAAAATTACCTCTTCATTCCAGACTAAGGCTTTTTGAAAGGACATCATAATTTGTCTGGCCAAGTGCTGCAGTGATCATCTGCTGGAGTTGTCGTTTCTTGGTAGACACTTTAAAATATCATATCATCTACATTTTTTATAGCATTTCCCATTACTGTTGTCGAATGTTACCAGGCGAAATGGTCGAATGATAGTGTACAGTCTGTTGTGTATAGAAATAACGGGCGCTCTTTCCGGCCATACATCCGTACTATAGTCCAGGATGCGATCAGACCAATTTCCACTGTGTCAAACGGTGTCTGTGATCGAACTACGTCGTGTGGATTAACAATTTAAACAGTTGCGGTTACAGACGACTCCATGACATTAATTATACCGACCAGGTGAACATCACTTCAGAGGTAAGTTCCTGTCAATGAGCTCTAATGGTGGTCAGAGTGCCGGAATTTCCCAGGGGATGTTTGAAAGGCACAGGCATTGTCCTTGACCTACATGGAGTCAACGTCACTCGTGAAGAATCCTCAGCAGCGTCATTGCAGTTACAATCCGTCAATCTGCCGATTAATTGCCGACAAAATGTACATGAATCCATCTATCATGGATATACATGTATATGGACAATCATGCAGCGAATGAACACATAAAATATGCGACGAAACGAAACAACCATCCGCAAGTCGTAGATGGGATGATACAATGATCTATGAGGAGTCGTCAGAAGGTAGGACCGACGAATTAAGCGAATACTTACCCAGATATCGCTTCAAAAAAGTAAAAAAAAGTCATGTTATATTACGATGCAATTTACAACAAAACAACGCCAGTTTTATCGGAGGAAACAAAACCTAGTAATATCATGAAATAGCCACTTAATACTATATCGGTAAGGAAGAAAAAGCAATGGGTTTGGTGGACAAGTAATTGTAAGCTGTTTATGGTCACTTTTTATATTGGAAAGGCAAAAAGTAAACCGTATGGTAGTAGTAATATATTTAAACGAGATTCAACCTTTGTGATAATTTTCTGTGTAACTTTGACATAAGTTTTAAGCAGCTTAAAAGTTAACCCAAATTAACAGACCTAGAGAGAGGCGCGTGGGCAACCGTCGGATGTGGGAGGCACAGCTGCATCGGCAAAGCCGTTTCGAAGTAATCCGATCGAATCATAGACCTGTCTTTTAACACTAAATAAATCGATTATTCAAAACATGAGGCTTTGATTAAGTGGCCGCTCTACCACTAGGCATGGTCACAGCTCTGATAAAGGCTTTTGTGAGGTGCGCTAGCTCGTTCAGTACAAGAGCAGGCTCATTTCCTTTCGTCTTGTAACACTGGGGCTCATTAAGCGTTGAAAGACAAGCAGATTGCTCTGAAGAACTAAAGGGATATAGGGCGCTGGCTTCATCCAAGTGGACAACTTAAGAACCAGCGTAAAACTCTTATCAACGATCACCTAGAATTATTTTAAGGATGGATTCTGGACATTACGTGTTACTAATATATGAATGCTGTAAAACACAACTTTCAAAACTTCGAATTAAAGATTTTAATTTAACGACCAGTACCGCCAAAATTTTGTTTCCTATCGGAAAATCCTTCCTAATGCATTCACCAACAAAGGATATGACAGAAGCAACATTGCCTGTAAATGTTGTAATCCAACTGCATGTGATCGTTTCGTTTTACAAAAGATGTATTGCATGTTACATGTACCAAGCTAGCAGTAATAGAAATGAGAATGACTTAATTTCGATTATATCTACATGTTTAACGCAATATATAAAATGTTAATTTCATTGAATAAATTTTTTTTTTGTTCAAGTAACACGAGATATGGTGTCAAGGGCCATAGTTGGTTGTTATCAGAGGAAAAGGTCATGTAAATGGCAGTCCAAGTTTCCTGTGGCGTGTTAACATGATTAGATGATTCCGGAACATCTACATTATAAGAATGATCACTTGACCACCTGACGGCTCGTTAACGACTAATAAGTTGTGTTTCCTTTTTTTGTAGTTTGCGAGAGCAAAGTGATCATGTTCCTGTAGTACAGCTATACTTATTGCACTTCAAAAGATTTGTAATTTGACGGTATATACTATGGCATTAGTATCATCCGTACCCCCAGGGCGTCTAGAGAGGGGACGAAGCATAAGTAATCGCTGTAGTGGGACGAAAAGATTAAAGGATCCTTATGTATATACAGAAATGGTGCTTCAGGCCAGTTAGATGGCTCTTTGAATGTGAAATCGGGTGAACAAAGTCGTCCTTAGATCGCTTAGCGGGAGCAGCCTTCGGCAAGACTGCTCGGGAATAAGAGTTGTCTTTACTCTGCACACCAAAGCTGCTGGTGCAGACACTTGGCGCAGTCGTAATGGATTGAGATATCCGCGTTGCGGGCAGTCCGCTGGTCTCGACCCAGGCGTTCGTCTCGCTCAGGGCGCCTACGAGGGAGAACAGAGATCATACGCCCGTAGTGGTTATAGTCCGTTAGAGAGGCACCGAGTATTGCCTCCTGCTCCCAGTCCCCATCTGGATCAATCACGAGCGTAGATTGGACTATTAGAGGGATGAGCCCGCTTGATAACTGCAATACGAAAGCCGACCGCTATTCCCACCTCACAATTGGCTACCTCGATGGGTGCGTATGTCATTATGCTGTAGGCTATATAGTTTTCTTTTCGATAGGCGGTTGGCGCAGTAGAAGGAAATCCCCTTCACAATGCAGTCCGTCACATGACCGTGCCTAGAAGGTGTGACTGCATTCAGGTGCCTGTTAATATCCTGTATAACTAAGATAAACTGATGAACTGGCAATTCACGAGTTACCAATATCATACACACCACAATGGACCACTGGACTGTGCTGGGATTTCTTATTTCTCAATTCTTACTGTTTGCATGAACACGTTTTTACTGAAATTGTGTGATTTTTACTCTTTGCATCGCAAGAAGTATTTGGAATCCACACGTTAATGCGGCAATGGGAAACCAGCAGCTTACCTGTGCCACTAAGCCTGTGGAGGGAAGTATAGACGATTGCCTGACAGAAAGACAAGTCCACTTGGTCCAGGAGACTTGGGCAGTACTACGGAGTGACCTAACGGGCAATGGCGTGGTCATCTTCACCAGGTACCCACTTCTCACTTATTCCGTATTGTTTCAGTCTTAAACATCCACACACTATATTACCCTTAGCAATTGTCTTTTTTTAGGCCCGTTAAAGGCTTTTTCCAGTCTGCAAAGTATCATCTTCAGTCTTTGTGGATATCAGCAGATGTAATTATCATGTCGTGATGTCCACTACACAAATCTGCCTGAAGGTCTGATGTTAAGCATGTTCTTAAGCAACAGGAAAGTCGAAGCTATGAAAACTCCTTCGCCATCACTGCCAAGTATAGCTCTATTACTCATTTTATTTCCATCCTTTAGTTATTGCGTATATTTATCCAAAGAAGGGTACATGAATGATTTGGGCTTAACGCCACTTCGACATATCGTGGACAGTGTAAAGAAGAAGCCGTAACATTGTTATACCATGGCCAAATTGCTCTGAAAACCAATTTAACACAGAACATAGAGCAAGATAAGTGAAGTGGTATCACTGGATGACCATATATAACAAAAATTGGAAAGCCTTTTATTATTTATATCACAATGAAATGTAAGGGGTTTTACCATAGGTAAAGATTGTCAATTGTACACTTTAAGTTGTACAGTTGAAGGTTGATTAAATTTTTTCTAGCCATATGGGCTATGATCATTCTGCGCCAATTCCCAGAAGAAATTCATTATATCAATCTTCTTAGATTCATTCACCAAATCTGCTCATCGGGTCTTGGCCAGTGAGGTCTCAGGGTCGAATCCAGCCCCCGCTAGTTTGGCTTGGTATTCTGGTCAGTATGTTTATCGAATACCTAGTGGCAAGCAGTTATTGGTCCCTTGTACTCCGGGAGTTGGATTTTCCTGATGAGGCAACTAAACAGATAAACACTTCGACGATAACTTACTGTGAAAATGTTTGCTCCTTTTCAGTGCTTTCTCGGTCATACAGGGAATTTGCCCACATTTGTCTCACCTATAGCATGCGTTTTGTTCAAATTGTCATCATGGCCTCAACTTTATATAGAAATATTTTCGATACAAATACATTATTTTTTTTATTTTATCTATATTATTATAACTCTGTCATGAAAAAACTCAGTTTTACCTAATCATTCACAGTTTACCTTTGAAATGTAAGCACGACTTCATAATTCAGGTCACGTTTGCTTTTTTCAGTTTACTCAGCTTTTTACGTTGATTTTGATTACTTTGATAGTATATATGAATTGATCTGAACCCTCGACGATGCATTGCCCTATCACAGCTACACTAGTATGTTAACAGCCCTTCCGTTTACTGAATATAATGAAGACAAGTGACATGCGCGCTCAGCACTCACGTCATTTTCCCTCAAGATGATAGTGTTTAGGAAGCACGGGATGGAATACATTGCTCTCCTCTGTAACACCCAGGTAAAGTGTTTATCCAGAACAATTGATACGTTCCTGGAATGATTGAAATGCTGAATCAGGCTTAGAGCAATCCCAAATTTTCCATTGCTTTGAAATAACAGCGCCAGAAAACTAAGCAATTTCCACGCGTAAACTGAATCCATCCTTCCGCCAAATAGCCAAATCCTGATGGCTGTCGTTCGGGCTTTAAAGGAATTTCCTTACAATTAGAAAGCAAGCGAATCATTTGAGGCAACTGTGCATCTAGGCGAGTGATGAACCTCTTAATCAACAAATGTATCAACCGATGATTGAATCGTTATTATACCATACTTCTTTATCAGATATACCATCATGTATCCTTGGATGAGGGAGTAGAATATCCAAACTGTTGCACTTAGATGAAGATTAGATATTTCAGTAGCGGAAGTGGTGTTGGATGAGTGTAACTGGGAAGGAAAGTGGATGTTACTAATATTTGAATACAGTCCTTGTAGAATGGATGTATTTTTTTTTAGAGTAGAACTCTATATAATTCTCACTATGTGCTTTAACTGGGCGATAACTGCTTTATCACAGATTTCTTAGCAAGCACACCTTGATGCAAATCGTTGGTTAATATACAGTCTCTTTCGGTCTTAGGATCTTTATTTCTGGAGATCTGATATTGTTACAGGGCGTTACGGCGAAGACATAAGAGGTAATACGTATGCTCTCCACTCTTTGTCTAACACGCCTCGATGGATACAAGTAGCACTTGAGAATTAGTGCTACTTCTATGATGAAGTTTAATGTGTCGGTGGTATCTCCTTGTAGCAGGCCAGTCTCAAAGCTTGACACAGGGCGCCACGCCATGCATAATCAACAGACAAGACACGGTGCCCAGTTATGCGACATGAGTATCTCTGAAGCTGCATGCAGTTTAATGATTGGTCCCAAATCGGGATTGTAGTCCGAAGTATGGTCTCTAAGTATTTCCACCAAGAACTTCATCTTTAACGATCTTTAAATAAACCAGTAGGCCTACGCTGTTTGTGGAATAATATTGATGCAAAACATAAACCAGATAAAAATGCGTCTATAGCTACATCAAACAATGCTGCATGGATGGAGAAGCTGTTGTTAGGAACACATATTAATAGGCCTATATCTCACATCATCTAGTCCAGAAACTTTATGTAGTTTTTAATGCACTGGGCAATGCACGAATCATTAGCTTGAGTTCATTAGGATATCCTGGTGGTCTGATGTGGAAGAGGCGTGACATGTATCGACCAGCTCACCACAGTTAAGGTTATAAACTCACTGACTCGAAACAAACAGCATATCATATTACCCCAAACGAGAAAACTCTAGGGGGCGTTACATCATATATGAATGGGCTTGCAATTTTACCCATCTGACCATATTTTGAACTTTCGCCCAATTATCCAAATATCCATCTTACATACTTATATCACCGATACTGGGGTTAATCTGTCTACTCATACGTGTTAAGGTCTGCCAGCAACCTTCGGATGGTCGTGGGTTTCTTCCGTAATGCCACCATAATGCTGGCTGCCGTCGTATAACTGAAATTTTCTTTAGTACGGCGCTAAACAGCAATCAAATAAATCAAATACATTCTATCTACTCCAACGGTGTCGGTTTTAATCGGGTCACATTTGTTCTTTCTACTTCTCTTATCCGATTTACACCATCTTCATTGATTTACTGGTGACATTTGTCTTGACTTTTGATATTTGTCCTGGTCCCATGGTATTGTTTTCAGGTTATTCTGTGTACATACAGGCAAATCGAGCAAATCTAGGTCAGTGACGTCTAATAAATTGCATTCAACACCACAATTTTTCTTTACCCCATTCTGCGTAAGGCACGACGCTAGGGGCAGTGTAAGTTGTTACTTCTTAAACACTTCCATGAACAGTTAGAATAAAACCCCAACTGAAGTAAATTGACAAGAAGCCGGATTTCACCGGTAATGTGTGATCATTACCTACTATCACACTGTCGTCGCTGCCCTGGGTTTCCTCTCGCTGCCGTAGTCTTTAATATTTTATTTCATATTACACATTTACTCGCCTAATGGTTGCTCCATCTTTACTTCCGACATTTGTCTTTACGCACTTACGCTCCTGACGGTTGTACTATCTTTACTTCTGATATTTGTCTTACACACTTTCTCTCCTGACGGTTGTTCAGTCTTTACTTTTGTTATTTGTCTCATACACGTACTTTCCTGACCGTTATTCTGTCTTTACTTCTGATATTTGTCTTACACATTTAGTTTCCTGACCGTTGCTTTGTCTTTACTTTTGACATTTATCTCACACACTTATTCTGTCCTGACCCCTGACAGCCGTCCTTAACTGACTGTTGCCTTTACGGTTGTTCTTAAATTTAATCCTGGCATTTGTCTCATTCAATTATTGAATTGGTAATTGTTCTTAGTTGTGTTCCCGCTCGGCTTTCCTGACATTTGTATTACAAATACATAAGTATTGTACTACAGTTCGAAAGGAATTGATGTGGAACGGGGATGGGTTCTAATGGGCTAAGATTTCTTATTCGCTAGGGTAGAATGAAAGGGAATCAGAGAGACATTTCTGTCATTTCTCGCCTCAGATTTATTTCCATGTTACAAATACATACACTACTGTGATACGCTCAAAAGGAATTGCGGTGGGTGGGGTGGGGAGCTTGTAATGAGCTAAGATTCATTATTCACTTGGGTCGAATCAAAGCTAACTAGAAAGAAGTTTTTTTCATTTCTCGAGTCATATTTATTTCTATACTACAAATACATGCACTATTGTGCTACGCTCGAAAGTAGCCAGCCAAAATTCACAATTCGCTTGGGTCGATTCAATTGGAACCAGAAAGACTTTCTTTTATAATTTCTTGTCCCATACTAATTTTCATATATATTCATACATGACTTAATCGTCATAAAAGGACCAGTTTCCGCCTATGACTGCAATATTTTCGCATGGTAACACTGTCTTAAAGGAGCTGATTCTGTAGGACGAGGTGATATATCTGTTTGTCTCTGTGTCTTGTCCGATCTTAACCAGCCGATAGGTGCTCGCAGCGACGTATCTGGTGCTTTAATCTGGGGCCTTGGCACATCAAGACTTACCTGTGCTATGATTAAAGGCCGTCTAGAGGCTATTACCACCGCGTTCGCCCGGGTTTTGTGTCCTCACGGGTTATGTTACACGCTGGCTTATCATTAGCAAAAGCTGTGCGGACATCATCACCAGGCAAAAACATATCACCACCGACATTCATTTAAAATCATTAATGTTACATGCGTAGAGTGTGTGTGTGTGTGCGCGCCTATTTGCCTACGGCGTGATATGTGTCATTCAACAGTCTAATGTAAAATTCTGTAAGATAAGTCACAGATACAAAGGTCTGTGTTATATGGCCTCATATAGCAAACATCCAAACACTGCGTCTAAGTCATATTTTAAAATGAACCTGACAGATCAGATGAGATTTGACAACCATTTTTATTAGAACTTTTTAAAACAAACTTTTATTGCAGTGTTTTCTTTTCCAGAGTGCAGATCGGATTGACAAGGAGCTATAGGATGTGACATCGATCAGCATTTGTTCAAACTTTATAACTCTTTTCTGAATTGATACATGCCAATATACTCGCCGCTATAGCATTGTGCTCAGTCATATTTGATGTTAAGATTCCACCATAATGATACCAAGTAAAAGGTTTATGTCGTATCATATCTATGAGCTGGGTACGTCAGTGAGAAGGCAACAAAGGTGTCAGCCAATGGTTGGAAATCACACACGTTTATCATAAGCCGATCATGGAACACGTCAGGCAGTCGTCATTGTTAAGACTACAAGGTTTGCAACAGAATCGAACTCGTGTTTTGAAGTGTCTGGCACAACCGTTTTTCTAAGTGAGCCACCGGGTTCCAGTGAAGTCCGACTAATACGAAGTCCATGTCCGCATCGACTGATATTTCCTAGTCGAAAATACAACTACCTACCACCATCAAAAGCGGAGGTTACTCTCTACTACCCGAGAAAAAGCTCACAAAATGCGGTTTTAGGGTGTATCAGACCAAGCTGTAGTTTCACCTCAATATTTACTCGCTGGGTATATGAGTTTCAGATAAATTCAAGAATGATTTGTCTTAACAATTTCTGACTTTCAGCCACTTGTCACTGTAATTTAAAGGGCATTGCAATTAAAGTGTACGTTCTTCATAACTGTTATGAAGATATTGTTAAATATCCCCGCTATATAAGAGTGGGAAATATGTACCACACAAGCAAGGCCATATCATCTCTATTGGCTAAAATTATATTTGCCTTCTTCAAATGCGACCTTCAGTGTACATTTTTTCTCCATTGTCTCAACATACATGCAGCGCATAAAGCCTAAGGGCATATCGTGGTCCTGAGAGGGAAGTTTGTGAGATTCCCCTTATTCTTGCATACGACGTAAACCATGATTTTGTGAGCATTTTTGACTCCATCAAGATCCGATGCATAGTTCGCTAGACGAAAACCTGTTTACTCTGCAGTTAATTTGAGGGTGCATCTTCTTGTTTGAGTCATGAAAAGCGTGTATTGAACATAGCAAACTAATGGCATGTGTGTATCGTTATGCTGGGTCTCAGACTAATTAGTGTCTTTTTGTTAACAATTTATGGACAATTTATGAACCAGATGAAGATACTTTGTATCCTGCTTTTTCTTTATACTTTGTGCAGGATTCTAATTTGTGATTGACCTTTCTACTTCGTTATTCACTCAAGGCCAAATTGGGAAGTAAATTGGGAAGTAAATGAAATTCACCTTCAGGCGTGCACAATTACTTTTCCACGAACTTTAATATGTTTATTTTAGGTTTTTCAAAACCAATCCTGACATGAAGACGCTGTTCCCAAAGATCGTGTCTATTAACGAGGAAAATCAACTGGAGTACGTGATCGACCAGAAGATGTTACAGAAGCACGCCACGACGGTGCTGGAAGGCCTTGGAGCAGCCGTTGAGAGTCTGGACGACCCTTACGTCCTGGACAATGTGCTAAAGGCTCTGGGACAAACGCACGCCAGGCGCCAGATCAAACCAATTATGCTGAAGGTAAGAAAAGCCGAATGATCTGGTACAAGCAGCTTTTTTGGCTGAAATGATATCCACACACTTCACATGGTCTCCAGTCAATTTCTGTGAGCATATGAACGCTTGTCTCATCCAAAGTCCTATTCATAAAATATTCGAAATAATAAGTGAGAAATAATAAAAGAGGAATAATAACAAAGAAATAATAAACGATATAAATAATAAGCACTTTTTGAAGTTTTGAGCGTTAGTATTGTGACTGAAAAAGTGCAGTGACACCAAAGGACCTGGTATGCCCCATTGTTCACCTAATAGCAGATGTCCAGTTTGGCAATTACAATTTTTCACGAGACAAGCGAAAATGGAATTAGCTAGTCTGGGTTAGAGAGCGGCGGAGGTCATATCTCACGCTTTTACATGTTATAAACGAGGTGCGGATGTAACAGGAACTTCTTTTGACAACGAAACTAACGGCTTATAGGTTGTAACCTAATTTCACGGCAGCTGGTACGCGACAGCGTTTTGTGGCATCTAATCGCTTTTACGAGAACGGAAAACAGCTCTATCGACACTTTGCCTGAAACAAGGAATGAATGATTAAAGTCTAACGCCACGTTGCCATTATCTCAGCCATATCCTAGTGATATCCTAAAAAAAAAATGATGTTTACGACCCAAATAAACCCATAGTTAGAGAAAAGGCTGAAATTCCAGATTTTGGTATGTAATGAGTGCATTGAGTGTGCGTGTAGCTTGTTGCCGATGGGCTAGAACTCGCTAACTCTCTGGACCATATATAGTGAAAAGGAGAAACAACTGTTCTTAGAAAAAATGAATATTTGGACAATATGATAGGCTACAACGATGGCATCAAATGGGAGATGGTCGTCGTCATATATCCTCCTAGTATGTATTTAACGTACGGTTATTACTTCATAAAACTTGACTGTGACATTGTTAACTTCCGGAAGAAGACACCGCTTTCGACTAGCAGTGTTGTTTTGGATAATAAATAGGTCATATAATTTATCCTCTCGTATGTTTTCTTAACAGATTCTGTTCACCTTATGTCGTGTCTCAAAGACCAAATGTTTTCATGAAATTTACATGTAGCTCTGTAATGAGTTCTAACGATAGCATTCCACCACCATTAAGACCACAAGGTAATTGGTGCCCTTTCCAAACCAGCTTTCTCCAAACAAGCCACGCGGTTGGAGCATCATATTCACATTCCTGAACCAAATCTGGATGCTTTTGTCTTCTGGATAACACACCCATCGGGAAATTCTCAAGCGTTGGGATTAGTGTCTGGCGGTTCGCTGTCAGCCCTCAGAGAGATTTCCACTAGTTAGACGCTAACGGGCCGTCCCAAGATTCATTTCCAATACAGCCTCCACCTACCGGCATTATCCGCTCTGACCAGACCAGCTGTTGCTCTCTTGACGTGTCAGGGCCCTCTCCGATTAAACCGGGGACATTCGCTGTGATTTTAACGAGGACGTAAATCTTCAGGTCTCCCGATAAATATTTCATGGCCCATTCAACTGATCATAGCTGACTGTCGAGTATGTACATTTTATGAGCATATTGTGTGTTGCACTATCGATGGAATAGAGGTCTTTGTTGAAGGCAGATCCGAAAGCGCCTTGGCCTCAAATGCAGATAATGGTATCGCTGTATATCACCAGTTTACGAGGCCAAAGGCATGATTTTTATACGACGACATTGCATTGAAACATGTATAATGCATTTAAATAGCCAACTGAAGCAGATAGGATTTGCGATATGCCATTGGCTGAATATATTATAGGGCGGTAAGATTAAAGATCGGTGTGACTTATGTATCACACAAGAATCATATCTATTCATACTGTAAATTCTAGTCCACAAAGGCAAGCTTATTGACTGCTTTGGGAAATGGGTTAAGTATGATAAGGGTGCTTTTACGTTACATATAGATAACAGTTTCAAGATTCCATTTTGATGATATCCATCGCTATGTACGTTTCGATGAAGGAGTTATACGCATTTAGAGTTCCCTGACGTGTTAGAAAACAATTTGATTAATGCACAAACTAAATGCGCACAAGTGTATTTAGTATAGCTAAAATTGCTAAGGTATCGATCAGTAATTTCACCGGCATGATTAATCTATCGATCTTGCAGTTAATGGACAACATCGCTGATATCATCTTTTATAAGTATCAATGTGTTATGAGATGCACATTCCACGCATTTTCCGCTTCGCTGCAAACACTTTGTGGGTTGTGAAAACAGACGTCAGAAATCACATTTCAACTGTGATACAAGCATTTTAGTTAATTGTATCTATTTATTATTATATTTTAGGTTCAACAGTTGCGTGCACAACATTCTCTAAACATTTTACAATGGATAAAAAAAATATGCTCTGTGCAAAAAAATGTGCTCTTTGGAATTCATATTTTCTTCTTTCCAGTTCCTGGAATACTAAATGGTTTCTTGTGTGTCTTACTCGGCTTTACGCGAGACACCTATATGTAGTGCAGATTCTAGTCTCTTTAATCTGGTTTAAAAAAAGTGGTCATTTGTAATTTCAATCTCTCATTTGCCACTCCTCGGGGCCATGTAACTTTTTCTAGTTTATTAGGTTCATACGGAATTCACCAGGGTTATTCAATTCTGATTTCAGCGTCTGTGGCCGTCGCTGGATTACGGCCTCAAGGAAGTGCTCAAGGATAAGTACAGCAAAGAGACAGCCGAGGCCTGGAGAACAGTTTTTGATTATATCTGCTTACGGATGAAGGAAGGCATGCGAGAAGTTAACGGAGACCTAACGTGATGCTGTATACACCATACACGCACGAAATTCGCAACACGATGCACTCTTCTCAGCTTTAGGTCATCACGTTTTGCACAGCATTCGTAATCTCTTTCCTAAGGGATTCTCTCCAGTCTGAAGGTTTGATATCTCCATGAAATGAGCAGATCAGGATACCTCCCTCCTGTGAGAGAAGGAGAGGCGAGAATTTTAGTCGTGTCTATCTGTAGTCCATTAGTAATCAGGTGCTGCGTGGATTGTCATGTAATCCATCTAAGACGTGAGTTCTTCTTCTGTTAGATCCAATTAATGAGGCGGCCACCGTACTGTGATCGCAGTGTCAATGCCTTTGATTGGCTGACAGTTTACTGATAGCAAGATCGGCGAGATACGCGATCAGTGATTGGCGAAGCGTCGCCAAGAAGCTCAGACACCTAATAATTCAGAACCATTTATCAAAAACAGTGTAATATGGATGGAATCGGTTAAGGCTTAAACTGGGCCATTAGTGCTGGCTTTTGGAGAGCCACAATGTAAGTGGACCGGGTTGAACCATGAATTCGTACTCAAAGAACTTTACGAAATACTATCAGGGGGAGGGTGGTAATCGATGAGGCTTTACTTAGCCTTACACTTACTCCACTGAAGATCACGTAAATGAATAACAAACACTGCCGCTTGTGCAGTACAATACTTCAATGATAGCTTGTTAGATTATAGTCACTAAATGTGCACTACAAGGCGAACGGCAACACTGTTGAAGTTTAGTGAAGGTTTCTGGTCTGGAAAGAAGACTGCGTCACTTGGAACCCTTAGCCCCATCCTGGCCGTAATCACATTCTTTTGGACTCACCTAGATATTGCCACTGCGCATAATTTTCACACTATACACTACATAATCATAGCTACGGACACCACTGGAACTAAGGTGGACATTAATGAGACTACTGAATTAACATTTACAGTCGGTTTAAACAGAGGAATACAGATTTCCGCGTTCGTTATACAGGAAAGATATTCGGGTTTAAGAGATAAGAAAAATAGGAAGTGAACACGAAATTCAGATACTTCGAAGGGAAAACGTTGAGCAGGTCAGTAGAGGCCAGCTTTAGGCACTAGAGAGCAGAGGTGAAGAGCGTCGTCAGAATTTTTGTGTGTGAAGATAGGAAGATAGATGTATGACACATAGTCCCGATAACAAGCCTCTAAGATAGATGTGAGAGAGAATTATCAATCGAGAAGAAAGTTTTTGGTGTGGCCTGTAAATTCAACACCACTTTTGCCACCAGGGAACATAACACCAGGGATTGGTCCGCGAAGGGGTTTGCAAATTTCCTCAAGGATATGAAAAGAGCAGTGGTGGAGAAGCATGGGGGTCATAATTGTGTGGGAGAGTGACTTGTTACTGCATGGAATATGATATTGTTCGGTGTATATGGCAGATCGACGTCTTGTAGCACGCCCCAGGAAATCAGGTTATTATCGTTGGGCCAGGAGTGAAGCTATCGTTACTCACGGGTCTGAGAACAGTCTGTTAAACGAGGGCCATCCGGCATGAAGTTACAATGGGAGCGGTCAGTGGGCGGCCTGATAATTCGGCAAGTTTAATAACGCTCAACTCAAAACAAGGCAATGGATGAGAGAATGGATGAGAGAAGTATTCTTCACGCACAGGCTTTCATCGGAGACGTTTGCTTTCATAACAATAGCTCCATCCCGCAATCCCATCGGAATTGGGCATACACCAGATCTAATATTCCCATCGGCCGGAGAACCCAGAAAAGACGGATCGACACGGCAAGATTTGGCATCCGTATCTAGTGTCATATTGATTCCGTATTGGAGAGATATCACCAGAGAAGGCTGGTGTCACAGGGTGGATTGGGGAGCCTTGTTAAAAACGACTATGTCATGTCTTTCGCTAAGCTCTAAATCCGCCCTAATTCTGTATATATTCAACCATTAAAACCACTGTCCGGATCTGGACGTCACGCTGGAGTGTCCAAGACCAATGGATCTTACTTCTACGTGTCTTCTGATTTAACAATATCACGATCTTCACTATGTCTGTGACCCTCAATTTATTATACCATCTACCCTGAACACCGCTGTCCTGTCCAAAAACACGAATTTATCAATATATGACCATTGATATAAAGTTCCCTTTGTAGTTTGATTTGCTGGTTTTTTTGTTGTTTCACAAAAGTCTTTTTTTTGGAGTCTGTGCTAAGATGATTGGTCTGAATGGCATTGGTCGTCACTGGAAGCATAGAATGATTCAGTCATTTGAAAAAAGTGCTTGCATTTTTGTTTGAAAGGAGATGTGCAACGAGACAAGGTTGACGGTGAGTTGTCAGAATTAGTTTACCTATTTTCTCCTTGCTTTTAGAACTGTAAATCATTGCTGTGGCCCACTCCTAGTAATTATTTTATTAGTTCAATAACTTTTTAGGTTCATTCGCTATGGCACCAGTATAGATAAAACACGATAACTAACAGACAACCTTCAATTCTTCGGTTAGATTTTATTTATAACGGACAACATCTACAGGTATGAGAGTACCACGATTTGTGTCCTTCTTTTAACGGAGTTTACATCAATCCATGCTTGTCACTGTTTGGAGACGTACTGGGGAATCAAACTCAGAAAGGGCACATGCTAAGGAGTTCTGTTCTGCATATTAAGGATGTTTTAAAAGAATACTTATTGTTTCTGATAAGAATGTCTCAGAGCTAGTAATACACCTAGATCGAGCGTTCTGTTGTGTAAAACGTAAATTTTCTGGTCTGTCTTGTCTTACATAACCTCGATATAAACTGTGGGTTTGCATAATGATCGGGTCAGAGAGGTCAGTTTATTTCTAGTCAGTTATTGCCTACCTGAAAGAGACCAAACCGTTAGGACTTATACCTTCAAACACTGAGTAGGGCCGGTAAAACGCCGAGTAACTAAACTAAAGTTAAACATTAAACACGAGGGTTTGTAAGAGAACTTAGTGTAGCCCTATTTATTTCTTCAGTTCTTTTCAGTGATGGATACAGATACAAAACTTATGCCAGTGTTGAGCGGTGTTTGGGTATTAAATATAAATATGGAGGACGTGTAACGTACGTGCATTTTGGCATATTGTGAGGCAGTAATTCCTGGTAACAGGACCAACTGAAGGTAAATTCAATTTATTTACCTGTTTGGTGTTTAACGCTATCCTCAAGGAAGTTTTAACTTATGTGACTGCGTCAGGTTCATGGGTGTAGGAAACCAAAGTGCCCGGAGACGAAAACCACCGACCGCACAAGTACCATTTGTGTCATTGATTTATTTATTTATCTGATTGGTGTTTTACGCCGTACTCAAGAATATTTCACTTATACGACTGCAGCCAGCATTATGGTGGTAGGGAAACCCACGACCATCGACAGGTTGCTGGCGGACGGATTGGTGAGAGACAAGAGGTCATAACAACCGCGCTGGCGGGCTAACTCCCTCGACCACGGAGGCCTGTTTGTAACATTGTAATGCAAGAGAGAAAATATGCCTTCAATTGTTTTAAGGTTTACTAAAGTAAGCCATCGGCACTCAAGTGTCAAAAGTGTGACATTGTGGTCAAAGGCATTCTTCAGTTCAGATAATATCTATGAAATTATTTATTACTTATTGAGATGCGTAAGTAATATGTAGGTATTATGCATCATAAGTGGTTGCTTAATGTGTGATTCTATTCTTTGTTGGGTCTCACTTGGCTTTCTTTAATCACCATCCATTGAATAATATTCTTTGGGGCCATGCAGAGCCCCGTTGAATTAAATGAGTAAATAATAATAATAATAATAATAATAATAATAATGATGATGATGATGATAAACAATGACTGGGTATATTACACAAAATAATTACCTAAAGTAAGAAGTAAGAAGAAATTCTATGGACGAACATCGACATTGCTCTGTAAACCACATCTTATGGAAAAAAATGAATACAAGTGATCAATCTGAGAGGCAATATGTCAGAGAGACCCAAGTCAAGAGTTTCCGGAGAAGTCGACAAGACACAATTGATGTGAAAAGAACCACATACAAATCTATATATTGCAGCTTTGGCAAGCCGTCATTGATTTGGCATTATTCATGGTGGCCTCTTTTCTGTGGAAGGAAACATACTGATTAAGTAGAATACATGTAGACGGCGCAACTCACACGGTAAAGTATGGAAGTCGGATTTGGACTCTCGCGTTTTCTTAGAGTCGATTTTCCAAATATATCTATACAGGTAGAGAACTTAAAAACACCACAGTTCGAATATCGAACACGTGACCTTATATTTGTGAGGTGGAAACTACATGAACGTGAGTGGCCGCATGCAGCTTTCTTGGTATGCCATATGCACATCATGGTCATGTGGACCAGCTCCTTGGAGTCTTAAGTCCCAAATGCCAAAATATAGGAAATACACGTTTAATATATTTATTTATTTGATTGGAGTTCGTACTTTTCACTTACATGACCGTGGAAACCCATCGCTCTTCGTTGAATACTATATTGCCAAACCTGCTCACTTAAATTCACAGACAAAGTGGAGAGAGCTGGATTCGAAGAGGCAACCTCAACTGTCAAGAACCTGACACTGCATGAAAGTCATCCAGTGGTTTGACTGTCCAAGCCATCGTAGGCCCTGGGTCTCACATTCCATGGATGGCATCCAGCGGTTTGACTGTCCAAGCCATCGTAGGGCCTTGATACACAATCCAGGGTCACATATTAAAGCGAAATAACGAAAATAAACTGTTTGCAGGCAAAGTGTACACAAGATAGGTACCATAGGTAGACATTAATTGTAACAAATTTGCACAGAATCATCAATGTTTACCTTTCATGATACATCCTAAAGTAGCCACACTTCTAACGAGTTCCAAACTGTACACCTGTGGTACAGATCTTGTTTACCTCGAGAGCTACGCAAACAGAAGTGTAAAAAACAGTACAGCTTTACTTTTTCAGAGTACACTGTGCAAAAATGAAAGCGTTGTGTTTGGCTGTGTTTCGGGTAAAATTCATTCATCCAAACATTTGTAGTACCCATAAACCGGAGGATTGTGCGCTGGATATATATAAATGGAACATTAGCCTCGGATTTCCCCAACCCATAAAACTAACCACGATCGTTACAAGTCAAAAACTCTCTCGAATGGCGATAATCAATGAACGACTGGAATGAAAACAAGAACATTACATGCACAGACTAAGCCATTTGAAGGAGGATCACCCTTCAAATAATACCAGGAACTAAAGTGCTATACATATCCACAAATAGATTTTATACGCTGATTGATGAACAATATGAACAGCTTATAATTACAGATTTCTATCCAAAATCTCTGACTGTGATTTAGTGATCTTCTACATATCCGAGTGTGCCTCTAGGAGTTGTATATAGTTATCTGAACAAGGAAAATACCGTTTGCGTGTCTAAACTATTTCTGTCTAGATCAATACTATGAACAAGATAGTCATTTAGCGGTGACAATATCGATAGCCTAATGCCCAAAGCTGTAATATGATGTAAAAATATCGTTCAGTGCGGATATGGCCGTGGACCGTAGTGACTGGTCGATAAGGGGAAATGTTTATTGTGGCACCCTGAGGAAAAGTTAGGACAAGAAATAGCAACACGGGACGCTAATGGTGAAATGATACCGTGATTAAATGGCCAGGCTTGATTTTACGATGGCCTTTTTTCTTCGTGATAGATAGGTACTGACAAAGTTTTTTAAACAACAGCCGGAATAATCATCATTGCGACTTGCAATGGCTTTGGTGGTAAAATAATAAACTTTTCACGGGGTACGCCGCGCTCGATGACCTTAAAGTCATGTGTTTTCAGACTCAATTTCTGTCCTCGATAAGGGTTTTGCTCTTTAAAAACACTCTTCTTAAACGTTATCACTTTGGCTCAACTGGAAAGACCACAATCTCCATGGACATGTGGTAATGCAGGAAATCCACCTCACATGACCTTTAAACAGGGTCAACAATTTCAAACTCCGGTACAGCTGTGTGACCGGAAGTGGCACGACCAATCATAGCCATGCATCACAGCCTGATATGTTCACACGTCGATGACCTTTCGTGTAGAAATAACAATCCATGTCAGTTCGTCATGCTATATACCACGTGGTTGCCATAGCGACTAAGCTGAAAAATCATTAGCAATTAGAACTATTATAGCTGTTGGATGAGATCTCACGGGGTAGCCCAAAATATTCTAGATAGCCAAAAATCCACTGTAACATCAACACCGAAGTGCTTTCTGTAAAACATTTTACATGGGTCATCTAATAACTGGCCTTAACCTTTGACCACAAAGGTCAGGTGTTTGAATGTCACTAACGGGCCTTCCGGATCGGCAAAACTCAGTTGGCAAAACTTGATGATATGATTAAAATCGTTAGTAGCCCCTAACTGATGGGATATAGAGGTATCTTGTTCTGCCATATGTTCTTCGTTTTTACATGGGTACATAAAAAGATTGTTTGGCCAGTAACGTATAATCATGTGGAAAACTCAGTGGAAATTTTAAAGCCCACTCTCTGAAAGCCACTGAGTAAGAGTGTTGCAAATTATTATGACAAAAATGCACATCCACATAATTTTTGTGTACCAACAATACAAAATTCGTGTAATTTTTCAAATACATTCACGATGACGTGTGTATCAGTGGTGTGTTATTTAGGTACTACTGACACACATCCATTATGGATGAGTAAATTTGTACATAGTTGTTTTTACAGAGTACCTGTATTATTTCGTGAACTTTTTTGGAAACTCCCTGTGGAAATTTCATTTAATAATTATCTCCCATATTTATCTAATGGCTAACAATGCGAAAACAAGCGTCGCCCATAAACCTGCCCATCCATTATTCTGCAAAGAATTTAACATTTATCTCCCAAAACATTGTTCAACGACAGGTCTAGATATATAATTCAGCGTGTCCCAGTGGAAAATGATACAGTCGCCAAGCCTTGTTTACTCGCAAATACACCTTTTACGTCTAGTTGTGCAGGACAATGCAGCGAGGAAAGAATGACAGGATCGCCTTGTGTGCTAAAGAGCAGCAGGTTTCTAGGGGTCTATTAATCTCCTAGCAATCTATGGTCTTGTTTATCGGTAAACGTGAACTTGTCTGGTACAGATGATGAGTTACAAAGGACGGCTATAGTGAAAAGCAGAACTTAACCCAGCGCACACTGAAGCATTGCTGCTCCGCCTTTATTGCGTTACCGGTATCAGCCGCTGGACTTGATTCGAATTGCCAAAAGTGCCCTGAAATTAAAGGCGTTGGTGGACGATAACACGGTGTAACGGAATTAACAAGTAAAGCGGCATCGATCCAGATATTTCAGCCCGTATTGATGAATTTTCACATGAAAATATAATATTGAAATTAATCTGACTAGTGAGAAGCTGTATTTGCTCTATAAGGGTAGATCGCATCACCAGATGTTACACCAAGTTCAATTAACTTTCGGGACAAAGAAGAAGGTAGTTCAAAGGAATTGCAAATTTCTCACCTCACCGGCGTTCCTAGCAGCTCGTTAGTATGTGACAGGACCAATGGAGCAGCCCTGATGTGTTCAGCTAACGACTTAGGGGTCGAGACACTGAACGATCACAGCGGGGTAAAAACCGCACGTCATTTCCAAATGAAGTTCATTATTCAAAAATGGGGTAAATTTTCATTAGTCATATGTGTTCAGTGATCATATATTCCCTAACAATATTATCGGCTCAGCATGCAAAGCTTATCTGAGAGCCGTATACGAGGGGTGATGGCGTTTGTATCGTCTTTAATTAGCTTCAGAATGTAAGAGGTATTGGGCATCTGCAATAACAATGTAACCGAGATAACAATACAACCTCCGTATGCAATCCAAGGTTACTTAGATGTCTGCCATTTATGTAGTCCTCTTCCGTATATGCAGAAATATGTCCCCTGGTATCTGTGTGGTGTTACAGTTATCTCAGTATCTGTTATCTCTGTTTTAATCACGGCTTTAAGTTTGAGCCCAAACTGTCCCTAATGTTGGAGCAATGAGATCCCGGCTTCTCAGAGATTATCTCATGTAAAGAACTTAAGTTACAGGGTATTAGATCGCAGGTTCTCAAAGATCATCACCTGTAATGGAATTGTATTGGAAAATAGCTCTAGTGTATATTTTGAACGGTATTGGGTCACTCGTTTCTCATGGGTTGTCCCATTTAAAGAACTTGATTCTAAGAGTATTAGACCACAGTTTCTCACCGATTATCACCTGCAATGAACTTGTATTAAAACGTATTATACATCGGCTTTTCATACATTATCACCTTTATTGAATGTAATTGTATAAGGGGCATTAAGTCACTGTTTTTCATACCCTATAACCTGTAGTGAACTTGTATCAGGGGGTATCCGATCATAGCGTCTCATAGATTTTCACAGTACATCGATTTACATCAATATAATCCACCAGACCATATCGATGTTACGATCTCCACAGTCAATGCAGTAAAACACTTTATGTCCCTGACTACCGGTCAGGATCAAGGCAGAAGTGTGACGTCATCGATTACCGAGGACGATCTATCCATTCATCACACTCTAGAGCTTTTATCCGCTCACTTATTTCCTTCCACGCTGACTGATCTTCTCTTCATCTAGAAAACACAGCTGTCGCTTTGTCAAATGGCTAAGTATTCTTGCTGTGGGATTTTGAGTTCGTGTAAAGTGTAAAGTTAGCAACATCTATGCACTCTCCAAGGCTGACAAAAGCGAAAAACGTCAGCACTCGATGATTTCAAAACTACACGATAAAGGTTTAACGGTTCTCGAAAGTATATGAAATTTGGAAAGCAAGGAGCTGTTTAAAACAGAATTTACAACATACTATAGGTGAAAAAATCACATTATGAACCAGATTTTACCAGCAGAAATGTAACGCTGCATTTCTGATTATTGACCATTGAAAATTTGAAAATGAAAGAAAGAGCAAGGATTATGGGCTATTATATAAGTATCGGACTACGACTGTGGCAATGTCAACATACGTTGTACAGGCCTAGGGCAGTACTGTCGACTGGTGCAATCAGTGCAATTGATTCGCACATGGTAACCATGACGCCGAGACACCTGGACATTTATAACATGTGACCGGAAGTGCCTTCTATGCTTATTTCGACATTAGCAATGACAAAAACGATACCCGGAAAAGGTTTTCCTCATGTGGTCTTGAATCAAATAAAAACTGACTTTCAATTAAGTCATTTTACTTCAGCTGAACGGTTAAAAAGAATATTTGTTCCGTTTTGCTCAATAAAACACGGGTAAACATCCATTAACTTGTTAGCAGATGATTCCAAAGCAAACGTGTGTATGAAAACACTATCATATGTGGCTAAGAAACCTCCAGATATTATTCCAATCACATACCGTGGTAAGAGCTTGATTATTGTTACGCCTGGAGTATCTACACTAAATGCAGTCTTGAGAGGTTTACAGGTTGGTATCAAAATAATCTTTACAGACATGGTTACGGTCGTTTCAAAGGTAGGGCTGTTTCGGTGAAGCACTGGAGAGGGTGGGAACGGCTGACAGATTAATGTATACACCTCTATTCCTTATACTATAATTACACTTCTGATGATGCAATTTGTCTCGAATTTCACAGAATCTGTCAGATCGATCTTAATAGGGCTGGTCGAAAACGATGATTACAGGAAAGACAGGATAAGAGATACTCAGTGTAATGTAGGCAAAAGCACCATCATTATGATATGTTAAAAACTTTGTTCAGTTTACTAAAGTAGACTTTGCCATATAGTGTTCAGAATCCGTCTTGGTTTCCAGCCTCGTTAGCAGGAACCATCAATTTTCTACTCGTGTACTCTCCCCCCGTTTTTTAAGCCTCAAGCTCTTCGACCCTCAGTCGAATTTGTGATAGTGTAGACATTGCTTCCAAAAACAACCCACATGACTTTGTTCACAGAAACGACCTTTCATGTGAAACGGGCGTGAAAACCATATCAAACTTCACCTTTTATGTGGGTAGGTACCTAGGAAAGTAACAGGATGTGCGGACCTAACTCTACTGAATCTCCACACGCTAATTTCCGGAAGTTACGTGTTAAGAGAAAGAATGTAGGCTACATTGATAATAGCGAGGTGTCGTGGAGATTAGCATTTCATCAGAGGCTGGTAGTAAGTGGCACTGTGTTCCACATACTGATCTTAGCCAAAGTTGAACTGTTTCGTGTTTGGTTTTTTCGCTTTTTTTCACTCTCTTCTTTCTGTTCTTTTTTGTTGTTGTTTTCTTGCGCTATTTTCTATTCTCGAAGGAAGCAACGTTCGAACATCTCTGCGTGAGCCACTCTGCAAAAAGGTTGACATTCTGGGGAGGAAATTAGGATTTCATCAGAGCTTGGGAGAAAGTGGCACTGTGTTCCTCACACTGATCTTAGCCAAAGTTGAACTATTTCTTCTTTGGGTTTTTGCTTTTATTTTTTTCTGTCTTCTGTCTGTTATTTTTTTTTGTTGATTTTTTCTTTTTGTTTTTTATTCTCGAAGGAAGCAACGTTCGAACGTCTCTGCGTAAGCCACTCTGCAAAAATGGTTCACATTCTGAAGCGGAAATTCGCATAGGAGAGAAGTAACCGCTATTTTTGGTCGTGTCTGTGGTTTGCCTGCAACCATTCACTATTTCCCTACACAGTGGATTTGTTCCAGGACAGAGTCTGGCTCAGGCGTGATATCAACGTAATCCCTCTTCGTGATTTAACACATCATGTAAAATTTTGTTGCCATTGCACCACTTACGGTAAAACAGCTTCTTGATGGCTTCGCAAATTGGATGCGACGTGCGAGAGTGAATGTCCGCGTGCAAAGCGATTTGTAAGTAATGAAAGCTGGGATTAAGTTATTCATCTTCGATGACGTGTGATTTAACGGGGAATATTCAATAACATGGGTAAGAAGAGTTGATTTGCTTTAAAATACAATCTTACCACTGTTAGAAAAAAAAGGATCGTTTTTATTTATGGATCATCTGAACGTGACAGCTCAATTACAGCTTTTCTCAAGAATCCCATAGCTGTTATGTGTTAACTCACACAAAACTCTATTCAAAGACAGGCTAAGATGTAACAGAGTCACGAGGTTGCTTTTCGATTCAGCTGCATCGTCATGTAGATATGACAGCATTTAGAGGTAAATAGGCGGCGAGAGCAAAATCGTTCAAATGGCCTGATAAAGTAAACAGGTGTATATGACGTTGTGAAATTTCCAGTCTTCCGCAGATAGTTGCTGGCTTTGAATTATTTCATCGAAGTATGGCAACCACATTCTCCACGAATGCACAGACACCCTTTTGACAAATAGCTTACTACTATTCGCACAGACATTCTTTTCACGAACACTTTACTACTATTCGCACAGAATGGTGCTCCAGGATGTAAGAACACTTGTCAGGGTCACTGGCCTTTGACGCCCACTATTGTCGTCGTCAGCCAATGAAGTGGTGTACAAGCTCAAACTCGTGAATAAGATGATAATCTTATTCACGGCTTCCGTAATAGTAATATAAGAGACTACAGCATTTAGAGTAATAGTAATGCAGCGAAGATTGTGTGATGGTTGGGAAATTGTTACACTTTACCAGAGAAATTCCGCCTCTTGTTTTTCGCGTTAAAATTTTATTGTGACCGTTCATGAAAGTGTTTAAGAGGTGACACCTTATACGACCCCTAACATCTTGACTTAAACGAAATTAGATCAAAATAATTCCAGTGATGTTAAACAGAATTTGTGCACAAAGTCCCTGATCTAGAAAAATGAGTCAAAATGGTGTGTGGTCATCACATTTAATACATGTACAAAATAACACGAAATAAATACAAAAGGATACTTAGTGCAACAACAGAACCCTCGATTATGCAGAAATACAATATAAGACACTACAGCACAGAAAGTAAATCCAGATCACCAAGTACAGCATTGGTGCGATAATTGGCATAGTTGGCCTTTTATGTGGAAATAACAATCCATGTCAGTTGGTCATGCAATATACCACCTGATTGTCATAGCGACTAATGTGAGTTTCAAATTTATCACTCATAATGGTGAAAAATCGTTAGCATTTAGAACTATTATAGCTGATGGATGAGATCTCACGGGGTGGACATATTCTGGATAGCCCGAAATCAACCGTAAAATCAACACCGAAGTGCTTTCTGTAAAACATTTTATGGGTCGTCTAATAACTAGCCTTAACCTTTAACCACAATGGTTAAGTGTTCGAATCTTGCCCTGGCGCCTTCCGGATCGGCAAAACTCAGTTGTTAAAACTGGATGGTATGATTAAAGTCGTTAGTAGCCCCCAGCTGCTGGGATATAGAGGTACCTTGTTCTGCCATATGTTCTTCGTATTTAACTGGGTACATGAAAAGAGGTTGAGTTTGGCCAGTAACGTATAATCATGTGGAAAACGCGGTGGAAATTTTAAAGCCTATTCTCTGAAAGCTACTGTGTACGAATGATGCACATTATTGTGGCAAAAATGTACAACCACACAACCACACAACCAGCATTACACAACAGTCGTAATTTTAGTTTAATACATTCACCATGGCGTGTGTATCAGCGGTGCAGTACTTTGTGTACTACTGATACACAGGCATTGCGGATGTGCAAATTTGTACACAGTCGTTTTTACAGAGTACCTTTATTATTTGTGAACATTTGAGGAAAGTTCCTGTGGTTTTTTCAACTAATAAGTACTTGACAAATTTATCTAATGACTAACAATATGATAACAAGGCGATAAGCCTGCCCAGCTTTTATTCTGCAGAGAATTACACTGTTACCCCCAAAACATAGATATATAATTCAGCGTGTCCCAGTGGAAAACGATACAGCCGCCAAATCTTGTTTACTTGCAAATACACCATCTGCGTCTAGTCTGGTCGGCTGGCCAAGTGAGTCAACCAATGTAGGAACGAAATAATGAGTGCAGAGCCTTGTGTGCCAAAGAGCAGCAGTTTCCTAGGGGTGTATCAATCACTTAGTAGACTATATTCTTGTTTACCGGTAAACGTGTTTGTCTGGTACAGATGATGAGCTACAAGGGATGGTTGTAGTAAAAGGCAGAACTCAGCCCACACTGAAGCATTGCTTCTCCGCCTTTATTGCCTCATCGGTATCAGCTTCTGGACTAGATTCGAATTGCCAAAAGTGCCCTGAAATTAAAGGCGTTGGTGGACGATAACACGGTGTAAGGGCACTAACATGTAAACCTTTATCGGTCCAGATATTTCAGCCCGATTAATTTTCACATGAAAATATAATATTAAAATTAATCTGGCTCCTGAGTAGCGATATTTGCTCTATAAGGGTAGATCTCATCACCAGATGTTACGCCAAATCCAATTAACTTTCGGGACAAAGAAGAATATTTAGTTCATATTTAGTTCAAAGGAATTGCAAATTTCTGACCTCACCGGCGTTCCTAGCAGCTCATTAGTACGTGACGGGACCAATGGAGCAGACCAGATGTGTTCAGCTAACGACTTATGGGTCGAGACACTGAACAATTACAGCGAGGAAAAAACCGCACGTCATTTTATAATGAAGTTCATTATTCAAAAATGGGGTAAATTCTCATTAGTCATATGTGTTCAGTGATCATGTATTCCCTAACAACATTATCGGCTCAGCATGCAAAGGTTATTTGAGAGCTGTATACGAGAGGTGAGAGGGTTTGTATCGTCTTTAATTAGCTTCAGATTGTAAGAGGTATTGGGCATCTGCAATAACAATGTAACCGAGATAACAATACAGCCTCCGTATGCAATCCAAGGTCACTTAGATGTATGCCATTAATGTAGTCCTCTTCCGTATATGCAGAAATATGTCCCCTGGTATATTTGTGGTAGCGTAACACTTATCTCAGTATATTTTATCTCTGTTTTAATCATGGCTGTAAGTTTCAGTCCAAACTGTCCCTGATATTAGAGCAATGGGATCACGGTTTCTCAGAGATTATCTCATGTAAAGAACTTAAGTTACAGGGTATTAGATCGCAGGTTCTCAAAGATCATCACCTGTAATGGAATTGTATTGCAGGATACTAGACTCCGGCTTCTCATGAATTATCCCCTGTATAATACTAGACCACGGTTTCTCATGGATTATCGCCTATATAATGAGCTTGTATTGAGGGTATTAGGTCACTTTTTCTCATGGGTTATCTCCTGTAATGAACTTCTATTGTGTGTTTTAGATAACTATTTCTCCTACATTATCACCCGAAATGAGTTTCAGTGTATGTTTTGAACGCTATTATGTCATTGGTTTCTCATAGGTTGTCCCCTGGAGAGAACTTGAATTAAAGGGTATTAGATCACGGTTTCTCACCGATTATCACCTGTAATCAACTTGCATTAAAACGTAATATACATAGGTTTTTCATACATTATCACCTGTATTGAATGTAATTGTATAAGGGGCATTAAGTCACTGTTTTTCATACCATATAACCTGTGGTGAACTTGTATCAGGGGGTATCCGATCATAGCGTCTCATAGATTTTCACAGTACATCGATTTACATCAATATAATCCACCAGACCATATCGATGTTGCGGTCTCCACAGTCAATGTAGTGAAACACTTTATGTCCCTGACTACCGGTCAGGATCAAGGCAGAAGTGTGACGTCATCGATTACCGAGGACGATCTATCCATTCATCACACTCTAGAGCTTTTATCCGCTCATTTATTTCCTTCCACGCTGACTGATCTTCTCTTCATCTAGAAAACACAGCTGTCGCTTTGTCAAATGGCTAAGTATTCTTGCTGTGGGATTTCGAGTTCGTGTAAAGTGTAAAGTTAGCAACATCTATGCACTCTCCAAAGCTGACAAAAGCGAAAAACGTCAGTGCTCGATGATTTCAAAACTACACGATAAAGGATTAACGGTTCTCGAAAGTATATGAAATTTGGAAAGCAAGGAGCTGTCTAAAACAGAATTTACAACATACTATAGGTGAATAAATCACATTATGAACCAGATTTTACCAGCAGAAATGTAACGCTGCATTTCTGATTATTGACCATTGAAAATTTGAAAATGAAAGAAAGAGCAAGGATTATGGGCTATTATATAAGTATCGGACTACGACTGTGGCAATGTGAACATATGTTGTACAGGCCTAGGGCAGTACTGTCGACTGGTGCAATCAGTGCAATTGATTCGCACAAGGTAACCATGACGCCGAGACACCTGGACATTTATAACATGTGACCGGAAGTGCCTTCTATGCCTATTTCGACATTAGCAATGACGAAAACGTTACCCGGAAAAGGTTTCCCTCATGTAGTCTTGAATCAAATAAAAACTGACTTTCAATTAAGTTATTTTACTTCAGCTGAACGGTTAAAAAGAATATTTGTTCCGTTTTGCTCAATAAAACACGGGTAAACATCCATTAACTTGTTAGCAGATGATTCCGAAGCAAACGTGTGCATGAAAACACTATCATATGTGGCTAAGAAACCTGCAGATATTATTCCAATCACATACCGTGGTAAGAGCTTATTTATGATTAAGAGCCTGGTGTATCTACTCTCAATGTAGTCTTGAGAAGTTTTACCGGATGGTATCAAAATAAACTTCACACACATGGTTATGGTTGTTTCAAAGGTAGAATTGTTAGGGTGAAGCACTGGAGAGGGCGGGAACGGCTGACAGATTAATGTATACACCTCTGTTCCTTATACTATAATTGCACTTCTGATGATGCAATTTGTCTCGAATTTCACAGAATCTGTCAGATAGATCTTATCAGGGCTGACGGAAAACCATAATTGCAGGAAAGACAGGATGAGAGATACTCAGTGTAACCTTGGAAAAAGCACCATCATGACGGTATGTTAAAAAAAGTGTTCAATATACTGAAGGGCGCTTTGCCATATAGGGTTCAGAATCCGTCTGAAAATACCATGGTTGCCACCAAGTCTTCTGAGTGATTAAAACTAGTCGGGGGCTTTTTCTTCCCCAGAAAGAGTCTGATTTTCAGGCTTCATTAGCAGGCTCCATCAATTTTCAACTCGTGTACTCTTCCCCCGTTTTTTAAGCCTCAAGCTCTCGTCCATCAGTCGATGTTGTGGAAGTGTAGCGAGTGCTTCCAACTCACAAATCTTTGTTCATAGAAACGGCCTGTAAAGGTGGGTAGGTACCTAGGAGAGTAACAGAATGAATCTCCACACGCGGAATTCCGGAAGTTATGTGTTAAGAGAAAGCCTGTAGGCTACATTGATAATAGCAAGGCGCCCCTGGAGATTAACATTTCATCAGAGCTTGGTAGAAAGTTGAAGTGCGTATTGATTTATTTTTTTGGACTTTCTTCTTTCCGTTGTTTTTTGTTGTTTTCTTGCACTGTTTTTCATTCTCGAAAAAAGCAACGTTCGAACGCCCCTGCGTGAGCCACTCTGCAAGGTAGGTTGACATTCGGGAGATAGAATCATAGGAGCCAAGTAAGTCCTATTTTTTCTTGTTTGCCTGCTTTCATTCACTTTTTCCTTACATAACGCGTTTGCTCCTCGAGAGATTCTCGCTCCGGTGTGATATCAACGTAATACTGTCCTGGTGAGTTAACATATGATGTAAAATCTTGTTTCCACTCTAACACTTTCGGTAAAACAGCTTCGCAGATCTTCATTTTAGTATTTCAGAAAAGAACAAACATATAGAGGGTACAGAAGAGGCAAGATGTATTCTGGTCATCAGTGCAAGTCTACGTCTATATCCATCACTGTTGCCAAGCATGGCGGGGACCCTCACTCGTACCTTACTCACTGGTGCATTTACAACGTGTACATTGTATAAGACAGTACATTCTTCATGGCTTCACAAATCGGATTTGACGTGTGTGCGGAAAAGTCCGCAAACAAAAGGGTTTGTAAGTAATGAAAGGTGGCATTAAATTATTCATTGTCATTGACATGTGATTTAACGGGAAATATTAAATAACATGGGTAACAAGAGTTGATTTTCTTTAAAATACAGCCTTCCCTTTGTAAGCAAAAAAGAATAGTGGTATTTATGTTACTTCTGGATATGACAACTGAATTACAGCTATTCTCAAGAATCCCAGTGCTCTTCTGTCTTAGCTCACACAAAACTCTGTTGGAAGACTGGCTAAGATATAGTAGAGTCATGGGGTTGCTTCTCAAAACGAGGTCGATTCAGTTGCATCATCATCTAGATGAATGATAGCATTTAGAGGTAAATAGACCGCGAGCGCAAAATCGTTCAAATGGCCTTGTTAAGGTTACAGTGCTGAATGGCACTCACTAACACTAGTCGTGAGACATACCACTTCTCTATATATACATGCATCACGTCTTCCAGAAGTGGCTGTACAGCTGGATGTGGTGTTACCTTTGCTTTAGTCTATTGCGCGGTTTCTTCTTCAGGATAATAGTCTTATTCACGGCTTCCGTAATAGTAATATAAGAGACTACAGCATTTAGAGTAATACTAATGCAGTGAAGATAGTCTGATGGTTGGGAAATCATTACACGGTACCAGAGAAATTCCGCCTCTTGTCAGTTTTTCGCGTTAAAATTTTATTGTGACTGTTCATGAAAGTGTTTAAGAGGTGACACCTTATACGACCCCTAACATCTTGACTTAAACGAAATTAGATCAAAATAATTCCAATGATGTTACACAGCATTTGTGCAAAGTCCCTGATCTAGAAAAAATGAGTCAAAATGGTGTGTGGTCATCACGTTTAATACATGTACAAAAAAAACACGAAAACAATACAAAAGGACTAGGATTTGGGGATACTTAGTACAGCAGCAGAATCCCTGTTTATGCAGATATACAATATAAGACACTACAGCATACAGAGTAAAACCAGAGCACCTACTACACTACGGGTGTGATAGTTGGGATGGGGGCACACTTTACTGATGAAATTCAACCATTTGTTCTACCTCTTATTTTCATGTATTGGCGTGGGTTGCCATGTTTATGGCTGGTTAACAAAATAGGTTTCAGAGGGTTTATCTTTCTTGGCAAAATTCACTGATTATTGTATCGGTAAAGTTTACCATGATCTAATTTCTGGAATTTGGAAACATATTCCATCAGTGGTGTTGTGAAGTCTGTTAACTGTCTGGTTAGTAAAAGTATCAAGCCCTGTCTGTGAAATAACGGATTGTGTAAGTTTGTGTAACATCTTAGACAAACACAAGTTCAGAAAAACTAAGAACAGAATCCGCAACCATTTTGTCAGATTCATAAGTTTTTTCTGTGGGATTTGCGTTACTTTGTAAAGAGTAAAGTTTTCAAAAACCCATGTTCGATCATTTGGAGCAAAAAATTCCATAAATCAGTAAAGTTTTAAGGATTCTTGAAAGTCTTTCGCATTTGGAAAATCTAGCTGTCTAAAGCATAATTGTCAAAATACTGTAACTGAGCGGTCGACAGTAATCCTCACTGTTCGAAATCTGGATCTTAGGCGGAGAAAATTAACGATGCATTTCTGATTAGTGACAAATGATAACTTGTAATAACTTATAAAGTAAATGTTTCTTAAAAAATAAAATTAAAAAGAGAGCAGTAAGTGTGCCATTGTCTAAGTCCAGGATATTGTGAGAATTGGTTGTAAAGTGGTAACATTGGGCTGTTTACTTGTAGACACCAGCTGTGTCACTGATTCTCCCTAAGTTACCGTGACCGGAAGTACCCGCTACACCTTATTGCATGGTTAGCAATGGTAAAACCGTTACCCGGAAAAACGTTATGTAAGGCCTGACCTTTGATTCGAAATGAAATCCTATTCTCGATGAAGTCTTTTTATTTGAAGTAAACGATGAAAAAGAATATTTGTTCCCTTTTTTGGAACAAAACACGGTGAAACATTCATTAATTTTTAAGATTTTGATTCTGAAGTAAACGTGTGCATATAACGCTATAGGATGTGGTTAAGGAATCTTCAGCAATAATCCCAATCACATACAGTGGAGTAAGAGCTTGTCTATGGCGTCGCCTGCTGCATCTAGGCTATATGCAGCCTTAAGGGGTTTCACCGATCTCCATCAAAATAAACTGAACAGACATGGGTAAGGTCATTTCAGAGGTAGAACTGTTAGGGTGAAGAACTGGGTAGGAACGGCTGACACATTAATGTGTACACCTCTATTCCTTATACTGTGATTACAAGTCGGGAGGATTAGCACGCCAGCATGGTCTGATGACCCCTTGCCTTTCACAAATGCTGTCGCTCTGAGTTCAAGTCCAGCTCATGCTGGATTCCTCTACGGCCGTACGTCCTCCAGCAACTAGAGGATGGTCGCGGGTTTCCCCCGGACTCTGCCCAGTTTCCTCCCATAATGCTGGCCGCTGTCGTAATTTTTCTCGAATTTCAGAGATCTTTCAGATCGATCTTATTAGGGCTGACTGAAAAACATATTTGCAGGAAAGACAGGATGAGAGATACTCAGTCTAAAATTGGCAAAACTACCATTATAACGATATCTTATAAAAAAGTCCAATGTTATAAAGCGGGCTTTGCCATTCACTTTTAAGGAGCCGTTGCAGATTGCCATGGTTATGTTCATGTCTTCTGGGTGATTAAAACTAGTGTAGGGTTTTTTTCGTTCTCAGAGAGAGCCTGAAAATCCAACCTCGTTGTGGAAGTTTAGGCAGTGCTTCCAAAATCAACTAACAAGTCTTTCTTCTTCTTTCCAGGATGTGCGGACTTGACTCCACTGAATCGCCACACGCGAATTTCCGTTATGTTACGTGTTGAGAGAAAGTTTGTAAATTGATAATAGTAAGGAGACACCGGAGATTAGCATTTTATCAGAGCCTGGAAGAGAGTGGCACAGTGTTCCACACACGTATCTTAGCCAAAGTGGTTTGTTCTTTTACACTCCTTTTCATCCTTCAAGGAAACAACGTTCGAACGTCTCTGCTTGAGCCGGTTTGGAAAATGGTTGATAATGTGGACGGGAAATTTGCAAAGGAGTGAAATAAGTGCCATTTTTGGCCCTTAACATCTGTGGTTTGTTTGTAATGATTCACTATTTCCTACACAGTGGATTTGCCCCACGAGAGAGTCTGGCTATGACATGATAGCAAGGTAATACCCTCCTCGTGATTTAACAAATAATGCAATACCTTGTTTTCATCGTAACATTAATGGTAAAACAGCCGCGTGGAGCTTTTTCATCGTCTTGCAAATTGGATGTGATGTGTTCGAGGAAAAGCCCGCATACGAGGCGGTTTGTAAGTAATGAAAGCTGGGATTGGATTATTCATCTTTGATGACGTACAATTTAACGCTGAACATTCAATCACATGGGTAACAAAGGTTGGTTTGTTTTAAAACACAATCTTCTGAGGAAATTTGCACAGGAGTGAAATAACTTCTATTTTTTGTTCTTATTATCTGAGGTTTGTCTGCAATGATTCATTTTTTTTTCTACAAAATGAATTGGCTCCACGAGAGAATCTGGCTCTGGCGTGATATGATATATAATACAATACCTTGTTTTCATCCTAACATTGACGATAAAACAACCTCGTAGGGCTGGTTGATGGCTTCCCTAATTGGATGTGACGTATCCGCATGCAAAGCGGTTTGTAAGCGATGAAAGCTGAGGTTAGATTATTCATCTTCGATGACGTACCATTTAATTCAGTAACACGGGTAACTGAGTTGATTTACTTTAAAATAGAATCTTCTGTCTGTTAAAAAAGATATCGTCGTATTTATGGTACATGTGGACATGGCAGTTTAATAACAGCTATTTTGAAGGATCCCTGCTCCTCAATCTTATCTCACACAAAACTCTATTGGAACACAGGCTAAGATATGGTTGAGTCATCAGGTCGTTTCGGAAACCGGAATTCTTTCAGCTGCATTGTCAGTTACTTGAATGGCAGCATTACAACAGAGACAAAAAGGGGGCGAGTGCAAATATCGCTCAAATTGTCAGATAACGTGTCCAGGTATGTATGGCGTTGTAGAATTTGTTTCTTCCACAGAAAGCTGCTGGCTTTGAGTTATTTCATCGCCACATTCTCCAGAAATGTAGACACGTGCTTTTCACAATCAATTTGTCATTATTCCCACAGTATAGTACTGCAGGTGCTTGAAACACTCACAAATGTTGTCTCGGCTCAAGTACATTATTCTCTCTGCTGCAAACACTGTTCAAAACATATGGCATCTGTATTTTACAATGGTTCAAATCTTTTAGAAGACTTTTGAAGATAATATCAAAATATTGGAAAGTAACAACCATAACATAACATATGCTCAGAGATCTAAACAATAAGACAACTCTATCTTCTTCTGATTTCTATACCTAGTAAACAAATTTAATACAATGTCCCTGGTCTAGAAAAATGAGTCAAAATGCTGTGTGGTCATCACATTTAATACATGTACAAAATAACACGAAAACAATACAAAAGGACTAGGATTTGGGGATACTTAGTGCAGCAGCAGAATCCCTGTTTATGCAGATATACAATATAAAATCATTACATCATACAGAGTAAAACCAGAGCACCTACTACACTACGGGTGTGATAGTTGGGAAGGGGGCACACTTTACTGATGAAATTCAACCATTTGTTCTACCTCTTATTTTCATGTATTGGCGTGGGTTGCCATGTTTATGGCTGGTTAACAAAATAGGTTTCAGGGGGTTTATCTTTCTTGGCAAAATTCACTGATTATTGTATCGGTAAAGTTTACCATGATCTAATTTCTGGAATTTGGAAACATATTCCATCAGTGGTGTTGTAAAGTCTGTTAATTGTCTGGTTAGTAAAAGTATCAAGCCCTGTCTGTGAAATAACGGATTGTGTAAGCCTGTGTAACATCTTAGACAAACACAAGTTCAGAAAAGCTAAGAACAGAATCCACAACCATTTTGTCAGATTCATAATTTTTTTCTGTGGGATTTGCGTTACTTTGTAAACAGTAAAGTTTTCAAAAACCCATGTTCGATCATTTGGAGCAAAAAATCCCATAAATCAGTAATCCTCACTGTTCGAAATCTGGATCTTCAGCGAAGAAAATTAACGATGCATTTCTGATTAGTGACAAATGATAACTTGTAATAACTTATAAAGTAAATGTTTCTTAAAAAATAAAATTAAAAAGAGAGCGGTAAGTGGGCCATTGTCTAAGTCTAGGATATTGTGAGAATTGGTTGTACAGTGGTAACATGGGGCTGTTTACTTGTAGACACAGGCTGTGTCACTGATTCTCCCTAAGTTATCGTGGCCGGAAGTACCCGCTACACCTTATTGCATGGTTAGCAATGGTAAAACCGTTACCCGGGAAAACGTTATGTAAGGTCTGACCTTTGACTCAAAATGAAATCCTACTTCCGATGAAGTCTTTTTATTTGAAGTAAACATTGAAAAAAGAATATTTGTGGAATAAAACATTGTGAAACATCTGTTAACGTGTCAGATGTTGATTCTGAAGTAAACGTGTGCATAAAAACGCTATACAATCTGGATAAGAAATCTCCAGCAATTATTGCAACCACATATAGTGCGGTAAGAGCTTGTCTATGGTCACGCCTGGCGTATCTAGACTAAATACAGGCTTGAATGGTTTTACCGGTCTGCATCAAAATAAGGTGTACAGACATGGTTAAGTTGATTTCAAAAGTAGAACTGTTAGTGTGAAGCACTGATAAGGGTGGGAACTTATGACACATTAATGTATACACCTCTATTCCTTATACTATAATTACACGTCTGTTCATTTTGTCGATTTTCATGTAATCTGTCAGATCAGTTTTATTGAGGCTGGATGAAGACCATAATTGCAGTAATTACAGGATGAGAGATACTCAGTGTCGTCGGCCAAAGCACCATCTTAACGGTATGTTAAAATGTGTTTACGAAAGCAGGCTTTGCCATATAGTGTTCAGAATCCGTCTGGGTTACCACCAAGTCGCCTGAGTGATTAAAACTAGTCAAGAGATTCTTCCTCCCCAGAAAGTCTGATTTTACAGCCTCGTTAGCAGGAACGTTCAATTATCAACTGGTGTACTCTCCCCCGGTTTTTTAAAAGCCCCAGTCGACACTATGATAGTATAGACATTGCTTCCAAGAACAACTCACAAGCCTTTGATTACGAAAACGGCCTTTCATGAAAAATGGACCTGAAAATCATAATAAACACCACCTTTCACGTGGACAGGTAGCCAGGAGAGTAACTGGATATGCGACTTGACGCCACTGAATCTCCACACGCGAAAGACTGTAGGCTACATTGATAATAGCGAGGAGACACCGGAGATTAGCATTTGATCAGAACGTAGGAGAAAGTGGCACTGTGTTCCACACACTGCTCTTAGCCAAAGTTGAACTGTTTTTGTTTGGGTTTTTTTCTTTTGTTTGTGTTATTCTCTTCTTTCCGTTGCTTTCTTGCACTGTTGCTTCATTCTCGAAGGAAGCAACGTTCGGACGTCTCTGCGTGACCCACCCTGCAAGAAATGTTGACTCTCTGGAGAGGAAATTTGCACAGGAGCAATTTTTTCTAGCCAGTGTCTTTGGTTTGCCTGCAATGATTCACTGTTTCCTACACAATGGATTTGCTCCCTGGGTGTGTTTCAACGTTAAGCCATTCCCGTGATATAACATATAATATAATACCATGTTTTCATCCAAACATTAGGCGTAAAACAGCTGGTTGATTGCTTCTCAAATTGGATGTGACGAGTGCGACGAAAAATCCGCATGCGTATCGGTAAGTAATAAAAGCAAATGTTAGATTCTTCATCTTCGATTTCGTGCCATTTAACGGGGAATATTAAATAACATAGTTGATTTGCTTTAAAGGACAATTTTCTCTCTGTTAAAAACGACATAACAGTTCAGTTACAGGTATTCTAAAGAATCCCTGCCCTTTTATTTCAGCTCACACAGAACTTTGTTCGAAGACAGGAAGACTCTAGATTACTGGTATAGCGAGAAAGAGCTAAGTGGGCGGTAAATGCAAAATAGGTCAACTAGTCTGATAAAGTAAACAGGTATATATGACGTTGTGGGTAATGTGAGGGTATTAGATCACGGTTCCTCATACATTATCACCTCTTGACCGTTAGATGTCATTAGGTAACGGTTTCTCAAGGGTTATCGCCTGTAATAACCTTGCGTTAAATGATATTAAATCACAATTTGCAACCGCCACACTGGAAAAGTCTATTAGCATGTGATAATGGCATGTAACAGACTTATTTTAGAGGGTATAAGGTCCCGATTTGGATTATCACCTGTATCAGCTTGTATTAGAGGGGTTTAGGCCAAGATTTCTCCTACAGTATCATTCGAAATGAACTTCAGTGGATATTTAGAATGGTGCTAGGTCACTACTTTCTCATATGTTGTCCCCCGTAAAGAATTTGACTTAAAGGGTATTAGATCACAGATTCTCGTGGACTGTCACGTGTACTGAAGCTGTATTGAAAGGCATTAGATCAGTGTTTGCCACAGATTCTCATCTTTAATTAACCCATATTAGAAGGTATTATACATCGACTTTTCATACATTCATAATGAACTTGTATCGGGGAGTATTCGTTCATAGCCTCTGACCGGTTTTCACAGTACATCGATTTACATCAATATAATCCACCAGACCATATCGATGTTGCGGTCTTCAAAATCAATGTAGTAAAACACTTTATGCCCCTGACTACCCGTCAGGATCAAGGCAGAAGTGTGACGTCATCGATTACCGAAGACGATCTATCCATTCATCACACTCTAGAGCTGTTATCCGCTCACTTATTTCCTTCCACCCTTTTTGGTCTTCTCTTCATCTAGAAAACACAGCTGTAACTTTGCCAAATGGCTAAGTTTTCTTGCTGTGGGATTTTTAATCATTTTGCAAAGTGCAAAGTTACTAAGACCCTAAAGATGATGAAAGTCAAGATATTCAATAGTCGATGATTTAATAAAATCCAAAAAGCACAAAGTTACTGAGATCCTGACATTCCCTAAAGTTGATGAAAATCAAGATATTCAATAATCGATGATTTAATAAAACCCCAAATGCATGAATAAATCAGTCAGATTTTAATGGTTCTCCAAAGTATATCAAATTCGGAAAATAAGGAGCTGTTTAAAACAGATTTTAGAAAATACTGTATATACGTACATAACTCACATTATATGTCATAGCTTCAAAAGCCCGATCTAACGCGGAGAATATTAATAGTGCATTTCTGAATAGTGACAAATGAAATTTTGCAGCAACTTCAAAAATATACTTTTCTTAAACGTGAAAACTAAAAAGGAGAATAAGTTAAGCGGGCTATGAGTATCGGACGTGGGGCATTGTGACCATCGATTGTACGGGCATAGAACAATACTGTCTACTTGTAGCCATAATACATGTGATTGATTTGCACAAGGTAACCATGACATCAAGACGCCTCGAGATTTATCACACGTGACCGGAAACACCCACTACGCCGTATTTCAACATTAACAATGGCAAAAACGTTGCCACGAAAAAAAAATTCTTCGTGTAGCCTTTAATCAAAATGAAATCCCACTTTCAATGAAGTCTTTTTATTTAAACTAAACGGTGAAAAAGAGTATTTGTTCCGTTTTGTTGAATAAAACATGGTCAGACATCCATTAACTTGTCAGTTAATGATTCCGAAGTAACCGTGAGCATAATACGCTATAGTTGTGGTTACAAAATCTCCAGCGATAATTACAATCACATACAGTGCGGTTAGAGCTGGTCTATGGTTACGCCTGGTGTATCTAGGCTAAATGCAGTCTTGAGGGGTTTTATCGGTCTGTATCAAACTTTACAGATATGGTTAAGGTCTTTTCAAAGGTAGAGCTGCTAGGGTGAAGCACTGGGGAAGATGGGAACGGCTGGCACATTACTCCTCTATTCCTTATACTATAATTACACTTCTGTTCATGCAATTTGTCTCGAATTTCACATAATCTGTCAGATCGGTCTTACGAGACCTGGCTGAAAACCATAATTACAGGAAAGAAAGGATGAGAGGTACTCAGTGTATCCTTGGCAAAAGTGCCATCATAAATATATGCTAGTGAAAGTGTTCAATATACTAAAGCTATCTTTTTCGTTTAGTTTTCACAGGTAGTCTTAGTTTTCAACTCGTGTACGTTCCGCATTTTTAAGCCCCTTCTAAGTGTAGGCAGTGCTTTCAAGAGCAATTCACAGGCGTTTCTTCACAGAAACGGTCTTCCGTGGGAAATACGTCTGAAAATCAAATTAAACTCCACCTTTCAGGTGGGTAGGATAGCCACAAGCGTAACAGGATGTGCAGACTTGACGTCACTGAGAAAGTGGAAGTGTGTTACAAACGCGAATTACGTGTAGTTACGTGTTACGAGAGGGACTGTACATTGCTAAAGGTGAGGAGGCACCGGAGATTAGCATTTCATCAGAGCGTGGGAGAAAGTGGAACTGTGTTCCACACATTTATCTTAGCCAAAAGCGGGCCTGTCTTTTGTCTGGGTTTGTTGTTTTTTTCACTCTCGTTTTCATTCCCAAAGGAAAGCCGTTCAGTCATGTCTGTTTGAGCCGCTTGAAAAAAACGTTCACAGTGTTGACAGGTAATTCGCATAGGAGTGAAATGAATGCTATTTTTGTCGTCAGTATCTGATTTTCCTGTAATCATACACTATTTCCTCCACAGTGTATTTTGCTCCATGAGAGAGGCTGGCTCTGGTATGAGTATACCGTACTCATGATTTAACACATAATGTAATAACTTGTTTCCATGCTAATATTGACGGTAAAACAGCCGCGTAAAACTGGTTGATGGTTTGACATATGAATGTGATATGTTCGCGGAAAAGCCCCCCATGCGAGGCGGCTTGTAAGTAATTAAAGCAGGGATTAGATTATTCGTCTTCGATGACGTGCCATTTAACGGGGAATGTTCAATAACATGGGTAACGGAGCTGAATTTTCTTTAAAATGCAATCTTCTGTCAGTTCAAAAAAGTCATGGTCGTATTTATGGTACAGCTGGACATGGCAGTTCAATTATAGTCATTATGAAGAATCTTTGTGCTCTTCTATCTTACAGACACAAAACTCTATAAGGTATAATACAGCTATCAGGGCACATCTCAAACCGGGCTGCATTCAGCTACATCGTGATCTAGATGACTGGTAGCATTCAAACAGAACTAAAAACGCGAAAAGGGCAAAAACGCTCAAATGGACAGATAAAGTAAACAAGTATGTATGACGTTGTAGAATTTTCCGTTTTCACAGAAAGTGCTGGCTTAGAGAAATTCTCCCGGCGCGTGGTAGTCACATTCTCCAGATATGAACAAACATCCTTTCGAAACACAGTTTACTATTATTACCACGGAATCGTGCCTCAGGATGTAACATCGGTTGCCAGGATCACAAAGTGGTGCCTTTCACGCTCAGTATAGTCGTCATCAGCCAAGGAGGTGGTCTGCAAGCTCTATCACAGTTTACTCAATTAGATTTATTAAGCGAAGGATTTACCTTTGAAGGGAAGGAGGTAAAACCAGTGACGTCTAATAAATGTTGTTTAACGCCACTGCAATTATTTTTACCTAGTTCCGTTTAAGCCATGGTGTTAGGGTTTGTATAAGTTTTTACCTCTTTAACACATGAACACTTACAACAATACCGTATTGTAAGGGAAATTTACAAGGGGACCGATTAAACCGAATCTCAGCCTTTGTCTTGTTTGTGGAGGTTAAAGCTTGATTAGCCAAAATTACATGATATATGTAATGTGATATTGTTTTGTCCCAGTGAGTCATAAGGTAAACAAAAAGTAGCGTGATATGTACATGGAATGTATTTTTCATATGCAGCCCTTCTGGTGTAACTTCGGCTCAAGTAAATGCAAGTTACATTATCAAAATAAAAGTCGTCCTCTTGGCCGTTAAAATTTCGTTAGAAGAACGCGTTGTTCTCAAAAGCATAGGTCAGAATTCAATTTATCGTCTGGACTATCTCTAGTTTCCTTTAAATCCTTCTAAGGTAAATAAAATTTAATTTCCCTTGACGGTTTTTGTTCCTGCTATGTGCGGGGGGCTGCTTTGAGACCAATAAATCTTCAATATACCAGATAGCAAGTCGAAAATATCTGACTGTAAAATGATGACTTCATCCAGTGTAGTTAATATGACAACTAGTGCATATCTGTCAATTAAAATAAAGATGTACTCTTCATGCAAATGTAGTTTAAGAAACCAAATAAACAGGGATTTCTTCCATTCAACGGAAACAAAGAAACACATATTTAAACTTATGTTTGTGAGCCATTTACTGTAATAGGTATTTAAGACGATTTCCCTCTGTGCAGTTTGAAATATTATCCACGAATTCGAGTGGGAAGGCATCCAGTGGGTGCGGGCTATGTTACACTATCAGACGGGGATGTCAAGCTCTGCGGGATAATACACGCTTCCGGACATCTACAGACCTGAACGTCTTACGTGTCTGGTTTCATTACCATTCATAATGCCAAGTTTAACTCCACCATTCAGAACTAACCCTCATCCAATATCTACTGTAAATTCCCTTCGCACGATCAAAACCGCGACCCCATGTCGGATCAAAAGAAAAAAGCTTGACGAGGTATAAAATATGCTAGCCTTGAACCTTACTTTACCAAATAGTCTAGATATCCTATTTGTTAATTTATCATGCCCTAGTAAATTTACCTATCATAGTAAAATATCTTACCATAGAAAATTGCTTACTGGTGTAAAAATGGTTGATATGGACATTTCAAGTTAAAGTGTCCATAAGGTTGCCGGAATACAGTCCGTGATCAATAAAAAATTGCTCCCACACGACAAGTCTATCGCCAGTAACTCCTGACCAGGTGATGATGGGAAGTACTGCATCTCTTCATAAATGAAATCATTTATTTGCACGTCTGTATTCCTCATCCACTCCATCCAATATCAATGTGGACAAGACAACTAACTCGATACACAGTGAGGCACTAAATGAACATGGTGTAAATGAGAACTGTATGTCAAAAAATAAACCTTCATTGTTGGTCGAAATTACTTATACGTGTAGCATGACATTTTATTCCATTCCATTGTTAGCATTCGACTAAATGCGGACATCAGTTGACAGAGTTGAACTCGGATATCATTGTATACATTAGGGCTAAAGTCGGATATCAGTTCAGGGGTTACGACTTTCTTAAATTCTCCACGTCGCCAGGACAAATCATTCGGTGTGAACGAAGTTTGGTCAGTGTAATAACCTTGACTCATTATAATTAGATAAACTCAGCCTGGGATATATATACTACAGACGTAAAGCTAATTTTAGCTAGTATAACTAACACCCACAAAATGTTCCTCTAGATTATCAATAAGGCATGGTTTACAATCCCTCAAACAACAGCAACCTCTGGACACCATTTCTTCCAGTTTTTAGACCAAGAGTGAAACCAAGTATGTCAGAAAATGATCAAAAACGTTTTAGATATTGACTGCATCAATAATCTACAGGTACACTTCAGAGAAAATCAACCAAGGTGAGCCGCTCATACATTGACTATAAGTCATGGGTATTTCACGATATATATAGCCCTAAATGTTGGAAGTGTGTTTGTTTGCATTACATAGTGGCTGCGTTGCTTCCTCTGTTAATGTACCCGCAAGATACACTCCCTAGCAACTCACAATAGTCACATTCACCAACTACTTAGTGTTGTAACGGCCAGTATTGGTGCCACAGTCCGGGAGCCTGGTCGGTATTCATCCAAACAAGCTTTGTTCCCAGAGTGTATGCCTCATGGAATTGAAAAAGATTCACAAAAACACCGGTTTCAGCTTACAAATGAATATTTATGGCAATCTATTGAAGGCCTGGTACAGTTAATACGTTTGACAGATGGCAAGACGGTTCGAACAGACAAATTCCACTTTGTGCTTTGGATCAATTTGACACTGTACCTTATATAGCGGTATGATATACAGCCGGGCATGCAGAGAGTGTGGTGATATGTATGATCTGATGACTTCACGCCGCGTACTGTGGTGGTTGGTATGGTCTGTATGATACATCTTATCTTTTTAACATAGGCCATTGACTTAATGAAAAGTTTTGAATGTCAGACGCCATCGAGATTTTCTGGGGTACGAATTGTTCGTCTTCTGTTATTAACAGAATTTTATTTGCCATGTTACTGAAAATGATATTGTTTCTTCACATAATGTTTACGTGATTTATATGTTAGTTATGGATATTAGCATTTTCTGTTAAAGATTTGGGGTAGCAAAATGGTTCAAGAAGTGAAGCCAAACCATGTGTGAGATAAACCCAAATTGTCTATTTGTTGCATGTTAATACTAATACGGTGTTGAATTTTCCTGCTCGATATTTAACAGCAGTAAAGTCAAAAGCAATGAAGTTAGCATGTAGCATGTACCTCATTTAATAACCAATGATTAAATGTCCTCTACCATCCAACAACCATACGATAAAGACAACGAACAAGCAAACACTGCACATACACCTAATGATCCAGAAGAATTACACAGCCATTTCAATATTCAAAATCAGCGCGATAACTAAAGCCGAATCTGTAATAGCTATTTTGTTTTCAGTAATATCTTAAAATACGGCAGCATGAAGGTATTCAGAAGTAGTCTACAGTAGTAGTTCCACTGACTACTCATTCATGTTTATTGCTTTACTGTCTTTAGTGTTCTACGGAGACGACTGAACACGTCTCTACGTAATTGTCACATGGCAATGAGTCATTTATGTTTTCTAGTTTCACCAATATAACAGGGTGGAAATGGCCACCTTTCACTGAAGAAACAGTGATACTAAAATATCATGCCATTAAAACGATATGGAAGAATTAACGCCTCAGGCGATGGTGCAGTTAAAACATGGGTGCCATATCTAACGCTAATCCCCTCATTACGTGACGAAGAAAATAGCAATTTTTCCTAGGTCTTTATCACGGGTGAAGAAGAGAAAAGTGATGTTGATAAGAGATCGAAGCAGAGACAAAAAACAGGAGGAACCCGAAGACCATTGGCACTTAAACGGACCTCATCTTAATCAGGCAGGTCGGATCTCAGTTAAAAAAATATCTCTGGCAAACAATGAATGAAAAAGGTGATATCCGAAAGTGACATTTAGCAGAACTGCGGGTGATTTGGTACAGTCATATAGTCTGCTAGGGATGCTCGTTTCCTACATGAACCGCAATAACTGTCTCACAGATGTCCGTACAGACTTGTATGAGGGCTAGATACTGCATTGCGTTCATCTAACGACATGCAAGTGATAGTTTTGGCAAAGCGTAAAAGCAACAGCCTAATTTTCTGTGTCCCAACAACAGCAACAAGATTATCGGAAAACCCTTATAGTGCAACAACACCAGCCTTAACCCGCTAAGAAGCAAGAGAATAGGCAATACACACAGGTCAGTGAGTTGTCATAGTCGGTGATTTGCCCGGCGAACTCCCTGGTTACTCCACCATTAAAATTGTCCTCAATTCAGTTTCACGTTCAATAAGTAAACATCATGTTGTAGAAGTCCACCTTTCTTTCATTCAGGAGGTCTTGAAGTGGTGGAAAACATATTTGAGTACAGGACATGGTTTTCAGACGTAGAAACAAGAACTGGTGAACTTTAAATGGTTTAAAAAGAATCAAAATTTAATACATATAACCCGTTGGCAAGGCGGGATGTCGTTGCTGCTGGTTTGCCTCAAGAGCGTTGTGCTCTCCATTTGGCATCGGTTCTTCACCTGTTATTATGGACACAGCGGAGCGCATATATAGCTTTCAAACCCATGGCAACAATCTGAAAGTTTTTATACTGCTGTTGCTGTGTTATGTAACAGATAAGCTTTCGAGTCTCAGGATGGCTATTCTGTACGATACTAGAGGGATTCCCGGATCAGTGACAAGTCCTTGACGATCACAGAAAGGCTGTCTCTGCGGTCAAGTGCTATCATGATATCAACAATTGTCGGTTGTGTGGTGTTTATCGGGATTGTTCGGGCACGTCAGTCCAGCTGAAGGGATGAGATTTGTGTGCGAATAGATAGCGCTCGTTATTGATCCACATCACAATGGCTAACCAACCTCACGGCGAATTAGCTCACAATGACTCCAGTCAAACCAATTCCAAGTGTCACTAAACAACAATTTTTCAAATTCCTAAAACACTCTGTTGACACAAATGTGCAAAAATGCGATAAAACTTCTTATTATGAAATTTGAGGAAATCAGTCGACATTTTGTTATGATAACGGGATGTTCAGAAACAATCTGACAATGTGAATGTCTTGTGAACAATTATAATTCCTTAAAGATGCCTTAGATAAGAGGTGATGACTGTTTAGTTTTCTTTCGTGGAATTCTTTGGGATGTCAACTTTAGAAGGACAAACGCTTCAACGATTGCGTTTTGATAACAATTCTAATTCTCCCCAGTTTCTTAATTTTAACGTTATTTTACAGTTAACAAACTTTGCATAAAGAAGTTAGTGTTGTGAAATGAATTCATAATTTTCTTCCAAGTGTCGCCTGGGTATAATATTTCAGTAATTATTAAGTAGTTTGATGAGCTAATATGGATTGTCAGTGAAGTCCGTCAACAAGAATCTTGTCAATAGGCGTACGCAGATAGCAAGGTAAATGACGTTTTCATTGATTTAGCTAGAATCCATACATTGCCAGTGTTGTGATAATGATGTTGACGTCAACGATAAACACTGCTAAAATGTGTTAATTAATCAGTCTTAGCTTTCTGGAACCTCTAGCAGTGCCTTGGTAGGTCATGTTGTCAATCTACAGTTACATTTGTATGTCCACGATATGGCTGCAGTGTATTGCGGAAGTGGCGTTTAGCCATGACCATTCAATCATTCATTCTCCTGTTACACCATAAACGGAAGATGATTCACTTGACAAGAGAACTGATGAAATAAAAACAGATACAATGAATAAATCGAGGCAATACATGGAAAGAAGAATGATAAAGTTTTGTTTCCTTACCAGCTTGCTTATCCTAAATGTTGTAATTTTCTGTGCTATTACAAATGTGAGGAACTGAACTTCCACCAGCCATACACCAATAGACAGCTTTAATAACAAGTCGGCCCATCGTTCCACGAAATCTATCAATCTCTTCTCAGTTCGTTGTCTGCACAAGTCTTGTTTGACGCAAAAATGGGCTAAAGGTGTCCGAAGATTGTGTATCAGTGCAGATGGGACAGGTTGACTCCAGCCCTATAATGTCTTGTCGGAAGTAGCTGTTTTGTGTCTGTGCACTGAAAATCATTAGCAATTAGAACTATTACAGCTGATGGATGAGATCTCAAGGGGTAGACATATTCTGGCAAGGCCGAAATCAACCGCAATGGTCAGGTGTTCGAATCTCTTCCGGACCCCTTTGTAGTTAGTAGTCCCTAACTTCTGGGATATAGAGTTCTGCGATATGTTCTTGATTTTTACTTGGGTATATGAAGAGAGCTTGTGTTTGATCAGTAACGTATAATCATGCGGAAAACGCAATGGGAATTTTAAACCCTACTGTGTACGAGTGTGACACATTATTGTGGCAAAAACGCACATCCACATAATTTTTGTCTACCAGCAGTACAGAAATCGATTAATTTTTTAACACATTCAAGATGACGTGTGTGTTGTTGGTGCACAATTTGTGTCCTGCTGGTACACAGGCATTGTGGATGTAAAAATATGTACACAGTCGTTTTTACAGGGTACCTTTATTATTTCTTGAACATTTTTGGAAACTCCCTGAGTACATATCAGTAAAAATTACTTGCTAGATTTAACTAATGGCTAACAATATAAAAACAAGCGTCGCCCATAAACCTGCCCAGGTTTTATCCCGCAAAGAACTACACTTTTATCTCCCAAAACATTGCTCAACGACAGGTCTAGACATATATTTCAACGTGTCCCAGTGAGAAATGATACAGCCGCCAAATCTTGTTTACCTGCAAATACACCCTCTACGTCTAGTCTGGTCGGCTGGCCAAGTGAGTCAAGCAATGCAGCGACGAAAGAATGAGCGGAGGCCTTGTTTGCGAAAGACCAGCAGGTTCCCACGGATCTATCAATCACGTAGCAGTCTATATTCTTATTGATCGGTAAACGCGTACTTGTTGAGAAATGCCCTGAAATTAAAGGCATTGGTGGACGATAGCCCGGTTTAAGTGAATTAAGAAGTAAAGCGGTATCGGTACAGCTATTTCAGCCCGTATCCATTACTTTTCACACCAAAATATGATATTTAGATTAATCTGGCTCCTGAGTAGCGGTATTTGCTCTATAAGGGTAGATCGCATCACCAGGTGTTACACCAAATATAATTGACTTTCGGGACAAAAATGAAGGTAGTTTAAAGGGAATTGCAAATTTCTGACACCACCGGCGTTCCCAGCAGTTCATTAATACCCGACCAGACCAGCGGCGCTGATAAGTTCAGGTAACCGCCCGTGATTTCAAAATGAAATTCATTATGCAAAAATGGGGTAAATTCTTCGTCGGTCATATTTGTTGAGTGATTATAAGTTCCCTGACAATATTATATCCTCGGCTCAGCATGCAAAGCTTACTTGACAGCTGAGTGCGAGAGGTGAGAGCGTTTGTATCATCCCTAATTAGCTTCAGAATGTTGGGGGAATTGGGCATCTACAATAACAATGTAGCAGGGATAACGTATCCAGCCTCTGTATGCAGCCCAAGGTCAATCAGATGCATGCCATTAATGTATTTCTCTTCCGTATAAGCAGAAATATGTCCACTGGTATATGTGTGGTAGAGTTACACTTATCTCAGTATCTTTTACGCCTGTTTTAATAACAGCTTAAAGTTGGAGTCCAAAGTGGCCCTGATATTAGAGCAGTGAGATCACGGTTTCTCAGAGGATTATCTCATGTAAAGAACTTAAGTTACAGGGTACTAGGTCACAGCTTCTCAAAGATCATCACCTGTAATGGAATTGTATTGCAGGATATCAGGGCTCGCCTTCTCTTTGATTATCGCCCGTTATGCCCTGACATTGGAGGGTACTAGACCAAGGTTTGACATGGTTTATCGGCTGTGATGAACCTGTGTTGGAAGATATTAGATCACGGTTTGCAGCCGACAAATGGGAAAGGTGTATTAGCATGTGATAATCATAAGTAATAAACTGATATTAGAGGGATTTCTCATGAATTATCCCCTGTATAATGAGCTTGTATTGAGGGTATTAGATCACAGTTTCTCATGGATTATCCCCTCTTATGGCCTTGCGTTTGAGGGTATCAGGTCACTTTTTCTCATGGGTTATCACCTGTGCTGAAGTTCTATTTTCGGTTTTAGGTAACGGTTCTTCCTACATTATCAATCGAAATGAGCTTCACTGTATATATCGACTGGTACTGGGTCATTGGTTTCTCATAGGTTGTCTCCTTTAAAGAACTTGAATTAAAGAGTTTCGCACCATTATCACCAGTAACAAAGTTGTATTAGGACGTATTATACACCGGTTTTTCATACATTATCACCTGTATGAAGTGTAATTGTGTAAGGGGCATTAAGTCACTGTTTTTCATACCATATAACCTGTAGTGAACTTGTATCAGGGGGTATTCGATCATAGCGTCTCACCGATTTTCACAGTACATCGATTTACATCAATATAATCCACTAGACCATATCGATGTTACGATCTCCACAGTCAATGTAGTAAAACACTTTATGTCCCTGACTGCCCGTCAGGATCAAGGCAGAAGTGTGACGTCACCGATTACCGAGGACGATCTATCCATTCATCACACTCTAGAGCTTTTATCCGCTCATTTATTTCCTTCCACGCTGACTGATCTTCTCTTCATCTAGAAAACACAGCTGTCGCTTTGTCAAATGGCTGAGTTTTCTTGCTGTGGGGTTGTGAGTTACTGTAAGGTGTGAAGTTAGCAAAATCTGTGCATTCTCCAAACTGACAAAAGCCAAAAAAGTCAGTAGTCGATGATTTCAAAAATAAACGTTAATGGTTTTATCGGTTCTCGAAAGTATATCAAATTTGGAAAACAAGGAGCTCTTTAAAAGAGAATTTACAACATACTATATGTGAAAAAATCACATTATGAACCCGGATTTTACCAGCCGAAAAGTAACGATGCATTTCTGATTTCTGATCATTGAAAATTTGAAAATGAAAGAAAGAGCAAGGATTATGGGCTATTATATAAGTATCGGACTACGACTGTGGCAATGTTAACATATGCTGTACAGGCCTAGAACAGTGCTGTGTACTGGTACAACCCGTGTAAGTGATTCGCACAAGGTAACCATGACGCCAAAACACATCGACATTTATCACACCTGGCCGGAAGTGCCTCCTTTGACTATTTCGTCATTAGTAATGATAAAAAATTACCCGGAAAAGGTTTTCGTCATCTGGCCTTTAATCAAAATAAAAATTCAGCGAAAAGGGCGGAAAAGAACATTTGTTCCGTTTTGTTAAATAAAACGTGGCAAACATCCATCAACTTGTCAGCTGATGATTTGGAAGTAAACCTGTACATAAAAAGACTATCATATGTGGTTAAGAAACCTGCAGCAATTATCCCAATCACATACCGTGGTAAGAGCTTGATTATGGTTACGCCTGGAGTACCTACACTGAATGCAGTCTTGAGGGAATTACCGGTTGGTATCAAAAATAAACTTCATGGAAATGGTTAAGGTCGTTTCCAAGGTAGAGCTGTTAGCTCGAAGCACGGGAGAGGGCGGGAACGGCTGACAGATTAATGTATACGCCTCTATTCCTTATACTATAATTACACGTCTGATTATGCAATTTGTCTCGAATTTCACAGAATATGTCAGATCGATGTTATTAGGGCTGGTCGAAAACGATAATTATAGCAAAGACAGGATGAGAGATACTCAGTGTAACGTCGGCAAAAGCACCATCATTATGATATGTTAAAAACTTTGTTCAGTTTACTAAAGTAGACTTTGCCATATAGTGTTCAGAATCCGTCTGGGTTATCACCAAGTCATCTGAGAAGTTAAAATTAGTCAAGAGTTTCTTCCTCCCCAGAAAGTCTGATTTTCCAGCCTCCTTAGCGGGAACCATCAATTTTCAACTCTTGTATTCTCCTCCCGTTTTCTTAAGCCCCAAGCTCTTTGCCCGTCAGTCGAATTTGTGATAATATAGACATTGCTTTCAAGAACAGTTCACAAGCCTTTGTTGACAGAAACGGCCTTTCATGTGAAACGGGCGTGAAAATCATATTAAACTCCAGGGTTTAGGTGGGTTGGTACATAGGAGAATAACAGGATGTGGGGACTTGACTCTACTGAATCTCCACACGCGAGTTTCAGGAAGCTACGTGTGAAGAGAAAGACTGTAGGCAATATTGATGATAGTGAGGAGACACCGGAGAGTAGCATTTCATCAGAGCTTGGGAGAAAGTGCAAATGTGTTCCTCACACTGATCTTAGCAAAAGCTAAATTGTTTCTTGTTTGGGTTTTTGCTTTTGTTTTTTTGTTTTTACTCTATTCTTTCTGGGTTTTTTTGTTGTTGTTGTTGTTTTCTTGCAGTGTTTTTATTATCGAAGGAGGCAAAGTTGGAATGTCTCTGCCTCAGCCACTCTGCAAAAAAGGTTGACATTCTGGAGAGGAAATTAGCATTTCATCACAAACTATGGGAAAATGGCGCTCACACTGATTTTAACCAAAGTTGTACTGCTTCTTGCTGGGGTTTTTTGTTTTGATTTTTTTAAATCTCTTCTTTCTGTTCTTTTTTTTCTTTTTTTTGTTTTGTTTTTTTCCTGCGCTCTTTTTTATTCTCGAAGGAAGCAACGTTGGAAGGTCTCTGCGTGAGGCACTCTGCATAAAAGGTTAACATTCTGGAGAGGAAATTCGCAAAGGAATGAAGTAAATGTTATTTTTTGTCGTCAGTGTCTTTGGTTTGCCTGCAATGATTCACTGTTTCCCAAACAATGGATTTGCTCCCTTGGAGTGCCTGGTTCAGGCGTGACATCAACGTTATGCCATCCTCGTGATATAACATACAATGTCATACCTTCTTTTCATCCAAACATTGAGTGTAAAACAGCTGATTGATAGCTTCGCAAACTGGATGTGACGAATGCGACGAAAAATCCACATGCGAATCGACTTATAAATAGTAAAAGCAAAAATTGGATTATTCATCTTCGATTTCGTGCCATTTAACGGGGAATATTCAGTAACATAGTTGACTTGCTTTAAAGTACAATCTTCTCTCTGTTGAAAACCCCATAACAGTTCAGTCACAGGTATTCTAAAGATTCTCTGCCCTTCTATCTTAGCTTACACAGAACTCTGTTCGAAGACTGGAAGACTGCTCCATTATCATCCAGATGACTGGTAGAATTCAAAAATAGTTAAGTGGGCGCTAAAAGCAAAATCGCTCAAGTAGTCTGATAAAGTAAACAGGTGTATATGACCTTGTGGAATTTTCCGTCTTCCTGAGAATGCTGATGGCCTTTTATTATTTCATCGGTGCGTGTTACACATATTCTCCAAATATGGACAGACATCCTTTTTAGAAAGAGTTTACTAGCATGCTCACAGAATGGTGCTTCAGGATGTAAGAATGGTTATCAGGATCACAACGTTGTACCTTTGCCGCCCACTATTGTCGTCATCAGCCAAGGAGATGCTGTACAAGCTCAAACTCGTCTACTGGAAAATTTACTACATTACTTTGATTAAGAGAAGGACTTATCTTAACGTCGCCGTCATTTTCTCGTCAGATTGGTGGTCATTAACGCTTGTCGGGAGAAGTTCCATTTCTTTCTTACATGTGTATATCACGCATCTCAGCAGTGAGAGTACAGCTTGATGTTATATTACTTTTTCTCTCGACTATTGCTGGATTTCTCGTATTGCATGGTCATCTCATTCACCGTTTCTTCAGTGGATATTTTGAATGTCACTAGTTTCTCATATGTTGTCCCCTGTAAAGAATTTGACTTAAAGGGTATTAGATCACAGTTTCTCATGGATTATCACGTGTACTCAAGCTGTATTGAAAGGTATTAGATCAGTGTTTGCCACAGATTCTGACCTTTAATGAACCCATATTAGAAGGCATTATTTTTCATACATTTTCATACATTTCCTGTATTAAGTGTAATTGTATAAGGGACTTTAAGTCACTGTTCCTGATACCGTATAACGTGGAGTGAACTTGTATCGGGGAGTATTCGATCATAGCTTCTCACGGATTTTCACAGTACATGAATTTACATCAATATAATCCACTAGACCATATCGATGTTTCGGTCTCCACAATCAATGTAGTAAAACACTTTATGCCTCTGACTTTCAGTCAAGATTAAGGGAGAAGTGTGACGTCATCGATTACGAAGGAAGATCTATCCATTCATCTCATTCTACAGCTTTTATCCACTCACTTATTTCCTTCCACGCTGTGTGGTCTTCTCTTCATCTAGAAAACACAGCTGTCGCTTTGTGAAATAAGCTTTCTTGCTGTGGGATTTTTAATCATTTTGCAAAGTACAAAGTTACTAAGATCCTGGCATTCCCTAAAGTTGATGAAAGCCAAGATATTCAATTGTCGATGATTTAATAAAACTACAAACGAATGAATAAATCAATAAGGTTTTAATGGCTCTCCAAAGTATATCAAATTCGGAAAATAAGGAGTTGTTTAAAAGAGATTTTTTCAAAATATTATATATACGTACATAACTCACATTAACTGTCATAGCTTCAAAAGCCCGATCGTACATGGAGAATATTAACAGTGCATTTCTGAGTAGTGACAAATGAAATCTTCCAGCAACTTCAAAAATACATATTTCTTAAACGTGAAAACTAGAAAGGAGAATAAGTTAAGCGGGCTATGAGTATCGGACGTGGGGCATTGTGACCATCGATTGTACAGGCATAGAACAATACTGTCTACTTGTAGCCATAATACATGTGATTGATTCTCACAACGTAACCATGACATCAAGACGCCTCGAGATTTATCACACGTGACTGGAAAAACACCCATTACGCCGTATTTCAACATTGACAATGGCAAAGATGTTACGAGGAAAAAATTTCTTCGTCTGGCCTTTAATCAGAAAGAAATCCCACTTTCAATGAAGTCTTTTCATTTCAACTGAACGGTGAAAAAGAGTATTTGTTCCATTTTGTTGAATAAAACATGGTCAGACATCCATTTACCTGTCAGGCGATGATTCCAAAGTAAACGTGTGCAGAAAATATGTGCTTAAGAAATCTCCAGCAATAATTGCAATCACATACAGTGCGGTATGGGCTTGTCTATGGTTACGCCTGAGGGTTTATCGGTCTGTATCAAACTTTACAGACATGGTAAAAGTCCTTTCAAGGGTAGAGCTGCTAGGGTGAAGCAATGGGGAGGGTTGGAACGCGTGACACATTAATGTATACTCCTGTATTCCTTATACTATAATTACACTTCTGTTCATGCAGTTTGTCTCGAATTTCACATAATCTGTTAGATCGATCTAACTAGACCTGGCTGAAAACCATAATTACAGGAAAGAAAGGATGAGAGGTACTCAGTGTATCCTTCTCAAAAGTGCCATCATAAATATATGCCAGTGAAAGTGTTCAATATAGTAAAGCTATCTTTTTCGTTTAGTTTTCACAGGTGGTCTCAGTTTTCAACTTGTGTACGTTCCGCGTTTTTAAGCCCCTTCGTACAGCAGTCGAGGTTGAGGATGTTTAAACAGTGCTTCCAAGAACATCTCACAGGCCTTTCTTCAAAGAAACGGTCCTTCATGTGAACTGCGTTTGAAAATCGAATTAAACTCCACCTTTCACTTGGGTAGGATGGCCACAAGCGTAACAAAATATGTAGACTTGACTTCAGTGAGTGAAGTGGAAGTGTGTTCCCACGTGAAACTGTACATTGATAATAGTGAGGAGGCACCGGAGATTAGCATTTCATCAGAGCGTGGGAGAAAGTGGAACTGTGTTCCATACATTTATCTTAGCCAAAAGCTGGTCTGTCTTTTGTCTGGGTTTGTTGTTGTTTTCACTCTCGTTTTCATCCCCAAAGGAAACATGTTCAGTCATGTCTGTTTAAGCCGCTTGAAAAAAAGGGTTCACAGTGTTGACAGGATATTCTCAAAGGAGTGAAAAAAATGCCATTTTTTGTCGACAATATCTGTGGTTTTCCTGCAATCCTACATTATTTCCTACACAATGAATTTTGCTCCATGTGAGAGGCTGGCTCTGGTGTGAAATCAACGTAATGCCGTCCTATTGATTTAACATATAATGTAATAGCTTTTTTCCATGATAATACTGACGGTAAAACAGCCGCGTAAAACTGGTTGATGGTTTGGCATATTGAATGTGATATGTTTGGGGAAAAGCCCCCTTGCGAGGCGGTTTGTAAGTAATTAAAGTAGGGATTAGATTATTCGTCTTCGATGACGTGCCATTTAACGGGGAATGTTCAATAACATGGGTAACGGAGCTGAATTTTCTTTAAAATGCAATCTTCTGTCAGTTTAAAAAAGTCATGATCGTATTTATGGTACATCTGGACGTGACAATTCAATTATAGCCATTCTGAAGAATCCTGTGCTCTCCTATCTTAACGGACACAAAACTCTGTAAGGTATAATACAGCTATCAGGGCACGTCTCAAAAAGGGCTGCATTCAGATACATCGTGATCTAGATGACTGGTAGCATACAAACAGAACTAAAAGGTGGAAAGGGCAAAAACACTCAAATGGACAATAAAGTAAACAAGTATGTATGACGTTGTAGAATTTTCCGTTTTCACAGAAAGTGCTGGATTGGAGTAATTCCCCCGGGGCGTGGTAGTCACATTCTCCAGATATGAACAAACACCCTTTTGAAATACAATTTACTATTATTTCCACGCAATCGTGCAATGGATGTAAGAATGGTGGGCAGAATCACAAAGTGGTGCCTTTTACGCACAGTATTGTCGTCATCAGCCAAACAGATGGTCTGCAAGCTCTATCACAGTTTACTCAATTAGATTTATTAAGCGAAGGATTTACCTTTGAAGGGAAGGAGGTAAAACCAGTGACGTCTAATAAATTGTGTTTAACACCGCTGCAATTATTTTTACCTAGTTCCGTTTAAGCCATGGTGCTAAGGTTTGTATAAGTTTTAACCTCTTTAACTCATGAACACTTCAAACAAAACCGTATTGTAAGTGAAATTTACAAGAAGATTGATTAAACCGGTAACCTGTGAGCGTTTGCGAGCTATTACAATGTTGTTTCGGCTCTGGATTTAACCCCAGTGCTGTAATTTTTTTAGATTGTATTCCTGCATTAACCGGAATTCTGCTGGTGGACTAAGCATCCCCTAGGCCTAATCCCTTTGCATTCTGTTAAATGTGATGACAACACAGCGTTTTGAGTAATTCCAGACCAGTGACATCTAATACATTGCATTTAACATCACTGGAATATGTTTTACCTAATTCTAATTAAGCCATAATGCTACGGGATGTGTAAATTGTTACTTCTTAAACACGTACGTGAAAAATTAGAACAAAACTGTTATCCAGGTAGTTGACAAGAGACCGGATTTCGTCGGTAACGTGTGACCGTTTGCCAACTATCAAACTGTCGTCTCTTGTCTGGTTTTACTCTCTATGATGTATTCTGAATGAGCACTCACTGATGCTAGTCGGGAGAATCTCCCCTTCTTATATGTATATCACGCCTTCCAGTAGTGATGGTACAGCTTGATATCGTGTTAACGTTTCGTTTCGACTACTCCGCGGTTTATGTTGCAGCATTGTTACCTCATTCATGGCTTGGGTGTTAATAATGTAACCTCCGTAACATCACTGGTAAGTCTAAGTCTGATGAACAAAACACATTTTCGAGAGATTACCATCCTTGACATGTTTCACATTGAATGGATAAGTATATGCGAGGTGGAGAAATATCACCTTTAATGTGAAAGAATACATCATACCCTTAAGACCTTGTTTGAAAAAAGAACTATACAGTCTTTATTGCGACAAGGACCTTGATATCATGACTCATATAATCAAAACCTTCAACACGTAACGAGGTAGGTTCATACTAGAACATATAGCATGTTTATGTATTTCTGTTTTTGATATTTCTTAAATTCCATGTTAAGGATCTCCCACCAAAACAATTCAGTCTAGGTTCTTTAACTGAAAGGGTGTTCTAACCATCTGATCGAGAATCAGGCATACATGTTCTATGCTTAATGTTGTGGGTTTATGAGGATTTGAGGCTGAAATGTAATTTACGTTTCGTGCCTTGACGATCGACAAATTCTTCTTAGCATTATTGACTAAATGATGACTGGTTTTCTTTCGCAGGTAACCTGTCAATTTCACGTGTATATTTGACAGGAGAATTCACCTTTGAATTGAAATAAACTTTAAAATTATCGAGTCTGAACGGCCACTTTTGGTTTTACAAATGGCATACATATATCAGATTTGACGCCAGTGTGTGAACAACCTTGTTAATAATTCTCTAGTAAAGCTTGAGAAGGCAAGCTGAAGACTTTTGAATGGAAAACTTCCCTGACATTTGAGTTAAAAATACTTAGCATAGTCTTGGAATCTCAGCCTTTGTCTTGTTTGTGGAGGTTAAAGCTAGATTAGCCAAAATTACATGAAATATGTAATGTAATATTGTTTTGTCCCAGTCAGTCATAAGGTAAAAAAGTAGCGTGATATGTACATGGAATGTATTTGTCATATGCAGCCCTTCTGATGTAACTTCTGCTCAAGTAAATGCAAGTTACATTATCAAAATAAAAGTCGTCCTCGTGGCCGTTAAGATGACGTTAGAAGAACGCGTTATTCCCAAAAGCATAGGTCAGAATTAGATTTATCATCTGGGCTATCTCTAGTTTCCTTTAAATCATTCTAAGGTAAATAAAATTTAATTTCTCTTGACGGTTTTTGTTCCTGCTATGTGCGGGGGACTGCTTTGAGACCAATAAATCTTCAATATACTTCATCCAGTCTAGTTAATATGACAACTGGTGCATATCTGTCAATGAAAATAAAGGTGTACTCTTCATACAAATGTAGTTTAAGAAACCAAATAAACAGGGATTTCTCCCAGGTAACGGAAACAAAGAAACACATATTTAAACTTATGTTTGTGAGCCATTTACTGTAATAGGTATTTAAGACGATTTCCCTCTGTGCAGTTTCAAATATTATCCACCAATTCGAGTGGGAAGGCATCCAGTGGGCGAGGGCTATGTTACACTATCAGACGGGAATGTCAAGCTAAGCGGGATAATACACCCTTCCGGACATCTACAGACCTGAACGTCTTACGTGTCTGGTTTCAATACCATTCATAATGCCAAGTTTAATTCCACCATTCAGAACGAAGCATCATCCAATAACTACTGTAAATTCCCTTCGCACGATCAAAACCGCGACCCCATGTCGGATCAAAAGAAAAAAATCTTGACGGGGTATAAAATATCATATGCCAGCCTTGAACCTTACTTTACCAAATAGTCTACATATCCTATGTGTTAATTTGTCATGCCCTAGTAAATTTAAATACCCTGGTAAAATATTTTACCAAAGGAAATTGTTTACTGGTGTAAAAATGGTTGATATGGACATTTCAAGTTAAAGTGTCCATAAGGGGGCCTGAGTACAGTCCGTGATTAATAAAAAAATTGCTCCCACACGACAAGTCTATCGCCAGTATCTCCTGACCAGGTGATGATGGGAATTACTGCATCTCTTCATAAATGAAATCATTTATTTGCACGTCTTTCTTCCTCATCCACTCCATTCAATATCAATGTAGGTAAGACGACGACGATGACGATATACACAGTGAAGCACTAAGCGAATATAGTGTGTATGGGAAATGTATGTAAAAAAAAAACCCTTCATTGTTGGTCGAAATTACTTATCCGTGTAGCATTACATTTTATTCCATTCGATTGTTAACGTTCGACTAATGTTGGACATCAGTTCACACATTAGTTGAATATCAGTACACACATTAGGGCTAAAGTCGGATATCAGTTCAGAGTTTACGACTTTCTTGAATTCTCCACGTCGCCAGGACAAATCGTGTGAACAAGGTTTAAGCATTAGTCAGTGTAATAACCTTGACTCATTATAATTAGATGAACTCAGCCTGGGATATATATACTGCAGATGTAAAGCTAATTTTAGCTAGTATAACTAACACCCACAAAATGTCCCTCTAGACTGTCGATAAGGCATGGTTGACAATCCCTCAAACAACAACAACCTCAGGACCCCATTTCTTCCTGTTTTTAGAACAGGAATGAAACCAAGTATGTCAGAAAATAATCAAAAACGTTCCAGATATTGATTGCTTCAGAGAAAATCAACCAAAGTGAACCGCTCATGCATTAACTATAACTAATGGGTACTTCACGATATATATAGTCCTAAATGTTGGAAGTGTGTTTGTTTGCATTACATAGTGGCTGCGTTGCTTCCTCTGTTCATGTACCCGCCATATACGCTCCCTAGCAACTCACAATAGTCATATTCACCAACTACGGCCAGTATTGGTGCCACAGTCCCGGAGCCTGGTAGGTATTCATCCAAACAAGCTTTGTTCCCAAAGTGTATGCCTCATGGAATTGAAAAAGATTCACAAGAACAGTTCACAAGCCTTTGTTGACAGAAACGGCCTTTTATGTGAAACGGGAGTGAAAATCATATTAAACTCCAGGGTTTAGGTGGTTTTCTGGGTTTTTTTTGGTTTTTTTTGTTGTTGTTTTCTTGCACTGTTTTTATTCTCGAAGGAGACAACGTTGGAATGTCTCTGCCTCAGCCACTCTTCAAAAAAAAGTTGACATTCTGGAGAGGAAATTAGCATTTCATCACACCTTGGGGACTCACAATGATTTTAACCAAAGTTGTACTTTTTCTTGCTGGGGTTTTTTGCTTTGACTTTTTTTAATCTCTTCTTTCTGTTCTTTTTTTTGTTTTGTTTTTTTCCTGCACTCTTTTTTATTCTCGAAGGAAGCAACGTTGGAAGGTCTCTGCGTGAGGCAATCTGCATGAAAGGTTAACATTCTGGAGAGGAAATTCGCAAAGGAATGAAGTAAATGTTATTTTTTGTCGTCAGTGTCTTTGATTTGCCTGCAATGATTCACTTTTCCCTAAACAAAGGATTTGCTAACCGGGAGTGCCTGGTTCAGGCGTGACATCAACGTTATGCCATCCTCGTGATATAACATATAATGTCATATCTTCTTTTCAACCAAACATTGAGTGTATAACAGCTGACTGAATTGGATGTGACGTGTGCGACGAAAAATCCACATGCGAATCGACTTATAAATAGTAAAAGCAAAAATTGGATTATTCATCTTCGATTTCGTGCCATTTAACGGGGAATATTCAATAACATAGTTGACTTGTTTAAAGTACAATCTTCTCTCTGTTGAAAACGTCCTAACAGTTCAGTCACAGGTATTCTAAAGATTCCCTGCCCTTTTATCTTAGCTTACACAGAACTCTGTTCGAAGACTGGAAGACTGCTCCATTATCATCCAGATGACTGGTAGAATTCAAAAATAGTTAAGTGGGTGCTAAATGCAAAATCGCTCAAGTAGTCTGATAAAGTAAACAGGTGTATATGACGTTGTGAAATTTTCCGTCTTCCTGAGAATGCTGATGGCCTTTATTTATTTCATCGGTGCGTGTTACCCATATTCTCCAAATATGGACAGACATCGTTTTTAGAAACAGTTTGCTAGCATGCTCACAGAATGGTGCTTCAGGATGTAAGAATGGTTGTCAGGATCACAACGTTGTACCTTGAGGCCCACTACTTTCGTCATCAGCCAAGGACATGCTGTACAAGCTCAAACTCGTCTACTGGACAATTTACTACATTACTTTGATTAAGAGAAGGACTTATCTTAACGTCGCCGTCATTTTCTCGTCAGATTGGTGGTCATTAACGCTTGTCGGGAGAAGTTCCATTTCTTTCTTACATGTATATATCACGCATCTCGGCAGTGAGAGTACAGCTTGATGTTATATTACTTTTTCTCTCGACTATTGCTGGATTTGTCGTATAGCATGGTCATCTCATTCACCGTTTCCGTGACAGTTATATAAGAGATTTGATCACAGAGAGTAAAATTAGAGCAGCGAGCACACTGTGGTAGTTGGGAAATGGTCACACGTTGTCGATTTCCCTCTGTTGGGTTTTATTGTAGCTGTTCATATGAATGTCTAAGAAGTAATAACTGATACAACCTTTCACACCAAGGCTTAAACAGCAAAAGGTAAAAATAGTTCCAGTGAGAAAGAATTATTAGACGTCCCTGCTATATAATCTCTATAAGCAATCCAAGGTCAATCAGATGTATGCCATTAATATATTCCTCTTCTCTTTGGGCAGAAATACCCCCTCCCTTAACGATATCCTTATGGGACCGTAACACATGTTAAGTATTTTATCTCATATGGTCTGTTAAAACACAAGTGTTACACAGTTCTAATTTTGAGTTTCGTCCAAACTGGAGTTGTAAAATTTGTCGCTGATAGCACAGCAAGTAGATCACGGTTTCTCAAAACTATCCCCTGCAATGAACTGAAGGTACAGGGTATTAGATCATGGGTTGCCGTAAATTATCACCTATAGGAACTGTATAATTAGACCACGCTTTGTCGTACATTATCGTTTGACACGAAATGGTATTGGAGGGTATTAGATCACAGTTTCTCTCACATTATCACCTCTTATAACCTTGCATTGGAGGTCATTAGGTAACGGTTTCTCAACGGTTATCGCCTGTAATAACTTTGTGCTGAAAGATATCAGATCACAATTTTGCAGCCGCCGAATCGGAAAAGTCTATTATCATGTGATAATGGCATGTAATAGGCTTATTTGAGAGGGTATAAGGTCCCGATTTTTATTATAACCTGTATCAGCTTGTATGAGAGGCTTTTAGGCCAAAGGTTTCTCCTACAGTATCACTCGAAATGAACTTCAGTGGATATTTTCAATGTCACTAGTTTCTCACAGGTTGTCCCCTGTAAAGAATTTGACTTAAAGGGTATTAGATCACAGATTCTCATGGATTATCACGTGTACTCAAGCTGTATTGAAAGGCATCACAGTTTGCCACAGATTCTGATCTTTAATGAACCCATCTTAGAAGGCATTATTTCTCATACATTTTCATACATTTCCTGTATTAAGTGTAATTGTATAAGGGACATTAAGTCACTGTTTCTGATACCTTATAACGTGTAGTGAACTCGTATCAGGGGGTATCCGATCATGGCGTCTCACAGATTTTCACAGCACATCAATTTACAACAATATAATAAACTAGTAAAACACTTTATGCCTCTGACTTTCAGTCAAGATTAAGGGAGAAGTGTGACGTCATCGATTACGAAGGAAGATCTATCCATTCATCTCATTCTACAGCTTTTATCCGCTCACTTATTTCCTTCCACGTTGTCTGGTCTTCTCTTCATCTAGAAAACACAGCTGTCGCTTTGTGAAATAAGTCTTCTTGCTGTGGGATTTTTAATCATTTTGCAAAGTACAAAGTTACTAAGATCCTGGCATTCCCTAAAGTTGATGAAAGCCAAGACATTCAATTGTCGATGATTTAATAAAACTACAAACGAATGAATAAATCAATAAGGTTTTAATGGCTCTCCAAAGTATATCAAATTCGGAAAATAAGGCGTTGTTTAAAAGAGATTTTTTCAAAATATTATATATACGTACATAACTCACATTAATTGTCATAGCTTCAAAAGCCCGATAGTACATGAAGAATATTAACAGTGCATTTCTGAGTAGTGACAAATGAAATCTTCCAGCAACTTCAAAAATACATATTTCTTAAACGTGAAAACCAGAAAGGAGAATAAGGTAAGCGGGCTATGAGTATCGGACGACGACTGGGGCATTGTGACCATCGATTGTACAGGCAAAGAACAATACTGTCTACTTGTAGCCATAATACATGTGATTGATTCTCACAACGTAACCATGACATCAAGACGCCTCGAGATTTATCACACGTGACTGGAAAAACACCCATTCCGCCGTATTTCAACATTGATAATGGCAAAGAAGTTACCAGGAAAAAATTTCTTCGTCTGGTCTTTAATCAGAAAGAAATCCCACTTTCAATGAAGTCTTTTCGTTTCAACTGAACGGTGAAAAAGAGTATTTGTTCCATTTTGTTGAATAAAACATGGTCAGACATCCATTTACCTGTCAGGCGTTGATTCCAAAGTAAACGTGTGCATAAAAACGCTACAATATGTGCTTCAGAAATCTCCAGCAATAATTGCAATCACATACAGTGCGGTATGGGCTTGTCTATGGTTACGCCTGGTGTATCTAAGCTAAATGCAATTTTCAGAGGTTTTATCGGTCTGTATCAAACTTTACAGACATGGTAAAAGTCCTTTCAAGGGTAGAGCTGCTAGGGTGAAGCAATGGGGAGGGTTGGAACGCGTGACACATTAATGTATACTCCTCTATTCCTTATACTATAATTACACTTCTGTTCATTCAGTTTGTCTCGAATTTCACATAATCTGTTAGATCGATCTAACTAGACCTGGCTGAAAACCATAATTACAGGAAAGAAAGGATGAGAGGTACTCAGTGTATCCTTGGCAAAAGTGTCATCATAAATATATGCTAGTGAAAGTGTTCAATATACTAAAGCTATCTTTTTCGTTTAGTTTTCACAGGTGGTCTCAGTTTTCAACTTGTGTACGTTCCGCATTTTTAAGCCCCTTCGTACAGCAGTCGAGGTTGAAGATGTTTAAACAGTGCTTCCAAGAACATCTCACAGGCCTTTCTTCAAAGAAACGGTCCTTCATGTGAACTGCGTTTGAAAATCGAATTAAACTCCACCTTTCACTTGGGTAGGATGGCCACAAGCGTAACAAAATATGTAGACTTGACTTCATTGAGTGAAGTGGAAGTGTGTTCCCACGCGAGACTGTACATTGATAAAGGTGAGGAGGCACCGGAGATTAGCATTTCATCAGAGCGTGGGAGAAAGTGGAACTGTGTTCCATACATTTATCTTAGCCAAAAGCTGGCCTGTCTTTTGTCTGGGTTTGTTTTTTTTTTTCACTCTTGTTTTCATCCCCAAAGGAAACATGTTCAGTCATGTCTGTTTAAGCCGCTTGAAAAAAAGGGTTCACAGTGTTGACAGGATATTCGAATAGGAGTGAAATAAACGCTATTTTTGTCGTCAATATCTGTGGTTTTCCTGCAATCATACATTATTTCCTACACAATGAATTTTGCTCCATGTGAGAGGCTGGCTCTGGTGTGAAATCAACGTAATGCCGTCCTATTGATTTAACATATAATGTAATAGCTTTTTTCCATGATAATACTGACGGTAAAACAGCCGCGTAAAACTGGTTGATGGTTTGGCATATTGAAAATGATATGTTTCCGGAAAAGCCCGCATTCGAGGCGTTTTGTAAGTAGTTAAAGTAGGGATTAGATTATTTGTCTTCGATGACGTGCCATTTAACGGGAAATATTCAATAACATGGGTAACGGAGCTGAATTTTCTTTAAAATGCAATCTTCTATCAGTTTAAAAAAGTCATGGTCGTATTTACGGTACAGCTGGACATGGCAGTTCAATTATAGCCATTCTGAAGAATATTTGTGCTCTCCTATCTTGACGGACACAAAACTCTGTAAGGTATAATACAGCTATCAGGGCACGTCTCAAACCGGGCTGCATTCAGATACATCGTGATCTAGATGACTGGTAGCATTCAAACAGAACTAAACAGGCGGAAAGGGCAAAAACACTCAAATGGACAATAAAGTAAACAAGTATGTGTAACTTTAGAAAATTTTCCGTTTTCACAGAAAGTGCTGGCTTGGAGTAATTCCCCCGGGGCGTGGTAGTCACATTCTCCAGATATCAACAAACATCCTTTTGAAATACAATTTACTATTATTACCACATCACTGCTATAAGTTTTACTTAATTCTAATTAAGCCATAATGCTACGGGGTGTGTAAATTGTTACTTCTTAAACCTTTATGTGAAGAATTAGAACAAAACTCTTATCCATATAGTTGACAAGAAACCGGATTTCGTCGGTAACGTGTGACTGTTTGCCAACTATCAAACTGTCGTCTCTTGTCTGGTTTTACTCTCTATGATGTATTCTGAATGAGCACTCGCTGATGCTGGTCGGGATGTATTCTTATATGTATATCACGCCTTCCAGTAGTGATGGTACAGCTTGATGTCGTGTTAACGTTTCGTTCCGACTACTCCGCGGTTTATGTTGCAGCATAGTTACCACATTCATGGCTTGGGTGTTAATAATGTAACCTCCGTAACATCACTGGTAAGTCTAAGTCTGATGAACAAAACACATTTTCGAGAGTTTACCATCCTTGACCCGTTTCACATTGAATGGATAAGTATATGCGAGGTGGAGAAATATCACCTTTAATGTGAAAGAAGACATCATACCATTAAGACCTTGTTTGAAAAAAAGAACTATACAGTCTTCATTGCGACAAGGACCTTGACATCATGACTCATACAATCAAAACCTTCAACACGTAACGAGGTAGGTTCATACTAGAACATGTAGCATGTTTATGTATTACTGTTTTTGACATTTCTTAAATTCCATGTTAAGGATCTCCCAACAAAATAATTCAGTCTAAGTTTCTTTAACTAAAAAGGTGTTCTAACCATCTGATCGAGAATCAGGCATACATGTTCTGTGCTTAATGTTGTGGGTTTATGGTGATTTGAGGCTGAAATGTAATTTACGTTTCGTGCCTTGACGATCGACAAATTCTTCTTAGCATTATTGACTAAATAATGACTGGTTTTCTTTCGCAGGTAACCTGTCTATTTCACGTGTATATTTGACAGGAGAATTCACCTTAATGGTTGTGCTAAAAATAAACTTTGCAATTATCGAGTCTGAACGCCGACTTTTGGTTTTACAAATGGCATACATATATCAGATTTGACGCCAATGTGTGAACAACCTTGTTAATCATTCTCTAGTAAAGCTTGAGAAGGCAACTGAAGACTTTTGAATGGAAAACTTCCCTGACATTGGAGTTAAAAATACTTAGCATAGTCTTGGAATCTCAGCCTTTGTCTTGTTTATGGAGGTTAAAGCTAGATTAGCCAAAATTACATGATATATGTAATGTAATATTGTTTTGTCCCAGTCAGATATAAGGTAAAAAAAGTAGCGTGATATGTACATGGAATGTATTTGTCATATGCAGCCCTTCTGATATAACTTTTGCTCAAGTAAATGCAAGTTACATTATCAAAATAAAAGTCGTCCTCGTGGCCGTTAAGATGACGTTAGAAGAACGCGTTATTCCCAAAAGCATAGGTCAGAATTAGATTTATCATCTGGACTATCTCTAGTTTCCTTTAAATCTTTCTAAGGTAAATAAAATTTAATTTCTCTTGACATTTTTTGTTCCTGCTATGTGCGGGGGACTGCTTTGAGACTAATAAATCTTCAATATACTTCATCCAGTCTAGTTAATATGGCAACTGGTGCATATCTGTCTTCATACAAATGTAGTTTAAGAAACCAAATAAACAAGGATTTCTAGCAGGGAACGGAAACAAAGAAACACATATTTAGACTTATGTTTGTGAGCCATTTACTGTAATAGGTATTTAAGACGATTTCACTCTGTGCAGTTTCAAATATTATCCACGAATTCGAGTGGGAAGGCATCCAGTGGGCGCGGGCTATGTTACACTATCAGACGGGGATGTCAAGCTATGAGGGATAATACACCCTTCCGGACATCTACAGACCTGAACGTCTTACGTGACTGGTTTCAATACCATTCATAATGCCAAGTTTAACTCCACCATTCAGAACTAAGCCTCATCCAATATCTACTGTAAATTCCCTTCGCACGATCAAAACCGCGACCCCATATCGGATCAAAAGAGAAAAAATTTGACGGGGTATAAAATATCATATGCCAGCCTTGATCCTTACTTTACCAAATAGTCTACATATCCTATGTGTTAATTTGTCATGCCCTAGTAAATTTAAATACCCTAGTAAAATGTTTTACCAAAGGAAATTGTTTACTGGTGTAAAAATGGTTGATATGGACATTTCAAGTTAAAGTGTCCATAAGGGGGCCTGAGTACAGTCCGTGATTAATAAAAAAATTGCTCCCACACGACAAGTCTATCGCCAGTATCTCCTGACCAGGTGATGATGGGAATTACTGCATCTCTTCATAAATGAAATCATTTATTTGCACGTCTTTCTTCCTCATCCACTCCATTCAATATCAATGTAGGTAAGACGACGACGATGACGATATACACAGTGAAGCACTGAGCGAACATAGTGTGTATGGGAAATGTATGTCAAAAAAATAAACCTTCATTGTTGGTCGAAATTACTTATACGTGTAGCATTACATTTTATTCCATTCGATTGTTAACGTTCGACTAATGTTGGACATTAGTTCACACATTAGTTGAATATCAGTACACACATTAGGGCTAAAGTCGGATATCAGTTCAGAGTTTACGACTTTCTTGAATTCTCCACGTCGCCAGGACAAATCGTGTGAACGAGGTTTAAGCATTAGTCAGTGTAATAACCTTGACTCATTATAATTAGATGAACTCAGTCTGGGATATATATACTACAGACGTAAAGCTAATTTTAGCTAGTATAACTAACACCCACAAAATGTTCCTCTAGATTGTCGATAAGGCATGGTTTACAATCCCTCAAACAACAACAACCTCAGGACACCATTTCGTGCACTTTTTAGACCAGGAATGAAACCAAGTATGTCAGAAAATAATCAAAAACGTTCCAGATATTGATTGCTTCAGAGAAAATCAACCAAAGTGAACCGCTCATGCATTAACTATAACTAATGGGTACTTCACGATATATATAGTCCTAAATGTTGGAAGTGTGTTTGTTTGCATTACATAGTGGCTGCGTTGCTTCCTCTGTTCATGTGCCTGCCAGATACACTCCCTAGCAACTCGCAACAGGCACATTCACCAACTACTTAGTGTTGTAACGGCTAGTATTGGTGCCACAGTCCCGGAGCCTGGTAGGTATTCATCCAAACAAGCTTTGTTCCCAGAGTGTATGCCTCAGGGAATTGAAAAAGATTCACAAAAACACCGGTTTCAGCTTGCAAATGAATGTTAATGACAATCTATTGAAGACCTGGTACAGTAAATACCTGTTTCACAGATGGCAAGACGGTTCGAACAGACAAATTCCACTTTGTGCTTTGGATCAATTTGACTCTGTACTTTATATAGCGGTATGATATACAGCCGGGCATGCAGAGAGTGTGGGGATATGTATGATCTGATGACTTCACGCCGCGTACTGTGGTGGTTGGTATGGTCTGTATGATACATCTTATCTTTTAACATAGGCCATTGACTTAATGAAAAGTTTTGAATGTCAGACGCCATCGAGATTTTCCGGGATACGAATTGTTCGTCTTCTGTTATTAACAGAATTTTTTTTTCCATTTTACGGAAAATGATATTGTGTCTTCACATAATGTTTACGCGATTTATATGTTAATTATGGATATTAGCATTTTCTGTTAAAGATTTGGGGTAGCAAAATGGTTCAAGAAGTGAAGCCAGATCAAGTGTGAGATGAACAGAAATTGTCTATTTGTTGCAGGGTGTGCATGTTAATACTAATACGGTGTTGAATTTTCCTGCCCTTTATTTAACAGTAGTAAGGTCATAAGCAATGAAGTTAGCATGCAGCATGTACCTCATTTAATAACCAATGGTTAAATGTCCTCTACCATCCAACAACTCTATCATAAACACAACGAACAAGCAAACACTGCACATACACCTAATGATCCAGCAGAATTACACAGCCATTTCAATATTCAAAATCAGCGCCATATATTAAAGCCGAATTCTGTAATAGTCATTTTGTTTTCAGTAATATCTTGAAATATGGCAGCATGAAGGTATTCAGAATTAGTCTACAGTACTAGTTCCACTGACTACTCATTCATGTTTATTGCTTTACTGTCTTTAGTGTTCTACGGAGACGACTAAACACGTCTCTACGTAATTGTCACATGGCAATGAGTTATTTATGTTTTCTAGTTTCACCAATATAACAGGGTGGGAATGGCGACCTTTCAGGCAAGAAACAGTGATACTAAAATATCATGCCATTAAAACGACATGGAAGAATTAACGCCTCAGGCGATGGTGCAGTTAAAACACTGGATGCCATATCTTACGCTAATCCCCTCATTACGTGACGAAGAAAATGGCACGTCAAATTGCCCGCTTGAATCAATAGCAATTTTTCCTAGGGCTTTATCACGGGTGAAGACGAGAAGAGGAATGTTGATAAGAGATCGAAGCAGAGACAAAAAACAGGAGGAACCCGAAGACCATTGGCACGTAAACGGACCTCATCTTAATCAGGCAGGTCGGATCTCAGTTAAAAAATATCTCTGGCAAACAATGAATGAAAAAGGTGATATCCGAAAGTGACATTTAGCAGAACTGCGGGTGATTTGGTGCAGTCATATAGTCTGCTAGGGATGCTCGTTTTCTGCATGAACCGCAATAAATGTCTAAACTCGAAGATGTCCATGCAAACTTATATGAGGGCTAGATACTGCATTGCGTTCATCTAACGACATGCAAGTGATAGTTTTGGCAAAGCGTAAAAGCAACAGCCTAATTTTCTGTGTCCCAACAACAGCAACAAGATTATCGGAAAACCCTTATAGTGCAACAACACCAGCCTTAACCCGCTAAGAAGCAAGAGAATAGGCAATACACACAGGTCAGTGAGTTGCCATAATCGGTGGTTTGCCCGGCGAACTCCCTGGTTACTCCACCATTAAAATTGTCCTCAATTCAGTTTCGTGAAGTGGCCGGAAAGAATCGAAAAAGCACCACAGTGTTAGAAGGCCTTTTACGTAATCTGCAGAGGATTTTAAAGGCCTTAAAACAAGAAATGGTTAACTTTAAATGGTTTAAAAAGAATCAAAATTTAATACATATAACCCGTTGGCAAGTGGCGGGATGTCGTTCTTGCTGGTTTGCCTCAAGAGCGTTGTGCTCTCCATTTGGCATCAGTTCTTCATGTGAAATTATGTACACAACGGGACGCATGTATAGCTTTCAAACCCATGGCAGCAATCTGAAAGTTTTTATACTGCGGTTGCTGTGTTATGTAACAGATAAGCTTTCGAGTCTCAGGAGGGCTACTCTGTGCGATACTAGAGGGATTCCCGGATCAGTGACAAGTCCTTGACGATCACAGAAAAGCTGTCTCTCCGGTCAAGTGCTCGGCCCATGATATCAACAATTGTCGGTTGTGTGGTGTTTATCGGGATTGTTCGGGCACGTCAGTCCAGCTGAAGGGATGGGATTTGTGTGCGAATAGATAGCGCTCGTTATTGATCCACATCACAATTAGCGGCGAATTAGCTCACAATGACTCCAGTCAAACCAATTCCAAGTGTCACTAAACAACAATTTTTCAAATTCCCAAAACACTCTGTTGACACAAATGTAAAAAAATGCGATAAAACTTCTTATGAAATTTCAGAAAATCAGTTGACATTCTGTTGTGATAACGGGATGTTCAGAAACAATTTGACAATCTGAATGTCTTGTGAACAATTATAATTCCTTAAAGAGGCCTTAGATAAGAGGTGATGACTGTTTAGTTTTCTTTCGTGGAATTCTTTGGGATGATCAACTTTAGAAGGACAAACGCTTCAACGATTGCGTTTTGATAACAATTCTAATTCTCCCCACTTTCTTAATTTTAACGTTATTTTACAGTTAACAAACTTTGCATAAAGACGTTAGTGTTGTGAAATGAATTCATAATTTTCTTCCAAGTGTCGCCTGGTTATAATATTTCAGTAATTAGTAAATATTTTGATGAGCTAATATTGATTGTCAGTGAAGTCCGTCAACAAGAATCTTGTCAGTAGGCGTACGCAGATAGCAAGGTAAATGACGTTTTCATTGATTTAACTAGAATCCATACGTTGCCAGTGTTGTGATAATGATGTTGACGCCAACGATAAACACTGCTAAAATGTGTTAATTAATCAGTCTTAGCTTTCTGGAACCTCTAGCAGTGCCTTGGTAGGTCATGTTGTCATTCTACAGTTACATTTGTATGTCCACGATATGGCTGCAGTGTATTGCGGAAGTGGCGTTTAGCCATGACCATTCAATCATTCATTCTCCTGTTACACCATAAACGGAAGATGATTCTCTTGACAAGAGAAGTGATGATATAAAGACAGATACAATGAATAAATCGAGGCGATACATGGAAAGAAGAATGATAAAGTTTTGTTTCCTTACCAGCTTGCTTATCCTAAATGTTGTAATTTTCTGTGGTATTACAAATGTGAGTTGATTTAATAAGATAATGGGAGTATTACCATATTATTAATCTTGGGTAAGTAAAGCATGATGAGACCAGCTGAGATGACTCCCTGGTTAACCCATATCACTTAAACCTTCATGTCTCAGTCCTTTTCTCGCCTCTCATGGAACTGAACTTCCACCAGCCATACACCAATAGACAGCTTTAATAACAAGTCGGCCCATCGTTCCACGAAATCTATCAATCTCTTCTCAGTTCGTTGTCTGCACAAGTCTTGTTTGACGCAAAAATGGGCTAAAGGTGTCCGAAGATTGTGTATCAGTGCAGATGGGACAAGTTGACACCAGCCCTATAGTGTCTTGTCCGCAGTAGCTGATTTGTGTGTGTGCACTGAAAATCATTAGCAATTAGAACTATTATTACTAGATGAGATCTCAAGGGGTAGACATATTCTGGCAAGGCCGAAATCAACCGCAATGGTCAGGTGTTCGAATCTCTTCCGGACCCCTTTGTAGTTAGTAGTCCTTAACTGCTGGGATATAGAGTTCTGCGATATGCTCTTGATTTTTACATGGGTATAGGAAGAGAGCTTGTGTTTGATCAGTAACGTATAATCATGCGGAAAACGCAATGGGAATTTTAAACCCTACCGTGTACGAGTGTGGCACATTATTGTGGCAAAAACGCACATCCACATAATTTTTGTCTACCAGCAGTACAGAAATCGATTAATTTTTTAACACATTCACGATGACGTGTGTATTGTTGGTGCACAATTTGTGTCCTGCTGGTACACATGCATTGTGGATGTAAAAATATGTACACAGTCGTTTTTACAGGGTACCTTTATTATTTCTTGAACATTTTTGGAAACTCCCTGAGTACATATCAGTAAAAATTACTTGCTAGATTTAACTAATGGCTAACAATATAAAAACAAGCGTCGCCCATAAACCTGCCCAGGTTTTATCCCGCAAAGAACTACACTTTTATCTCCCAAAACATTGCTCAACGACAGGTCTAGACATATATTTCAACGTGTCCCAGTGAGAAATGATACAGCCGCCAAATCTTGTTTACCTGCAAATACACCCTCTACGTCTAGTCTGGTCGGCTGGCCAAGTGAGTCAAGCAATGCAGCGACGAAAGAATGAGCGGAGGCCTTGTTTGCGAAAGACCAGCAGGTTCCCACGGATCTATCAATCACGTAACAGTCTATATACTTGTTTATCGGTAAACGCGTACTTGTTGGGAAATGCCCTGAAATTAAAGGCATTGATGGACGATAGCTCGGTTTAAGTGAATTAACAATTAAAGCGGTATCGGTACAGCTATTTCAGCCCGTATCCATTAATTTTCACATGAAAATATGATATTTAGATTAATCTGGCTCCTGAGTAGCGGTATTTGCTCTATAAGGGTAGATCGCATCACCAGGTGTTACACCAAATACAATTAACTTTCGGGACAAAAATGAAGGTAGTTCAGAGTGAATTGTAAATTTCTGACGCCTCCGGCGTTCCCAGCAGTTAATTAATACCCGACCGGACCAGCGGCGCAACCCTGATAAGTTCAGGTAACCGCTCGTGATTTCAAAATGAAATTCATTATTCAAAGATGGGGTAAATTCTTCGTCAGTCATATGTGTTGAGTGATTATATATTCCCTGACAACATTATATACTCGGCTCAGCATGCAAAGCTTATTTGACAGCTGAGTACGAGAGGTGAGGGCGTTTGTATCATCCCTAATTAGCTTCAGAATGTTGGGGGAATTGGGCATCTACAATAACAATGTAGTAGGGATAACATATCCAGCCTCTGTATGCAGCCCAAGGTCAATCAGATGCATGCCATTAATGTATTTCTCTTCCGTATAAGCAGAAATATGTCCCCTGGTATATGTGTGGTAGTGTTACACTTATCTTAGTATCTTTTACGTCTGTTTTAATAACAGCTTTAAGTTGGAGTCCAAAGTGGCCCTGATATTAGAGCAGTGAGATCACGGTTTCTCAGAGGATTATCTCATGTAAAGAACTTAAGTTACAGGGTACTAGATCACAGCTTCTCAAAGATCATCACCTGTAATGGAATTGTATTGCAGGATATCAGACCTCGCCTTCTCATTGATTATCACCTGTTATGCCCTGACATTGGAGGGTATTAGACCAAGGTTTGACATGGTTTATCGCCTGTGATGAACCTGTGTTGGAAGATATTAGATCACGGTTTGCAGCCGACAAATGGGAAAGGTGTATTAGCATGTGATAATCATAAGTAATAAACTTATATTAGACGGTGATAGGTCACGATTTCTCATGGATTATCCTCTGTATAATGAGCTTGTATTGAGGGTATTAGATCACAGTTTCTCATGGATTATCCCCTCTTATGGCCTTGCGTTTGAGGGTATCAGGTAACTTTTTCTCATGGGTTATCACCTGTGCTGAAGTTCTATTTTCGGTTTTAGGTAACGGTTCTTCCTACATTATCAAGCGAAATGAGCTTCATTGTATATATTGTCTGGTACTGGGTCATTGGTTTCTCATAGGTTGTCCCCTTTAAAGAACTTGAATTAAAGAGTTGCGCACCGATTATCACCAGTAATAGACTTGTATTAAGACGTATTATACACCGGTTTTTCATACATTATCACCTGTATGAAGTGTAATTGTTTAAGGGGCATTAAGTCACTGTTTTTCATACCCTATAACCTGTAGTGAACTTGTATCAGGGGGTATTCGATCATAGCGTCTCACAGATTTTCACAGTACATCGATTTACATCAATATAATCCACCAGACCATATCGATGTTGCGGTCTCCACAGTCAATGTAGTGAAACACTTTATGTCCCTGACTACCCGTCAGGATCAAGGCAGAAGTGTGACGTCATCGATTATCGAGGACGAATTTATCTATTCATCACACTCTAGAGCTTTTATCCACGCACTTATTTCCTTCCACGCTGTCTGGTCATCTAAAAACCACAGCTGTCGCTTTGTCAAATGGCTGAGTTTTCTTGCTGTGGGGTTGTGAGTTACTGTAAGGTGTGAAGTTAGCAAAATCTGTGCATTCTCCAAGCTGACAAAAGCGAAAAAAGTAGTCGATGATTTCAAAAATAAACGTTAATGGTTTTATCGGTTCAAATTTGGAAAACAAGGAGCTCTTTAAAAGAGAATTTACAACATACTATATGTGAAAAAATCACATTATGAACCCGGATTTTACCAGCCGAAAAGTAACGATGCATTTCTGATTTCTGATCATTGAAAATTTGAAAATGAAAGAAAGAGCAAGGATTATGGTCTATTATATAAGTATCGGACTACGACTGTGGCAATGTTAACATATGCTGTACAGGCCTAGAACAGTGCTGTCTACTGGTACAACCCGTGTAAGTGATTCGCACAAGGTAACCGTGACGCCAAGACACATCGACATTTATCACACCTGGCCGGAAGTGCCTCCTTTGACTCTTTCGACATTAGTAATGATAAAAAATTACCCGGAAAAGGTTTTCGTCATCTGGCCTTAAAAAAATCAATAAAAAAGTCAATAAAAATTGACTTTTAATTAAGTCGTTTTACTTCAGCGAAAAGGGCGGAAAAGAACATTTGTTCCGTTTTGTTAAATAAAACATGGCAAACATCCATCAACTTGTCAGCTGATGATTTGGAAGTAAACCTGTACATAAAAAGACTATCATATGTGGTTAAGAAACCTGCAGCAATTATCCCAATCACATACTGTGGTAAGAGCGTGATTATGGTTACGCCTGGAGTATCTACACTGAATGCAGTCTTGAGGGGATTACCGGTTGGTATCAAAAATAAACTTCATGGAAATGGTTAAGGTCGTTTCCAAGGTAGAGCTGTTAGCTCGAAGCACGGGAGAGGGCGGGAACGGCTGACAGATTAATGTATACGCCTCTATTCCTTATACTATAATTACACGTCTGATTATGCAATTTGTCTCGAATTTCACAGAATATGTCAGATCGATGTTATTAGGGCTGGTCGAAAACGATAATTATGGCAAAGACAGGATGAGAGATACTCAGTGTAACGTCGGCAAAAGCACCATCATTATGATATGTTAAAAACTTTGTTCAGTTTACTAAAGTAGACTTTGCCATATAGTGTTCAGAATCCGTCTGGGTTATCACCAAGTCATCTGAGTAGTTAAAATTAGTCAAGAGTTTCTTCCTCCCCAGAAAGTCTGATTTTCCAGCCTCCTTAGCGGGAACCATCAGTTTTCAACTCTTGTATTCTCCTCCCGTTTTCCTAAGCCCCAAGCTCTTTGCCCGTCAGTCGAATTTGTGATAGTATAGACATTGCTTTCAAGAACAGTTCACAAGCCTTTGTTGACAGAAACGGCCTTTCATGTGAAACGGGCGTGAAAATCATATTAAACTCCAGGGTTTAGGTGGGTAGGTACATAGGAGAATAACAGGATGTGGGGACTTGACTCTACTGAATCTCCACACGCGAGTTTCAGGAAGCTACGTGTTAAGAGAAAGACTGCAGGCTATATTGATGATAGTGTGGAGACACCGGAGAGTAGCATTTCATCAGAGCTTGGGAGAAAGTGCAAATGTGTTCCTCACACTGATCTTAGCAAAAGTTAAATTGATTCTTGTTTGGGTTTTTGCTTTTGTTTTTTTTACTCTATTCTTTCTGTTGTTTTTTTTTTTTTTGTTTTTTTGTTTTTTTGTTGTTGTTTTCTTGCACTGTTTTTATTCTCGAAGGAGGCAACGTTGGAATGTCTCTGCCTCAGCCACTCTGCAAAAAAAGTTGACATTCTGGAGAGGAAATCAGCATTTCATCACACCTTGGGGAAAAAATGGCACTCACACTCATTTTAACCAAAGTTGTACTGTTTCTTGCTGGGGATTTTTGCTTTGATTTTTTTACTCTCTTCTTTCTGTTCTTTTTTTTCTTTTTTTTTGTTTTGTTTTTTTCCTGCGCTCTTTTTTATTCTCGAAGGAAGCAACGTTGGAAGGTCTCTGCGTGAGGCACTCTGCATGAAAGGTTAACATTCTGGAGAGGAAATTCGAAAAGGAATGAAGTAAATGTTATTTTTTGTCGTCAGTGTCTTTGGTTTGCCTACAATGATTCACTTTTCCCTAAACAAGGGATTTGCTAACCGGGAGTGCCTGGTTCAGGCGTGACATCAACGTTATGCCATCCCCGTGATATAACATACAATGTCATACCTTCTTTTCCTCCAAATATTGAGTGTAAAACAGCTGATTGATAGCTTCGCAAAATGGACGTGACGAGTGCGACGAAAAATCCACATGCGAATCGACTTATAAGTAGTAAAAGCAAAAATTGGATTATTCATCTTCGATTTCGTGCCATTTAACGGGGAATATTCAATAACATTGTTGACTTGTTTAAAGTACAATCTTCTCTCTGTTGAAAACGTCCTCACAGTTCAGTCACAGGTATTCTAAAGATTCCCTGCCCTTCTATCTTAGCTTACACAGAACTCGAAGATTGGAAGACTGCTTCATTATCATCCAGATGACTGGTAGAATTCAAAAATAGTTAAGTGGGCGCTAAATGCAAAATTGCTCAAGTAGTCTGATAAAGTAAACAGGTGTATATGACGTTGTGGAATTTTCCGTCTTCCTCAGAATGCTGATGGCCTTTTATTATTTCATCGGTGCGTGTTACACATATTCTCCAAATATGGAGAGACATCCTTTTTAGAAACAGTTTACTAGCATCCTCACAGAATGGTGCTTCAGGATGTAAGAATGGTTGTCAGGATCACAACGTTGTACCTTTGCCGCCCACTATTGTCGTCATCAGCCAAGGAGATGCTGTACAAGCTCAAACTCGTCTACTGGACAATTTACTACATTACTTTAATTAAGAGAAGGACTTATCTTAACGTCGCCGTCATTTTCTCGTCAGATTGGTGGTCATTAGCGCTTGTCGGGAGAAGTTCCATTTCTTTCTTACATGTATATATCACGGATCTCAGCAGTGAGAGTACAGCTTGATGTTATATTACTTTTTCTCTCGACTATTGCTGGATTTCTCGTATTGCATGGTCATCTCATTCACCGTTTCCGTAACAGTTATATAAGAGATTTGATCACAGAGAGTAAAATTAGAGCAGCGAGCACACTGTGGTAGTTGGGAAATGGTCACACGTTGTCGATTTCCCTCTGTTGGGTTTTATTGTAGCTGTTCATATGAATGTCTAAGAAGTAATAACTGATACAACCTCTCGCACCAAGGCTTAAACAGAGAAAGGTAAAAATAGTTCCAGTGAGAAAGAATTATTAGACGTCCCTGCTATATAATCTCTATAAGCAATCCAAGGTCAATCAGATGTATGCCATTAATATATTCCTCTTCTCTTTGGGCAGAAATACCCCCTCCCCCAACGATATCCTTATGGGACCGTAACACATGTTAAGTATTTTATCTCATATGGTCTGTTAAAACACAAGTGTTACACAGTTCTAATTTTGAGATTCGTCCAACTGGAGTTGTAAAATTTGTCGCTGATAGCACAGCAAGTAGATCACGGTTTCTCAAAAACTATCCCCTGCAATGAACTGAAGGTACAGGGTATTAGATCATGGGTTGCCGTAAATTATCACCTATAGGAACTGTATAATTAGACCACGCTTTGTCGTACATCATCGTTTGACACGAAATGGTATTGGAGGGTATTAGATCACAGTTTCTCTCACATTATCACCTCTTATAACCTTGTCATTAGGTAACGGTTTCTCAACGGTTATCGCCTGTAATAACTTTGTGCTATCAGATCACAATTTACAACGGCGCAATCAGAAAAGTCTATTATTATGTGATAATGACTTGCAAGAGTCTGATTTGGTCCTGATTTGGATTATCATTTTCATACATTTTCATACATTTCTTGTATTAAGTGTAATTGTATAAGGGACATTAAGTCACTGTTTTTCATACCCTATAACCTGTAGTGAACTTGTATCACGGGGTATTCGATCATAGCGTCTCACAGATTTTCACAGTACATCGATTTACATCAATATAATCCACCAGACCATATCGATGTTACGATCTCCACAGTCAATGTAGTAAAACACTTTATGCCTCTGACTTTTAGTCAAGATTAAGGCAGAAGTGTGACGTCATCGATTACCATAGACGATCTGTCGATTCATCTCACTCTACAACTTTTATCCGCTCACTTATTTCCTTACACTCTGTCTGGTCTTCTTCTCTTCATCTAGAACACACAGCTGTCACTTTGTGAAATGGCTAAGTTTTCTAGTTGTGGGGTTGTGAGTTACTGTAAGGTGTGAAGTTAGCAAAATCTGTGCATTCTCCAAACTGACAAAAGCGAAAAAAGTCAGTAGTCGATGATTTCAAAAATAAACGTTAATGGTTTTATCGGTTCTCGAAAGTATATCAAATTCGGAAAATGAGCTGTTTAAAACAGATTTTTTCAAAATATTATATGCACGTACATAACTCACATTAATTGTCATAGCTTCAAAAGCCCGATCTTACATGAAGAATATTAACAGTGCATTTCTGAGTAGTGACAAATGAAATCTTGCAGCAACTTCAAAAATACATATTTCTTAAACGTGAAAACTAGAAAGGAGAATAAGTTAAGCGGGCTATGAGTATCGGACGTGGGGCATTGTGACCATCGATTGTACAGGCATAGAACAATACTGTCTACTTGTAGCCATAATACATGTGATTGATTCGCACAAGATAACCATGACATCAAGACGCCTCGAGATTTATCACACGTGACTGGAAACACCCATTACGCCGTATTTCAACATTGACAATGGCAAAGTTGTTACCAGGAAAAAATTTCTTCGTCTGGCCTTTAATCAGAAAGAAATCATACTTTCAATGAAGTCTTTTAATTTCAGCTGAAGGGTGAAAAAGAGTATTTGTTCCATTTTGTTGAATAAAACATGGTCAGACATCCATTAACGTGTTAGTTAATGATTCCGAAGTAACCGTGAGCATAATACGCTATAGTTGTGGTTACAAAATCTCCAGCGATAATTACAATCACATACAGTACTTATAGAGCTGGGCTATGGTTACGCCTGGTGTATCTAAGCTAAATGCAGTCTTGAGTTGTTTTATCGGTCTGTATCAAACTTTACAGACATGGTAAAAGTCCTGTCAAGGGTAGAGCTGCTAGGGTGAAGCAATGGCGAGGGTGGGAACGCGTGACACATTAATGTATACTCCTCTATTCCTTATACTATAATTACACTTCTGTTCATGCAATTTGTCTCGAATTTCACATAATCTGTTAGATCGATCTAACTAGACCTGGCTGAAAACCATAATTACAGGAAAGAAAGGATGAGAGGTACTCAGTGTATCCTTGGCAAAAGTGCCATCATAAATATATGCTAGTGAAAGTGTTCATTATACTGAAGCTATGTTTGTCGCTTAGTTCAGAAGAGGTCTCAATTTTCAACTCGTGTACGCTTCGCATTTTTAAGCCCCTTCGTACAGCAGTCGAGGTTGAGGATGTTTAAACAGTGCTTCCAAGAACATATCACAGGCCTTTCTTCAAAGAAACGGTCCTTCATGTGAACTGCGTTTGAAAATCATATTAAACTCCACCTTTCACTTGGGTAGGACAGCCACAAGCGTAACAAAATATGCATTCACTTCACTGAGAAAGTGGAAGTGTGTTCCCACGCTAATTTCCTGAAGTTCCGTGTTAAAAGAGAGACTGTACATTGATAATAGTGAGGAGGCACCAGAGATTAGCATTTCATCAGAGCGTGGAAAAAGTGGAGCTGTGTTCCACACATTTATCTTAGCCAAAAGCTGGCCTGTTTTTTGATTTTTTCACTCTCGTTTTTATTTCCAAAGGAAACCCGTTCAGTCATCTCTGTTTAAGCCGCTTGAAAAAAAGGGTTCACAGTGTTGACAGGATATTCGCAAAGGAGTGAAATAAATGCTATTTTTGTCGTCAATATCTGTGGTTTTCATGCAGTCATACATTATTTCCTACACGATGAATTTTGCTCTATGAGAGAGGCTGGCTCTGGTTTGAAATCAACGTAATACTGTCCTCGTGCTTTAACTTATAAGGTAATAGCTTTTTTCCATGCTAATACTGACGGCAAAACAGCCGCGTAAAACTGGTTGATGGTTTGGCATATTGAATAGGATATGTTTGCGGAAAAGCCGCCTTGCGAGGCGGTTTTTAAGTAATTAAAGCAGGGATTAGATTATTCGTCTTCGATGACGTGCCATTTAACGGGGAATATTCAATAACATGGGTAACGGAGCTGAATTTTCTTTAAAATGCAATCTTCTATCAGTTTAAAAAAGTCATGGTCGTATTTACGGTACATCTGGACGTGACAATTCAATTATAGCCATTCTGAAGAATCCTGTGCTCTCCTATCTTGACTGATACAAAACTCTATAAGGTGTAATACAGCAATCAGGGCACATCTCAAACCGGGATGCATTCAGCTACATCGTGATCTAGATGGCTGGTACCATTCAAACAGAAACTAAAAAGGCGGAAAGGGCAAAAACACTCAAATGGACAATAAAGTAAACAAGTATGTGTAACGTTAGAGAATTTTCCGTTTTCACAGAAAGTGCTGGCTTGGAGTAATTCCACCAGCGCGTGGTAGTCACATTCTCCAGATATGAACTAGCATCCTTTTGAAATACAATTTACTATTATTACCACGGAATCGTGCCTCTGGATGTAAAAATGGTTGCCAGGGTCACAAAGTGGTGCCTTTGAGGCCCAGTATTGTCGTCATCAGCCAAGGAGATGGTCTGCAAGCTCTATCACAGTTTACTCAATTAGATTTATTAAGCGAAGGATTTACCTTTGAAGGGAAGGAGGTAAAACCAGTGACGTCTAATAAATTGTGTTTAACACCGCTGAAAGTATATTTACCTAGTTCCGTTTAAGCCATGGTGTTAGGGCTTGTAGAAGTATTAACCTCTTTAACACATGAACACTTACAACAAAACCGTATTGTATTAGATTGTATTCCTGCATTAACCAGAATTCTGCTGTTGGACTAAGCATCCCCGAGGCCTAATCCCTTTGCATTCATTTCTTCTCATTGTCTGTATATGTTAAATATGATGACAACACAGCGTTTTGACTAGCGTTTTCCAGACCAGTGACATCTAATACATTGCATTTAACATCACTGCTATATGTTTTACCTAATTCTAATTAAGCCATGATGCCACGGGATGTGTAAATTGTTACTTCTTAAAAACTTATGTGAAGAATTAGAACAAAACTCTTATCCATATAGTTGACAAGAAACCGGATTTCGTCGGTAACGTGTGACTGTTTGTCAGCTATCAAACTGTCGTCTCTTGTCTGGTTTTGCTCTCTATGATGTATTCTGAATGAGCACTCACTGATGCTAGTCGGGAGAATCTCCCCTTCTTGTATGCATATCACGCCTTCCAGTAGTGATGGTACAGCTTGATATCGTGTTGACTTTTCGTTTCGACTACTCCGGGGTTTATGTTGCAGCATAGTTACCTCATTCAAAGCTTGGGTGTTAATAATGTAACCTCCGTAACATCACTGGTAAGTCTAAGTCTGATGAACAAAGCGCATTTGCGAGAGTTTACCATCCTTGACACGTTTCACATTGAATGGATAAGTATATGCGAGGTGGAGAAATATCACCTTTAATGTGAAAGAAGACATCATACCCTTAAGACCTTGTCTGAAAAAAGAACTATACAGTCTTCATTGCGACAAGGACCTTGGCATCATGACTCATACAATCAAAACCTTCAACACGTAACGAGGTAGGTTCATGCCAGAACATACTGCATGTTTATGTATTACTGTTTTTGATATTTCTTAAATTCCATGTTAAGGATCTCCCAACAAAATAATTCAGTCTAAGTTTCTTTAACTAAAAAGGTGTTCTAACCATCTGATCGAGAATCAGGCATACATGTTCTATGCTTAATGTTGTGGGTTTATGAGGATTTGAGGCTGAAATGTAATTTACGTTTCGTGCCTTGACGATCGACAAATTCTTCTTAGCATTAATTGACTAAATGACGACCTGTCTATTTCACGTGTATAGTTGACAGGAGAATTCACCATAATGGTTGTGCTAAAAATAAACTTTGCAATTATCGAGTCTGAACGCCGACGTTTGGTTTTACAAATGGCATACATATATCAGATTTGACGCCAGTGTGTGAACAACCTTGTAAATTATTCTCTAGTAGAGCTTGAGAAGGCAAGCTGAAGACTTTTGAATGCAAAACTTCCCTGACATTGGAGTTAAAAATACTTAGCATAGTCTTGGAATCTCAGCCTTTGTCTTGTTTATGGAGGTTAAAGCTAGATTAGCCAAGATTACATGAAATTTGTAATGTAATATTGTTTTGTCCCAGTCAGTCATAAGGTAAAAAAAAGTAGCGTGATATGTACATGGAATGTATTTGTCATATGAAGCCTTTCTGATGTAACTTCTGCTCAAGTAAATGCAAGTTACATTATCAATTAAAAGTCCATCCGTTAAGATGAAGTTAGAAGTACGCGTTGTCCTGAAAAGCATAGGTCAGAATTAGATTGATCATCTGGACTATCTCTAGTTTTCTTTAAATCTTTCTAAGGTAAATAAAATTTAATTTCTCTTGACATTTTTTGTTCCTGCTATGTGCGGGGGACTGCTTTGAGACTAATAAATCTTCAATATACTTCATCCAGTCTAGTTAATATGACAACTGGTGCATATCTGTCAATGAAAATAAAGGTGTAATCTTCATACAAATGTAGTTTAAGAAACCAAATAAACAGGGATTTCTCCCAGATAACGGAAACAAAGAAACACATATTTAAACTTATGTTTGTGAGCCATTTACTGTAACAGGTATTTAAGACGATTTCCCTCTGTGCAGTTTGAAATATTATCCACGAATTCGAGTGGGAAGGCATCCAGTGGGCGCGGGCTATGTTACACTATCAGACGGGGATGTCAAGCTAAGCGGGATAATACACGCCTCCGGACATCTACAGACCTGAACGTCTTACGTGTCTGGTTTCAATACCACGTATAATGCCAAGTTTAATTCCACCATTCAGAACTAAGCCTCATCCAATAGCTACTGTAAATTCCCTTCGCACGATCAAAACGCGACCCCATGTCGGATCAAAAGAAAAAAAGCTTGACGGGGTATGAAATATCATATGCGAAACCTGAACACCCTAGATATCCTATGTGTTAATTTGTAAATTTGTAAATTTACCTACCCTAGTAAAATATCTTGCCATAGAAAATTGTTTACTGGTGTACAAATGGTTGATATGGACATTTCAAGTTAAAGTGTCCATAAGGGGGCCTGAGTACAGTCCGCGTTTAACAAAAAAATTGCTCCCAAGCGACAAGTCTATCGCCAGTAACTCCTGACCAGGTGATGATGGAATTACTGCATCTCTTCATAAATGAAATCATTTATTTGCACGTCTTTCTTCCTCATCCACTCCATTCAATATCAATGTAGGTAAGACGACTACGATGACGATATTGTTAGCATTCGACTAAATTCAGACATCAGTTGACACAGTACGACTGAACTCGGATATCACTGCACACATTAGGGCTAAAGTCGGATATCAGTGCAGGGGTTAACTAACACCCACAAAATGTTCCTCTAGATTATCCATAAGGCATGGTTTACAATCCCTCAAACAATAACAACTTCTGGACACTATTTCTTCCAGTTTTTAGACCAGGAATGCAACCGAGTATGTCAGAAAATAATTATAAACGTTTTAGATATTGAATGCATCAATAATCTACAGGCACACTTCAGAGAAAATCAACCAAGGTGAGGCGATCATTCATTGACTATAAGTCATGGGTATTTCACGAAATATATAGTCCTAAATGTTGGAAGTGTGTTTGTTTGCATTACATAGCGGCTGCGTTGCTTCCTCTGTTCATGTACCCGCAAGATACACTCCCTAGCAACTCGTAATAGTCACATTCACCAACTACGGCCAATATTGGTACTACAGCCCGGGAGCCTGGTAGGTGTTCATCCAAAGAAGCTTTTTTCCCAGAGTGTATGTCTCATGGAATTGCAAAAGATTAAAAAAACACCGGTTTCAGCTTGCAAATGAATTTTTATGGCAATCTATTGAAGACCTGGTAGAGTTTGACAGATGGCAAGACGGTTCGAACAGACAAATTCCACTTTGTGCTTTGCATCAATTTGACACTGTACCTTATATAGCGGTATGATATACAGCCGGGCATGCAGAGAGTGTGGTGGTATGTATGATCTAATGACTTCACGCTGCGTACTGTGGTGGTTGGTGTGGTCTGTATGTTTGTCTGTTAGTCGGTCAGATTATTTACATCTTATCTTTTAACATGAGCCATTGACTTAATGAAAAGTTTTGATTGTCAGACTCCATCGAGATTTTCCGGGATACGAATTGTTCGTCTTCTGTTATTAACAGAATTTTATTTGCCATGTTACTGAAAATGATATTGTGTCTTCACATAATGTTTACGTGATTTATATGTTAATTATGGATACTAGCATTTTCTGTTAAAGATTTGGTGTAGCAAAATGGTTCAAGAAGCGAAGCCAAACCATGTGTGAGATGAAAAGGAATTGTCTATTTGTTGCAGCCATTTAAATATTGAAAGTCAGCGCCATAATTAAAGCCGAATTCTGTAATAGCTATTTTTTTCAGTAATATCTTAAAATACGGCAGCATGAAGGTATTCAGAATTAGTCTACAGTAGTAGTTCCACTGACTACTCATTCATGTTTATTACTTTACTGTCTTTAGTGTTCTACGGACACGACTGAACACGTCTCTACGTAATTGTCGCATGGCAATGAGTTATTTATGTTTTCTAGTTTCACCAATATAACAGGGTGGGAATGGCGACCTTTCAGGCAAGAAACAGTGATACTAAAATATCATGCCATTAAAACGATATGGAAGACTTAACGCCTCAGGCGATGGTGCGGTTAAAACACTGGATGCCATGTCTAACGCTAATCCCCTCATTACGTGACGAAGAAAACGGCACGTCAAATTGCCCGCTTGAATCAATAGCAATTTTTCCTAGGGCTTTATCACGGGTGAAGACGAGAAGAGGAATGTTGATAAGAGATTGGAGCAGAGACAAAAAACAGGAGGAACCCGAAGACCATTGGCACGTAAACGAATCTCATCTTAATCAGGCAGGTCGGATCTCAGTTAAAAAAATATCTCTGGTAAACAATGAATGAAAAAGGTGATATCCGAAAGTGACATTTAGCAGAACTGCGGGTGATTTGGTGCAGTCATATAGTCTGCTAGGGTTGCACGCTTTTTCCGCATGAATAAATGCCTAAACTCGCAGATTTCCGTACAAACTTGTATGAGGGCTAGATACTGCATTGCGTTCACCTAACGGCATGTGAGCAATAGATTTGACAAAGCATAAAAGCAACAGCCGAAATTTCTGTGTCCCAACAACAGCAACAAGATTATCGGAGAACCCTTATAGTGCAACAACATCAGCCTTAACCCGCTAAGAAGCAAGAGAATAGGCAATACACACAGAGCAGTGAGTTGCCATAATCGGTGGTTTACCCGGCGAACTTCCTGGTTACTCCACCATTAAAATTGTCCGCAATTCAGTTTCACGTTAAGTAAGTAAACATCGTGTTGTAGAAGTCCACCTTTCTTTCATTCAGGAGGTCCTGTAGTGATCTTAAAACATATTTGAGTACAGGACATGGTTTTCAGACCTAAAAACAAGAACTGGTGAACTTTAAAGGGTTTAAAAAGAATCAAAATTTAATACATATAACCCGTTGGCAAGGCGGGATGTCGTTGCTGCTGGTTTGCCTCAAGAGCGTTGTGCTCTCCATTTGGCATCGGTTCTTCACCTGTTATTATGGACACAGCGGAGCGCATATATAGCTTTCAAACCCATGGCAAAAATCTGAAAGTTTTCATACTGTTGTTGCTGTCTTATGTAACAGATAAGCTTTCGAGTCTCAGGAGGACTATTCTGTACGATACTAGAGGGATTCCCGGATCAGTGACAAGCCCTTGACGATCACAGAAAGGCTGTCTCTGCGGTCAAATGCTAGGCCCATGATATCAACAATTGTCGGTTGTGTGCCGTTTACCAGGTTTGCTTCTGCACGTCAGTCCAGCTGAAGGGATGAGATTTGTGTATGTATAGATAGCGCTCGTTATTGATCCGCATCACAATGGCTAACCAACCTCACGGCGAATTAGCTCACAATGACTCCAGTCAAACCAATTCCAAGTGTCACTAAACAACAATTTTTCAAATTCCCAAAACACTCTGTTGACACAAATGTGAGAAAATGCGATAAAGCTTCCTATTATGAAATTTCAGAAAATCACTTGACATTTTGTTATGATGACAGGGTGTTCAGAAACAATTTGACAATGTGAATGTCTTGTGAACAATTATAATTCCTTAAAGAGGCCTTAGATAAGAGGTGATGACTGTTTAGTTTTCTTTCGTGGAATTCTTTGAGATGTCAACTTTAGAAGGACAAACGCTTCAACGATTGCGTTTTGATAACAATTCTAATTCTCCCCACTTTCTTAATTTTAACGTTATTTTACAGTTAACAAACTTTGTATAAAGACATTAGTGTTGCGAAATGAATTCATAATTTTCTTCCAAGTGTCACCTGGTTATAATATTTCAGTAATTATCAATTATTTTGATGAGCTAATATTGATTATCAGTGAAGTCCGTCATCAAGAATCTTGTCAGTAGGCGTACGCAGATAGCAAGGTAAATGACGTTTTCATTGATTTAGCTAGAATCCATACGTTGCCAGTGTTGTGATAAGGATGTTGACGCCAACGATAAACACTGCTAAAATGTGTTAATTAATCAGTCTTAGCTTTCTGGAACCTGTAGCAGTGCCTTGGTAGGTCATGTTGTCATTCTACAGTTACATTTGTACGTCCACGATATGGCTGCAGTGTATTGCGGAAGTGGCGTTTAGCGATCACGATTCAATCATTAATAATCCTGTTACACCATAAACGGAAAATGATTCTCTTTACAAGAGAAGTGATGAAATAAAAACAGATACAATGAATAAATCGAGGCGATACATGGAAAGAAGAATGATAAAGTTTTGTTTTCTTAGCAGCATGCTTATGCTAAATGTTGTAATTTTCTGTGCTATTCCAAATGAGAGTTGATGTAATAAGATAGTGGGAGTATTATCATGGTGAAAACCAGCTAAAGGTAAAGCATGACGAAACCAGCTGAGATGACTCCCTGGTTAACCCATATCACCTAGACCTTCATGTCCCAGGGCTTTTCTCGTCTCTCGTGGAACTGAACTTCCACTAACCTTACACCAATAGACAGGTTAAATAACAAGTCGGCCCATCGTTCCACGAAATATATCAATCTCTTCTCAGTTCATTGTCTCCAGTTCATTGTTTGAGGCAAAATGGGCTAAAGTAATAGTGTCCGATAATATACAGCACACATTCGAAAACAAACAATTTATGTAAAGGAAATGGCGATAGAATGATAAGATTGTATATTAGTGCAGGTGGAACGGGTTGAAACAGGCCATATAGTGTCTTGTCGGGAGTAGCTGTTTTGTGTCTATGCATCGGCAGCTGTTTCCTTGAACACACATCTCCAAATGACAACTCTAGATAATGCCAATATTCCTTGGCACCATCATTAGGAGGCCCCAACCTGCAGAAAAGAGGTTGATGCTGTAGAAAAAAGACCCCCTCCCCCCACGCCGGACCCACCCTCCACAGGTCTGAACAGTTGACGGAATCTATGATTGTAGCTCCCCAATTATCTGCTCCCAGGTTGAGGTATACTGAGGGCAGATTTCAGGCACGCTGCTAACATCAGTTAATTAATACTGGACGGTACGTCTGCCCATTAACACTTGGCTGAGTTGCTCTTAATAATACAATCTCAGCCGCGGACTGCGAGACAGTCATTATGATTTATTCTTTGCACTTTGATTAATTACGATTTTTACAAATTCATTTTGTGCGCACGAACAGCAAAGATTTAATATCTTAATTAGTACCAGTGGTTTCAAAGTTTCAAATGTGAAATACTTGCTTTTAGTTTGCAGTAAGTTCTATTTGTCAATAACCCAAAGAAACGTATGTTTAAAATACCACATGTTATACACAAAAGGATTTCGTATTAGAATATTTGTTTATCATCCGTTTCTGAACCATTGAGGGATAAATGTTACATTAATGATTTCAAATGATGCATTGTTATCATACTGTGATGAACTTTTTTTTAGATTTATTCGCATAATCTTAGAATCCAGCCATCAGTTGTGAAACCCTTGGTAGATCTCAAAATTAATGCAACCCGTGCTTTTGCTTTGCTCTCTTTTATACTGCGTACTCGGCGAGAACCGTCGGTAACCTGGTTGGACAGCCTCATTGCTTGGGTCTCTAAATGCCTGTACCGTGTACCTTGGGCAGTAAGGTACCAGTTGCAGATATACCGTTTAGAGATAACGATCCTCATTTTCACCTCTGAGCAGTCACCGTTTCCAAAAATATTCAAGGAGCATAAGCTGTCCAAACTCACATATATTCTTTTGCAGTCATTTTTGCGCGAAACATTCTGAACTCCTATGTTACAGAGGTGAAGAGAAGATGTCTTTAGTAAAAAATTTTTATAAGTATTATTTCGAGTTCACGCAAATAAAATAGCAAATCTACCATAAAACCAGATTTGCGTTGCCTCTTTTCTGATCACAGGAGTTGTTGTCATCCAGTATACGGTTTTGGGGGATAATTTTTTCCAACCGAAACCTAGATAACTAGGAGATATGTTTAGGTGGACAGGTTGAGGCGATCATATTTTCTGCAACGTATTCTGAAAAATCAATCGCCCGATTTAATCAGATTGTAAACCGGTTTACACACTGATAAGCAGCGATTAGCAGTTTCTTTACAAGGAAGCAGCAAATGAGACAAACTGCGTAGTAATTAATTTTTACATAGCACGCAAAGGGAAGAGAAACAACGAATGATTGAAGTTAAAAAGTATTTTCCATGACTTTGTTGATTCACACATGGTTTTTCCATTTGATCTAGGCTACATGTGCAGCCCTCAAACGCTGATGTCTCATAAATATTCCTTTTCGAAAAAACGACGTTGGAACTGGATCGAAACCAAAGCGAACAAACCACAAAAAAGGCAGAATGAAGACACAAGGTTGACAAGTTGTCAAAAATGATACGCTTTATATCACTTGTTCGTAAAAAGTCAGGTTGCATGTTTCAAGTAATTCTAGTGTTGAAGGCAGACGGATTCTCAAGTTCTCAAAGGCACTATGTGATTCTTTGCGTCTTTTTGTTTAAGTAAAAAGCCCTCTTTTTGCTCTCGTTGCTAGAACCAAGAGCAAAACACCAAGTCATAAACTACGCGTGAAAAGCCGCCATTTAGTACTCCAAAATGCCAGTGCTGTCTGATAATTTTTCAAGACAATCTTTCTGTTGTACCAAACAGTATATCCTCATGCAAATATGTTTTCCTGTGGGAAAGACACATCCATTTACCTAAGGTCACATATAGTTGAGGTTAATCATAATGTGTATTGTCTGAAGAAGATGTGTACACGATTCTTCATAGCATCTTGTGTTGGGCCTTTAAAAGGGATATGTTTCTTAAAAGACGCAATCGTTAAACAAAAACAATGTTTCTAACAAGTGTCTGCAGGAGTATAATTCAAAGAAACATGTAGAAACCTTTTCCGTTACGAAACCCATGCAACGTGTTTCATAACTAGAAATTATATCTCTATTGATTTTTATTGATTATTCTTGAAATGAGCTGATCATTCAGTGTGACCCGATGTCGGAGGCTGGAGATTCCTTACCACTTGCAGATCGGACAGAACGAGTGCCGGGTATTATTCATTTATATTGTGGGACTTATCATCACCATCTCTTAAACATATATAATTTTAACCGAAGATAGTTATCTCAGCAGTTTCCAATGATGTCGGATCTGTGAGATTTATGAATGAATGTTTCAGTTTAACGTCTTATTTAACAATGTTTCAGTCATATGACGACGAGTAGTTCTTCTAGTGTGCATATATAGTGTGTCTTTTTGTGGCAGGGCGTCCATGCCGCCAAAGTGCTGCCGCCTCTGGAACATTATGCCAAAGACACCAGACAAGACACCCGAACAAGTCACATGCTGCTGACAACGGGCCGAACAGTCGTGTTTCCATGCCAAAACTAAGCGAGCCAACCGGGGTTGGACCTGGATCTCCCGGTCTGGAGGCGGGCGGAGGGGCGGGGGGTCTAACTACTAGACCAACGAGGCGGTTGTTACTGTCACTGAAAAGACTATTAAAAACTGTGTCTGAAAATATCTTTATTGAATTTTTAGATATTATTTTAACAAAATAAAAATACCATTCAAATGTTTTGATTGTATGGTGGGGTTTCATTTCACTGATGCCCCTGTCGAACCAGAAATCCCGGTTCCCACTCACCTGAGATTGATGCGTGGTCGGTCGAACTACTGCTCTCAGCCTCACTCTTCTACGATTCAAACTGGTAACCTTGTAAGCCGAAGATACATTCACTATCATCAGAACTAGAGCTGGGGTCCCCACTGAAGCCAGCCATTACGTTATCTGCCTGATTTTTTTTTTACCTTCAAAGACAGCTGAGCGCGATGACGTAAGCAATCTGTTAAAATGGCGGCATAAAAAGGCTTTTCAGCCTTGGATGTTTAACCATTAAATATTCAAATATCAGGCACTTCGGCCAGAAAATTGAGATTTTTTATTTAACCATATGTAAAGCTCTTTCTTTTAAGGTATAGGTTGTATAAATATATAAATAAGTATGTTATTGTCCAGTCCTCGGCACTGTTTCTATATCAACCTTAAGAATATAGCAAGGAAACGCAGACGAATTAGGCTGAACGATGCATCCTCGCGGATAAAGCATAAGAACAAGGGGCTGTACACGGGCCCGTTGATCATTGTATTGTAATCCAAAAGTCGTTTCCTTCCTTCTTACAACTGGCATAAAATTCTGCAGAAATGAAGAGCTATCTAACAAATTACTGAAGACAGCTTGAAGCACTATGCCATACAACAGGGCAATATCAACTGTATTTATCAGCGATGAGGAGCGGTGAATTTCCTTCTAAAAACGTAATGTAATTGGTTTTGATAGGTCGCGTGCCTTCATTTCCGATTAACTGTATATCTTCCCAAAAGCGGTAGTCTGGATTTAAAACGAAACTGCAATAGGTTTGAAGGAATTGGGATGTTAATACAACACTGTATGCCAAATTTATATAACCATTGACAGAATACACCACTTAAAGTTTTAAGAGTGTACTTTTTATATCTGTGATGTTGTGTACTTGAGACACCAGAGTTCAAAATAAGCAAAATCGATCACGTCGAGAAAATCGATAGCACGCAATGTTTCAACCAATTTTAACAAATCAAGTGCAAGGGTTCAACCCGACCAGCCAGCTATTCCGCTGTGACGTCACGAGATGCCTGTAATACCTTCTGCCTGATTGAGCGAAGGGTACAGCGTTTCCAGTTCCTCTGGTCTAGGGAATCCCTAGAATAAATTGATTTATTGATCTGGGCCTGTTTTCACACCTTGTCCTAAACAACTAAATATTGCTTTTTGTTGTCTTTCCTTTTAAAATAGCTTACAAAGGGTACTTGAAAAAATTCTTTATTTCTAACTTGTTAGGGTTAACACTTAAAATATTGGAGTAAAGTTGAAGCAAATTCTCCGCAAGTAAGTGTGCGATTTGATTCACGATTTGGTGCTTCAGGTCAAGTAACTATTAGGTATATGACGAAGAGTCTGTGACTCCAACACTGCAACACTTTCCATTCCAAATATATCATCCTGACATTGATGAAACAACTCATAAAACGAAAACCTCGTTGTTGCTAAGGCTTCCAACAGATACAATCGAGACAAAGACACATCGACAGTAACTCAGTAAAAGCGTTATAATTTATGAACACTTCAGAGGTCTTATATGAGGGCTGAGATTAACATTTGCGAGCACAAAATTAAAGTTTGACTTAAATAATGATTCAGAGTAAGTGAATTTTTCCAACTTAGGACAAGAGGAAAATGAATTGTCTGTGTGGACAGACGAACACAGAGAACTGAAAGTAATCTATTGTCATTATCTAGACGACTATCACTTTGAACATTTCTGATGACATGTAATAACTCTTGTTGACAAATCGAGTTGGATTTTACAATCACGTCGAGACTTGCTCCATAAATACAGGCCATACAAACCTCATAACGGGTTAAACTGGACATGATCGCGATATAAATAACCCCTAAACGTCTGCAGGAGGAGAATGGATGTTGTGACAGGACCGCGTTAAGATTTAGCTACACTTACCATTTACATAGCGTATATTTACTCAGGTAGGTGATTAAAAGGCTACTGGGAAGAGTGGATCTGACAGTGTCAGGATGGATATTCCTTCATTTCTCTCCCATAGAATCGATTATCTCAGGTGCGGTGGTCAAGAAAGGCCGCACTTCATCTCCGGACGATGTGGCCGTGTGATTGGGACAGGCGAATTCCGCGCACTATATTGTGCCCTAGATTATTGTATGGCAGATCGACAGTCATTAAATCTGTCACGGAGCTAGTTTTTGGTCTGATGTGCGGTGCTGTTGCGACACAACACATCAATGCTTCACAACAGGAAACATCAACCGTTCAGTTCGGATTTATTCTGAGCGAGGCCTGCACCATGAAGATGATGATTGGTTTCCTAGGGTTCTTTCAGTTTTCTTCCCACCATAATGTTGGCCGCCGGCGAACAAGTGAAATATTTTTAAATGAGGCGTAAAATACCAATCAAATAAAGAAATGTAGTAAGCCAAGCTAGACCCAGCTATATTGCCTACATAAGTAATAAAGCTTAACTATATTGTCTATATAAGGAATAAAGATATCAATGAAAAGAATAAAAAAAAAACAAAAAAAAATTGTGTTAGAATTTCCAATATCGATATATGAGAGAGGTCATTAAATATTGTTACTTTCAATCAATCTGCAAAGAGGAGTCATTCATGCAAATGCTCATCCATCTTGTATGGTGTGTACAAAGAAACAGCTTCAGATGTCGAAGGTTGGCAGATTTCACTGACAGAGAACGCAAAGAAGTCCTGCGCGGTGGTTAGTTTTCATTTTGACATTGTGATATTTGTCTCCATTGATTTCGCGTCTCAACAATCAAAATGAAATGATCACTGATTAATTTTGATTTGCGGAAAAAAAAGACAATCAACGTGGATTTTCACAAGGCGCACGTTTAGTATTTATTAAGGCCACGAAAGAATCCTTTTTTCCACTTTTGCTTTTTGCCAAATATCTGTCTACCTCAGTTTCTGCTTGCGGGCTTGATGACGAGAAAACACTAATTTATAGCCGGTCTGGACAGATTGCCTGTATAGGATTCCCCCCGAAAAAAAAGGATCGACTACGATATTGCGGCAAACAAAAACTATCGTCACCAGTAATGAATCAGCATCAAGGGGCATTTTCTCTGTCTCCAAAAAACACACCAGCATCACTTAAATGTTGACGTTCCCTAGAAAAACTTAGTTTCATCTCGCCGATGACTGGCTTAAATTGAGCCTCTGTGATTAAATGTTCAGCTCGGGCTGTTTTTTTTTTGTTTCTGTGGCGATTCGTACTGAGAAAACGTTCACTAATCATATAAGCTATAGCTTCAATCAATACTATAGAATGGCCATCTGTCTTTCCGTGGTTTTCTTATTCTTGGTTGCGTATTGTAAGCGGCGGGTAAGTCAGGCAGGTCACTTTGTAGCTTTCATTTTTGGTTGGACACAATTATTCACATACTTGTTTGATTGGACTATTTAGTCGTATTTCTAAAAGGAGGATCGGCTTTATTGGAGGATTACATCGGGTATAACCCATGCGAAAGTTATCTCTCTTCGCTGAGAGCCGTCACAGCCGAGCAAGAGGTGGGAGTTTGATAGGAAACTTTGTGTCATTTGTGCAGTGAGGTTTCCCTTTGGTTACATATGTAAACATAATAACAATATGATTTCTTGGCGCTTTGCCGTCTTATGCGGATGATTGGTCGACAAAAGAGGCCGGTCGTTATGGAAGCATACAGTTCTGTAGCACAAGAGAGGTATAGGCAACATGTGGTTCTTATTCCGGATTGTGTCAGACTACAAAATATTTGGAGTATTCCTGGTTTTCCTATTATTCATGCACTATATAGTATAACATTCCAGAGGATGGGATGAGCTGTGTTGTTTCACAGAGGCCAGCATTTATGGTGGAAGGAAAACCAACGACCATCAGCAAGTGACAAGCAGATGTTTCAATGTACGGCCGGAGAGGAAGCCAGCAATAGTTGGTCGTGAAATCACAGTCACCGCAATGCTTGTGTGTAGAATGCCATGCGTTCCCAAGAACTGTTGCAGGTATTCTTCTAAGATTTGGTGCTGTTTGGGTTCTTTTGGCTTAATTGGATTAAACATTTTTCCCAAGATATTTAATGCAATTACAAATTCTTTCCTTAATTTATAACTCCTTCACATACAAAGGCTATTAGCTAAGTATTGTACGTTAAGGTACAAACTGGGATAAAATTTCGGCATCATTTCAACCACATTGGTTGCTAACCCGTTCGACTTTGTTTTCCGAGTGGTAAGAATAGTTTCAGTCTAACTTGCATTCAGCTGAATAAATTTGTCAGTCATGTCACATATTTCTCACAAAGTTCAAACTCTAGAACCTCATACAACGTGATGAAGTGATGATTAACCAGGGAACTTGGCAACATGAGTAAACATCAGTATCCTTTTGTGTATAAAATATTCAAAATTACACAACAAGACGGTCATGTGACTTAATGAACATGCGTGGTTCAAATCTAATGTATTTCTCTTTCACCGTGTCTATCTCAGCATCGGTTGTCTGCACAATTATCATGACAATATGACAATGTCATAGGGATGGCATGGCGGATCGTCGAATTCTTCTGATTAATTTAGACTTCTGGTTTTAGGCCGTGTTTTGTTTCCCGTCACTAAATATATGACTGTAACTGTGGCGAATTTTACCGCATGTAATATATCCCACTTTTAGATGAACAAACTACGATTTGTTAGGAATCGGGTTTAAGTTTGGCACCAAAGCTAGATGTTAACATTGCATAAACGTTGGGTCTGGTGTTTTAACTATAGCAGACATGAATGTGTCGATATGTGCCCACCATTAGGAGTTTACCTGAGCGATACGTCAGAGCATGGACTTCGTCCAAACACCCTTAGAGCGATTGCTCTCGTCGCAAAAGATTAAGCGGTCGTGGATTACGCCACTTATAATCACGTCTGTTAGCTAGAGTGGTGTAAAAGGCCGTGACAGAGATGTGATTCCCGAGCAAAAACTTAGAGCCACGGCATATGTCGTGTGAGAACTGGTATATTTTCATCTATGGCACGCGACAGTGGACATGTCACATTTGCAGACGAATCAGATGAAGAGTTACACATTTTGGACAAGGCAGGGCAGTGTTGTTACATGAATCATTATATACATTTGAGTCACCTAACAGACACGCAGTTACTTACACACGTCAAAGCACATCTGCCTATGAATTGCGCAACCATATCCAGAACATATCAACCTGCAAATTAGACGAATAATGTTTTCCGGTCGTGTTGTTCTTAACAGTTCATAAGGCATCACGCATAAGTAAAGCGAAACATAACGATAGTGTCGAGAAAAGTACCTAAAGGATATTGGTGTGTAATAGAAAGAGCATGGCGTAGAAAAATGAATACAAAAGCCTCATATCGGTGTGTATTTAGTTCATAAGAAAATGTTAATTCATAGTAAGAATGGTCTATTTAAATTTTTCTCAAGTAGCAATGTGGTGATCAAAATACATTTAAATTGTATACTGGTCTCATCGGTATTGAACAATGCCCGCGATCAACATTTTCACTCATTAACAACATAAATTGGCTATGAAGTTTTCGTCTCGGCAAAGTATAGTTGTACCCGAATAGTCTGAGCATGCGCGTTCGTGGAATGTACTTGCCATCACGGAGACTACAACGTCATAAAGACAAGATCAGCTTTGTTCCGCTGTGGCTGTGTTTTCTCTTAGATTGAATCCCCTTTATTTAAGTGAAGTAAGTCCTGTGTAAATCGCAGGACGCGAGCACCCATCTCCTATTGAAGGCACAGATCATTGAAACGGTTTGGGGTTGAGAAAGTTTACCCAGCTTCAAGGCGGCCTTCTGTGTGCAATAAACTTGATGTGGTGATGTCAGGTAGGCTGGATTACAAAACCCACCGTGACGTAACTAATGGTCACTATGGTCTATACACTTCTGGTGTATTGTGGTACCGATGCTGGTTGATAAAGAGGGCGGATTACCCAAGATAGTGTTGTAAGTGCCTTTACAGCTGTTAAATCACATCCATAAACTTCGTGTACAGCGATTCTGATCATAACTGATGTCTTCGTAAGAGCCATTAACATGCTTGAACATCGTTATCGGGAACAGTGTAACTTTATCCTGATACTCAAGCGCTATGCATATGGGTGCCGTTAGCCGGTGTGGTCCAAATGCTCTGACGGCCAGGGTGTCTCTCTCAGTAACAGTGCTGGTTCCGTGATAGGGAAGGGGAAAGATTGGATGTGTGAATCCTACCCTTATGTCTAATATTGTTACATACAATAACCACATGAAAACGTTATAGTCATATTATAGCTCTCTTTATAGTAGAAGGTTTAAGACCACTCCTCTGGATTGATGTCAATTTGTTGAATGAGGACAGTGAACCGAGTCCCTGTGCACATATTATATAAAATTCACCGAACACCGGATACCCAGGTGGCCATAGGTCCGACTGCTTGCTACTAAATATATGGTGGAGTTGTATGAATGCAGGCACAAACTATAGGTCTTATAACTTCCGGGCTTTGTCCAGTACCTCGGATATCACCAGAGGCATCGAGATGTTCTGACAGCAATTACACGCCCTACCCTCAACTTTCGGGACTGCTAGGCCGATTGTGGCAGGGAGAGGCCGAACAGTGAGTCTTATCTCCACGCCCCCAGTGTGATATTACACCGGTGTTCACAAGACTCATGTTCACCCACCCTGCCCAGTAAACAGACATAACTGACAAAGGAGAGATATTATATTTACTTTTGGTCGATGATTAAATGTCCAGGACTCCAATTTTCCTTCCTCGCCAGTTTCGGCGGCCGAGGATTGATACTCCTCCAGCAGCTCTATAGGAGTGGATAGTTCCTTCCTCATACATCCCGACAAAGCTTCCTCTCTAGATCATCGTCTTTGTTTTCGTCGCGGCAACGGTCGACGACAGATAAGTGTGATAATTCATATTTGACTTTTCGCCCATCTAAAAGGATATCGCCTACACTAGCCATGCGCTGCAAACGCCATTAGATGATCCAAAGCGTAGGGAGCGTTGGATAACAAGGCTATTCAAGGATGTCTCTTCTAAAAGTACACTAGACTGTTGCAATAAATACAAGTCAATGTTTTACAGTACAAATTGTCGGTGTACAAGGTCAGTGTGAAAAAAAGACGAGTTTAGAACACTGGCTTAATACAACAAGGAAATATGATTTGGTGTTCTAGATGGTAGCTCTGGCCGGCATAGTGTACCAAAATGATGTAAACCTCTGTTGAGATATAAGCTTAGCTGAGGGCAGTTTATTCAATAACTTGTCCTGTAGCTTCAGTCTCAACATTTCTGATTCATTTGGATAGCTGTTCACACTGTACCTAAAGAAGTTTCACTTATCCGACCACAGTCAGGTTCCTGTGAGGAGGTAACCGGGTAATAAATCGCTAGATGCCTTCGCTAGAAGACAATCACTAGTCTTTACGTGAAAGTGTAACTACATGGATTCGACATGTACCTTCATCTTACATAATTTTCGAGTTTAAAATTAAAGGTCGTTTGATTTATTGATTCGTGTAAAGTTTCACAAGTGGCGCTGCAGCACAATACACAGGACCTAACCCAGACTATAACTAGAAATTGCGATGGAGAGTATTACCATACTGAACACAAAATTCCCTACATCTGACGTCAAGATCATTACCCGCTTAGCGATGCCAGTGTGTGTATGAAGGCAAATAATCTCCTCAGAACTTCATCCAAGGCCACATCAACAGTTCTAACGACAGTGTTGACTGATTATTGACACCGTGATCCGGAAAACAGTCCAGATCTGGCTCTTTCCAACATCCTCTGTTCGACATGTGGGAAGAGAATCTTAGAACGTACGACTTGCGCTTCCTGTGGGAAATTTTACTACAGATTTTACCACTATAGGAACTCAGAAGTGTGCATGATGTGCATTGACCGAGCGGTATACTGGGACTATCCTCCAGTCCATTCGCCGCCGTCCAATGATGTGATCTAACAGGTCGGTAACAGGTTCCGGTCTGGCTTGATCTCAAAATGGTCTTCCATGCGTTTTGCCTGCCTTCCCTTACCTATAAATAGGATTCCCATGTCACAAGTGCAACATGTCATCTTCTGCTTTAAGTAACAAGGGCACATTTTATACATGTGTTCCAGTAACAGTAGGAGCATTTAGCAGGGCGATGCCAGTATATATGCGCTTTCTCTGTATATTGTCACTGGCGTTACGCCAGGCGTATGTTGCCACTGCTTCATAAAATGGGCCCCTGATAAATAAATATAAAGGAAACTGTTAACACGGCATCGCTTAATAGCTCAATCAGGAATGATCCCTTTCGGATGTATATGCGCAAGGCGTGTTTACAGATAAAGTCGCTACCACGTTCTCATTTGACAGGACTTTATAACACAAAAACCATCACCATCAACATAATTAGATAACATGCTCCCCATCAAAGGACATGTTCGGCGGTATGTTGATATTATCTGTTTGTTTCAAAGATGATCCGATGGCTGTGGTCAAAGCATTCCTTGTCTCAATGGTTACATTTTGCCTTGGCCACGAGTGTCATTTCGTTGGATGTCATTTATTCAGGAATATTGATTCAGAATGTTTTATCTGGTCAGTTGTTTGCACGCAACCATCTGGGAAGAAATTTTTAACGCTGTCGCTTTCTAAACATTTCCCTGGTCAAGTTCTGTCCTGATCATATAGAGTATGTGCTATTAGCAGTGAAGCTATAGCACTCGCTAGATAATGAGGTTTCATTGGTCAAAATCCAATATGACACCATTTGGAATAAATCATGACTGATTACTATAATTTTGGCCATCAGGATTCCCAAATGATAATAGTTGTAGAGAGGCAATTTCATGTCAGTGGAGTTTGTTTGCGTAATTTAACAATACCTTGAAATGGACAGTGCTGTAATAGCTTTCATTGTTTCAAATTTGTCCGAGTAAAATGTGAATTTAATTATCAAAGACTCGATTCTGACTCTATCACCAAGAGCGAGTGGTATTCAGTATTTATGAGAAAATCGAAAAAATTGGTCTCCTTGCACACGGTACATTGTGTCTGGATAAAGTGTTATGTCTGCTATTACAATATAGGCATCTTCAGAGTAAAGACGATGGCCCCAAAAGAGACACTGTGCACCTTGCAGTAGAGTGATAAGTTAGAGGTAATAAACGACTATGGCGTAAATCCAATTCTGTTATTAAATACTTTCTTTAGCCATGATCATGAAGAGAAGAAAAAAGAAAAAAAAAAGTTCAGCCTATATATTAAACACTCACCATCATCGCTGCTAAATCTGTAACAGCGACAACCAGTCGTGCAACAATTTGATTTTGATGTATTAGTTACAGCTGTGTAACAACAGGTGTGTTTTAAAATTCAGCGTGCGGACAAAACATGCTAGATCTCGAGTTTGTGCTGTCAGCTTCGTGGCTCAGTTCCGAACAACTCTCGCAAGGTCTGTTGCGTCGAACAACTGGGCTGCAGACAGGCCCTTCAAAGATGGACGGCTTTGCTGTCGCCCTCTTGACGGCTTTCTGCATAGGGGCCACTGAGCCAGGCTGGGTAGATTTCTTGCAGGCGTGGATGGTTTCCACATATGTCGACTTACAGGGTTAAAGTAAAAGAAGCACTGTACATCTCCACTTTTCTCGAGATATCATGATATACATATTCCAAACGTTACCAGAATCGTTGTCCTTCGATTAGCCTTGTGATGAACTGTCCAAATCAGTGTAAAATGGTGTCAGCGGGCCCCTTAACAAGTCATACTGCACTACCGGGAAAACAAACGAGGATGTGTTTTTAGTTGGCAAAAAACCTTCGGTGTGGCTGTGTTAAACGTCCGAGTCCGATCAAGCCTGATTGGTTTATCATCAAGTAATATGTGCTGTCCGTTGAAGGCATATCGCTCTTACGGTAATTGAGTTTTGAAGTGAGGCGACAACCATGGAGAGCGTGCTTCTTTGCTCCCTCAACTGTTTATCCGTGGAGAACCTAATATGATGTCCGACTGGAATAATTGTCCACCGATCTCGGTCCAGAGCTACGTGTGAGCCATCAAATAATCACGGTAAGAAGCGAGATGGTCAAGCCCGGGACTGCCAGTCGCCGCACAAATCAACGGTATACCCGGATCAAAAACTCGATCAGCACCAGTAGCGAAAATCCGAGAAATCTTCAGAAGTGGAGAGAGAAAGTAGAACTAACTTGGGCACCTTTTTATCGCATTAGTGGTTAGAATTATCACTGAAATACAGATGATAAGACGCGGACGGCCACTCGGCAGCCTTTGTCTATAGAACTCAGAGAAAACAGGTACAGAAACTGATGTCTCACAATCTATGTACAATAACCTTTGAAAAAACCCTTTATGGTAGGTGTCAATCTACAGTCTTGCGGGTGCTTTTGACGTACTGTGCATTGTATCATTGGAGATATGAAAACGACAGTTGCCAGGCAATGTCAGAGCATTTGTGGGAGCGAAAATTGGGCCAGTCTCATGTTTGAATACAAGGATGGTTTATTTTTGAGTCCGCCAAGAAAAAAAAGTCAACGACTGATGGTTTGGAGGTATTGTAAGGCATAAATCCAGCACACGTCTTACATGATGGCATTAGATCATGTTTTCCTGAGCCAAACACACCTCTGTTCCCTGACAGTTGATGTAAGAAAAACGACTTGTGATTGTGACAAAGTATCGAAGCGGATTTTTCCTGTCCATGCATTAAAACTGATCACAAAAGATGCTGTTTAGGTAAATAGTCATCGCAGGCAATGTGAAACCTTAAAAGGGCTTGCGTGTTCTCAGTTTTAAAAGAGCAAAATGTTGTGCTGATCTTTTCCCTCTTGAGTTACTGATCATGATATTCCTTATTCAAATGTCATGCTCATTGAGCAAAATGCCGGCATAACTCAAGAGTATATGTATAGTGTTTAATTATTCCGTGGAGTGTGTGGTTGTTGACAGCGAGACGATCGACTGCACTCCCAGTGAGGAATCCTATCAGACAAACAGAGGCCTCCGTGGCTCAGTCGGTTAGCGCGCTAGCGCAGCGCACTGACCCGAAGCCTCCCACCAATGCTGTCGCTGTGAGATCAAGTCCAGCTCATGCTACCCTCCTCTCACCATAATATTCTTGAGTACCTCGTATAACACCAATCAAATAAATAAATGTTAGACAAACATTAGGCTCTATAAATGAGGCATCTTTAAAAACGACAAACTACATTAACATTGTAAATTTTTGCTATTTCTGAACTAAAAGATGTGTAAAATAATTTAAAGAAGGTCAGCTGAAAATAAAACGATGGCGATTGGTATCAGTTTGATGAAATGGTATCCAAGACGATATCATGGCGAGATGAAGTTAATGATAGCTTTCGATGTTAGACGCCTAAACTATGCACAATAGATCATCATCCACCGTCTGGGCAAAACTATTCCATAAACAACTCCACCGTTATTTAATAATCGCAGACAATGGCTTTTTGTGACAACTCGTATCACATAACGAATCACGCGACATCCTAAATTATATAGCCGTGCTACCATTTGCATCATATGGATTAAAGAATTTCTGGCCACAGAAAAGGGCAGGTGAACTTTTAGGGACGACAGTCAGGGAAATGTAAAAGCTCAAGCCGGGTGTCGGTGACGCAGCGGTGGTGAAGTCCACGTCCTCTGTTCCTGTACAATTCCCCCTACTCGGATATAGTTTGCAAGCACAGGACAAACTGTCAAGGCAAAGGATCCCTGCAATATTACCAGTATCCTCCCGGTCCAGACAGGAAGTTAAATGATTAGGGTTCTTTCAGTGGAAAGGTTAGTGAATGGCTCATGGTTGGCCTGATGTGCGGGAATCGAGAGCTGCCTTACGGAGGAGCGGGGATAAGGAGCAGGTCAATTAGCACTGCCTTGTACGTCTGATCGATCGGATGAACCTGGGCTGATTTTTTTCTGTCGCCAAGATCGCAAATAAATACACCTCTTTTCAACGGTAAATTAGATTTTGAATACGGTTGCCTTAAGCTTGCCCTAATCGCCTGATCACTCTCCATGCGTTATTAGACAGACGGCAGACAAACTTGACGACAAGCTGTTGGAACCACCGTTTTTCACTTCACAGCAAGTGACTCCTTTTTTCCCATTATGGTTTTACTGGAGCTATGCAATGTGTTGATGTGGACAAAAATTTCATTTTAATGGTCACAGAGCGCTCAAGCACGCTTAACATGGCATATGAGTAAGGTAAATGAGCAAGGCACATGTGTGAGGGAGCAGCCCTTTACTGAACAGCCTACGGTGTTTACTGATCGATGGAAACATTACTTGACACACAATTTGCAGGCCAATTTTTTGGACATGTTCATGAAAAGGATCATTGCACATATCTGGCGTGTTTAGTGTAGGCTGACATTTGCGTTTCCAAGCAACGTGTTTCATTCTTGTGTAGTTCCACGTTTGGCTACAAGCAGAATTAACCAGGAAGACTTCGTAATTAGTGAACACCCTGCGGTGCTGAAATCATTACGGGTAAAGGTTTTCAGGTGATACAGATTTATTCTTTAGACATCCACTTTTGCTCTTGAACCTATGTCTAAATGGCTACGGTCTCGTGTGTTTTGATAACGCAGAGTAAGGATCGTGCCATCTTCAAATGTCAAGGTCGAAATCATAATAATCACAGTCTCTTTACGTTTAGATACGCAGTATATGGAGTTGAAACGGTCATGAGCAGCCAACAATAGATTGATCATCGTAACGATTCGGCTAATTTTATGCGCGAATAATCACAAAGGTGGTTATTAAATTAAAGTCAACAATGAAAGAAATAAATAATAAAATGTAAGTATGATAATGTCGCCTGTCATGGTCTGGTGAAACATGAATGTCTGTCCTTTTCAACGCATAACACATTTAAACTTGTCTCGTCTTAAAATATTTGAAAAAGCACAAGAACTGAGGACATTTGCCTCACAATCTCGACTGTTTTTGGTATACGATGACTGTCGGATATGCGGGTAGAGGAAACCAGCGATGATCAAGTAGGACCAGTCCATACAGCTGTATACAAACATGTGATGATCAAGAGCCTGTCACCTGCAGCAGAGTGATGCCGTAGATCACTAAACCAGTCTTTTGGAGAGATGCTGTGGTAAGATAACGCGAGTTTGCACGTGCGCCCTAAAATCCAGAAAATACAAGTTTGCTTTAGGTTTAGTAATTTGACTTAATTTAGATAAAACTGTTATTAATTACTAGGCCGGCGGAAAGGTAAAGTAATCAGAAAGATCAACGAGAAGTAGAGCGCGTCATAGGAATCTGTGACAAATAATTAAAAATCTATTCAAGAAGTTGAATTTTACCTGCCGACAAATATCAGTGTGGTCCATTAATTATGCGTACCTGTAACCACGATTAATTTACTAACTAACGAACTGGCATGAACAAACTGTGTAGGCTGTATGCAGAAATTGATCGATTGATAAACACCTTGTCTGCAGCCACGTATCTACTGTTAAATTACTGATGTAACATCTAATGGGTTCTTCGCACAATCCTAGTTTATAACTGGCTGTATATGCTTTCTCAGGGCTTTTGTTTTCCTCTGATTTCTACGTTTACACCTGACCTCGGTCTGTGTTTTCACTGACCCCTGCTTTTTTCTGGTCTCTATCTATGTTTTCCTCTGTTCTCTATCTATGTTTTCCACTCATCTCTGTATTGTTTTTCCTCTCAAATTTCCGTATGCTTTTTCCTGGGCTCTGTGTTTCGTCTGGCCTCTGCTTATGTTTGCCTCTGGTCATAACCTGTCTTTCTCTTGGAACTCTGTTGGTTTTTTCTCTGGATCCTGTGTTTTCTTTGGCCTCTGGCGATGTTTTCCATATTCGATCTCTATGTTTTGTTTCCTTTAGGTTTTACTCTCTCATGTCCTGTTACTTTCTTCTGTCATTTTTGTTTCGATCATCCTATGAATGTTATTTCCTACCCTTTCTTCCACCAAGTTCGGTTTGTTGTTCCTGAATGACTTGTCTGTGATATGTCATATTGGTTCTTCTTGTGTCTTCCCCAGAGCTCTGTGGTGTGCTTCTCTTATTCTCTACAGTATGCAACAGTTATGTTCAAATTACAGTGATACCGTTTTGCTTCACTTTAAAGGCAAAAACAACTTAAGATTCATACCGATTTTCTTTGTTTGAATTAAAAACACTTCACTTACACGACGGCAGCACTATATGGTGGAAGGAAAACCCACAAAGCCCGGGTAAGCCCCACCAAGATACGCAGATTGTTGACCTTCGCATGTGCGGTCGAAAAGGATGTCACCATTAGTTGTACTTCAATACACAGCCACCACATTGGTGAGAGGTTTTTGAGCCGTTGTGCCGCTCTAACACCTTAACCACTGGGCCAGTGAGGCGCACAAATAGATCTAATTACCATCGCACAGGTTTGTGCAAGCCCTGCATAAAATATTAGAAACTTATAGACTTTTAGAGAAATTCATAGCTTTTCGGTGAAAAAAAAATATTTGACTAATTTCATCTAGAGACACTTGTGAAGGAACTCCATTTGTCCCATAAAACCGGTGCTTGAATGTCAAATCGTTAAGGGGGTGATATCATTTAACTAAATTATGGTCCACAATATCTGGCTTAAGAAGCAAAGATTTCATTGCCATTAAGCCTGTGTAAATACTTACAGTGTACAAAACCAATGAAATGAAGTGTTCGATGACATAGAATTTAATAGGCTCTCAGTTCATCCTCCTGTCTTTCTTCCATAGAGAGGTATGCCTGAGACACCCAGGCAACTGTATATCGCAGACAAAATTCTTGGATAAATCTCTTTATTTACGCGTTATTATTGTGGGAATTGTACTTATTCCTTTGATTAACCTCTTCAGCAACGTGGATGGGGTATCTTATTCTCTCGAAAATAAAATGTCCATATACCTATCTATAGCTTGAAGCTGTTACCAGTTTTACAACTGGCGCCCGGAATGTTTCTGTATAAGATAAGGCTGTCACAGTGAATTGACTAGACACCCTGAGCTCTGCGATTATTCTGATAATCTTGACCAATCAGAGATTCATCTGTGTACGCCCTCGTCTCTGACTGGTGTGCTCAGAAATCACAAGTCTGTTTATCAGGCTGTGTTTGCAGAACAGCCCATGTGTGTTTACATGTTTACGCTTTACAGTAAGAAACGCAGACATGGGTAAAACATTATCAGTGGTACATTCATTCTGTCGCTTGTTGACTTGAATCATATAGGGTTTATGGCGATTTTCTATGAGAGATTGGGGAGCCTCCGCGGCTCAATCGGTTAGCGCGCTAGCGAGAAACCCAGACACCTCCCACCACGGCTATAGCTGTGAGTTAAAATCCAGCTCATACTGGCTTCCTCTCCGGCCACACGTGGGAAGGTTTGCCAGCAACCTGCGGTTGGTTGCGGGTTTCTTCCCACCACAATTCTGGCCGCCGTCGTATAAGGGAATTATTCTTCAGCACGGCCTTAAACACTAATCAAATAAATAAATAAAAAAGTGATACAGATTACCTGGTGCCGAGGATTAAAAAGCAACATGAAAAGCCCATCAGTCACTTTTCCAGGGCAGCAGCTCAGTTGGTGGGATCTATGCTCTTGGAAAAAGGAGCAGTAGTCAAATATAATCCAAACTTAAAGAGTGAGTTTTGTAGCAGTTTTGTTGACTGTTGACATGGTATCGCGTGGCAACAACAATGAAATCGCCAAACAGCACAATAGCGAGGGACACACAGTGCATATTTCTCCCTATCTGGGACCGTGTTCAACATTTTGAGGAAATCTACATCTATTGGATAACACTTTTCTTTTTAGTTCGATAATGTGGAAAATAAAAGGTTAGCTCAAGTAAAATAATAGCCAGTTTTAACAAACATCTTGGAGAAAATGGTGCAATCTGTGCCGTGGATAGCCGGCTAATTTCTAGAACACGGTTTCTTCCCACAAAGTTATTAAGTTACGTCCTCCTCGTCGATTGAAAGGCAGTGTATAGCAAATTTAATTGAAGACAGCAAATGTTCCGATTCCAAGTTGTTTTATTCCGAAATGCTTATTCGGTGAAGCGTTTGATCCGGAAGTGTAAAGTCGTTACGAAGTCTTTCTATGGAGGAGGAGCAATCCACGGACAATAACGCATTCACGCTGAATTACGACTGTAAAACTCAATCAGTTATCCGACATAATCAGGGCAAAGCTTTGATGTCCGAATGCAGAGACAAGGACGTTGTAATTTAGTTTCCATAAACTAATCTTTTTACAGCTCACGCGTTCATCTTACTGAAAGATCTGAAATCTTCTAGAGGCTGCTGTATGTGGACGGTTCATAACTTCAATCGCACAAGATTTTTACATGACAATCACATGCACGGAGAGAAAAAGAGGGGAAGATGTCATAAGGTTTTTCTCTGTGGACTCACTCTAACTACGAACAGTAAGCATAATGTACATTGACTTTCGAGCCCATCGCTCCTCACGTAATTACGAGTAATCTTAAGGGTCTTTGATGTAAGCGTTTTAATGAGACGAGGAGACTTAATGATGGATTTTTTGGTTACTTTTCTTACGACTGGAGAGGGCTGGGATTGAGGGGTATTATTGTCGCTGGTGAACAAAATTTGGATGAAAATTTGTACACCCCCCTTGGCCTTGAGCTAAAGACAAATCCGTCAAACCTGTTAGGTGGTGATTGGAATCTGGATCCGAATCCAAAAGCTTTTACAATAATTCATAGCCTTTTACGAAGATAGTATTCTTTATTGATAATATGGGAATTTCAACACTAAACTGTGACAGAAGTACATCATCTCGGAATGCCTTCTGGCTGATCCCAGGGATCTGAATGACACGTCAGTCGTTATATACCCACCATGGACATCGTTGATGCAGTTTGTAAGGCCGGAGACGGAAGATGAGAGTCATTATTTGTCACGAGTGTGTTATTCATCTCCTAATAGTTGATAACAGCAACTGCACAACTTACAAATACTGAATACCCCATCTCAGGTGTGGACTCATTTGCTTAAGAGTGCAATTGCCCTTTCAGCAATGTTTCTGATCTAGCCTTAAGAGGCTACCAAGGAGGCACAGAGGGATTAGGCGGAACCGTGCATTTTCGCAGATACAGGGTAAGACCGACGGGCTCTAAAAGGGCTCGTTGATAACTTTATTGTAAGCCAAAAGTCATTTCCTTCCTATACAATTGGACTAAAAATGCTACAGGAATCAAAAGCTATCCCACAAATTAAGAACACGGCTTGAAGCCCCATGTCATACAACAAGGCAATATGAACTGCCTTTATCAGCGATGACGAGCGGTGAATTTCCTTTTGAAAACCAGATGTAATTGTTTTTGTGCCATCAAGCCGATAAGACACTAGCCACAAGAGTTCCGGTTCAACTTCTCTCTACGAAACCCCATATTCTCTCTTTTCCGCTTAACTTTGTATCTTTCCAAAACCGGTGCCTTTGTCAGATTTAGAACATAGCTGCATTAAGCAAAAGAATTGAAGAAATTGAGGGCTTAAGCCTTAAAAGACAACATTATAGGCCAAAGATACATAACCCTGGAAAGAGCGCACCACTCAAAATTTTAAAAGCGTGCCATTATATATTTGTGGGGTTGTAACAGAGACGTCACAAAGTCGATCACAGCGCCGCCATATTATCAAGTATAACAATCAAGCGCGAATGTTTCGTGTAACTCAACAACCCACCAATTCTGCTGTGACGTCACACCACGCCTCGAACACCTTTTTCCCTTACAGGCTGAATGAGCGCAGAGTGCGGGATATCGTGTTTCCGGTTCCTCTTTTCTGGGATGTCCCATGGTCATTGAAGAATACGAGATTAAAAATAGATTTATAGAGTGCCGAAACACATAATAAAGAAATGACGGTGGTCATTTATCTCGGTTCTGATAGCTTGTCCGAAATAACTAACGACATTTTTTGTTGTCTTTTCTTTCAAAGCAGTTTAAGAGGAGTATTTATGAAATACTGTATTTCTAACTTGTTGGTGTTAATAATGGATTAAAGCAAGTGTAAGCGCCAAAATTCTCAAGTAAGTGTACCATTTGATTCCTGATCTGGGGTGCAAGGTCAAGTAACAAGCAGGCGCCTGACAAAGATATTATGTGTGTGACCCCAATTCCCCACCACCACTCGGTTTTAGATGTATCATTCTGACATTGATGAAACAACTCATATAATGAAAAAATCGTTCTTGCTAAGGCTTCAAACAGCCAAGATCGAGACAAAGATACGCCGACAAGATATAATTCAATAAAAGCGCTATAGTTTATGAACACTTCAGATATCTTATTTGACGGTTGGGGTTAACATTTGCTAGCATAAAGGTAACGTTTGCCTCAATAATGATTCAGAGTAGATGAACTTTTCCAAATTAGGACAAGAGGACAATGGATTGTATGGGTGGACAAGGAAACATGGAGAAATGAACGTAATCTGTCCACATTATCTAGACTACAACCACTATGAACATTTCCAATGTTGACAAATCGAGTGGTATTTTACAATAACGTCGCGTCTTTGTTCCATAAATAAAGGTCACACAAACCCCATAACGAATTAAACTGAACACGGTACTGTTATAAATAACCGTCAAACGTCTGTAGAAGAAGAATGAATGTTGTGACAGGAACGCGGTAAGATGGACGCGGGCAAAGCTACACTTACCATCTACGTAAAGTATATTAACTCAGGTCGGTGATTAAAGGTCTGGATTCAACCTCGGGCTCCGGGGTTGAGCGGGACTGATAGTGTCAGGAAGGATATTGCTTCATTTCTTTCTCATAGAATCGATTATCTCAGGTCACATTGGTTCACAAATGTCGTACTTCATCTCCGGGGGATGTGGCCCTGCAATAGAGAGAAGCGAAGTCCGTGCATTATATTGTGTCTCAGAATATTGTATCACAGCGCGACACAGAGTTATTGTAACTATCACGGGACTAGTTTTGGGGCATATGCGTTCGTGCTGTTTTGGGACACCCTTGATCGCTTCACAGCAAGAAACATCAACACTACAGTTGGGATTTAATCCGTGTTAGGCCTGTAACATGAGGATAGTCGTTGGTTTAACTGGGTTCTGTACGGTTTCTTTTTACTGTCATGCTGGTATCCTCCAATAAATATTCTTACGTGTGGCGTTAAACATCAATCAGATAAATAAATAAAATATGCCAAACTAGATAACTACATTATCTATATAACCATTAAAGCTTTCGATAAATATAAAAACAATACGAAAAGAAAAGTGATTGTGTTAGATTTTCCAGAATTGATATATGGTAAGACAGATGATAAAACATTCATACTATCAATTAATTTATAGAGTGGAATGATTCAAACAAAAGCACTTGCGTCTACTGTTTCTTCTTGTGTCTATATAGCGGTGGTGTGTACAAAGAAATACAGCTTCAGACGTTGAAGGCTGGAAGACTTTACTGCCGCAGAATGACAATGAAGTCGTGACCGGTGGTCAATTTCAATCATTACCGTGTGGTAAGGTGGAGCTGTGTGATGTTTGAACAGCTTCAATTGTTTTGACGCCTTCAGAATCAACATGGCACATTCAAGTTTTAATTTTATTTACTCAAAGAAGACAATCAACGTGGATTTCCACAAAGAGCACGTTCAGTATTTATTTAGACTATGAAAGAATCCTTTTCTCAAATCCGCCGTTTAGGCTATTGATTTCTTTCCCATATCTGTCTTCCTCAGTTGCTGCTTGGTTCGATGACGAGAAAACACTAATTTATGGCCGTTCTGGACAGATTGCCTGTAGGGGATTCCCCCTAAAAGAGAATCAACTACGATATTGTGGCTAACAAAAACTATCTTCACCAGTAATGAATCAGCATCAAGAGGCATTTTCTCTGGCTCCAAAAACACATCAGTATCACTTAAATACTGACGTTCCCTAGAGAAACTTAGTTTCATCTCGTCGATGACTGGGCTAAATTGAACCTCTGTGATTAAATATTTAGCTGTTTTTTTGTGGCGATTCGTGCTGAGAAAACGCTCTCGAATCATTTTAGTTACAGCTTCAATCCATTCTAGGGAACTGCCATCTGCCCATAATTTCGTTACTCTGGAGTGTTCATCACGCATGCGTAATGCTGACGGAGGATAAACCAGGGAGGCCACTCTGTAGCTTCCATTCGTTTGGACTTCCATACATTTGTTTGATTATACTTTTACGTCGTATTTCTAAAACGAGAATCGCGTTAACTGGTGGATTATACTGGGTATAGCTTGTTAGAAACCATATCCTGACAATCTTCTGATGGACGGTCAAAGCCGGGCAATAAGTGAGAGTTTGATATCAATGTTGTGCCATTTTGGCTAACAAATATATGATTTTTTTTTTAACTTTGCTTTCTAAAGGACATGGTTGATCGACTTTCTGCCGGAAAAAAGAGCCCGCCGTTACTGATAAATACAATTCCGTGGCTGGAAAGAAACTTTTGTGGTAGAGGCATCATTTGGCCTTCTTTCTGGATTGTATCTGGTCACAAAATGTTTGCATTATTCACGGCCTTATGTCGTTTTTTATTATTCATGCACCAGAGGATGGGATGAGCCGTGTTATTTCGCAAAAGCCAGAATTAAGGTAAAAGGACAATCCATGGCCATCTGCAGGTTGCTGGCAGATGTTCCGACGTGCAGCAGCAGAGGAAGCCAGCATTAACTGGTCTTGAAATCACAGCGATTTCATCGGTGGGAGACTGTTGCTCCATTGTGTTGCGCTAGCACGCTAACCCCTCGGCGACGGAGGCAACCAACTGCTTGTTTGTAGAACGCCTTACTGTCTGTGTTGTTCCGAGAACTGTGGTAGTTATGTTTTCTTGAATGATTTGGCTCTGGGTGAGCCCTTTGGCTTAACTGAAGTCACCATGCTTCCCAAGATGCTGAATACAATTACCAATGATGCCATTGTTTCTTTCCTGAACTCCTAATTCCTTGATATTCATGTATTAGCCAACTAATGTTATGGTACAAACTAAGCCTTAATTTTAGTATCATTTCAATCACATTGGTTGAGAACCCGTCCGAAATTGTTTTCCCGGTGGTAAGAATAGTTTTCAGTCTAACCGACATATACATGTAGATAAACATGTAGACAGAACTTCTCACGTACAGCCGGAGAGGAATCCATCATGAGCTGGACTTGAACTCACAGCAACCGCATTGGTGGGAGACTTCTGGGTCACTGCGCTGCGCTAGCGCGCTAACCGACTGAGCCACAGAGGCCCCAATTTATATGACTTTATATTTTGACTTCACCCGTGAAGTGATATGGTCTACACTGATCAATGCTAAAAACGCTAACGCAGCGTAATGACCCAGAAGCCTACCACCACTGTGATCGCTGTGGGTTCAAGTCCAGGTCATGCTGCCTTCCGCGCTGGTCGTATGTGGGAAGGTGCGTCAGCAACCTGCAGATGGTTGTGGGTTTCCCGCGGGCTGTGCCCGTTTTCCTCCCACCATAGTGCTGGTAGCCTTCATATAAGTGAAATATTCTTGAGTACGGCGTAAAACACCAATCAGATCAATAAGTAAGACTTGTGGTTCCGGTGGCAAGAGTGATATAATGGGATCATGCTTCATATAATGCTAATAGGTGTGGCTCTGGCCTTCCCTCAAAATGGACTCAGGTGGTCCTTCATGCATTTTTTCTGTTTCATCTCACCACAATTTACAAAACTGTTGCAAGGTAATACCCAGAGGATTTCCCATGGTAACGTATACATGCGTCCTCACCGTATATTGTCACTGGAGTTGCGCCAGGGGCATTTTACGAATTCTTCGTAAAATGGCGCCTTGTGGAATAAATATATCCGAAGTTATAAAAACAGAATCGCTTAATAAGTTTTCGTTAATGGACATGCTCAGCTGTATGTTGATATCTGCTGTTCGTTCGAAAGATGATCTGAACGCTGTGGCTAAAGTATTACCAATCTCAATGGTTACGAATGTCATTTCGCTGCCTGTCATTTATTCAGTGATAGTGATTGACTTAGAATGTATGGCCTGGTCATTGAATTGCATCGACCCATCCGGGAAGCAATTGTCAAGGCTGTGGCTTTTAAAAAAATATTCCTCATCAAGTGCTATCGCCATTACATAGAGTGTGTGTTATTAGCGGTGACGGTATAGCACTCAGTAGATAATGGAGTTTTATTGGTCAAAATCCAATATGAGACCATTTGGGATATAATCATGACTGATTGCTATAATTTTGGCAATTAGGCTTCCCAGATGATAATATTTGTAGGGAGTCTATATCCTGTCAGTAGTGTTTATTTGCGTAATTTAGCAATATCGTGAAATAGCCGGTACTGTAACAAGTTTGATTGCTTTCGGAAAGTTTGAATTTCTCCGAGTAAAATGTAAATTTAATAATGTGATTATGTTGAGGGAAGTATCGACGACTCGGTTCCGACTATATCATCAAGCACGAGTCTATTTGGCATTTACGAAGTAGAGACAATGGCGCTTTATGAAACTCTATTCACCTTGTGGTCCAGTGATACGTTTAACATGATTAATAACTAGCGTATGTAACTCCGAGAAAAGAAGGAGTCATTGTGACCCTATATTTCAATACATTCTTTAGCCATGATCAATAGCACATTGGGTAAGGGAAAAAACGGCTTATGAAAACTATTAAACACTCAGCATAATCATTTCTAAGGCTGTAAAAGCACCAGCAGTGGAGCCACTGTTTAATTTTATTCACAGCTGTGTAACAGTACATCTTTTTTAAAATTCACCGTGTCGACATAACAAGCTACATCTTGAGTCTGCACTGTCAGCCTCATGCCTCAGTTTAGGGTAGCACATGCTGTTGCGCCGAACTATCGGGCTGCAAACAGGCCCTTCAAAGGTGAACGCCTATCTTGTCGCCCTCTTGACGGCATTCTTTAGAGGTGTCAAGGGGAGAGGCCGGGTAGATTTTTTCCAGACGTGGCTGGTTTACCCAAATGTTAATGTAAGTATATGAGGTACTGTGTACCTCCACTTTTCTCGAGATATCTTCATCTGCATATTCGAAAGTTTACCAGAATCGTTGTCCTTCAATTAGCCTTGTGATAAACTGTGCAATTAAGCTAATCGCCGAACAATGGTGTCAGCTGAACCCTTTACCAAGGCATACCCCGCTACCGGGCAAAAACTGAGAGGATGTGTTTGTTTGTTGGCAGACAACCACTGGCGTGGCTATGGCAAACGTCCCAGTTTATCATTAAGTGATACGTGCTGAGGGTTGAAAATTTGCCGCTATTACGGTAATTGAGTTTTGAAGTGAGGCGACAACCATGGAGAGCGTGCTTCTTTGCTACCTCAACTGTTTATCCGTAGAGAACCTAATCTGTTGTCCGACTGGAATAATTGTCCACCGATCTCGGTCCAGAGCCACGTGTGAGCCATCAAATAATCACGGTAAGAAGCGAGAGGGCCGAATCAGTGGCACGCCGAGAAAAAAAAGAAAAGAAAAAAAGATAAGAACTCGACAAGCGGCAGCAGGGAGAATCCAAGAAATACTCAAAAGTGGATAAAGAAAGTAGAACTAACTTGTGCACTTTTCTTTTTATCGTATTGGTGGCTAGAGTTATCCCACAGAGAGGATAAGACGCCGAGTGCCACTCTGAAGCCTCTATATCTTTACAACTCGGAGAAAACAGAGGAATAAACTGATACCTCATAATCTACATAAAATGACCTCATGGTAGGTGTCAATGTACCCTTTTACGAGTACGTTTGACGTACTGTGCATTGTATCATTGGGATATATGAAAATGAGAGTGACCAGGCTGGTTTCGTTTACATTGGCAAAGATAAAAAAGATCAAAGGCAAGATTTATTGAGGTATAGTAATGCATAAATCCAGCAGTTACCAAACATACTGATGCTATTGGATCACGTCAGGTCTTGAAAAGCCGGTGTTATTGATTATTATATTCCTTATTCAAATGTTATGTTCATTATAATGAGCCAAAAGTCGGAACTACCGATGAGTATATTGTATTATTCCGCGGAATGTATGGATGTCACTCTCGACAGCGACCAGAACACCCGGTTATTCATAGCGAGATTATCCACTGCACTCCCATGAGGAATCCTATTTGACAAACATTAGGCTCTGTAAACTAGGCATTCTTGGAATGACGAACTACATTAACATTGTAAATGTGTTCTTGCTATTTCCGGACTAAATTGCATGTAAGAAAAACTTAAAGCAGGCCAGCTGACAATAAAACGATGGAGAGTGATATCAGTTTGATGAAATGGTACCGACATCAAGAGGAGATGATGTTCATGAAATCTTTCGACGTTGGATATCTAAATTATGCCCGATATATCACCTTCCACCGCCTGGGCAAAACCATTCCATAACAACTCTATTGTTATTTAATAATCACAGTCATTGGACATCTGGGATAACTCGTCCCATCTATATCACATAAAAGAATCATACGACATTCTAAACTAATATAGCCTTGCTACCTTTTGCATCATATGGATTGAAGTATTTCTGGGCACATATAAGGGCAGGTTAACTATTAGGGACGACACTCAGGGGAATGTAGTCCTCAAGCCGAGGGATTCACACGTTACAAAGGTATCTTTGCAGAACGTTAACGAACAGACAATTGCTGATGACAATTCCACACGTCCTCTGTTCCCGTACAATTTCCTCTGCTCGGACATAGCTTGTAAGCACAGGGCCAACTGTCAAGGCAAAGGCTCCCTGCAACAATACCGGTATTCTCTCAGCCCACAAAGAAAGCTATAGGTTACACGAGCACATTGATTTTCCTTACTATTTATGGAGTAAATTTGTCAACTTCGACCCCCAAAATATATATCGCTGAACTTGTGTTAATGATATTTTCATTTGATGCTGGCGCTCAAATCAAAATATCATATGCCTCGGGCCAAAGTAAAAATTACAGAGCTGTACCTGGATGCCCACCCAGGATGATACTCTTGGTATCTGGGAAATAGTGATTTGTGGAGAAAGGAATATAAAATTACTTTCTGTGAAAACCAATTTCGCGGAATGAATGCTCTTCTTACTTTTCCTTAAATTTAAACACTTGTGGTTATTAGACACTAAAGTTTTGATACCTCTCATCAGCTGGAGTGAAGTTATGTAAGAACTGCTATCCCTACCGCCATTTGTACATGCACTCACTAATTGTTCCAAAAACTGATATTTTTTTATTCCTATACAAAGATAGCACCTTTAACCAAATTGTATCATACATGATAGGCATCTCAACTTTTGGACATATTTTAATACATGCCATCAGCAAATATAATGCTTTTTGAGTGAGTTTGCATGTGGAAGATTGACAACAGATAAATGTGTATTGTTTAAATAAGTGTAACATGTAAGCCTTGCAGAAAAATGAGATAAAAATAACTGGTTATGCCTTTATACTTGCACACTAGAACAGTTCTGATCAGAAAGATTAAATCTTGGAATTGCCTGTTCCAGTGAAAGTTGAAAAATCCTGTAAAAGCCTGTTAACTTTGTGAAGGAAATTGTACTTGAAAAAGGGGGTGTTGGGAGTGAATTGGGGAGAAGGAGGCTAATGGTTGGGCATCAGCCATGATAAATATTCACTAAAAAGTTTAAGATCATTATCACGCACTTACAACTTGACCTGATCACAATAAAGGTGATACGGCAAAACTTAACCTGTTTCCTATACGTTACACAAACGCGTTCATTTTCCTGACTATTTATGTAGTAAAATTGTCAGTTTCAACCTCCCCCCCAAAATATATACCCAAACTCTGGCCTCGTTATATGCCATACCATCACACACAGCTTGGATTTTCTCTAAATCATAAAAAAGCAACATAGCATGATCACCACATTGGAGCTTTTGCTCATCGAAATGACGTAATAGCATTTTGTTACCTTGGTGACCTGGGGGGTGTGGATGGGTGAGTAGTACCCGGGCAAAAAGTTTTCAGTTGTGTCCAAAGCAGATAAAATTCTGATATATTTTAACTGGGTTTAAAATGACTGTATAGAAATTTATAGTGTATCAACAACCTAGACTATCTGTCTGGCAGTATTATCCAATCGGTGCTCCAGTACTCATCAATTCGGAGCCAAATCTTGGACCCAACTGGTCGAATTGCGTATGTGTAACCTAAAAAAAATGGGTTTGTCATAAAAGTGTCGTATTTTTCACTCGTGCCAGCCCATGACGGATTTTTCATATTACCCTAGGTACATAACACTTTTGAGAACATTGGCTGCATAGGGTGAGAAAAACAAGATCCTACGCGTTATGTCACTTCAACAAACATGCACTTTTTTACTGCGAGAGACGGTATTGTTGTTCAAAGCTGATAAATATGGGAGAGCAACAATTAGAATTATATATATATCTCCGTCAACTTCGAGATAAAAGCGAAGCCGAAACTCTCTGTTCCGTAAATCCAGGTCACAGCTGCACACATCACCACTGCAGCCTCTCGGTAAAATGCCGAGCGCGTATATGAACTGTATTAAGACCATCACAAAAATAGCCAACATCATACAGATGTTGAACCAGTCCTATGCCATCATGGGTAGGCTTCACAAAATATTTTCCTTTCTGGTGAAGAGTTTCATCGTTTCAAACAACTGCAACAGCAATTTTTCAGTGCGAGGTCATTTTCCGGTAAACGTGTATCCGGCGCTGCCGGAGACAGATATTAGAATAATAGGGTTCTCCGGCCCTCTACAAACGGAAGTAAGTCTTGTAACTCATAAAACAGCAGTGCGCTCTGCTACTTGAATAACAAGTCTACCTATGGTTATTCATTATCACTTGTCATGTTATTGAAATCTCAAGTATTGTTATTCAGATAAGAAGAGAGCGCTGCTACTTCATGAGTTACGTGATTGACTTCACTTTGTTGAATGCTGGGACACCCCATTCATCTAACTTGCCATTTAAAACGATTTTTTTGGGTTTAAAACCTTAACATATTCTTAACTCTGATTATGCATATATAATATATTCCTAGATACAGTAAGATTTTTCGCTGAACTATTTTACCCTTCAGGAGGCATGCGTTCGATGTTGAAGTTGTGATACGGTACATGCGCGAGCTACCTGTTTTCTCGTGAATTTTACCCAGAAGTGATATATATGATATTTTTGTTGTTTTCTCGTAAATTTGCCGATCCAGTTTTCTGATAAACAGAATTTCAGACTTGTGGTCATCGCATATGTAAGTTATGTAACTCGTTGATTAAATTTTGTGTTTCATGCTCGCAACAAACTGAAAATTTACTCAACTCGTTCATAACTTTCATATGTGATGATCACTCGTGCAAGATCCTCTATCTCTTTGTGTGGTGTGGTTAGTGAATGGCTCATGGTTGGCCTGATGTCCGGAAATTCGGGGTGGCCTAACGAAGGAGCGGGGATAAGTAACCGCTCAGTTAGCACTGCCTTGTTCGTCGGATCAATCGGATGAATCGCCCGCTTTAATCTACCAACATAACCGCAAATAAATACATCTCTTTTCAAGGGCAAACCAGACTTTGAATACGGCTGCCTTAAGCTTGTCCTAATCTTCTGACCACACCCTATGCGTTATTAGGCAGATAGCAGACAAACTTGACGACAGGCTATTGGCACCATCGTTCTTCTCTTCTCAGCCTCATTTGTCCCCTTTTTGTCACATTATGATGAGGGCAAATATTTCCATTTCAACGGTAATGGGGCTCTCAGGCGCTCTCAACATGGCATATCGGTAAGACAAATTGGTTAGGAATATATGTAAGGGAGCAGTCCATTACTGAAAAGAATGCAGTATCTACTGATCCCAGTAAACGTTGGTTGAAATTTGAAATACGGTATACAGACCAAATTCATGCATCATGTAAGTTAAATGTTTTGTCATTATATATCTTCCTTATGATTAATTACCCTGTAGGATCAAATTACAACAAATAGCATCCTTTGAAATACTAATTGGAGAATATTTCAACTTTTAATTGCAGAAACAAACAAGACTTCAAGAGATCTGCTCATGAATCAATGTACAAAAACTGGAAGCAAAAGGTTTGTGTGCACTGTAGCTCATGTTAAAACTTTCGATGTAAATTAAAGCAACAGAACAAAATGGTAGTATATACCATGTCTTTCTCCTTTTATATCCTGTAACAGTGTCATTGCCGCTATCTGGCGTTTTCAGTACAGGTTAAACATTTGCGTTTCCGAGCAACATGGTTCTCCTTTGTGTGGTGTCGCATTTAGGTACAAGCAGAAACATTCAACCGAAATATTTTTACAATCGGCGGAGCTGAAATCATTATGGACAAAGGTTTTCAGATAATACAGAGTAACTCTTGCTCTTGCGCTTATGTCCACTTGGCCAACGTCTTGTGTGTTTTGATAACGCAGGGAAAAGACTGTGCCATCTTCAAACGTCAAGGTCGAAATCATAATAACTACAGCTGTATACGTTTAGACACATAGTATATGTGATTGAAAAGGTAATGAGTTGTCAAGGAAAGATCGATCATTATTTCGATTTTACTCAGATTACGCGCGAATAACTAATCATTAAGTTGGTTAATAAATAAAAGTCTTGTCTACATAAAAAATAAAAGTGTGAGGATAAAAATGTCATCTGCCATCGTCTGAGGACACATGAATGTCTATCCAGTTCAACGCATAATATATTTAAATTGTCAACTGAGGACATTTACCACATAATCTCGAATGTTTTATAGGATGGCTGTCGGATACATGGACAGAGGAAACCAGTGAACATCCGGTAGAACCGACCCCTTTCGCCAGATCTCTAAAGATGTGTATGAACATGCGGTGATCAAGAGCCTGTCACCTGTAGCAGACTGACGCAGTCGATCACTAAACCAGTTTCTCGCAGCGACATGTGCTGTGGTAGGATATGCCTACGCCATAAAGTCCCGTAATTACCAATCTGCTTTTGGGTTGGGAATTTGGCTAATTTAGATGAAACTGCATGATAATAATTCATGGCCCGCTGGAATGGTAGGGCAATCAGAAAGAAGATCAACGAGCAGCAGGTCGTGGCATGCTGCGACGAATAATAAACATCTGATCAAGAAATTGTACTTCAAATGCCGACAAATATCAAGGTGCTCCATTGATTATGAGTACCTGTAACCATGATTAATTTGCAAACTGACGAACACGCATGAACAAACTGTGTAATCGGCCGTGTGCAGAAATTGATCGATTGATACACACATAAGTGATTTGTCAGCAGATTAACATAGCTGAGTCACGCATCTACTGTTGCATTACTGAAGGACGCGACTACTGGGTTCTTCGCGCCATTCTAGCTTGCAGGTAGTTTCTACTGACTGTGTATGCTTTTTCAACGCCATTTGGTTTGCCGCGCAACTCTATGTTGTCCTCTGACCTTCTATCTTTTCCCCTGATATCTGTTTGTGTTTTCCTCTGGCTTCAGTGTATGCATTACTCTCATCTCTATATGTTTTTTCGTCTGGCCTTTGTCTATGTTTATTCCTGATCTCTGTGTTTCGTCTGATCTCTGCTCATGTTTTGCTCTCACCACTACTTCTGGTCACTCTCGATGTTTTCTATATTTGGTCTGTGACTTCTGTGTGTTGTTTCTTTTTCCTCTTGTTCTATGATTTGTTTTGTTTTGTGGTGTCCTGTTACTTTCATCAGTCCCTGTCAGTTTTGTTTCCTTCATCCTTTGTATGTGATTTCCTACCCGATTCTTCCTCTAAATTCGGTTTTTAGTTCCTTAATATCCGTCTGCGGTGGTTCCTATCCTTTCTGCTCGTACTTCCCCAGAGCTCTGTAGTGTAGCTTCTCTTCTACTCTAGAGTATGCAACAGTTATGTTCAAATACTATTGGAACCGCATTGCTTCATTTCAAAGGCAAACACAACTTAAGATTCACACTGATTTTTTTTATATTAATGGTTTTGTACGACCTACATCAGAATACTTCACATAGAGGATGACAGCCAGCATTACATGATGGGAGGAAAATCGGCAGAACCCAGATAAAACCCACGACCATCCGCAGGTTGCTGACAGACCTTCCCACGCACGGTCGGAGGGGAAGTCACCATTAGGTGTACTTAAACCCACAACTACCTAATTGGTGAGAGGTTCCTGAGCCATTGTTTTGCGCTAGCACGCTGACGACTCGGCCAAATAGGCGCCTATTACAAACAGACATAGTCACATCCCACAGGCTTCTGCAAGCCCTGTCAAGGATATGATTACATAAAAAAAGTTTTTTCAGTTATAAACAATATTTGATCATTTTCATCTCAAAGACATTTCTAAAGGGACTTCATGTACTCCGCCATAAAACGATGAGTGGGCGTGAATATCATACAGTGAATGGTCTAATGTATTTTTACTAAATCATGATCCATAATACCAGCCTATGAAAGCAAGGATTTCACTGCCTTTAAGCCTTTTTAAAATACCTATACAACCAATAAAAAGATGTGTTCCATGACATAGGATTCAACGGGTGATTGCACAAAGTGCATGCGTACCCTGCTGACTTTTTCTATAGAGCAATAGGTATGAATACCAAGGCAGCTGTATATTGACAGAACTCACGGATATATTTTTTGACATATGATAATTTTGCTCATTCGTGTCCTTAATCTAGTCTGCATTATCCATGGAATACTTTCTCAAAGTGTGGACTGTTTCCATATACCAGTCTGTAGCTGGAAGATGTTATCACTTTTACAACTGGAGCAGGTTATATTTCTGTATAGGATATAGCTGTTACAGCGAAGGCCAACTCGATGCTCTCAGGTCTGAGCTTATCCTGACAATCCTGACCAAACAGGGTTTCATCTGTGTACGCCCTCTTCTCTGACTGGCGTGCTCAGAAATCACAAGTCTGTTTATCCGCCTGTGCCTGTAGATCAGCCCATGTCTGTTTACATGTTTACGCTTTGCAGACCTGGGTAAAACGTTATCAGTAATACACTCATCCTGTCTTCTGTTACCTTGTCCCATACGAGACTTACAGCGATTTTGTATCAGGCAGATTAGCTGGTAAGTTGCTTATATATAAGACCAGTTTTTCTTGGAGATGATGAAACCAAGCGTTTAAAAAGCAGCATAGTCTCTGCCCCAGGGCATCGGGTAAACTGGTGGGATTGTATGTTCTAGGTAAAAGGAAGAGTAGTCAAACAAAATGCAAAATTACACGGCGAATTTTGTATCTGTTTTCTTGGCAGTGGGCATCGAGTTTATGGAAAATGAATGAAAACGCCAAACAGCACAGCAGGGAGGAACACACAATATGTGTTTTTCCTCTCTGGGACTGTGTTCAAAAAATTTAGGAAATTGATGTCTGCCAGATAATTTTGGCACTTTGGTTCTGTATAATGCGGAAAAAAAAACTAGCAGCAGTAAGACTATATGCGTTTTTCACAACCATTTGAAGAAAATGGTGGAATCTGAGTCGTGAATTATCGGCTAATTTCTAGACACGGTTTCTTCCCCACAAAGTTATTAAGTTATGTCCTCCTCATCGATTGACAGTCGATCGATACCAGATTCAGCTGAAGAAAACAAATCTTCCGATTCCAAGTTGTTTTATTTCGAAATGCTCATTCGGCGAAAGGTTTGATCCGGAAGTGTGAAGTCGTTACTAATTCTTTCTATGGGGGAGAAGAAATTCGCAGACAATAACTCAGTGACGCTGAATTACGAGTGTAAAACCATGGCGAGGTCATAGGAGCACAGGTTGATATACGAATGCAGAGACAACAACGTTGTAATTTATTTTCCATAAATGAATATTTAGAATCAGTTAGAACTTATCCTTAGCCGTTTTTGTTCCTGTCTTCGGGTACGGTAATCATTTTACAGCTCACGTGTTCGGCTTACTGGAAGATCTGAAGTCTTTTTACAGGCTGCTGTATGTGGACAGGCCATAGCTTCAAACGCACAAGACAGACATTTTTTTTACATGACGATCACATGCAGGGAGAGATAAAGAGGGGAAGAAATCGTATGGTTTTCACTAGACTTTCTATAACTGCTGACAGTATGAAAGCTTGGTCCACATTGTCTACTGAGCTCATCGCTCTTAATTAAAGTAATTAACGCTAATTAAAACGTGAATGATGTAAGTGATTAATGAGGACGACGTCATAAGGTTTTTCTCCGTTGACACAGTTCTCCAAACAGTAAGCATAGTCTACATTGTCTGTTGGACCCATCGTTCAAAGAAGTAATTACTAGTAACCTTAAGGGTCTTTGATGTAAGCGTTTAATGAGGCGAGGAGACTTAATGCTGGACATAATGACTAAAAATGAGAACCATTATTGTGATGACGTGGACAAATGGGTCAGACTTCATGACTTTCGGCAAGCTATGTGTTTTGGCGTTTATTTGTCTGTTTGTCTGACTGCAATTCTACGGAAAAGGTTAGTGACTGATTTTTGGGGAAAGTGTGTGCACCCAATTGCCTTAAGCTAAAGAAAACCCCGTCAAATCTAGGTGGTGATTACACAGACACAGTATTGTTCGATTATAGTGTGAGAATTTGAACATTTAACTGCGACAGAGGAAAAGTCTTGCATACTGTCTTTCTCAAGATGGAGTGTATTTCGTTACTTCTTAAACATTTACAAGAACGGTTAGAATAAAACCCTAACTTGGGTAAATTGACAAAAGGTTGAATTTCACCGGCAAACGTGTGACCATTCGCCATTTATCACCCTGTCGTCGCTGCTGTGGTTCTGGAGTAGTAGAGGTAGATTGGCGAAACACATTATGGCTGTGGCCATTCAGGCCTGCTTTTTAAAGAAGCTTAAGAAGAGTGTTCCCAAAAATGCCTATTCCTTATTTGTTTGGGTTAACACTCACAAAATGAAGTAATGTATGTGTAAATGTGAAAATTCTCCTCCAGTTAATGTAGCATTTGATTCACGATTTGGTCAACAAGGCCAAGTAACCAGTAGGTATATGACGAAGATGTGCGTTTGTGTCCAAAATAATCCCACCCTTCTCCATTTCGTATATGCCATCCTGTCACTGATGCAACAACCCATGCAATGACATATTCGTAGTTGCTAAGGTTTCAAACCGCCAAGATCGGGGCATAAAGATACACCGACAAGATATAATTCAATAAAAGCGCTGTAGTTCATGAACACTTCAGATATCTTATTTGAAAGTTGAAGTTAACATTTGAGAGCACAAAAGTAAGGTTTGGGTACAATAGTGATTCAGAATAAGTGAATTCTTCCAAACTAGGGCAGGAGGACAATAGATTGGGGATTTAGTTCATGCAATGTAAAATCCCGCCTCTCAACCTGAATGTACTTAAAAATGACAGAAATGACATGTGAACACGAGTCCATCTGATAACCCTTAAATCTGATTCTAATGCGTGATTTCTCCAAACAAGAATTTTACGCCGTAGATTGCCTAGATCGACAGAAGAACACAGAAATGAACATAATCTGTCCACATCATCTAAACGACCACCATTTCCGATGACATCTAATAACTCCTGTTGACATATCGAGTGGGATTTTACAATAGCGTCCAATGACGGGTTAAAGTGAACACGGTACCGTTATAAATAACCGCCAAACGTCTGTAGAAGAAGAATGAATGTTGTGACAGGAACGCGTTAAGATGGACGCGGGCAAAGCTACACTTTCCATCTACATACCATATATTTACTCAGGACGGTGATTAAACGCCTGCATTCAACCTTGGGCTCCTGGGACGAGCGGGCCTGACGGTGTCAGGGTGGATATTGGTTCATTTTTCTCCCAGAGAATCGATTATCTCAGGTTCATTGGTTCACAAATGCCACACTTCATCTCCGGACGATGTGGCCGGGTGATAGGGAGAGAAGAAGTCCGTGCACTCTATTGTGTCCCAGGCTATTGTATCACAGCTCGACACAGTCATTAAAACTGTCATGAGACATATGTTTTGGTCAGACGCGTTGGTGCTATTGCGGCACAACACCTCATCGCTTCACACTAAGAAACATCAACACTACACCCATGATTAAGTCCGAGACAGGCCTGCAACATGTGGATAGCCGTTGGTTTCCACGGGTTTCTTTCTACTATAATGCCTGCCGCCGTCGTATAAGAGAAATATTTTTAAACGCGGCATAAAAGACGAAACAAATAAATAAATAAAACGAACCAAGCCAGTCTCAACTACACCGTGTAAACAAGTAATAAAGCTTTCTATAAAAACCAAATGAGTTGTCTTACAATTAGACGAGACATTCTTACTTTCAATTAATTTAAACAGAATCATTGATACAAACGCACTTCCATCCTGTATATCTTCTTGTGTACATATATATCTGTGGTGTGTACAAAGAAGCAGAGCTTCAAATGTTGAAGAGTGGCAGATTTTACTGACGTAGAATGACAATGAAGTCCTTGACTTATTAATTTTGATATGTCTTAAAAAGACAATCATCGTGGATTTCCACAAAGAGCACGTTCAGTATTTATTTAGACTATGAAAGAATCCTTTTCTCAAATCCGCCGTTTAGGCTATTGATTTCTTTCCCATATCTGTCTTCCTCAGTTGCTGCTTGCGGGTTCGATGACGAGAAAACACTAATTTATGGCCGTTCTGGACAGATTACCTGTAGGGGATTCCCCCTAAAAGAGAATCAACTACGATATTGTGGCTAACAAAAACTATCTTCACCAGTAATAAATCGGCATCAAGAGGCATTTTCTCTGGGGCCAAAAACACATCAGTATCACTTAAATATTGACGTTCCCTAGAAAGACTTAGTTTCATCTCGTCGATGACATGGCTAAACTGTACCTCTGTGATTAAATATTCAGCTGATTTTTGTCTGTTGTGATTCGTGCTGAGAAAACTTTCTCTAATCATTTTAGCTACAGCTTCAATCAATACTAGAGAATGACCATCTGTCTATCCATGATTTCGTTAATGTGGAGTGCTCACTACGCCTGCGTAATGGAAACTTTGTAGTTTGGTGGGACACCATTTTTTACGTATTTGTTTGATTGGATTTTATGTCGCATTTCAAAAACGAGGATGGGGTTTACTGGTGAATGATACTTGGTATAAGCATTTGGAAATTATCTCCCTTCTCCATCATGACAATCTTCTGAGGGACCGTAACAGCAAGGAGAAATTGATATGAACTTCGTGTCATTTTTGCCATGAGGTTTCCCTTTTGTTGTTCGTGTAAACATACCAACAATATGATTTTTTAAGCTTTACCTTCCTATGGACATGATTGATGGACACGCAGCCCGAAAAAGAGGCCGACCGTTATTGATGCATACAGTTCCGTGGCACTAGAGAGACATTTGTGGTACACGCAACATGTGATCTTTATTCTGGATTACCATAAAATATATGGAGTATCCATGCCCTTATTCCATTTCGTATTGTCCATACAGAACACTCCAGATGACTTGGCGAGATGTGTTATTTCGCAGTGGGCAGCATTATGGTGGAGGGAGGAAACCTACAATCATTCACATGCACTGCTGCGCTAGCACGCTAACCCCTCGGCCACGGAGGCAACCAACTGCTTGTGTGTAGAATGTCTGACTGTCTATGCTGTCCCGAGAACTGTGGAAGGTATTCTTCAAAGATTTGGCTCTGTTTTGAGAGCTGTTTTGGCTTAACTGAAGTCAGCATGCTTCCCAAGATGCTTAATACAATTACCAATGATGCCATTGTTTCTTTCTTGAACTCCTAAATGCTTGATATTCATGTATTAGCCAACTAATGTTATGGTACAAACTAAGCCTTAATTTTAGTATCATTTCAATAACATTGGTTGCGAACCCGTTCGAGGTTGTTTTCCCGGTGGTAAGAATAGTTTTCAGTCCGAATGACATATACATGTAGACGAATAAATACGACCATGAAGTTGCGGTTGAACAGACTTCGCAACATCAATAAATATCACATTCTTTAATCCATAAAATATTCTAAATACAGAACAAGACTTTCATGTGTCTTGATTCAGATCGTCTGTATTTCTTTTTACAACAACCATTCAGATGTACGTACGACCGGAAAGGAAGCCAGCGTGAACTTGTCTTGAAATCACACCCACTGTATTGGTGGGAGGCTGCTGGGTCATTGTGCTGAGCTAGCATACTTAATTCCGTGGTCACGGAGGCAACATTCTGCGTGTGTGTAGAATGCCTTACTATGCTTTCCCGAGAACAGGGCAGTTAGGTATTCATCTCAGAAATAAGTGTACATGGCACAGTGTCCACTCATATTTGATTCTCTGTGAGTTGTTTGGGCTTAACTGCTTCCCTTCCTTTATACAATTACAAATGATGCCATTGATTCCTCAGTCATTCGTAAGTCCTTGATTTTCAAAGGCTTTCAGGAAGCTAATATTATAGCACAAACTGAGCCTTATTTTCAGCATCATTTCAACAACATTAGTGGCGAACTCGTCCGAAGTTGTTTTCTCAAGTAAGAAGAGTTTCAGTCTAGTTGGTATACATATGAATAATTTGTCAGTCGTGTCACATATTTCTCACAAAGTTGACACTCTACAACCGTAATCCACCACAAAGTGGTCACTGGCCAGGAGACTTCACAGCATCGGTAAATATTATAATGTTTAGTCTATAAAATATTCTAAATTACCGAACAAAACTGTGTGCTTTGAATCCTGTCTCTCTCTGTCTATCGGGCGTCTTTGCTTCCAAAATAACTGTCATGACAATACGACAATGTCATATACATGGCATGGCAGATCGTTGAGGTCTTCTAGTTGATGTGTAAGGAGTGGTTTGCCTCTCGCCACGAAATACATGTAACTATTATGAATCTCACTGCATGTAACAGATCCCATCGGATGCTATCTGTCTGCTCACGGCCACAAAGGGCGATATCTGTGGAAATGGGTTTCAGGCATGGCACCAAAGCTTGAAATTAAAGTAACGTAACAGTAGGCCTACGTGAACGTTGAGTCTAGTGTTTTAACTATGGCAAGCATGAATTTCTTGATATGGGACCCCATTACGAGTTTTCTTGACCAATACATCTCCTCACAACATGGGCTTCGAAAAGTCAAGAAAAATTCCCAAAAGACACCAGTGTTTGCTTAATCAATACTATGGCAACTCTATCCAGATATCTCTTCAGTAAGATTTTGTCCTCTTAGAGAGTGACCAGTCATGATGTGAATGGCCTATTGAAAAAGTTTCCAAAGTGCAATGTCGTGATCAGAATACACTGTATTTGTATATTCGTCTCATTAGTTGTCTGTGAAGATTTCGTCTCGGTAAAGTTTAGTTATACCTGAACAGTCTGAGCATGCGCGTTTGTGTAATATACATGCCATCACCGAGACTACAACTTCACAACAAGATCTCAACAGCCCGAGGCCACACAAAAGTCGCTCGCCCTTTGTCTTACGCTGCCGTATACCTACCGCGGAAAACTGCAAGAAAGAGCCGATGAGGCTGTCTTTGCTTGCAGGCTGAATCACCATTATGTAAGTGAAGCAGGTCTACTTTAAACCGTAGAACGTGTTCATGGGTTACAACACGCGTTTTGATTCAAGTGTCAGCTCTAAAGTGCCAACCTGTGTAAAATAAGCTTTATGTAGTGATGTCAGGTGGGCCTATAAGATGTCGGATTATAAAATCCATAGTGAAGTAAAGAAGATGGAAAGCCAACGTTTTGATTAAAGCGTACAATGGTATCAACTCATTAAGATCGCGGTTTATCCACGGTGGTGTTGTAAGTGGCTTTACAGTGCATTAATCATAAACTCCGTGTACAGCGATTCAGTTCATAATGATGTCTTCACAGGACTCATAGTGGACATCGTTAGAGGTGACAGTGGCTAGAGAGGAGATAACCAGGGACAATTTAGTGGTTAAAAAGGAAGTAACGACGCAGGCTCCATTTATATGAATGCCATTACCCTGTGTCTCCAAATGCTCTGGCGGTGTGGGTACCTGGCTCAGTAACAGTTTCTCGTCCAGGGCCACGGAAGGGGAAGATGGGATGTGTTCATCATACCCTTTTGTCTAATTTTGTCAGAGATATTAATCACGTATCGACACGAAAACCTTATGGTCATATTATAGCTCTCTCAATGGCTCTTTCAGGCGACTCCTCTGGATAAAAGTCAATTTTTTTATTGACGCTACCGAAACGAGTCTCTGTGGACTTCATATGAAATTCACCCAACCCCGGATATCCAGGCGACCGGAGGTCCAACTTCTTAGTACTATATATGGTAAAGTTGCCTCCATGGGCGTAAGGACAAACTATAGGCCCTCTAACTTCCGGGTTTTGTCCAGTACCTCGGAAATCACCAGAGGCTCCAAGATATGTTGACAGCAATTACATGGCCTACCCTCAGTTTTCGAGACTGCCAGTCCGATTGCGGCAGGCAGAGGCCGAACAGTGATATCTCCACGCCCCCAGTGTGCTATCTCACCCGCTGTTCACAAACCTTATTTTCACCCACATTGCCCAGCAAACAGACATAATTGACAAAGGAGAGATATTATATTTACTTTTGGCCGATGATTAAATGCTTTCCTTCCTGGCCAGAAAGACATTTGGCAGCGGAGAATTGATACTCCCAACAGGAACCCTGTAAGAATCGATAGTCCCTTCCTTATGCATCCCCACAAAACTTCCTGTCCAGCTCATCATCATTGTTTTCTTCCCGGCAATGGTCGAGAGAGGACTGTGATAATTCATATTTGACTTTTGCCCTGCCTTAAAAGATATTGTGTGCACTGGTCATGTGCTAAAAACGTCACGAGGTATGGATCCAAAGCATTAGGTGGGCTTGATCACAAGGCGTCTCGTCTTAAAGTAGACTCAGCTCTTGCAGTAAATACAAGCCGATCCTTTTACGGGACAACTTGCCGGAGCTTAATGCCAGTTTCTAAACTAGAGTAGTACATAACAGTGGTTTAATACAACACGGAAATAGGATTTGGTGTTCCTGCTCTTGACCGCAGTGTACCACAATGATGTAAAGCTATGTCGACATATAAACTTAGCTTATAACTCGTACAACTTGTACGACGGTGGTGAAATTAAAACAGAAAAAAGCAGATGCACCAGGATTAACCCTCGATGTTTGTCAAGTTAAAGACAAACTTTCCTACATTTAACCCATGTATAGATTACTCCCCCACCCATGTCATGTGGAACATGCCATAACAAGGAAACATTTTACAAAGCTGTCGCACAGTAATACCAATAGCATCTACAATGGAATATTTACGTCTCTTTGTATATTATCATTGGCGACACGCCAGGATCATGTTAAAGCTGTTTCATAAAACGGAGCCTTGTTGAATAAATATATCATAAGTTATAAAAACAGTATGACTTAATAAAATAACCAGGGATGATTCTGTACGGTTCTATGTCATTAAGGCGTGTTTACAGATAAACCACGGTCTCATTGGACAGGATTTCATTAAACAGAAACCATCACCATCAACATTATGCCAATTCAGTCGATAATACGCTCGCCATTAATGGACATGTTCAGCGGTATGATGATATCATCTTTTCGAATGAAAGATGATCTAATCGATTGACTTAGAATGTATGATCCTGTCTGTGGATTGCATGGAATATTTCGAGAAGCTATTTTCAAGGTTTTAAAAAATATTCCCCATCAAGTGCTATTATATTGCGATATTGTCATTAAATAGAGTATGTTTTATTATCAGTGAAGCTGTAGTACTCCGTTGTCAAATTCTAATATGAGACCATTTGGGATAATTTCCTGACTGATTACTGTAACTTTGACAATCAGTCTTCCCAGATGATAATATTAGTAGATGAGCTATTTCATGTCAGCGGTGTTTGTTTGCGTAATTCAGCAAGGCCATGGACAGTGCTTTGATAAGTTTGATTCCTTTCAGAAAGTTTGAATGTCTCTGATTAAAATGTAAATTTGATAATGTGATTGTTTTGATGAAACATTAAAGACTCGCTCTTAATTGTATCACCAAGGTCAAGTCTCTTCAGTGCTTATGAGAAATCCAGAAAATTGGTCGTCTTGCACCCAGTGCACTGTTAGGGTACAGTATGATGCCTGGTGTCACATTATAAGCTTTTAAGAGCAAATGACAATGGCGAACCACTATACACCTTGTTGTTCAGTAATAAGTTTTAAGTTACGACTATTCTGTCTCCGAAAAACGAAAGACTCATTTTGACACTATTTTTCTATACTCTCTATAGCCATCATCAAGAAAACCCTTGTTTAGAATAAAACACAGATCACATACATATTAAACACCCACCATCACCTGTAAAAGCAACCAGCACCTCTTGATTCAGCTTTGAGGAATCCAAGCACAGCCTCTTGCACCGAACCATTGGGCTACAAACAGGCCTGTTAAAGGTGGACGGCTTTGCCGTCGCCCTCTTGACTGTATTCTGTAGAGGCGTCAACATGATAGGCCGGGTACATTTCTTTCAGACCTGGCTGGTTTCCCCAAATGTCAACTAACCCAGTTAAAGTATAAGAGGCACTGTGTATCTCCACTTTTCTCGAGATATGTAGATCTACATATTCGAAAGTTGTCGTTGTCCTTCGATTAGCCTTGTGATAAATTGTCCAGTTAGGTTAATAACTGTGAAATGGTGTCTGATGAACTTATTACCACGTCATACCCCGCTACCGGGAAAAAGAGAGAGGATGTGTTTGTTTGTTGGTGAAAAAAACCTCTGGTGTGGCTGAGGCAAGCGTCCCAGTCCGATCAAGCCTGATTGGTTTACGTGCTGTGGGCTGAAAACTTGCCGCTATTACGGTAATTGAGTTTTGAGGAGACAACCATGGAGAGCGTGCTTCTTTGCGCGCTCAACTGTTTATCCGTAGAGAGTCTAATCTGTTGTCCGAATGGAATAATAGTCCATAGATCTCGGCCCAGAGCCACGTGTGAGCCATCAAATAAGCATAGTAAGAAGCGACATGGTCAAGCTCGGGACAGCCAGTCGCCGGATAAATCAACGGTATACTCGGTTCAAAAACTCAATCTTCAGAAGGTGAGATAGAAAGTAGAACTAACTTGTGCAAAGTTTCATATTAGTGGTCAGAGTTATTCCCGTAATGGAGACGAATTACAACTCTGGAGACATGTTATATGATTCAGTAACATAGACTTATTCCTAATTATCTATTTACAGTGAAGTCATAAACCCCTTGTAGCAGGGTCTTATCTAGTGTTCTACTAGGTCTTTTGACGCAGTGAGCATTGTATCATTGGAAAATGTGAAAATGTGACAATGACAGATGCCAGGCAGTGACAGAATTTCAATGGGAGAGAAATCTGGGTGAGTGTGATGAAATATAAGTCCGACAGGAAATAAGCTCAGTTATATTGAGGTATGCTAATGTGTAAATCCAGTTAAATGTAAATCCCAAAAAGGGGTTATGACAAAGTATCGAAGCGGGTTTCTTCTGTCTGGTGATAACAACTGCTAAAAAAACATCTTATGTACATCAATGTTCACTGCAGCAAAGTGAAATCTTATACCGGGCAATGGGGAATCGGATCCACTCTAAACTCACCAATGGTCTTCAGCAATGAATAAGTAACCAGTTTGCTCGAAGAAGATCATCTCAAAAGCAGGAATAAACAATAGACTAGACAGCTTAGTAACTTGGATTACTTCAGGCGGGAAAGGATCCCTGTAAGCGTTTTACGCGTTATTTACAAGAACAAAAGTTTACCTGATATCCATCATTTTATTCAAGTTCAAATGCTCATTTCAATATATTCAAAATATTATTCAAATTGAAATGCAAATTGAAACATATCTAACACATAATTTAAATGTTATGCTCATCACAAGGAAAGAAAAGCCGGAGTTCTTGATGAGTGCATGTGAACTATATTTTATTATTCCTTAGAACGTGTTGAAGCTAATAATAATAATAAGCAAAATAAAGATACCTACCCCTTTAACATGGGTTGCCATGGTACTTACAACTGCATTGTGGAACAGGGGCCAGAACAAAATGGTTTGTTGATGAGGAGATTTTCCATTGCACTCTTCGTGGGGAATCCTATCAGACAAACATTACGCTCTGTAAACGACGCATCTTTTAAAATGAAAAACTGTAATAAAATATTAGTAGAAGTGTTCGTGTCATTTTCCAGCTAAATGACACCTGAAATAATTTAAAGGATGCCATCTAACAACAGAAGAAAACATCAGGGCGATGTTAAGATAATGAAGGCTTGCATTTTGCTTTGGCCTGGGACGTCGAAGTTATGCTCAACGTATACCATCCACTGCCTGTGCAAAAGTCTTTCAGAATAACTGTACTGTTTATTTAATGGTCGCAGACATTGGCCATCTGGGATCACTCATCGGATCAGTATCACATAAAGAGTTAAGCGAAATCCTAAACTACTATAGGCTTGTTGCCATCTGTAACATATGGATTCAAGTATTTCTGAACACATATAAGGGCAGATGAACTTTTAGGAACGACACTCGGGGGAAGGTAAAATTCTAGTCGGGGGTTATCACGTTACAAATGTTTGTTTTCAGAATGGTAAGGAAGACATGGTTGGTGACCAGTTCTCGTGGTGTCCACACGTCCTCTGTTCCTGTGCAATTCCCTCTGCTTGAACATTGCTCGTATGCAGAGGACCAACTGTCATGGCAAACGCTCCCTTCAACATTATCCTTCCACAAAGGAATTTAATAAAATTAGGCTCTTTTGAGTGGAAAGGTTAGTGAATGGCTCATGGTTGACCTGATTGTTGGGAGTTCGGAACGGCCTTACGAGAGGGCGCGGGTAAGTAGACGGTCAATTAGCACTGCCTTGTTCGTCGGTTCGATCGGGATGAACTTGGGCTGATTCACACCGCCCGCTTTTCTACCAACATGATCGCAAATAAATACACCTCTTTTCAGCGGTATATTAGACTTTGAATACGGTTGCCTTAAGCTTGTCCCAATCTTCTGATCACATTTCATGTGTTATTAGGCAGACGGCACACAAAGCTGACGACAGGCTTTCGACACCACCGTTTTTCTCTTCCCAGCAAGTGCCTCCTTTTCGTCAAATTATGGTTTTACTGGAGCTATGCAATCTGTTGATGTGGACAAAAATTTCCATTTCAGAGGTCACAGAGCGTTCAGGCACACTCAACATGGCCAGTCAGTAAGGCAAATTGGCTAGGCGTATGTATAAGAGAGCAGTCCATTATTGAACAGAACGTGGTATTACCTGATATCAGTAAACATTAGCTGAGATTTCACATACGGTGTGCATACATGTAAGTTACGTCTTCATTAATGTTTCATTATTTGTCGCCATTGTGGTTAATTATACTTAACGGTCAAACTGCAAATATAACAACCTTTAACAAACAAAGCAATATTTAACCTTTTAATTGCAGTATTAAACCGGATTTTCTCAGATGTTCTCAGGAATAAGTTTACAAAAACTGGCATTAGAAATGCAATGTGACCTGATGTTAAAACTTTTAACATAGATAAAGGCAAGAGCAAAAAGGAAAGTATATACTATGAATTTGCCCTTTGATGTCCTGTAAAAGAATTAACGTGGCCATCTGGTCTTTTTGATACAGATTAAACATTTGCGTTTCCAAACACCAGGTTTCTGTTTTGTGTGGTGCCGCGTTTGGCTACAAGCGCAAACAGCCAACACAACACCTACTGCGTTGCTGAAATCATTATGGACAAAGGTTTTCAGGTGATACAGTGTAGATGTCCACTTCCGCTCTTGTGGCAATGTCCACTTGGCTATAGGCGCTTGGCTAATGTCTCGTGAGTTTTGATATCGCACGATTAGGACCTTCTACAATGTCAATGTCGGCATCATAATAGCCTCAGTTCGCGGGGGTTGAAATTGTCATGAGCAGCCAACAAAAGACGATCACCGTTACGATTTGGCTGATTTTATGAGCGAATAATGAAACACAATGTTGGTTAATAAATCCAAGTCTTGAGTATAGCGTTAAATACCAATCACATACATAAATATATAATAATATATATATGTGTGTGTCGTCCGTCATCTTCTGCTGACACACAAATGTCTGTCGTGTTCCTCGCATAACATACATGTAGGCCTTTTAAACTTGGCAAATCATAAAATATTTTAAAAAAAAAATTAGAACATTTGGTGCGTGATCTCGACTGTATAACGAATCCGATGCTTGTCGGATATATGGGTAGAGGAAACCAATGTGTAACTCACAACTTCCTACATCTGTATACGAACATGCGGTGATCAAGAACCTGTCACCTTCAACAGAGTGGCGCCATAGGTCACTAAACCAGCCTCTTGGAGACATATGCGCCATGGTAGGATATCAGTGATTAGAACCTAGTCCATTAAGTCCCACAAATACCCATCTGCTTTATGTGTAAGAATTCGACTAATTTAGATGAAACTGCATGATATTAATTCATGGCCCAATCTAAAGGTGAAATACTTAGAAAGAAGATCAACGAGAAGTAGAGCGCGCCATAGGAATCTGCGACGAATAATAACAAATCTGATCAAGAAGTTGTAATTCACCTGCCGACAAATAACTGCGTCCTCCATCAATTATGCATACCTGTAACCACGATAAATTTACTAACTAACGAACACGCATGAACCTAATGTGTAGGCTGTGTGCAGAAATTGATAGATTGATACAGAGTGATTAGTCTGTGTTACTGTTAAATTACTGGGTTCTCTGCGCGATTTTAGTTTGTTGGTGGTTTCTACTTGCCAAATGTGCTTTCTCAAGGATTCTCCCCTGACCTTTGCCTGTGCCTACCTCTGACTTTTATGATTTCCCCTGATCTCTGTCTGTGTTTTCTTCTGAGCTCTGTCCATGTTTTACTCTGAACTCTATGTCTTCGTCTTACTTCTGTCTGTGCTCTCCTCTGACCTCTATCTATGTTTTTCTCTTACTTTTGTCTTAATTTCTGTGAGATCTACCAGCAACCTGCGGATGGTCGAGGGTTTCTTCCTGGCCCTGCCGATTTCCTCCTAACACAACGCTGGCCGCCGTTGTGTAAGTGAAATATTTTTGATATCAAATCAAATAAATAAATAAATTATTTTCTGTGACCTCTGTGTTTTACTCTTGCCTCTGTCTATGTTTTCGTCTTACTTCTGTCTGTGTTTCCTGTGATCGCAGAATTTTCATTTGTTTCATTTGTTTTCCTGTGGTCTATGATTTTCAGTTTTTTGGTCTCCATGTGTTCCTCTGACCATTACCTATTTTCCCTAACCTCTGTCTGCCTTGTCTGTGGCTCCCCGGTTTCCTTCCCTCTTTCGATGTTTTCTTTATTCGGTCTCTGACTTCTGTGTTTTGTTTCTTTAAGATCTTATCCTGTTATTTTCATCAGTATCTGTCATTTTTGCTTCGTTCATCCTTTCTGTGCGATTTCCTACCTGTTCTTCCGCTGAATAGATCTAATCCCCATCACACAGGCTTGTGCAAGCGCTCTCTAAAATATGACTTGTACAAAAGATTCATATTTTATTTAGTTTTTAACAATGCTTGACCATTTTCATCTCATCTCGAACCGGTCAGTTTGGGATTGAACACCACATCGCATAGGGTCTAATACCATTGGACTATAAAATAATGATTCATAAAAACCGCTTTCTGCATACAAGGATTTCCCTACTTTTAAAATACCTGTAAAATACCTATAAAACCAATAAAAAGAAGTGTACCATGACATAGGATTTAATAGGCCATCAGGCGACGACTGCAGGAAATACATGTACATAATGCTGTCTTTCTTCCATGGGGAGGCATGTTTGAAATACTAAGACAGCTGTATATCGTAGACAAACCTCACGGATGTATTTCTTGGTTCACGCGTTACTATGTGAATTGTGCTTATTCAGGTGCTTAATTCATTCTGCAATGTTGATGAGATATCTTAGAAGAGATGACCGTTTCCAAATGCCTATGTATAGCTGGAAGCTGCTGTCAGTTTTAAAATTGGCACCGGTCATATTTCTGTGTAGGGTAAAGCTGTCACAGTGAAGGTCAACTCGACGCTCTAAGCTCTCCCATTATTCTGACAATCTGATCAACCAGGGCTTCATCTGTGTACGCCCTCGTCTTTGACTGGCGTACTCAGAAATCACAAGTCTGTTTATCTGTCTGTGTTTGCAGGACAGCTCATGTTTGTTTATATGTTTACAAACGCAGATCGGAGTGGGAAATTATCAGTGCCACATTCATTCTGGCGAGTTTTGACTTGTCTCAAATCGGATTCATAGCGAGTTTGTATCTGGTAAGCTGTTAGTATGGAAGAACTGTTCTCCATGCACATGATATAAAGTTAAGTCCTTGGATTAAATTGGAACATAAACAAGGCAGCAGTCTTAGTTCCACTACAGCAGATAAGTTGCTGGGACTGTATATTTAGGGGAAAAAAGTCACACCTGTCGCCAGTCAAATTATAGTCAGTGTTTATTTTGGCAGTTAATTTGACATCGACTGTATGGAAAGAAAATTAAACCCTCAAACAACCCAATCGTGACGGACACTCGATCGATGTTTTTTATTCACCCTTACTGTGAATGTGCTCTAAAATTTGAGGAAATCGACCTGTCGAGGATAACATGGGTCACTCTAGTTTTAGGATGGGGAAAATAAAAGGCTAGCTGAAGTAAGATTATAGGCGCATTTCAAAAACATTCAGAGGAAACGGTGAAAGTTGTGTATTGGATTATCGGCTAATTTCCAGAACACAGTTTCTTCCCCACAAAGTCATTAAGTTATGTCCTCCTCCTTATCGATTGACAGGCGGTCAATGCCAGATTCAATTGACGACAGTAAATCTTCCGATTCCAAGTTGTTTTATTCCGAAATGCTTATTCGGTGAAGCGTTTGATCCGGAAGTGTAAAATCGTTGTTAAGTCTTTCTGTGGAGGGGAAACAATTCACGGCCAATAACTCAGTGACGCTGAAGTACGAGTGTAAAACTCAATCAGTTATCAGAGGTCATCGGTGCACAGCTTTGATGTCCGAATGCAGAGACAACGACGTTGTAATTTAGTTTCCATAAATGAGTATTTAGAATCAGTTAGAACTTATCCTTAGCCGTTTTTGTTCCTGTCTTCGGGTACGGTAATCATTTTACAGCTCACGTATTCAGCTTACTGGAAGATCTGAAGTCTTCTCGAGGCTGCTGTATGTGGACAGGTCATAGCTTCAATCGCACAAGACAGATAAAGAGGTAGAGAAGTCATAAGGTTTTCATTATAGACATGTTATAACTGTATGAAAGCTTAGTCCGCATTGTCTGCTGAGCCCATCGCTCTTAATTAAAGTAATTAATGAAAACTTTAACCGTCATTGATGTAAGCGATTAATGAGGACGACGAATATGTATTCACAGTGCCTTTTTGACATCTTTTTCATGATAAAGAATTTATTGATGCCTACATTTTACTAAGATGGATGTATAAATTTCATGTTGAACTAAGCACGTGAGTCATGGCACTCTACGAGAATTGACATTCATCGCGTGATCATGATAATGAGTGTATTTATTTATTTATTTATTTATTTATATGATTGGTGTTTTACGCCGTACTCAAGAATATTTTACTTATACGACGGCGGCCAGCATTATGGTGTGAGGAAATCGGGTAGAAAACCTACGACAATCCGCAGGTTGCTGGCAGACCTTCCCACTCACGGCCGGAGAGAAAGCAGCATGAACTGGACTTGAACCCACGACCGCATTGGTGGGAGGCTTCTGGGTCATCAGCCATTAACCAACTGAGCCACACGAGTGTATTGAAGGGTGCTGGTCGTCATGCTTGTCTCAGTTTTGGCGAGAGTCGCAGTAAAAGGCCACTTAATCTTGACGGCATGACTGTACATATACTGTATATAAAGTGGATGTATTGTGACTTCATTGGGGATATGGTGAGCTTAAAATAGTTAAAGATCTGTGTTTAAGACCACGCTCATGATGGTTCGAACAGGTAATTACAGAGGCTGCACAACGAAAGAGGATTCAGTTCACACAATCAAGTTTAGGCCGCCAATTAACACATGTACATGCATCAGAACTCACGACTACATTCTTAGCATTTTGGTCAATGATAATACCGAGGCTTAATAACCACCAGTACTGTTCTCCTTTAAAACGTACCTAGCACATACATGTATGAACCCGTGCAACTTTTATTTGTAAGCAGGGTAAATTGGATGGGAGTATTTTATGGGAATAAATTGTCAGAATGCAAGTTTCGCCAGGGATAAAATTATTATGTATATATACTATGTTCTCTGAGAAAGAACGTGAAAGTTAATCAGATATAGTACGTGAATCATGATGGGTCGGCGAAATTATAAACCATTTGAGGCACCAGTTCTACTATATATATATAAGTGGTGGAGGCTAAGGGTTCTTAAGAAGGTCAGCTGGCTGTAGGGCCTTAACTATACAGGAGCTGGCTTTCTGTCAGAGCAGTACATCTGGTTTACTTTAGAATGGAATAATAACAAGATTTCACAGAAGGTTTGCTCACACAGACGCACTGTTGTGACATACATTAGCGGTCGATATATATATATATATAGGCTATCAATGATATAATTCTATTAAGAACAACACTGGTTTCTCAGTGTTTTCCATGCCACAAAGTCATGAACAACCCAGTCCTTATTTGGCACCTTATAGCATCTAAAGTAGTCAAATTCCTTATAGGATCCATCCATGTCGTTGGTTTCAATAAGGGATCCGGTCCATCTAAACATAGCCGTCTGTCAAAGGCAGGTTGTAACGACGGATGGAGTGACCTTTTCCAGATTTAGCTAAAAAAATTCGTATGGGAATTTTCTTTAGCTATAGGAATAACTTCGTTCTCGATGTTTTTCTCTATGGAAGTGGACGATTGGCTGTTGATCATGCCTTTTCGGTACCGTTATCTTCATTTTACTTCCTGTTGTTGACATATGGCCTATTATTATGCAAATCAGTCAAAAATAATGTAACATGTATGGAATACTTTAACTATCGTGATGTTGGTGGCTGAGACAAAGAAACAGGGTTTGACCATGTCTGAAAGGAAAGTATGTGTGTCGGTAAAAATCTTTCCACAATCTTTAATTTCAACAGTTAGATGAATTCAAAACTTGTTTTAATATGTACCGCGATCTTTCATGTCCATTTACGTAAATTGTTTTTTTTTTCTTAATATTTGTAGAGGTGGGGGGCAATTTTTTGTTACAAGGTAGTATTTTCAGGCACAATCCCCGCATTCAGTCCCAGTCACGTGTAAAGTAGGATCTACAGTGTATGCTATGTGAGACCATAACACAAAATTAAACAGCTGTCTAAGTTTGCTCTGGACTGGCTTATTACCAGATGGGCTATCCATTGTGTTCTGCAGACAATATTAAACCGGGCGTATGCAAGATATAGTTCTTGGCCTTTGGCTGCCTTATTACTGTAAATTGATGCAAAAGAACTGACGATATGCATGACGTCCTGCATCTGATGTCCAAACAAGAATTGAGAATTGTTTTGCTTTTTTTTTTACCCGCATGGATCACTCCGATTGTCAGTTACTGAACATACCCCACCAATACAACTTCCGCCTTCTGGTCTTTATAAAGCACACACATCATCTTGCCTGTTGCCAATCATTACGACTGCAGCGAGGAAGCAGATTAACTGTTTTCCCCTTCAGTGGCAATCTCAACATAGGAGGAAACAAGTAGTTTGTTTTGCAATATAATACTGCAGGATCTCTATATAATATTGGACAGTATTACCCTCCGGCAATGCACACAATAATAAACTGACAATTACGGACAAGTCAAATCTACATCATAGACAACTGCTAGTATCATCCATCGTAAAACAAACAAGAGTTCAATACAAAATTAGTTATTACAAAAACATTAATTCCTTGTAATTACCGTTTGTGTGCAATGTATAGGCTTATTGCACGAGCGCAGGTCCACAATATTACTTGGAAATGAAATAGCAGACTTGCCGGCCGAAACGAATTCCGCCTCCCGGACAACACAGTGTTTGGACTGAATTTGCTATGGAAGCCAGCATCTCCAAAGCAACCGATGCCAGGTAATCCACAGGTAAACGTTAAACGTAGATGTGCCACAAATATCAATGAAACGGTGATACTGGCTTAGTTTGTTATAATGCAGCTATTGTTTACATACTCTGTTCGGTATTTTTTTAGCTTCAGTGGTTGAAAAGCTATTTTTTGGGAATGTTCAACCATAAAATATATCGCTTTCTGCGGCGCATAATTTCGAATGATTCCGAATGATCTAATGGTGCTTTGACTTTGTTCGGCATAACAAATGTGCGAGGAAGCGCATCATTTTAAGTCAAACACGTCACCTTAAATCTCATGCCGTACGTGGGAAGACCCAGTCACCAGTCAAAGAAATAAATAAAACTAACGATACATTTTCCCTACAAGTATGACAACAGGTGCCAATCTAACGCCAATGCCGTGGCACTAATGGTCATCTCGAACCGAGTTGTGCTTGATTGATGGCCTGTTTGCCTGGCAATGACTCTCTGCCAAGGCTTAGACCTAGCGTTTGTATGCACTGACCCAGGCATATTTCTGCCTGTTAAAGTTGCTTCCCTTCTACTGCAAACTTGGAACTCTAACTGTGCGATAGTGCATTACATACTTTATACCACATATCTATATCTCCTGATATTTTCACACTAAACTATTATTTTCTTAATACCTTCCATGATATTGTTGGATGCAACTCTTTGTGCAGTTTGGGATGAAGATGTCTAATAAAGATCATTATCACCCTAATTTATTTCTGGTCACATTGCAAAATAGAAAGGTTGCAAAATTAGGCCTGCTGCAAGAGAAACTTTTACATGTTTGAAAGCCAACTGCTTAGTACTAAGACTGCAAAATTTCGGGTATCACCTATCCTACTTGCTGAAAGAATCGACGATACAGACAAGAGCCGGTCTAACATTTGCCAGAGCTAACTTATTTGTGTACTGCAATACCCGCTCATTTTGTGTAGCCTTTTATGTCTTACTCATTTTCCTGTACAGGTTTCAAGATTGCAAATTTATTTATTGGATATTTTGGGGGCGCTTTTTCAAGCAGTCTTCATCCACATTTGTCATTGGTAGTTGTACATTGTATTTGACCACTTACCGGTGAGAAAAACCCCACAGATAAGCTCGCATTTTAGCTTTATCCAGCCACCATGAATGGCAGGTACTCCAGGCAATTCAGTATGCTACACCCCAAAGCCGGACCGCCATTATATAAGTGAAAAATTCGTGCGCACGGCATTAAACACCACTGAATTAATCACTCAAATAAGGCATCATTGAATGAATGAATAGTTATGGCTTAAGGCCACAATATTACAGACAAATGATGATTAGCCGTCCCTCAGCAAATTCGTATCTCTTGCGGCCGTACTGGCCTCCATCGGGATGCATGAGCATAGCCTAAATCAATTTGCACTGCCCGATGTCCAGTTGTTTAAATAATTTTTTCTACGGTTTGAAAACGAGTCGGACACAGACAGTATTATTTTCGTGCATTTTCTCTCTCCCGAGTAAACGTTGAATTAATGAGCCCAGGGATGGCTGAATTAACCGAGTTTCGATTAATATGAAGTTTGCATGTCTTTAACATAACGTTCATTTTCTTTCAAACAAGTTCTGTAAAATTCAACGAGCAAACCAACAAGGTGTGTGGACGTAGCTGCTATTAAAGCCTCCACCCCACCCAAATGTTCAAGAAACGTTTTAATATTCGTGCCATAATACCACTAACATAGTAACGTTAACAGTTGGTGCTCTCAAGGTCAATGGTTACCTTTCTAGCATTGTTATCTCGGTGTGATCACACTGCCCATCCCTGCGCATTCGCCTTGGCTCCCTTGTTGCAGTTGTGATTGTTGAACGGTAGAAATGTTAACGGACAAACAGACAGAAATTAAGACTGCCGGTTGATACACAACAATCTTGTACCCATATCTGATGGAAGACGTCACTTTCAGACAGCCATGACTGCCCTAAGTTTAAACGCTGTGGGTCGCCGACAAAGGCCGATATTTGCCTTTTCGGATAATGACGTCACACCATCCGGGGCCTTGAAGACAAACATCTGCAGCATGGAGGTGAAAAACAGGAACAACTCCATCCTGGCCAAGCTCTTACCAAGGCACACCAGCCTGCCTGTTAACACAGAAACAACACACCATACGATTTCATCAAACATCAGATCCTGTTGGACGCCTCTAATTCCAAAAGTCAGGGGTAGGGGAAGGGGGTTATGAGGATAGAAAAAAATAGATCATCAAGAAAATAACATATGCACATCTCTACCAATATTATCATGATACCTACATTAGTCGCCATGTGATTGTTTATTGGATGAAATGACAACACAGCATTCTGAGTAATTGTAGAGCAGTGACGTCGAATAAATTGTAATCAACATCGCCGCATATTTTTTACCCAATATTGCTGAAGATATTGAGCTAGGGAGCGTGTAACGTAAGCTACTTTTTAAGTCTTTACATAATCGAATAGAATAAAGCTCTATAGCTTCGGTAAATTAACAAGAGGTTGTGCGTCACCATTGTCAATTATTACAATGTAGTCGGTGCTCTGAATGGTTTACTCTGTATAACGTAGTGTTTTTACACTCTGTTATCACTCTAACATGCCCGGTTCATTTTCGCATTAACCCATATGATGTAACTGCAGATTTAATCCATTTAGATCTAATTTTAAGGTATGTATAACGTCACGTTTGTTGATGCCATTACCTACGTGTGCTGGCTTGTCATTAAGCGCATCGAATGTTCGAGGCGACAGAGGAACTTCCTTGCCTTCTGCTTCCTTGCCATGACTTAGGTCAAACCAATGGCAGAACACTCCAGACTTCTTTGTTATGTATTTCTGCAAAAGATTCGACTTTCATGACGTTTAATTATCATGTTACATTACACAATTACACAAATAATGAAAAGTATGCTAGAAATTCCGGACATTCCGCCCATTTTTAAATCAAAATGAGTTATACTCATTATAAAATTTTAAAAATAGTGAAAGCGTTGGATGGAATATACTTGACAAACCAGTTTTGCAGTTCAAGTTACACCCCGCACAGAAAATCTGCATATTCCGTCCATATTTTTAGTCAAAATAAGTTATATCTATTATGAAATTTCCAAAAAAAAATAGTGAAACGGATTGATGGCACTTGACAGACTAGTTGTACTGGCCTAAATGTAATACTTTTTCTTGCATAACCGATATTTTCTTGTTCAGTACAGACTAAATGTGAGATATGGGAGATAGCTTTCCATGATGATCTCGAAATTAGTTACGGCACATTTGGTCACCGCTGGTTGACCACCTCCGCGCAGAGGGCAACGCTACTTTGGAAAAACAAGAGATCGTTACACACGGAGTTCGTTTAGGAATACCACGTCATAACACATGGCATGCTGTTGTCGTACTAGTTTTGCAAGTTCAAGTAATACGCCTCACTATCATCTCTATCGGTTCCTGCTTCTCACTAAAGACTTTGATTATGACTCTGTAGCACCCGCCCAATCCTCTCATTTCCATTCCATTATCACCTTACCGTGTCCACCTTATTCTCATTAGAAGGCTCCGTTATCACTATGTAATCTCCTATTCCTCTTTGGCAGTACGTTTCCATTATCAACTTAACGTGTCCTCATCTTCACAAGTGACATCTCCATTATCACCATATCATGCCCCACTCATCTTGGTATTAAGTATTCGTTATCAGCTTATCGTGGGCTCATTCTCACAGGTATCATCTGGATTATCACCACCTCATTCCCCGCTTATGTAGGCGAAAGGCTACTTTTCTAATACCACATTACAGTGTTATTTTATCGTATACATGTAATTCTGTCTTAATTTATCTTACCCAGGACATCGCCACATGAGAATTTCCTATCTGCCGTCTGGTCTACATTCGAGAATTAGTAACAAAAGCTGTATGAGCTAAGCTGGATCTATTGTCTACACAACCATCCACGCCAACCCAACATCCACCCCCCACCCCTACTCCCCCCCCCCCGGCCGGCTACGTGCCTGTTTCAAACCATCATTCTTCTCAGATACCCGTTTCTCTATCGCATCCAATTTTTCATATCATAATGGACATGACAAACATCGAATGAATTACCTGCTGAAAATGGAAGGTTATTAAATTTGACAACATTGCCATCAGAATCCAGGAATCGACTGGGATCAAAGACCTCAGGGTCCTTCCACACCTGTGGGTCCTTGTGTAAGCTGATCAACGGGGTTATGATGATGGTACCTTTGGGGATAGAGAATCCCCCTAAAGACGTGTCCTGTGAAGCAGCATGTGGTACACTTAGTGGCGAGATATCGCCACATCTCTGCACCTCCATCAGTGTGGCTTCCACGTAAGGCATCTGTTTGCGATCGGCCATCGTTGGGAACCTGCCCCTGCCGATAACAGCGTGAACCTCCTCCCGGGCTTTGGTCTGTACATCCGGGTAGTTTATCATGTAGAGCAGCGCCCACTGGAGTGTTGTCGCCGTAGTTTCAGATCCAGCAACAAACAGGTCATCAATGACCTTGAGGAGTTGTTCGTCTGAGATATAAAGAAAAAAAAGGACGGAATGCGTGACAAAAACAGAATAAAACCCCACAATAATAGTAGCCGGACTCTCTTTCGAAGACAACAGGAATAAAGAGGTTTTGAGAATGCGTCATCTATCTTAATTTATTTATTTGCACGGAGGAAATCATTGTTCTTCACCAGGTATCTCACAGACTTCCTGGCTTAAAAAACACGCGACCTAAATAATTAGGGAACGGTCGGCTGTGACGAGGCCAGGGTTGTACCAAAAAGTGACTGTGAGCATTCCTGTTTCATTTTTCATGCCACTAGTGCAGCGCCCGGTGAAAATATTGGTATAGGAATCAAATTTGCTCATATAGTGTACATTTTATATACATATCCCTATTCATAGTCTGTTTGGCACCGAAAATTAAGAACTCTGCTTCATACTTTAACATGAACATCAACCTCACGCGTTTCACGGTAGGATTTATTTATTTATTTATTTGTTTGGTGTTTTACGCAGTACTCAAGAATATTTCACTTATACGACGGCGGTCCGTATTATGGTGGGAGGAAACCGGGCAGAGCCAGGGGGAAACCCACGACTGTTCGCAGGCTGCTGGCAGACCTTCCCACGTACGGCCGGAGAGGAAGCCAGCATGAGCTGGACTTGAGCTCACAGCGACCGCATTGGTGGGAGACTTTCCAGTCATTACCCTGAGCTAGCCCGCTAACCAACTGAGCCACGGAGGCCCCTCATGGTAGGAGGTATGTCCAATCTCTGGCCTCTCTCACTAATCTCTCACCGCTTTGCTTTCAAGCCCAGTCCATTCTCAAGGTTTTCCTCTGCATGATTTCCTTCCACCATCTTGCTGGTCTCCTTCGTATACGTGAAATCTTCTTGAGTATGCAACAAAGCAGGAATCAAATAACTATATAATCTCCCACCAGTCACAAGCAAGAAACTGGAACATGACATCAAATTAAACCGGTTTGGGGAGACAATAAATAGAAAGATAAACAACTTACCTTCAAATGTCTTCTGTGGGTCGGTCTCTTGGGCTTTATACATTTCACACAAGTCGGCGTCGATGAAAACCCGAGGTTCCTCGTGATTAAAACTTTTCTTGTGCTCTTGTCTATGATCGTGTATAAATCTCTCAACAAATTCCACGTTTTTCATAATACCTGCTAACTTAAACAAATCTCCGGGCAAGTATTTCAGTCACGGAATAAAGTTTATTAGACTGGCAACTCCAGCGTCGTCTAAGTTTTCTTCGATTGCCCTCATATAGGCCACAAACTTGGGGTCATCATGCTGGAAGCGACCTCCGAACACCAGAAAGCAGATTACATTCCCCACGGAAGTATGAAGCAGCTTACCGATGGGAAATGTGGACTCCTTCGTGTCTGCCAGACACTGCACAAGAACTTCGATTTCCTCGATGATTCTACCCTCCAAACTCATTTTGCCGAAGCCAAAATCCCTCAAGGTGTGCAGTGCGAATCGCCTCTGTTCTTTCCAGACTTGACCTGAGGCACCACCCACATCATTGGCAAGAGAGATTTGGGCATATTACTTGTCTCAGTATGATGAGTTCCTAGCTGTGGACATCAAGATAGCCGACCATGAAACAAACAAGCATGGGGCACGCGTTTGAAGCAGGCGCTGCAATCCCACTGAAATGTGGTTAAGATGTTATTTGGTATGTTATTTAGGGACCTTTCCACTGGAAGTCAAAGTTTCCTCCCTTTGACAAGGCCTGTCTCATACCTTCACTGGGTGCACTGGTCAGTGACTGTGGGAATAGTAAACATCAGCAGTCCCTAAAGCAGATCTCTTGCATACTGCAGGAGTCAAGTGGTGGACCATGTTACGCCATTTCTTGAAGAATGTAGTTTACACAATAAACATCTGAAACATGAAGCCGGTTTATCATGTAAACGAGAAAAAAATCTGCGGACCCCTGCAGTTACTTGTCTCGACTTCCCTCACTCACTATTCTACGTACGGTTTCCTTTGAACACAGTCTGAGACAAATGTCATGGGCTCACTGCCCATGTACGGAGGGTAGATGTTCCCGTGTTGAGATCAGAGCTTCTCTAAGGCAATGAGCAGGTCTCCCCGGAGACTGGGGAAGTTACCGACGACGGGCCAGGGCGTTGGTCCCGGGGGCAGGCGGGAGGGATGAGACGTGGATCGAAGCAGCAAGAATAGTAGAGCCAGCAGGAAGACGATCACCGTCTCCACGTTCGTGAATAGCAAGTCGTACCACATCGCTGCTGATAGCTGTAAACCACCGTCAGTGCGTTTGTCAGCCTGTAAGGCTAGTGGCGTGAGTTGTTCACAAAACTGGGCCAAACTAGGCAGCTTTGCATATGCAATCGTGATAACTTCGCCTATCTTCCGGTTTACCTCGAGAATGGCCGACTCAGTCTGGGCGACAATGTCAACGTAGGAGTAGATTTCCATCTAAGTTTGGATTAATATGTATGTGTAACAGCGTTCAGTATGACATGGTAGTGCGGTCGTGTCCTGTCAACAACTGCAATTCTGCGCAGCTAGCTTTCCTAGTTGCAATAATGTACCTCTCGCTTCTTCGAGTGGGGCGTAAGCGCCACGAGAGGTACAATGTGTTTCATGATCTAAAATGTTGATCCTCTGATTGAGGACTTTTATTGATAAATATCTTCAAAAATAAACCTCACAGTCGTCCAAGGTTTGCCCAGAAAATCACTAAGATCGACATTTTAGAACACGAAACACATTGTTACTCTCGCCGCGCTTACGTCCCACTCGAAGAGGCGGGAGGTATATTATTGCAACTAGTAGCTTTCGGTGTAGGTTGTAGGTTTGTTGGTTGTCAAATATCCACACGTAACGTGAGAAACTCGGTCTCTTTGATAATATAGCTCAGTTACTGCTTTTTTCCAGCTCTTCATGTAAATGCTTCAATATATAGTAGAAACTTACACCACCACTATCATTAGAGGCTTGAGCAGAATGTCACATACCTTTTATTTGACATCACTGGTCTACAATTATTCACGTGTGTCGAATTTGAGGCTGAGCCGTAAATACTGTCTTTCATGCTTAGATCAGTGTAGAAGGATCAGGCCTTGTGGACTGCCGAACACTGACAACTTCGTTTGTTAATATTTAGCTATAACCGTCAGCTTTACATGTATGTATGCTACTTGTAGAACATTTCACCGATTGTTAGAGTTTTAGAGTACTTCATCGTGATGTACAGTAATTTACCTTCCATAAAGTGAAGCAAACTTATCCAACTCGCTTGTCGTGATTTCATCGGCATTTGGTTTTAAATTTATCTGATTAACAGAACACAACGTGTCCCCTTGAGTGAAGTAATATCCAATTCATCCAACTTTACATGCGGAGCCCCATAGAGATATATCCGTGGCCCCATACTGTTTTCAGTAAATATTAATGATATCTCCAATGCACCAGCCTTTCTTAACTTCATTCGTCTTGCCTACGCCACAAGTGGAGTCTACATATCTTTTTCCCTTTCGAACGTTAAACTATGTCAAAGGAATTGGACGCCGTACATAGTTGTGAAGGCAGTCCCCTAGAACACCCTAGAGTATTAACAAAGCCATAAATATGTTTCTTCAAACTAACACACACAACGAATTGTCAACAAACATGCTAACTATATCAGGTGCTCTCAATTCAAAGGTCTCAGTATATTTTCAACTGAAAGAATTATTTTAATTGTCTGCTAAAGGTTTCTCGTAACTTCAGGCTGATTAGATATATAAGGTATTTTATGTACATGATATTTAGTAAATCAAGGATCACTATACTATGCTACACTACACTACACTACACTACACTACGCTATGCTACACTACACTACACTACACTACACTACACTACACTATACTTTAACTTATGCTTAACTGTCTTAGTTTAACATTTTTTCAGTATTTACATATATGACTGGTATTTAATATACGCCGCCAGGCACTCACAGATACAAACTCATTTGCTGGGGCGAATGTCTGAAAGTCACAATTATAACGGCATATACACAATGACAACATGGCCATCTGACCATATGTATTCTGTATGATTTTCATGATTAAATAAAAATTACATGCCCTGGCTTATATCTATATACTCAAGTACACACTGAAGTACAAATCGTGTGCTATATACAGTAGCTACATGTTTATTTATAAATATATGAATATTCAGACAAGTTTTCTTACAACAACATTTATTCATTACAGTATTCTATTTTTGTATTGATCTGCCAAATATCTAGAAATTGTAACTGTACGTTTCTCTACATGTGAGACAATCACTGAAAGGTTTTCATTTATTCATAACAGTGGTGTTTTGCGTCGAAAAGTTCGACAGTAGTAAGACAACCATGGCCCTCCGTGAAAGAGTACAACTCTGCCACTGCCATCACAAAGGCCTGGCACGCAAAGGTTTACTCCGACCATACGTCGGAAAAGGCTATCGAAATCCTTATCGTCATACATACATGCACATACCACACACTTACAACACTTTAAAATGGTACTTGTTGCTGCCTCGTTTGGGGCCCAGCACTGAAAAGTTAGAGCAAGGAAACAGGACAGGTCAGCTCAGTATAATATCACTGGGTGGAGGTCATGCCTGGTGTCTTTTCCAATTATGCTCCAGTGGTGGCAGCACTTTAGCGGCACGGACCTTGTCACCAGAAGACACAGTATACACATACATTCAAAGAACTGTCGTCATCATTTAACTGAAATATTGTTGCGTGCGACGTAAAACCCCAAGCACTCAGATATATACACACGCAAGCGAGCACTCCCCCACCCGTCCATCTTATAATACAAATACATACATGCCAGAATACACAAAACAGGAAGTAAACATCAATGGAAAGACTACTGAAAACTGTGTTAAAAGTCCTTAACAAGAATTTCGGATGAAAGTGACAGTATAAAAAGTTCGACAGACGCCCTACATTATAATTGTGACCCCTCAGGCCACCAAAGAATTCCATTCCTTAACATACGTTTTGATCCAAACTGAAGTGCTTAAAGCTACCTTATAACCTTCCCTTTATGCAACCATGACTGCCCTAAGTTTAAACGCTGTAGGTCGCCGGGTAAGGCCGATAATAGCTTTTTCAGACAATGACGTCATACCATCCGGGGCCTTGAAGACAAATCGCTGCAGCATGGAGGTGAAGAACAGGAACAACTCCATCCTGGCCAGGCTCTCACCCGGGCACACTCGCTTACCTGTTAACAAAGAAACGATATTCTAGATTGAGTCACTTGCTGTCATGCACTGTTAGATACAAAGCAGATATTGCCTACTACGGTTCGTTTTCCATAACACAAAATAAAATCTACCTAATCGTCTACCAGTGACATCTAATGAATTGCAATTAACATCACTGCATTTTGTCAACCTAATTCTGCTTACGTCAATTGTGCTGATGATCAACTGGCCATGTTCCCAGCTTAGCTTCTACATTAACCGAGACAAATATAGGTTTCCCGTCATCGTAAAATAATTCTGAATTCATATCACTTCATTATAAGGAAAAATAAAAGAGACCATAGCGTCGTAATTAACACAAATGTAACAGATGCATCCACTTCGACAGCATCCAAACTTTGCTGGCCAACAGTTTCAGATCACGTGTATTCGACGCTAGGATGGACACTGCTGCTCTTCTCAACTTAAAGATCATCCACAATAGTTTATAGTTTTCCTTCTGTTCAGTACGAAGGCAAACTAGAGCTCGGGGGTTGTGAAATGGGGCTGTTGCTCTTCTAATTTTTTTTTCTTGTAACCAGTGGCAAGTACAATTCGTTAATCTTGTGCGTATCCGTTATTGTGTCCGGAATGGGGGACCCGGCAGCAGTACTTTGCACCATTTTATGTCGATCTTTTCTTCCCCAGCTCTTGACATTAGTTTAAAGAGAACACACTGCACTAGAACATCATATTGTGATATGTTTTAAGACTGAAGACATTTTCCCTAACAAAATTTTGCAAATAAGCCCCTACCATTTCTATTTGTTCGGTTAGTGTGAGCACCAACAAAGTCCAATATATCTTCATTATTTGTACCACTGCTGTACGTGGCAATAGGTCAAGGCAACACATCATAATACAACACATGTTCATTATAAATTTTTGTCAAGCTTGTTTCGGAGAAAATTTTCGGTCCGCTGCTAGATGGAGGCTTTGAACAATTCCAATACACCACCACTGGTGAGGGGCATCAACCAAATGTAGTTTGTCAGCTGAAAACTGGCACTACAAAAAACCAACTATGGTTTGAGGCTGACTTGAGACCCTGCACAGAATCACTCAGCTGCTAACATCGTGGAAATTATGGAAATTATGGAAATTTACTGTTATGCACAAAACCCCATAGAAAACAACTGATCAACAAACGTAGCAACGTCATATAAAATGCGCGTGAACAGAAATTACTCTCAAATGAAACGAAATAAAATTTTGTAAAAAGCTTATATAGATTCACCATTCAACATCAGAGTTAACAGTTATTTCGTATGTCAAAATTGCTAATTTGAATCAAACGCTTGATTTGTCAGGATGGGGAAGGGTCATTTTCAGTGAGCATATACATGTATACTAAACCGAAAATCCAGCAACGTGCGGATGGTTGTGGGTTTCCTCCGGGTTCTTCCTGGTTTCCTCACACCATAATGCCGATCACCCTCGTTTAAGTGAAATATTCTTGAGTACGGCATGCAACACCAATCAAGTAAATAAATAAATAAATGAAACGAAAATCACATATTTCTCTAACACTCAACATTTAAAATCATATGAAGCTGGCAACACGTTCTTTCAATACAGAATTAAGATTGTCCATAAAGCTGCAAATGTTTCAGAATAGGCCTATGTGTTTAATAATATGCTCATTAAAATTCTATAATAGCAAACAAATGCCTGCAGACGCTCACATGCACAGAACCACTGTTAAAGTTACCCTGAAACAGAACCCAAAGAGATAGAAAGGCCAAAAACTGCATGTGAGCTTTGGTAGGAAAGCATGAAAGTATAACCTATCATGTACTTTTCTGTAATATTTATAAAATAACTTCAAATATATTCTTACCCTATTATGCCATTAATTCAGCCAATGAAGCTTATTTTTGATGTCATTGCTAAGAAACGAAAGTTTATATAATGGTGTTCATAAGTGGCCAGCAGGCAACGATTTTCGGCGGATGTGGGTGACTAAACCGTCTCCTACTAAAGCCGATTAGAAATTAAAAATCCGTGATATGGCGTTGTTTTTTTGCTCTTGTGAAAGAGAACGCTTGTACCTTTACGTTTGTCACTGTGAGAGCCTCATTTTCATACACTTTTGCCTCTGTGCTATATCTTGTGTTTATCATGTGGATGAAAACACTTTATTTCGTGTGACAAATTTGATTATTTAATACTTACTGTTACAAAACTTGCATGTCTTCCAACCGCGAGCGACACTTCGTGTGTGACTTGTACATTGTCAGAAAATTTGCACGGATTGCAAATGTGACTGGCAAGGTACCTGTACATTATTCTTTTACAATAACCCAAGGCGTCAAGATCAAATGAGTGACACGAGCGCGGACCTCCTCGGAAGCAGTTCTATCGACTTCGAGTTCGAAGATCGCCGGCGATTTTTTGTTGTACGGATGATGGACTCAGGTTTGCGATGAATGTCAGAATTTTAATATAACATCTATAGTCCATTTAGATGGACTAACACTCCCTCTGTTCCGGTTTTTACTCCAGTCCAGTCTGTTATTCTTGGGCAGGAACCCAACGGGTCAGGTATTCCACCATTTCGACCACTGGCTAAGCGCTCGATTGCCGCAAGGTAGGCCTAAATACAATTAGGAAATTTTAAATACAGCCATGCAGACTATCTTACATGCTGTAAATCTCTTCGCTACATACACTATCACAGGCAGTCAAGGTACCAACCGGTAGGTAACATATACCGTTACCATCCTCAAAATAGCGCAAGCGTATTCGATAATCTTTCGGGACATAAGACTGAAAAGATAATAAGCACCACTCCAGACATAATAAAATGTTTCATTCAATGCATAATCATTGCATATAAATCCGAACAAAAAATGAAGAAAACATCAAGAAAGGAAGCTAATGTTTGATCATAACACACGGTCTATTTTGTTCAGTGAGTTCTTCGGTGAAATTACTTCCGGAAATTTCTCCACATTTTTCATGCCTCTATAATGGGCCTCTGGCGATTCTCACCAACAGACCCATAAAAATATAGTTAAGACGTTAATCGCTATTTTCATGGTGTACACCTTCTTTCCATCCACCCGTTCCACCAGTGAGTTTATTTTTTTCCGGACGATGCCAAGTACAGCCGACTCGAATGGAAATTGCGGTTAGGGAAGTTTGGCCTGCTGTCGATGCACCAGGTACATTTGCGTTAATTCTGACGTTATCGTCTTTATTATTCACGAATAACTAGGTGATATGAAGTCAGAGTTCTACATCATGATTAAAGGAGACATGTTTTTCTCTGGGGTACAGATTCGACATTAGTCCGAAACTGATCTGACACTGCCCTTACAAAATTATGTGTGGCGATGGGAAAAGGGAGATGTTACGACGAATATTTGACTAGCTAGAGGCACATGGAGTGCTTTTTCGGGGTGCCAGCTGTTCGTAACCAAGTCTGTTACACTACGTGTCTCTCGCGTGGGGTTTGAGGGACATCGACATTTCTAACGTAAATCCCAACGTCGAGAACAATCTTATTGGACATGTTGATGTCGAGACATTGAGGAGAGTACACTCGAAAAGACCAAGTTCCAGGTTAATACGTTTTATGGAAGAGTACAGATATGAATTTCTGAAAGCTGCACTGAGAAGAATTAAACAGATCTCAGATTTAATGAGTTGGTATAGGCCTGCTATTTAAATATTTACATGGTCGTGGGTTTCCCCTGTGCCCTACCCGGTTTCCTCCCACCATAATGCTGGCCGCCGTCGTATAAGTGAAATATTTTTGAGTACGGCGTAAGACACCAATCAAATAAATGAATAATTAAACATTGACATGAAAGGTTGGTTTAAAATCTCGCCGGATTTCAACGGTTTCTTGTGACCACTTTGGTCGCCACGTTCTAAAATCAGAAATGACCGAACGAATTACCTGCTGAAAATGGCAAAAGGTGATCAGATTTGACAACATTGCCACCAGAATCCAGGAATCGACTAGGATCAAAGACCTCAGGGTCCTTCCACACCTGTGGGTCCTTGTGTAGACTAATGAACGGGACTATGATGATGGTATCTTTAGGGATCACGTATCCTCCTAAAGACGTGTCCTGTGAAGCAGCATGTGGTATATTCAGTGGTGCCACATCTCCACATCTCTGCACCTCCATCAGTGTGGCCTCCACGTAAGGCATTTGTTTGCGATCAGCTATCGTCGGGAACCTGCCCCTGCCGATAACAGCGTGAATCTCCGCCCGGACTTTGGTCTGTACATCCGGGTAGTTGATCATGTAGAGCAGCGCCCACTGGAGTGTTGTCGCAGTAGTTTCAGATCCAGCAACAAACAGGTCATCAATGACCTTGAGGAGTTGTTCGTCTGAGATATAAAAAAACGGATGGAATGCCTGACCGAAAAAGCATGACCTCCCTTTTCCCCACCTCCCCAAATGATAGTTGCCAGACTCTCTTTTCAAGACGACGGGTATAATTTGAGAATCTTTTATTAATCTTTATTTATTTACATGGAGGAAATCATTGTTCTTTGCCTGATATCTCAAAGAATTCCTGGTTTAAATCACTCGACCTACCTCATTAAGGAAGGATCGGATGTGGCGAGGCCAGTATTGTACCAAAATGTGACTGCGAGCACTCCTGCTTCATCTTTCAAACCACATGTGCGACGCCCGTTGAAAGTATTAGTACAAGAAACTAGTTTGCGTTATATTGGGCTTTTTAATAGCCTGTTACATATGGCTATTTGTAGTCTGTTTGGCATCAAGGAGCTCTACTTCATACTTCAGCATGGAAATAAAGCTCACAAGCTTCATGATAATCCTGAGATATATCTAATATGCAAACCCTCTCAACAATTCACTCGCTGTGAGTTCACGCCCAGCTACTGCTGGCTAACTCTCCGGTCTTCTTGAGTATGGAGCAAAACACGAATCCGATCACTAAATAATATCCCACCAGTCACAAGCTACAAACTAAAACTTGACTTCAAAATTAAACCGGTTTGGAGGGACTAAAATCAATTGATAAACAACTGACCTTCAAATGTCGTCTGCGGGTCTGTCTCTTGGGCTTTGTACATCTCACACAAGTAGGCGTCGATGAAATCCCGAGGCTCATCCGCATTAAAGGTGTCTTTGTGCCCTTGTATCTGATCTTTCACAAACCTCTCAATAATTTCCACGTTTTTCATAATACCTGCTAAGTTAAACAAATCTCCGGGCAAGTATTTCAGCCATGGAATAAAGTTTATTGGACCTGCAAATCCAACGTCGTCTAAGTTTTCTTCGATTGCCCTCATATAGGCCACAAACTTGGGGTCATCATGCTGGAAGCGATCTCCGAACACCAGAGAGCAGATTACATTCCCCACGGAAGTATGAAACAGCTTACCGATGGGAAATGTGGACTCCTTCGTGTCTGCCAGACACTGCACAAGAACTTCGATTTCCTCGATGATTCTACCCTCCAAACTCATTTTGCCGAAGCCAAAATCCCTCAAGGTGTGCAGTGCGAATCGCCTCTGTTCTTTCCAGACTTGACCTGAGGCACTACCCACACCTGTGGCAAAACAGATTTGGGCATATTACTTTAAAGCAGCTATACTCTCGCTGGTTCAGATGTCAAGATCACAGGAACGCCATTCCGAAGACACATGCAGACAAGATGGAATAAACGGAATCAGAATACACTGAAACGAGCTCCAGCACTACTTAGGTCTATTTGCGTATGCTGAGCGCCAAGCTCTGGAAACATATATCGCCGACCACGAAATAAACACGCATTTGTCACCCACTTGAAGCAGACGACCAATCACACCGCAATGTGGTTAAGACGATATCTGGTTTATCATCTAGGGGCTGTTCCACAGGAAGTCAAAGTTGTCTCCCTTCGATTAAACTTAAGCAAGACATGTTTCATTCGTCTGCAAAGGGTTCAGGTTAGTAGCTATGTTTATAATGGAATACTAAATATTAGCCAACTCTACTTCATAGTGAAGAGGTCAAGTGGTGGACCAATCGAAGTCATTTCCTGAAGTATCTACTTTACACAATGAACATCTGAAACTTGAAGCCTGTTTACCATGTAAATGGTAGACGGGACCTCTACAAGTACTTGGCCCGATTTCCCTCAATCACTATTATACATACCCTTTCCTTTAGACACAGTCTCAGAAAAAAACAGCTTGGGTCGATCGGCAAACTCGTCCCCACGGGTAACCAATACCTCTTTCATATTCTCGCGGCCGTGGACGAAGACTGCGGGCATACTGCCCATGTACAAAAGGTAGATGTTCCCGTATTTAGATCGGAGCTTCTCTAAGGCAGTGGGCAGGTCTCCCCGGAGACTGGGGAAGTTACCGACGACGGGCCACGGCGTTGGTCCCGGGGGTATGCGGGCGGGACGGGATGTGGATCGCAGGAGCCAGAGTAGTAGGACCAGCAGGAAGACGACCACCGCCGCCACGTTCGTGAACAGCAAGTCGTACCACATAGCCGCTGACATAGCTGTCAACAACTGTCAGTGCGATTGTCAGCATGCAGGCCTTGCAGCTTGAGCTTATCGTCCTTCCGGCCCACAAGGGCACTGAACTGGGCCAAATCAGCCAGCTGTGCACATGCGTATATCAACAATTGCAATTCTGCGCAGCCGTCTTTACGTGCAGGTGACCTACAATGTAACGAACCACTAGCTGAGTATGACACGTTCAAGTTGGCCACAGAGTAAAACCAGGCAGTGTTTTGGTTGTGAAATGGCTACACGTAACCTGTGACATTCGGCCTCTATGATAATGTCCCTCAGTTACTGCTATTCTTTCAACTCTTCAGGTAAATACTTACATAGTAGCAACTTATGCGCCCCTTATCATTATGGCTTAAGCAGAGTTAGGTTAAAAACTGTAGAGGTTGTTGCATGTATTTTATTGGACGTCACTGGTCTAGAATTACTCACGTGTGTCGGGTTTGACGTGTCGATCTAAAACAGTAAAAGAACCAGGCCTTGTGGATTCGGTCAAGTTGCCGAATACTGGCAGGTTCGCGTGTTAATATTCAGTTATATCCGTCAGCTTTACATGTATGTATGCTACTTGTAGAACGTTTCGCCGATTGGTAGAGTTTTAGAGTACTTCATCGTGATGTACAGTAATTTGTCTTCGATAACAATTAAGTAAATGAGACTTACCAACTCGCTTGTCGTGTTTTCGTCGGCAATCTTAACATTTGGTTGCAAATTTATCTGACTTACAGAACACAATGTATTTTCCTTCTATGACTTGATATCCAATTCGTCACTTGTTACACCGACCGTTCTTAACTTCATCGAGCCGATGGCACCAGCGGAGTCTACACAACTTATTCCCTTGGGATGCAAGTGAAACTATGTCAAAGAAATTGGACACGTTATACAGTTGTCGAGGTAGCCCACCAGATCATCCTAGTAAAGCATTAACAAAGCCAAATACATGTTTATTTAGCCGAACACACGCAGTCAATTTCCTATAATACCAATGCTAGCTATATCTGGTATTCTAATTGAGACGGTTTATGAATTCAAATGTCTCGGTATATATTTAACTGAAAGAATTATTTTAATTGCGTCTGCTAAGGGTTTCTCGCAACAGATGGATGAGGTATTTTACATAATGTTGTTTAGTAAGCAAAATATCACTTCTCAATACTATACTATTCTTTAATTTCTGCTTAATTTATTTATCTATTTGATTGGTGTTTTACGCCGTATTCAAGAATATTTCATTTATACGACGGCAGCCAGCAATATGCTGAGAGGAAACCGGGCAGAGCACTGGGAAACCCACGACCATCCTCAGCTTGCTGGCAAGCCTTCCCAGTTTTGGCCGGAGAGGAAGCCAGCATGAGCTGGACTTGAACTCACAGCGACCGCATTAGTGGGAGGCTTCTGGGCCATTGCGCCGTGCTAACCGACTGAGCCACAGTGGCCCCCAGTTTCTGCTTAATTGTCTTATTCTAACATTTTGTTGGTGATATGTATCTGTATTGAATCGTTAAAGGCAAAATAAGACGTGGGCGCCTTTGGGGTTTTGGATAGGGAATTTGTGGATTCCCCTTCTTGCACTGTTCTCGGGACATTGGTGGCATTCAGCGTTCTGCAACGCTCATGTAACCGTTTTTGCAGTCCACTTGACCACTTGTCCTCTACCAATATGATGTACATATCTGACAGTCATGTGGGAAATCTGGTAATGTGCCAAATGCCAGTGGTTTTCTCTGGTCACTCCGGATTGCTCCACCCATAAAACTATTGTGGCCATCGAACACGAACAGGTGTTAAGTATTGCGTTAAACAAGTTTACCTAGAGCTGCATGCGGTTCCACTGCTTGCTGATATTCACTCCTGGCTTTTGGTTTTTGTTTCAGTGCAGATCACATTCACTTATTTCCAATCATTGGAGCTGTAGGTAGCATCACAGTGGCATTGGTATTTTTGAAAAAAAAAAGCCTTTGTGCGACAAGTGTTGTCACTTTGACGGCCATACAGTGAGCAAATTCTATCTCTTTTCCCTACAGACGCAGTATAATGAGATGCTTTTTTCCAGCGCAATGGTCGCTCGGTCCATGCCCATCTGACTGTGTTACCTTGGGACACATGCTTACTAGGTCAGCAGTTCGTTCACATATCGCCACCAGCAGGAAACATATCACAAAAGCAGGAATGAACAACAGGCTACATAGCTTAAATCTGAGTAACCTTGGGAGCTAATCTTTTCCAGTGGCCCCATCCATCATGTAACTACTTGGCGTGCATAGTATTAGCTTTTCCACAATGAACATCTGCGAAGTAGGTATTCAATAGCACACACGGATTAGTGACGTCATATATGTACATGAAGCCACTGGAAAACAATGGCTCCTGAGTTATCTTAGGCGGGAAAAACTTCCCACTGACAAGGAACAAAAATTACAACAACTACAACACTTAAACCACTTCGGCCTTAAATCTTGCAGATTACAGGCGGCTTGAGATTTTGTTCAACTGACTGTGTGATATACTAGCACCTGCAAAACAATACGTTCCCCTGTGCTTACTTAGGGTTTAAACCCATTAAACACAGTATGCCGTAAATGCGACAGTATCATTTTTCTTATATGATTGGAATGGTTATCGTGCTAGCGCAGTGTAATGGCCCAGGAGCATCTCACCATCTCACCTAATCCAGCTCAGGCTGGCTTTCTCTCTGGTTGTACGTGGGAAACTCCACCAGCAATCTGTGGATGGTCATGGGTTTCCCCTAGCACTGCCCGATTTCCTCTCAACAAAATGAAAAAAAATATCCTCCATATCTCGCTCTTCAAGTGCTTAATGGATACATTTCCTGGCAAGCTTCAATACAACTATACTGGCAATACATGGAATGTTTCATTAAACCCACTTTCCAACGATTTCACCATGCAGTGTGTATGCTTTGGATTTTACGTCGTACGTAACAATTTTTCATTTGTCTTGAGGAGTCTTTAGAATATATATGTATATATATATATATTATTATTATTATTATTATTATTATTATATATATATATATTAAGCGCCGTCGCCACTGAAACATCATGCCGAAGACACAAGGCATGAGACCCCAGCCAGTCATATTATACTGATACCGGGCCGACCAGTCCAGTTTCCTTGCTCTAACCCCTCAGTGCTGAACGCCAAGTGAGGGAGCAATAATTATGCATGTCTGTGCGTCACACGGGTGAAAGTTCGTCAGTAACTTGCCAAAGCTTGGTGGTTTTCGCTATTCTGGTTTCCTACAACCATAAATTTGGCCACCATGCATCCTATAGGTGAAAAATTCTGGAGTATGGCGTTAAGCAACAATCCAATACAAAATATCCAGCAACCTGCGGTCGGTCATGTGTTTCAACCGGGAACAAGCGAGATATTCTTGAGTACGGTGTCAAACACCAATCAAAATAATAAATAAATAAATAAATAAATAAATGTATCACAGTGTATACGTTGGATATCGTTATTATCTACCTTCCATCCATCCTTCCGTCCATCACAGAACACAAGTTACATACATCTCAGAATACAAAAATACAGAAGTAATAAAAAACAGGAAAGACTACTGAAAACTATATTTAATTTTGGAAAAGCTAGTGTTCGTCCAGTAGTAATTTCCATAACAGGAATTTCCAATGGTGAAAAGGAAAGAACAAAAAGATCAACAGACGCCCTGCATTATCAATGTGACCCTTAAGGAGATCAAAGATTCAAGTCTTCAGTTGTATTTTATTCAGTTAATAAAGAAATCAACGAATGTAGCCTTGGGGATAATGGATGTACGATCTTCTGACGCTTGCTTACTTTTCACATTAACAAAAGATGTGGGTGGAAGTGGGTACGTATTGGTCAACACAGAATACCCAAAAGCTATCAAATGTCCTTTCTTTTAGGCACTCATGACAGCCCTCAGTTTATACGGTGGGGGTCGCCGGGTAAGGCCAATAATAGCCTGTTCAGACAGTGACATCACACCATCCGGGGCCTTGAAGACAAACCGCTGCAGCATGGAGGTGAAGAACAGGAACAACTCCATACTGGCCAAGCTCTCACCCAAGCACACCCGTTTACCTTAGAACATAGAAACATAGACACAATATACTAGATAAAGCGACTTGCTGTCATTCGCTGTTAGAAGTCTCTAATACAGATGCAAAGCAGATGTTGCCTACTATGGTTCATTTTCCATAACATACTTTCGTATGCAAGTGGCATCTAATAAATTGCAATTAACATAGCTGCATTTCGTCAACCTAATTCCGCTTACATGTAGATCAAGGGTGCTAGTGATCGGCTGGTCATATTCCCAGCTTAGCTTCTACATTAACCGCTCTGAATCGTAACATTTGCAAACCTAAATCTTGGTTCTGTGGCCAATGTCGTTGTTACAGTGTCAAAACAAAAATAGGTTTATCGTGATTTAAAGTAATCCTGAATTCATATAACTTCATTTTGCGTACATAAAACATGTCACAACGGCGCAATTAACACTTATGGTAACCGACTCCTCCACTTAGACAAGATCCAAGCTTCACGGGCCCCGATTTTCAAGTGTCCTCGTTGCTAGGATGAACTCTATCCAAACTTAAAAGCATCCAAAATAATAGCTTACAGTGCCTTCTGTTCATAATGAAAACAAAAAATATATGTTTAAGGCTACAAAATAAGTCGCTAATCGCCCTTTTAATGGTGTATACCCTCTTGGTTTCAGTCCACCAGTGAGTTTTCGGGAGGATGCTGAGTGCAGCCGGTTCAAATCGAATCGACGGTTAGCTAAGTTTGGTTTGCTGTCGATGCACCATGCACGTATATTTGTGTTGATTGTGACGTTATGGTCTTTAATGCTCACGAATAACTAGGTGAAATGAAGTCAGAATTTTATGATTACATATTTTTGTAGTGTACAGTTTCGACATGTTAAAGTAGACACTTTGAGAATAGCACACTCGAAAGACCCAGGTGCAGTTTAGTAAATTTTATGGAAGAGTACAGATCTGTACTTCTGAAAGCCAAGATGAGAAAAATAAAACAGATGTCACATCTTACCAGTTGCTATAGGCCTACTATTTAAATATTTACATCCCGAGGGAAACGCCGGATTTCAGCAATTACTTGTGACCATTTGCCAATTAACATATTCTAGAGTTTGTCTTCCCTCGTTGTCTTTCCATTTACTCACTTATGAAGGCATCTTTGACAACGCTTTCACTCTCGCCTTCATATCGGAATTTACACAGAAATGACCGAATGAATTACCTGCTGAAAATGGCAAAAGGTGATCAGATTTGACAACATTTCCATCAGAATCCAGGAATCGACTGGGATCAAAGACCTCGGGGTCCTTCCACACCTGTGGGTCCTTGTGTAAGCTGATTAACGGGGTTATGATGATGGTACCTTTGGGGATTGAGAATCCCCCTAAAGACGTGTCCTGTGAAGCAGCATGTGGTACACTTAGTGGCGAGATATCTCCACATCTCTGCACCTCCATTAGTGTGGCTTCCACGTAAGGCATCTGCTTGCGATCGAGCATCGTCGGGAACCTGCCCCTGCCGATAACAGCGTGAATCTCCGCCCGGACTTTGGTCTGTACATCCGGGTAGTTGATCATGTAGAGCAGCGCCCACTGGAGCGTAGTAGATGTAGTTTCAGATCCAGCAACGAACAAATCTTCAATGACTTTGAGAAGTTGTTCATCTGACATGAAAAAAGGTGGAATACATGAGCGGAAACGGATGAAAACCCCACCATCGAAGCCCCGAGATCTTGGAGTGATGTCGGACGCAACACAGGTTGGACATTGGTAACGGGTATATTAGTGATTAGAGTAGCGAAAGAGAAGAAAATTTGTAGGCATTTTGTTTGACCCTATACACTATACAGACCATTTAATGGTCAACCCAGAAAGAAGGTATTTAACTGAGTGGTCTGCTTCATACTTCACCATGAATATCCAGCTCCTGTATGCTTCAAGATGGAAAGAATGGCTCAGATAGTACCATTCATAGGCAGAGTGGGAGACGGTAAAACGAGAATTTTCCTGTAGCAGGACAACAGAGGAGTTGAAGTTCATCCCAGTATTTCTATACTTTCGGAAAATAACAAATACAGTCTAGGCAGCCTTGTCCGGACAATAAATGACAAACAATGGTAAACAGTGGCCCATACCTTAATTTCTCATGGAGGCACCTCTTGTCATAATTATAATGTCATTACCGGATCCGCAGAGGTGTGTAGGGCAAAATCCCATGCTATCGTCATTAGAAGGTGATATCAAACTAATAATACGGGAAAAAAACAACTAATTCACCTTCAAATGTCGTCTGTAGGTCTTTTTCTTGAGCTTTATACATCTCACACAGGTAGGCGTCGATAAAATCCCGAGGCTCGTCTGCATTAAATGTTTCTTTGTGGTGTTGTATCTGATCTTTTAAAAAGCTCTCCACCAGTTCCAAGCTTTTCAAAATATTTTTGAACTTGGAGAAAAATGGGGGCAAATACTTCAACCATGGCAGAAAGTTTAATGGACCTGCACCGCCAATGTCACCTAAAGTTTCTTCAATTAACTTCATGCAGGTCACAAAGTAAGGGTCATCATGCTGGAAACCATCCCCAAACACAATAGAGAAGATTATATTCCCCACAGAATTGTGGATTAGTTTGTCGATGGGAAATGTGAACTCCTTCGTGTCTGCCAGATGCTGCATAAGCACTTCGACTTGCTCAATAACTCTGCTCTCCAATGTCACTTTGCCGACGCCAAAATCCCTCAAAGTGCGCAGTGTGAAACGCCTCTGTTCTTTCCAGGCTTGACCTGAACCACTGGCCACACCTGTGACAGGAGAGATTGAAACATGGCATTATAAAGACGGTATACTCGGCTGGCACAGTTGTATAAAACTTTTGCTCTCCTGGAAACTTCTGTCCGATGGACACGAAGGTCGATCGCAAGTTCGAATCCAGATCTCGGTAGTTCGGCTGTTACTTTATGTCACGATTTAGCCAGCACATTCACTTTCTTCAGCAGAATTAAAAATGTCCCGTGTTTTGTATTGTCCTCCACAAAGACAAACTGGATCAGTGCGTGTGCTACAGCTCGGTCAATAGATACATCGACGTAAATACACAAAGCAAGCTCCTTGGCGTATACCGAATGTCAGTATAGAAATCTGTCCGTTAAGATTGTCGAAGGATTTACACGATTTTAGGCCAATGCAATCGGTGGTGCATTAACAGCTCCCCACGAAGCACAAAACTACTTATCATGTCACTCATCTGTCTCGAATAGTGTTGTCTGCGCTAAATCAGTTTGCATATGCGCTAGAGGCATTTGACAACGTTCAGAAAAGCGTGTTGGCCTATAACTGCTAGTGCCGTATTACAATATTCACTGGAGAACCAATGGAAACTGGCTTGTGTCATTGGTCAAGTGACTGTTCACTAAATTTACTTTTTCTTGATTATTACACTCTCAAATACAGATGTTATTTTTGTTTTCAAACCTTTCATTTTAAACACCGCAAATAAAAATGTGCAAGTCAGTTCTTTTGCAGTGATAAGGAATTTTTACATTTCTGTTGTACATTTCTACCACACCTTATTCATATAAGCTGAAACTCCAGTAATGCAGACAGAGTATAAGACATAAACATGGTATAAATGGATGATATCCTAAATTACGTATATTTCGTGTCGCGCAAATTTTATGATCGATGTGAATAGCTTGTGTGATGCCATATTGTCTAGCCATGTGAATTAATCAACTGGGAAACGGCGTCTCCGTGGTGGAGGCGTTCATGTCCTAATGGGCCTATTAGCTCATCCTGGTTTCCTCTTCGTGTGTATATGTGGGTACAGGTTGGTCAGCAACCTTGGGGTGGTCGTAGGTTTCCCCCAGGCTCAGCCAGGCTTCCTCCACTACAGTGCTGGCCGCGGATGCATAAGTGAAATATTCATTCCAATCAAATGAATACATAACAATTGTAGAAGGCGGATGGATCCCGTGCAAGCGACCAAAATGGATCGATCGTAGGTAGGACTATTCTAACGTTGCACGTATTTCTGTCATACCACGACAACCCAACTCTACTTGTGGCAGATTTGTCCTAATAACAGCAATGTTTAATATGCTAAGCTGTTGCTAAAGTGAATGCCACGCCGAAAACACATGTACGTATATGTAGGCCTATATGCAGTAGGTGCAGTACTTAGGCCTATACCGAGTTACAACACACTGACTCCACCGGGCCCAACCCATACTTTGCCTAACATTGTTAACGCTGAAATAAACAGGGATCGCCGAAACATTTCGATCACTTCAGTATGGATAACAGATTATCCATCTTACTACATGTAACTGTAAAAATTTTAGAGACTTCAGCAGTCAGTCACAGCTGCCTCATAGATGCAACCCATGCATGTATAAACATATGTACATGTAATTGGGTCAGTCGTTACGGGTATTGAGCTACACATTCATCCAGTCATGCGGTGTAAACAAAAGACATGGTCACGTGAATATACTGTATTCTACGCACCCTTTCCATTAGATAGAATCTCAGTGAACATCAGCTTGGGTCGGTCCGCAAACTCCCCTCCTCTGGTCACTAGCACCTCCTTCACGTTATCGGGACCGTGAACGAAGACTGTGGGCCAACTGCCCATGTACAGGAGGTAGATATCTCCGTACTTAGACCGAAGTTTGTCTAACGCGGTGAACAGATCTCCCCCGAGGCTGGGGAAGTTACCGATCAGGGGCCAAGGCGTGGGTCCCGGGGGTAGGCGGGCGGGACGGGAAGTGGATCGGAGGACGAAGAGCAGTAGGACCAGTAGGAAGACGGCCACCGCCGCTACGTTAGTGAACAACACGTCGTCCCACATCGCTTCTGTCTGCAACTACGAGTGGCATTTCCAGCTTGAGGCCAGAGGTAAACTTTATATAAGCTGAGTAAATTAAGGTCACGATACACCCCATCTATGATTAGTATACTGGCATTGACGAGTGCTCGTTGAAGGTGTTATCAAAGGGAGGCTGCTTTGACAGGTTACTGAACCGTTGCATACATGTACATGTGCATGTAACAAGCCCTGATAACCATTACCTGGTGTTCCACGAGTGAAACTGGCACCGGATTTAGCAGTGTAGCCCACTAAAGTGCCAAGCTGGGCTGTATAGACCAGAACTACGTGGCTGAGTGTATAGACCGACAAGGTAAAATCGACGGAAAATCGACGGTAAAATTACCACGAGTTCGGCCAAATAACCAGCTAACAGTCAACTTCACTTGTGGGTAATGGGAGACTCGGACGGGCTGCAGAAAAGGGTTCCAATCTCAGAGAAACACATCGTTTTCTGCTATGACGCTGCAGTGTTTGTGTAATAATACCTAAGTGCTTTCTTTTCACACATGCACCTAGATGTGAAAGGAGCACACGGCTTTGGAACCCTCTGTTAAAGGCTGAAAGTTGTTTTACGAGTTTGCCATTAGGGTAGCCTAGGATCTCGGCTGTGATCTTTTAATATGGTGTTAGGCGTAGATGGGTTGACCAATCTGTTAATACAAGCCACCCTCAGACCGTTGTCTCGGGCTAGTAATTAGGCCTACAGATCAACTCAGTTATGTGCAAGGGGGCCATTGTTAATATATGTACATGTTTAAATAATAATTAAATGGTAAGTAGACCTCCTTGTTATTCAGTAAAGAAAAGTAAGTCGCACGTACGGTATATTCTTACTTTCTTTCATCTTCGCTCAGATATTTAGATGTCACTACTCTTCTGAGCGCATGTAGAGGAACGCAGCCCTTAGCAGGAACACACGCAGTAAAGGTAATATATGACCTGTACTATTATAGCTAATAGTCTGTAGCTAATAGTAAGGTACAGGGTGGAGCCACAGAGGTAGAACAGTTTAATCGATTTACCTTCCATACAAGCCCGTTAATGTTGTCTGCTCTTATGTGCGTGTTAGTGATTAAGGTTTTATCCCCTTCATTCGGTACTTCTTAAGTACAATTAAGTGACTGTCTCTTCTCGACTTCCAAGATGTTCGAAGGCCAATACAGGCAATACACGTGGGGCCTCCGTGGCCGAGGGAGTTACCGCGCCAGAACGGCGTAATGACTCAAGCGCCTTTCACCGATGTGGCCGCGGAGAGTTCAAGTTCAGCTCATGCTGGCTTCCTCTCCGGCCGTACGTGGGAAGGCCTGCCAGCAACCTACATCCGGATCGTCGTGGGTTTCCCCCGTGCTTTGCCAGGTTTCCTCCCACCATAATGCTGGCCGCCGTCGTATAAATGAAATATTCTTGAGTACGGCGTAAAACACCAAGCAAATAAATAAATAAATAAAACTATTCAGTGAAAGTAATTCTTATAGTTATTTTGATATCTTACTTGTTTTTGGCTTTTGCCTTAGAATGGGTTTTGCAAAGAATCGGTATTGGAAAAATGATTTATTTGATTAGTGTTTCACGCCTCGAAAACATTAATTGTTTATCTGTATACTAATTCATTTGAATTTGTCACATGTGAGACGGAGGAGAGGTTTATGGCTGGCGGATAATGGAGCGCCTGATATAAGCCACCTCCCTTCCCCACGTACCTCGCCAAATGCCTGACCTAAAGTCAGAGTCGAACCAGCGGGGAGTGGATTGTAACTCACGACCTCTTGTGCAAGATGCCCGTCAGTCGTGACTAGAACAGAATGTACCTTATCCGACAGAGCGCACCACAGCCCTCCCCAGCGATACAGGCACTTCAGTGTCTGTTATGCAGTTTCATTCACTCAGTATCTATGGGGGAAATTCTCTTCACTTTTTTGGTACATCGGCAAAAGCCAGAATCTCGAAGACACTCGGGAAGTTGAATACATATAATTGACTAATATAGTCTAAGCTTACATATAATATACAAGAACAATACAAACAATAGCAAAAATATAGTTTTTAACGGAGATTATCGAAATCCGGTTGACACACCACAAGTCGATTCTGTCCACAGAAATAGAAAGTCTACTGCGTGTACATTTCTTCAAGTAACAAGCGTACCGGGGATGACATATTTTAATACAAACTGATATAAGCGAAAAATGTTAACAAATCATACAGTTCACATACATTTATAGACAGCGTTAATTAGGAATCCTGACCCCTTTCACTCAAGTTCGACCTATTTGTCATAGAAGTGTTGTGCCGCGGATTGTCCCTTTGAGTTGTGAAATGTCTGAGGGACGTCCTCTATCGAAAGAGGCATGTGCACCTAGTGCCAGTTCCGCCTTCAGTCTATACATTTCTGAAATGAAATTTAAGATAGGCGACCGTTAGGTATAGATAGAACAGTATAGTTGGCTAGCTATTTATAACCTATACAGCTAGGCCGCTCTTGATTGGTGCACAGATGCCAGTTCGGCTACAGGCCGTTTGGCAAGTTCACTTGGCAACACTTGCAATGTAAACACCAATAAGTACTTATCATCCATATTTTCTTGCATGTAATTTCACTCCATTTGCTGTGCTGTGTTTATTTATTTTCGTTCCCTTTCATAATTTGCTCGGTGTCATACATTGTCTTAGTCAACTGCCCAGAGGTGGATTATATTTGTACATTGCTTCCTCTCCTATCATCTGTTCAATGCGCTATATTTCAGTCTGTGTTTTCCGGCCCTGCTTGTGATGTCAATCAAGTTTTCTGATAAGCGGCACATTCGACATTGAGCACATTTTGTCAAACTGAAAATATGCATGTGACTTCAAAACTATTCCTCGGCAAGGGCACGCAGTTTGTAAGGCATGGGTGATTGAGTGACCCCGATGATTCTTTCTTCAGACAATGACGTCACACCATTCGGGGCCTTGAAGACAAATCGCTGCAGCATGGAGGTGAAGAACAGGAACAATTCCATCCTGGCCAGGCTCTCACCAAGGCACACTCGCTTACCTGTAACAAGATAGGCCAATGTTCTACAATCACACAAGTTTCATAAACTTACTCTGTTAAATCAATGATAACCCTATGTAGGAATTGGCGATGATATTTTCGATACCTGGCAAGGTACGGTGTTTTATCCTGGCTTTGTTTTCTTTCCTCCCTCCATAAGCATTACTGCCATCGTGTACATGTAATATTGTTGAGTAACGAGCAGACACGATATTTTCACAGCAATCGTCACGCACAATCGTGGAAAACCAATGTCTTGTTAAGTGTCAAGAATTTATTCTAACTATTCACATGCATGTTTAAATAGCAGAAATTCATAAAGCTCTTGGCTCCATGGTTTAAGCAAGATTATATGGGTTAGCAAAGATTGCAGTGATATTAATTGGAATATAGTAGACGTCACTGGTCTAGCATTACTCGAAACGTTGTACCACCATCATATTTAATTGATAATCACATACAAGCAGTCCAACTGCCCAGAACAAATAATACCAGATATTTTAGACAAATTTGGGTTAATTACAGTGGGAGAAACTACATAGTTTCATCTACAGAAGAGTTTCATATCGATACCGATGAGATTTACCTGCAGAAAACGGCAATAAATACTCAGACTTGACCACATTTCCGTCCGAATCCAAAAATCTACGGGGATCGAAAACTTTCGGGTTCTTCCAAATATCAGGGTCGGAATGTAAACTGTAAAGTAGAGTGATGACAGTGGTGCCCTTAGGGATCTCATATCCTCTTAAGGTAGTATTCCTGGAGGCCGCATGTGGTACACTTAATGGCGCGATATCTCCGCACCTCTGCACCTCCATCAGTGTGGCCTCCACGTAAGGCATCTGTTTGCGATCAGCCATCGTCGGGAACCTGCCCCTGCCGATAACAGCGTGAATCTCCGCTCGGACTTTGGTCTGTACATCCGGGTAGTTGATCATGTAGAGCAGCGCCCATCGGAGTGTTGTCGATGTAGTTTCAGATCCAGCAACAAAAAAGTCACCAATGACCTTGAGAAGTTGCTCATCTGTGATAAACAATTGTGAGTTATTTTAAAATGAAACTATAATAAACATACCAACATGCAAAGAAGTTGTCAGGAATTCTTTTTCTTGAAACTGATATCGGAAAGGACGCTGTCTGGGTTAGGACGCTGTAAGGCAATCGTATTTTCTTTGTAATGGATTCGAACCCAGATCCGCTAGTTTCACAAGAACCATTACCAAGTGATATAAGTGAAATCTTCTTCAGTATGACGAACACATTAATGAATGACAAGAAAGTACTAATCAGAACCACCCTAAATGTAGTCAGTTTTACGTTAATTTTTACCTAAGCGTCGAAACCGACATTCCTATACCAGTCGTCAACCAAAATGGGCGTTCCGGGTCAATGCGCATCGTGTAAACATGACATACATAAACTCACCTTCAAACATGGAGTTCTCGTCATTCTGACATCTTGCCATTTCACACAAGTAAGCGTCAATAAAATCTCGAGGTTCCTCTGGGTCAAATGTCGCCTTGTGCTCATTTATTTGCTCAATTATAAATTTCTCTACCATATCCACGTTTTTGAGTGTTCGCTTATAGTTGAATAAGTCTCCAGGGATATACTTCAACCAGGGCAAAAAGTTGACAGGTCCTGCAAAGCCTACAGTTTCAATATTCTCATCTATAGATTTCATGTATTTGACAAACTTGGGGTCTTTGTGTTCAAACCTACTGCCAAAAACGATGGAACAGATGATATTAGAAACGGATATATGTATAAGTTTTCCCATGGGGAAAGTGTCTCCGCCTTTGTCTCGAAGACACTGTATTAACACCTCCACTTCTTCAATCACCTTCTGCTCTAGACTAGATTTTCCTAAGCCGAAGTCTCTCAATGTATGCAAGGCGTAGCGTCTCTGCTCCTTCCACGCCTGACCGGAAGTATTGACCAGACCTGTAAATGGCAAAGAAAACGATTTGTAGATGAGGAAACAATTCACTCCACCATTTGACTTTTAGTTTCCCCAGATCTTTCTATGGCCATTCATTCGCACTGAAGTGTCGACTGTGACAAAGGATCGTTTGTGAGTAACGAATGTTCGCTGCTGATGGCAAAAGTGGTGCATGGACTGGGAGAAAGTTTGGGTGAACAGACTGAAATATCTGAGATTTCCAGTAGAGCTAATTCAACTCAGAAAATTGAATCATATGACCAGATCGGCTGAGTTATCTCACTAATCCATAAATGGTCGAAATAAAAAATAGATTTCTGTTGTAAGTCACCCATACAATCAGATGAGTCTTTAATGACTTGGTTTCTTTGAGTCTGTTGAATCAAACTTTTCTCTCTGTGTTGATACAGTCCTGTCAGCTTGAGTGTGTATTCTTATAACTGATTTGTCCCCACAATCACTTTCTTGAATCAGTACATAAAGTCGTACTGGTTCGTCTGAAAAAGGGCAGTGGCTGTCTGTGGCCTGGTTTACTTAACCAATAAATCCCACCGCCGTCGAAGACATACAGTACTCTTGAATACACGTTATTAAAGTCCAGTAACATAACAAACATATCAATGGGAATTCCATAGTGTAAGACCGTGATGAGAAATCAATGAGTTTTATATGTGAAAGACATGTCAGTGTCGCTTACAAGAGAAAGACTTAATATTATGGAACAGCGTTTTTTCATAATACATTATAACAAATTATTGTATTATAACAAAAAAAGCAAGGAGAAACCAAACACTAGGTATTCGTTACTCGTCAGATTCACTACTTTCAAAGAAAACTTTCGGTCCATTTTGGACACAGGAAATTGACACAATGCAAGAATTGTGGACCAGTCGTGTTGCATGTACGTAATGTGATATTCTAAAGTTAAAATAGTGCAGCTAAAAAATTTAATTACCTGTTCGTGTTCCTTTTTACCTACAGAGAGGCCTTATAAACAATCAAAACGAGACCGAGACAGAGGAATTAAGGCAAAACGTTATAGTCTGTTAGCCTGAGCTGCTTACCTTTTCCTTTAGATATTTTCTCAGCGATCATTATCTTGGGTCGGTCGACGAAGTCGTCCCCTTTGGTTACCAATACCTCTTTAATGTTATCCAGGCCGTGAACGAAGACTGTGGGCACACTGCCCATGTAAAGCATGTAGACGTCCCCATACTGAGAACGAAGCTTTCCTAAGGCGGCGAACAGGTCTCCCCGTAGGCTGGGGAAGTTACCGATCAGGGGCCAAGGCGTGGGTCCCGGGGGTAGGCGGGCGGGACGGGAAGTGGATCGGAGCGCGAACAGCAGTAGGACCAACAGGAAGACGGCCACTGCCGCCACGTTCGTGAACAGCGCGTCGTACCACATTACAACTGACGGTTTTTTAAAGTAATAGGTTACACAATCAACGGGATACTGGGTTGCAGTAGTTTCACTATGCACAGATGCAGCTATTATCGTTGACAGACACTTGCAGTAATAATGTTATATACAGTCTCTCCAATCCCGCACCGTGACAGTTGCCTGTCAATGCGACTGTGGTTCTCTTAACCGATACGTACACCTAACTCAGTACCTCGATGTGTCTCTTTATATACAGCTTGAGCACATTAACTGGATCTGACCCAGTTCTGTTGAAACTTCCACACACAACAGAGTGGAGGTCTGTAGGTTACATAGAGCATCAAGATTTAACACATGGGCGGAACTTTGAGCTCCACGTCAGTTTTTATAGGACTGCCGAAAACACGTTCTGGAGAGACAACGTGTGCATGGTGGAGCTGACGACATTCTTTCTGCAATTACTTCATTCTAGTGTTATGTGCACGCCTCAGTGGATATGTACGTACACCAAGTAGGCCTGGGCCGGACATAGACATGGTTGTGTAGTGTGGCAGTGGACGTCGCTAGGGTCAATATATGGGACTTCACCTAAACATGCGAGACGACACGTATAGTGGGCGGGATTGTGAAATAAATAAATAAATTAATTATTTATTAGAACTGTATACAATTCTAACGATCAGAGCTGCCATAATGCAATATATATGGGTACGAAGAAACTAAATCGAGACAATGCAGTGACGATGGTGTGGCATAGTTGACAAAATGTCACGGGTAAACGTTGAAATCCGGCCTATTCAAACTGTCAGTTTACTTCCAGCCGGGTTAATTCTAGCTCTCCATATTATTAATATTTGTACAGTATCACCTCGACGCCACAGTGAAGCCAGCATTAGGTAAAAAAAAAAAGTAAAAAATAAAAAATGCGCTGATATTACTAGCAATTTCTCAGACGTCATTGGCCTAGAATCACTCAAAATGCTAAGTGACAAACAAATTAACATGAAAACAATAATGCCAATTGGGCAAAATACATCTCGGATTAAGCAGGCGCGTCATACAGTACAAAGGCCACAACACGCATGTAGAGCCGATCGGGCACAAGTCGTGAGGCAGGCTGCGTGGCCAAGAGATTAAGCGTACCAGTGCATTGCAATGATCCAGGAGCCTCTCGCCAATCAAATAAACAAATAAATGACGGTTAACCATACAGCTTAATTGAACCTTCTAGGAAGGTGCCAAAAATCGATCGACGACTCTCCTGTGGCCATTCAAGTTGAACAGCCCAACACTGAGGAACTTGAAAAAGGTCGTGTGGTTTACCCCGAGGCTCACGGTTTCCTGCACCCATACTGAAATTGATCTGATAAAAGAAATATTCCTAAGAATGTCGTTAAATTAACAAAAATGAAATAAATCAAGATTTAACTGCAACTGTTCATATAGGCTAACACAGATATGGAACGAGGCGATTTTATTCAACACGATGCACAGGTACAGCCATCAAATCCAAAGTTAAATGAGGGCTACATGTACTACATGTACTCACACATTCTGAACAATATTGACTTCACTCCCACTTAAGAGAATCTGAATAATGGGATACCATACCGAATCGACGCTGATTGACTGATTCCTGCTTTGGTCACGCTTGAATACATTTGTCATATACCTTAACCTAGGTCTAATATGGGCTTGCCTCGATTTCTCTCACACTAGCTGATCAGCCACCATGCTATACTCCAGCAAATCCGACAAAGTCAGATCCTATTCATTTCTTTCAGAGTCTTTGCCAACACACCAACCTGTGCATTGAGCTATTTACAAACTTCGGCAGTGACAATATCGCTGGTCATATATTGATGGAAGGTAACGCATCCATCACGGAAAGCAAGGCTGCGCAAAATGATGAATGAGAATGAGGGTCGGCTATTTTTTTTTTGCTTTTTTTTTTGTGACCATGGCCCCGTTTACAATAGGAGCGGGGAATGAAAGCAAGTTTTGGGAAAGATTCCCTTCAGTGTTTCATACATAATCAAGAAGAATAAATATTTTCAAAACAAGCTGCGTTTGTCCGTCAAGAAAGAGCCAAATATATAGACATATATATATATATATATATATATATATCGGGGCCTATTATATAAGCACCAGTCATCTGCAGACAGTAGAAAATTTCCCCTTAGTCTAATGGCAGAAACGCGGACTCGATAGCCAGAGATCGCTGTTTGCAATCGCACCCTAGTGAGATCTGTCACATCTGTTGGCCCCTAAAGGCCAGTGTATAGATACGTCCTAATACATATATAGGCCTACGCGGTACAATTGCTTTGGCGTCATGCAAGTTCTGCTGTAAATAGTCGGAGCTATTATCCACGTGCAAATAGTTAAGAGCTGAGTTTTTCATAAAAGCTACGGTTAAGTGGACTTTTATAGGGTAGGGGGGTGAACGAGGGTATCTTAATGGAGGGGAAATTACTAGCCTTGGCGGACGCCCCCCTCAGATACAATTAGGCCCTGTTTATGCTTTAATCAAAAAGTTTGTCAGTGATCTTGCATAGGTGAGTAGTTTACGGCGAATAGGATTCCTATTCCAGATCCCTCAACCAGTAAAACTGATCGCCATCGTACAAGTAAAAAATTCTTCATAGAGTAGCTAATTGTACATGTAGCTTAATATTCATCGGAATAGGCTACTATTTATATGACACACTTGATATAACTTTTATTTGCCTTACATCAAGCATAAAACATCTTCTTTATTAGCTATTTCGTGTTTTCTCATTTTCGCGTGTTGAAGCCAGTGTGGTATTACGAGAATAACAAAACAAGAACACGAAAAGGCGAAACACGAACATGAGGAAACGCGGGAATACGCGAAAGCACGAGAAAATAAGAAATTAAGAAAATTTTGACTTCTGTACCAATTGCAGGCCGACAGCATCATAAAATCAAAGGACGAAAATGCGAGCAAACGAAAACAAGAGAACGCGGAAATAAGAAATCTTACGTTTCATCCATGTACATATACATGTACATGTACTATATACACCCTACATGGAGGCCTACTGGAAATGTACATTTTGTTGGCTGGACGTTTATAGAAGTCGTCTGAGTCCAGACAAACATCCGACCACCCCTTGTTATCTCCCCTTGTCAGATTCGCCTGTCAAACAGACTGACAACCAGGTGCCCGCCGCTGACGTTTAAGTCTACCATTTCACCCTAATGCTGGGCTGTGTGTGGGTCATTTTCCAGCTGAGCTCAAAGGAACAGGTAAAACAAACAATGCCTTTATACTTCAGTGGATTTATCCAACACCTTGCCAGCTGCTTGGTAGACTTACACTATACCGTTGTTGTTGTTACCAGTCTGCCCGTGCATCAGCCATCACGGCATCATCTCGACAGGAATACATCATTCCTGGATTGTGTTCATATTAATCTCGTCTCTTGAACTTAGGTAGTTAGTCAGTTAGAAGTATCTAATATCAAAGCTGCACATATTAATGACTGCAGTAGTGTTATACCCCAGTAGATGGGGTACACAGGCTGTATGTTTTTTTGTAAATGCCATTATATTAGCCGACTTAGCCCAAAATGACTATATACTTGTAAGACTATAAGCCGAATCTGCATTGGAGCCGTCTTACGAGATTAACGCTGTTTGGGCGAGTCATGAGTGGGTGCTCTCGCATGCAAAATAACGCTGAAAGAACGTAATTTCTGGTAGTCGCTATACCTTAGATTATTGTTCTTGTAGCGACTGCTGGAAATTATGTCTCTTTAGGGTTTTTTGCTGTTAGTTTGCGAGAGCACCCACTCATGTCTTGCCCAAACAGCATTAATCTCATGAGACGGCCCCGATGCCGATTTGGCTTATTTTCATTTCTTTTATTTTTGGGTGAGTTCTAGCCCACACATTAGAAGAGAATATTGTCAGCCAGGGCTACATTCAATTCAGGCTAACCCGTTCATTCTATTTAACTCCAGAATTTCTCCGGCTGTATGTGGAAAGGTCTGCCAACAACCTGCAGATGGTTGTGGGTTTCCCAGGTTTCCCCCACCATAATGCTGGCTGCTGTTGTATAAGTGAAATATTCTTGAGTACAGCGTAAAACACCAGTCAAATAAATAAATTAATAACTCCGCATTTTACATCCGTGTATTAAAAGCGATCATTTTATGAAAACTGGAGGTTATTTGTTGACTGTTACAGACAATACACTGAATACAGTATTATGTAAACTATACTACAACTGTACAATCCTGCAACAACATACATGTGCAGGCTTTGACATTGTGAAACACTGGCAATGTTATAACGCAATATCATTTGTGAAAGAGTTAAAGCAAAGTTGCATACTGTGCTACATTCTGTACTGAGATATTCAGTAATGTAGGCATGTAATTTGCCTGAAATAAGGTAACAGGAAAGCTCTTGGGTTTGAGTGTGAGAAGGTCACATGGACACATATTACCTGATGGCTAGGCTTGATATAATTATATGCATGACCACTTCACTGACCAAGTGTTTTATGAGTTCGTCCTGAGATAATAAGATCTAGGATAGGTCATACCAAAGAATTTAAAGAATGGTACATATTTCTGCCGTGCAAGTTAGAGCAAGGAAACATGACTGGTCGGCCCTGCGCCCGGTATAATGTGACTGGGTGGGGTGTCATGTCTGCAGGTGTCTTTGGCATGATCTTCTCACCCTGCCACTAGAAGACATAGTGTATTATATGTACGTACTATGAAAGGAATTCTGATTGTCATATGTCAAACTGTTCAGTACAACAGTACACCTAAACATGCATACATACTACATGCACAGTACACGTATAACTTTTAAGGGTGGGTTAGCTTTGTAGTACGTGGCCTTTACATTAGACTTGTTTTAGATCATTATTGGGTAGTTTTGTAATTAAGTCAGCCAGAGTGAACTGGTTTGCTAGCGTGACCTAGCACATGCATGCCAAACTACCCAGTAAGTAAATACTACATACATCTCAGGACCATCCTGAACTCACCAAACAAAGCACTCTAGATCTGCTACCATGACTACAGGTATATATGGGTGTACCTTGTTGTTAGAATTCTTGTAGACTATGCATGTGCATCATGAGGTGCTTTAAACACAGCACTGTTTTCATCACTTAAATGAAGAACGCAGGTGTACAGATATATAGTTAATCACGTGGAGATATTTGTTTTACATTTCCACCTCAGATTGTTTACAGTACCAAGGTTTTGCACAACAACGTATACGCGTATTGACAGGCTATGTACATGAGGCAGTAGCTTAGTCCTGCTTCAGATTCTCATTTGTGCTAATTTTCATTTTTTATTACTTTATTTTTTTATTATTTTTATTTATTCAATTAGAATAATTCATTTTCCTTAGACTGTATGGTTATGCAGTGTACTTTGAAAGAGTGGCAATTGTCATATAGTTTACATGACCATTCAAGTCTGATTGGAATAATGATAAGTTTTATCAGGCATTGTGCTTACTGTAAATCTTCAACCTTTTCAGTAACTTTTTCTTTCGAATTTTATGCATACAATAATAATGAAAATAATTCTAGAAATGATTTGTTCATGTGACTAAAGATGCCAGTCTCATAAAACTGTGCAAATGATTTCTCTACTCCTCATAATTATGTCAGAATGTTTCAAAATATTGGTTGCAGAGGTGGTTGAAAAGGTTGAGGACTTAGGGTGGGGGTCTTTCTTAAGCCTGAGTTGCCATAACATCGCTGAAGTATTGCCCAAGTGTTGTCGAGCCGGAACCATTCATTCATAAGTCACAGATCGGAGTTCAACCTTAAGTGACTCAGGTGAAAATATTTTTACCAAGTACATGTAGCTAGCAAGTGTGATACATGTAGTTCTTCACTTGACACTTAGCATATATTCAATTTCTGTACCTATACTTCCACTCTCTTGATCTTCCTCAGACACACCCTGAGTTGTAAGCTGACAATGGCCCAAGCCCCAGTAGGACCTGGGGCACTACAACTCGATGGACAAGGTGTGAACCAACAGCCGGCTCTTCAGCCTCTTCCTGTGGCCAACCGAGAGGGAGGGGAGGGGCATGGGAGTCCTCGCGTGGCTGCCTCTCCATCTGGCCCCGCCCCCTCCCCCTCCACCCCAGAAGGAATTGACTGTTATGGCAATGAACGACAGGCCCTGGGCAACATGGCCAAGTTCTTCAACACAGCCAAGCTCAGTGACATCATCCTGAAGGTGGGATCCAGTCGCTTCTTCGCTCATAAGCTTGTGCTTGTTCGGGCAAGCGATGTCTTTGAGAGAATGCTTAGTGTTGATTGGTCAGATCCCACCAAAAAGGTGAGAGTTCGAAGGATTCCTCTTTTGGGGCGTTACAAAAAGCCCAATTCTGGCTTTGGTGGACATAGTAGAATAGTTTTAGTAATGCAAGGAATGCATAAAATTGAGGAGTAAAAAGCACACTTTCATCACCATTCATTTCCAGGAAGTAAATGTTAATATAATCACTGTCTTTTGTTTCTGTGTCAGGAGTTGGAGTTGGTGGAGGAGTCGGTGTGTGTAGAGGTGTTCCCTCGCTTCCTGCGCTTCCTCTACAGTTGCCACATCAACCTGACCCTGGACAACACCTTACCTATCCTCATCCTCGCAGACAAGTACAATGTGGAGGACCTCAGGCTCGTCTGCATCAACTTCGCCTGTACCTACATCATCCCCAAGCTGCAACTCAAGGACGTCTTCCACACCTGGTTTCAGTACGCGACCAAGGGCACCTGTCACCAGAAACTGGTGGTGTCGTCCGTGAAGGCGCTGTCAGAGCGCATGGACGACATTATGCTGTCTGCAGAATGGGACCAGGAGTGGGTCAGTCTGGACAAGGACCAGCTGATTGAGATCCTCCGCAGCTCAGACCTCATGGTGAAAGATGAGTACGAGCTCTGGAAGGCCGTGTTGAAATGGCTCCATTCACCGTTGCATCACTCGCGCACGGTCCAGCAGATGGCATTGCTCACTGAACTCATGGCACACATTCGCTTTCCAATGATGAGCCCAGATCAGCTGACGGCCATTGAGACCAGCACACTTGCACAGCAGTTCCCGGAGCTCTTTCAGCCGTACTGTCTTTTGGCATACAAATACCACGCTCTACCACTCACGTCACGCTCTGCCATCCGGGAGTTCTACTCGGCCAGTTTCCTGATGAGGAACTACACGGATCTGCGCTGGGACAAAAGACTCGCCATCGCAAGTCTGTCAGAGGTGCAGAAGGGCACGGAGGTGAGTTTGCGCTTCTCCACGCGCGCCTCAACTTTCCCGGCGCAGACCTGGGAATGGGAACTGAAGGTGCACCCCAAGGGCTTTTCTTCAACAGCAGAGGACTTCCGTGTCAGTCTGTGCTCGAATCTCATCCTAGATCAGCCGCGACCTGTAGAATACTGGCTCTCTGTGGTGGGTCGAGACCGCATCATCCACACGGTCAGTGGCAAGAAGAATTTCTCCAAGACACGCTACACCATGGACACAGAGATGGACAAGAAGATCTCTGTCTCAGACTTGTCTTGTCCGAACAGCACCCTGCTGGTTGATGACGCACTCATCTTCCAGATTGTGATTAAGCCTGTGGAGTGAGTGTGGGGTAGGGTCTTTGAGACCTCATCACACAGGTGCTAACTCACTGTAGGACATGTGCTAACTCACTGTAGGACATGTGCAGGCGATCTTTACCTGGACCGGACAATGTTGTTTTTGCCTTCGTGGCTGGAGAGAGAATATTTTTGTGCACCTCTCTGAACATATAGATCTGCTCACCTGGGCTCAAAATATGAGCAGCTGATGGTGCAGAAGTCACAAAATTGTTTTCATGGTATTCGCGCAGGAGGAGATATTTGTTGAAATTTGCACAGGAGCAACGAAATATGTTCTCAGCAAGAAGAAAAATGGTTAATGTACATGTATCCCGTGGGCTTTACACCAGTATATTTATATTGTGCTGCGTGACACCTGTAATTTACCTTTTCGTCAACTTTACTAGTTTTGCCTACCCGCCACTTGTCTCATACCAAAGATAATGCGCCAAGCTCACCTTTAAACGTGCAGGTGCCAGTTGTTGTTGTATTGTTCCTGGCATTCAGCAACTCTATCAGTGTTGAGTTTCAGCTTTTGGTGTGGAGGATACAGATTTATACAGTGTTCTTGTTGTCAGTCCCCTAATATTGCATTGTGCTTCATAGACCTCTACAGCTATCAGTACAGCTGTATTTATGTTTGGACAATTTGCCATTTTATCATGTACAGATTTAAGAATTTGTGATTTAATGTACAGGTAATAATTTAATTTATTGTGAATTTATTCCATTCCCATAATGCCAGTAAAGCTAATGTACTTAAGTGATGTTCACATTGCCTGTTTGACATTTTTCTTAATAATGGTACCTTGAACTCTTCGTTGAAAGTTGATAGGTCATCAGAGTGTACCTGTGAGAGAATTTATTACTTATGTTTTTTCACTTCTAGATTAAGTGCAAATATTTTTTAAGACTTTTTTCTGGTGGATGTTTTTCCCTGTGTTTTACCACTGTAGGACAAAAGACACTCTGTTTCATTTTACATTCTGTCATTGTGATAAGAGAGTAACATATCACTGAGTTGTATAAATATGAAAGCTTGTTCATATATATGAACATATTCATATGCGTTCGAAATATTGAAGAAAAAAAAATGTTTAATATTTTGTGCTCCTAGTCCTTGATCATGATATTGGAACTGTGCATACAGATACTTATTGTTAGTTTAAATTATTGTGATAGTAAATAGGTATTTAAAAGATGTTAATTAATTATTCATTGGTTGTATGTAAAGTGGTGTTACAAATATGTACAGGGTGTTAGCTTACAGGTTATATTGCCAAACTGCTTCGGTGCTTTCAATGGATATATACATTTATACATATCTTAGCCATTTGAGTTTAGGTTATACTACTTACCAGACCAATATTATGCTGTTACCAGTGGTTGTCTGAATGTGTGGACATGTAAGGGCTTACATAGTAAATGTACATTGTGATTTGAAATTTAACAGAAAGGGAAAGAAATGTAAATGCCATATAAATCCTTTAGCCCTGGGTTTCTACCATGAGGTTTTTATTTTTTATTTTTTATTTAACTCTTACGACAAATCCTGTCAACACACGTCTTGTACTCGCTTCATTTATGCGTTTTTCTTCCATAATGTTGATGCATGCCACAGTGTGGTTATCAGAATATGATTCCAGGGTGTGATTAGTAGGGTGCAGGTTCCAGGGTGTGATTAGTGGGGTGCAGGTTCCAGGGTGTGATTAGTGGGGTGCAGATTCCAGGGTGTGATTAGTAGGATGCAGGTTCCAGGGTGTGATTTCTAGGGTGCAGGCTCCAGGGTGTGATTAGTAGGCTGCAGGTTCCAGGGTGTGATTAGTGGGGTGCAGGTTCCAAGGTGTGATTAGTAGGATGCAGGTTCCAGGGTGTGATTTCTAGGGTGCAGGTTCCAAGGTGTGATTACTTGGGTGCAGGTTCCAGGGTGTGATTACTAGGGTGCTGGTTTCAGGGTGTGATTGCTAGGGTGTCAGTTCCACTGTGTTATTACTAGGGTGGATGTTCCGGAGAGTGGTTGCAAGGGTGGACATGACAACTTCTTACCAACATTGAATATTACCCTTAAAAGTGGTGTTAACTTTTGACACACTGTATAAGCTTAAAATGAGAGAAAACTTTTACAAGTGTGCATTTCTTTCTTGAGGTACTTTATTTTTCTTTTCCCCTGGTAAGGAAGGAACATTCAGAAAATATGGAAATTCTTGTAGTGTTTCGTGTTCCCCTGTGGTCTTCCTTGGCAACATGTTGAACCCTTATGATACATCAAGGACATTTACAATAGTGACAGCTCATTTCTTCATTTTGTGTTATCACTGAAATTACGTGGGCTTAAAAAGGACCATAGAGTGCAACTTGAGGGCTCCATGATGCTTCCATCATACCAGAATTTAAAAAAAGATGTGCATTCCTTAAATACCTAACACCAGGAGAAGATTCCATGTTTTAGCTACATCTAAATTGTCCCTTCAGTTAGAAATGATAGTAGAGAAAAAATAAAGCCAACATAACCCCCCCCCCCAAAAAAAAAATGTTATTGTCAGTGTTTAAGGGCAAAGCAGTCGATGAAAGACAATTTTTTTCTTCCAGATGTCAAATGCTTTAATATATTTGTGATTTTGTGCCATGATAGTCAATACAGATTACTTGTGTCAGCCATGATTTCTGTTTATTCTTTTAATATCTTTCTGCACGTGTGTTCTTGTTTGCGTTTCAGTCACATTTTTATTACAGGAGAGCTTCTAGGTAGTGACAATGTATTGTGACTCACATTTGTTGATCTCCTCATATGCCAGGGTTATCAGATTGCCATTTCCCTGAGATCTACTTCACATATTGGTTTGAACTTCCTGTGTGAACTCCAAATCTTATGCCTGATGTACATTTCTCTTCTCATGGGACAAAACTACATCACATAGGGTCTCAGCAATTGGTGACGTTGCAAACAGCAATGTCTTCTGTGCAATATACCACGCTAAATCGTGCTACATTACATTTAATTTTGATTGTGTCTTGAGTTGTGCCCCATTATTACTTAACTTCACGTGTTGTCAGCCTCAGTCAGCTTCATATGGACATTCTGGTCACTGTTGAAGTCCACCTCATGCAGGCTTCCTGTCCGGCTGTATGTGGGACGGCCGGCCAGCAACCTGGGGATGGTTGTGGGTTTACATTGGGCTCTGCTCAGTTTCTTCCCACCATAATGCTGGCCACCATCTTGAGAACGGCATAAAACACCAATCAGATAAATAGATAAAATAAATCTAGTTTCTCTCTGGTATATGAATCAGAAATGGCAACTGACACGTCACAACTAACTTCATGATGTGTCATTTGGTACAATGAAACAAATATTACATGTTGCGGAGTGGAACATGATATGCCAGCTCTTGACAGTTGACGTTCCAACTCTGCTCCACTCACTGGATAAAGTGTCACATGGTGTTCACCAATTCCTGATTTTGCACCCAGTGATGTCAACTTTGCCACAAATGCAATGTACCACACTAAACCATACTACATTGCATTTATTTTTGGTGGCAGTGTGAGTTGTTTCCCCTTGTTATGAGTTTCATCTGTCACCTGCTTCAGTCAGTTTGATACATACATTCTGTCTGGTGTATCAAGCAGACTCGGAATCAACTGTCACAGCTAACTTCATGATGTGTCATTCATTATCCTAAAATAAGTATTACATATTGCAGAGTGAGACATCCTGATTTGCCAGATCTCCACAGTTGATACACTGGTACAGTACTCATGCTGTGCATCTGAGCCAACATGCAATCATTGTATAGTGTTTCATGCAGTTTAATTCTTGGTGGATACTAAGATACAGAGGCACTGATGTGTTAACTCATGTTTGCCTATATATGCAGTTGTCATGGATACCACATTGCTTTTTTCACAGTACATGATACGTGTGCACTTTGTGAATGCATGTAGACAGGACTTCAAATGTCCTGGCTCTACCATTAATTGTTTACCTTGTGCAGTTTTACTTTTTGGTGGATGCAGAGGTGATGTGTCACAACTCCCATTTATTCATTGCATGGTGCCATATCCCTATCTACTACATATACATACATGTACATGTAGATAGGTAGGAATTGTGTTTCTGGGCTCTGACTCCAGTTGTTTTTCATCTGCAGTTTTTCTGTTTTCAAAGAAAAGCTTTATGGCCACAACCAAGCAATATCTCTTTCCCTTATGTTCACTGCACAAAACTAACTACAGGTTGTTAAGGCACCCTACTATATGGGCAGCTGAGACGGCTGCTTCAAGATATTCTCTTGTTTCTTTACTGTACGTGCACTAGCTCTCTGGTTTGTCAAGCCATAATAAAACAAATCTAATAATACATGTAACGCATCGCGTAAGTCTTGTGTTCATCACAGTGATGCATTCAACGCAATACAATAACCCAAACAATCAATCAAGTACATATAGAAATTTTTTATTAGAAAAATTTATCCATAACACTTAGAGTTACTGGGATAAAACATTCAGACCAAACCCTGTATTCAGAAACATCTCTTTAATAACGTATTCAATGAAAGTGTGTAAACTCTTTGAGAGCTAAGAGGATGCAAAAGAAACCTGAAAGTATATCCATTAAGACCATTCCACAAATGTACAGGGTGTACATGTCTTTCCAAAATATCTACAACTGTAAAAACACACAAATACATATAAAAGAAACACATTTATTTTCATTTTTATCACACCAATTGTAATATGACAACTAATTTTGGGGTCCAGCCTATTTTTATGTACCTATTATATATGAGGATATATGACACAGACATTCACAAGGAGCACTAATGAGCTTGGATGTTCAAACACAAAAAAATGCAAATAAAACAATGAGCCCAGACACCACCGTACTACTACATATGTGTGTGTGTGTGTGTACACACACACGTATCATCAAGGCATATCTATGTACACATGTACTCCTTTCATCACCTTCACGTACATGAACACTCGCATTCGTACGTACATCACACAAGCACTTCTATCACATGAGTCATCACACCATTTGGTTGCTGGACTGTTTTTAGTCATATAACCTTCTAAATGTTTATTTACAGTTCTTCTTTAAATGTGGTTTAAAAATGAAGAAAGAAAGCAAGAATACATTTCCAAATACACTAGTAAACTTCAAAAATGTAAAAGCAAAGTTGTTAAACGTGAAAATCACATTTGCTCAGATTTCGCAACTATGTGCACTTTCTGTTCTGAATCAGTCCTTCCTTGGTGATGAGTTAGCCATCCACAATGGCTGAAGTGCAGGCAGTGTTCAGTCCACAAACTCCATCCCCTCGGTACACATAATAGTAACCCTGTCAAACATAAATAATTATACATCTGGTAAATATATGGTGATATTTGAGATCCTGCCCTTCTTTAATCTCCAGAAACAGAACTGGTGTAAAGTAGGACCTTGGAGCCTGTTATATCAAAACCTTCTTTTAGTGGTTTGTCTGCAATGTTATAATCAACTTAGTAATCCTTCATTAACTGTTTATTGATGGTGCTGCCAGTTCATCGACAGCAACTGGCTCACTAACGTACTAGGTGGCTCACTGATGTAGTGACCAGCCTACTGCCGCAGCATCCGGCTCATTGATGCAGAGGCCAGCCCAATGATGCAGTGGCTAGCTCACTGAGGCAGAGACCAGCTCAGTGATGTGGCGACCAGCCCAAGGATGTAGCGACCAGTCCAATGACGCAGCAGACGGCTCACAAATGAAGAGGCCAGCCCACTGACCCAGAGGCTAGCTCACTGATGCAGCGACTGGCTCACTCATGCAGAGGCCAGCTCACTCATGCAGAGGCAGGCTCAACTGATGCAGAGGCCAGCCCACTATTGCAGAGGCCAGTTGACTTACAGGTACAGGCACAAAGAATGAGAGCCACAAATCAAGACTTCACCTTTTCTCCCCAGTGTGGTCCCCAGCTGTTCTTGATGATCCAATATGGCTTATTACCCTCTACAAAAAGACAAACAAAAATAAAAAGAAACAACACATTATGATGAAAACTTAAAGCCTATTGGACATCTGAAGTGTTTTTGTAAACGATGCAATTACCTATTCCTCCATTTCTTCATTGTAAACTCAGTTTGCAATCATCCAAGTGAGTTATGCAACATGATACTATGGAGAAAACGTAAATAATTTCAGTAACATGCAGCTAAAGAAGAAAAAACAATTGAATCAAGTCAATAACAGAGATCACTGAGTTAATATCGTACATACTACATCAATGAAGGATAAGACTTTTTTTCCTCCAAATATTATCAACATTTAAAGTTTGGATCCAATTGATTACAAGATATGCTTATTCATGTAAAGCTGTCAAGTGCTAAATCAGGGGTTCATAGACGCTGACCTCAACTCATGTTAAAGAGTTAGTTAACAGTTAGTGGTTGAGAGATTTCAAATACTGAACACGAAGTTGGAAACACTCAAAGGTATGTTATAAGCTAAGAAAAACTGAATATATTTCACTAGAACTCAATTCTGGTGGGTGTACACATGATTATAAACTCGTGCATTCTTTTCTAAATGTATCAAATATTTCCACATTTTTCTGTTTCTTAAATTTATCTGGGAATGACTGTTCTCCCTCAGTGGCACATGGGCTGAAGGGTACGGCACAGCCCTGAACAGGTCTCCCTCGCCCATCGGAAGTCCCATGCTAGATCAGCTTGCCTCGTACATTGCCAACAGAATTAATATGGGACAGCAAGGTATAAGATTGTCTGGGGAGCGGTTTCCGGCTTGCTTCTAAACGCTGTACTAGAGGGCCTTGCTTTGTTCATCAAAAAGGCAGGACGACATTGTAAAAGTGGCCTTGACAAAAGGCGGAAACTGTTCATCAATAAACACCTTTACATATTGCTACTGAAGGATAAGTGAATCATTCTGAGAACTGACAGCGGCAGTCATAGACCTAATCTGCAATGCAATCTGCCATGCATCTGTCTACCATGTACAGGTTGAAGTCATTGAAGTCATTGAATGACATTTCATGTCATTGAAATGTGAAGGGTGTTGCATTCAACTCAATGAGTGACAAATATATAGAATATCAAATATAATTTAATGATTAACATTTTAATTGAAACTATTTCAAAGTTAAAATCACTCAAACATTATTAAAAACAGTGCATATATATGACAATTCTGTGTACGATTTTTTTTTCTCCTTTGAACGGGATACTTTTAAAATGAAGAAGACATATAGTTTGTAAAACGAGGCCCTCTGCCTTTACACGAATTGTGGATATGTGTAACAGAAAAGTGAAACTTGAGGTGGAATACTTCTCTGTAATCAGATGATTAGCTTAATGTAACGATTTTGGGTGCTTTCTAGAGGGTGATTACAGATTACAAAGGACTCTTTGCTTAGCGTGCGTAACAAACATAAGGCAACAATAACTAAGGAAATTTCAAGTGATCAAAATTTCAATCTCCCAGCAGAAAGTCCTGGGGAATGATTAGCCGATCCCCTGGTACATCCTTATGTCCAGGCCTGCAGTTTATTTATCGGAATTTTATAAATCATATGATTTATTTGGTGTTTAGAACAGAGAAAGTTGCTTGTCCCACTTACTCTTTCCATATCCAACAATAAGAACTCCATGGTCCAGCTTGGAGGGACTACAGAAGATCCTCCAGGGGTGAGATATTCCTCCCATATAAAACTGAAGTGGAAGACACACACAGTGTACATGCATTCATATATTCTATTCCACTGAAGAAACACATCCCACATTATACTTTTCCACTGTCTTAATTACACATTCCACTGCGCTATATTTTCATAAATGCAAGTAAAAGCAATTTATGCATCAAATTTTGGTAGTAATGTTACCAAAGTGTTGCAGGCAACATATGAGTGCAAACGTAAGCTGAATACATAAATTCTGAAGTACTTCAACTTCTACATTACTTTAAACATGGACTGTGAAAAAAAAATAGAGAGCGACATGAAGGTCATGAATTTTGTGCCTGACCAGAATTTCCACCCATGCAGGGCACCAACTATGGAAAACCCCCATGGTATTTGTTGTGCTTGACATATGTAAGCAAAACCTGAGCTCAATGCACGCAGAACTCCCAACATTTACCATAACACTGATACTAGTACAAAGGAAACAATTATGAATGCTGATGTTCGGGGTAAGACATACATATTAGCTTTTCTTAGACTCAGTACAAGCTAGCTTAAATCAGTTTTTTGAAGCAAGTCACCATCTCTGTAGCCTGTATCTTACGTCAAGAAATGTATGTTAATGCATAACATCATACTCTAGCACAGTGATGACCCAGATTCAGCAATTGATTTTGATTGTAAAGCATTACAGTATAAAACAAGGCCAACTTTTCACAAATTATCCTTAGTTCAGGTGCAAATACAATTGTAATGGTGTGCCCTCTTTACCTGCATGGCAAAGGCATTGATGCCAATAGAGATGGGTCCATTCTGAGATAACCAGGCTGCCATTTCTGTAGACAAAGTAGATGGACAAATGACATATACATGTACATCCAATGGCTCTTTTACATACATTTATCTTCTGTAAACATAACATCGAGGCATCATCATTCAAATACAACTAGTTTGTTTCATACTGATATTCCAGAACTTCCTTACTAGTACATTCTACATTCATTATTCATAGCTAAATTGTTTAATTCATTTATTTACTTGATTGGTGTTTTAGGCCGCACTGAAGGATATTTCACTTATAAGAATGGCAGCACTATGGTGAGAGGAAACCGCGCACGGCCCAGTTCAAACCCAAGAACATCAACATGTTTCTGGCGGACCCTAAAAGGGCACTACTTTGTCAATGCTACATGCAGTTTGTGAGAGAAGTATTTCCCAATCCAGATGGAACTTACCTGTACTTTTCCTTAGGACTACATTTGAGTCTTCATTTGCAGTACGCCAGAAATTACTTATTTCCTGAGAGCCATTGGCTCAGACATACTTTCAGTACTTTCTTATGACATTACAAAACTAAAGACGTCGGCTGAACTTCATACACCACCTGTTTTTTTACACAGTTTACTTATTTATTTGACTGCTGCATGAAGTTGTACTCAAGAATATTTCACTTGTGGCGGCTAGCATTATAGTCTGAGGAAACTGGACAGAGCCCAATGGAAACCCATAGCTATCCACAGAGGCCAGAGGGAGTCAGCATTAGCTGGACGAACTCAGACTGCCCGCAATGGTGAGAGGCGCCTGGATCATAACGATGCATTAGCGAGCCAACCCCCTCGGACACAGGCCCCTTACACAAAGTTAGTATCCTTTATAGCTACATACAAAAACTTACCGATGAAACCTTCTGACAACTGGATGCCTGACCACTCACCATCTAAGAAATGGCTATTGACTTGATGGTGCAAACTCTTGTTACAAAGTTTAATACCACTGTAATAACTTGCTACAGCGAGCTGTTGATCTTTGTAATGGTATTTACCGCTCTAATCAGTGATGATGGCCAGAGAGTTGTTAATCTGAATCCTCGTTATGGTACTCACCATTCTCATCACTGGAGATGGCCACAGAGCTGTTAATATAAACCTTAGCCAGGGATTTGGAGAAGTGACAGGAGCCGTCATGGCCAGTGTATTTGTACTTAGCCTCAGTCTCCAGACCACCTGGCAACAACAACACATATTAACAAGAGACACGATGTGATAAGCATCCTTCAGTGAACAGAACTGGGGGCTGCTGTTTAGTGAGGACTGTGGCAGCTCTACATTTAAACCAACGGAAAGGTAACCTAGGGAAGATCTAATGGTGAAGATTTTAACCCAGAGCGTTTGAGATAGCATTGCTGAATACAGTAAGCAGAGTGGTTCAGTGTGCAAGTCTCACTCAGTATCTACCTATATGTATTATATAATTAAATGATGTAATGTGTGAACAGCAGGCTTTGTAGTACGAGTGCAAATCAGAGATTGTCTCTAGGAAAATCAACCCAGAGCAACGTGCCATAGTACAGTATAGGTCACTAACCTACATGTATAGCAGTATATATTTCAGTCGATTCGCCTTAATGAGCTACAGATAGCCTTGGATACATGTAGCTTTACTTAGTGTGATGCTATGTGTACAGATTTTAGTTTTCATTCACTCAGGATTTAATCTACTTGTGGACATCAGGCTTGACATTCCATGGAGTTAAAAAGACAGACCACATTTAAACAAAGTATATGTATCAATCATCTAAAACACCATTTCACTGTAAAAAATGCCACAAAATACTGAAGACCATCTTTGAAACTGTCACGAAACGGTCTTTCAGATAATGCTTTCTTTTAATTGTGGTAGTTTCATTCCATGATTTGCATGCACAATGTATGAGTTACTACAGTTCACTCACCCAACTTGATGATCTGCTTGTAGGCATTTGCTGGCAGTCCCCCCTCACATCCCTGATCCACTTTGTCACAGTCCACCAGCTCTGTGGCCACAATTACAACATCATCAACAACAATATAACATTTTATATGTATAATACAAATGTAGCCTACATAAAATGCAACTAGAAACACAAGTTTGCTGCTGCTTTCAACCACCATGTAAAACTTGCAAATGCTCATCATTTCCTTATAATAACATTTCGCCTTAGTATTAAAGTACATCACGCATGTTCTCTCCTGTCCTCAACAATACATGGTATGTCCATTTTGACTTCCAACCCTGACCAATAAAGTGTCCATTTCCAATTTAGCTCCCACATTTCGATTGTTATGTCCAATAGGGGAAGCTGGTCAGCTTCTTATATGTATTTAACATGTATTCTGGTGTAATGGTTGTCTAAATGGCTTCCTAACTTGTGAACCCATAATCCTGCACTTGCTCTCACTTCCTATCACACAGTAAAATAAAAATATTCTCTAATGCCGTTAATGACCTAAATTTTAGGCTAATATTTAATTTTCAATTTTGCAGCCTACTATTAATTTATTGGCTTTATGAATTATGGTGTATTGCTTAAAATAATTATGTCTCATGTATTGCAAAAATCAGCTGACCTTGTTCAGACAGGGAGAGCAGATGTCCCATCTTGTTGTGCCACATGCCCTCTACATTGCCTGTCACAGAGAACGCCCAGCAAGAGCCACATGCCCCCTGAAAAAAACAACATGCATACTTGTCCATGTGGATAGGCAGAGCATGTGGCAATCATAAACAGTAGTGTTTCTTACTTTTCCTAGATGACAATGATGACTTATCCAGAGGTATTTAGTACAACAGAGACAATAACCCCCTCCCCCATCAATAAATTACAGGTGTCATTCAACAGTACACCTGCATGCAAAATGTTCACTACAGCATACAAATTACATAACAATCCTGGGTATGAAATTGTATACATTCAGGTACAGAAATGAATTCACTCTAACACATAACATGTACCTGAATATAGCCTGCAACACAACTTATAAATGCACTTTGTACTTAGTTATACTCTGGCACATAACTGATCTGATTTTACTCAGATGTACAAGTACAACTTACGTAGATGTAACCATACAACTTATTAGGTTTTACCTATTTATACCTTGATTTCCTCATGATACACAGTTTACCTTGATACAAGCTGGTAAACATCTTATAGACTTTACCTGGTTTTTGACAGGTGTGACAGCTCCATGGTCTCTCCAGTCAAAGCTCTCAGGGAAGCCTCCCTGTACTGGGTCAGCCCTCTTCATGTCGGCCATAGGGGTGAGGTCCCAGGGTTTGCTAAGGTAAGCCTTGAACTCCTTCTCTGTAATACAATAATGTCTGTGATACACTCAGGCCATCAGCATAAATATGTTTACTGGGGGTAGCCAGGGTTCTATGAAGAGTTTGGAGCATTTAAGAATTTTTAAGCATGGCCTCATTCACACAACAAGAGTGATTTAGCGCTGAGATCATGAAGAGTCGTGTATGTTATCACCTGCAAAATATGTGAAACTAATTCAACATTCTGATTATTACATAAGGAAACTTGACTGGTGCATGGGTGAATTTCACAGACCAGATTTGGTATACCTTTCTTATCCCCCCCAAATTCTGATCTTGTAAACCACATGGTTAAAATGACAAGATACATGTACAATAACGTGACAACACATCAGACTTATGCTGCTATGGCAGGTAAAACTGTGGTAATTACATGTAAGAGTTGTTTGGTAATTTAAATACTGTGAATTTCATCCAAAATTTGTATTTTCAGATATAAGAAAACATTACACAACATTACTTATACAATAGTTACATGAAGAGCTGAATCTTATATTTTCCAGTAAAATCTGATCCTACCTTCTGAACAAATACCAAACCACCTTTTTAAGATCAATCAAATTCTCAGAATCAGGCAAAATGAGCACTATAAGTTTGGAAAAAGTGTTAGTTGATTTAGGGTAGTTTTAGCTATGACATGACGGAGTGAACAAAGCATCCAGGACCAAGGTCCCAAGCATCCGGGACCAAGGTCCCATTCATGTGATACTACATCTTGCTTTCATCCAATGGCTCTTCTGGCAGTAAAGCTTCTGTATGTTTGTGGTTAGACAATCAAACCATACTTCACTGTCTAGTGATTTATATGGCAGCAGAAACATGAACAGATATCACAGTATTGCTTTGAGTTATTCAGAGCACCGCTGCTCTGAACAATACAGAGCAAAACAAGGCAGTATTTGTTAGCAGACTGAATTTAACACCACATGTACCTGTCAGATCTGAGAACTGCGTTACTCCATAGCGGGCTGTGCCTTGGTCCCGGGCCTGGTAAAAGGCTGCCTTCTTAACGTTCTCACAGAAAATCTTATACCGCTTATCGGACTCTGTAAGAAACATAATTGTCCATCAGGGATAGCATGAGGAATGCTGTGCTTGTTTGAATAAACAATGTCATTGTTTACAGCATTCCATAGCCTTATTTTAATTCCTAAGTATCAGTACAATATAATTCATCTGTGTTGTTATTAGAAAAAGAGATTATCACCTGCTTACGACAAGTCAGTCCCAATAATGTACTCCTTTATTCCTTAAGTATTATGTTGCTGTTTCTATATGGTAGTGCTCAGAAAGCAAAAAGGTAAGTTAGTTCGCATGCTGCATAACAGCAGAAAATGATATGTTTTACTCGGCTTGGAACTTGAAATGTGTTGATGGAAAATACTTTGCCATCGTATCCATTCTGACAGTGAAATGTGTACAGCTACACCTCCGTCTATGGTCTACTTTGTGCAATCGTACTCCTTTAATTCTCAATCTTCTGCATGCTAACTCCAACTGGCTGCTATCCATTTTGGAACTGAAGAGCTGAAGCCATTTGCTTAAACAGAAGCATTACAGTGCCCTGGCTTATCAGTGATAACTCAGTCACACACTGGAATTTTCAAGCCTAACAATTTATCATGCTTGTGACGTTTTTGTTTGACTGCTCAAAATTTCTGGATACAAGAAACATTCATTGTATATTCATGTTTTAGGAGAATTCAGGATTATTTTCTTGCAGCTGATGCATGTGATAGTGTGCTAAAATTATTTTATAGAAACGTTTATTGCTATTACATTTTTTTTATTTGGTGTAATGTCATTACCCTCTGGAGAATCGTAGAACTTCCCATGTTTCATCTGGAACTCCTTGAACATTCCCATGTGACAGAGGTCATGGCCATCTCCTCCTAGCAGGTGCTTCTCCTCACCAGCCGTCTGGGGACAGAACCAGAGGAATCAATGCTATGATGTTGTTGTCACAGGTCCAGAGACAGAACCACAGAAACAGCATCATAGAGTCATATGATATGAGTTGGCCATTGCAAAGGATAACCACTCAGACCAATGAACAATGAGAGTTTCTCACTAGCTGGTTATTAAAACTAACCAGACCAATGAACAGCCATTCCATGAAAATTTATAATGCTAACAATGTGTGTATGATGTTGGTGGATAAATGCTGAATCTTGAATGGTGTTATCAGCACTAGTTGGCTAAGTAACCACTCCAATAAACAGAATAATGGTGTCAGAACTAGCTGGCTAAGTAACCAGAACAGTGAGCAGAACAACAGTGTCAGAACTAGCTGGCTAAGTAACCAGAACAGTGAGCAGAACGATAGTGTCAGAACTAGCTGGCTAAGTAACCAGAACAGTGAGCAGAACGATAGTGTCAGAACTAGCTGGCTAAGTAATCAGGCCTCTTACTTGGCATTGGTGCACTCCACAGTTCAGGACATACTATACTGTGATCTCCTAGTCTTATTTCTACATGTATATCTTTGACATGACTGATTTGTGACTTTGCTTGGTCGGGTTCACTGGCTGGGTGACTGCCAAGAACACAACTGCCGACATGAACAATTTCCACAAAAGAGCTTTCATTTTTTCACACCAAACATTATTGATGAAGATGCAGAGGTAGGTTAGTCTGACTGTATGTAAAGCAAAAGGCTGATTCTACAAAGCCACTTCTGACAGAATTTATTTATTTATTTGATTGGTGATGGGTGTCAAGAATATTTCAGTTCACTTCTCACTGAAGTCAAAACACAAAACATCGTAGCAGTTCTTAGATTTTGACATTGGTAGTTCAAATTTTGACACATTTGTCTGATGATAATATTGAGTACGTGGTCAAAATTTTAATTTCTGGATCACAACAATATGCTCTAAAATCGTATTCAAAATTTCGACTCAAATCAGAAATGGCTCGGTGGAATCAGCCCCTAAAGATTTGGGACTACAGAGAGCTTGCATTTTACATCTATTTACACCATGGCTGAAGGAAATCTTTTGCAGTTCACTGCCATCACTAACTTTATTATGCCTTCTGTATGTCTCTCATCCCTTTACTGGATAAAACCATGCTGCATAGGGTTCAGCAATTTAATACTGATGTTGCAAAAAGTGGCGTGCGCTGATCCGCAAATGTAATGTACCACCCAAAATCCTGCCACCTCACACTGATATTTGTCAAGTAGTGGGTGGTGCTGCTTGTAATTAATTCCACTTGCCATCTGCTTCAATCAATTTCACATGTGCTTTCTCTCTAGAGTTCAAAGTAGAGTGGAAATGGACAGGCTGTCATATCTAAGATCATGATGTGTCACGTAAGATGTCTGTCTCCAGTAAACAAATCAATATCTTCCACCGTGCAACTTTGAATAATTGTATTAACTACCCATCACCAAAGCTTAACAATAAATTGATAAAACAAAACTACAATGGTTAGAACATACATGAAGCAACTTTATTACGTATGTCATAAAGATCTGCACAATTTACAAAAGAGGAGGGATGTGTTAAAAGCGACAACGCATTAATTAAGCTCTAAACACACACACCATGGCAACTCCCTTAGGGATAAAAGTCCTTCATGTACAATCCTATACATGTATAAGTATGTACAGGGGGCTATTATTGATATTCACACAGATTCATCACTTCCCTTTGTGACCTTTGTTTTCAGGATGACTTTGCTCCTTTATCTATACATTAATGTTAAACTATACCCCTGGCCAGCAAGTATATATGTTAGTGCATAGATATTTCATTATTTACACTAAGGAGGCCATATTTAAAAATATTCAACTCAGACAGAAGCAAATAAACACACAAGCTGACAACCAACATGCATGTGAGGTCACAGTCAATTCACAGGATCCTAGAGGAAAGAAAAGAAAGGGAAAGTGTGAGACACAGAAACAGTTATAACCACTTAGTTATGTTGTTGCGTTCAATTAATGGATTTATTTATCGTTTATGTCTGCTGAGTTATGTCCTCTTAGTTATGTCTTTGCGTTTATTTAACCACTTTATTTATTGTTTATATCCACCTAGTTATGTCCACTTAATCATTTCCTTTTAGTTACGCTGTTGCGTTTATTTAATTGCTTTATTTACTGTTTATGTCCACTTAGCTATGTTCACTTAGTTATATCCACTTAGTTATGTTGTGTTTACTTAAATTAGTTTATTGTTTATGTCTGCTTAGTTATGTCTGTTTACTTATGTCTGTTTACTTATGTCCTCTTAGTTATGTCTGTTTACTTATGTCCTCTTAGTTATGTCTGTTTACTTATGTCATCTTAGTTATGACGTCACCTTTATTTAATCGCTTTATTATTTATGTCCGCTTAGTTATGTCCACTTCGTTATATCCACTTAGTTATTTGTCCACTTAGTTACATGTACGGTATACCCAAATTTCTAGTTGAGGCACATATAAGCCAAGAATCCGTGCTATTGTTCACATGTATAAACAGTGTAATTAGCAGGTGTAGAAAGGCTAAACGAGACACACAGGACACAAACTAGCTGTTACATGTACCAGTATGCCAATTTTCTTTGTCAACTACTTCCTATTGTCATAAATGTATATGCACATGTATGCCACATACAAACCCACACCAAACTCCTAGCAAGTGTGAAGCTTACATTACAATGTATGTAGAGGCCAAATTTATTTTTTTCTTTATATGATTGGTATTTTATGCTGTACTCAAGAATATTTCACTTATAGGGCGGGGGCCAGCATTATGGTGGGAGGAGGCCTAGTAGAGCCCGGGGTGAACCCACAAACATCCGCAGACCTTGACAGGCCTTCTTGTGTATGACCAGAGAAGAAGCCAGAATGAGCTGGGCTTATACTCCCAGCCACTGCATTAGTAAGAGGTACCTGGGTCACTGTGCAAGGACGAACAACAAGGTATATGTATATGTAAGTTTAGACTAACTTAATACGCCATATATGATCAGCTCAGTTGGTGAGTTCTATCTGGAAAAACTAAACTTGTTTTGTTGCTCAAAAGGAAAATGAAATGGAAATCAATGGCTTAGTGTGATGGGTTTAATTTCTGGTAAGTTATGACTCTAAAAAGAAACAGAAACCTGCATGTCAATTACTTCCTCTTGTGTGTAACTTGTCAGGCCAGTGAGGTAACAAATGTCTGTAGATTAGAGAGCACTTGGCTGCAGATCAACCTACACACTACTCTGTACTATCATGGTCATCTGCTTGGTTTCAGTGTTGTTTTAAACATTTTCCTTGTACCAAAATGGGGCCTCCTTATAGATGGAGTGTCCAAAAGATTATAAATTACAATGATGCATACCATGCCAAAATATGTCACCAGACAAGATATCCCACTCAGCAAAGGTACATGTACATATATTTGCACACTGATGACAGACAGACCAGTATTCATCCTAGCCCCTTACTTTTACAGCATCAAATACCATCATAAGGAGGTACCAAGATTAACCACTTTGAAGTCATAAGCATGAATGATCTGACACAACAACGAACCCAAGTCTCCCAGTTACAAGGCAGCCAGGTACTCACAGCTTGGATCATTAAGCAGAACTCTGTTTAATAGCATTTCATCACATAACTTGGCTTAAATGCTATTCTACTACAGCTCCTACAGATCAACGCAAGCTAGTAAGCAGAGAACACACAAAGCCTCCAGAGATGCTAGAGTGTCATCCTTACCTTTTTCTGTTCACAGTTAGAGTCCAGTAGTTTGTACTGTGGAGTTTCCCATACCTGATACCACACTGTAGCATGACACACTTGGGTCTGAAAACACATAATATCCAATCCTTAAAAATAAAATGCTATTTTGTTATAATACGATTTTAATCTGTTACAATGTGCATTACAAGGCTTACTGTTACAGATTAGTGTGTGGGATCCTCAACATAGGCCTGTTATGGCACAGTGAGAGTTAGATAATGCCATCACACTTGGTGCTGATGATCAACAGGCACAGGATCATCTTGTTTCAAACTCCTGAGTACAATTACTCTTGAAGGAAAAAAAAAAAAAAACGTGCTGAAATACTGAAAACGCAACTTTTCACAAAACAGAGCATAATTTATAACTTGATGTGATTTGTTTTAAATAGATTTCTGCTCTTGTGATGGACATATAAAGTCAATGAATTTCAAAGCTCTTTGTGAAGCAGTTCCGTAGACATATTTAGTGCTCCAGACAACTTTTTTGCCTGATAATTATTTACTCATCCATTTTAAGTATGCGTGAGTGAAATGTGAAGTGGATGAGTAAAATAAGCTGCTGGATAATTTGCCTTTCAATTTCAAATGGCTGCAATGACACAAATGTTCATGCATTTCTCCCGACAGACACACCCAAAAATTACTGCCATGCGTTTAACCAATTACAGCTAACACTAAATTAATATTCATGTATGTTATTTATATATAACATCTCACGGTACACCACTTTCCATTAAAGATACCACACACATGCAGGCCATTCTTTAAAAAAAAAGAACACTCAGCAAAACATGCATTTTCAAGCCTACCTCTGCTGCTACTGATTCGATTACACAGGTTTCAAAAGTATTTTTATCCTCAGAAACTACTGCAAAGGCGTGGCAGAGATCACAGGTTTCCATTTGGCTGGGGAAACGGAGATGGCCGAGTTCATAATATGTTTCCTTGTTGTTGTAGCCCTTCATGTGTAACTGCCATTGTTAGTAGCAAGGGCTGCCGATATGCATAAAAATAAAGTTGTATGCGTATCTTTGTGTTTTGATGTGTATCTGGTACTCAGGGTTTTGAAAAATGATGTGTATTTTTAGAAAAATTATGCATAATATATGCAAATACCCACATTGTCTGGATCCCTGCATAGTGTTAGTTTATGGATAGAGAGATAGACAGAGAGAAGACAATACCATATCATAAAACAACCTGTCATTAATGATGGACATATAAAAATGTTGTAAATCAGACAGAGCTCTATTGGCTGTGAATTTCCACTACAATACTCACCCGCTGGGGATCTGACAGGGGACATACCTTAAAATCTGCACCAGTGTTGGATGGGTTATTCTCACATTCAGTGTCTCCCAGTAGGAGCGACAACTTGAACTTCAAACCAGCTACAACCTAAAACAAGTACATACATGTGACTAATTACAGATTACAACAGTATCAAAGTTTTAGCTTCACTGGTTTGGAACAATGTCAAAATTGCTTAGGGGCTCCTTCATGCATGTACAAAATAACCTTTACATTTGCTTCTAATCTATCCATTTCAACCCACAAGCATACAATTACAGCAGTCATATTTTTAAACACATAAAGATATTACTGCAAAATATGTCAATGCACCAATTTGTCATTTGTGCTCATGTATAGGACTTCATTTTCAGATGGAATCTTGTCACAACAAAGAAAAAATTGTTTTCAAATCTGTGATTCATATTACATGTAGCTACCTTCTTTGGACAAGTGGTTGTGAGAGTTTATAATGGTCAGGGTGGAAACCTTTATCTGGAACATCTGCATTTGATTTGGACTAGATTTTTGAGGATTCTCGCAAAGTGAATGTACAGGGATCATCAATTCTGGTAAAAAATGGCAAGAGTAAAGGTATGGTGTATGTACAGCTGACAAGGCTCATATCCCTGGGTATACCCACCTGTTTTGTAGCATGCTGAATCTCCAACAAATTGGCCCGAAATAGTGAGTTGGATTTCTTGTTCAGCTCCTCAACAGCAAAGTTGACAGCATCTTTCACATCTTCGTCCTCCAGATTTTCACTCTCTGAGCCAAGAGGGGCTACTGCTGGTGGTGATGGACTCACTGTTTTACACGAAGAATTGACAACTTCCCTTTTCTGTGTCCATTCCTGGTCAAATACGGTCACCTCACACTCTTCATACTACCAGAAGAACAAAAGTAATGACATCTGTATTATGTACATAAACATGTACCAAATAATACTGATATGCTTGAGTAGACATTCTCACTATGGAGCGTACAGGAATCTGATATTATGCCTTTGGGGTCTGTTTTACAAAGAGAGTCCAAAATTACATCAAACGTAACTACCATGGCGGTGTATCCCTACAGCATGTGTTATCATGACAATCACGTTTGGTTTAATTTACACCCTGTTCATAAAATGGGCTGCAGGTCTTTAAACTGTCTTTAATTTATTGCTTCGCTTTTACATATCCTACATTTACATGGGCACAAGGATTAATTTTCCTTGCTCAATGCCATACTAGGAACTCAAGCTTGTTTCACTTATACTATACATCAGTGGTCAGTTTTATGGTTGAAAGAAGCCGGAGTAAGACACTACGCTTTGGCAAGTATGTGACAAACTGTTTCACATACAGTTAGACACACAAGCTTTCACCCTCAAACTCAATAACCAAATAACAAATCTTGCACCTGCCAAGCAACTCATCAACAACAATGAAGACGAACATCAAGATATTTATCAAATAACTGTGGTGTAGTCTATACCCTGACACATCACTAACAACTCCACTCGGCTCCTACAAGGGCACAGCATAATAATAAATTGGAAATTTATTAACAGTTTAAGCCATCAAACAATGTGATGTATGTACAAACTAAAACCAGCACATTCAACTACATTTACCATAATTCTTCAAGCTTTCCAACCATCTCGGCAACCAATATTTTGAAATATTCCCACAGAAATATAGAGTTTAGAGAAATAGTTTGCACAATTGAATGAAGCTCGCACCTTTAATCACAAAAACAAATCATTTCTAGCATCATTTTCAGAATCATTGTATGCATAAATTCCACTGAAAAGAGTGCTTTAGTGGTTGAAAAAGTTGAAGATTTACAGCATGTATCAAAGCTTACGATACCTTGCAGTCAACAGAACATCCAGCAGGCTGAATCTGTATTGTAATGTAATACTTTGTACCAGAAACAATCTGAAACAGCAAGAGTCAGTACAAGTATATAAAAAGTTGGAAAAGACTTGGAAATTGTTCAACACGTTTATGTTTTTCTTAACCTTAATCTGCATATTTGAGGCAGATTTATTGCGCAAATCAATTCAATTAAGACAGTTCATTACCTCTACCAAAGAAATACCATCAGTACTGTTCATCAAGGGCAAACGTGTATAAAACAAGTGAGGAAAACTGATCTACCTCAATGTTCAACCAAAATGAAAGAAGCGTATATTTTGCAAATTGCATGAGTCAAATACATGATGACAGCAGTGTACCCAGCCAGGCCGGAAACAAATCTCTTACTTCCTGTTCAACATCAGTTACAGTTTGTCATAAAAGCAGATAAATGACTGTAGGGTGATGTAGCATGAAATGAGGCACAGACACATTTTACTCTGGAGAAAGTTACTTTCTAACTAATTCTATCACATACCTGGGGCCGAAATAAGAAAGAGTTGTTAATTTGTGAATCAAAAAATAGAGATTAATGCATTATACATTTGGATTCCTTACTTTCCATGTAAAAAGTAGAATAACTAGCATAACGAATACACATGTACTGACATACACCTCCATGATCAGCACAATTTCCAGACAAAGAACTTCCCAAACAAGTGAGTTTCTTCCCTCATGTGCTCATTAATGTTAATTAATTCTGTCTTAATATAAGTAAATATAAGCTGCTCATTCACCTTATTCAAGCAACTACCACATACTGGGGCGAAAGTGGGGAAATGTCGGAGTACTTTCATAATCACTACCAAACTGAAACCACAGATGCTCTCATTTCTCACGTCCTAACTGGTCTCTCCAGACATTATAGTATAGCACTGTTAACTTGGTCTAGCCTTTGTTGAACACAGTCACAGGCATACATGTAGATCATTCAATGAACAAAAGGAAAGGAAAGCATAATGCATGTGTGTGCCATTACTGCTAATGCTGTTAGTCTGAACTGTTAAACTAAATAGATATTGCGTTAAAAGGTCACAGGTGACACATACCTGCGTCTGGGCTTTGACTACCTTCACCAAGCTGACGGCTGCGTTCTTCTTCACTGACAGGGACGAAGTAGCGAAATCCGCGATCTCCTTCACATCTTTTCTGTTGACATCAACGTCCGTCTTTGCACCAAGCAACCCATCAACTTGAGGCAGCTGAATTGGCTCGCCTTGAAGAAGTATCTGAGCAGAGCAAGTGGTGACAACCAGTACCATTGACACTGGCAAAAGGAGCTTCATTTTCGACACAAATATCAACACCTTTTCATGAAGAAAAATGGCCTACAGGTGTCCCGTATTCACCGAAAATAAAAACTTCCTTTCAAGTAAATGACGTTGTTTCTACTTCAAAGCGCCACCTACCTACCGTTTACAAACGCTTTCTAGGAGAGGTAACTATGTGGAGTAACCAATTTGACCCTTAGAGTACCCTCCCTTAGTTCACACTTTCTGGAAGAAAAATGAAGCTTGGTATGTTCATGTCACTTGCGCAAAGAACATGACGAATCGGCCACAGAGTTCGAGTTTTTTAACCGTTAAAATTCCCACCAGCTGTGCGTTATTTAGGTGATCTGAACGCAGAAAAATAAGTCTTATTTCTACTCTTACATACCATTAAAAAACAATACAGCCTTTGATGGTGGAGGACTGAACAATTATTATGGATATGCCCGTTTTGTTAATTGCTGTTAGTATATATATTTTAATTTGGACAAGTCTGTGTCAATGACACGGTTGCCAAATTAGCCTAAACCTCCTTACAGTTTTACTGTTTGTCGTCCCATATCTCCTCTAAACATATTATATGATATCACCGTATACGAGGGGAACGCGAAAGGCCTATGAACGTATTTTACGAGAGCTTTAGGCCTACCGGTAGTGGGAAAGAATCTGTTCACATGAATTTGTTAAACTGTTTAAACATTCAGATTTCAAAGAGTAGCTATACAGTACTGAGCTGCCCATATTGTACTGCCAAGACTTCCAATTACAACTGTATACGTTGTAAATTTCTGTACACATATAGGTCTATATATCATGTATAATATGTCCCAACAGGCCTATGTGCTGTCTACCCTTGCAGCTGCGTCACTAGCCACTGCAGTACGCTTAATTCATGCATCCGCAACCAATCGCCATACAAAAGGGCATTACCAGATTTCTTCGGGTTTTCTGATTATTTCAATTATGTCATTTCTGCATTTATGCTGAAGGCTATAGGGACCTGCTTGTATATATGACGTGCAAAAGCAGTGCAAGAAGGTTAGTGTTCAGTAAACTATATTGTAAAGCCTTCGACTATGATAGAACAGTTATGCTTGTCAAAGCAGAAATGATACCACCACAAGTATTTCTCACTTGTCTATACAGAAAATGGAAGAAAACAATACTTCTGCAAGCTTTTCAAAACATGACATGCATGCTTCTATAGATTCTTTCCAAAACAAAATGTGTGATCATGAACCCATGATCATGAAGACCCCGTGATCACGAAGAACCCATGATCACGAAGCTGTCTCAGGTTTAAGTCAGATTTTGTCTTAACTTCAAAATAGCTTCCTGCGGTAAATCTGTGACGTACCTTAGGAATTTTTATTGCAATATTTAGAGCTGTCTTAGACTTTCCGTGACAATATTAAAAATTTGCGTTAAAGTTTAAATCTAACTTTAGGAATAATTACACTGCACGTTTAGACGAAGTCTGCTTTAAGCCAAAGACATGCAGCTTTGTGGTCCTGGGGCCGTAGTGTTGAAAGGAACCGCTTCATTTACTGAATAAGCACAACACTATTCCCGATCAGTTGGATACGCTGTACATGTACAGTGTATACTATACGCAGAAACGTTGCCAGATCCGCAAGTATTATACAGGTACTTCAGCCATCTAATAATTTATGAACATTAATTTATCGCGAAAGTCGAATTAATTATAACCTCAGTTCATAACTTTCGTAGATCGGTAGATTTTTTGCCCACAAAAACTCGTACATGTAATTCCGACAAAGAAGTGTGATTTTTGCACATAAAGTTATAGGGACATTATAGGGAGCGGATAGGACAATGCATCGCATGGACAGAACAGACTTTCAACACGGATCTACAATACCGACGGCTTTCTGCTCATTATAATCATTATATTTATTTATTCATCAATTGTTGCTTGACGCTGGATTCATTACAGTTTATTTCACTTGTCTGATGACGGGTCACTTTCACATGGAGGAAAGCGCAGCGTCCAGCTTAAACAACCGATCTGTGCAAGTTGCTGACGCATTTTCCCACGTGTCTTACACGTATATACATGCACACCACACGCGCGAAATACAAGCAGTTTTCAAGGAATGCCGACAGCGCAAATGGACACGTGCATCGTTGTCCCCCAAGTTTCCACTAAGAGCCCACGAACAGTGACAGACGGGAAATATGTTGTTAAAGGTTGCACTTATATGCGCTAGTAGATGTTTCCACTCCATCCGCGGTTTGATTTATATGAATTACTCATGGGCTAAACGAGATCGAAGTATTGTTTTCTTCTATTTTCTGTTTAGACAGGTGAGTAATCCTTGTGATGTTATAATTTCTGATGAATTGCCTTGACAAGCATAACTGTTCTATCATAGTCTTGTCCTAAAGTAGTCTAGTCCTAAAGAAATCCAACATTCCAGGGCTGACTGGGCGTATATCGGGAATCATTATGCACCACAAGACAGGTCACACTGCCCATGAAGCCTTCCGATATCACAGAAGTATCGGAAGCCATTTAATGGGCTCTGATGGCACCGGGTATGGGCACAAGTAAGGAGCAAGTGATGCCATTGAGGTTGGAACTGATGTTATGATGTCCACCCTAATTATAAAGCACATAAAATATCTCCTAGTTTCACCAAAGATAAGACTCCGGAAACTCATTCCTGACAGAACATACATACACATGGAACCGACCATTGATGACTGGGGTTAGGTCAATACATCAGGCTTACTATTAAAAGTGGTACATACGTTATGATCAGAATATCAGCCCAAAGTCATTCATTTTATGATGTCCTGTTTATTAAAACTGTTAACACCAACACAATATATAACTTAGCTCAATGTGACAAAAAGTAGCACTTTCCTGACAAATTTCTCAGCATGTGTCAAACTTGGAGAAAAAAATCCCCAGCTCCAAGTTTTGAAAGTTTATCACACAAAGGCAAACTGTTAGGACCCTTTTCATAAAAATACACAGTACATATAGTAGGCCACTGTACACATCCATAGTCTAGTTCAGGATGGTTCTTCTATGGAGATGATAATACAAAAGAACTGCAATGAGGCCTCAATTCTTCTGATGCCAAAGACTTCCTTATACAGTTTTCTCTTTCATATTATCACAAGACAGTCCAGAATATCACAGAAACTGTTTTTCTTTAAATGTACCAGTAGTGCTACAGAAACTGCTGTCTACAATCTTGAGGAAGGCACAACTCAGGGTCTCTACATTTACCTACATGTAGGTGGACTGAGCGACCTTCGTCCATTGAATGGCCCAACAGTGTAGACCAAACCGCAACAGCCTTCTGTTTTTCCTGAGAAAATTGCGTCTCTTCAGGATTAGCTTAATTTAGCACCGTTATATGTAGATCACACATCACAAAGCTTGGTCTGATATAAAATACATTCAACCAAATAATTTATTGCTTTTTTTCTTTTTGATCATGAAGCATTCACATCTACAAATTTAACGTAAAAGTAAATAAAAATAATTCACATTTGATATCAACTTAAAAGTACATTTACCATCTGAAAGGTATCTCTACCAGAAAGTGAAAATGATAGGAATAATGTCCTGTTCTATACTTAGACTGTCTGACCAGTATCAACCTGTATACAGATACTGGAGTATCTTCTGCAAGTGTCTTCCAAGGCTTACTATGATCAAAGATTTACCTGATTTGTTAGTGTATTTATTAAACTTCTGTATATTTTATGACTTTGTTGCTTTCTGTCCTGTGACAACACCCACCACGTGCATTAATTTTCTTCAGGACCAATGATTTTAGTTGTCGTGGTTGCCCTTGGGGCAAGTGGTCAAAAAAATCATTAATGGTGCAGAAAATCAGACTGGGCTGAGAAGAAACTAGACAGGACTGGTACTAAATGAAACCTCGGTACCTCCGCAGTTATCAACACTATCTTCTGGTCTTACAATGAGGATGCATTTGAACAAAATACCTCACTGACTACAAGACCAATTAATCTAGTCTTGTGTAATTCCTGTTAGCAGTGTGTACATTTTCAGAAATACTAAAGCACATGTATCTATCATACATTTGATGGGCACTAAAGTTTCACATGTCAAGGAGTGCTCATCAGTGCACATATTTCCTGTTGTCAGTGCCTTTTGTACATTATTTAACCTGATTAACCTTCACATGTGACTTTGTAGAATTATTGTTAACTCTTTACATTTGTGCTGACATTCACTCTTTACTGTACAGGTGATTTATTGAAAGTTGGAGAACATCCATGCACGCAAAGATCCAGCATGTGTGCTTTGATTACAATGTACATTATCATGCATAAAACAGACTGTGGATGCATTTTTATTCAAATAGAATTTTTTTTCATAAAAGAATGGATTGTTTACCTACTTTGCTTGGTATTTTTTTACTCTATACTGGATAAATTTCGTTTTATCAAAAGATGTAGTAGACTAATGCTGTTATTTCAGAACCACATAACAGAAATGGCTGCTGTGTTTCAACAGTAAAATCGGTCAATACTTGATACTTACATCAACATTTAAAACATTATACAAATTTTCCAACTTTTTTATCTACATATCATAAATAACATTAAACTTGAGCTTGAGAGAGTGATGGCTTAATCAGACAACTCAGCTTAGAGACATGCAACATTTTAAATACATTGTAATCTCCGTCCAGCGCAGTTATCTCCCCTTGAAAAAGCTCAACTGAAAAGCACAGAAAACTTGATGGTTTGCAATGGAGATGAATAGAACAAATACAGCATGTGGTCGGTGAGTGAGAACAACACTAATACGTAAGTATAAAACATAAACATTTATATTAAAAAAGTTTAATGTAACTAACAAAAAGTACAAAATAAATATCTTGGAATATGACATTTCTGCAGTAAATACTTACATGTGTAAAATGTAAAATACACCTCAATAGAAAATATTATAACTAAGTCATTGATGTAATTTCTACCATATACACGTGTAAAACAGCATTACAAATGTTTCCTCAAAGAGTTAGTAAATGAAGAACACCAAATATATAAAGGGTAACTGATGTTCATTTCTCATACTTTCACAAACATTTATTATTTTTAACCTTTAAAAATGATTTTGCATAGTTGAAAGGTCAAAAATCTAAAGCTCTCATAACAGTGCTACTGGTCTCGCCAATTTTTCTTGTACAAATATCTGTAAACGTTTAATCAATGTTATGTCCCTCTTAGGAACCACATGGGCTTGTTTAATATGCAATTGATCACAACAACCGACATGTAGGAATGTTTTTTGTACACATTTCAATGAGGAAATGTTACAAGTGTACACTGACATTACGGGACATGTTCGTATTTCTGTATTTCATAGTGGCTGATAGCCATGATGCCAGGGGACATATCATTTAAATGCTTCAGCTTTCTAAAAGAACAGGTACATACACTATACCTGTGGTGTACGAAAGTTGCAAAACACACCCAATGTTTCTCATATGTGGCACTTGCTGGAGAATTATATATATTCCCTGATTATGCTTCCCTGGGTGTCCACCAGGCAATATCTCCAGTACGTGGCACTTCCTGGAGAGCTATATGTATCCCTTCATTAGGCTTTCAAGGTTTTCTACCACGCAGTATTTTTTATATGTGGGACTTCCTGGAGTGCTGTATGTACAGTTGTATCCCCTGATTATGCTTGTCAGATCTTTCACAGTGCCACAGAACACATCCCATGGTTTCATCCAGGTGTCCCTATCTCTTTAGGAGCACCATTTCACGTCAGTCTGACACTTGCCTATAAACCACAGCACCATCAGTCTGTTTCGCTCATTCAACTTGGCCATGTTCTCATTTAGTTGAGAAGTGTGCCACTTCAGTGCCTCAGCCTGGGTCTGAAATGAACAAAAACAATAGGCGTGTCTCTGACTCGAAAGTAGACAACATACATTGATAACAGTTAGGTAGGTGCTGAAAACATCAGACCATCGTGTCCCAGTTCAAAAATACAACCTCCACATGCTTTAAAACAAAAGTTGGCACCACAATATTCTCCTGCAGATTTCTCTCTTGACCTATGGAATCTCTGCATGCAGGCACTACCAACATCTGTTAATTTCCCTTGGCCATTTACACACAAAAGAACTGTGTGTGTTACGATAGCCTCTGGGATCACCCAGCCACAACTTCCAATGTTGACAAACACAATCACTGAGTGTCTCAACACAGGCTCTGGGAACACCCACCTGCAGCTTCCAATGTTCACATATGAACTCATTGTGTACATTACCTTGGGCTCTGGGACCATACACCCACAACTTCCAATGTTCCCATATAAACCCACTCTGTATGTTACAGTAGGCTCTGGGATCAACCAGCCACAACTTCCAATGTTCACATATAAACCCAATGTGCATGTTACAGTAGGCTCTGGGATCACCCAACCACAACTCCCAATGATCCCATACAACCCACCTCGTATGTTACAGTAGGCTCTGGGATCAACCAGCCACAACTTCCAATGTTCACATACAAACCCAATGTGCATGTTACAGTAGGCTCTGGGATCACCCAACCACAACTCCCAATGATCCCATACAACCCACCTTGTATGTTACAGTAGGCTCTGGGATCAACAAGCCACAACTTCCAATGTTCACATACAAACCCAATGTGCATGTTACAGTAGGCTCTGGGATCACCCAACCACAACTCCCAATGATCCCATACAACCCACCTTGTATGTTACAGTAGGCTCTGGGATCAACCAGCCACAACTTCCAATGTTCACATACAAACCCAATGTGCATGTTACAGTAGGCTCTGGGATCACCCAACCACAACTCCCAATGATCCCATACAACCCACCTTGTATGTTACAGTAGGCTCTGGGATCAACCAGCCACAACTTCCAATGTTCACATACAAACCCAATGTGCATGTTACAGTAGACTCTGAGATCACCCAACCACAACTCCCAATGATCCCATAGAACCCACCTTGTATGTTACATTAGGCTCTGGGATCAACCAGCCACAACTTCCAATGTTCACATACAAACCCAATTTGCATGTTACAGTAGACTCTGAGATCACCCAACCACAACTCCCAATGATCCCAAACAACCTACTTTGTATGTTACCGTAGGCTCTGGGATCAACCAGCCACAACTTCCAATCTTCACATATAAACCCAATGTGCATGTTACAGTAGACTCTAGGATTACTCAACCACAACTCCTAATGATCCCTTATAAACCCATTGTGTATGTTACAGTAGGCTCTGGCACCACCCAACCACAACTCCTAATGTCCACATATAAAGCCACTGTGTATGTTATGATAAGCTCTGGGATCACCCACCCATAGCTTCCAGTGTTCACATATAAACCCATTGCAGGTCTCCCAGTGAACCTCTAGCAAAATACAGGGCTACAAATAGGGGGGAAATTTACAAAAAATATAGGATAAATATAGGGAGAAAACAGCCATTAATTCAATGCATTATCCTATTCAATGACATAAAGAAGCAGTTTGTGAAACCTCTAACATTAACTATGTTATCTTCATGTTACAGCTGGCCTAATGACACTATAAAGACTGCTGAGCATAGGAAATGACTTACATGTATCCGCTAAGTATCATTTTCATTGCACATCAATTGTGCAGGACATACTGTCTTGTCTTAATAGCAGCGGAGACACATGTTAGGCGATTTCTGGTGACTAAATTTATTATCATAAACCAGGATAAACTAAATATTACTCTTTTTTTCACAAAAATTCCTTGTGTTGCTGGCAGAAGAAGCTAAACTACTATTCCAGCCCAATAGGTGAGGGTCCAGGTGCCGCATAAGCCCCTAAGCTCTGGTATTTCAGATAGCAACAGAGACATGTTTTTAGAGATTTCTACTCACTAAAATTATAACAGGATGAATTACATTTTTAATACTTCATGTTTAGCCCGTTTTGTCTATGAGAGGAAGTTGTAATAAACTGTACATTTGTCCTTCTTATTAAATGTATTTTTTCTTGACGGTCGAAAAATTCTGCTTAGTTTTGTTAGCACATTATGATCACTTTCATCTCGTAGTTCGCTGGACGACCATACATATTCAAAGCTAGTGACGTGAAGCCTTGAGATATTGTTGCTCCTGAGCAAAAGCTTATGGAGGAAGAAGGCGCACACTGAAAACTCCAATAAAGCAACAAGCTTGGACCAGAGCTGAACGATTGTGTATTTTTAAACAAAGATATAGTTCACATTTTTGTTTTCTTTTTTTTTTCTTTACATTCATCTTTTTGGTACATAAAATTAAAAGGGAGATTGTTCGCACCTGGTGATAACCCTGAATAAACTGCATATTTGGCCTTTAATTCATTTCTTTATCATCAAAACTGATAACCTGCACTTAGTGTTTCTTCTTACAATACTAGCTGAATTCCTACTGTGTATATGTAATTTATGTGAAATGCACCTTTCAGTCAGGCACTATAACTGAGCATGTGTTTTGTAGCAAGGAGTGGTTTGTAAAACATGGTTCAATTTAGTTAGAGAATGGCAACAATATAAAAACAACATACAAGTTATTCTCCATTATACAAATTCACGAATGCATGTAGACCTTCTAGCTTTTTGGGACTTTGTTGCACTTTTGCTCACACCCACCAAAACAAATTTATTTCAGGAGACAAAGCCTGTGTCCACTCCTCCTGACTTTTAAAAAACTTCAAAGAGAGGAGACAAGTTTTAGCCCCCTCAGCCTCTTCAGGCAGCTCTGATGCCTATGATGAAAGGAATACACTGTGATGGAATTAACACCTGACCAAGGGTTTCTTTGATACACACTGAGAAACGGCCCCTATATAAGTCAGTAACTGACTGTACAGATAGCGGAATGGATGAGCATTGGTATAGGGTGTATGTAAAGCTCTGATACATGATTATTAACATTTTAAAAATATCTGACCTTATCAGGTAAAAATATAGGAATTATAGGGCAAAATCGGGAAAATATAGGGAAAACTATGGAAACACCAAGAATATAGGGAAAACAGGGCCACTGGGAGCCCTGCCATTGTGTATGTTACAGCAGACTCTGGGATCACCCTACCACAACTTCCAATGTTCCCATATAAAGCCACTTTTGATGTTATGACAGGATTTAGGATCACCCACCTACAGATTCCAATGTTCACATATAAATCAACTGTGTACGTCTCAGTAGGCTCTGGGATCACCCAACCACAACTCCAAATGTTCCCAAATAAACCCACTTTGTAGGTTACAGTAGGCTCTGGGATCATCCATCCACAACTTCTAAAGTTCACACATAAACCCATTGTGTCTGTTACAGTAAACTCTGGGAACACCCTGCCACAACTTCCAATGTTCACACATAAATCCACTGTGTACGTCGCAGTAGACTCTGGGATCACCCAACCACAGCTCCCAATGATCCCATAGAACCCATCTTGTATGTTACAGTAGGCTCTGGGATCAACCAGCCACAACTTCCAATCTTCACATATAAACCCAATGTGCATGTTACAGTAGACTCTAGGATTACTCAACCACAACTCCTAATGATCCCTTATAAACCCATTGTATATGTTACAGTAGGCTCTGGCACCACCCAACCACAACTCCAAATGTCCCCATATAAGGCCACTCTGAGATCACCCAAACACAACTCCCAATGATCCCATATAAACCCAATGTACATGTTAAAGTAGGCTCTGGGTACACCCCACCAAAGCTTCCTCAAAACCATATGCTATGGGAACACCTACTCACAGTTTCTAATGTTCATATATAAAACAACTGTGTACATTACCATAGGTTCTGGGAACACCCGCCCACAACTTCCTCTGTTTATGTGCTCAAGATAAGCATCCTTCAGGGTCATGCGTTCTTCCTCACCCATACAGTGGCTACACAGCTTACACACCTGAGAAATCACAGACACAAACAGGAAAACATCACTCAGACACAACTGCAGCTTCATAGGGAGTGTGTTACTCCTGATAAATGCCTAAACCAATTGTAGCTCTTGCTAAGAATACCAAGTCAACAGCTAGTATAATGACTGCAGGAAATCATGGCCCCTGGCTTGAAACTTGACAAATCTCCAGACACAAAGCTGTGATTTAGCATTCCATCTTATTAATTTATAACAAGAATAATTTCAGGAAAATGTTAGTTTGATTACCTCATTGTTACACTGCTCACACTTGCCACCTGCACAGAGCTCGGGAAATGTCATGATATCCTTGTCTGAAGCCAGCATGTCAGCCTCATTGTCAGTGCTGTGAGCAAAGAGAACAGTATGTTTGGTGATCACATTATACACACGTAACTTGATAATATATTGAAGATTTACAGAGAGCTGCACACATGCCAGTCTTACCACCATCTTCGCTCAAACCAGAAAGTAAACTCATAATTACTATGACACAAATCCGAATTTGTAAAAATAAAAAAATGACATCATAAATCTAACTGAAATCATAAATATTCTATTACATACATACATATTTGATGACACTCTGCGTCTGCAGAATGATTTTTAGTTTAGTGTCTATGACTGTCTCTATGAAGGTGAAGTCCATACCAACCTCTGGTCCAGATTATTTGTGGTTTTTCTGCCTATGCCCACCAGGCCTAACATGTTGTAGATGACATGCTCGTACAGGAGCCGGTTTGGAGGGAAATGACCCGAGGACAGGTTAGGCGACATGTTCACCTGTTAGCCACAACAACAACAACATACCAGTACACTAGTACTCTCGGCACAACTGCACATCAGCAATCCTGTCTCGACGTTAGTGGTCAAACAAAACTGACAAGGCATCAAAGCCAAAAACACACATGTACAAAAGGCGTGTATGTGAAAGGCACCTTAACTGGGTAAAGAGTTAGTTTGCTAACAATCTGGAAAGTTTCCAAAATAAGAGATTTTTTTGGTTTACCCATCACAACAAATGCCTTCAATGTTACTGGGATTGGCAGTTGATTGATATGAGTGATTCGTTTTTACAATCACAATCAACATTCAGCACAAGTTCATGAAGCAATCACTTTCAGTGAGTTAAAGTAACCATGAAATAAGCAAATAAATCTTGAAAACAATATTAAACCCCAATCAAATAGAGAAAAAAGATCTACATTCTTGAATTTCTCACATCCTTAGCCATGATAACACAACCATAAAGTATAAAGGTAGACATACATGTAATAAAAAATACAACTAAGTCAGGATTATACAGGAACAGTTGATTTGCAGCAGCATTAACTTACCTCCATTAAGTACACATTCAGTTCTTCATCCAACACAAAGTCAAACCTCACCATTTCAAAAAAATATCTACAACAACAACGTACCTCTTTGATCAAAAACACTTATGGTTAGAATTCCACTGAACATGTACATGTACACTGGCTTCAAAGGAAAAGACAAAAAATAAATCAAATAAACCTTGAGGGCTACAGCAAGTTTATTTTCACAAGTTTGCATCTACTTTTAATCTGGAATTCACAGGAGGCCATGGGATACACCACCTATATAGAGAAACTGGAAAGACTCTGTTGCGTCACTCATACCTCATGCCCATAAAACTACATATGAAAGGCAAAACAGTCACGCTATTCACATGGACAAAGTTAAACTGGTTTAAATGTGCTGCTTTACTGGACCCGGCTTAAGTCTGCCTTGTAAAGGCATAGTGAGGATATTTAAACCAGTCTAAATGTGCCACGTTCATATGTGGCTTGCGACAGGTCGTTGCTCAAATTTTTCCGTGTGAAGGGCAAGTGGGTTAAATGCACCGTATGCAACACTGTCGCACTCAGAGTAAAAAAAGTTAAGGCGGTTTAAATATCACCTGTGTGAATGCAAACATGCCTAAACTGGTTTAAATATCCCCAAGCCGGCTCAGCTAGGACTTGTGAATGGACAAAAAGAAAAACCAAGCCGGCTTGAGATTAAGCCGGCTTAGAGCTAAGCAGGTTTTAGGTTTTTGACTGTGTGAACAGGGTAAGTGTTCACATGATGTCAACAGGTACAGCCGCATTATCAGGTTATACAAACAACTAGACCTGAACTGATCGATTTTCTCAGTGTGCTCAACTTGCTTACTTTGATCTGCGATACCTCAAAATGCCAGATCAGAAAAATAAAAAGACATGCTTTTTAAACTTTATGTGTGATTATTGATGCACGCACCTATTTGGTCAAGAGTGGTGTTTTTCTGTTTAAAGTGCATACATGTACAGGTAGCTATCACATACAGCAAGATCTGTTGCACATTACATTTAGGATCTAAATGGTGTAACCCCTCATATTACAGCCTCTCCAAACTAAATTTGCAAGAGCTATACATAAAGCAGTAAGTCCTTTTGATTGAATGTTAAATATTCACCCAGAACCACAAATGAATGTGAAAGTGCTCAACAGACTACTTACAAAAAATCCTACATACATGCACCTGCGCAAAGATCTGAGAACAAACTGACCTGCTTGACCTGAATTTGGATTTCACAGCATTGATCATCAGTGGCTCCTTATCCAGGTAGACCTGACGAATACAGCTCTTCAGGTCTCTCCACAGCTTGTCCACATCTCTGCCTGCATTGGATGCAATTATTCAACATTTCAATCACACATTCATAGCTCGCCCTGGTACACTTACCTTTAGCATTAGGGCATAAAACTATGATGTCAGAAACCAATCTGCTGCCATAATATTATAACACCCGTGTGTCACAACCCCAAAAATGTAATTTTGACAAAATGTCGCAATTTCACAATTATTACAATATGCTGCTTTATTATACAAACTTCATGACAATAAACCTTTAGTTAATAAAGAAAATTTACCTTGAGAGCGTAGGTAAGTATTGAAAGATTCTTTAAACCTGTAGTTTCTTTCATCATAAAACTTTTTCAAAGAGGGCATCTGAAATGTTAACAGTGTAAAATAATACATAGTCAGTGAGCGTTTTTAGAATGGTGTCTTATACAATGTAGGCATCTGTATCTGCTTTAAAAATGTGTTTGTAGGGATAAAAAAAATGAGCCTTCCGCTTCCACTGTGCACTTATTGAATACATGAAGACAGCTCTAGGGTACACAAAATGCACATACATTTCAGATAAACTCAAATGTATACAACTACTTCTGTAGTCTAAAAAGTATTGTCGTCTGAAAGATTGGAAAACCCAAAAAGCATTTTCCAGTGTACCTCAACACACCCCATGGCCCTAATAGGAGACTAAAACATTAAATGAATCACAGTACAGTTTCATGTCAAAAACGTACGCCAATACACACAAAAACCTAGAATAAGCTAAGTCTTGTACTGGTGGGAATGATGTAAATCATCATGTGCTTGTGTCAGTGTCCCCAGCATTACCTGTTCTTGTGTCAGTGTTCCCAGTAGGACCTGTGCTTGTGTCAGTGTACCCAACAGGACCTGTGCTTGCGTCAGTGTCCCCAACAGGACCTATTCTTGTGTTAGTGTCCCCAGCAGAACCTGTTCTTGTGTCAGTGTCCCCAACAGGACCTGTGCTTCTGTCAGTGTCCCCAGCAGGACCCGTTCTTGTGTTAGTGTCCCCATCAGGACCTGTTCTTGTGTTAGTGTACCCAGCAGGACCTGTTCTTGTGTTAGTGCACCCAGCAGGACCTGTTCTTGTGTCAGTGTCCCCAGTAGGACCTGTGCTTGTGTTAGTGTCCCCAACAGGACCTGTTCTTGTGTTAGTGTCCCCAGCAGGACCTGTTCTTGTGTCAGTGTCCCCAGCAGGACCTGTTCTTGTGTCAGTGTCCCCAGCAGGATCTGTTCTTGTGTCAGTGTACCCAGCAGGACCTGTTCTTGTGCCAGTGTCCCCAGCAGGACCTGTTCTTGTGTTAGTGTCCCCAGCAGAACCTGTTCTTGTGTCAGTGTCCCCAACAGGACCTATTCTTGTGTCAGTGTCCCCAGCAGGACCTGTTCTTGTGTCAGTGTCCCCAACAGGACCTGTTCTTGTGTCAGTGTCCCCAGCAGGACCTATTCTTGTGTCAGTGTCCCCAGCAGAACCTGTTCTTGTGTCAGTGTCCCCAGCAGAACCTGTTCTTGTGTCAGTGTCCCCAGCAGAACCTGTTCTTGTGTCAGTGTCCCCAACAGGACCTGTTCTTGTGTCAGTGTCCCCAGCAGGACCTGTTCTTGTGTCAGTGTCCCCAGCAGGACCTGTTCTTGTGTCAGTGTCCCCAGCAGGACCTGTTCTTGTGTCAGTGTCCCCAGCAGGACCTGTTCTTGTGTTAGTGTACCCAGCTGGACCTGTGCTTGTGTTAGTGTCCCCAGCAGGACCTGTTCTTGTGTTAGTGTCCCCAGCAGAACCTGTTCTTGTGTCAGTGTCCCCAACAGGACCTATTCTTGTGTCAGTGTCCCCAGCAGGACCTGTTCTTGTGTCAGTGTCCCCAGCAGCGCCTGTTCTTGTGTTAGTGTCCCCAGCAGGACCTGTGCTTGTGCCAGTGTCCCCAGCAGAACCTGTTCTTGTGTCAGTGTCAGCAGCAGAACCTGTTCTTGTGTTAGTGTCCCCAGCAGGACCTGTGCTTGTGCCAGTGTCCCCAGCAGGACCTGTTCTTGTGTCAGTGTCCCCAGTAGGACCTGTTCTTGTGTCAGTGTACCCAGCAGGACCTGTTCTTGTGTCAGTGTCCCCAGCAGGACCTATTCTTGTGTCAGTGTACCCAGCAGGACCTGTTCTTGTGTCAGTGTACCCAGCAGGACCTGTTCTTGTGTCAGTGTCCCCAGCAGGACCTATTCTTGTGTCAGTGTCCCCAGTAGGACCTATTCTTGTGTCAGTGTCCCCAGCAGGACCTGTTCTGTTCATACATACCTATATAATGATGTACACAAACAAACGCTACTGGGCTTAATATCAGAAAGCTGATTTCTAAATGCTGAATCCCCTAGGTGTAGTTTTCCTCCTCACCTGCCACATGGGGGTGTAATCGTCACCCACCACATACTTATCCACATCATGCGGGTTGAACGGGTAGTAGTCATGCGGACAAAACCTGTAACATACATGTACTTATACAGAGTAAACATAATAAATAAGCTGATTGAGATTTACTTCTCAAGTAAACCTTCACTGAAGCATTTGTACTCTATAGATTATCAGCCATTAAACGATTGTTCTGACGTTGCTGCGAGCTGTCAGCAATATGTGAGTTTGTGTTAAGTTAAATGTGAAGGTTCAAGCACGGGTTTCGATCCCATGAACCCGATACTTGTAGTCATTCGTATACTGCACTGAGCTATCTGGGTAAGGTCAGAAACCCTAAGCGTTTAGCCGACTATAATAATAACCTTCAATAGCGTAATATAATCAATGTTGTATATCCTGCTACACATGTGCAAGAGTACAATGTTGTATATCCTGCGACACATGTGCAAGACTACAATGTTGTATATCCTGCGACACATGTGCAAGACTACAATGTTGTATATCCTGCTACACATGTGCAAGACTACAAATCCAAATTGGGTGATTTTAATCCATATGAACGGAATATTTGACATCTTAGGATTAATGTTTAAAATGTGCAATTTATTCAGACATGAAATCTGACGCAATCAAACAAGGAACCTTAAATTTTTTTTGTTTTGGGTTTTATGCCATTCAAAATATTATTTTACTATGGTCACGTAGTTGTGTATGAAGGACACACATAACAATGAGCATGTACAATGTGTGCTTAGAAATCAAGTGCACATAGATTTGAATAACAGTACACACAAAGACTATACATTCGTGAAAAATAATGTACGGCATGGCCCATGTTACACTATCGTCTAAGATAGAGAAAACCCTTGTAACTGTATAATCATAGAAAATAATTGCCTCGGCGATTATTTTCTACGAATGTAAAGTTACTCGGGCTTTCTCCACTAGTTCTTTTACTTTCTTTTGTATGTTCTCCATTTTCTGAACAACTCTATTTATGTTTTCATACAGGGGAATTTCAGATACAGCCATTTGAGAAGAGTAAATTTGAAGGGACCAAAAAGAATGTGCAATGCCGGATTTGAGGTCCATTCGAGTATGATATTTGCTCTTTTCCGCATAAATCTGCCTATCCGTTAACGACGATTAAATACATGCACCATTTGTACTAGGAGAGTGTATTTTTTTTCCTTCTTAAATGATAACATCTATGTGTAAAACAATTCAGAATTAGATAAAGAGAAATGCTTTAAATACTGGCCATTTTTACACACTATGCAAAACTCAACATTTCCATATACCTGAAGAGAGCATCTCCATCAACGATGTAGACCCGGAGAGGATTCAGTGATGTCATGGTGGCATAAATACCAATGTCAAACTTTCTGAAACATCAGGTTATAAAAGTCATGAAGGTTGTTACACATAAAGTCATACTATTATGGTAGAGAGTACAATTTCACTAGTTTTGTAACATTAAAAAAGTAAAAAGGTATGCTTTTTAAACTTCACGTGGGATACGTTATCGATGCGTATATACAATTGGCTCAGTGTTGTATTTTCTTTCAACGCTGATCTATCTTCTGAAGATTAGTGCCCGAAGGGTTAACAAGTTGGGTACATAAGCAGCCACACTTACTTGCCATCAATTAGGAAGGGCTTGGACACATACTCCTGTACAAAGGTGCCTTTGGCGTTCAGGTCTAGCTCTGATGGAAGATAAAATACAGGGTAAAGGTCAGAGCACAACCCTACATCAGAATCACACTGATTGACTGACTAAAAAAAAAAAACATGTGAAAACTACGACAAACTACGACTACCAAAGAATGTCTTTGTTACATTATGGATTTATAAGTGGGTCATTCCAGATGAACTCAGCCGGAGTTCTCCAGGCCACAATCTCAGAACTGGCTAAAATTTTAACCGAAGGAAGCTGAACATGAGTAATGAAGACATGCAAAATTTTAGCCATCAACCCTCAATAGTTTCAGAGATACGAGCCTCTAAACTCGGAGATCACACCACCTTTTCGCACGAGCCAATCACCTGTGTCAATTTGTAGGTGGTTTTGAAGACAAATATCTTGCCAATGAATCCTTGTACAGTGCCTAAAATTGACATCTGAAGTAGCTGGTAAACCAGAACTTGTTCTCAGAATTGTTCTTTTTCTTTTCCTATTTGAGTTAATGGTCTCTCAAATATAGACTTAGTCATGTGCGGAAGTCAAAAATTTCATTTTCAGAGGTATCTTGCGAGCTCAATGTCTGCTACAGAGGGTTAATTAAACTGGATTCCTGGTATTTATTTAATCCCACCGACTCTCTATAACTCAAAAACCGAATATATTCAAGTCTTATTCTTAGAGTATATTGGCCTCTAAATATGGTTCACTTTTCACCATGTGGGCAATTTCTTAATGTAATGAAATTTTCTACACATTAATCTGCACATCTGAAATTTACTTCTATAAATTATCGACTTATTTTCTCACACCTTTCACTATTAATTCTTACTCTCAAATGTAGGTGTCTGCAATATGTGCCTGACAATTTTGAAAACATCCCTTTGTGTGGTAACCCAAATGACAGTAGGTTGATTAAGGTAACATCTGCATCCTTTCTCATACATGCACATGAACATTTAAGGCACTGATATACCTTCAGTGGTCTTGATATGGATTCCTCTGTGATTATTGCTTTTTTGTACCCACATCTTGTCGGGATGTGCCTTTATCTGTTAATACAACATACAAACATCTCATAAGACAAGTGTATTAATTCTTGAGACTTCAACAGAACCTCAAAAATAGCAATTTGAAAGTGATACAATGCACTTAATTACGTTACCTATGCATGTATGTACCCTTGTTTCTGAACAAGCATGAAACAGATCTAGTCAAGATTAGTTTCAACTTCTGTCTCAGTGTAAGATACATATATGTCTAGGTACAGAGAAGCTGTACAGAAAATTCAAACACTAGCTCCACATGTTACCAATTTGACTTTTCATCCATACGCTGGCAGAAACCTATATGTATATTTTTTATAATAGGGTAAATGGTATCCTTACATATGCTAACAGCTCAGTTTTAGCTTCTGGCATCTTGAAAGCTTTTGGAATGAAGTCTATCTTGGATACAGCAAGGCTTGCCTTCATGGTGATGAAACCTGAACCGGGAAAATGGTTCACCTGTAAATATAGCAACAGTCGATGAACAGCGTTTTAATACTAGGCCTCCAAGCTAGAAGCTGTTGGGATGAAGTCTATCTGGGATAAAGCTAGGCTGCCTTCAGTATGATGAAATCTGAACCAGAAAAATGATTCGCCTGTAATCACAGAAAAGGTGAATCAATTGTGTTCAGCAGGTTTCAAAATTAAAGGCAACCGATTTGCAAATATAAGATATAAAAACAATGAGACCGAATACAATTTGGTTTTCTGCTGCAGAATTCTTTGCATTTAAGTGGAATTCATGTTTTTCAGGGGTGTGATTATGTTGGTTCCACTGTACTGATGAAAGGAAAGAGAAAATTTAAAAAACACAACAGGTTTCAACATTTTCAAAGTTTTATTGTCCAAGTCCATAGTAAACAACTGAAACTAGAAGACAGTCCCACAAACTAATTAATATTCATTTTAAACTGTTCTGAGTTTTCTCAAGACTACTGATTGCCAGTTCCTACGCCTCACGACTATGTGGGACTGATAACTCACCAGTGCCAGGTGGTCACGATCGATGACGCAAGCAGATGAGCTGAAATACATATTTACCTTTTGATGAACTCGCAGATTAGTAAGGCGTGAGGCCAGCTTGGTGAAGGGATAGTCATGTGACCACAGAACGTCCCAGTCAGACCCAGATGACCCGCGACGAATCACATAGCCGAGTCTCTCAAACACGTTATACACGTGCTGGAGGTAGCCGGAGTTGAGCTGAAGTCAAGCAGAGGGAGATTACATGTGACGCGCAGGCACATGCTGGTACAAGAATAAAGAAACATGACAATCTGATTAAACAAACAAACAATAACTATGAAAAGTGAAATCTAGATAAGTAAGTGCTATGTGACGATCATACACACCCTAGAGGATGCGGGTACATTTCCGAGTACATACACACACATCACGAAATGTTACAATCCGATGCCTAAAAAAAAAAAAGCAGCTATGAAGACTGAAATATAAAAGGTTAAAGTCGAGGTTTCAGTTTATTATTTTCTAAATCTGATTTTATAATCTAATCTAAACTGCTTTGAGTGGCATTTAGAAGTTGGTGAACAAGAACACTAACAGGGTGATCCTTATGGATACACATGTTCAACGTTTTGTTTTCCTTTATTAACACAATGATTCGATGTGGATCCTAACATTGTTATCAATCATTACCACTTGAGAATAACATTACCATCTACACCAACATGCTATGTTTAGTTGCACGCAATAACGCAAGAAGTACATCCCTATTGAGCATCCTGTTACCGAAATAATCTAAGCTCTAACATTTTCATGTGTTATATGCAATGTAAACTGGAACATGTCAACACAAACTCCTGTCCTGCATACATGAATCAGCGTAATGTATGCACAAAAAATTCAGTATATGTACATGTATGTATTATGTACATGTATTTATAGCTCTGCACTAGTCAATGCAAGTTAGTAAAAAGATTATCTCTTAATTAATCTTTATATTCATTGGATTGTTATTTGATGCCATACTCAAGAAATGCTTACTTATATAATGGCTGTTTCTTTTACAGGATGAAAAATCCAGACCTTAATAATAAAGACAAAACTATTTACATAACATGCATATAACTAATCAGAACATTTAGACAATAATGCAATTACTGGAGTCTGCTCCAAATTCTAAGATTTAATTTAATCAGGTATTTCACTTATTAGTTTTTTTTTTATGCAGTTATATTTACACTCAAGAACCCATGTATTACAACAAAACTTGTTTATTCTGATTGCTAGACTCAATGACACAATACAGATCATAGCCTTCTTTCACGAAAAACTTAATAAATTCCTTTTCTTTTACATTTTGCAGAAGTTATGCTGCCTACATGTAGTATGTACATGTAGGTACAATTATATGATGAAAGATTTTACATGAAGCTTACAAAAATTAATACAAACATTCTGAAGAAGTTAAAATAAAAACTATCAACTAGCACAAACACATTTAATTTTGAGCGACCCTTGATCAGCATAAATTGCAAGTTCAGGCAGACTTATTTATTGGAACCAATGGTATACCAACAGAAATCTGAAGTGGGACATATTATGTCATTTTAATGGCGTTGAACATTCCACAGCAGCGTCAAAATCAGAGCGTCACGATAAGTAGGCCATACATATCATAAAACAAAACACGCACACCATGCAACATGTCTGAAGTTCCCCAACTAAAGCCTTATGACAAAGAACTCATAATTCACTGCAGCAACATTTGCTGGTACCCCACTGGAAGGAGATGTATCAGAATAGCTTATCCATAGCCAAAAACGTAGATTACGAATAAATATATATATATATACATGTACATACAGTTCAACAAACAGTATGACAAACAGTTCAAACTTCTTAACATGCCTTTATTTTTTCAATCAGGTTTGACTGCATTTTTAGCTGAATAGTAAGCCTAAAACATCACTTACCCGTGATTAATTATACTTTTCATAACTCATTCTCAAATTAGTAACAAGGAAGTGATAGGCCAATGAAATACATCAATTATAAATCAATTCAATACCGAACTTAAAAGGCTGGCATAATTTCTAAGCATTTAAAGTACAGGTATTAACAGTATTTCTTAATAAAATAAACACAACTCAAGTGGTTCAACAGCTTAATACCAAATATAAACATGATGTAAGCTACAAAAAATTACCTACTGTGATCAACCTGAGTTTCTTAGCCGTCCCTGAACAAATTTTAGCAGATTAGAGGGTACATCTACATGCAGCTATAATGCATTGGGTTTAAGGAGTGGCTTTGCAGCTGTATTTTTCTAAGTTCAAATAACAAGTTACACATAATACATATACATGCATACTATGATGTACAGTAACTACATATACATGTGGATTGCATGTTTGTCAGATCTCCGTGTCATGCAACACATTTAGCCATAAAGTATCCCCTTAACTGCCATGACCATGTCTGTTGTAGAGACAGGAAGTGCACTTAGCTAAGGGTTACTTAGCAATGAGACACATGTATATGTAGGCTTCGTGAGGCCCAATGGATTATGGAGTGCACCTATCTCAGATCCAAAGTACCAACATTACGGAATGAGGTTAAATATACATGTATGTGTATGTATTTCCCAGCTGTCTTACCTTGTTCCCACTAACCCAAACAACAGGCTGTCGTACCCCTGCCACCCTCTTCCCTGACACACCCTCGACCACGGCGATGTCTGTAGCGTAGCGCCCACTGTGCAGTTCCTGGATCTTTCTCATCTCATAGATATTTACCAGAGTGACCAGTACGCCCACCACTAGGATGGCGAGGACCACATACACCAGGTTGGTGGGGGCTCGCACACGCCGTGCCCGCTTAGTTGAGTCAGTGAACTTGGCTAACAACATTTTCTGAAATAATCAAAACATTCGCGCTAACAATGTCTCACTCAATTTTAAACATGCATACTGAAGATTCACTTCAGTCTAGATGTTGACAGAAAGTCGTGAAATTTTACAAAATCATCAGACGCACAAGTTATGAAATATCTCACTGAGGATGAGACTTGACTCACCATATTACAAAATATACACTTATAGTAATTCTCCTAGAGCATGCAAAGTATGAACATTATGATGCACTGTACATGACTCTGTACGATGCTCTAACGAACCTGACATGCATCAATCATTGTACAGATTACCAGAACGGGTCTAATTAAACATTTACAAGACTAGTCAGTGGTAATTAGCAATAACTAATCCTGACCATATTCAATAACAATCTTAAGCAAGTCTACAGCAAATCACAACAGATTGAATTTATGACCATTGCAGTGCATGTACATGTATGTGCAATCAATAAATAATGATTTAGCATGCTGCTAATTTTAATCCCCGTGCGAAAGCCATCACATGTAGCTGGGGTAAAGTCAAAATCATGAAATTCTTAACAATTACATGTACATGTAAGCCATAAAGTATTCAGTGTATAGCCCGTAGTGTGTGCTTCTTTGTAGCAACGAATCCATACACATATATGTGCGTCTTACATGTGCCTTTAACAAGTACGTAAGACGCATCTAAGCCGTCATGTACATGCAGGTACATGTATCCTAAATTGACATCTTTGCAGTTTGACTAACGTTTCAACAATAATTCAGCTCTTACTGTACAGGTAGACATATCCATCATAAATGACCTGTAGAATCTATCAGCTTCAGATGAAGGTCTTTTTCCTTATCAATGACACGCCTAACAAAGACTTATTATGTAGCCTATTTTCCACTTGGTCAACTCCACATTTTCTTTTATTGCTGACTGTAAATACATTGAAACACATCATGCCTGTCAGAATGACAAACCTGTTTTGTACACGTACACTGTTACTTTCACCATGATTATCGGTATGTACATGTAAGTAGTGTCTGCCATGCCACCATTCAATACTCACACGTGCAACAAGCTTAATCTGAAATCTAATGCTCATAGGTACCGGTATACATCCAAGTAAATGTATTATCAATACCAAAATACATGTACAAGTACATGTATGTATTGTTCTCAAAATGCATAAAGACATAGTCTAATATTGCTTTTCATCAGCTTGAGACTGCTGAAGTCCCATTGACATGTACAGTACATGCACATTGCAGTTAACATCCATTGTCAAAAATTCCACGCAGGTGTAACTGTAAACTCTGCATAACTCAAACGAATCAGCAAACCTTGTCACATTATGTACTGTAAAGTTGCAGGTGAAATCAAAGGGAACTGAGTTTAAATAAACATCCCCTTTAGTCAAAGACTTGGAAATTAACCCATAATTTATCATTTCAAGCCTAAAAATACACCTCATTTGTGGTATTTCACATGACAATGCAGAGGCAGCAAATTTGTTAATCCTGCGAAGTGGCACTATTGTGGAGCAGGACGCTGTATCATTGTTACATGTATGTCAAAGACAGATTATCACACAATGCATGAGTTTCTATTCTAACATCGTCCTGTCATTAATGTGACATATTCATAATGAGCTGGGAAAGGAACGTTTGACATCAGTAAAATCGCGAGTGTCTGACAGGTCTTCATTGATTGACACCGCAACATTTATACATACATGTAGAGCTACATATATTGGGGTATGATTTATACAGTTATGATTAGGTTATCGTCATCCTACCATCCTACTAAATGCATGTGTGGTAGTACCACAGTAAAATGCTGCCTTGCTGATTTTGCTTTCAGCATGTCTATGTCATATGCAACGTTAATTATCTACATGCATGACATGTACACTGTTAGGGCCAATATAACGTCCCCTGTGTAAATCACAGCGTTATACTCTGTAAATATTACTGTCAACCTGACTACACAGTTGGTGCAAGCGCACACCTGTCCCAGGAAGTTGTACATTTCACCCGTCTTACCATCACGGATACACACTGTCATAAGCTCATGTCTTACCTTATCCTGTTCAGTTTCAGTTCAAACTGAAATGTTCAGACTACTCCGCCGTGTTCGTGGTCAGTCACTACACTAAAGGCCACGTGTACGTCCTCGCTTCATGTTTTCATGAGACGTCTTTCCCAAGGAGCTACAGATCATGATGACGCGGCAAAGTTCACAAGCAACATTTGCCTTTGAGCTCGTCATGCTCCATGGATTTTCCACCAGTGTTTTGTAAAGTTGACATCTTTCCGTCACTTAGCGTACAGCGCCCTCTACCCGTTAACACGATCGCCTCCCCTCAATCGCTAGCCACTTCGAGAAATGTGTAAAAGGGGAGTTTTGAGTTCGATCTCTTATATCGCTGACGGCAAGAAAAGTGCTACTGTACCACCTGACTTGACAAAACTGTTAGGGAACTATTTCTGATTATATTTGCTATGACATGAGTGTCTAAAAAAGTGCTAGAAAAATTATTTTATACTTGGCGAAAATTGAGGAACTGAAGGTTTATGAATTTAACAAGTTATTGGGGAAAAGAAACGTTAGATGCGTCTCCTGAACACGGTGAGATGAGTGATCAGTAAAGTCAGTAAACGTTGCCTAATACTTTTGACAAGTCACACAATATAGCAGGATTCTTTTTATCTTTAGCTGCAACTGAGTTCGAAGAAGTCTGAAATCAGACGTGACGTCATTTTAGTTACGTCGAAGCTTCTGCAGCGTCAACAGCGTGACGTCACAGTGAGTAGATCATGTTCGTCATAAATGAAACTGTTCTAAGCAACATGTTTCTTGACAAAAGACTTATGAGGTAGAAGTCCTTATTCACTGCAGCGACAATAGTTGAGAGAGGAAATTCCGCCGATACCCCATTAATGTCCAAAATATTTGCCCAAACCAAGTGCACTTATATTTAGAATATTTTTGTTCTGTTGTGAAATAATTAAACTCATTTGCTCAATTTTGAGACAGATTTTTTGTAGGTTGGTTTATGTCATGTTTAAGGAAAAACATGCTGCATGCTGATCATAATCCCTGCAAATGTAGGCAAAAATTATTTATCAGTACTTCTACAAGTTCATGTACTTTGGGTAATCATTATCCCAAAGAACACACACACACCTGAGTGTCATGGCCAAATGATTAAGGCGCTTAACTATCCCAATAAGTGATGGGTGCATGTGACTGTTTTCGCACCAGCAATCTTCCACCAGATATTGTGGTGTTCATAACTGTGTCACGCACAGGTTGGAAAGCTGTCCAGTAACATGCCAAATGTCAGCAGTGCACTCTTTATTCGTCCTGTCATGAAACTGACTACCATGGATACGTCAAACATTCTTCAGCATGGCAGGTAATAATTATTCACTGGTTGGTGTTAACGTCACTCAAAACACTGGTACCAGTACCTAACAAACCTCCTAATTTAAAGACACAGCCTTAAGGGAGAGAACTTGAATTGAGCATGTTCACTACCTCCCTGTCAAGCGTTAGCAAGGCACAGATCCTGTAGTGGCATTTATACAATACTATGGAGAGTATTACCACAGTATATTTCCGCTGCCAGAAGAGTAAAATATTGCAGCTAAATAGCTATAACATGCAGCCTGCTGTTAAAGAGTGATTTATATGTACTCAGGTGCTTTAGCCGAAGTTACACTTGTTCAGTGGCCAGGAGAGAGGTACGAAGTTGATTTCCTTATTTATTTTTTTTACTTATTTTGATGGCATTTTATGACATACTCAAGAAAATTTCACTTCTATATCAGCAACCAGCATTACCAGAATCTGGCAGAAACCCATGACTATCTGCAGGTTCCTGGCAGACCTCCCCTCACACAGGGCTGGAGAAGACTTGAATTCGAAGCATCTGCATCGGTGAGACGCTTCTGGATCACTGAGCTGTGCTAGCATGCTAACCCCATTATTTCTAAGTAGTGTGCAATAACATTTAAACATGAACAGTTTCAAAATTCGGTTTATTTCAACCGTAATATTTACAATATACAGATGACATCCATACAGAAACTAAGCTCAAAACTAAATTATAACTTCCCAAACAACGTAAGTTACCCATTTTCAAACTGAAAGCAATTGATGTCCAAAATGGCTTTCTAAAATTCAGTAAATATGTACAATATAATATTTTAAGGCACAAATTAAAGGTCACAACACTTTTTCAAAGAAAACAAATACTTCACATCATCATGTTTTTTTCTTTGACAAAATATAATATTCAAGCCATAAAGACTGACCATAGAAAAGTATCAAGTCATAAAACACGCCAGCTGAAACTGTTGGTATGGACAACTGTTCTCATATCCCTGTTTTGTAACTTACACATAATTATAATAGAGGTCCATTTATATCAATGCTTGCACAGTTTGCTGGAGAATGTGTTGGAGAGCTGAGCTAACACATCACAGGTCAAAACGGACAGCCCAAGGCTTCAGTGTGAATTACAAAGCAGTTCCCAGGAGCACCGCCATCAATGTTAATACTGAAACTGATGTAGAACAATTAATCTGTATTAATTGGTTTTCACTGTTCCCAAACTAATTTAATACCAGGAGACACATTTATGACAACAAAAAAAAAAAAGAATAGAAGAATCAATCATGCAGTGGTATACTAGTCAGTTACTTACAATTTATTATCACAACAAATTGTCATTGTATTTGTCAAAAATATTTAGTAAATATACAGACTATGACATGGGGAAAGTATCTCAAATATTTGTCAACATCCCAGTTAACATTAACCATCACTACAATGTCAATGTTTCAGAGGTATGAACACGACCTGAAATGTTTAAATCTGGCATATACAACAACACGAAACGAGAGGAAATACTGCAGACACATACTTTACTCTGTGCTAATTATTCACACTTCCCAAACAGTTATAATCTGAATGCATGTGAAATCTGTGTAACTTGGAAACTACTCAAACAAGGGCAATTATTCAACTACATGTACACAGCACTATGGGAACAAAGATGAAATTCTAACAGGGCAAATAAGTATATATGGTAAAAATACAAGTAGTAAAAATATACCTAACCTTATAGATCCACATTCAATAGAGTTTTTCCTGTTAATTATCAAGGGTTGTATCAAAAATTGTACGTGAAGTCTACCACAGTTAATAATTTCGTGTCACTGTCTTCATCAAGGTTTAAGATCACAAGTTATTGGTAGAAGGGGTGTCACACTGTGTTATGTAATAATGCACGAGTAATAAACATAGAACTAGCCATTTTTTGTGATCAGGTGTCTCAATATAATTTTTTAAATACCCACTGTGTAATATAATAAAAATTTCTGTGTTATGTAATATTGCCACGTAAAGATAGGCAAATAAATGGCAGAAGTAATTGAAACCAAGAGACTATCGGGGATAAAGTAATCTTGAAAACGACTGCTTTTGATGGGCACACCCGTACATTTCAATGTTGAAAAGCAACTCAGGGAAGGTCTGAGGATTCAGCCAGGCACTACATGTCCTATTCGAAATAACTATAAGATACATGCAGATTCTCTCAAGCACTGGAACAAGCAGAGAATAATGAATATACATTCTGTTATGCATGCTATTACATTACATCGTAATTTTCTATTACAATACCCAGGGGCTGGGTTTACTACATCATTTAGCAAATTTTATTACATTATGCTGTGATATTACACAACACTGAATTTTACGTTACAATAATTTTCAATACATTACTTGTATATTATTACATAACACGTGTAGCAAGGCAGATAACTCTGACATTGTAACAGGTTGTCTCAACTGTAGATTTTGTAAATTGCAGGGGATTCAATATTAAGTGCATCAACTCTTGTCATAGAAATGGGGCACCAAAGCATGTACATGTAAATGGAAAATAAGATATCACAGTCTGTTAAGTGCTCCTGCAAGTTCCATCTTTCTTAAGGCAGCATTTTAAGCCATGCTGAATAAAATACATGATTGCGGATAATTTAAGCAATTTGTCCTCTCATTCTTAAGCAGTGTTCAATTTCCGGAGTGATTTGGTCTAGAAACATAGGGAGAATTCAGATCCCATAGTATTATATTGTCCTCTAACACTTCTCCTGTCCTAATGGAAACATTTTTCAACATCATCACTGGCTTCACCTGGGGGTTAACATAATACAGAGTATGGACAAGCTAATGTTTTGGTTTGTTGTAAATCTCAAGGTAACAAAGTTCAAAGGATTACAAGACAGAGAAGACTGGATTGAAAGTCCTATGAAAAACAACCAAAGCTCAGCGTACAGTCACATTTACAAAGCTATTAGTGAAAATACCCGATAAGAATACATGAGCAGATGTATATATAACATATCCATAACATAAATCCAGCGTTTAAAAGTATTTTCCTCATCAAATTGTTTTTTATTGAGATAAACTGAGGTTTTATTTTAAGGATAAAGTAAACATCCCAATTTACCCAACACAAACCTCTGTTGTGTAAAAATAACTAACAACCACCCCTGTAATGCTCAAAATGAGGAACATAGTCTAAACTTACTTCCTGTCAACATTTAATGTACCATGACCTGATGTATTTTGCCCTACAGATTAAATACTTATGAACATGTAAACCTAACACCCAACTTGTCTGAAGGAATTCTACATATGTGTATAGAATCTACAAGCATAAAAGTATGTGTGTATTATGTGTAATGTAACAGAAGTGAGAGTTTATTTAAATGGGATTGTGGTTCCTGTGTTAATCTGGTCAGAGATGTGAATCACTCCTGGTCCCCCATACATGTATCAATTGAGCAACTCTGTGTTTAACCTGTATTGGGTACAAACGATAACAACCATAATCAAATGTCTGCCAGTTTTTTCTTTTGCCTAAATTAAAAACCTCGAGATCTGTTGCTGACAGAGATTAAATGTCAATCTGCCCAATTATGACAGTATGATCAACTAAGGAACCCTTCCCTCTCCCTCCCGAATACTTTGGATAAATTATGCAAACATATAAGGTGTAATGCAAATAAAAAAAAAAAGAAAAAGAAATGCCACATCCATATTTGAAGAAATGTTCCTGGAAATACATCAGCCTTGCAATATTACTTGATCAAGCCAAAACATTATAACTGCTTTTCAGGAAAACAAATACCCTGTAATGTAAATATTGATTAGCAGGTTCATGAACAGTGGCCAGAGAACCACCAATGCCCCAAATCAGATGGCGTAAGAGCATGGATTTCTGAAAGCACAATCAAATCACAATCTAAGGTTTTCTCAGTGGTATTAAACAGCCATTTCTGAAGTTGGATGTTAATGCAAAGCAGATGTTTACATATTTACAATGAAACATTTTTTTGTTCTATTTTAATTAGTTCAGAATGCCCCCCCAAAATCAGTTTGTCTTCATAACTGTACTTTATCCTTGAAATTAGTACAAAAATTGTAAATGCATCCAAGTTCGATTTCTAATGAAGATAAGCAAAAAAAAAATCTTCCCACAAAGTAGACAAAGGGGCCTTTATATATCTCTAAGCCATTAACAAAGTAAACCATGGTAAAGTCATACAGGCAATCACAGGTTAGCACTGGTGAAATTTATATAAACATACTGAACCCAAAGTTTGGTCAGAGATTGCAGCCAACAGAAGGCTTTTGCTGGACCTTTTACTCTTCATTTTCAGCACGAAGTTCTATGTACAAATGGACAGACAGAGAGACAAACAGTTCTCATCAGCAACCAAACATTTCCTGTGAAGCATATGTCATGTAGAGAAATCCGTCCTCGTCCTTTTCGTCTCGGTACATCTCCGCCAGTGTGGTGGACATGCTGGCTATGCTCTTGTTGGCCACCAATAAATAAAAGGCCTGATTAGCATTCAGGGACATTCGGTTCCTAGGAAAAAACAGAACAATTAAACAATACATAAATATATACATGTATGTGTAGATCAAAATCAACATGACTTTAAAAAAAAAAAAAAAAAAAAAAAAAGAAGAAAATTCATTTTTTTAATTGGTTGGTGGCCTCAGACAGAACTCCCTCCTGCACTAGCACTGATAATGAGAACACAAATCTGCTCCATACAGGTATAAACATCCCCTGTCAAAATCACCAGGACAACTTCACCGTGTTAGCACCTTCTAGCAAGAGGATAAACTTAATTAAGACCTCTCTGAGAACCACCATTCCAGGAGCAATAAGACCAGGTCCATGTTATCAAGACGCAGTGCACTGGTAGATTAGTATTTATGAAAATGTCATCCCAGGGAAAGGGAACTTTGCCAGTAAATGATTACAGGTGAAAACCATCTCAGTAATATTTCAATCTCAGCCATATCATATGGTATTACATCAATGACGGTTTAGTGCAAAAGGACCCTAAATCTTGACGCAGCTATACATTTTGCTATACACAAGGTATATGACGGTCCATGTTCAGGAATATTTGTGTATTACATGAACACATGTGTATATATACATGAAGCTTCCTTTATTTCTCAAGCAATCTCAAACAGATATGTGTAATTGAAGGCGAGTGCATGTTGAAGCTTAAAGTGCCACTCTGGTCAGAATGCAAATTGTGTTGAAATATTACAATGATATGAAAGAAATCCTACGGAGTAAGCCTCACACCATGTTTCAAAAGTATTTTGATGAATAACACTATTTAACCCATATAACTGAAGATTATTGAAAAATAAAATCTTCGGCCGTGTCCATAAAATTTTCCTGATGTGGCGTGATAATATTCCCTGTATGACTTCGAATCAGGCAGATGTGACGATGAGCAAGGCATTTATGCTGGGATGACGTCAACAGCGTTTGAAAGGGCAGCGTCATACATGTATACACATCGGCGATTGATGAGGTCATGTGTTTGTGGCTGACGTCACACCAGGCAAAAATGGAAGCGACAGAAATATTTTGTTTCCGTATACACTGATGAAACGCACAATCTTGGTTTTAATTCGCTGCAATATGTTCACAATATTGGAAAGCAATTCAAACCATCCCAGCCTTTATCAACTCACCTTGCTTTTAAGACAGATGTTTTGACACCAAAGTAGCTCTTTAAAAACATGTACTAACATGCTCTTCATTCTACATCCAGATTTGATGTCTTTTAACAGGTCATTTGACATTGCCTTGGCCTTTGAATTTTAACAAGCCTTTGCCCCCTTCAAGACACCCACTCCCCTACCCTCTCCTGTATCACATGTACCTGATAAAAAAAAGACCCAACTCATGTGACCTTTTCATGGCAACGATGCACAATGTCTCAGCTTAATTGTCCTTAGAACATGTTTTTACATACATACTGTATATGTATGTCCAGGTACCAAATTAATTCTCCGACAGTCAAAATGAGTGACATGTTCTACACAACTACAAAAGCCTAGGTTTGACCCATCTACCTTGAAATTATATACTGGCTATGCATCATCAAGAGGTTAACCTGCAGCAAATAACCCTGCCTGCAAACCTCTGATAAACTGGCTGTATAGTGTGTATCACAATGCGCTGTGCCATTTGGAAAGTAGCCACCCATTAAATAAAGGTACACGTTATGATCTGCAGTGCATTGTGTACAATGTATTGAACATACCCAATGGTACATGTAATTTGTCTTGGTCTGCTGATTAAAGGTCACGCAGCAGACAAATCCCTTTTATAAAGTCTCCCTCAGCTGTGGCCTGGATGACCACTTGATCCACTGACCCCTAATATTGACCTCCAACTGTGAAGGCTAAGTCCTGTAAACAAGTACTGCCTCATGGTATAAGCCTACCTTGTCTACAGTGAAGGTGATGGTTGGGTCAGGCACCCTAACAACCTTCAAGTACACCATATCCTTGCTACACATTTACTATCATGGATTCTTCTCACAAAACGGCCAGGTGAACATGTGCACTTATTTACAAACACATGGGTATTTTTTTTATGTGAACAACATTCTAGGAAAACATAATGTAAAAATGCACTCTTTACCAGTAATCATCCAAAAAGTAATAGAAATAGTACTAATTTATACTACATGTATGCCAAAAGTGACACAAGACAGTCTTTCATATGTAAACAAATGTACATGAATGTTCTGCCAAAGCATTAACGCAATAATGGAATTTCCTGCAAGGCCAAACACTACATGGTCAGGCACATGTACCTGTACTTTGATTTAAAAGCCTGCAGAGCACAACTTACATTTGCATGTATAACAAACATGACACACATTTGTACCAAAAAATTCCTTAATGGATATTAAACAAAGGCACCTTTTTATAGCCAATGTAACATTATACTACCCATTAGTTTCCCTGAAGATAAGAGAGGAATACAATAGTTCTTGGTCCTCAAAGTGTTGTCACAGGACTGACCTCACCCTGACCGACAAATCAGTCATCGCATTTCAAGTCGACACCAATTTTGTGGGTTAGAGTAAGACAGTCTATAATATGGATTCTGCAGTGAAACCAAGAATTGTTCTTTAGGCACGTGCACATGTATACAGATTATTAATCAAACTTTACTGCATGTATCTTCTCAAGTCAACAGTTCATACAAGTAGTGATATGTGAAGTTACATAATATTAAATTTGATTAAATTAGGCCAGGGAAACACATGCATCCAGATTTTCTGAATACATCCATGAGCTCTGGAGTAAAATTTTCCTTTTTTTTTGTATTTATTTATATTTTTACCACATGAATATTTTGAGTGCATTCTAATACCTTGTCATGACATACAGTAGGTACATGTTGATCAGCTATATGCGTAACATACATTTGTTAGATTTCAGGCCAAGAACTACATGAAAATCTGCCTTTCAACCTCATGTACTGAATGGAACACAAGTATTTCATACCAATCTCATCATCTGGAAATGCCTGCTGTACTCCACAGGTTTACAAGATACACCACTGGCTCAAATTTATGCTGTATCATTTGAGGTCTGATTATTGCAAAAATACTATGCATCCATGTGACTAAGTGGTGACTGGTGATGGGCTGACAACAGCACTAGATTGGGAACTGGCTTGATCTAGTGACCTACTGCTGATCTTGACACACATGTATAGTATATACAGCATGGCCTGCTAACTAAATTGACCTTTGCTAAGAACACGAGGTGTGAAGCTTCGCAATTCAGTTCACCATTAGTCTAAAGTTCAATCTGGAACTTTAATAAATTGCTTCATGACTATGTAGAAAGAATCTCCTTTCCAAAGCTACGTTCACACTATGCACGGAAAACAGTCCAGGTTCTGTAACAATTTCCATTGCGTGGCAAATGGGTATAGCAGTAACACGTATAAGCGTTCACACACAGCATGGCCTGACACGAATTCGGGCAGATGGCTTGCGGACTCACCTCCGCCGGTTCGAGGAGAGAAATCGTGACGGATTTTCACTATTGACCAATTAGCATCATTCATCATTTTAACATGGCGACAAGTACAGATAACATTGAACTGCTGATTCACAAAGTGGGAAGGAATAAACTGTTGTCTTCTCTTAGAGACTGCAATAACAAACATGTAGGAAAATATATGGATGTGTGGACTGAGATCGGCCAGCGTGTCTAACATGCAAACGATAACTTGATCACATGTATTGTATTTAGTGGGTTACCTACTTTGCCTCACATCAAAAACTGGCCACTGTATGACTAGTCAGTGTGCAAACTGACATCAACACAAAAAAAAGACAGCAACACTTTCTACTTACACGTTGATTACTAATGGTATGATCTGATGATCCACTGATTAACTAAATGACCTGTTTTATTCAACCTGTTTATTCAAGAAATAAACTTACTTAGGACACCGAATCCATTCTCTGAATTTCCTGTGTGTGAATGTCAATCTCTGAAAACCTTATCACTCACGAATACAGTTTCAGGTCCCAGACCAACTTCCGTACATATTGAATGTAGCTTTAGTCTGGTTTCAGAATTGCAATCACGTGTAAAAACAATAACTTTTTACTTCTTGTGAAATGTGAAAAAATATGTGTTATGTGGTCTTCGTCTAGCAGTTATTTCAAATAATTCACGGCATAAATTTGCATATGCAATGTTAAGCATGATGTAATACAGCAGATTACAAACCTTGAATTGTAGACAAAGACAACCTTACTGTAGTTTTTATAGTGACTACCATGAATACTAAAAGATGTTAATCCTGTTACCAGGATTACAATACAAGTAGTCCATAAATTTCCATACCTGATAATTGTGACAAACTGTGACATGGAAAGCTCTTGAGGCACCAAAAACTTGGTTTTGTCCAAAATGGGTAACTGTTTTTCTTTGTGATATCGCTCCACAATCACCTGTAAACAGGACAAAATATATGATCTTTTTAGTTAATAATGCAATAAACTGTTTACCATCAGAAGACACAAACACAACTTGCTTAATAACGCAACAAACTTACTGGCTTTAAGCTGTGACAAAAGCAGCAAGACCTTGATTTGAACAACCAACCTCACTGGTCACAAGTCTGACAGTTGCAATAAACAAGTCAGCATGGACCTTTACACGTATGCAATTTATCCTACACATTTTTATTTTAATTATGTTATTCACTACCTACCTCCTGGTCATATTATTCTTGTTAATGCATTTGCTTTGCTAAATGTGTGGCTATTCCTCCTGATATGTTCACAAAATGACTGTTCACAACATTCCTAAATTGCATCGCTAATATACAGGGTCAAAGATACCACTAAAAGTAAATTTCATCTTCATGCTGCATTCTGTTCAACACATTTCTGCCCATCCATATAACAAACATATTTTATTCCCCCAAAATGATACGTTTTTTTTTTCGCATACTTGAAACGAGAATGTCAAAGGGAAGAAGCTACCTTGACCTAATGCTTGATAAATATGATCTTGAAATAAAAGATGTACATACACTTATATATGTACATGTATGGAGCTCATAATCTTCTCAGGGTTTCAAACCACTCTATTAAATTCAGTCCTTTCAAAGCAAGTCAAATGTGAATCTGTAACCTTTGCAACCTGATGGAAAGGTGCCAACAGCTCCATTAGCACTAGGTGTACGGCTTGACTAAAGTCCCGTCAGATTTTAATACCTGTATCCAGGACACATCTGTCAGGATTTATAACATACCCAGGTCAGATCAATCTAAGGTAAAATCTTCAGATTCACTGACCTACCATGGATATGAATGCATCCTATAGAATTAGCCAGGTGCACGTACATCAGTAATACATGTATGAGCTCAGCACAAGGATATGTGACCAGAGACCTACATGTACTAAGTGTATAGCTATAGTTGTGTTCAGTTAGAAAATTGATTTTACTTTGACAACGCATACCAATAAATATTACATCAATATTTTATATATTCATGTACCCTGTATGCATGTGGATGCATGCAGAGGCATGCAAACAAACACGACAGAACTGATAAACAGACAGTGGAAAATACATTAGTTACATGTCATGTACATGTATGTGTTCTACACATACATTCATCCGAACATGTGGGAATTCAATTTTAGAATCTTCGTATCATGGTGATCGATACAAGGAATGTTGGAACTGGATACAACCTTTATACCAGTAATCCCTGACACTTTAGCATACATGGACTTACTACATACAATGTAATTACCCATGTATGAATTAATGATGTAACAACACAGGTCTAAAAATGTAAATAGAGATTTTTCATTGCGATGATAGGATTATTTACGGCAGAACGATATAATTCAAATGAGTGAAGTTCTGTTAGAAATTGCCTCATCCTCCTATGAGGTACCTACTAACCTTTCTGTCAAGACGTATACAGGCCACTGATGACCCAGCAGGAACAAGATTCAAGCTGATGACTAAACCGGCAAAGGGCTATGTTTCACAAACCTTGAGTATGACCTTAATCCTCAATATGGAGGCAGAATATTTTTTAATTCTGTGAGTGGGTTCTAGAGAGATTTAGGACCTTGAGTCTGTGTGAAGTTTATTGTTGCGCAACATCTACTGCATAGTGTCATCATGCCTTCAATTTGACATCTTCATGATGTGCCTCAGAAAGGAACATTTCACCATCCCAAAAACTTCTTCAGGCTTCAGCTGACGGGCCTTTTCTGGATTCCCATGTAAAACCTATGAATAGGCTACACTGTATTAGCTTGAAAGGGAACTATGATACATATCCATGTACTTCATTGAAAACATCTCACCCCTGAATCCTAGTATGCACCAAGAGAGGAGGCCACAAAGACATCAAACTTGTGGGTCACTGATCTGGATCATAACAATGCACAACCGCAACTCAATGTCTGGATATCAGATTCTGCTACATGTACGAAGACACTACCTGTACATCAGCCATTACCACTGAAGTACCCCAGGTTTGTAATATTACTGTAATGGCAATCCATTCTCAAATACCACACAGGCTTCAAGTCCGCCCCCCTCCCCCCCCAAAAAATGAAACAATGTTGCCAATTTGTTGACCTTCTTACAAGTATCTTGAATTACAGGTTATGATATATATATATATATATATATACAATCCTTGACACAAATGTGCATCCTTCTAAACCAATAGGTACTGGTACTAATTGACACTAACTGCGTAAATACATTTGTAAGGTGTCAAATGGTAGATAATGTTTTTCTGTCACACTGTCCTTGAAAAGTAGGCTGATATGCAAGCCTATGGCTACCAAAATGTCTTGACACTGACCTACATGTACACTTTATCATCATCCACACTTTCCCTAACATGAACTAATCAAAATCAACCTGTTACACATACATGTATGAAGAAGGTGCAATGGTCACTGTTGTGACAGTACAATGTACGTGTATTTTGGCTGATACAGATATGTGTTACATATACAATTACGTGCAACAGGCACCCTTCATGAAGTTACAGGCCTTTGGGACTAGCTGTTTCTTGGAAATGGTTAACCATTCATGTGTGGGATAGTTTTTGTCTACTATCAAGTACTTCGCACATGTACATACATGGATGCACATGTTAGACATGCTTACGGGGTGCTGTATTTTAATTACTGATTTGACAAGCTATTCATGCATTTATGTTGAAGTCAAGGTTGATTGTATGAAGTTTTTCATACATTTATTTCTACAGTGTGTACAAGCCAACTTTAATTTAAATGGCATGTTAGTTATTTCATCTATGGTGATAAAACTGCAGTATTTTCACGTGTTCATACAAAGTACCCTAATTCCTCAAACTTTTCGCATATGAAAGAGCAACTTTCAGTGCAGTCTATGCACCTTTTTAATTTGAGTTTGCGGACACTACATAGGTTGGACTGACCAGTTTCAGGGCTTCAAAATAAGTATAATTTTATCAGCGAACACAGCATAATGCCTTCAAAATAGGCCTGAGTAAACACCTTGCAAGCATGCAAAAAGGTGGAAGAATTGTAGCATGATGGTATCTATGATATACACCTCATAGCCACAAGAAATGGTTTGAGAATAATACATGTTCGTACAGGTATGTGTACTGTATATATATGTAATAACTTACTGGGACTTTGGTGGGAAATTTTGTGCGAATGCCTGCCACTTCTTCTTTCCGCGTGGCTGAAAAAACAAATTCAGAACCCATGTTAGCTTGTGTTATTCATTCACAAAATAGTAAAAAGTGACGAAAGGGCTCAGACAGCAGGCGACCAGTCCATAAATCCATGTACATTTCACTATTCATTGCTCACTATATGATCTCAGTACAACTTGCTCACTAATATGACAGCAGTACAACTTGCTCACTAATACAACGTCAGTACAAATTGCTCACTAATACAAGAGCAGTACAAGTTGCTCACTAATGCTACATCAGTACAACTTGCTCACTAATATTACAGCAGTACAACTTGCTAATGTAACTGCAGTACAACTTGCTCACTGATACGTCAGTAGAAATTGCACACTAATATAATAGCAGTACAACTTGCTCACTAATGCTACATCACTACAACTTGCTGACTAATATGACAGAAGTACAACTTGCTCACTAATATGACCTTAGTACAACTTGCTCACTAATATGATGGCAGTGCAGTTTGTTTGTTAACATGATGGCTGTACAACTTGCTCACTAAAGAGACAGAATCTGCCAGCAACATGCTGAGGGTCATGGGCTTCCCCTGTGCTCTGCTCGGTTTTCTCCCACCATAATGATGGCTGCCATCGTATAAGCGAAACATTCTTGAGTACAGCGTGAAACACAAATAAAATAAATAAATAAAAAGATAGAGTGCCTGCAGTAAATCCCACCCTCTGCCAGACCTGGTGCAGCAGCTTAGAAATTCCACATTTAAAATCAAAATAACAGCTGGAATCAAGCATGCAACCTCAATGATCAAAGGCCTGAAAAAGCCTCTTAACCATCTCATCAAGTGAGAACCCTCAACTCCAGAACTTATCTGATTGGTGTTTTACTCTGTACTCAAGAATATTTCACTTATACAATGGCGGCCAGCATTATGGTGGGAGGAAACCAGACACAGCTGGAGGAATCCTCCAACCATTCTCATGTCACTGGGAGACCTGTCTTTCCATGTTCGACTTTTAAAAGAGAAAACCAGCATGAGACATATTGAATAAGCCCCTGAGATTTTCTGATGTGATAACACATGTACCTGTGCAGCTGTTTAACTTTAAAACCAGGTAGTCAGTTACAAGGGAAAACACGTTTGGATCTCCTGGTATATGGACATACATGCACCATGAGTGTATCACACCATAACGTGATAACCTGTACATACATTCCTAGTAGCTGATTAAATTTACATACAAGTATGTTTGGATGTTATTGTATATGTATACATGAACAGGTATGTAGGATTTCCCTGGGGAATGCAACACGCTGCACACACCCCAACCTTGGCATACACACAGGCTTGAGACATAAGCTCCTGTGTACAGGATGCTGAGCTGAAGACACCTGTAACATGTGACCAATGACGCCACACACATGTACTTTTCAGGCTGAGTGCCATAGTTTTCCTCGAGCTCTTTATCCAATAAATTGACTGTCGCCATTATGCACATATCGTCTTCAATTCAGTGTAGATGTAAGATACAAATCAAAATGATATGATATACAGAGTTAATGTTGTCCATCCTGAACATATAGATTCAATCTATGAGACAGGAGAATTTCAAGCACAAAATTAATCTCAAATTTTCCAGATAAGACTTATCCGTTTATAATGAAATGGACTTCAACAGTAATCATTAATTCAATTTTAAGACAAAGGAAGCCAAGGAACAGGTAAATGATAAAGTAGGCAATGTTATGAGGTAACTTAACTGTAAGTTACTGTCAATCAATTCACTTCCATTAATGTGTTCTCTTTGCTGACATTGCTGGAAAAAAACAGGCCAATGAACAATGATATACATGGAACCATTAGACTTAGCACATGTGAATGAATGTATATTATTACAGGTGTTCATGATGATGAAACCTGTTAACACTGTACACACAGCTGACATCAGTGACAGACAGGCAAACATGATGATGTACATGTAAAATAAACAAGAGATAGCTTCTAACAGGATTTATTTACATGCAACTAGTAAGCAGAATTAATGTTCAGACATCCACTCCATGCAACGCATTACATCTGTATGGTTATGCTTTGTCAATCCCTTTGTTTATTAAGCTTGTGTTGCGCGCACATGTATTGGACTTCTATGTATACATGTATTCACCAACTCTACAACTCCAATGCAAGGATTAGTTTCCTGTAATGTCCTTAATCATAACCACAAGACATGTGAAGATATCCATCAAGAGTGAATGTTTGGAGTTAACATTATATGGGCTGTATTTCAGCCACATCTTAATGATATCCATTTAGACTGTCCATCAATGCATGCATTTGTAATATACCGTATACATGCAAATGCATGCATCCATCTTCCAGTGTTCTATCTGGGAAATTCACCAATGCCTGCACTTGAATTAACAAACAGCAAATATTGTGATTCACTATATCAAGGTGCTTGAGTAATTAAATTATCTATCAAACTGCAGTGCCCACGAGAACAACCCAAAACATTCAGCCTTTTACCTGATAGGATATTATCAACAAGTATGTCACTAGTCACAGAATGATTTCCAACTCATCTTTTTGACCCCTATTGCTGGAAAACAGCTGTCAAAAGAACATAAATCCCAGCTACTGCTGAACGCTAAAAGCTAAATTTTAAAGTCTTCATAGAGGTCGGAGACAGCATGGCACTCGTTGCATTACTCTCACGCAATGACTTTGTTTTTTGCCAATATATATAGGTGAAAATTTTGTCTAAATACTGACATAATTCAGAACTAATCTTTCATGTGCAAATGTTCTGTAATTATCTAATATACCATAATTTCCAGCTATTACCTGGTATATTTCTCAGAACATTAACCACTGTTGTTCAGTTTGACATAACTTTCCTTGTTATCTTTCACTTCAAGAATCTGCCAACCATTGCTGAGGTCAACTTGAGTACTTGAAGTATGCGATCTCACGATCATGTAACTAAAACTTATACATGTAACAGTCATGTATCTCTCATTCAATGCTAAAGTGACACAGGGATAGGTTGATTAGTAGTCGCAGTAACTCTCCTGACACAGTTGTAACTTACTTGTGTATCTGTGAATGGTATGGTACCTTAATAGCCCCCAAAGCAGGTAAAACGGTATGAGATATGGACAAATCTGTTGGTGAATCCTGATTACTGTCTTGAAAAATGAAGTGGTCAACTTTTGACAGACAACTGAAGTCATTCCCCAGTCACATACGAAGTGTCAAACATAACAATTCCTCTGGCTAATTCGTCCTATGGCTTCTTCTTTCTATGTTAGCATTGAATAAAACACAAACAAGTACCTGAATCGTTGTTAAATGACAGATTTTCATCATTTTTTAGCCAGGTTCACAGGGTGCCACCATATTGAAACTAAATCTCGTGAAATCTCTTGATCATGTGACCTACAAGCGCCTGGCCAACCAAGCCCAAATGTTAATTTTAAGCAAGGAGATTGCCGACTATCTGCTGCGTGGGCTTAGTGGTACCACCACATTTCACAATATTAATATTACACGTCTGATATCTCTCATCGAGAGATTCACTCACAGCCCAAATCTAGTCCGAGGTTGCTCTGACGTTAGGATTTGCATTAGAAATGACGCTATCGCTCACATCCCATGTCACAGAGATCTAGTGTGACAAAAGTGGTGACTATCAGTTGGCATCCCGAAAAAGCACTCCATGTGCCTCAAGCTGGTCAAATCATAGTCGTAACATCTCCGCACATAATTTTGTAAGAGTAATCCAACCAAGTATCATTTATAAGAAAACAGCATGCTGGCTGTATGGTATTGACATGTTTTCAAGCCGGTCGCCACACAAGTAAACCGGTAAATGCAATTTTGAGAATGTGCCCATGGACTCTGAACACATTTTATATCAATTGACTCTGAGTAATATAGGGTAAACATCTTTTGATCAATTTTAATTCGTTAAAAATAGTTGGTATAAGCAAGCTACGAATCTCACAAAATAACTCTTTTTCACAACATATAAATTGCCTCAATCCTAAATAACCCTATTAAATTTCCAGGTTATGGTGACCCAATGGTACGAACAACAACAACGCTCCAAGAAACAACAATTCATCACTATGTCAGTAGAATGCAACTCATCAACAAGTGCGAGTTGTGAGAGTGGCATACTTACCGAAGCTTTTTCTCTGCTTAAATGTTTTCCCCATATTGTGGTTTTTGTCAGGCATGGTGAAACTATGAAGCTATCGCAAGCTCGAGGAAGCGGTTATAAGCCAACAGCAAGGCTTTCGATCCCTGTGCTCGTCGTCTTCTCATTAAATCAGGAGGCGGTGACGCAGCGAGAAGCTAATGTCATCACGCGTGTCAAGGGTCATAATCCGGCCCTGCCATTGGTGGCTGTCTGTGACCGGCCTAAGCGGGGTCATAAAGAAACTTGTATGTTTACAAAACTTTTGTCATCTCACAAAAGGCAGTATTACGGTCACAGGTTAACATAGTTCTACATGTGCAGTCCCAGTTGGACTACAGAAGTCAATGAATGGTGCACGTCGGGATGATAAATTTTAAACTATGTCAACTATCTGGCTGGTTAAACTCTACTAACTAGGACAATGCAGATCAGCTCTGAAGCAGTCAACTAACATGGCAAATTTCAGGGGTTAAAAAACTCAGACACTGACAGCTAGTGTACCCTGTGTACTGGACGTTATTGCTTTCGAAGTTAACTTAACCTGGCAACCTTCACCCAAAGAGGTCATTAAAACATATCCACGTGATTTGATTTTCACCACGGCGTCATTTTGCCTTATATGGTGAAAATAGCTGTCGACGTCACATAAGCAACGCGTGTTGACACGCGAGTATTTAATAAAATTTGTACTTTAGCCGACTGTTGTACCGACACCTACGGTTAAAACTTCCTTACATAACGGTAATAAGATGTACATTTTAAAAAATATATTTGAAGCTTTAAGAATACTTTCAACAGGGTAAAATAGCACAAGGCCACTCGATCATAATCTCACGAACCTCTAAAGCCCCATCCCCACTGCAGGTGACAATCACAACCGCAGCTACGTAACTTACAGCTGCAACTACATGACGTTCCGCCCCCATTGGCGGCGACGTGGAAACAGTCGCCGAGAAAATGATTCTTTCCTTGCTCGGCGAAATGGATGTCGTCCTGATGTCGTAGCGACAGGGCGTCGGCAGTTGGGACGGCACATCAATGTCGCAGAGCAAATATAGAACTGGTTCTATTTTCTAAGCAACTGTTCTCATGTGGGATAAGTGGGTACGTCATGTAAGTTGCAGTTGTAGTTGCAGCTGTATAGCAGCCGCCCGCAGTAGGGATTGGCCTTTAAAATGGCATGTACAATACAAGTTCACTTTTCACAGTGGCCTTTCTAGAGCACATTTACATTATTGAGCACATTATATGCTTTAATACCTTTATTGTTTGCCGTTAGTCATGTATGTATTTACCGTCACAATAACCACATACATATGTATGCACATTGCATAAAGCTATTAAAGCTCAGTTTAGAACTGCATTTTCTTCTATTCAAACAGGTGTTAAAGAATACTTTTGGTGTTCTAAAATATCAGGTCCGTCATTTCGGTGGAAGATGTAATTGACAATGTTTCATACTGTAATACTGTAAGAAATGCATTGTGTGATATGCATGTAATGTTATTAAGTTTAGTTACCATACTTACTTTCAAGTGCTAGTTCATATTTACTATAGCTATACTATGGCCCAAACCCCCAATTCCACACCACAAAGGTGGTTTGACAGACATTTTGACAACTTGCTCTCTTGAAAGAGCATTCTCAAGTTAATTTGGTTGTTGTTTTTAACGGCATACTTTTCAGTTATATGATGGCATTCAGTTTTATGGGTGGAGGAAACTTGAATGCCTGGTGTAAACAATTCTTACAGAGGCCACCCCAGAGGGATAGACTGTGCCATCTCTGGTGGGTAATTTGAGTTCAGCTCAAGTACATCATTCATTTTGACCAAGAAGGTTCCAGAGCAAGGGAGTTAGTTGTGACCAAGCCATGAGTGTCCGTCTTAAGTGTGCAAGGCTGAATTGAAGTCACATCATCACGCAACGACCTGAAAACAAAGTTGGATATTCTGAGAGGTTTCATGGGATGATCCAGTTTAGCCCAGCCTGTGAGCTGGTCGACTTGGTTGTAGCCTTAGAAGACAAGGAATCTTCTATAGCAAAGTGAAAAAGAAACCTTGACATTGTGTATAAACCACTGACCTTAAGCGAGTTACTGACAAATTTTCACACGTGAAATACAGATATGCACACCATAATGGTAGTGGAAGACAAATGATCTTCAACAAACCCTAGATTGCAAAATGGTTATAAAATCATCATCATCAACTTACTGTGACTGAATCTAAACAACACTGAGAGCTGGGGCATCTACAAATTGCCCCATATTAACAGAAAAAGCATAACACAAGAAATAAATTTGAAACTTTATTTACAGAATGTGACATTGTCTTTGGAACAAGGCGGTAAACTATGACATAAATTTCCACAAGAAACATACTTTTCACAGCAGACACCTTGATTATTCAGACACTAAGATGACAATAATTTAGAACAGAAAGGTTATGATGGGCAGTGGAATAATGACTTCTGAGCTGTTTTACTTTTCCATTCACATTACCACTTTCATTCAAGCATGCATTTGTCACTCCATTTCCTAAAACAGCTGTAGAGTGAATACACAATGACAAAACAGACAGACAATGGATTACAAGTTTTTCAAGGTTTGAACAGCTCTCCAATGCATCATCCCAATCCTTTCATTCACAGAACAGGTTGGTATTACAGGTACATCGCATGTATATTCATAGAATTGAAATTTTGTTCCCTTCTAGAAAAAAGGTTTCAACGCTGGAATTTATATAGCTCACAATGAGTTATGCATAAATTTCAAACATTTTCATACATACATGTACATGTAATTATTTAATTTTGTTTTAGTGCCAAAGACATTCTTAGGCTAAGAATGAGGTGATAAGTCATACGTAACTAAACTATCATTTCTAATTCTCTGGCATATTCTATCGTTTGTTCAGCAAGTAATCTGGCGGGAATAACATCATCCGCTTCTTTTTCCTCTGGGCGAAAATGGAAGAAATTGTCTGATCCAACAGTCCAGCCTTTCTGCAAACAAAACCAACACTCCAAATCAATGATATGTTCCCCAAAAATTTCAATTACATGAAATGATATACATATTTACGTTTAAAATAACTATTACTTTGGTTCACTTTAAATTTCTTTATCTGATGAGAATTTTATGCTTTACTTACACATAAAAATATATTTCCATTTGAATGTCTCTTTCTTCAATATGCCACTGGATGTCAATGAAGTTTCTCCCACTATAATGCATGCTGTCGTCATTAGTAAATTAATAAATGAATAAATAAATAAGTAAATCAATGAAGTCAACCTGACACCAACATACTGTTAAATGATCAACTTTTCTTTCTGTCAAGATCTAACATTTCAGCAACAGGGACTAGATTCACAAACCCATTTAGTGCATATGAATGCTGGCTGGTCAAACTTGGCTGAAATTTTCCTATTACATCACAGATTCTGTAGACAAACTTTAATTGATCTGATACATATATATGAAGTATATCTATCTCTCTCTCTCTCTATATATATATACGAGTTTTTATTTGCATTACAATTTCAGGTTATAGCCCGATATCGTTTCATAAAACTGACCTTGACGGCCTCATATACCATTGATATGAATTCTGGCTATCTTGTTCCTAATATATCAGTTAGCCCTTTAGTCATTCTGAAGCACAAGGCCATGATTTCCCATGACATGCACTTACCTGTATTGCATACTCCTTCATTGGTTTTTGAGACTCAAAAAACAGCATCCTGGCTGCTTCATTAAATGCTATCTTCTCATAAGCCTTTTCTATACACCCTGCAATTTCATCTCTATAAAGAAAAATACAAATTGCAATTCTGTAAGTTACAAGTTGTTTTGAATTTAAGAAACTACATACAGTCACCAAAATGTGTACACTCACACAAATTTATAGTCACACACAGCATGTCCGTGTCTGGGACATCACTGCATTTCATACCGCATTTTACTGATGTTCAATCTCAAAGGTGACTAGACACTTATCCACATGTACTTGTAGCTTCTAATGGGAACTTGGGAAGGTTATGCAGTCATCACAAAGGTCATTCACAATGACCATGATCTAATTTGGTTTGAGAGAAACAAAATGGAATAAACATCCTTAGACCGGAGTTCACCAAAGTTTTGAAAAATGTCTTTTTGGTTTTTTGGCATGACAGAAAAAATAGCCTTTGACCAAGTCTACCCAGATGGTAAAAATTATGACAAAGTAATACCTGATTGTGTTTAATAATATGTCAATGAAGAAGTTGTAATCTTCTGCGGGTACATTTCCTCTTGCCAGAAAAACCTGTAACAGATGAGATGAAAAACAACAATAACTGCACGTAAATACCTCTTACCCTAATATAAATGTTGATACACTTACATCTACGCAATAAAACAGTGGTAAGGTTAATACCCTTGGGAATCTGGACAGTGCAAAGGAAACCTCTGTATCCAAATCTCTGTACTGTGTAACTCAGCAACAGATGAGTAACCTCCCTTTGAAATCAATCAATGCTGTCATGAGAGAATCTTTTAATGTGATTTAAAACCAATACATTTATGCATATATAAATCTGTTTATATCCCTCTTGTTGCATGTTGGGTGACATATGCACCAGTTGTGAGACTTAAGATGTGCTAACTTTGTAGAACTTGCAAAACCAGGTATCATCCTCCTTAAATATTCGGTGACACTCCTGTTTTAACAAATTGTTTAAAGTGAAAGACAGCACATGTTCAAAGTTAAGTTTGCCAAAAAGGTCGGACAATATTATATTTATTTCAGTAGCTACTACTACAGTAGAAATTAAGGTACCACTCCCAACATTTTGTTTAACACAGATTCTAATACAAAGTACACAAAGTCAAGAGTTCGGTAATCCACCTTATTTAATATGCACACACATAATGAACGACGGAATATCCCCCTTGTGTTATTGTACTCTACATGCGTGCAAACCCTGGGTTCAATACATGCAGTACTTTTCAAGACACCACCCCTAACATTTTGTTTAACATTGACTTCCTTGTTACTGGCCGTCGCTGCCACTGCTGACGCTCGGGTTACAACATACGCAACAACTGTACTTAGTAACAAGGCTAAAGCAGCCAAGCTAAAAAGGTTAACAGAAAATGGATACAAATTCCTTGTTAAGGTAACTATTAAATTACATGTACAGTGCATTAAACCTGTGAATCTTAAACTATTACCTTCCTTGATGGTTTTGGTTGTGTAAACGAAGTTTGACACTCATTCGGCAAGTAAATTGGAGTAAATGTGCACCTTAACAAAAAGGTGAGCGAGACCAACCAACGGTGGCAAAAATACTGTTCCCGTACTAAGTACTCCAATTACGTGAATGAGTGGGATAATAAGGCTATCTTCATCAGATTAGAATTAGTGTGTGATGGGATAGAGAAGGAAAAAATTTACAGGGGCTTACACACACAAGAAGAGTCATTCTACAAAATATCATGCAAAGAATTCCCACAAACTGTAAAAGCAAACAACTCACTTTGTTGTAGCTTCCCTCCATCAAATACTGTTCCATTGACACCGGGTGTTTGATGTAAATGTTACTCTGCAATTCCTTCACTGGCAACAACTCCAGCTCCTTAAACACAAGACACCAATAATCAGCTCGACAGTGAAAAGAGTCTGGCTTCACATCACACTGAGAATGTATATATTTGAGCCATACACATTTACTTTTTTAGTTCTTTGTTGTTCTCCACTGGAATGACTTGACAGACCTATGTCTCTTATTGTGATACACTGGTTTTTCATGATGATGACATTAGTATATCAACGCAATCGCTTCTCTTAGAGTTTAACTCAGATGAGTATATGTACCTATCTTTGGCAAGGAAGCTTAATGAAAACTGATCTTAAAAAGAACACTCCCACCGCCCTACTGTCAGCTATCTGACAACCCTCGTGACTTAAATTGCCACCACACCAGCCAGGCGTTTATTAATGGCCTGTAACATGAACCTTACCAATCAGATACTGATCGCCTGCATGGAGAACAAATGCTTTAGCTGAATGAGTCAGTCTGGACTGCAGAAACCCTGCTGTATAAATTGCTTCATTAATCAGAAGTTTCAAAAGTCTTACCGTATGAAATTCAGCCAACCTGTTTTGGGCTAACAAACACAACAGATTTAAACCCAGCAGCTGGTATTTGTAGGTGGATTCTGGAAGATTATCTCTGAAATCACAATACAATAACAAAAACCATTAGTAAACTGAAAACAAACAGTTTGCTGTATTCACAGATTATCTTCAAAAATATTTATCACATTACTTGGATATAAGTAATTTTCTCATGTTTGCATTACTTAAGACCAATGAAACCTGACTGTTAGTTTTCCGTCAGCGCCCGCATGCATTTTTGCTACCCGCATCATTTTGCCATTATTTCCAATTTTTTAGTAACTCACACATTCTTATATAGAACATGGCACTTTGTTCTGTTTCAACCCGTGAGCCTCAGTTCCATTACATAGGATATAGTCTGTCTATTTGAACTCTGGGTTTTATTCTGACATTGACATTCTGATTCATCGCAACTCGGTGTCCATCACCTGAACTCAACAAAATCGACCCTGATATCTGCAAACGCGAAGTCAACAATCTACTCTCACTATTCCACATTCACTGTTGGCAGCCATGTTTAAAAAAACTCGTTTCCTACTTTGGGTCCTGAAGTGTAGTAGTTCCGGCATCTGAAATCTAAATATAAAACCAAGACGGACATAAAAAATTTTTGTTTTCGTCCATTTTGAGTACATGTGAATTTGCGTGACACAAGCAAGGATCTCACTGAGAGCAATTCCAAAGACTTCCAATTCAGAGATCTGCGGCAAATTGATTGAGTTCGGCTGATGAGTACGGGTTGCAATGAATGTCAGAATTTCAAAATAAAATCCATTGCCCATCTACTTGGACTACATGAGATGTAGCTATGTTCAGCCAAGGTCTAGAACTTGTTGGGGCAAAAAGGTGTAACACCAAATCATTTCGTACATAAAAAGTGGATCTCACACGAGTGATCATCGGATATGAAAATTATCAAACAAGTTGAGTAAATTTTGAGAAAAGTGAGCAACAAAAACAAAATTTAATCAAGGAGTTTTATAACTTTCATATGACCACAAGTCTGATATTCTGTTTATCACATAACTGGATCGGGAAATTTATGAGAAAAAGACAAAAAAATCATATCACTTCTGGATAAATTTCACGACAGCACAGGTGGCGTTCTGCGAAAAATCTTAATGTATATCGTGAATATATTTTATATGCATAATCAGAGTTAAGAATCATTTTACCAAGAGGCTGTGACTGGTGCAGATTTGACAGGACAGAGAGCTTCAGTTTTGTTTTTATCTCAAACGACAGAGAACTTTAGTTTTGTTTTTATTTCGAAGCTGACTTTGGATTCAGTTACTGACAACACTTTGTGCGGTTAGCTGTTTATGTGAACGTATGTGTTAATCAGTATGATGTTTTCATCGCCTGAAATTTGCATTTTTTTGGCTCAGAGTAAGTAACAATGCTGTCATTCAGTGCATGGACTAGATCGGAGATGTTTAAGGGAACTTTGCCTATAATATTATATGGTCAGTGAGACGTTTGTTTCATGAGATAACAGTGGACATAATCGCTGTTTCATCACTGAGGACCTGTTACTTTATCTGTGCAAGTGACCACCTAAAATAAGGTAAGGTCGTTGAGTTTGCTGCTGAATAAAAAAGTTGTTTCAACAGCAAGAATGCTCTGCAAAAAGAAGGCCTCTGTCATCTGCTTCATTTCTACGCAGCGGAGCTGGTCCAGTGTTAAATTGAAGGGTTCCATAACTTTAAAGGGTGTAATATTTTTACTGAGGGCTTTCTCTTAAAATACATTTCTAACTGCTGTTCTCCTCTGTTTATCAGTTTTGAACAACAACTCTGTCTCTCGTAGTAAAAAAAAAAAAAATGCATGTAGGTTGATGTGACTTAATGCATGGAATTTTGTTTTTCCCATGCTCTGAAGCTAATCAAATGTTTTCAAAAGTGTTATGTACGAAGGGTAATATGAAAAATCTGTCATGGGCATAAATGAAAACTACGTCAGTTATGTGATAAAGGCAGATAATTTCATCTATAATCGGTGTGTTTTTGGGTCTTCTCTTTTTGGGGGGTGAGGGGCAGAAAAAGTTATGAAAATGTGATCACTGCTGTTTAATAGACTTTTTGTGTATTCTTACAAATAAAACATCGAATAGTTCTGCTTGATTGTAATGGGTAAATTCTTGACACTGACCATCCTTCCTCGTAGCACATCCTTGTCTATAACTACATCCAGCCGCCTACTATTATATGAATAATGAAAACTAGGACCATGCCGGCCTCCTCCTGAAAAACTGTCATGACGGGAAACAGGCAATCAAATTTCATTAGCCTAATCTGTTAAGAATGTATATGAAAGCTGTACACAAAAATGTACATGAAACTTCTTTGCCATCTGCCACCCTGCTCCTTGTACAAAGAACTAACACAATGCAGCATGCTTATTATTTCATTTGATAGCTGCTAATACTTGATGACTGTTCGTTTAATGTGAGGATGAAACAACAGTGCAGGCAGGAAACAGATGTTTGGTAAGATTATAAATAACAACCTTTCCACATGCCAACATGCAGATTTCCACACCACTCGTGGAAAAGGCAGTCTTCAACAACCGTAGATTGCACAACTGCCACATGTGTAAAATAGGTCTCTTATAGTGAGCAAGGCAAAAAGTCCACAGTGAGAGCAGGGGTATTTAGAAATTCTCAGCCCAAGCCCAGGTTGCATTCATGTGTCCTGATGATTCAAATGCTATCACTTTGGTTAAAGCACTTGGTCAAGGGCTAGAAAATACACAAGAAAATGCTTTAAGTGGACATTACTAGAGATCTACTATAACCAGTGAATCTCTTGAAATCTATATACAGTTTGCCATTGTTGACCATTTTATTCTTACTTGTAGTCCATGTAGTAGCATTTTAACTGTGCTATGTATCTTTCAAAGGCTGGAATATCTTTCCCTGAAATGGCCCACTGAGCTCCAATCTCCAGAATATCTCCTGTAAGAAATGAATGAAATATGTTATAACACAATGAAAAGTTAGGGTTTTGGTTTTTGCAAGAAAACACACCTGAACCAAACAATTCCAATGACTACGCAGCTGTCTTACAGTCTATAAGAATGATAAAAGCTGGTGACAAATATCCCAAGAGGCTTTACCACCACAAAATTTCTACTCACTTGCCACTAGCAACTCTTGCTTTGATGGGGCACTATCTTCTGTTGGTAAAAATGACACAGCCGTCAAAGCAATCTAGAACAAAGAAAGATGAATATTATCAAAACAAGTTTATCATAGAAAACATACTCTGTAACCAGACTGAGGCATATTGGTGAAAAGGATGCAACTTACACACAACAGGCAAAACAGGCCTCATTAATATAATTTCCTTTGTTTGCCCAGCCAGTTTTGGTAATGTGACTCAAACAACATGGCTGCAATCTCACTCTCAATCTTTGTCAGTCCGGTTCAAGAAACAGACCTGAAAATAAAGCTATTCTTCATCTAACATATATTTCTGCATGACTTGGAATGTGCTCTTTTTGACTGTATTACTTTCACTGATTCCAGGTACCAGTGTATTCAAGACTGCAGACATCCAGGCACTTCACCTGCTTGATGCAGCGGCAAGCAGACGAAGAGGTAGGTCTGTAGGGCTGTGATAACATACACGGTCACAGCCCTGTTGTCTTTCATAAGCCTACCTTGAACACCTCTGTACTTCTGGCGCTGTCTTGAATACATCAAGTCTGGGGACATTAAAAAGTGTTTGTCCATACTCATGGACGTCTTAGCTAACCATTCCACATAGATGTCCCCATGTGCCACCACAGGTAAATCCACATGAACATAAAACTGGTTGTAATTTGGATGAATTTTAGGTCCAACCGCCATGTCTGAATGCATACTCCTCACAGCAGCCAGAACCACAGATATCACAAAAGATACCACAGCCACTACTTGACCAGATTGATCTTTTGTGCGGCAAATGGGCTAATATTTCAGGATCAGTGTCACAAGTAATGACCTTGAGAGAATCTATAAACACTAGTAATCAATAAAAAGGTTTCTGTACAAAACATGCTAGTGGTGTCAGTCATGCAAAGCTGGAAGAGAAAATTGCCTCTTGGTTATCTCCCTTGTAATCTTAGTACTTGTCTTGATGTGAGGTGAATGCATTTCAAACATGGTGGTTAGACTTGGAATTTGTCCAAGTTTCAACCAGTTTTACGCTTGTGTGGATTTACCAGTGATGACACATGGGGACATCTACCTGTAAATGACAGCTACGACATCCATGAGTATGGACAAACACCTTTTACTGTCACAGTCTCGACGTGCTGAGGACAGCACAGGAAGTACAGAGGTGTTCGAGGTAGGCTTATGGAGGACGACAGGGCTGTGATCATATACGTTATCACAGTCCCACAGAGCTAATGACGAGGTGAACGATAACATGGGTAGGGATGGGAAAATGAATAACACTGAACAATATTCTGAGAACTACCTCTTATAATAACCAGAAATTACAGTGTGTTTCACTGCAGAACAACCTGCATAGCATATGTAAATTATGAACATTAACAAAACCTAGTTGTTGACTTATGAGGCCGTGAAACAGAGATCCTATTAACTTCCATGTTATTTTGACAATGTTTTCAGGGGTGTGTCTGTCCGAGCAAAGCGTGGTTGCACGAGTATAACTGCTAAAGCCCACATGTCCACGGTCTCGCTTGTGATGCGGTCACTTATGTGTGGCTGATTCTGCTCTAGTCCGATCTTTAACCCTGTCCAGTCTAACATTCTGGTCTATAGTCCAGCCCAGTCTGACGTCTGTATGCAACACCTGTCAGTATATTAAATACGCATACAAACGTGTCATACCATAGGTAGTCAGAGTGCTCATCCACTCTTTAATTCTTAGTGTGTTGTAATAAATTTTTTTCAGACGACGAATTTAGCGTCGCTGGCGACTGCGTCATCTCTATTGCAAACTCCAACGTCTGTGCGATCTCGGGCTACTTCCTACCGGGAACTGTGTCAAATGCGAAGAATAAAATTGCCCTGGAAGGTATATCATGACAAACACACCGCGACAGCTGGAATCCTTAAAGGCTAGAGAAAGCTTACAGTTACACTGTCGGCCTACATTGCCGAAGATAAGCAATGGAACACCTCACTCGATGAACTAAGAAAGAGAAACCTATATTATAGCTGATGTTGTTGTTGCACATCATTTCGTGACTCAGCAGTAGATATATAGTTTGATTTTGAAAGCTGCACAATTCGATCGTATATTTCTGTCTTTAATATCGCTGCTGTTACCTTTAAGCGACCGAGTAGCTCCCCACACTTGTCGAGATTCGAAGGTTTCTTGTCCCATTCTCTTTTCAAATTTTGGTACATAGACACGATTTCTTTCAAGCTTGCCATGTTTTTGATATTTCACTTCGGAGCAGCGAATTTGTTCTTCGCCGATTGGTTAAGAGGCATGCTGCTTTCATGTGCGCATGTGCGCAGGAAGTTGGTGGAATTTCGTCTGCACATGGGATTTGTCTGCATGGTGTAATTTCCCCTGTTAATCTATTCTGACAACATGGAAAATGATATTCTGGATTCACTGGAAGATCTCGGGTATGCAGTTTGATAGAATTTAAGACTGTTGTCACTAAAACGATACTGTATATGAATAAATTTGGTGTTTTATTTTATTAGCATTTTGTCCATGTGTCACCATGGTCGAACCGTGCACGCTGTCAAACAGAATCGTACTGGCATGCCAGGGGAGCACTGAATATGTGGAAATGTGTTTGGCCTGCTCGAGGCATTGTAAGCATTATAAACCTAGCAAGACTTTGATATCATAGCTACAGCACCTTGAAAACAAGAACAGTGATAGTAGAAGCGAATTGTTCATCTGATGCGAATTAAAGCCTTCCAAGTGTAATTGGCATGATTAGCCTAATGAATTAGACGTTGTTGGCTGCCGATATCGGCACCATACAACGTCTAATTCATTAGACTAGAATATGATGAGGTTTAGTCCTCATTCATGTTATTTGGGGCTCTTATGTAGTTCTTTTCCTAATCTAAAGATGTAAAACCTGCTACAGAAGTGCCATATTTTGAATTACTGCTATATTAAATGATTTTACTTCTGTTTTGTAGCTATTCTGGACCACTGTTGGAAGCAGAAAACCTGTCAAAAGCTCTGGAAGAGGGACCTAAAAGTGTTAATTATACAAGCCTTGTGGAATGGTTGACCAAGGCACTACAAGAACTCTGTGGATTGGAGGAACATGTTAATGCTATATCAAGTAAATATACATTTTAAGTTTTATTCAAACATCCACAATCATTCCTGTATGGTAGTATGAAACATAAGAATGGATCCTCCAAATATACATGCCTTCATTTGTTACAAATGATATACTTTAAAGTACTAATAGTACAGGCTTTTCGGGGCTTACAACATACATTCAAATTAATGCGGTTTTTATTTTCTGTCTCTAAGAAATGGTTTATTTATCATGTGTAAATTTGTGTTGTAATTTGGATCACAAATTGTTACCTAATAAACTCTCATGCAGCATATTAGCACCATGGAATATTGTTAACAACTGAACAAAATGTGACATCTCCTCTGTGAATATCTTTTGACATTGTATTAATGACAAAAACATTTGAAACATCAGCCTGAGCTATACTTTATCTATGAAATTTTCTTTTTCTGTAGAATTTATATGTTATTTTTTTTTACACCGATATTAATTAGCTTCAAACACAGTTATATACTTCTTCTGTTTAAAGGTGCAGATGACTCCAGTAATTTTATGCTGGAGTTAAGTGGATTTCTGAGGGAATTTGGTAAGTCTTGTATTTAAATGGCTTGTTGAGAAAATTTTTGAAGCATTTGATTGTGCAGTGGAATGATAAGCACTCTTTATAAGTATGGAGACTTTGTACCATGCTCAAAGAAGGCATTCCGAGAGACAATTTTCCAGTTTACCTTGATATTAAATACCATTTTAAATGTTTCTCTTCATCCAGATTTAATTTTTTTCTTAAAAGTTTAGTCATAATATTTTAAAGTGCTTCAAAGACTGCAATATTTCCTTGTTGACATCCTTCATTTACCTGTACTTAGGAAGCCTAAAGATGCATGTGAAGTGTATTGCCCAAGTGAGAGCAAGGAAGTTCCGACCATGCAAGAGTTGATTCCCCTTCTAATCTCTCTGTGTCTTTTTTAATTCATGAACAATTTCTAAGATGGCTTTCATTTATTCAGGTTGCCCTTACAAAGCATTGTCAGATGGTCCAATAAGCCAAAGACTGGCCTCTAGAGAAAGCCGGCTTCAACTTTTAGGTTGGTAAGCAAGAAATGATTAAATGGGAAGGCTGTGGTGAAAGGTACTGCTCCAGGAATCAATTTTAACACTTAATACATTCCTTTTGAAGCTTTTTCTTTTGTATTTGATTAGGTTTCTGTGTGTTGTGATTGTGAATATTTGACTTGATTTTGTTAAAGGTATATGTAAGGTTCCTTTGCTTCCTGACAGATCTGAACTTAAACTTCAGCTCATCCAAGGGAAACTTGGACCACTGCGTAAATTTTGTCGTAAGACAAATGTGTAAAACATTCAACTTCAAGTTCAAAAAACAATACATAAAGATGATGGGTTAGCTTTTTACTTCAGTTGGAAATAGCGTTGTGGAATTTGCTCCTGGAATGAAACATGCAGCTGCTGTATCATTTTGCAACTGACACTATAGGTTATTGAGCTACTTCAGATAAACTACACATGTAAGGTTGTACATAAGGTTATAGTGGCTAAATGTTTTTCTTTGAGGACTAGCTTAGAAGGGTCAGTAGATCTCCTCTGAATTACCTCCCTTGTCACAAAACAGCATGTGTGACGTAACACAAGAAAAATTGTGAAACATGAAACTGCAAGAAGTGGGACCTTGCCTTGAATTGTGCAGCATGTAGTTTATGTCATAACATAGACAACTATTTTCTAGGCAACAGATTGTACAACAGAACATCAGCCATTGAGTCCTGCACAGAAATGCATGTGGAGAGATCTTAAATGCAATCAGTGCTTTCCAGCATAGATGAAGTTCACTGAACTTGTCTCTTGTACTTGTGTGAATTTTATTGGGGTATTTTTGAATTTCATGGGCTTGATACAATTATATAACGCCATCCTGAGCCTTGCAGATTAGTGTACAAAATGAAAATCTGTCTGGAAGAATAGAGAGATCTTCAGCCTGCTTATCCTGTTGTTTATTTAAAACTCATCAGAAGGCATTTTCAGAAACAATTCCTAACCAGAACTTGCTCCTAAAAATGTGACATTTAAGTTTGAGAGTGACCTGAAGGGAGGCGATTGAGCCTTTTGTCTTTGAAGTGAGATGACCATTAATCCAAGAACTAGTGTGGTCTGTGTCACATAGTACATGTAAACAATAATAATAATGTGAATATCAGCATGTATACTCATGTTGTTGTTCATTATTTTGATGGCCCACAATTAAAGGTATACTCTAGTTGAGCTGTAAGTTGTCATGCAAAATGAGTCAGCAGTGTCAGTGAAAAATGCTGTTTAGTGTTCAGTTTTGCTTGAATGGCTACATGGTATGACTTGTTTGTATAAAATGCATGTTTGTTACTTATTTTCAGATTATCTGATAACAGAATTGGCTGCCACACGTATGATACTGGTGAACAAACCAGGAGCTCTGAAGCCCAGTGATAAGCCAGCAACAGATCAGAATTCCATGGTAGGAGACAAGAGTGAATACTGAAGTTCTATTTTTCCTATCATGTTCATGGACAGGTCTTAAGTACCATTTTCCTGCATATAACTGCCTAAAGAATCTCAAGGCATAATGTCCTGCTTTCATGCAGCAACAGAAATTTTACAAGCTGTCTTCACATACTTGAATTCGTATTGTCGGTTTTCTTCACGTAAATGTACAAGTAATCTAGTGTCATGCTGCTTCGGAAACCATTAGGTAGGAAATCTGACTTGCTTTGTCTGTGTAATTTTTTTTTCTCTTTTTTTTCTTCAGAATGAAAGTGACACCGCCAAACATCTAAAGTTGATGTTGATTGCTCTGGGATTCCCTAAACCTCCTGCTTCAATAACATCTTTTCAGTTGTTCAGTAAATTGGAGGCGAAGGTAACTTAGTTGTATACTACATGTACATACATTGTACATGAGAATTGTGTCTTTTATGATAGTTGTTTAGTTTAATTGAAATAAATATCCATATCTTTGTTTCTTTCTAAAAACTAGTAGTCTAGGGTGTATTAAAAATAAAAGTATTAATGTACATGTTGTTTGAAATGTAACTGTGACTGAACCATTAAGACAGTTGATCTATGCCCCAGATTGCTGCTGCAGAGCAGTTTTTATCAGTTAAGTAAAGATTGTTGATGCTGTTTGCTAAATACAGTAAATATGTAATACACATACTGGTATTGACTTACATGCTCATTATATTCAGGCAGATGCTGCATATATTAACCAGGATGTCTACAAATTGAGATATCAAACTTGATTATGACTGTAGAAAAACACATTAGTAAGACGGTGTAACTTGAAGTTTTCAACTTACTCATCTGTTGACATTAACAATGTATGTATGTACATTCACAGTGAGTTACTCTTTGGGAAAATTCACCTTGGTCTTGATAGCTTTTCGAGAACACATAACCTCATAGGTTCAGGTTATTAATATGTCTAGCCTGGATGGGATCCTGGATGTATCCAGTCTGCTTTAGCTAGCTACTTGTCTGTTATCAGATCCAGGAATGTCTGAGCAAGTGCCCCCCGAGTCACATGGGTAAGCCACTGATGAAGGGACGGCTGTCAGAAAAGCAGTGGGCACAGGTACTCAAGATCAACGAGGAACTGTCTCAAGAATACCAGCTTAGACGGGAAATGTTGTTAAAACGATTGGATGTCACAATACAGTCATTTTTATGGTCAGATAGAGCAAAGGTGAGTAATTTTGCGTAAGAAAAGAAGGAAAAAATTCACAACTATTTTGTTTTCTTTTTGAACTTAACTTGCAGCATTAACAGTAAAATCATTATTGTTTCCTGTGGCATTTATCTTTTTTTCTTCCTCCAATTTACCTCTTCTGAAGCAAATCAGGTTCACTCACATTTATAAATTTAGAAATATACAAGTTGCCAAACCAGTTTAATACCTTTCCATGTGATGTTTTGGTTGAAGTACATATATGTGTATAAGAAAATAAATGTTGAATACACTTACAGATGTCCTCTGATGATTGGGTGATGGCAGTGTGAGTGAGACACATGATGTGTCTCCGAGCTGGAGACCAAAAATAGTCAAAATTGTTCAAGAGGACTTTGGGAAGAATAATAATTCAGTGTTCTATGGGCAGTCTTGGTGGTCTTATTTGACCTTTCAGCAATATACATGTGATATATATTTAATGCTCATTTGAGTAAGATATTTTTGTCAAAATAGTAAGTAGAAGCACATAATAGCCTGAATGATAAGATGACTTCCACAACACATTTTTATATACTACCAACCATCTGAAAAGGTACAAAAAAAAAGCTATCCTGTCTTCTGAATGGTGAACACTGCCCTCATGTTCACAGTGACATGACTTTATGGTGGGAAAACACTCTGTGCCATGTTTGTTAGATGACATCTGATTGGCAACCATCATTCCACTCCTCCAGCTGGCTAACTGACTTCATTCTTCCATTTCAGAACAAGGATAATGAGATAGCAGAAAAGTATCAACCTATCAGGAAATCCCTTGTGCCAAAGTCAACAATTACAATAGCACAGATTTTGGCAGCAAGAGATGGTATGGACAAGTAGAGTGTGTTTCCTTACAGAAGCAAGCAGTTCACAACAACAGAAGAAAACTGTCTGTTGACAGTTTGGTCAGATGGTCTGTTAGTCGGTCAAATTTTTGAACATTATATCTTTTAACAGGGGTCAATGAGTCAGAATTTTAACAAAGGCCATTCACTTAACAAATGACCTGATTGCAAGATGATTCAGGTTTGTTGTTAGACTGTCATGAAAATGAGGGGATAATAGGTTAATCAGCATTTGTGATCACATTTGTACATGTATTTATAAATTTATGTACAAGCAAATAAACAAAATGTCTGTATGCTATGTCTGTATTGTATGCTAAAAGTGTTACATCTGTTTATTGACACTATATAAATCTTTATGTTTGTGAATTTAACTGATTAAATATGTTATTTAAACATATGGTTTCAGACCTTACCAAACTCCAGAAAACGAGCAGTGGAGCTGCCAGAGAGAAAACGAAATGTGCCATAAACAAAGTGAAAATAGGCTATGTGAGTTGCCAATCCCAAGAGTGTCACAACATCAGTCCCAAAATTGATTCAAATATAGCCCTTTCGTGGGGTCCATCACATGTATATTAGTAAGAGTAGGAACATTTATATATTTGATTGTTGGTTAACACATACTCAAGAAGTTTTCAGTCAGTCATTTATTTTTTTCATTGGTGTTTTACATCGTACTCAAGAATATTTCACTTATACAACAGCCGCCAGCATTATGGTAGCAGGAAACTGGGCAGAGTCTTGGGGAAACCCAAGACCGTCGGCTGGTTGCTGGTAGACCTTTCCACTCATATAAGCCAAGGACAGTCAAGGTTATGGGTGAGAGTTTGTGGAAAGCGTAGAGTAAACCACAACTTTTTGTCGTTTACTTAATTAATTAATTCAAATAATTAAAATCAGAGTTTTTAAGATTCTGTTTACGAGTTGAAGATCATTCCTATTAATATGATAATAGGTGATATTGGATTTAACATTCAGTATATTAGAACATACGACAATTGAATTTAATGTAGCATAGTAATGTAAACAGCATGTAATATTGACATTTGAAAGCATGAAGTGTCACTGCCCTTAACATTAGGTCATACTGTGCCAAATCTTAAACATTGGATTTTCATTTGTATGCGTGCTTGTAGTTGTTCTGTGACTTTTACCGCTGTCATTATTCCTCAGAGGCCCTTGTCTGTCTGTTCTGTGTGTAGGTGCCTGACAGAGGGGGGCGCGCCTGGGAACTAGAGCCTCCACCCCCAGAGATGCCTTCTTTTATGAAGAGATCAGATGCACCACAACAGCAAAGGCAATTCAGTAAGTCACTCTGTGAAACTGCACATGTTGTAGAGGCAATTAAAATTGAATGTTAGCGTTCAATTTTCAACCACTTCTGGTTAGTTGTCCCAAGGTCTTAAAGCTGAAGATTGAATTAGTACTCACAAACACTCTGTATAGTAGAACTTAAGATAGCCCAACACAAAATAGGCTCCCTAAACATGAGTGTCCTGTCTTGTAACTGTATTACCATTCATAATTGGAGGACACTATATGTCCTATATGTGACTTAATTTGCCTCCCTTTGTCATGTTTGTTGAGGGCTGAAGTTTTCGAACACATTCTTTGGCTTTACAAGAGTATTTTTCTTTGTTGAGCTATGTGTTACAGTGTGGATATACTAATGTACATGTAACCAAGCAGTTGTTCATCTTGTAATGTTACTCCCAGAAAAATAGCAAAACAAAGCCAGTGCTTAACTTTATGCTAGGTATATAACACGTCTTTGGTCTTGTATATAAAGTTGTTCTAATCAGTGGGCTTTCTTTTTCGGTGCAGTGGTGATTCAGGCCGAAGCTGAGATGACTATTGTTCTCTTGCAATGTACAAGTATTATGTCATACAAGATTGCCCACGGGACATCGTCATTAATGCGGGAATGAACAGTAGACTACACAGCTTGACCTTGTATAATTCTGGCAGGAAAGGTTCTCCATTAAAGGAATACTTGTGTTATTACATCAGTTTTCAGTTAACTCAGGACAATTGTTCTCAAAAGTTGAACAAGCACTTGATAAAGTCCTAAAACAAGAACACATACTGCTTAATGAGGAACTGTTCCTGCCTAAATTAATCCAGGCCAAAACTGTGTGGTCTATTGTTCATTCCTGCCATTGTGCTGGTGATTCGTACGTACACTGGTATTGTGTCATGTATTACCAGAGAACAGTTGTCAGTGTAGCTTTACCCATTTGTGCTTTAATATTGCAACCTGGATTCATTGTTCAATTTTGGGTGGGGCACCCTTACAGGTGGAAGAGGTGGAAGGGGAGGTGGGGGAAACCGTGGAGGTGGAGGAAACCGAGTCCAAGGAGGCTGGTCAGACAATAAACAGTCTCAGAACTACAGTGGGAACTGGAACCAGGGAGGTGGAGGGTATGGAGGAGGAGGAAGTGGTGCACATTACAACCAGGGTTACAACCAACAAGGTGGCGGAGGTGGATACAACAACCAAGGAGGTGGCTTTAGCAACCAAGGAGGTGGCTATGGCAATCAAGGAGGTGGCTTTGGCAGTCAGGGAGGAGGATATGGTAACCAAGGGGGTGGTTACCAAGGAAGTGGATACAGGGGTCGGGGAGGGGGTGGTAGGGGTCGTGGCAGAGGGGGGAGGGGTGGAAGAGGGAGGGGAGGATATTAGGCACGTGTGTGTGTATGCTACCTCTCACAGGCTTATGATAAGTTTCTGTCAGCTTTGCTTCTCTACTACCTATTTTTTCATGATTGTTGCACAGTTTTGAAAAGACTTCGTCACCATTTCATTTTATCGTGGAATGTACTTTTTAAACTCTTTAGAGCTGTGTACATTTATTTCCTGAAGAGAAAAAGCATGTTCTCTGATATTGTTTCTCAACTTTTTCCAAACTGAAGTTAACTGATGTATGGATTGTCAGATAATTTAATATAGCAGTTTATTATGCAAAAATTAAATGTGTCTGTGTGGCATTTAAATTTGAGCACTGACAATCAATCATACTCAGCATTTAAGACAAGAAAAAGACACTGACATAAAATGTTGAAAAAGTTGTGATCTTTACGATTGGATTCGGAGATGGAGGTTTTTGGGATTTTTTTTTTTTTTAGCAAACTAGCTTTTAATCCTGTCAAGCGAAATTATTATTCATGAATAGTCAAATACCATGCAGTATTCTGAAAACAAGGTAGTATGTGTGTCAGTGTAATATTTATTTATCAGTAGTATTAGTTTCACTGACAGTAGTTTTATCTTACTTCCCCACTTCTACTACTTCTTGTCCATGTATTATCTTTGAAAAGCATTCATTTCGATGAGAAAGCTGAAGGTTAGCTGAAACTTGACCTTACACAAACTGTACGAGTATTACAAGACTGTTACATTTGGTAGAATTATTACATTGTCATTACTGAGGATTGTGGTCAGTATATAGCTTGAATTAACATTTTATTATACTGTTCAGTGCATATATTACCCATAAAGTATGTTTACCATATCTCAACTTCACAGGTTTAGGACACCTGACACATTTACTTTGTGGTACATCCGGAATTGATTAACTTTCAAAGTTTTGGTTTTAAAAATTTTCACAGTAAATGACCTAAAATTTTCCTCTGGGACTTAGTTACACATTTTGTCTGATTTTGAGAGTTCTGGTAATCATGAAAACATGTTTAATATTTGTTTGGAACTTAGGATGACATCCTACTTGAGAGATGCAAGTTTTAGGATACAAAAGTAATTTGTAAGACATGTATTCAGCTCTTAAAATGTCTTTTCTTGTGGAAAGGTCATTTACAAAGGAAGGCACATTTTGGATAACCATCCTCTGTGTTACTCAGGCAAAAATAACATGTTAATTTGAACATTGTGCTAATGGCAGGAGCCAGGCAGTTCATTGTTGATAAAGAGAGACTCTTGCTGTGATCTTGTTTTATTTTGGGGATGCAGATTATTCTCCAAGCCACTTAACTTTCAGTTTCAGTTTGCAATCAAGCTGATATTTGGATGGCAACATTTACTCTGGCAGTGAATACACTGTTGTCCAACTTTGTAGAACAAAGAAATTCTAAAATAGAACCTCTTGTAGCTTTGATTCTTTGTTCAACGTTACTTAGACAGTACTGGACTGGATCTCTTGGCATATTGACATTCACACCTTAAGTAAGCACTTACAGGATGACATAGAGCTGCACAGCATTCTGTTTACACTGCCACATGGATAAGCTTCATCTTTGCTCTGAAAAATGGAACCTCATGGTTAAGTGAAATTAGAAAGACTCTCCTATAGAAAACTGAAACACGATAGCTTAACTGAAGAGGCAACTTTCTCAATCATTTGTCTGAAAGCAATGTATGTGAATGTACATGTCCAAAGTACATGCGTGACACCTTTAGTTAGAATAGTATTTGACGCAGGGTGTGTCAAATCCATGGTTTATGAATACTTATAGCAGCACTCATGGTGGATGTCCCTAATGCATATTTTCAAAAGTGGTAGACCCGAGTTTCATTCCTGAGTCAAACCTTTGACTTTAACGTTGGTAATCTTGGCATTACTTTGCTTGGGCCTCGGCATAAGATGAATAACCCAAGTACTGATCAAACCGGTGTCATCATGATGTTACTCGCTGGGATGGCGTTTCTGGTGAGTTGCGTTAGACACTCCAGTGAGGCCGCACTATAAATACTAGTGTGTCGTCATTGGGTGCGGCCTACAACAAGGAACCATCGTGATATGACAATGATGATGTTGAAAACAAGGTTACACCTCAGTGAACTAAACAGAACAAACTCTGCCTAACCTTAAGCGGCAGTGGAACTTGGGCTTGGGCTATAGCTTAGTCGACCAATATGTTATTTTCGCAACAGCAAGATCAACCACTAGGCAATGAGGTCGCAGGCGTATAAGTCTAGAGGTTTGTCAGGTACCGTACATGTATACTGGCAGAAGGCCGCGGTTCACCCCAACCCATCCACTCCACTCTAACTGGGCGATCATCCACGTTGTAAAAAAAAAAAATCTTCAATACGACATCAAGGACTAATCAAGCCAATAAATAACCACTTTTCCGTTGTTTACAATTAGCATACCTGACTTAAGAAGCGGGAACTGGATTTAAACATTGGTTGTTCAAAGGCCTGTCAGCGTCCGCGAGACATGCTTTAAGCTAGGCATACACCGGAGTCAACGCAACTCTTCTCCACCGACAATAACGACGCTACTCAACTAGAGTTGTACACCTGTCCTCACGTGTATGCCGGTCAGTTTTAAAGTCCTATGCTTATCAACGCCTTGGACCAATTGTGTGTGAACAATTGAGTTGATTTGAGTCGTGCCTTAAGATTTCGTGTATGCCGAGACAACAAACAACCAAGTTTGAGACTCGACACGTTCCTACCATTAACTTTGAAAACGTCTTAGTGTTCGAATTGCATGTGCCTGTCCTTCCAGTCATTGTCTGGATGGCTTTAAGGTGTTTAAGCGGGCACTTTGCTTGGACATGTATTATGCTGTAACTATAGGATCATATTACGTGGTGAATCTCTACAATAGAACATATATTTGTATCTCTAAATATGTTCCGTTTAACGGGTGTTAAATGCAATGATATTGTAGAAGGATACATGCATTGTATATATACCCGGCTTAAACAGTGGCTTTTCAAGTAACTATGTAGGCTCTCTGACGAGCGCTAATCCAGTGTGCATGTAGGCTTTTTAGACAAACCGCTTTAGGATATTCTTTAAGAAAGGCTTTTTAACGCTTTTCGTGACGAAGTAGTGTGGCACAAAACTGTTAAAATGGAATAATCTCTTCTGGCGAAAATCCTATAACAGTTGTCATGGAGACATCAGCAGTTATGGATCTGTTGCTATTCTTATCCCATACCATTTACCGCGCCTTCAACCTGGTATTTTTCCAACAAATAAGAAAAACGAAAAGGAAGTATCGATTTCTTTATGATGTATCAACTTTTTAGTGAAGGATTTGACGGTTTTACAGTAAGGCCGTATGTATGATCTGTCAGCATGCATTGTAATTTATGCGATTAATATTTACCATATCAGAAATGGGTTCCTTGTTTTGAGACAGTGTAGTTCATGCAAGTATATCAGGCTACAAGTACATGTACCTTATCCGAAAAGACTTCTTCGGTTTTCACAACTTACGATGTGACTACAGAATGTCTGTTGGCACGCAGGAGTTTAAGGCATTGTAGCTTTCGGTGTTTTTCGGTGAGAGATTTGACGGTTTCATGGTAAAGGTCTATCGGCAGGATGTAGCTCAAGTCGATGAAAGTATGATGTCAGAAAAGGTTTGCATCTTAAATTTTCAATTAGGAGTTTTGACGATTTCGCAGGAAGTCGCATGTATGCCTATGTAAGGATCTGTCTGCAGAAGCGTTAAAGCGATGGTGGATTTCATGTTTATCTGTGAGGATTATCAGTTTCCCAGTATGAGTCGTATATACTAGAAAGGGCCTATCAGTTGTAGTTTATACGGCAGTTTTACAGTTGGGAGTTTTATGTAAGGGTCTGTTCGCAGCAGTTTGTAGTTCGTGCGATTCAAGTGTACTGTCTGGGAAAGCTTTTCTGTTTGTCACCGATTTTATCCTTGCTGAAGTAACATGCCTTCTCCAGTCATCACACTGCCCTTTGAAAAATTAGGTAAACCACATACTGGACCCCTTGACCGCTTTGGCTTGTATCATTTGTTTTTTTTAATTCTCCCATATAATATATGTTACAGTAGAGTGCGGTTGTTTCAAATATTACTCTATGTTTCCCAACCGCTGAATCATTATTTTCGATGATTTTACAGTGTGTATACATGTTTCTTTGAAACACACTCAAACCTAAATCTGTGCTTTTAATTTTTTTTTCTGACTGATTTGGCGGATCTTGAAAACCATCCATGAACGATCACAAATTAGTATCTGTAATATGTCTGTACTAAACCATTGCTTCGTCATCGTACTTTCCAATCAGTTTGTTCAGTCGCGGTATAAGCATAATTGTAAATGTCACAATCATGCGGAGAACGCCGTCAAAGCAAATGCATATGTGAAGAACAGTTTGTGTTTTAACAGCCAATCCTTCACATGCCTCTTGTTTAACTGAAGAAAGTGAAACGATGGCTTTTACGAGTCCCAGTATTATCGTTAACAAGTCGCAAAGACTTGTTCTCTACACGGAACACTGCTTGATCTCCACTGTTCCGCCTCCTCTGCATATAGCACCTCTCCATGTCAGTACATTGGTCCTCTTGATAAATTCTTTCTGCGCCCCGTAACGAGCTGTCCCTCCTATCTTTCGACATGATTACACAGACGGCTGATCGATCTAATCAGCCGTCTCTTTCTGTAGCCCTGTCGTTCTAACTCGAGCTGATGTGTTGTGAGAGAAGAGGAAATCACTGTTTTGTTCGAAACCTTGCCTGGATTAATGAAATAGAAGAAAGAACAGAGATGTGCATGTGAAGCTGTAAAAGTATTTTTTTTTTTGCAGCCCTTTACGTGTCAAAATAAAAAGGTTCCTTGAAGTTCCCAACATTGAAGGGATTCATTGTACATATGGCAGTGAGAATGCATGATTTGTTTAAACATCAAATTAGTAACATTGCAGTTAGACATATTGTGACTACCACTGAAGAGTTAAAGTAGTAGAGCACAGTACTAGCAAAGTCATTCAGAGAAACTGCATGTTGTTTATCTATGGCTTTATAGTTGACGTGGGTAGTGCTGGTCGTTTCATGGAAGAGACACCTAGGGTTACCCCAAGTGAAATAAGTTTTCACGGTTGAACAAATATAACCTTGCCGAAGGTAGAAGAGCAGTGTTTTTGCCAGTGTATGCATGTAGACAGAGAATTTGGGGAAGACGGGCGGGCGATCACCTACCAACAAGCAACCGATCACAAGATATTGTATAAGAAAAACCTGTCTACAGAGGCACAACGAACAGTAGTAGTGTGCTGCTTACCTCGTAACAAACAGTTCTAGTATCTTCACCAGTCATTAATCCGGTTATCCGATTGAATAGTGCTTCAAAAGAAAAGACAGCAAAGAGTATAACCATATTTTTTTCGGAAGAGGAGTGTGGACAGACTTCAATGACTACAAGTGTTTTTTTTTTCAGGCGGTTCAGGCTGATGAACCTCTTATCTGGAATTCTTAAAAGGCCGAGGGAGGCGCTATCTTAGATCAAACATAAAGGCGATGTCGCGTCACTCGAATCCTTCGAACATATCCTTGGGTAAAATGCATATCAGGGTTCTCGTGACGTCCGAGGAAACAGCCGCGTTCTCGGGTTATATGGAAATTACCCGCATCTTGTCGTTTAATACTGATGAGATACCCTGGTTATGCCACACCCAAAAATAAAAAAAAAGGGAACACTTGTTAAACTTTATGTAGAATACTTATATGCAAATATAGAGCGCGTACTTTTCCCTTGATTGCGGTACTGAGGGAATTGCTTTTGAAGTGAAACGGCATGTTTATCCCTAAAGCTTTCATCAAGCCTTTAGGCATCGGGCCAGGCCTCCGAATACCTTTTACACTTCATTGATTGTCGTTGGCCACGTGGCATATCTTGACATTTCGGTGTTCAAGCTGCTAATGAAAGCGTGGTGGGGATCTTTCAACGAGTAGGGTTGGGAATAACAGGTCTGTTGTGAATGAGAATACGTGAGATCGAAATTGAACTGCAATTACTGCCTTGGAGCAGATTTGAAAGACGAGCGTAATAGCTGTCACTGCCTCCCATTGACTTCCAGGGAGTAATCCGAAGCCGTTACGTTATAGTGAAACACACAGCTATTGGCTTACGCTCTCACACTGTGCCAAAGTGATAAGAGATTCGTCTGAAGGAGAATTTGGAACTGATATAATCCGATTGCTGAAATCAGAAGTCGCATATTAATGACAACTGACCTAAGTCAAATTTTAACACCATAAATTTATCATTTTCCGTGTATTATGTATCTCAGTGTGACTGTATTATATTAATTTGGTTTTTCCCGTTATACGGACATAGACGGCTAATATACATCGGAGGTCAGGTTTATGGGTCGGGAAAGCCGGACGGTACCCGGGGGCAACCACTGCCATTCTATACACACGGGCTTCATGCAAGGACTTTACGATGTGTTAGAAGACGTATTGAGTCCTCGCATCATGTTGCATTCATAAATATTTTAAGAAGATAAAGTATCATTTTATTGAATAAACCTTTATCTTCAGAATGCTCTATAAAGAAAGAGGTGAGTCCATCGAGAAACTCTTGTGTTGTCAATCTACATGTACCACACTTCAGAGCTTGATCAATGTTACTCCTGGAAGAAAACCACAGTTTAGATTTAACCAAAAGTATGGCACTGACATAACCTTTAATGAACCAAACCGCACGCAACTGTAGCTCTAGGTCAAGAGGTTACCGGTACATGTCGAAGTGGCTAAGGAAACGATTTGTGAATAAGGCGTTAATTCCCACATATTTCGTATCTTTACATTGCATGTCAACTGTGCCTCGAATCGTATGGTATCAATGTTAACAATTTGGTTGGTATAATGAATTACACATTGTTCAAAACAAGGGGGAAATATGGAGCACGTATCTTATGCTGAGGGTTAGCGGAACTATTCTACTCGTAACACGCACGCACGCACGCGCACACGCACACGCACAGGCACACACACCTCTTAAAGGGGCCTCCGTGGCTCAGTTGGTTAGCGCTCTATCACAGCGCAATGACCGAAGCCTCCCACCAATGCTGTGGCTGTGAGTTCAAGCCCAGCTCATGTTGGCTTCCTCTCAGGCCGTACATGGGAAAGTCTGCGGATGGTCGTGGGTTTTATCTGAAGTTCCCCCAGGCTCTGGCCGGTTTCCTCCCACAATGATGCTGACCGCCGTCGTATAAATGAAAGTACTTGAGTACGGCGTATCAAATAAAATCACACCAATGAAATAAAATAAATAAATAAACAAATCTTAAAGTGAACAGTCGTATTGGATGAATTTGTTATCTGAAGCACCTTCAGCCATGTTGTACGCTCAAATGTGACGTGCATGTACATGTCAGATTTTCAATTCTGGCTTCATGTATAAATGATGAAAGACCCTGGAGCCACCATATCCCTACTATCGACCAAGTAAACGGCGTTTTTAACAAACCACTTAAATAACTTCATTGGTATACATTCTACCGATGCTGAACGTGTTCCTCTACTCTTAAATCCATAAAGGTACAGCTGTCTGCCCATCTTGCCCCCATGACTAAGCCGTCAGTGCGATAACAGCCTCGATGTTGTAATGTTTTTCCCGGTTTTACGTCCAGTTATATAAAATTAGGACTGATGTCCGAGGAATTGTGTACCTGTTACATGTATTAGGTACTAATAGCATTCCGATGATTCACATGTACATGTATGGCCCACATGTAGGCCATACATGTACATCTGACACCCAGCCATCCCTCTAATGATTCCAGGAGGTGTCTCTACCGGCCTGATTGGCCCTGTTATCCCAATGCAGGAATTGTCAGGCAACATTCTGATCTACGTTCGTTTCTCACAGATGTGTATTGACTGACATTTCAGACGAAAACGGATTTTAATAATGTAGTGTCACATTTAAAGAAGACTACATGGATAATTGGGATTTCGAGATGAACAACTGGCGCGATTCACTCTCACCATACATCTGTAGCAAATCCCACATTTTTGGTAAACAAGCTGCATTTAGCTGTATACTTGTCCATAGGGTGAATTCTGACCTGAAAACATGACCTGTCTGGAAACGGTCACCTTTTGTCACAGTTAGGGGGTTTTACTTTCCTAGCCTGAAGATAACTAAAGAAGCACGAGCTCAGCAGCCAGTGACACAAATTGTCTCGATACGTTTTGACAAGATTACCACCATCATTTAAGAAGTCGGCTCATGTATCCGATCTGGCGCGTGGGTTGCCGCAAATGATCAAAGGCTCGCTGGTGACTGGAGTTGTCTGAAAGGCAATACAAAATTCTCACATACTCAGGGTAACCATGGCAACACTTCAGATAAAATGGAGACAGTTTTATCAAAGTCACAAAGACACGTCTACAGCCATATTAACTGGTTTGATCCTTTTTTACTGGCTTCACGTTGTATGCCATGTTTCGTTTCCGCAGCACTTCGATGTAGACGTCAAAAACATGCCCTCAAAATGGCCCTCACTTATGGAAACATTTCACACAATATTTTGACTGTAACCGAACCACTTCATTTCAGAATACTGTTTTATAACTTCATTACACACGACGCCAGAAAGAATATTGTGTTCATCCAAAAAACATGAAGTACAGCTCATACTTGATGGGATGATGCGTTTTCCAAATAACACATGTATTGGAATCGTGTCTATATTGATGTCCATAGCTGCCATGTAACCTAAAACTATGTACATTTATCACCGGGTCCCATTTCTGAAGAGAAGTGCTTCCAAGCTTAAGGTTAAGTCAGTGAGAAATAATGCGACAAAGAGCACTACGTACAGCGTGGTGCTACATGCTACTTGCTACATACTACTGGATAAGTTATTTTTGCATACGGGTTTGAAAAGTCAATCAGCCAGTCGCGTTACTCAAATTTGACGTTGTTGACCTCTGTGGCGTCGATGGCGGTACCCCCTTATGTGGGGAAATAAGATGGCCAATGCAAAAAACGCCATCTTTTTGAAGGCATTCAGTGTGTTTCAATCCATTTTAAGTGTAAATCGGCATGTAAAACACTCTTTGGCTAAATGGGAAATGGGGCTTTATGCCAGATATCAAGTTAATCTGTACCTAATATTTCCAAAGCTGAACAACGAATTCATCATAAACTTATACATAGACAGCATTTTGGTTAAATCAGTAAAACACCTTACATTTATTACTTTGTTTTATTGCTTTTGTCACAATATTAATAGAGTAGGTCGTCACTTAGCGAAATTTGGAGTATAATACCAGAACAGTCTCCAAGATGACTAGAGAATATGAGACAAGTGTAACACGGGCGATACCGTTAATGGGATAATGAATACATGTCAGTCATGGGCAAATGACTATGCAAGAACTCGGGTATTGAGGATACTAGATTTATGTTTGCTCCATTTTTTTGGCGAGTGAAAACAAAACTGGCCAATTCACTCATAGTATACATGCACGTTTGTGCAAATGCAGTGCATGCGGATTTATTTTTGCGTGTCTGGTCCACATAGAGGTGAAATATTTAACCTGTGCGCTTGTGCAAAGACTGAAGGTACCGTCCTGGGAAAGAATTATTGACCTTTTATAATTGCCGTATAAATTTAAGAGAATATCTTTAATGGAACGAATGCTGCTATCGTTGGAAGAAAGGAAAAAGGCAAATATATACATGTAGCAAGTGATTGCCAAATTGTAGCTTCCCCCCCCCCCTCACCAAAGTGACAGATATATGAAAAAAAAACCCGGATGAAGTGGTAATACTTGACAAAATACGATGCCACTCTGCGTACTCCGTACAGCGCATGCGTAGCCATAACTTTGCTCTCTTTGTATCTCAGCCACAGGTGTGACCTTTGGAACCTCAGATGTCTAGTCTATATCTCGCTTTGTAGGGATTTCTAGATCCTGTGTGTTGTATGACAAATTCTGTTAATGTCATTAGTGTGCCAAGCATATTCCACGAAATGCCTCAAACTGGGCTTTTTGGTCTTAGTGTTACCACTGCAGCCCTCGCTCGGACGTGTGATCATCACCCATTAGTAAAACTAGCTTAGATGTCTGGTGGAATCCCGTTGTGTATGATTTACATGTAGGGGAAGAGATTGATCAAGTATTGATAAAAACCACCTCGGGGTAGAGGTTTCAGTCCCTTTACATAATTCCCAAACGGTCATGTCGCGCTCAGTGCTCTCAGGTGTGTTTCATGACATTTGCATACACACCCATCCTTCAAGTTTCAGAAAAGTTAGAAAATTTTGCTGGTATAATATGTTTGAAATGCGCATGCACATTAGACTTCCAGCCATGTATAACTTTCTCTTCCTTTAATTAGATAAGTTGTGTAAATTATAACCATGTTCATCTGACGTGATAATTAATCATAAAGTATATGAATTATACCATCCCTTTGGCCAAGTCGTTCCCAATACCTCAGCCGAAACCGCTCACCTATTTTTTCTAGGCCTTTACTATAACAACATAGCTTATTATGTATTCCATGCACACAACGTTTATGTACATGTGAATATATATATATATATATATATATACAAGCATTTAGTGTGCTTAGTGTGAAATATGCAGAAACGAGATTTAGGACTGGGGCATTTAGGTGCCTGTGCAATTCAGCGAGAGAATGATAAAGAAAAGTATATTCATGCACCAGGGCATATTTCTATACATTACCACCAATACTACCTAGTAAACGCATAACACTCTTATCGGTATGTATCTGGAGATCTGTGCCACAAATGTGTATAATTCTGGTCAACCTGGGGACAAGGGGCTCTATATGCATTCGTATTTATTACATCAACATGAACAGTAGCATTCAAAACGCGACTGAAGTACACACATTTGTCCTTGACCTGAAAATTCACGGAATAAGAGATTAATTTTTTTACTGGGATTTCGTGCCAAGAAAATAGGATGTCTTCCCCTCGTCATAGAAAAGAGCTGACTGCTCCTCTCAAACATGTTATCGATATTATTTGTTGTCTACATATTATATGCAACATATTCCTTTGGGAATATAGATTGTCTTTAGAAATGGATCTAGCGATTATCGACTTGGCATGCTCGTGGGATTGTTTCCTCAGCCTTATTCTTGTTGATGACCACCAATATGGTGTGCAAGTCTGTGCTGACGAATGTAGGAGATAAGGAATGTCGGAACTGGCGACTGCCGGATCTATGGTCTGAGGAAGAGGCATTAGAACAGCGGTCCAGAACAAAGCAACATTTTATTTTCCTACCTCAGGTCTTAATCAGAGTATCATTGGTGGTGGTGGTGTATAGGTGTGTTGGTGCATGATGTGGTTGAGAGTGAGGTGTTCCAATTCCTTCTGGACTCATTAACTACAGAGCTGAATCTGAATGGATTTTGATAGCAAAGTAAAGAGAACAAAGCAATCATTTGGGTGATGACCTACTTTTATGGTGAAAAACAGAAATTCACGTTTCCTAGCGCAGGCAAAACACGAAGATGACCGTATAATGAACGGATATGTTTCTACTGCTCATATAGTGAATGATTAGGTGTTACGATAAAATGTCCATCGAAAACTAAAGTCGCCTCATGTCAAACGGCGAAGATAAGTCTATAAGTTGCTATTAACGCTACATCGCGTTTTTTACCTACTTCTGCTGAAGCCATATGATGCTGGTGGACGTTCCTACTATTTAAACAGTTACATGTATTGGCCAAAGAAATATACACAGGAGAACTTATTTCACAGGTTGCTTGCGTGTGACGGTTTATCACATGTCACATGCACTGTCGTTGCTGCTCAAGGGCAACAAAGCTGTCGGAACATTGTGTCAGGCGCTTTTACCATGGTAACGTGTGTCGTCAGGGAAGCTAGGTGAGGCGTAGTTGGCGACTACTTTGAGATTCGGGCCTCTCTAGCGTTTCAAACGCTGTACACGTTTGTATAATTCCTTTCTATAGGTGCTAAATTAACATGCTTTAAAATGATATACATGTAGTAAAACCGGAAAGCTCCTGACGGATGTTTTCCTTTAAAATCTTCCTGTCTGGAATACTAGCCTATAGAAGAACTGTTCCGTCTTGTTGTGGTCAGAATCCTGGTTTCGCCTGAAATGCAATGGTGGTACCTAGAGAGATAAATCGAGTGCATGATGACTGACATTGGTGTCTTCTAATCCGATTGTTGACTTGGTATTCATTGACCAGCATCGCCACATTTAATTGCCACTTCGGCCTAGCAGAGGGAAGCCTTGCAAACCGGCTACATTCCCTTCAGTGCCGGAGAGCCTGGGTTTGCCGTTGATCCCTAGACACTTGAACCGAGATAAGGTAACGTCGGGGCGTGACTGACTTCCAAGTGAACAAAATCGCCAGTGACGTTGGGGAATCCTCGCTCGGAGCTGGCGCGTGGTTGTCACATTGCCTCCAAGATCAAAACCACACGATCGCGCTTTTCAGCAGGCCTAATAAGAAAATCTTCGCGGTCAATATTTCGGACTGAGTGATGGGCCCCATTGTGAACATGGACTGTTTGTTCTCACGTACCCTCAGCTCTCACTTTGTACCTGAAAGACTACAGACCTCTCCAACGGTGCGCGTTAAGCACTGTCTCCGGTGAATCTAAGGGGATTTATATGAGCAAGTATAGATGTTACTGATTCGTATTTCAGTCCATTTGCTTTGTACGGAAAGTAAGACTTGAAATGTTAATTATATGCTGAGTTCAGAAGATTTTCTTTAAGGGTCTGACTGACCATAAGCCTACGGGGGCCTCCGTGGCTCAGTTGGTTAGCGCTCTATCGCAGCGTAATGACCCAGGAGCCTCCCACCAATGCGGTCGCTGTGAGTTCAAGCCCGGCTCATACTGACTTCCTCTCCGGCCGTACGTGGGAAGGTCTACCAGCAACCTACGGATGGTCGTGCCTTTCCGCGGTCTCGTTTTTGTCGTCGTATAAGTGAAATATTCTTGAGTACGACGTAAAACACCAATCAAATAAATAAATAAATAAACAAGCCTGTGGACAAATCTGTGGACATTTAAATGCAATTTTGCAATAGACCACAGGAAACCAGATAACTCTAAACCTGTTATCATGAACACTAACAAAAACCTCATTACATGCAACCCACTCGTGACCCACTTCGCCTATATTCGGGCTTACGTCGAAAATGGCGGAATGTAGGCTTGTGTGTAGGCCTTTTGAGTGGCCATCTTCCCCTCAAAAGTGAGCTCGGTCTTATTTTCAAATGTAAGTAATATATTCTCATTGCGAAGGTGGGAAAATGGCCAAATCACGCAAGCAGTATTAATTTTGAAGTTATTGAATAATTTCAATGTGGCAAATAATTTCTGACGTAAGGTCATTAGTATTCAACATAGCAGCTCCGATAGAGCATTCCTTCAAAGATGTCACAGATACACCAAACGTTCTCTAAGAGTGACAAACATAGATCGCTGAAAAAAAGCAGGCCGAAACATTATTCAATGCATATCAAGGTTTGGCACGATTAATCTTCTGCCAACAGGATATGGGAATTGTGTGACATTTCAACTGTTATACCGTACGTCCGTTTGTCGTCTCATAACTTTTCAAATCTACGCGCTGCCTGTTTCCTGACATACGGAAACCAATAAAATGATGCAGTGAAATGGCGACACAATACATCAAAAGTCAAAGTTTCGACTTAGGAATAGATTTACCTCTATGTTTAGACTGACATACAACCTTTTTAAAGCAGAGAGCAACTGGCCAATGAATTGTACACGCGGTATTTCTCTCAGTTCATAAAACAGAGCAGCACTGCCATTTGAACCTGGTATCCAAGGGATGGGTGTGTTCTGCTCAGCTTTTGTTGCACACGATAAATATTCTCGCTAAAAACCGTCTAGTGGTCACAGACATCACAGTAGGTCGAGATAAATACTGTAGGAAGACTCGTCCTACATATCGTATGTCGTTTGAACACGTCAGTGTGTTGTCAAACTGGTTCACTGACGCCAGCAGATTTACAGTCCTTTTATAACTGGTGCGGCAAGATATATAAGTAACAATTGGTTGGGGCGTTCAAGTAAATCTGGTTAAAACAGAACAGCAATCCTGGGAGAGTGCACATAAAAGACGCGGGCTTTCAGAGGTCAAATGGCCAAAAATATCCTCACATGCGAATATCTAACAGTTAGACATAAGGGTTCATCACCCATTTTGTGGCTATGAGGTCGAAAAATCAAACCTAAATCTTCCTCACTTTCTTTTCTCTTTTGACTGACAGGTCATGGAATTACATTGGTTGCTTTCTGAAAAGACATTGCAATAGCCACTTGGATATGTACGAACTATGTGTCAATGTCATGAAACAAATATTGATGTAGATTAATAAGCTCAAACGCAGAGACTTATTACAGGTGTAAGTTTATTGACGTTCATGTATTTTTATATTTTCAATCATATGTCACACTAACATATATGTGATGGAAATGAACGGATTGAGAAAAAACTCACTTACACGGTTAAAGAAAACTTCAATGTATTATATATATATATATATATATATATATATATATATATATATATTTATGATTATTTTATGGTTTTGACAAGAATTCATTCATTTTTATTGCATCGTTTATAATGCTCCTGCCACTTGGGGAGAATGGACTGAGGGCATTCCTGTTTGTGGCAAAACAATTATACTGCAAGACATATGAATATGAGAGTAAGATCTGAATTTATGTAGCTTGGATTTCCCCCCCAGGGCATGATCACCTTCCTTACAATATGTGAACAGAAATCATACTGTAACCAGACAGCTGATGTCGCTGAGCGGCTGTCAACGTGTACGAATCATCGTGTTAACAAGATGGATCGTGGACGTAGTGGATGAGCCTCTGGTGCCGTTTTGATCACTGTACAGTTCAAAGCCTAGTGTATAACTTATACCTGGAATAGACGCCAGGCTGCTGAGGCCAGGGAGTGGTAGTCAACCACCATCAAGCATTTGTTAGCCTGTCAGTGGCGGAGGAAACTAGGAACTGAATCACGTCCTCAGAAACAATAAATGAAAGGTTATAAATAAATCCGCAAATGAATATTTAAAAAAGAGGAAAAATACAGAGAATCGTGGTGAAAATACGTCTTTAATCCCTGTGAAATCCGTTGACAAGTCAAAAATCAATAAACGGATGGAAATAATTAGGACAGTTTTAGCGCATCGTCGAGCTTTTTCACTGGATCAAAGAGCTCTAGCAGGAATGGCCGCGGCCAGCCTGGCAATGACGGTACTGTGCGTTATCGACTATATTGGTTCACTGTCACGGTGTCTGGAAATTACTAGTACCTTCTCACAGCGGGGAGCTCAGCGTCTCGAAGGTGGTCAAAGGCGCTGGGGAAACCACCATACATATATAGCATGTGTGAAGGATGGTTAATGGTGAAAACACAGATGACAGGCTTTAAATAGCCTAGTCATAACAGGGAAACCCCACAACATCTACTCTACTGACCTGAGAATTTCACCATATATATATAGGTGTAACAATTGTATACGGCGACCAGTACACAAACCAGCAGGAAGTACAGCGGTGGCTACAAGCTAGCACAATCTGAAATTGCCGATCCCGTCTCTCTCTCTACCTGGCCGGATTTAAGCAGACAGCATTGGGCCGTGTGTATGGAAAGCCGACTCTACATAATGCGGTCTATGGTATACCTTCGGCGTCCTGTCACCTGCGGCTATGGCAGTATGTGTACCTTTATGAACATTTCGGTCTCTTCAGCATGAGCTAATGGGACTCATGTACAACATATCTGTACCAGTACTCAACTGGCAGTTGTTTCTGGACGACGGGATCGCTGGTGTGTACGGAATGGCATTAGCTAACAGGCTACATCTATAGTGTTGTTAATACCGGTACTGGCTTTTACTTCAGCAATATACCAACAGCTATAGCTATTCCTATCTGTCGGTAACCAGTATACGGCGCTCACCAGTCCATTTGGCGTGCAGCAGGATGCGATCCGCCAGAGAGAGCGTCGGATATTTTTAGAGAGAAAGCCTCATCACACATACATGCATTTGCGTACCCTTGTGGCTTATGGGAGTTTGCCTTACCAAGGTGTTGCTGTAGGCGCGATCTGTCACATGGCAACCGATCGCCGGAAAATCAGTTTCCCTGCAGACTCCGTCCTGACATCCGTGGTCCAGGACGGAGACGCTGTCGAGCTGATCCAACTGCTCGACCCTCCAGGAACGGTGGATGTCAACCAGAGAAACCACGTGGGATTAACGGCACTTCATCACGGCGTACTACACAACAACCTGGACGCCGTCAAAGTACTTTTGTGCCAAGGAGCTGACACGAACGCACAGGACGTGTATGGTTTCACACCCCTGCACACCGCTGCTGCCTGTGGCTTTCTCCAAATCGCCAGCCTCCTTATACTATTTGGGGCTGACGTCCTATTACAGACGAAAGAGGAGGAAATGCCCGTGGATGTTGCCAAGGACATCGAAATTGTGCGTTTGTTAACCGAGGTGATGTATCCCAGACTCCACAAGGAGGTGTACTACAGCTCTCTTGCCAAGACTACACTTATAGAAGTGACCCGAGTAGTGAAATGTTTTACGGAATACGTGATACGGATGTGTGCTGAACTAGTTCAGAACGTCCGCAAACAAAACCACAAACCTGTTGACAATGGGGAATCCCCTTGTAAAGAAACAAGTGAAAACCACGCGCATCAGGACTGAACTAAACAGAAAACATACGTGTCTATATTTACGTCAGCGAGGCTTAGTTTTTGTCTATTCTGACGCACAGCTATGCAACCTTGTTGTGTCATCGCAGAACCATCTAGAATCGACACTTCCTGGATCATGTATCTGCGTGGATATAGGTAATATTTTATGAAGTGTTTGTAAATCGAATACAGGTATTCCATCGTTGAATATAAAACATATATGGAAGATTATATTTTCCCCTGGATCTTTTGTATAAATGGCAAACAGTAGTTTAAAGATGAAAACTGGACAGAATTTACAAAAAAGTGCCCAATATTTATAAGTGTGTTGTATGGTCGGTGGTTATTTTCAGTACGGCAGTACTGCTTTAATTAACTATCCAGAAGATGGTCACGTATAGTGGCAAGTGATAATGCACCTACACTTGGCTCACATGAGAGAACACATGGCGCCCGGGAATGGACTCCTGCAGCTCTATATGTTACAGTCAGTAAACAGGTTGTTTATGTTGCTCTATGCCTGACTGCGATAAAGGGTTGTATTTTCAGACTCCTGTCCTACATACTCATGTTAGATGTACACACAGAAAGCCAAGGTTTTTTCACAGAGCTCACATTGTCTTCAAGCGACTTGGGGTTAACGATGACTACGTTCTATTCATTTCATGCTACCAGATCTACGTACACTCACTGAAGTGGCTCACAGAGTTACATACGGGTTAAGGACATCTGCTGTATGTTTTTCACCAAGCCTGTCAACACACTTTAAGCCATCAGTAAATATGACTTGTCTTATCTCAAGAGAACTGTCTTTTCATTGAAAGCAGTAGTCATTCAGTAATATAAGCGTTGTTTCAATGTAGCGTAATCTACTTGGTGGCCTTTACGTCATGGTCGTGCGGTGGTCACCTGAGCCCGGTATTGCTGTGAACGATCCTATTAACATATAAGTACGAAGAAGATTGAAACAATTAAGGAGGCATAAATTCCACGAAAATTATGAAAAAAAAAAACAAAAAAAAACAATGAAAAAGTCAAATATAATATCCCCTACATCGCCAAAGACAGGGAAGAATTTACAAATCTACCAACTGCAAAAAAAACAACAACAACACACATAGTGTTTTACCCATCCTTATAATTCAAAACAGTATTAATGTCACGATATGTGCAGACTTACCGAGGCGTTGTTTTGTGATCTGTTTATAAATATAGGCCTATCGCATGTTTTATATGTTTTGTGCGAACGAAGATCATTGGCAACTCGAGATAACTCAAGTAATATAGCCCTGTTAGCTGTAATGCAATCCCACTGGGGCTAGCAATGCAGACGATAGCATGTCCATCATTAGGCTTAATCTACACTAAGCAATTCAGCTTGAGCCGAGTGATTTGGCTATTAAAAAACAATCGCCAGTAAAATGATACGGACTTATTGGCTGAAGGCTATACACCACCTGCGCCGTAGGATTGTCCGTGTGTACATGTGAATGCAATGCATAGCGTGTGCCGTTTATGACGAAGTGGGATTTGCCAATGATACGGTGAATATTCCACCACAGATACTTGCGTTCCTGCAATAACTGAAAACCCGCTGTAATTATTTCTCCACCCAGAGTCTCAATGACTATTTCATTGCTCATCCATATTTTCTGCTCTCAGGCCGGTACGAGATCTACGAGTAACGGGTGTTACCTGGATGGCTGCCAGGTAGCAGGATGTCTTCATGCAATGCATGGAAATATAATACTTGCTGTAAAGGTTAAAGCTAGATTAAGCAATAAACTATGAATGGCACTTTACCTTTATTTAGAACATATCGTCAACATATATCTCAACTGTGTATATTGAAAACAGAGTATTATTTATGCTTCCATACTAGGAATAAAGTACATGTGAGGCTATAGTAATGGTGAGAGATAATGTTGTTATTGGCATTTGAATCGATTGGCAAATCAATCAGTCAGTCACCATATATCTTTGTCAGCATGATGTTAGTACAACTAATCGATGCTGTCTTATTATTTTTATCACTGTTGTTGTTCTGCTCTATTGGTTCTCATAGAGTTGAATTACCATACGTGTAATTAGGTGTACTAATTAAGACTGTATTGACTAAGCTGGGGTGTCGTGGTAGAAGACAGAGAAACATCGTGAGGTGTGGATCGGCTACCTTGTTAAATTCCTTCTACTTTCATTGGAGCCAGATAACTCCATTTGTTATCCAATAGATAATCCTTCATATCTGAACACTGAATACTACTTCACTTCTGGAGCATTTTCTGTCTATAAATTCTTCTCCACCAACCAGAAAAAGAAGGAAAACAGCCTCTGTTTGTCTAAATGTGTAAGTTGTCAATTTTTTCCCCATGGTTCACAGAACTATACATGTATGCCTTGATGGAATCCAACGTCGACAACTGCTTTGTTGTACAGGGGACTAATACAACACAATAAATGTGACTCGCTTGAAAAGCCCGATGACGTTGGTATGCTGTGAACTGTCAAGCTAAGAATAAACTGATATCTGCCAGTGTGGAAACATATATATTGCTGAGGTTTTCTGACGCTCTTTGTTCATTCAAATACGTTATTTTTAGCTTCCGATAGAGATACTGTTTGAACACCTTGATAGACAGCCAGCGCAAAAGACCATTTTGTCTGCGGTCTCTTATATTACTAGGATCCAATCAGACCTGCAAAAAGAACTCTGTAGTGTTCATACCAACCTGCTTACTTGTGCTACTGTGCCAACAACTGCTCTTCACTGTTTATGTACAGGTGCAACATGAGGCGCTATTATCTATGCTCTTGAGGCAAGTTAAAACTGACGACAGGTAAAACCTATAAGAAATGCTCATATTTTGGTGCAAATATTCCAAAATTTAGGACGATGTTTTAGGTATAAATGTTTTTGAAATGCCGATACTAAAGTATATCAGTTTTCTTACTTTATAGCTGACCGTTGCTCTCCTCAATAATAACAGAGAACGTGTTAAATAAGACTCCTTGGAACAAACTTTGAACACTTCAAACCACAAACACGCCACTAAAATCCCATCATAAAGCAAGGTTACTTGTATATGAAATTCTTAGTTAATCAGTAAAAGTGGACTAAGAGGTGGATAAAACTAAAATATTTCTATAGCAAAGAAAAGGAAAATGGATACAACGATTATAAATAGATTGAAGCCTAGTTTAGACAGTTTTCTTTTTACAAGAATACAGACATATATAGAATCTCTGGATTTAGAATTTAGCATTAAATATTTAAATTTATTTTTGTGGAGATCTCGCTGTAGAATCTAATTTTGGTTTTCAGATACAGCCTGATGCAAAGTTATTTTTTAAACAAAATAATCTATACGTTAAGCATGCTGGGTGTTCGCCAGTCAATCGGATATTATCAAACCAGTACGAGCAAGAAAATGCGTTTGGCTGGGAAGGCGATGAGGCTGATATATGGTAACAGCCACGGACAGTTATTCTGATAACTACACGTATCTTGTATTTCAGAAGATGTTTTCATTCGCATATGAATTGATTAATGAATGATCGATGGAGTCAAGCAGCCAGTTTTACACATGTCGTCAATATATAGTCTGTGGTTGCCGGATGTCCAAACATTAGATTGTGATGTTTCTCTTGACAGTCAAGGCTGATAGAACCATTCATGTAGTAGGCAATTTAAGTCCTCAGGGTCCGGGCTTTACAGTTTTCATTGTATATATATAACAATTGCACCTATTGATCGTGAGATAGTTTGAAAACGTGCCTCTTTAGAAACAAATACCTATTCAGCCTGTAAACTCGACTCCTGAGTTATGTGGTATTTGTCCAGCATAAACATTATCAGGTTGTCAATAATCAAATTGCTACTATATATGTTGGAAGGTGAAGATGCATGGGCCTCATTATGGAATGCCTTACATGATGGATGTCATCAGGGTTTGTAAAATCAACAGTTATCATGGATACGAACAGTGCAGAGTTGTTTTCATGTAACATAGCTTTCTTCATTCATTTATTCAGCATATGTGCGCTTCCATAGCGAACGTACTTGGTGGGGCATTCTAACGTGATTTCAGCATCTTAACACTGAAGATGAGCACACGAATTCTGACAGTTTGGATGAGTTATTATAAGGGGGGTATCGATTTCCTGAAGTTCCGTGCAGTAGTGATTTATCTGCACCTGTCGAGTTGCGCGAGGCGCTATTACCAGTGCTTGCTGCTCACTTAGAAATTTTCGACAAAGTTAAGTGACATTAAGGGACATCTTCTGGTGGATATGTTGACAGTTAGCCCGTAAATGCTGGTAATGCACCAATTAACTGCGCTACTCTCCAAATTTTCCTTGACTAAGGATTAGCAGTATGTTGGGTATTTTTGCGTACATGATACCTTTTGTTGTATAGCTCATCACGTTTGGTTGTGGGATGTTCAGTCACAGAGTAAATACGGGACATACTGTATGACCATGATTTAGACAGAACATTGGGTTACCTCCTTGATCTAGTTTCCTTCAAAGTTACGTTCCAAACTAAGCCTTGGGGCGAACAAAACAGACCATTGTTGCCATGAAATTGCGGAAACATCCGCCGGTCATTGTTCTGTTGTGACCAATCAGAGATTACTTGTTATTTTCACACTTCCTCTACCACTGCTCACGTCATAGAAATGACGCCGATGACATGGAGCTAGTGAAAGCTTTGTCATTGTAACAGCAGACTGGAAATGCCGGCTTCCTAGAGTTTTTCGTGCAAACTCACGAAGAGACAGATGATGACAAAAAAGAAAAAGGAAAAAAAAAAAGAAAGAAAACAAAACAATTGTGTGTTTTCTTTGCAACACCATTTTCTTTATGTATAATTTCTCAGACATGTATTTCTTTCAGGATTCTTTGTTCACCATGGGTTAGTCAAGGCTAGTTCATTATACACCGTCACTTTCATGTAGTTCCTGTTTCGTAGCTGTTCTTACCCTTTTGGACAAGAACCGCCATTCCAACAAAAATGAAAAGCTCTGACCGCAGGGTTGGAAGTTACCGAATTACTTTATGACTGCATATGATGGCTCAACTATTTGAGGACTTATTTATTTATTTATTTGATTGGTGTATTACGCCGTACACAAGAATATTTCACTTATATAACTGTGGCCAGCAATATGGTAGCAGGAAAAACCCCAAGACTATCCACACGTTGCTGGCAGACCTTCCCACGTACGGCCGGAGAGGAAGCCATCATGAGCCGGACCTGAACTCACGACGAACGCATTGGTGCTTTGAGGATTTATATAGAGCGTTAAATGCTTTCCTAATGGGTAACCTTTGTAGTCTGTTATTCATTCCTGCATGTTCGATGACGTTTTGTGGCCATACTGATAGCGTTTTACTTGTGCAGTGCATGCAAAGATATAATAGTCAAGTCGGCATTGGACCGAATGGCCAATGCGCTGGAAACGGTATTCCATTGGTCTTATTGGCTAATATTGGCTACACCTATATCCTATTACTAAATGAAAAATGGTATCTAGTTTAGTTTTCCTCATTTTCGAGCATGGCATTCACTTGCAGGTGTTCTCATAAATCCTCTATAGTATGCAGTGTCATTAGAGTACTGGGACCTGTAGCTGTAACAGTAGCATGTGCTTTTCAGAATGAATGATTCAAATTAGAATTATGGTGAACTTCGCAAAGCAACCAAGGCCTGTGCCACTGCTTGTCATCATACATTGCCTGTTTTAGCAACTAAGTCGGTATAGATCAAAATATTTCCTCACAATAGGTATTGACTCTATGGCGACGCTGCACCTAAGCTGATGAAAAGGTTCCATCTCATGTCCATTGTATTATGCAATGATGTCGAGGGGTTGTAAATTTTTATCTCAAAATCAAATTTCAAATGTTCTGTGTTTTTTTTTAACTTTCTACATGACATATGACTCTTCTTTCCTTATTTTGTCACTTTTTCATACATTTTGTTAAAAGCTATGAAATTATGTAAAACTACTGATTGTTGCCATTATTTACACTTGTATCCAGTCACGATATGACAATAACCTACTAGGTATAAAAATGCCTTTGTTGTCTGTATCTTTGATTATCATTGCTGACAACCTTATTCTAACGCGATAGAAACTATGAGCTTTAATCTTGTCAAATAATTTTGCGTAGTGTTTTTGTGGTGGCTTTCACAGTTTATATCCTAGTCTACTGGTGTAGAATATCCATCTATGTTTTCATGATTTCTTCACAACTGCAGAGAATGACTCCGGCATGTCCAGTTCAATCCGCATATTTATCCAAAAAGTATCTGAAGAGCCACCGTTAAAAGTAACGATGTACGAGAATGATTGTATAGGTCACCCATGGATTTAAACTTGGATTAACCCCAGCTTAAATTTATCCCTAAGCGTTTTGTTTCAAACGTCGGCTTCTTCAACAGAGGAGTTTTGAGCTCGAACTCTGTGGTGGCTAAAGATGAAAAAAGCACACTGTATCATGTGACTTGTCAACAATGTTAAGTTAACTTTTGTTGTCATTAACTAACCAATCACCTGTCTCGCCGTGTTCTAGCTACAAATGATAAATGGTTCCTTTCTTAAGTTTACAAAAGTTCAGCTCTTCAGTTTTCTCCATCGTTTGTCTCATCTGAATAGACTTTTTAGAAACTTTTTTCAGCCGATGATGTTATGGTAAAGATAATCAAAAATTATTTCTTAACAATTCTCACAGACAAAATGATACTGTACCTTTACCATTTTAACCTTACCGAGAGTAAACTCGAGTTCGAACTCGAAACTCCTCGCATTTTGTTCGATAAGAAGAAATGTTTTCGCATAGAGTATGTATAAGTATGCTATTTTACTATACTTTGTATATGGTTTAAAAGCGTTCCATGGTGTTGTGGAGGTTTAATAATCTGGCATGAGTGATGATGCTGAACTACAGTGATAGAAATGACTTCAAAAGCTGATAATTCTGGTCTTTGAAACACCTGATACGACCTCCCAACACAAAAAACTAAAAGAAATAAAAAAGAAAACAAAAACCTATTCTAACAATAGTCTTTAACCGAGCATAAACTAAAAGACTGTCATTATGCCCAAAGCAGTTCAATACTACATTACCAAATATTGCATTTCGTTCCAAACAAGCATCCGTTGTTTATTACTTTAGAAAAAAAAATCATTTGTATCATTTGTATTTATAAAACATCTTCATTTGTGTTCCATCACACCATCATTGTGAAAAGAAGCACGAGCGCCATGGGTTTTATGACTAAAATACAATAGAAATAAAACTTAATATTGTCTAATGTCGCGTGATACAACCAAAATTTTTTAAGCTCACTTTCTGCGAAAATCTTTCTTTTTGGTATAATGGGCTGTCATTGCAAATACGTTGTCAAATTCCGTGATTCAGGGGTTTAAGTCATACACCAATTTCCATTTTAATCTTGAAATCCCAAACATGACTTTGTGGACAATGTCATAAAAATGGCATAACAAACCGTGAATTCAAAGAGTTCTTTATTTTAGAATTCTATTTAAGCACCTTTTTCATATGTTATGTTTTACATTTCATTAGACCATTTATCACACCATTACATGTCTGTGTTATTGTTTATTTTACATTTCCTCCTGTGTTAGGATCAAAAGAAACCGGACTCGGTGATTGGCGGAAGCGGATTGCTTGTGAGTCTTCGACGTGGGCGAGTTTGAAAGGAAGCTGTACAAACCACTGTCTACAACGCATTAGCACAAAAACGCCGAAGACCAAAGCTAGACAACTGGAGACATGTCACGGAGTACGGGCGTCTTAACATGTTTTTTGTTTCTTGAAGAAATTGCACACAGCCAAGCTTGGCTCATGTGTATGGCAGTATCCCTGCGCTTCTGCCCAGCAAAAGTACTCAGCGTATGCCCGTGGCTCACTGTGAATCATGTTGTTTATCGAGGCGAGTGTGGTTTAGCACTCATTAACCGAAATCTCGAAGCAGATAGTGCGAATAAATGAAACACTGGCAGATTTTCATTGCATGTAAAGAGTATCACTGCAAAGAAAAACAAAAACATCAAAAATGTTTTCATGTGCACTAACAGGGAATGACAACAAATTTATCCCTTTTTTAAAATGAATAACATTTTCTTCTCATGCCCTGCAATAATTTTGGTACTGACAATTGTTAAAGTCCATTTCATCACTGTTGATATCCATACGTCTTTGCGTTGAAAATTTTATGGCAAGCCATGGATTTTTAAATACTTGCAAATTAGTGAACTTTCAAATCGTCAAGATATACCCACTTGTACCTTGCATATTGCTCCGCTTCGAATTTAGCGCTTTCGAGCAGACGTTATATGTTACGTTTTCCATCGGATATTGATGGCACTAATATTTCTAGACCTCCGCTGTTTTTCCGCTTTGGTTGCCGGCTATGATTTTGGTTTCCTGTGCCGCCTTGGTTGCTTCCCGTTCCACAACCACGCTTGATGCCACCTTGTTATCCATTCCCACATCCACCGGCGCTGCTCTGCTCCTCACCCACATTTTACTTGTCGGCAGTTTCAGCATATTAACCCCTTCACTTGATTTATCACTACCCATAGGGCAACCTCCTGTTCGGTTTGTCATTTCCGGAATTCCAGCTTGCTGTTCTGCTCTACTTATCCCCTGCCCTTTCCGACTGGTCTTCTGTGTTTTGTCATCGCATTCCTGAATTATTCGATTCGGATGACGAGAACTTTTATGGTAATTCTCCACGCTCTCGTCACCTTCCAATCGGAAGTTCCCAATGAACATTTGCGGCCTCTTGATCTCAGGTCGAATAGATCGGCTTGGTGAACTTCCGTTTACTGGAGAGCTGATGGATGCACGGATGTTTTGTGTATCTAGTTCACTAGAATCCCCTTCAATTGTGTTGCCCATTTTTATGATACCTGAAATAGCAGAAACCCATCGTTCGTTTCAGTTTTTTGTTTTTAATTCGGTCTTCACGAGTGTTACCATTAATACGGTTTGGCCTTGTCACGACGGTGTCTTCTTGTAGCAGACCTGTCTCAGTGGCGATCGTCACGACCACATCGTTGAAACGATCTAAAGACGTAATCATTAATTCATTCTCAGTGGTGACATACATCACTATGCTGGAAGGTAGAATCCAAGACATTCGGTTACTGTACGCCCACACTGACAGAAACAGGGCAAACCCGATTGATGAACTCAAGCCTCACACGCATGGCCTGCCAGCTGCCTGTGTTAAAATTACTACAGTACTCGATCTGTAGTGCTTAGATGATGGCAATAATGTACTGATGATAATCTGTGATGATAGTAATGATGAAAAAACTTTGAAAAGTGATACATTTCTTGCATGTCGCAGGTATCATTGAAATCTGGATGAATGTATGCCCCTAAAAGAAGCTAAATCGGGAGCAAAACACTTTATTGATTGGTAGTAAAGTTTCGATGTATGAAAATGACATTTCCCAGCATTATATGTAAAGATAACATTTACCGTACTAAAATCTTCGTACAAAATATAAAAATATGAAATGCCTCGGAACGATCTTAATGAACACTTCTGTGTTGCCATGGAAATCCGAATTTGATTTCTGTGTGACGTCATTTTACATAAAATCGCACTTCCAAGGACAGCGTTAAATGTTGTTTTTATATTGTTCGTTCCTCTGATTGATTAACAATGTCGCTATGTTTCCACCGAAAAACAGAAATCTGACTCACTTTATACAGAGAAGTGGTTTAGTACAACAGAGTTTGGCCGATCACGCTGAAAATTCAAACTTTAAGTTCATACATGGGTTTGCAATACAATCTGCAGAGAAAGGTGATCCGCAAGGAAACATAATATGCACCTATTTGTAATCTTCAGTTAAACGCTGCTTGCAGAGAAGCAATAATGGAAAACAACATCATCTGCCGAGAAACTTTATCTGCAGGGAACTATCACATAGAAACTCAGAATCTGCAAACGTTATCTGCAGGGAAACCACATAGGAAACAACAAAATCTGCCGACATACATTAGCTGCAGGAAAGTAGTACATGAAACAATATTATCTAGGGGGAAGCAGCATAGAAAACAACATAGTCTGCAGGAAAACGTTATTAACTGTGTTACGACATAGAAAACAACATAACCTATGGCGAAACGTTATCTGCAGGCAAGGAGCATAGGAATCAATTCGAAGAAATATGCATGTTGTATGCTGTTCTTTATGGAAATACACAAAGCAAAGCAGTATCTGATATGTTAACATGTCATTTGTTTGCTATTAGGAAGATTGTTTGGAGCAATTCTCGGACAAACTTTCAGGAATGTATATATAGTTGACTGATTTACGCGAACAGATGTCCGTTATAGTAGGCAAGTAACACACCGCCATTAAAGTCATGTGGCCAGCATAAAAGTATCAGTACACTAACAACGTATCTCTACCGTCAGGTAACTATTTAAATAACCGGCAAACAACCTGGTTGTTTGGGACCTAGATCTTCTCCCACAAGGCATAACGATCACGGTAGTGATCTGGGAATAACACTTGGATACATACACTGTAGGGTTCATTGGACTGTGCAGCTGTCAGTTTGGCGTGCACGCAACCACCAGACATGTGGAAACAGGTTGTACAGTTTACGATAACACACCGATACAGAAGAACATATGGCGGATTAGAGTACCGCGTTCACTGCATGCGGTAGACGTGTGCCTAAAGATAACGTTATCTGAGCATGTGTAAAGCACAGTTCCCTAATGAAGATGCCTCCATTAAACCACTGGTTTAATATCTAGGCCTAAGGCAGTGTCATAAAAAAATGATGAACTCATACCGTGAATTTTTGGCTTAAAAACGTTAATATATAGAATTCACATATCCCTGTATCACATATATGAGGAACGGGAGCTCAGATGACTAAAGCGACAATATCGCTGCAATAATGAGGCCCGTATCATGGAGGTTACATGTTCGAATTCCAGCAATAAATCAGGACCTTCATCCTGTAGGAAACTCGAAAAGACTAAAAAAAAGGATAGACATTGTGTATTTCAATGGCGTTTTCTTGTTTTGATGCGGTTAACACGCTTGTCCTGCAAAGGCTCAAGCACACAAGGTGCTTCAAATTCAGACAGAGGATTTTCGATTTTCCCCTGACGCCACTGTTCTTGAGGCTTTGGTAGTGAAAAGCGGTCCAGAGTGCCTGTATGTATAGGGCCGTTAAAATAAAAGACAACAAAAATATAATCAAGGTTATTTAAGAAGTGGGGCATAGGCGGTTTTCTATTACGTGCTTTGTAACTGTATAAATCCCCTTTCAGTCTGGGGCTCCTACGAAGAAATAGGTTACACCATTTCAGGGAGACCGGAAAGACGATGTCGCGTCATCCATACCCTACGCTATTCAGTAATAGGGACGAGACACTCTTCTGTGTGAGAAGAACGGTCCCGTTTATTATTACAATCGAAGGCCACGCACTGTGGCCTCCTGGTTGTAACCTTGGGGAATAACTCCACATCTATTCCACTTTTTCGTTGAAAAATGGCTTTAAAATATATCACAATTGTCTCGTAATCAAAATGAAACAGCTCATTTAACACTACTTCTATATGTCAATATGGTGAAGTAAGTACTGCTGACGACACAACGGAAACAGATGTCTTCTCGGGTAGTAGAAATATCTCGCCGTTGATTGGTTAAAATTGAGGGCATTTCGGCTCGTTCGATTTTTTCCACATGACCGTTTTTGTTTACTTTGAACTGCGATATCTCGGTTATCATACATCACAAAAATAAAAAATGACGTTTTTTGAACTATGAAAAGGATTCTTAATCGATACATTTATACATTTGGTATAGTGTTGTCTTTTCTTTTAAGTCAAAATATCGAAAGCGTGAGAGATGACGGAGCTTCTCTGCAGCAACGTGGCAATTTCTGATCCGGCTGTTGTTGGTCCCTAATTTTAATTAATAATAAATAATATTTGATTAAATTACCGAGGTAGTCCTCAATATATCGAGTCATATGGATAAACATTTGGTCTTTACAATAAGCCAATTATGTTTATACCATTATATCGATGTGAATCAAAAACTAAATGAATGCGACAGGTAATTAAATAAATATATTCCATTCAGAGACACTTTTCGATATGGGTATCTAGTGACAGTTGACAGTTGGTAAGACTACCCTGAAGAAACACCGGTACGCGTGTGGCCTACTGTAATATTACAATGTCTGGTTGTACATGCAGAACTACAGTTGTCATCTCTATAGTACCGGTATTAAGTGATGGTGACCAATCAGATCCGAGAAAATAGCAATGCGACAATGTGCTTCTAAGCCATGCACAAGTTTTGAGATAAAAACTCACCTGGCACAATATAATGTGGCGTGGTGTCGCACGCAGAGACGTATGCCTACAAGTACTCACAGATCAAAATATTTGTGTGTATGGGTGAACTCTGTGAACCATAACTTAGTACAGAGTGACGTATCTTGATAGAGACTTTGGTTTCCGTGCACCGCCGTACATTGCCTCATTACATGTCTCGGAACAGGTGTAAATGAATCCTAACTGAAATGTAACATTGCTGGCAGGTAATACATAAGCTGAACTACGGAAGCATGTTTGTGCCAATTAAGGTCAACATTATAGAATAGGCTAGTGAGTGAGCGGATCGGTCCTTTAACAATGATTGCGCAGGCTTGAATCCGGATCTAGGCACGGTTTTAAATCAGGAGATTCGTCAGGTACCGGCTGACGAGCGGTCGTGTGTACAGCGGGCACTCCGGTGGCTTGAGTATATGCCTAGGGTGTTAACCACTAATCGATTTGGGGTCGATAATCAACACACTTGTACCGATTACTTTGGAGCAAAGAACTATTTAAGGGCCCATCAGACAGGTAAACCGTGTGTTATCAACTTTAACAGCTACTGGCCGGCTATTTAAAAAATATCTCTGTTTCAAACTGAGATTCAAAAATGACAATATATAGTGTTTGGGTGAGTATGTCCATGACACATATCTTGGGGTGCGAGATAATTCTACAAGTGAAAAACTAGCGTGTCTCTCGCCTGCTAATTGAAAGCAAATCCCTTTGCCTCTAACAAATAGTAAGTCGGATCACTAGATACGTATCTCCCGGTGAGACATAAATTCTGAGTTACATAAAAAGAGTTTCAGATTTTTTCTCACGGAGCCTTTTTATCTACCTTAAACTGGATTGTAGACGTTTTAATATAAATCGCTGAAGACATCTTTCTCATGTTTGGTGTATGTCGTGTTAACATTCAGGACTGTCTGTTTATGTAAAATAGAGGTCGACCTTAAGTGTGTGTCTATATGTTGAGTTTGAATTACATTCACTGATGCTGTTATTACAAATCTGGATGGTGTGATCCATGAATTCCTCATTTCTCAGGAGAGATACTCAAATTGTCAAGGGAGACAATCGTATAGATCTTCGACTGTGCTCCGCAAGATAACTAATGATCTCCCTTGCTGTTGTAATGATATTGAGTGATATGGATCCGCACAACGAACTAGCAAAACATTTTTATTGGAATGTGAAAAAAGCGACCCCAAAATCCTTATCCCGGTACCCCGAAAAAACGTCAGGCTATTCATTATCGTCTCTCTTGAAATTGGCCTCACCACCCGTTAAGCCAGAGCTGTTTAGAAGGAAAAATTGTGAACAACAGCAGTGCTGCCGATAGGCCTACTGTTGAGTTCAATCACAGCTTGCACATTTTGGACTGTTGACAATTTAGTTCTGTTTAAAGATACTCTTTTTTTGCCTGAAAAAATGAGTAAAGATGTATGCTTTGGTCTTTTTTCTGAAATAGAAAAGTCTCTTGTATTTGTTTGGTGTCGGTGGTCGAATGCAAATGTATCAATGCGAAGACACCATTTTTGCGTATTCCTTTTACGGCTCAGTAATGATTAGACTTCATTGAGCAAAGAGAACTTCCAGTACGATGTTTACCGAAGGAAACCAAACATTGATAACTCATTAAGAAATGCCCGTGTGGTATTACGTTTGCACGATCTCGTATTCGACAAGTCGGCTGAAAATTACAGATAACAATTCCAAGAAATCCACTGCTCTTTTTTGTCACACTTTCCTGGTGGATTTCTTTTTTTCTTCAAAATGAAGCGTATTTTTCGACATAACGCTAAAGAAATTACCGGTCTGAATAGACTGAGTCTTGAAAGTATATATAAAGTAAATTAACGGATCAAGGTGAACATCAGACAACTACTTCAACCTCTCAGGTGAAGGTAATCGTTGGGGGTCACAAATGATGCAACGTGTGATCTTGCAATTTTCCCGCAAGCTCTGCTCGAGGCCTACTCTTCGTGGCATACAAAGCCATTACCAGTTGTTGTCTGAAACCAGATGGGAAATCGTCGACCAACCTGCTCACAGTAATAGATCATTTGCGAAATGACGCCAGGGCTTCCAGGTATGCGATTGAAATTGTTATATAACAGTTCAGTCGGCGAAATAGGCCAGCTAAACTATTGGTTACTGACAATGAATCTATACTGTGTCTTTTTAGAAACACATCGGCTAATATTTGTTCCGTTCAGATCTTTAAGACGTTGGAATTTAAGAAAGAAAAAACTGGTTTGAAAATCGTAAATATATAATTTGGTATATGTCGGACATTTGTCCAGATGGTAACACTCGTTCTTTTCCCATAATGTAATCTTGCAACATGTAGACTCCTAACACGTGGCAAGTCGAATCTGACTGACAACTTGGGACATGGGTAGGCCTACATATTTCATGTACATTCCGATGTATGTTTGTTACATTTGGAAACGGCCCACCTCGAGGTCAGGAGATCAGGGATAAAACCCGGGTAGGGTCATACAAAGAAAATGGCCCTATTGCTGCCTCCCATATCGGTCACTACTGAGAGGTTAGAACAAGGAACAGGACTGGTCAGCCAGGTGTCAGTATAATGTCCCTGGGCTCGGTGTCATGTCTGGTATCTTCGGCATAATACTCCAGTGGCGGTAGCACTTTGGGGCCAAGGGCTCTCCCCACCACAAGAAGACACAGTGTATATACGATTTATGGACTCCTCGTCCATATTCATATGACTGAATAAAGTTTGAGTTAAATCCAGGCATATACATCCACACAAACATTTGGAAACGTATCAAATATATAGTTTTATACTAAAAGTGAAAACAAAGACGACTTGTTTTATTTCTTGTTTTAATCATATTCCCCATAACTCATGTTGATATAAAAATGTACAAGCAAAGACAGGATTAGAGTTCCTAATTTCATATGGGAAATGGATGGTGAGCCGCCCGATTTATCACAGTGACACTGAGTTACAAGCCATGAATTATTGGGGGGAATGTACAGTTCCAGTGACCATTGAAAATATTTTCGTATTTTCCGATTAGCCCCCCCCCCCCCCGCCAAAAAAAAAGTCAGAAAAGGAATAAAAAATTGGTTCACCTAGCATGATACTTTGAAATAGTTTACAACCCTATTTTCATTATGATAGGAATTCACTCATACAGCAAAACGCCTTAAATAGTAAAATCTCCTTTGACCCTGCTTTTGTCATCTAATAAAAAGAGTATGACTCAAATTATTCTCCAATTTTTTAAAGAGATGTTGCTTAGGCATTGTACTTTAGAACTAACTTTTTTTCAGCACGAAAATGTTACACGTGACCATTGCACCACCGTGGAGCGATATCCAGTCTAGTTTCAGGAAATCCATTAATGCAGAATGCAAAAAACTCATTTTTTGACTCCTATTTTGATCATCTTGTAAACGTTATCTTAAGACAAATGCTCCAAAAAAGCTAAGCATTTTCAGGAGGTTATAAATTTGGTCACAACTTTTTTTCTAATCTGCCCTGGAACTTTGTAGGTAGCAAAAAAGGAAGAGACCGAAAAGCTAAACTGACAAAAAATTTGACTCCTTCCTATATTTTCAAGTTTGGAAATCGGAAAAGCAGCCACACATGTTATCGATGATAATGGTGATCAACCATATGTTGGGTACTCATGTGATAATCACACATACAGGCTATACATGTACATCGGGCGGCCTAGTCAGAAGAGCACTTGTTTGCAGGCCTACAACTTACCCTCGAGTCGAGTGATACTATAAAACTTTAAAATCGATAACTTTATAGTACTATGTCGCTTGAGTTAGAATTAATAGGCCAAATAGGCCAACTCCTCGTCCCCTGTGGCAATGTAATGTGTCGCAACCGTAACGCCGTGATTCTTGTCTAATGTCTAGCATTCAGTGAGGGAACATTATAAATATGTCGGCACTGGAGCCGTGATGTGACTAAACTATTGTCTAAACCGTTTTAAATCCCAGTAAACAATCAAGTACAAAGGGATTTTTTCACATCATTGTTATCTTGAAAGACAGTACGCCTCAGCACCTACATTTATTGGAATCCTGTTATTAGAAAAACGATGAAGAATTAAACCTATGACCCGAACACCATTTGTTGTGATTAACGCTGGTGTATTAACACCCTTGATGAATACCCTTCTGTTTATTGTAGATATATTCTTAGTCACCGGGGTGAACCTGCTGGATTCCTGTGAGAATTATTCGAAGGAAAATGTCACTAAATCTCTACATATCTACACAGCCTGGTCTAGGGAAAATGCTTGCCAAAATAACGCTTGCAACACAGTGACAGAGATATTACCCACCTATTTAATAAGAAAGTGCAGACTTGTTACTGGACCGAGGTCCTACTGGTATCCGAAGTGAAATAAGACCGGAAAACATAAACCAAGAATGATTGTACATGCTGTGGTTTTGATCAATGACCAATCGCGTGAGGTCTGACACTTACTCTGGCATCCATAAACTAGGTGAGGCTAAGGTCATTTCGTGCATGGAAAGACCTCCTGCATTGTTGGATTTATACCATTAACCATAATGGCTGAGTGAAACTTGATGACATATATGCCATCATTGATTTTGGAGAACTGCAGACGGTGACTACCTCACGTGCAGTGTAAATGATATGACAGAAAACCGAAGTAATTAAACTCTGAGTTTATTGAATTTTCATAGACTCTGTGTGTGCTGGGTCTTCTTAATTACGCAGTGACACGTGATATCTGTATCAGGTGTGGTGCTCACAGACATGCCTGTACAAGGTTCATGAACTGCCTTAGTCACAGTAGCGATTGGATAAAGAAAACTAGTCCGCACTAAATGATATCTGACATATCCGAAGTTCCGCTTATATGTGCTTTGGTAGTCTTTATAAGTTGGACTATCTAAAACTTAAATATTTATATTTAAAGAAACTTCTACACATTAGACGACTTTTAATCAGAGCTCCATGGTTCACATTTGTTGTCAATATTCGCTAAAGTATTACTTTTCGGCTAAACACATGGGTTTTTCTTCTGTTATTGAATACCACAGTTTTGAGTAATGTCGGAAAGACACGGTTTTACTCAGCCATGTCTCATGTTGCCCATACTACGTTGCTATGCAGATCGTAACTACTCTTTATTAGTTACCAACTAAGGTGTATTTCTGTAATATTCACGGTATTCACAACAGATAACTATGTTTACACGTCCCAGTTATGAAGTTGTACAATACAATAGTGTACAGCATTGCCACTAAATCTCGATAAGCAACGACAGTGTCGTACTTGGAAAATAGTCACACGTAACCGTTGGAATGTTACCTCTTGTGAGTGTCAAGGTAGGAAGCAACCTGTACTTACCGTAGCACCAAGACTGAAAGAGAATAAGTTTAATAATGCAGTGATGTTTATTGCAATTCATTAGACGTCAATGGTCTAGGATGACTCAGAATGCTTTGTTGTCCTCAACATATACTTTCAACTATGTTTGATAAAACCCGGAATTTTTATTATAACAAACATGGCAATCTTACTAAAAACTCAGCGTTTTGTGCATAGATAAGATCTATATATGCTCTAAAAACAACTGCTGCTGATTTACACATACACAGTGACATGTGTATAAGTTGTATGCAAATTGTGTATGAGTGACACATGACTTTGGAGATGTGTTAAACAAGTTGAGCTCTGCTGCTACACGGTACACACAATTATATGGATGAATTTTTGACAAACTATAGTGTACATGTGCCACTCATCGTACACAACAGGCCTTACAAGTATATAGTAATGTGCCGTTATGCTGACAATGACAAGTCCTGATTAAGCAAAATGCAACACTTTTATTATGAATTAATGGACAAGTATATTTAATTAAGAGTTTCCTTAATGTAATTTCCAGCCATATCAAGTATTTATTCCAGACTCTAACTTCCCAAGACGATATTTAATTCTGTTGGTGCTGAGTAGATGCCTCTTTGAGTTCAGATTCTTTGTCAGCATCTTTCTTCTTGTAGTTTTCAACCGGTACCTTAAATCCAAGTCCGCTGCCAATATTCCTGGCCATTGTCTTTAAGTCTCTGAGCAGGCCGGGGAGATCAAGGATGACGATGCCACCAAACACCAGAGACAGGAGAGCGATTCCCAGCATACCCACTTTACGCGCAGATTCTCGAGAATCCAGTACGCTGATGAACTTGCGTCGCACAGACGAAATTTCAGATATGTTCAGAGTGAGTTTCTCAATGATGTGTATCACGAACTCCTGTTTTTCTTTTGGTGAAAGGGTTGGTGCCGGCACCGTGACCACGTCACTTTCACAAAAGCATTCACAAATCGCAGCTATTACCCGTCTTTTTGGAGCTTGTGTCGTTGTCGTTGTGGTTGCGACAGGCGCCATGGATGCCGTTGTTGTTGTCTTGATGGTGACACCTGCGGGCGAGCTTGTTTCCAATGGGATTTTATCACTCGATACTGTGACAGTTGTCGGGCTGGTGGTTTGTAGGGGGCAATCGTTTGGAGTTGGGTTTATCTCGTCGGACTTGTAAGAAATGACATCTGTTATTACAGACACTGAAACAGGAAGAATTGTTCTCTTAAGAAAACGACAACAAACCGATTTCACATGATAATACGTTCAATGCGACTCTGTTATACTAGGGAACATTTAACTGCATTAGTCTCTCATAGATTTATGGATGTAGGATGACAAAATGACTATAAAAGACCCATGAATGTGTGCCAATTAATCACTTAGACTCAAAATTCATCCGGAATCACTGATGGTACGTTTTTTATGTTTACAGATAAAAAGTGCGCTCCAAATTCAGTTTTCTTTTCTTGTATATATATACACATAAAATTGCAAAATGGATGTTTCCTTCAGTGTTATAGCTGAATACACTAATGAGTGCGCGAAAACTGTGAACAACAATAACCCATGCCTTCTATCCATGGGAAATGTGAAACGGTCTGGGCTACAGCCATATGTGTACCGTTTCCAGATACCAGAGTCTGGTCAGTACATTATGAGTGTCACATGACAGCCTGCAGCTGTTCCGGTGAAATAGACAGAATTTAGAATTTGCCAAGATACTAGCACTGGCGTTTACTTTCAGAACACCCTTTCACAACACATTCCACAAATCATGTTCATTACGATTTAAAACTAACAAAGTACCAGTTAAGATTCTGTTAAGATTTATGGTATCATAACCTGCCTGGGAATTTAAATGTTAATCGCTGGTGAGTAAACTTTTCCTTAAAACAAGAATGAGGTGGCACAAGACAATACATTGTAATGTCCAAGCTTTCAAAAATTTCTTATTCAAGTTTGAAATGCAAATGTCAAGGAAATTTGGCCCGCATTTTACCTGCTACTCCAGGTGACAAAAGGTTCCTAAAGCCTTGGAATTACAATGTACGACTTTGTTGATATTTGGTTTCCATCGAAAATCTAATTTTTACAGTGGACATTTTTGGACAGAACCACATAATACTGGACGAGTTACATTTTGTTCTCCATGATGTCTTGGGAATAATGTTCTGTTCTCAGTGTATCATTTCAGGCAAAAGGTCTCATGGTTCCGGGAACCAAAACAATTATACTCTTTCGGTGAGAAAATCATAGTTAAAATATGTTGGTGACAACAGGAACCTATTCCACAAAGCAATCGTAGGCAAAGTTGATTGTTTTAATACCACGGCTACCTATCTCTTTAACATGGGTTGTCATGGTGGTTACAGTCAGCTTAGTCTTCGACTGCTTTGGGGAACAAAACCGACGTCCAAGGATGAAGGAGATTCTGATGCTTATTTCATGATTACCGACATTTTGAAAATCATGGCTAAAACTGGCTGTGTATTAAATTAATTATCTACCTTTAGACAGATTTATCAGGGAAAAAACCTACGCGTCACTATTTTTGGCATCATATTGTTATTATCGACGATTCCAGCCGGCTGGTAAAGCAAAAACTGGTAATGCCTATTGAACAAATCGTTTTGTGTGCCTGTAACTACCGCTACAGCTAGAGCTGCAGGCATAACTCCATGGTAGTTATGAATTGGTAACTCTATATGTTTATATTGTGGAGCACATGACCCGTCAGACAACCAGGACAATATGTATAATGTGTCTCCATGGCGTCACTTTTGGTTTTTCACACGGTTGCCGTTAGGGATACTATGCCACTAACCTGTGTAGCATACTTTGAGGAATACGGTAAACGTAGCATTTTCAACGTCGTCCAGCAGTATGGTGGCATTGGACAGATACAGAAAACAGTGGTCACCGTCTATTCTCCACATCCAACATTCTCGGCCGTCATCTATCGCGGACAGACATAGTCTGTCACAATATGTATCGTTCGGCAATTCCTTCCGGATTACCACGGACATGTTTGGAAACATTGAAGCGTCGGGAGCAGACTTAAGGGTAACCGAGTCAAACGCACAGTTGTCATCTGCAGAAAAAATAACTTTTAAAATGGAAAACTCATTCTAATTTTTCTCATTTCATATTTTTATTACAATGTATACCACTTTGGTACATAATTTATTATCGTACGATGGATGCGACGCAACATTAATTTTTAGTGGTACAGGTAATGAATATGTTGTAACGGTTGGAAAGAAGATTATTCTTTACATTTACGTTTTTATAGTATCACATCATAATTTTGATTTTAGAGAAGCCAAAAATGCTGCTTAATGATAACGATGTGAAGAAGAACCGGCACTGACCAATGGTGTTCCCGTGACTTCAAAAGAGCAAAAGCAGACCAGAAGTCTTACCCAGGCGACTCACCTGTGGGAATTTCGCAAATGAAGGGAGCGTTTTCCACGCACTGTGTGAGCCGCCATCTTGAGTCCATGAATCCCCCTCTTACACAATAACACGGTGGTCCCTGACTGACATTTGAGGGCTGCCCGTCTCCCCAGTTTGTCCAAGTACCCAGATCGGTGCAAATCCCGCTCCACATGTACTTTTCCGATTCGTGGTCAACATTGTGAAGACCAACCCAGTAATCACCCGTCCTGAAGGTAAAACCGACATTTTTGAGATTCCAGTACTTTCTTAAATCTACGCCTCAACGAACAAAACATAGTCTAAATCCATAACAGCATGAGTCGTTCCAACCATGCAACAATAGTTTATATCAGTTTTAACCCATTATATAACACTGCAATTCATAAATAGATTGTTTCAGCTTCAGTTTTAGCCCCAAACAGTCATCGGCTGGAAAAATGAAATATTTATTCTTTGAGCAAAACATTCAAATTTAAGATAGTAATATAGTTCAAGTTTGTATAGGTTGAACAGACATACAGATTTTCTCACTGCGAGATTATTCGTAAGGTTTCATAACCATAAGCATCATATGGTTCTAATCAGCTTTCTGGCTTACTGTGAGGCATATAGTTAACATAGGTCGGCATCACACAGTATTATCAAATACTTAAAAGAGTTATATCTTAAGACTTCTGACTTCGTAGAAATCTTCAGATACATGAGGTGTTAAAAGCCACAGATGGCGCCTCCCCTCTCCAATGTGTATAGGCGAGAAAGCCGAGGATTTCTCCCAAAACTCCATTTAAAGAGTGGTAATTTACTTTAATTCTTTATTTATTAACTGAGGACATTCCTCTGTCATCCGAAATAACGGGGTTCTTGTCATTAAAAAACAAGATTTGTAAACGGAGCACTGAATTTCGTTCTTTTAGGACGCATGCAACGGTATGAAAACACAAGGAACAGAAGCCTTTTGCAAGAAAGTTGATTAAAAGAAACATTAAAAAATCAGCATTTTCATGAAAGACCATACCGCCATTACTGTGTTACAGAACTCCATGGAAAAAATGTCAGATGTTCTGCTATTTCAGTTTGCAATTCCGTCAGCCAGTTAGACATAGAAGACACAAGAAATTTTGAATGCATTTCTAAGATTTACGGGAGTAAACTAGGGCTGGCGTTCCTTAACCTGAAATGAACTAATTATTCAGAGTCTTGTTTCGTCAACATGGCGCGAAGACATGGATTGTCCAGAAGATACAACAGCAAAGTGCAGATTTGCTATGGCATTACATTTGTCCTTCCCAAGGCTGACGATATCTCAGCCTCCTGAGGAGGTCGGCCTTAGTTGGGGTATCCACGGTAACCAATCTGCCCGAGGGGTGAAGGCTGCGACACTGGCGACTGGCCGACTCCCACGGGTTCAGGCTCGTGTGGAATATCAAGTCAGTGTTGCGGAGCGTTCGCTCGTATTCTGTAAAAACTGAGAACACAGGTTATTACTTATGTATTGAACACTTCTGCAGGAAGAATTATGAGCATGCATATGCATTTTGACAAGATATCTTGAGGTGCCTCTGAAAAGGCTTTAAAATGATGTTGCTACAAATATTCTGTGATTAGAATAATATAATTGGGTAGAATAACTTAAGAGATTATCAAATGTTGTGACTACTGGTGCCTTTTCACGCAATTCCAAAGACATATCTTTGCATCCAACAGCGTACACAGTGTGCCGAATTTGGAAGACGCCACTTTGGACGCAGCAGTGCAGCGTATATATACACAGTGAACTTTGTATTAGTAACAAAGTCCAATAACATATCTAGTGGAAAGAATAAGATAAATATGTCTTTAATCTACTTTATGAACTTACCTGGTAAAATCAAGGCAATGAAGTAAAGAGTGAATTCCATTTCTTTGTAATGGTCATTAGTTTTCGAGAGAAAATGCTTCTATATCTTTCTGCCGAGCCGTGTGTCCCCACACATCGTTTCTAATCCACTTGAATGTGCCAGTGTTTTTCTATTTCAGGTCCACATCGACTCTCTGGGAATGAACTTTAGGCCGATGATCTCTGATTGTGAAACCCTGCGTGCAACAGATACGGTTTTTTAGTTGTATTCATGTTCCGAATATAGTTCTTTAGAGGGTTGAATCGTCAAGATTTCCCCATGGGATTAAGACAACACGATTAATCACCGTGCAGGAAGCAACTGATTGACTTTAACGGTCCCGTTAAGAAAGACAGTCCGAATCCAGGTTTCCAGGGTAATTAATCATTTACCACACCGAATGGGTTAATAAAAAGTTCGTGTCTTGACAACGTTTCGTAGAATGCGGAATTGTAACTCATATAGCATTAAGTATGTATAGTTGGAGCATTGTTAGTAACCTACTTATCCCATTGTTCGTCTTCTAGTACTAGTAAACAACACAGTGTAACATAATTGTACATGCTTTTCACTGAGGGCATGTCACTCGTTTACACTCATTATACCAAGTGTAAAATGTCACGCACGCACTAAAAAGTCTGAGCTTCCTGGCAAAAGCACTCCCTATAGCAAATCATAACTTTGCAGTTACTGTGTGACATCTGAAATGTGGGAAAATGTCTCGGTCAATGAGATATCAAATGCGGTAAAATGTACTGCGCTCAATATGATGCTGGAGCAGGGGAGGTAACAAGTGTCCAGGTGCTCAGTTAGTCGAGGCATGCAAAAACTTTATAGATTATGTATCCCTATTAACCATATAGAAGACATGAATTTAGAAGCCTTTTACCTCTGCTACGCAATTGATACAGTGATACGTAATAGCTGAATGTGAAAGTTAAGAACTCCCTGATTGATTTATTTATTTGATTGGTGTTACTCAAGAATATTTCACTTACAGGACGGCGACCAGCATTATGGCCGGAAGAAACCGGACTGAGCCAGGGGAAACCCACTCCCCACGTAGGGGAGGTCTACCGGAGATAGAGCCAGCATGAGAGAGTATGAGCCGGACTTGAACTATACCTGTTGTGTAAGATATTGAAAACAACATAGGGATATACGCTCGTGCTAAATGTGTCATACCCTCTACACAGTCACTGTATTGGTTGTCCTAAGCAAATCTGTTAAAATAATATCTCAGAGTTTCACATCCTTCTGGCTGACATTGCATATAGATTGAAATTCAAAATGTAAATTTCAGTTACATAGATTGTACTCAATCCAGTGTATTGCATTATCACTTCATACGTCTGTGAACTCTCTTTAATAAAACAGCTGCAGGCCAGCTTTAAATAAATTAAATTGCTTACGGATAGAGCTGTCACTCAGAAAAGCCAGCTGGACAAAAATTACAAGAGCCCTTTACTATTTAACAGATCCGTTTAAAAATGGTACACTTGTCGAAGATCATTGGACTCGACTGGAGTGCTCCTACGGATTGCTACCTTAAATCTGGTGAGCATTTTACTTACTATTAATTTTTGCATGTAAAGTCATCCATCAGGTTTAGGGATGATTTTTGGAATACTATATATTTATGTCATTAACTGATGAGGGTGGAATGACTGCCGCTAACACACAGTTCTCCATGGATCTGAGATGTGGTTGACTTGTAGACCTCCCGCATAGTCGGTACAATATAAACTTCCATGAAATCATATCAATGGTATAGATATCTCTCTATGTATATATACCGCAGACAGCAGTGTCGTTATACTGTAATGGGAAGTGAATTTTGAAGAAATAGATTTATAACATGTTGAACTTATCAACATTATTATTATTGGGTGTTGACATGAACTTTGGCTGGGATTTTCCACCGGACACTGCCCACGTTTTCTCCGGCCACAATGCTACCGGGGCCGCCATCGTATATGTAAAATATTCTTGAGTACACGGCGTAAAACACCAATCAAATCAATAAATAAATGAACTTATGGAGAAATATCAGGCTGTTATATAATGTCCCTAAATAGCTTCCTGTCAATGTCGTTCGCGGCTCTCGGGATCAGTCCTGGGTAGGGTCATACCAAAGACTTTTAAAAAGGTGTTTGTTGCTGACTTAAATGGCTCTCGGCACTCAGAGGCTAGGAAATAAAAAAGAACAGGAATGGTCGAACCGGGGTCAGTGTAATGTGACTGAGCGAAGTGTCATGTCTGGGATCTCCCGCCATGGTGTTCCCGTGCAGGCCCTGCCACCAGAAGCCACTGTACAGGCCTACGTACATTCTAATGACTAATCGTCGTCATAGGATTGAAAAATTACGTACGACGTAAAAATCCAAGCACACATACATACATTGCCGCTCAGCGTATGATATGTTCACTTGACTAACTTTATATCAAAAAATATAGACTTGATTATAAGCACTTTGGATCTGTTTAAGCTGGTCAAAACGTGTTATCCCGTGATATCATAATCTGGTAATGAACCGCGGCTGCATGGTTAACGTGCTTGCCTTTAAATCGTTAGTCTCCGGGGCTCTGCCCGGTTTCCTCCCACCATTATGCTGGCCACTGGCGTGGAAGTGAAATATTCTTGAGTATGGCGTAAAATACCAATAAAATAAATAAATAAATTAAATCGTTACGTCACTGAAGACGGACTTCGATCTCCATTCTCGGACAGGGACTTCTCGGGACCGTGGTGGTAAGAAGTGTTCGATCATGAAACACTGGTTATGCACGCATACAATACAATACTACAGCTTGGAAAGGAAAAGCAGAACAGCGAAGACAGTGTGACAGTTGGCAAATAGTCAGACGTAACCGGTGAAATAGGGTCTCTCCTCAATTCACCTCACTTACGGTTTTATTCAAACGGTTCGTGTAAGAGCGTCTAGGCGTCGAAAGGTATGATGCACTTAACAGAATTAACTGAAAACATACAATTAAACTGATGTTAAATACACTTTATTAAAACGCCACTAAAGTTGCAAATTCCATATGCAGAAGTTAATTCAACGTCTCACCTGATATAGATATAGGACGGCTTTCGGTTATCATAAGGATAACGAATGTGATCGGTTTTCGCTTCTCTGTTGTAACTCTCTACATATGCTGTAGTTGTATACATGTAGAATACACCGGGATTCTGCTGGTGGACTATATCCCAGAGGCCCAGTCATTTTGAGCTGTTTTCGTGTCATGGTGTGTTAAGTGTCATGCCTACATTGCATTGTGAGAAGTTACAGAACAGGGATGTCTAATAAAATGCAAATTACTTCAGCAAATTTCTTGAAGAACTCAAATCAAAGACGTTACAAGTCTATATTGAAAACCAATTCATAAGTAATCCAAATCAACAGCACATTCGACGCAGCTATTCTTAGACTATCCCCGCCTCCGTCCTACATATACTTAACACAGCTTGTAAAAACTGCTTATTGTGTACAGCCATATGTTTTCTAGGTGAACACTGCTTTCTAGAGGTTTAATTTTAACATTTTAGTCAAAAGGTAAATAATAATGATACACACTTTCACTGCCCCCTTCTAAGATTAGCTTGTAAAAATACACACTAGACTTATGTCTTGCCTTGCACTGGCAAAAATCATTCTTGGGAATAAATGAATGAATGATTATGGCTTCACGACAGTTTATTTACTTATACCCATACAAATAGTAAGGATCATTTACAGAGAATCAGAAAATAACAAATATGGTGATTAAAATGAAAGCAAAACTGACAGGTTTTACAAGCAAAATTGTGTTTGTAAAGATTCAAATTGTTTAATTAAAAACTAAACATGAGAACACAAAAAGCTGAATAAAACACATGCTAGAAGACCAAATCTCGGCATTTGGTTTTAACATTTTGTGGGTCAATAAAAATGTCGATCTCTGATCCTCAAGATAGTTTATTAAATATATCTTGAGATCTTTTTAAAACATGGTTCTTCCACAATAACAACGACTTGATGGTGAGTAAAACAGAGATTTTGAGTGAAATGCCCGAAAAATATTGCAGCCATATTGTGGCGGGTCGTTCCTAGCAACAAAGACGGTACAAGCAATTTGTTTGTTTCTGTGCTTCATTCTGAACTTCTCATATTCCCGTTGTTTTGTAGTAAGCCATGAAGACTTTGATGTTAATCTCTGCCGTTCTGGGGTTGACCAGTGTTTGCTGCTCTATAACCACTCCTCCCCCTCCTACAACTCTGCCCCCTCCGACCACCAGCGCCCAGTGTCAGGAGGGAGAAGCACAGGGCTATCACAGCTGTAGCTTCGTCTGTGGCCTCAACAATCAGTGGTATCCTCAGACCATGAGCGGAAGTGACATACCAAACTCTCCACACTGCGGGACTGCAGGTCAAGTCATAGAGGCCGAGTGTCCTATCATTTGTTTGCAAGGTCAATGGCAAATGGCGCCCTGCTACAGATGCTGCCAGGATTATTCGGACAACCACTGCGAAATCACCTGCGGTTATCCTGGACTTCAGGTTGAGTGGGATTGTGACCCATTCAACCCACCAACTACCACACCTGAGGCAACTACAACATCGTGAATACTGTCGACATCCATCTTCTCTGCCACACTATAACAGCTATTTATCTTCGGTGATGCTTTCAATTAACTTTCCTTATTAAAGCTTCAGGATCAGTACCTTTTAATTGCATCATAAAGCAGTTTGGGGGTAAGATTCTAAAATTAGATTGTGTCATGCTTACAAATAAATGAGGTATTTAAAAGAGCTTTCTGACATGTAACTTAAGGTTGAATTGAAGCCTGTCGGTCTTGTTAAATCAATGAAGATCTTAATAAAGGGTTTGTCTTGAAATCTGATCAATTCTCTTGTAGTATTCATGAGCAGTGATTATTGTTCATCCATTAGCTAGAAGTTTGGATGTTGTTAAACCGTGTTCACATGACACGATGTGTCGTGTTGACCGGACGCTTTCCACAAGTGGAATGAAAACAGGATAAGTCATGCTTCATAAGACGAGATCAGACGATGTGATTTTTTGAATGTTACAATCGCATGAAATAGCACGTCGTATTTTCATGCGACTATTTGAAGTCGACGCGTCATTTCGACATTTCGGCTTCACGGAATGCATGCATCAAAACATATGGGATGATATCGCCACATGCATATTTATGGTTCCTTATGAGATGTACAATTAATGGTTAAAACTACAACGCTTCACTCAAGAGTGCTTCAAATCTGATTAATTTAAATATTGAACCGTTGTTCATTTCATCGTTTTTGTTAACAAAGCACTGGATTATAGTTATACCTTAAGTTACAAGGTATAATGTCTATTTCTTCAGTTTTCCTGTTTTGTGAATTATACTCGTGGCTTTATAAATTCTATGCGTGCAAATAAGAATATTTAGTTGTTTAAATTAGCAAGAAATTTATTTCTTTATTCTGGTTATTGTTTAATGCCATAGTCGGTAATTTTTCACATATATACCATTGTTGTCAGATTTATTAATGGAGAATCCTGAATGTTCAAAATGAACTCCTCACCACTGGAAAGTTTCTGACAAACGTTTCCACGCGTGACTATCAGACTTGCAAGCCTTTTTGGCAAATGGCCTTCAACGAACCTACTACTCTGCTGTAAGAGACGACAGGAAGTCTACAAATTCACTATCCCAGCCCACACAGAAACCATACAATAGATTTTCACTAATATGACAGGTGCCTTCATTATTACGGGCGGCACAGCGACAAATATGGAAGATTAGTTACACATAACTGATGCATTCGATGTATGCCCTAAAGGCAACAACACTAATAAGTGCTAATGAACTAGAATTGCCCGCAGTTTCATGGCTACCTAGTGATCATTTTTTTCTCTCACAGGAAGTGGCGCTGCGTTGAATTAGGACTTCCACGTCATGAGCCTCTTGTATCGCGACGTAAGGCGTGTTGCAGGTTACAATTTTATTCATGAGGTATATGGCAGTAGAATGTTAGCGTCACTAAACTGTTGTTCGATTGTTTAAGATTAAATTACTTTGGGACAGAGCTGCCTGAAATCATTACAAATGACTCATGTCCTCCTGCACATAACTATTTCAAAACTGGGGGGAATTTTACTTATCGCTAGATTTAGTAGAAAGCATTCACTCTTCTCGGGGAAGTACACCGGGACAGAACACAACGTAAACGATGACTTGCTAATCGAGGTTTAATCTCCCACACGGGACGGCACTACACAGACTACGCAACAAGAGAGAAACTACAAAAAGAACACACTCGGCTCTGGGCATGCGCTACAGGACGAAGACGTCAGATGACATTGGCACATGATAATACTCAACCTACATGTACAACAATACTGGGATATTATTAATTTGTGCATGCAAAGGCTTTAAAGTTACGGTCTACTTTGACTCATTCATCAGCTTTAGAAATAATTTGTCAAATATTACTTGTGAATGATGAGAGTGCAATGAATGCCGCTATCCATGGATGTGAATTGTGACAAATCCTTAGAGCTCCTGAGCTCCTGTATAGTCAATACAATATGCGTCTATGTTATGAAATGAAATGTCCCTTGGCATGTTGTTTCGCAATTTTCTTGTTTCGAACTTCTCTTCATATGAAACATATGGAAGAGCGAAACCACCAAACATCACTCTATCGTACTCTTTGCCTTGATCCGTTTTAGGTAACTGTGCGCAGGAATAACCGCAAGGCATAAATTCCAAAGAGCGAGATTGCATTTCGATTTTAACTCACAGAGTGCATGAGTGGGCATGTGCGCAGACTAAGGGATTTGGTGGTGAACAGTCTAAGTGAATAATAGCTGTGATTTGCCGTTTCGTGTATCATGTAGAAAGATGATAAAAAAATGACGAAAAGAACAATAATAGGACGATAACTAAAGTATGCTTCCACCTTTTAGCTTGATAAAATCTTACAGAATTGGATTTCATTTGTGAAAATTTAAACAGCCAGCATCAACAAACAAAATTTTGGTTACTATACAAAAGAACAATTTACTATGATGAAGGCTTTACCTTGGTGATCAGTAACTCCATCTGATGTAGGTATACAAAATGGGGAAGAACACTCAATCTCAAGCAAACTTATTAAAGATTTTTTTCACCAAGGCTAGTCACATTTATCGTTGGTCTTTCACAGAATATCATAGGACACCAGCTGTCCACTCTTCAGCTCTCTGCTGAACCGAGTCTAATCCAGATTATGTACAGTTTTAATGAAGGTATTACAATTCACCGGAACCACTAAGCACATTCCACAGGTTACTTCACTTGCTTAAACTGATCTCCGACTTTTCTCTGGCTATAAAATATTAAGATGTATTTATTTATTTGATTGGTGTTTTACGCTGTTCTCTAAAATATTTCACTTATACGCTAGTGGCCAGCATAATGGTGGGAGGAAACCGGGGAGAGCCTGGGGCAAACCCCCGACCATCCGCAGCTTACTGGCGGACTTTCCCAGCCATCCAACAGAACTTTAATGTCACATTAGCTGTTCCACAAAGAGGCACTCATTACAGGAGCACCGTTCACAAGAACTGTTTTCAGAGTTCGGAAAAAGGGCGTACAGAAACTTTTGCCACGTCACTGTTGACACACATTATCATTATGGTATTAAAATTGGTTGCGATCATCTTGAGCTCTACTGTAGGTGTTTTTCATATCAGCATGGAAGAAAAGGTGAATCAATCAAACAAGCATGGATTTTAAATAAAAAAAAATCACCACCGCCGCATAAATAATTTAATCTATTTCACCGGCAGTAAGACAAAGCTCGTGGTTTCGTGACACTAACATGTTCTTACTATTTTGAACGTGATGAAAACATCATGTCCCAAAATTAAATGGCGTTACCTAATAAGGCTTCTCAGTACAAATAGAGAGTATCTTGAAAATTTGTCAAAACATCATACAATGATCGGCTTTGACATTGATATACCATTAACAGATGATATTGTATGCAAACAATGAACCTGTAAATTAAATTTTTGTGCTCTTTACAAACACTAGGGGATAAATACTGATTAAATACAGACAGGCATAATTCTCAAAAGTCTTCAAATTTGATTGAATTCCAATGTCTGACAGTTCTCTAAAATCTGAGTACGAACGAAATCGTACACACACATTTTATTATGGTTATTACCTGTGATAAACGGTAACCCCATCTGTTTGAGGCATAGTGTGAGAGCTAAAAAGAACAACGTTAATCCAGATTACATGGGGTATCACTTAGCTTAAATCAGGGTATACTACAAGATGTCATAGTGACAAGCACAGGATACGAAACTGTCTGCGCTTCATCTGTCATATACCGTTCTGTTAAACCAGGTATCAGTCAGCTTAAATACAGCCTTCATCTTAGTTTCGGCGAGGATATGGCTCTCTCAATGCCTGATTCATGATTTACTGGAACAGCCACCCCTATTCTGGCAATCAGCATTTTCACTATATAAACCTGCGATGATCTACTTATCGCAAACCCTTGGCTGTAAATGATAAAGTGTTTATGCACTTGGTATTGGGAAGTCAATATAACAGTCTCGGTTTAATCGAATGCAGCTTATAATCGCATTATGGTTGTGACAATTTCTTCACAGCTTCCCTAATACTTGTGAACAGCTGTGTGTGACTGTGAATTGAATATTATGCTATATAAAATTTTCAGATTTATCTGCCTGGTTTCATCAGGAAACAGCTGTTAGTCAGTATTATGCTGGAATTACCACAGACACACCCCACACACAATGGATTTAGGTTTTACATTTATACCGGCTGGAACTTTAAACAGAACAACATTCGACTGCATGAATCCATTTGGTGGACAATCAGGTGAAAGCGGGTGAGTATTTAATAAAACCTTAACTGAGCTAACTGACAGGAAGCCTGATATCACTGGTTACATGTCAGCATTTGCCAACAATTATCCTGTCGTCCTCTGATTTTCCTCTCTATGTTGTATTCGTTCATATTTTACATTACATGAAATTTCGGGAAATTCGAAGGAAAACAGATCATTCATTCAGATGAAACATATTTGTTCAATAGGACTTTTGTCTTTTCACCAGTAACCAGTGCATGCACGTGCTGAACATTCGGTGATGACTTTTGGGATCTGGTAGCGAGTCATGTAAAGACATTTCTGAGGTGGTGATTATTGTCATCGATTTATCCAAGTGCATGTAGTTTCAGTTTTAGGGTGTATTGCCGCGAAGTGGTTTGGCATCTCTGAAATGTCTTCTATTTGGGCATATAAGCCCCATAAGAGCATCGTCATTGTGTAGCACAACATAACTAAGAGATGGAATATTCTCTCGAATTCCTTTTTGACGACAACATGTCAGATTATCTCTTTTGCCTCATAATACAGTATGTCGGCATTTCCAGTAAATTCGTCAGGTGAACATTAAAAAGAAAGTGTGTTGAGGGTAACCCGGCCGACTAGCTTAATTCGGCCCGACTCTCAGGATTTTTTTGCGCCTTTTCCGCAAGTCAAACATTCCCCAACACAACCCACTGCACTGCTCCGAACATTACGGAAATTGGGCCCAGCTTTGCAGGTTTATTCTCATTAGATCAAGAAGAAAAGCTTTCTTAATGCAGTACACACACTCGTCATATTCTTGAAGCCATTGTTGGCCTTAATAGCATTCATTTTGTGTAGTTTGGGGATAGAGAGGTCATGGGGCTGGAGGTCAACCAAAATCGACAGAATACTGAAACATAAACAAAAGCCGAGACGTATTGGCATGCAAATCGTAAATTTCCATGCTGCTCTGGGTTCTAAGTTCCAACCTAGTTGGGTCCAGTCAATCACAACGGAGACCCACCCGACCATCAGATTGTAAGATTTTTGAGCTCCGACAGGACTTGCAGCTCAATGGATTGTTGTTGCATGGGATGAGGGTTGGTCCTTACATAACCTTATCGCAGGTTCGTCACCAAACATGCCAAGAATAACGACAGGAAGTTGATCATCGTTCGTTCACATCCTCGTCCATAATGGGGGATGTCCGCGGAGAGAAGATGGGAAATGTCTGAGTAAGAATATGTCAGAACATATACCCACAGACTGGCCATCCATTTCATAAACAAGACGGACGTTAACGTGCCTTGCATACCTACAGGCTCATATTTACAAAAAGTGTCAACTACTAAAAACAATATCGAGCTCCAAACCCTTAACATCTCGGCCACCACGTAGTCTGTTTACACTCTCTGTTTAAATCATCCGATTACAAACTATCTGAATACTCATTCAACTTAGCATTCGAATAATTTAAATCGTCTACAAAATGTTAGCGTCACCATTAACACCTAACCTATATTTTACATGTAGTTTTGATCCTTGTTCTCAATTCCCCCCCCCCCCCACGGTGTCAGAAAGGGGAAGGACTTCTAAAAGGTTGAGCAATTACATGTAATTGGTAATTGGGTGGGTGGGGGAGGAGTTTACAACTATTGTTCGTGCAGTCGTGGTGTAAATCAACCACTCAGGGGATAGGAAACGCGCTATAATCAATTACCACCACCACAAGCAGAAAGAGGTAGTGTTGTGCTATAATCTCATTGCACACGTATATGTACATTCATAAAAGTCCTCCTCCAAGCCAAGATTTGGCGGTAAATCTTACTCCCCTCTTCTGTACAGGAGAAGATTATGGGTTTCGATGAAAACCGGGGCTCAATTAAGGGTCTTCCACTGACCGCATGATCGTAGATCTGGTTTCAGTGAAGCGAAATCAATAAATTGCATCTCTGAAGAATTGATTTACTCTTTTGACTGTTTAGTTTTATATCTTAAGCACTACTTTTTATTCTCCTTTGCCCCCCTAAGATGTAACAGTTTTGGACCGCTTAGTCAGTGTCCGACAACACTGTGGCCGTTTTATTCCATTTTGAACTTCAACTGATTTCTTGACCTCTTGGTTACTATGTTGTAAATTTAACGGTAACAATAAAACGAGCCAGCGTCCTCATATATTGGTGATAGTATATAGAGATTTTACAAGTGACTGCGGCCCCGAGGGCGATTATGTGCTGGGATAATTACAGACAAGCTCGAGTCTCGAATACTTGTATTCAATTTTTAGACAAAATTGTGGCCTTCTTTTTCCAGATCTGCGCTCAAACACTTTTGCAGACTTTTTACAAAACGATGTATAAAATTGAATTGAAACTTAGTACATAAATTTCCATAATGACTTACAGGTCAAGTCTGAGTTTCTGTCGTGGCTGGCAAATTATGGCCGTTTTTGTCGTAAATTTTTACCTCACCTTTGGTTGGTTTCATCCATTCTTAACACGATTGTGTCTGTTTCCCTTCTGCATGGTGTAGATATTGACCCATGTATTATTCTTATTGCTCAAAGCAAGAGAAAACATATGTGGCATTCAGAACTTCAACAAGGATGCTTGCATAAAATTTGGAGACAGAATTTTAAACAACCCCCGCTATTCTTAGGGTCATTGCATGCCGCATATTCTTGCAATTGCACTACTAACCAAATACCTTTTAAACATACAGGTTCTAGTTCTTTGATCGAATTTCCCTTTAAATCACAACTGTTTATAAATCTCTGAAACTTTCGGCGACTCTAAAGTTATTTTTGTTGGGAATTGTGTCTGTGATGTAGACTGAAAAGTGATTGGTCAAATGACTAGAAAATAATATGCAGCGCAAAGATGTGGCATTCTGGCGGCACTGTTAATATTTATTTATTTGTTTGGTGTTTTACGCCGTACTCAAGAATATTTCACTTATAAGACGGCGGCAAGCATTATGGTTGGAGGAAACCGGGCAGAGCCCGGGAAGATCCACGACCATCTGCAGGTTGCTGGCAAATCTCCCCACGTAGGCCTACGGTCGAAGAGGAAGCCAGCATGAGTTGGATTGGAACTCATTGGTGGGAGGCTTCAAGTCATTGCGCTGCGTTAACGCGCTAACCGACTGAGCCACGGTTCATAGGCGTTTTCATCATGATAGATCAGCATTGTGAGCTCAAATGGGCGTACTCCAGAATGTATAGGTCACATAAACAGTGACAGTGAGAGCCTCTCTTTACCTTTCAGTATCTTGATTTTTAAAGCGTTTTTCTGACTTAAGTCTATGTATACCTCCATAATCACCATAAATATATTTTACAGTTCATGAAATAAACATATAAAAGACCAAAGTAGGATGGGATGCCAGATGTAAATAAAATCTGTTTTGGTTTTACTCTGTGCACTGTTGGCTTTTATATTGTATGTTTGTATTCACCAAGCTTCTGCTGATGGGTTCGGAACTTTCTTGAATATGATGACAACACAACATTTTGAGTACTTCTAGGCCTAGTGACGTCTAATAAATCACAGTTAATATCAATGTATGATTATCTAATTCTGCATGAGCGATAGTGAAAGATGGGAGAGGGGCTTTAAGATGCCACTATTAAGCATTTACATGAAGAGAATAAAGCCCTAATTGAAGTTAAATGACAAGAGGCCGTATTTCACCAGTTATATTCTCTGGTTTTACTTTCTATGCAGTAACCATTTTATATAGGTTATAATCTCAACGCCGAAAAGGTTGGGCTGAGGGAAGTACTCTGAAATCTAACATGGACTCTCACGATTCAATGTATTTATTGATTTGCAATTTGTATTTACCTGTGGTTTGTTACTTTTGTTTTTTGTTTGGTCTTACCCGTGTGTTTACAGAGCACGATGAAGGGTCTCGTTTGTGCGATATTGTTGGCCGGTGTGGTCTGTGTTTTTAGCGCCACAATGGTACCCCCCACCACTACCACGCCACCCCCACCACTAGGTGAGTGCCAGGAAGGTGAATGGAAAGGCCATCACACATGTACCTTCATCTGTGGATTGTATGATCAGTGGTTCCCCCGGCAGCTGTACGGGGGTGAGGTTCCAGGCTCACAGAACTGCTCCACCAGAGGCCAGATTATATACGGAGAATGTCCTGAAGTTTGCTATGAGGGCCAGTGGCAAACGGCTCCTTGTTACCGGTGCTGTGAAGATTACTCCGAGAACCACTGTGACCTTGATTGTGGCTATGGGCTTAACACGTGGGACTGCGACCCTTTCACCTCGCCGACGCCCTGAGCACACATCATCAACAACATCAGCTATACATGCCAGCGCTCCAATTTCCAGGGACGACCGTGCCAGTTTCATATAGTCAGAATCTCTGTACCAAACCAGGAATGATTGGATCTTTATAGTGAATGCCTTACTGAAAGAATTGTTCAAAATACTGCAATAAAAGACCAGTTGTTTTCCAACAACTATAACGTGTTTATCTAAATTTACTTTAAACAGTTAAAACATGTGTCATGACTGACAAAAACGAAATAGTGTAAAGGTTTAATGAGAAATAAAAAGTTTGGGTGGTGCATTGACGTTAATTTGAGTTTCTTCGACAGTGTATCGAAGTTTTCTTATACGAAACTTTTGATGTTTTTTTTCACTTTTAAGATACTATAGAAGTTCGATCTTATAGTATCAATTTTAATAATCTGTTCCCCATTCTGGATTTCGTCGGGATCTTCACCGTTTGATGGATCAGTTGATAGTAAATAACCAATCCCCATTTCCAAACTGAATGCAACGCATTTACACCACTTGTGGTGAAAGCGTTCTGTTTTCTGTTCCTGCTTCAGAGACTTTTTTCATGTAGAAGAAATATCCATTTATGCGACACACATCATCGATAGAAGGGACCGGATTAGTTCGGTATGATTATGGCCAGGAAAGCCTCCCCCCCCCCCGCCTGTCCCTAGACAGTGAGAGTAAGGGATTAATTCCCTGTCCATGACTAGTTAGACTGCACACTTCATATATCATAGTGATTGAAAAGGAGGTCTGCAGGAAAATTCTCGACCCTCTGTAGACCACGGTCCTGTTTAGGAATCTCCAGACCAAATCACCGATCTACAGTAATTACCTTAACTACCGGACTCACTGAAAGTTTCAACAAATGCTTAAAATTTTGGTTTAAGCAGAAATATTTCGTTTTTAGAAAGTAGGCATGCTCTGATAGGCAATTTTGTGCTGATTCCAAAAATGGGCTTTATTATTCTGGGGCATTTTTTATACAGTGATTAAAACGGAAAAAAAGAATGAGGTGTCACGGTGGACTGTTTGAATCATACTGGAGCACAGTGACATCACAGATTATTTTTAGTTGCTGCACATCCTCTGATATATGTCCACGCTCTGCGTCAATAAATAAATAGTACAACACCCGTATCTGTGGAAACATTAAAGTTATAACAAGTTTAGCGGCAAACAAGAATCTGTGACGTTACTGTGCTTCAATATGGTCCGAAAAGGGCATCGTAGCAGCTCAGTCTTTATTTCAATTTTAATCACTGTAAAAAATTCCAAAAAAAAAAAATATGAAGACCATAGTTGGAAGCAGCACGAAATTGTCTTTTTGATGATGCCTACTTTCTTTTCAGCACGTGTCAGGGAATTAAATGTGATAGTATCGATTTATACTAACAGCTCATGTACACGTGTACTTTATAAAACAAATTCTGTCCACCGAAACAAACCAGGTAAGCCACTGGCAGAGGAAATAGTTCTGATTGTCTGTGAAATTGACGACCTTTTTTCAACGTAGTGTGTATGATTTCGCGTGACGGCAGTGCGCAATTTGTGTAGTTTGTGTAATACATATACATCCAACATGACGTGTTTATCAGTGATGCACAATTCGTGTACCGCTGAGACACATGCATTGTTGGAACGCCAACATCTGTATACTGCTGGATCACGAGAACGCAAACATCTGTACAGTGCCAGCTCATGAAAGCTATATACTGGCGGGTCAGTGGAGAACGCCAACATCTATATACTGCCAGCTCCTAACATTTTTATTCTGCCGGGTCATCAGAATGCCAACATCTGTATACTGTCAGCTCACTGGACGCCGAGGGGAGCCGAACAACATTATACAGCTGGCGGATTCCAGCGTTAGGCCGAACCCAATATCAACATCTATATGCTAGAGATTACCTGGAAGGCCATGTTCATCAAAATGCCAACATCTTCAGACTAACTCATGCTGGTTTCCTCTACGGCACATGTGGGAAGTACGGCGCTGTGCAGTGAAATAAATAACTGAATCTTTAGGCTGTCGGTTCACTGAAACGTGAACATGTCTAATTTATTTATTCATTTGATTGGTATTTTACTCTGTACTCAAGAATATTTCACTTATAAGACGGCGGCCAGCATTATGGTTGGAGGAAACCGGGTAGAGCCCGAGGGAAACCCACGACTAACCCACTAACCCACTGAGCCACGGAGGCCCCGTGAACATGTATAACATCTACAATATAACCATGAGAGACACATTTTCATGAAGGTATCGTAAAACATGAATATCCTTGACGTTATGCATATTAGGACGTCGAAGGTGAAACTTATCACGATGTACAAGTGCAAAGCATGTAAACAAATCGTTCACGTGTGTTGCTTTACGTTTACTTCACGGCTATTTTTGTTGGTCTCTTGTTAACTTCTACTGTTTTCTGAAAATTACGAAATTAAAATCGAGACAGTTAGATGCTGACGCTGAGGGTGTGATATGTAGAGCTGGATATATTCATAGACCAGTAACCTAGTGTTTACTGATAAACACAGGAACGCGTTTATTAAGTGTAACAGGAATATGTTCATGTTTCCATTTATAAACTAATCACTTACTTTTAATGTGTTTGTTAGGTAGGGTTTAAGCAGTGCAGACGATGATTCATTTATTTTTTTGATTGGTGTTTTAGGCATTACTCAAAAATATTTCGCTTTCACTTCTTACGGCGGCCAACATTAAGGTGGGAAAGCCCGGTGGATGCCCATCCGTGGGTTCCTGGGGGACCTTCACACGTACGGCCGGAGAGGAGGCAAGCTTGAGCTGGACTTGAACTCACAGAGACCGCATTGGTGAGAGTCACCTGGATCATTACGCCGGGCTGTAACGTTAACCCCTAGGCCATGGAGGCCCCAGATACAGGCGATGAAATAGTCATTTTATTTACACTGTCTTAATCTACTTGGATCTGCTTTGGAATGTTTGTCACACTGTTTGACCTAAATGGCCTCTGTTCAAATGGCCTCATCCTATTTCTCCGTGTATCGTTCCCAACAGATATCTCCCAAGGCATAGAATAACATGTCATAGGTGTAGAGGTCTTTCCTTGCCTGAAACATAATAACTGGTATGTAATCTATCAACCGGGTATGACGTTGACTTAGAGACAGATGTCACGGCCGTTTTAATAAAATTGGATTTTAAAATGATGAGGTATTCAGTGTGTGTGTGTTTGTAAATGTATGTAAGCCCACCTATGTCAAGTTTTCGCCACAGGTGTGCTCTTATGACATATCGAGGAAATGATAACGTGGGAGAACGTAAAGCACTGATTGGGAATCAGTATTACCCTTTTTACTTTAGTGAAGTCGTATTATTGATAATATGGAACTACGACTGTTAATATTGTTTTCATTCTTTGACATAGTGCAGCAATGAGACATCTGTAAATGGACCATTTTTTCTAATCTCTCAAATGACATGACGCTTCGGTAAAACGGATTATGTTGCACCGAAGCTTTCATGTACCGTTGTCAGTTAGCATTTTGTGGGTCTTGTGAGAGCGATGTCTTTATTATTGACACGAAACACCGCAGTTATTAAGCTTTGGAAAGGGAACTACCTCTTTGAGCACAAATAACCACAGTTGGTTGTTGTTGGTGACAGCAATCTCATATCTGGTGTCTTTAGCTTATTACTTATCTATGCATATATGGAAAGAAAAAAATAAAGAATGCCGACCATTTTCGGGATTGCTTTTCCAGATATCCAGAGAGGCAAGGATCATGTCTGATGCAGCGTGTAATATTTGATGTGAAGTGTCATGTTTGGTGTCAAGGGGAATGTTTGTTATAAAAAGGCATATTTGATGTAAAGTAGTGTTTTGGGTGTAAAGTGGCATTTCAGTGGGGTGTCATGTGTGAGGTAGCCCTGATATCTAGTGTGGTAGGCCAAGTATGAAGTGCATGGGGCATCATGTAGGTGATGTGGTGTGGGGAGACATGACTGGAATGGGGAGTCATTTCTAATGTAGCGTCTGCCTGGTGTGACAGTGGTGGCATCATGTCTGGTGTAGAGTGTCATGTCTGGTGTGACAGTGTGGCGTGATGTCTGATGCAGTGCGACATGCCCGGTGTGCTCACGTAGCGTCACATCTGATGTGGTGCTTATGTGGCGTCATGTGTGTGACGTAGTGCGACAATCATGGTGTGAAACCAGAGCCTGATTTTGTCGAATTTCAAAACCTTACTTTTTGGTAACGTTTACAGACGTATTGCTTAAATGCCGCAAGGCTCGAAAATCAAAATGATTCAAATATAGATTTAAACGTGTTCGTTCATCAAGAAAGTAACAGGAAGAGCATTTTTCAAACCACAGACCCGTTTTCCCGGGGAAACATACCACATTTCTAATTTCCTGATAGGTGATATTCGTCTCTTCACATGCTTGCCTATTTGTATGAAGCAAATTTATGTCGTTATCTCATTTCAGTCTACATCAAGCAGTCCATGATAAAACGTGCCTTTGTTACAGCACTTGAGCAATATGCACTACTAAATCAAACCCAGTCTGAATGAAAACATTAAAACGTTCAGATAAATTGACACACGTAGGTGACGTAAATCATTAAATCATCTTCCAGGTTTTCCCCTCTTGCTTTGCCGATCATCCTGTGTCACATGTACCTTTATGTACCTAAATAAAGGAAACGAATGAAACTGGGGAATCACTAGACTCTACCCCTAATATCCTGGGTTTACATTTTTTTTAACTGGTGTTGATTTTCCACTTTAACCTTTGCCGTCATGATGGATGACTGGAAGAATATAACGCTCCCTGTATACGTCTTCGCAAAAGTCAACCTTTTCCCATGCTTTGGAATGCATTTATGACTCCGACACTCTCATACAACCCTTAAACCAAGTCAATTTTTGATCCAGTTTCAAAAAAACCTTAAGGCACCAGTTCCCAAAGTACAAGTACGAAGGAATATATAAATAGTTAAAACATAAAGCTTGTAAGGAGGGAAGACTATTTTCTATTCTTAGAATGACATCTAATTCAAATTTGCAGATCGTTTTCCGCGAGTGTTTTCCATGATTGATACAAATATAGTTGGTTCAGCCGCGCTTTTATTGCAACTGTTCAAGAAAACATCAAGTTGATGTATAAACATGCACACTGACGCATCCGCTGCCCTAGATTGGGCTAAATTAGTTCCATGACAATTATGACACAAATCGACAGCGGCTAGAAACTAGAAGGCGTATCACTGACACACTATAGTTTTATTTATAATTAAGAGATTTTGACGTGGATTTAAATGATCTCATTTTAAACAGGACTTAACAAACTCTTCGAGGCGATATATGTATACGCATAATGTGGACTATTTCTAAACCATCTTTGCTGTTTTGTAACAGAAAAGTTGTGAACGACATCATGTCATACAGTGCAATGTTCTCTCTGTGACGACGTAATGACTACCATCCAGCAATCCACCTCATAATTTCTCATACGAGTAAGCTTCACTCCATTAAGATATCACTTTCGGTGCTGTATGTTGACGCCTGAAGATAGCTAGCTAACTCGACCGCCTCGAACTCCCCAATCTACGCACCAATACTCCTAAATTTTTCACACATGAGCTGCATATACGATAGGCAACTTATTTCCTTGATTGTTGTTAAGATACGATGGTTAATTATCCATCTGACCTGTTTATTTCAATGTTTCTTACTTTTCTAAAAGGATTTACAACATCATAGCCGAGAGGCATTGACGTACGGCTATATGTTTACACCCCGCTTTTTACCAGCCTACATAAACTGATGCCTTATGTGAAATATAACTACTGGCAGATATTAACTGACTGGGACAGAGGCGCACCACAAAACTGTACAACGTAAGTATGACCAAGGCTTTTATTATGGGACAATGTAATGTGAATATCAATTAAACTACACTTTGGGATGCTCATGGCAACAGCAAAAGCGGACACGTATACTCATCAAAGTTTGCATAGTAGGTGTAAAAATATGATGCATTTATCAGTACTAAATGTGGAAGAAATTGTGACGGAGGGTCTTTTCGTCAGCCATCTGTTCAGATTACTATTATGGCTTGGCTTTGCATTCCATTCCAACCGTTCCATACAAAATCTACTTTGTGCTCAGAAGTACAAAATAATCCCTCAAATATTCATGGATATTAGAGAGGGACCCTCAGACAGCGTGCATGGCAGTGTCACAGAAGTTTTTCGCCACTGCCGTCGTTGGCTGTGAGTCCAAGGCCAGCTCAGGCTGGCTTCCCCTCCCATCGTACGTGGGAGGGTCTGCCAGCAGCTCGCGGGTGGTCCTCGGTCTCCTCCAGGCTCCTTTAGGTTTGTCATATACATGAGTACGGTGTGAAAAACCACATCAAATAAATAAATAAATAAATAAATAAATAAAACAATAAAACATATCAGGATAGTCTGATATAAACCTATGATGTCTTTTTTTTTTAAACAAGTATATGTATTTTGAATACTTATTTTGAAGAAATCCTCGGTATTAATTGGGATAATAAATTCTTGTGGATAACGGTACTTTGATATTCTCAAGCCTCTGTATCCTCAGTCCTGGTAGCGATGTTTCTGGCCTGGCTCAGGCAAGGTGTAGCATGTGTACCCTCAAGACTTTTTGTTCGAGCACAAAATTTGAAACTAGCTTCAATCTCTCCTTCTGAGAAAGCCACAGTTGAATCTAATGCCAAAACCGATCAGTTTGGAAATCAGTCCCTCTTTTGAAATAAAAGACTATTTCTGACAATGCCATAAAACATATTTTTGGGGGAATATTACCAAAAATTGCATTTTTTCACAACTTAAAAATTTCACAATCTGCAGCACCTTATTTCAGAAATGGTGAATTCATTTTAAAGCTATTAAATTTTTATTTGAAAATTGTTGCTTGTTTTAAAAGTAACTATTTTATTTCAAGAATGATCCTACAACTCTTAACTGTATCGCGAAAAATACGAAGTGCTTGTTTTTATATTTGTTTGTTTGGTTCCTCGACTTCAATCTTTTGACGACCAATGCTTCGTCGTTCCCCTTATGCTGAGCTTTACGCGAAGAATTTCACATTTTGTAGCTTTTCAAACGACATAAGATCACCGGATTGCCATGGTAAGGAAACATGTCAAAGAACATAGCCGGTTTTTGGCCTCTCTGGATGTTAAGGGGGATGTAAACCTTAATACTAATAACGTCAAATTTTCGAATACTGTTTTAAGGAAATTTGATTTTCTATAAGCTATGCTTCAGCGTTCGTGAATGAATGGTCTAGCTTAATATAGTAAAATTTAGTAAGATGTTATAGTAAGAGTTTGTCTGTCAGCATGTGAAAAGTTAAGCCAGTCGCTGCCACCACGTTATAAAGATGGACTTTGGACTTTTGGAGTTGTAGCTTGCCACGAGCGCTAATGTTATGCTATATGAAATGAATTGATTTCTGTGCTTTATCTGTTTTATTGCCCATAAAGATCATATCTCTCGGCATACGTAGGCATGTAAACGGAGTGTTGTCCTAAATATTTACTACATGGCTGGATATATAGGCAGATCACTGGTGTGGAACCCACTTCGCTCATGTAATGATTTTCTAAGGCGAAGACGTCTTTTACTGGGTGCTTGGTTACAATGCATTTTGTTTACAAAAGTTATAAGACGGCGTCTATTGAGTTATGTGCAACAGTCCAAGTTCAAATAATTCTTTTTTTTTTTGTAGTCCTGTGTGTCTTTATTTCACAAACTCAAACTGTATTTTAAAAAGCAACGAGTTAAAAATTCAAAGATCAAATTTTCAGTTATAAATTCCTCAAGGTCACATGGCTGAAGCCCGAGGATCACATAGTGACACGTTCCTGTGATAACATTTGATAAACCCCTGAGGCGAAGAATGTGCAAATTCGCTGATAGACGCAACTCTCTAACTGTAAACAAAATGCAGATAGGCCATTAAATCAGAATATATTTACCATCCTACATGTGCGCTCAGTATCTACTCTTGGTGAAGAAATCTGAGTGGAAATGGCCGAAAATCGCCTCGAGACGGGATATATACCTATTTTTATTTTTTAGCATTGCTAAGCAAATCACAGATAAATTCATTTTCTTGACTGCTAATCCTGTGCCACAGGCAACTGCTTAGTCAGTTAAGCGTGGTCTAAATCGTTATAAATGACTGAAACCGGTCTTTGGTCGTCAATAAGTTAACTTCATCATATTAGCATAGGTATCAGGCTTGACGCAAAATTTTGTCTCAAACTTAGAGACCAAAATAAACCCCTGGAAAGTTAAAAAAAACGACGCACTCCTCATTAACCATGTATATTAAGACCAGGTAACCCCTTTTCTCCAAGAATTAGGAAATATCGAAAAATCACTGCATTTTTAAAGTGAAAGACAGCCCATGTTCTAAGTTAAGTTTGCTAAAAAGGTTGGACAATATTATGTTTATTTCTGTAAAGTATTTTTTGCTAACAGCTAACACGACAGTAGAATCTGACATTTAACCTTGCTCCATCGTCTGAAATAAAACGCCGCCATTCTGTCTGGGCTGTCACGTAATTGTTCCAAGCGGAGAATACTCTTGTAACCTGATACTCTAGTAAGGTGCCAGGGTTGTGTTTGAAACTTAAATTTAAAAGTAAATTTATAACATGAAATGGTCAGCAAACTTACTATCGCCACAATACAATGATCTGGAAATAATTTGCAGTGTTGTTCACACATGTACTTGTTATAATAAAACATATAACATTAAAACTATGTCTTGTCTCTATGTTAAAACATATTCCAAGATTTACACCACAGCTTTGTAGAAAGCTGATATGTACTAGCTCTCTGATGGGTCAGTCTCTCAAACGCTTAAAAGCATGGGCGCCTTCAAATCCTCAGTCCAATACTCCACATTTCAAACGAAGCTATTTTAGCAACGAATTCATACAAATTCAAACAGCTTTTTGCATTCAACAGAGAATTTTATAATCTTTTTAGTGAGCAGTGCCCCAGTCATATGTTGTCTTTTACTTTAAGTATGAAAGAAAATGGCATGGGATTTCATCAAACTATGTTCAACGTTTTCATAGGCAGTGATGTAATTTGTAGTTTAAAAATACATGCTCTCAACATCCAAACAGCTGAACACCATAGATGCAAGCAGTTTTGTTTTGGTTCTCATTGACATATACGATCGAGCTACCTTTAATTATCTTTTTTGTCTGATACATGGATTACTAATTTCAATGCATTATTTTTGTACGGCTACAGGAAGTGTCTGAGATCGACTATGAAGGAAACACTGGTGTTGGTTTTAATGATATGTGTGTCATTCCTGCTGGAAACTCAAGTGTTCGCTGCCACAACTCCTATGTGTGTGGACGGCCAAGTCCGGGGGTCGAACACCTGCAGTTTTATTTGCGGAGTTGGCGGACAGTTTTACCCAGAATCATCCTCTGAGAGCCAGCGATGCCAATCTCCAGGCAAGCCGGTTCCTCATCAGTGTGCTGAGGTATGTGTGGGTGGGAAATGGATGCCCACACCGTGCGCTCCTTGCTGCACGGCGTATCCCGACAACCACTGCGACATAACGTGTGACCGAGGTACTTATACCATAAAGGCAGGCTGCGACCCACTAAATCCCCCAACCCGGCTGTCACCAGCTGAATGTGTGAACGGTGAAGAACGAGGGTCGAACACGTGCAGTTTCATCTGTGGTTTGAAAGGTCAGCTTTACCCTTTGAAACGTCCCACTGATTTATACGGCAACGAACGCTGTCAATTCCTTGGAGAACTCGTCGGTCACAAGTGTAAGGAATCGTGTGTCGAAGGAAGATGGCGACCGTCTTCGTGTTCACCTTGTTGTACGGAGTATCCCGACAATCATTGCGACATCAAATGTCTCCCGGGTGGCTACTCCATCGCTCCTGGGTGTGACCCACTGAAACCACCAACCGTGTCTTCCGCAAAAAAAACACCGGTGATGTGCAGAATTGGAGATGTTCAAGGCGAGGAAGCCTGCAGTTTCATTTGTGGCCTGGAGGAACAGTGGTTTCATCGCGATAAATCCGGACAAGAAGTCGGAGAACGGTGTCAAAAGAAAGGGGAGATAATTCCGGCTCTCTGCAATGCGCGGACGTGCTTGGATGGGGAATGGTTGCCGATGCCTTGCCAATCTTGCTGTCAGGAATACCCTGACAACCCCTGTAGCATAACCTGCACGGGGACCGGTAGATATATCATACAAGATGGCTGCGATCCCTTCGACCCACTCAGGAGGCAACCCCCTTCCCCCAGTAGGACGTGTACCGATGGAGATATTCGTGGCCAGATGACTTGTGGTTACATCTGTGGCCTGAACAATCAGTGGTATCCGCAAAGTGCCTCAGGTCAAATCGTCCGCAGCAAACGCTGCAGGCGGCAAGGATATTTTGTACAAGGAACTTGTCCAGAGATTTGCGGCACAGGGCAGTGGCAACCCCTACCGTGCTTCCGCTGTTGCCAGAAATACTCACCATCTGCAACTGTTGGCAGACTTTTGAAAATCCTTTGTGACTCACGATTTCCCCCGCCCATCGAAATATTTTGAAGGAATTCGTTTGGGAAATGAAAAATGTACAGGGAATTTTGACTCTTATTCATCGTAGCAATTTATAGAAATGCCATTTGCTGGCTCAAGGCTCTAGACTAAATAAAGCATCCGGTATCGCCGATTTATTTGTGCAAGCCCCTGCTGTCGTTGCATTGCTTACTAGTGCAAACCACAATTGGTGCAGGTCACGGTTTTCGTTGCGTTTGATTTATTAGTGCCGGACCCTGTGGTGGTTATGGTTGATTTATTAGTGCCGGCCCCTGTGGTGGTTGTGGTTGATTTATTAGGGCAGGCCGCTGGTGTTACGGGAGGGTGATTTCAAACTTCAAACCTGTGTGAGAATAGCCAGTATCTCCAGGATATATACCCGTTATTTGGTAATCTCCTGTATAAAGCAAAAATAATTCTGACTAATTATGTGGGGTATAAAAAGGCAATTAAGTATGTCAATGAACACAGACCCACGGAATACTAATTCAGCTCAAACGATCCAGTGACGACGAGCTGCGACCAAGCAGTACATGTATACGCTGAGTATCTGTAATCTGCACGAGGCTGCACGTGACTGTCACACGGGAAATTAGGTGATCTCATATGAATAGGTGGCCCAATCACCTTGTGATTGTCGGTAGGCCTACTTCATTTCCATGTATTAGTGTGTAAGGGCTGATGTTAACACGGTTAATGGCTGAACGTTACAATGACATTTTGTGGTAGAGGAACTGTCATATATAATATTTCTTACTCTGTATTAACACGGAATCGTGCCTGCAATAAAACTATTGGTTTTATAACTTATCATATAGCGCTTCTATGCTTTATGTATACCAAACTCTGAAACACTTGAATGGACAATTTATTTGTTTATTTTCCCTCAGGTTGTTTTCCGTGTGAACCTACTAAGAAAATTTTGTAGAAGGGTAGATTAAAAGTCGCAAATAAAGTTAACAACACCACACTTATTATCTTCTATTAAATTCTGAGTGGGGCGTTAACGAACGATGAAATAAATAACTTAAAAACATCTGTGTTCCAAAATGCCTTTTATATAAAGCTAATATTTCATTATAGGATATGGTGGGTCTCTTCTTATGTAAGAATTACCACTTGAGAGGATGTGTGTGCAAAAATCCATCCTGTCAAACTGCTATGTGAGGGTTGGGTATTAATCCTCTGACTGCTACGTGCCTTTGTGGACTTCGTTGTTATTTATTTGTTTGATTGATGTTTTACGCCGTTACCAATAATATTTTACTTATACGACGACGGGCAGCGCGAGGGAAACACACGACCATCCGCAGATTGCTTGCGGACATTTCCACGTATGACTGCGGGAGGAAGCCAGTCTGAGGCGGACTTGAACTCACAGTGGCCGAATTGGTGAGGGCTCCTGGGTCATTACGCCCATGGAGGTATCCAGCTTATTGTTACATGCAGGTTTCTAATAACATAATGGTAAAGATAAAGGGATGGGGCTTCCAAGTGTATGTATATGCCGATAGGTTTCTCCAGTCCTCCTCAGTGCATGTTTTATGAAACGGAAGGGCTCTCAGAATCAAGTGCTAAATTTAACAGAAACTGCATTGGGTTTCCTGGATCCAGAAACATTCTAAATAGAACTAATCCCACTTCAGGCCTACTCCAAGATATCAGCTCGAAGATGCACAGGAGCCATATTGTTCTGTCTGGCTCCTTTCAAAGGTCAAGCGGTAGGGCCACTCGATCACGTGAAAGCATCATGTAACGATTGGTCATGCTGTCTCTTTGCCATATTAAGGAGTGCCACCACGTTGGAACTGCGTCATTAGAATGACGTCCGTTTTCCTTCAAGATATATCGCTCACATTTGTTCCACGTGTAATTCTATGGGTACGTGTACTTTGAAGCCAGGATTATAAGTTTTATTGGCAACGTTTGGAAATGCTGCTGCATTCTTGTGGAGGATATCAATACGTCAGTCTCTCGTAGCTGTGTGTGCGGGGGCTATCTTAGTCTCCTATATAGGATTTCTCTCGAGAATGCGACTTGCGCGAGAGAGAGAAGTTATTTGGTGCCCCGTATGCAAGGTAGATAACTTTGTATAACCATGACTTCACCTGTCCTTCGGCTAATATGAGACAGAAACGTGGCAAAAAAGTAATTTCCAAAGTTGGACGCTAGTTCGCGCTTTACTTCCGATTTAAAGAATATAAAAGGTCATTTACTTTTACGTAAAATTTTAATGGATAACTCATAAAGCTGTTTTTTTTCTTTCTTTATTTTATGAACATGAACAAAAGTCCGCTTGCCGTTTCCCGGATAAGCTTGTTCTTAGCGCACCAATCCAAAACCTCCCGTTACTAACTTTTGGCCTCTGATACATTTCTTTACTTTGGCTTCCTTCCACGTAGTAAGTATCAGTCTCCTGAAATCTGTACAAGATCATTCGATATTCATTTGACTGCTGCATACTCGCAAATTTTGGACTTGTACGAGACGGTTGTATTACGCATTACAACGGAAACTCGTATTTTCTTTGTGATAATAAGTTAACTTTCTTGACAACCTAAGAGCACACAGAGAAATTAATAAAACATTATTACTGTATTCTAACGGTACCAGTATTTCGACTAAAGCCACGCACTGACTGATCCGATATAAAAGACTACAGCATGGGACATAAAACATACAGAGCAACGACGAATAGGCTACTATAGTGAAGTAATCGCCACGACTGACAATTTTTATGCCTTCTGAATATTCTGCGTAATTTTGTTTATTCTTTACTCTGCTGAAATATGCTTCCCAACGTTCTCAACTGTCTTATAATATCACATACAATACATAACATCGAAAACAATACAACTGTCTACAGCATCTCCTTGGATTATTAGAATTGCAGTATTAAAATTAAAGACAGATAACCACCCTAGCCCATGTCACATAAAAACTTCAGCTGTGAGATGTGGGAAAGGTCTATGCACAAGTACAAATGTCGGGGGAAAAATTTGGTGTAGATCACTGAATACACATTCTCAAGGGGATTGCAAACGCGACTTCAACTTCCGTCGCCAAGCGTCCAATCACAAATAGTTCGTTGAAAGCTGTAGAAACAAAATATGGTTACCCGAACAAGATCGAAAAAGGAGATAAAAAAAGTGGCCAGAGATAAAACTGCCGCTTCTACATGCCCGACACAACGTGCAGACGACCTGCTGTCTTGAACACTAATGTACCTACTACATATAGACGAAAGTAAAGCTTTGTTATTTTTCTACGTCTCCTTCATCCTTCCAAGAGACTCATCTTTGCCCTTCTTAGTCACATTAATTTTGGGTTGCAATTGCACACGCATAGCCTTTCTTCCAGTAAAATATGGTGTTCAATCCTCGGCGGCTTGAACCAGTGTGGCTGAACCTTGAGTGGTTGAAGCTACTGTTGTTGAATCCTGAGTGGTTGAAGCGATAGATTTCCTGCTGTTGAAGTTTGTGTTGCAGAAGACTTCTCTATGAAGGCTCGATTTGTTGCCTTGTGTTTGGTCATGGTCTCTGCTGTTAAGGTTTCGTTCGATGTGGACTGTTTTGTAACCGTTGACGTATGGTTCCAGAATCGTTCCACGGAGGATCACTCGGTTAATTAGGTTAAATACCTGTGTTTCACATTCTACAACAAGTGACGAATAAAAGATCATGCATACTACGTGTCCACCACAGATATATTATTATTGAGTCAAAAGTGTCCGAGTCCTCTGAATTTTTGGATAGGTTTTATGTAACAAAGCAACACGGCCTTGAATCGATTTAATGCAACGCGGGAGTTATGGGTGAATGTTTGTTGTTGCAAGGGCTATATCGTTACAACTGTTCAACTACATGTCAACGTTACGTTCCAGTACTCCATAATCACTGAGACTGGGCTTTTTATGAAAATTCCAATACCTGTTATCACGTAAAAGAAACTGTATGTCTTAAAAGCTAGATCCATATCTTTGATAAGGCAGCTTAGAGATGATATGTAACGCAAATGGTGACGAAAGGGTATCATTCTTGCTCGGAATTGAAAGATAATACAGATGGCCCAGATGACGTGACTAGACACTTTTTCTGTTCACAAACCACACATTTCAGTTACGATTGAGAAAGGCCATACCACTGTATTTAAATACCATTTCAACTCTTTTTAATTCAATTTATTTTTTATCCATTTCACTTTGCAATCATGTGATGGACATAGCTTTATTTGCACTAAACCGCAGGAGGAACTGGAAACCATATTTATTCCAAGTATTGAAACGTGATTGATATGCGCATGTCATCCAGTCTAGTCATAAACCAATCATTTCCAGTCTAATATCATCTCCAATTTTTCCAATGTAAACATGTCTGTGTACATGACCAGAAATTTGCATCACGTGCCAAACGTCTGATATTGTGCAGAATAGTGAGTTTGCTTAGTGCTGTGACTACAGTCCCAGCACGTACAATCTTATACAATGACAACTAAGTACAGTTCTCCTGTGCTTGCATCTATCAATACTACTGATTGACATAGGTCTTTCCATGTACTCTAGTACCAATCTGGAGTATGTACACACAAATCTTTGCCTAATTACTGCCCCTTAATCAAATAACAAATAACATGTAATTTCTCATCGGAATCCATTGAGTTGTTGTGGAATGGACTATGATATGGTAGTGATTGAGGTCATCATACATAGGAACTGTGGCTGTAAAAACTATCGAACGGTGATTTTAAAAAGAACATTTTCCATATTAACCTTTGTTTTTACACTATTTTACAACAATCGTTTCAAAGTTCAGTATATACGCCAGCTGTAGATGATGAAAAGTAACAAGGTATCGTTTAACACTGATCGGATGAGATAGATCATCGTTGGATAGGGTCCATCATCTGTCCACCAAACGATAGTATATGGTCTCCGAGCAAGCATTCTGATAGGCACACATGTCATCGCACTTTTCTAAAGTTTCAGCGTATATCCCTTGGTTGATGCTAATGAATGCATACTGGCTTACGCTCTCTTCTAGATGAATTGCACAATCGCGACCTACAATGTAACGGCATGACAAAGAAACGATGTGCATATATGTTATATTAATCATATCAGTAAACTCTGTCTAAGGTCGTTTGGATTAACTAGTCGTGGGCTTTACCCAACGAATAAACGTAGAAACAGCGTGAAGCAACAAATAGGCTCTCCTTTGCAGTTGGCATAGGCAATTTATTACATGGAGGTTATCTGTCGGTATCTCACATATGAGCATGCGCTGAATATCACATTTCCCAAGTCAGAAGACAATGGCGGCACCACTGGATCTGACGCAAGGTTGTGGACCGGGAGACCGGCAGACACTGAAACCCTAGTCCCGGGGATGCAAGGGTTTGTCAATGTGTGCTGCCCACTGGGGTCATGCAGTCGTACAAGCCAGTCCAGAAGGCATAGTCATCTCTGCTGTACGGAGGAAGAATAAAGAAGGCATAAACATCTCTGCTGCATGGAGGTACAATAAAGGAGGCAAAGTCATCTCTGCTGTATGGAGGCACAATAAAAAAGGCAAGGCCATCTCTGCTGCACGGAGGCACAATAAAGAAGGCATAGTCATCTCCGCCGTATGGAGGCACAATAAAGAAGGCATAGTCATCTCCGCTATTAACAAATCAAAACCCAGCTATTATGGAAAAACAATTTGAAAGAGACATTTAAGTTAAGCTTACATGCATACCGTAGTTTTCAACCGCCCAGTGTTTTCGTTAAATGTTTGAAGTTTGAATTGTTCTCTGCTACGAGACAATAGAGATGGATCAGTCAACCTACTTAAAAAGATAAATTGTCGCTATAAGTAACAGCATTGTCATGTTCATGTTAATTACATTAACCACTATAATGGAAGAAATATCAGAAGAGCTCATATAAATGAAGAACAAATAATCCGAAGCTAACTAAAGTAGTAAGTGACAAAAAGAAGCTGCAATCACCACTTGTCGGTATTTTAAGAGCAACCGAGCTTAGTGGATAGATATGAACAAATCTAAATAGATTAAACAGAACTTACTTGCTTGGGAACAATAATGAATATATACCAAAGCAGCAAACCTTATCAACAGTGGAGTTGATTGGACGACTGTCGTGAGAGCTCTCTGACCACAACCGTAATCATACCGGATCACCCTCTGAGTTACGTCACAATACTTGTTCGTGTCGTCACGCGGTTTTTCTGGTTTAAATACAAAGTTCTATTTCCAGCGTAAGGAACGTGTGTTTTCACGTGTATTCCCCCCCTAAAAAAAACAACAGATTTTAATTTTCGATTTGGAACAAGATATAACAATGGTTATCCCAGCAATGATTGCTATTTACAAAAGAGGTCATGTTGATCTCGTCTGATTGAGAAAATAAATCCAGTGATGTAATGGTGTTTATATTACATTACGTTGGAGAAAAGGAGACACTTTTGTTGAAATTAGACCCGAAATATTGGTAATCATTTGGTGTCAGTTAACATATAAACTTATCGGATGCTGTAGCTCTGCCATGCTGCTGATGTTGTATGCAGTTTCATACTGTAAACCAGTTCATGAATATTTAGTGAGATATCATAAATATTTTACCTCCTTATAATTTTCCAAACATCTTTTACCAAACGTATTTATAGAGTGATATTTTCTATTTGATAGGAGTTTAACGCAGTATTGTACCATCGAATATTTCAATAATATTCAGGTTAAAATGTGGCGAAAACTTTGCAAGGGACTGAAGAGAACCAGCTTCTTTTCAAAGAATGGTAACTAAACAACTTAGTTATTTAAAGGCGGGATGTTACAATCACTCAAACAACTTAGAACTAAGAGCAGAACACGTCAATTGAAAGTACATAGGTAAAAGTATGATGTGGATACAGCAGCAAGATTAGGGGCTTTTCGAAAACACTCGTTCTTTCTGAACAAATTAACCACAGAAATTGCATGTTTATGTACGTCAACAATTAATGTCATGATCAGGTCTTCTTAAAATCAGTCCTCATTATTCCCTATCTGTCAACGAATAGGAAGACTCAGAAATCATAATAGATTTGGGGCTGAAGTTGTTAGCGTGCTAGCGCAGCGCGATGTCCCCACAGCGGCCTCTGAGTAGAAGCCCAGAGCATGCTGGCATTCGCTCCAAAAGGCTTGGCTCAATCTGTGAATGCTCATGGGCTACCATCGAGCTCTGCCCGGTTTAACCACCATAATGCCAGCTGCCGGCGTAAAAGTGATAAAATAAAAAATCTTGAAGCATTATCACGTGATCGGAGCTCACGTGACCTCGGATGCGTGGGTATTCCACGTTTCACGGAAATATACATACATATATTGGTTTACATGGCGACTCCATTATTTGGAGCGATATGCGTCAAGGCAATAGGGAGTGTTTCACGGATTTAGGCTGCTCTAATCAACCATAGTCAATCCACAGAGAACTTCTGCCACAATACTGTAGCCTAAAATCTGTGGATCCTACATAAATAATTCCCCGCGGCTTTGAAAACCAAACCTGCATTCCTCGGTGGACAGAGCACAGTCCTCAGAGTTGGGCCAATAATTCCCACGTCTAAAAGATCAGAAAAGATTTGTCTCTGAGCAGTGTACTGCGGACGCACGAGTAAAACATGATGGATGGTCTCCTCAGCCTAACAAACGTCACACAGACCTGAATCTCTTGCCTTGAATCTTTTTAAGTAGCTCTTGACTGGGAAGTATCCTGACCCAATTCGGAAGCACAGGATTTCAGCTTTTCTGCTAGAAAAGGAAAAAGGGAGGCTGTTATGAAGTATGACAACAGGGTTAAATGAATGATAAAAACGGCCCTTCTCTGAGGCGTCCCACTCAGTTTGCCATAGTTTAAATAACAATGACTTATTTCATTTAGGGCCTCGTTCATTACCGGGCACTCCAGAATGCCCATGAACCCAAGCGAAGCAAATGTCAAGACCCGCAATAGAGAGGACGACAGAAAAACTACTTCGTACAGGGCAGGGTAGCATTTTGTCCACTTAAATGACGTCATTTACTGTAAAGCACTAAGAGAATCTATGAATATAACAGCTCTTAATGGTCTTAAATCTAAAAGAAAGAGCAGAGCATTCAGAATTGCACAGAGTTCTGCTGAATGTACAGACAGGTTATCCGACAATCTAAGAACTTTTTCATATCGCAATTCTGGTACGCAAACAGTCCCAACCTTACCAGTAGCAGGGCACTTAGAGGCATCGGTATAAATTTGCATATATGCAGACCAATTGTTGCTTACGTATTCGTTAGAAATCACAGAAATATGGTGAGGACTGCCTGATTTCTGGACCTGAGAGTGCAGGACTATGTATACAGATGGTGGTTGGGCCTTCCAAGGGGGAGATGGCTGGACACATTCCTTCTGTAAACGTCCGATATTGATCCCAGCACTCTGCAAAATATCCTTGACTCGAACATTGAAGGGCTGTGACTTTTTGTTGGCATTATAGAGAGAACCATAACAAAATGGTGAAACTGGCTGAATTATGTAGAGATCTTTCTAACTTCATCCCAAATTTTGCTGTGCACAGTTTACGTCTAATTGAGAGAGGCTATTCCTGGCAGTGGACCTGAAGAACATTTAAAGGAGTTGTTTTCATCGCTCCAGTGTAAATTCGTAACGCTGTACACTGGAAGTCTAGATTTTAAAGTATCGCAGGCCGAATCAAAAGCTTCACATCCATAATCGAGCCTGGATCGGATTAACGACCTATATATTAAGAGTAAGGATTTATTTATTTATTTGATTAGTGTTTTACGCAGTACTCAAGAATATTTCACTTATACGACGGAGGCCAGCATTATGGTGGGAGAAAACCGGGCACAGCCCCAGGGAAACCCACGGCCATTTGCTGGCAGACCTTCCCACGTACGGCCGGAGAGGGGAAGCCAGCATGAGCTGGTCTTGAACTCACAGCGACCGCATTGGTGGGAGGCTTTGGGTCATTGTGCTGCCATAGCGCACTAACCGACTGGGCCACGAAGGCCCCCAAGATTAGGGATTTATAATCAGCTCCCAGCTTTTCCCAGATAATAGACCTCATCAAGTTGAGCACTTTTTTGCATTTGAGAACATTATCAATGTGTTTGCGTCAGGTCAATTTGGTGTCAAAAGTGACACCCAAGTATCGGAAGGATGAAGACAGCTTTATGTTGGTGTTACCGAGCTTAAGTGATATGTGCGACAAAATCCTCCTTTTCGTGAACACAGCTGTTTCTGACTTCATACACGAAAAACGGAACCCTCAAAGCTTACTCCATCGTTTTATTGGAGTTTACCATGGTCTCCATCGTTTACACAGCACTGATGTTAATGCTATTGGGCGGTACGACCCCGGCTCTGTAGCATTCTTTCCTGACTTGGCAATAGGTATCACAGTGGCTGTTTTCCAGCACGCTGGGAGACTCATTCGGGACCAAATCGTGTTGTACAACAACAACATAATTTTAAGGCATTCATTAGTTAGGTTTTTTAACACAGAGTAATATACCCCGTCCTCCTCTGGTGTGGAATCTTTTTTCCCACTCAGAGCTTGCTTGAGTTCCAGGAGAGAAAATTCGTCATTAATGGCCAGATTATAGAACAAAATATTATCAAAACTATGGAGTAGCTCTTGTTGTTCTTCCTGTTTCATCAAATCAGATTCAAAGTTGCTACAACTTGAAACACGTGCAAACCTTTCCGCTAGTAGATTACACTTATCGAAGTCACTGACACAAGATGAGTTATCAGATATCAATGTAGGAATATTATTAACACCACTTACTGCCTTTACCTGGGCCCTTATCCTCTTTAGTGGTGTTGAGCTGGTAATGCCAGAGCAGTATTTTCGCCAATAGGCTTCCTGGGCTTGCTTGATTGTACGCTACGAAATAGCCTTACACTTCCGATAAAAAACGATATCGTTTCACGGGTGTGAGACGCTCTGTTCTTAGCTCTCTTACGCTGACGTATGACATCAGCACACTCTGTCGTCCACCATGGAACTGGGGGCTTCCACCAGACCGCCCCTGCAGACTTCGGGATGGAGACTATAATGTTGTCAGTAAATTGATCAATGATATCAGAAACAACAGATTCATTCAATGACGACAAGCATTCAATGGAATAGGTATTCCAATCATCTATTTGTATTTTCCATCTAGGCTGGTTGTCTACATGATTATAGTGTGGTGATACCCCAAAGGTAGCGACCACAGGGTAGTGATCACTTCCATTAGGTGAATCGCAGTCCACATACCATGAAAAACTAGGACAAAACTCGTTGTGACACAAATCAAGGGCAGATAACTTGCCCGTCGAGTCTTGTTCGGCATCCGTCATTTCACATGATTAGATCATTATCTTCGATGAATCCTTCAACTACAGATCCATTGGCATCAGTTAATGAGCTACCCCACAAGACATGGGCATTAAAATCACCACAAATTATTTTAGGGCCCTTAGCAGTCGATACAATGGCAATGAGCTCAGAAATATCTAGGCTATTACAAGAGTTGTATAGGTTTACTACATTTACAATCCGTCCCTTTGTAAGGAAAATTTGAAATCCCTGGACTTCAGTACTGCGAAATTCTGGGAAGCAAATTTCCATGAATGAAATACTACGTTTGCCCCAACTCTGGCCATGCCAATTCTGTCAGTTCTTTTCATGACATATCCTGGGAATGTAGGGTTGTACTTAGGTTTAAGAAAAATTACATCAGGCTCAACATTAAGATCAGCTAAGAAACCTTTGAATTCTTGACCATGAGCAAACAAAGACTGAATGTTTTGATGCAGTATACAGAAAGCCATCGTGAGAAAAATAAACACACGGATTTTTAGATATTTTGTATAATCCATTATTTACCGGCGATTTTCCTTTGCTTCAACAGAGCCACAAGATCTGAGGGAACAAAGGTCTCACTACCAAGATGGGGGCGAGTACAGTCAGCGATGAAGCTGATAACTTCCGAGTTCTTAGGAACTTTAGCACAATGAAATAAAATTTCTGTTATCATTGCCACAACAATCGCGAGGGTAACATCCGAACAGTAGTCCGTCTGGGCAGCCATGTCATTGTCAGTCTGTACGCCAATAGAATTAGTTGGTGGTCTGGGTTTAGGGATAGGTGGTTTCGGTTGTGACACACGCTCAAGGCCTCTAGGTGCCTGGGAACGCTCTGCATTGTTTGGTCGGACTGTACATGGTCGGGATAAGTGTGTTCGGGACGAGCGTTGCGGGCAGATTTTAAAGCTACGGAGTACGACACATTCTCGGTGATTCTGATATACTGAGCCTTACTTGCCTCCTTCCTGGCAGGACAGCCGCCATAAGCAGCACTATGGCTACCTCCACAGCTGACACATTTGGGGGAGGCTACGTTTGGACATTGCTCATGGTCATGAGAGCCACCACAGCGGGAGCAGCAAGAGGAACCTCTACAAGATTTCGACGTATGATTTAGGCCCTGGCAACGGAAACATCTCAACACAGCTAGGATATAACGCTTTACAGTAAATTTGTCATATCCTAACAACATTTCCGTTGGAAGGTCATCTCGATCCAAATAAAGCAAAATGCAAGATGATACTTGACGATCTTTACCCTTTTTCATCCGTTCAGCTTTAATGCATTTCTCTTTACGTAAAGCCACCTGGATTTCCCAAGTTGTTACACTTTCTCCAACACCATATATGACACCCTTACATGACGACATGGAGGGCTGGCAGCATTGTATGTCTTTGCCCATTATAGAAGTCAGCCTAAGCAAACACTTGACCTGGCTCCTGTCAGAGCATGTTACCTGCAAGTCACGTGATGGCAGTCTTTTCACGGACTTCACCCTCCCAACAACTTCATGTAAGGCTTCACCAAATTTTACAGCATTCAACGAGCACACAGAGAATCCACCACCAGACATGACAACATCTAAATTACAGTTCGTTTTAACTTCTCGTGCTTTCTTTCCGCCCTCGCCTTCTTCACCCGCTTGCCCGCCCTGAAGGTCGCACCTCAGTGAAGTCCATATCGTCGCCATCGTCTTCCACTGTAGCTCAAATGACTAACATTAGCCTAAATAAACCAGGTTCACGCACAGTGAAATTGTTTACAAGACAGCTAGGAGAAAAGAGGGGTGCCTCTGGGGGGACTCAGAGACCAAGGTGAAAGACGGAAGGAGCCCTTGCTTGTTCAAGGGTGACGGTGCAATGTACAAGAATCAGCTATCCTCACAGACCAATAGATCATTTATGCTACAAAATCACTATAGACTATATACAATCACGCTAACCTACTTAACTATATACATTTACTTTGAAAATTACACAGATTTAGTCAGGTACAAGCAACTGGAGAGCAACAACAACATAAGCTCAGCTTACAAGTTGAAAAACACGTCCGTCCCGCTTGCTGACCAACCGCAACTCCCACGGAAATATTGCAATATTGTTAATATGCAAATGTCAACCCACAGGCACTCCGGTGTTTTTCAGCTGTTTCAAGCCAAAACTTCTCAATTGATTCCAAGAAACTGACAACAAGAAGCATACTGCCTGACTGAATCATTAATACATTTTACCACTGATAAAATTACATTAATGGGTAAAGAAACGATAATATATGTATATTTACTTGACCACGTGATCTTATCAGCTAAGTGGCGTTCTGCCGGAACGAGAGTGAAACTTCAAACGAATCAGCCAGTTACTGTATGTATGTGTCTGTGGGGCTCTTCGTTGCACTTGGTAAATTGCTCCACGCAACACCATCAGATCGCTGACATTTTTTACATTGCCCTACTCCTGTACATATCCCATCAGTGAACGTACTAAACTGGCATCTTACGGCCGGACACATGTTTGAATATGCAAGCTTTCATCGAGTATATATCCAATTCTAACAGGCCAATGAACTGTGGTTTCATGAATTTTTAATAAGTCATTTGATCGAATGTGAGTATGAGTAAACAGCCACGGAAATACCCATAATGTCAATACGTGTGGCCAAGTAGACGCTTATTTAAACTTCTGCCGACAAAATCTGCCGTGTGTTGTTATCGTTATCGAATAACATTCTCTCGAAAGAACCAATGCCACCAAGCAACCCGGAGTCGATTACGTCAAGTAAGATAAGGCGGGTTGATTGTGAGTTGATTGTTTAAACACGTGACGGAACAAGAGGTCATCTTCGTGTATTGAATTCACATTAAAACTACTCTGCTAAAGCTCTGACATTGGTTTACACCCGTTCACCTAAAAAGACAGTAGAGAAGTTGATATGCTCGAGAGTTTTGACTCAACCTAATATTCAAATTTTTAACTTGTAGATAATGAAAGATAAACAGACATCCATATAACAAAAGCAATTCGTTAAAACGTGGGGAAATAATATTGTGGGTAAGTGTCTTTGTTACCTGGATGGATAACAATTCTAAACTTTGGGGCTTTCTTGTTTGGTGTATAACGCTGGTAAATACAAAGCTCTGGACAAATTAACTGTGATAATTCGCTTCGTATAACAAGAAACGTGTGCAACCAACCCTTGCCTGAGGAATGCATCAGAGGGCCTTTTGCCTGAACTACTTCACTACACCCAATATTTACCATTTCATATACGACCTCAGAGTGAACAAAACACAAACTCAGGAACGCTCTCGGTCCTATACACTGTAAGTCGTTGCGATGGAACGATATAATACTACAGGATTTGCTTTATTGTAATCGAAGCTAGAAATTACAAGACTTGACACACTCTTTTAGGGGAAATGTTCTAAGAATCTGCAAGTGAATCTTGGTAGTACAAGCTGAAAGTAAACTGCAGTGTATACAATAAGCGTTTTGAAAGCAAAATAGAAAATATAAGTGGCTTTTTACTAGCGGGAGATAAAGGGACTCTTTTATCAATAAAGCAGTTCGGGCGGATACAAAGAATTTATGCGAAACAATACAAATGGATGCAGCATGGAGGATACAACCAGAGCAGTGACGATAGTGTGACAGATGGTAAATGGTCATAACTAGCCAGATGCACTTTGTTTTTTCGCACCGATGATGGTAGTCACCGAGATGCATGAATTGAGATCAAACCCTCATTTTAAGACGTTCGTTTTATATACAGGTTTCTTGAACCCTTGAAAAAACTTAAGAAAGAAAAGAGTAACACGAACAAGATCAAAAAGCGAAATGAGAAACAATACAATGATCAAGAAAGCAGCCCCAACGTATCCGACACAGCGAGCCGATGGCCTGTTGTCATCAGCGCTAGAGTATTTCCTACGCCTGGACGAAAGTACTGCTCTGTTAATTTCCAGGCCCTGCAGAATCTCTTGAAGAGACTTACCTTCTTTGCTATTATTTTGTGTCTGATTATGACACCTACAGGCGCACATCTTGGTAGAAGGCGCAGTGGTTCTAGAAGTGCTTCCCATTGAAGTGACAATATGTCCTAACTTGTGCACATTGGATGTTGAGTCCGGCATTGCTGAGATATATGTGTCTTCATTGCGCGACCTTGGGGTAAACGTTGTTGCGTTTAATCCACTCGAAGGCTGCGTTGTTGAAGCTTGTGTACTTTTGAACGTTGTTCTTGAGGTTTGTAATGTTTGATGTTCTGCTGTAGAATGTGCTGTTACAATCCGTGTTTCTGGCATCTGTGAAGTTAAAAGCAGTGATGTTGCTGCTGGCAGTGTTGAAGTTTGCGTACTGAAATAGAATTCCGTCGAGGGGTGTTTATTTGAAATCTTATCCATGAAACCTTGTGTTAAATGCCAAGTCGTTGAGGTCTCTTTTGATGAAGTTTGCGTTGTTGAAGCTGGCGTCGTATCATCAGATGTAGAGTCAAAATGCTTCACTGTCTGAATAACAGGTGTTTGTAAACCATTAGTCCTTGAATGCACAGCGGTGGAAGATGGTGTGGTTGAACGTGGCATTGTTGTTGAAGGTGTTGGTGTTGAAGGCAATGCCGTTGAAGGCTGTGTGGTTGAAGCCCATATGTTGAAAGTCGATTTGTTTGAAAGAAATGTTGAAGGTGATGTCGTTGAAGCCGATGATGTTGAAGGCAGCGTCGTTGGACGCGGCGTCATTGAAGACGATCTTTCTGAAACCGATCTTATAGAAGATGATGTTGTTGAAGGCGGTGTCTTTGAAAGAGGTGTCGTTGCAGGCGGTGTCGTTGAAGGCAATGTTTCTGAAGCAGATGCCGTTGAAGACGATATTGTTGAAGGAGGTGTTGTCGAAGGCGGTGTATTTGAAGGCGATGACGTTGAAGAAATATTGACTGTCGTCTCAAAGTTGATTCCGCAGGCATTTGCCACATGTGTAAAGTTATTTTGTGATGTCTCAGATGTGACAACAGCGATACCTTGAAGAAAAAAATCAAAACTTTGGATTGGCTGACTTTGTATAAACCCTAAAAAAGTGGTGCCTTTTAAAACATTTAGCTATTCTTTGAGTGGTTGAGAATATCGCATTGATAAATAAATCTGCACTCCGAGTAGCCATGCTGTAGGAGCTCTTACGGTCATCAACAATCACTATAGCAATAATCTCGTGACTGCGACGTCAGACCACCTATCATGACTGTTAATAAGTTTGAATTTGAGGTTAGCTTAAGTGTTAAATCGAAGCACTTTGCTCGAGTAAAGTCAAACATATGTGTGGACTGAAGATGGTATTTTATGTCACAATGCTGTAGAAGTATTCTCTGTTGCCTGCAGCCAGCTAATGCAGACATTCATGCAGACGGGATCGAAGATGAAATAGACTACTGAAAGACCATGCACTATGCCCACGAATTTGGCTCTAAATTGGCTCAAACCAGAAACTTTGGCCTTTTAAACACAGATCAGAAACTCTTTAGTTAGATATCTGGCGATTTTATTTCTATTTTTCCTCTATCAAAGCTTCATCCTGTAGACCTTCAAAAAAAAATGTATATATTCATGTAGCCTCAAATCTGAATATAAACGAGGAAGGAATCTGTATTTTTGGCCTTTTCACACAATCGCTCTATAAACAGACTTCACACTGGTCGGGTGCAGTGCTGAGGAATTAAGGAAATGCAATGTCGAACATTCTAAAATTCTGTAATGCAAATCATGTAATTACGACGTTTTTTCAATGGGAAATGCCCTGTAAATGCTGGGTTTGTGCACAAAGGCTATATTCCTACAGTCACGAAAAGAGTGAGTGTTCATTAACGGTGGATTGAGTATTATACGAGGTAGAGAGATTCCATTTACACCTTGTGACAGATATGAAAAATTTCAACGTGCACTGCAGTATTGTGGTGGTTGCAATATATAATTACCAACATCATCCCGAAAACAAAATGCCCTTTAAAACCTAGTTATACACCAGAATATGGATACTTTATACAATTTTTCAAAATGATTTTGCCGATGTTTAGTGGCTAGGGAATAAAAGTGGATAAAATTCTGGCACATACATATACTGTAGTCATATTGTAATATAGAACCAGTTATCTTCGAAAACGAAGACTTCACTGTGACTGAATATTTCCACATTTTATTTCTCCGCAGTAATCCAACTGATCGACTTCAAACATGCCGGGTGTATAAGGACACAATGAAGTATATAACGAGTGCATGGAAAAATCATATCATGCAAATTAGTTAATTCTGATGGTATTATTCTCACAAGGATGGCAAAAGAGGCGAAAGAGCCGCCGAGTCTGTCTTACCGTAACATATTTTCTTGGAAAACGTACACGACGTGGAATCTTTCATGTCGGACATTTCGCTTTCCGTTAATGTCAAACACATGGGTTGAAAACCAGGACAATGCAGCCCTCCTGCGCAGGTTGGTTCTGAGGTACACTTGGTTTCGCAGTCCTCTGCGGTTTTAGAAGGTTTCCCGCGGGAAAGTAGGCCTATATACCAAAATGGGACTTGTCTCGATTCCCGCTGAAATACACAGTCTTTCGCTGAAAGTAGTACAAGTAGAGAAATGTTAAAAAAAGCTTCTACCGGAGTCTCCGTGGCTCAGTTGGTTAGCACTTTAGCGCAGCGCAATGACCCACCAATGCGGTCGCTGTGATTTCAAATCCTGTTCATGCTGGCTTCCTTTCAGTCCGTACTTGAGAAGGTCTGCCAGCAACCTGCGGACGGTCGTGGGTTTCTCCCGGGCTCTGCCCGGTTTCCTCCTACCAAAATGCTGGCCTCCGTCATATATCAAACATCCTCGAGTACGGCGTACAAATAAATAAATAAATAAATAAATAAATAAATAAATAAATAAATAAATAAATAAAATGCTTCTGCCAAAATCCATCTGATAACATTCAACTATTAAATCCCTGTGATTATCCAGCTGTCCATTTTCTACATTTAATCTACCAACGAAAAAGCAAAGAAAATGGTCGTTTAATAAATACATCGCGGTAAAAACTGATCAGTTAATGAAAGGCAATAAACTGTCACTGGTGATAAACGCTGAGGATTCATAAACATAAAACTGTTATTGTAATCGACATTAGATTTATCTCGCCTCATTGCCATTAAATATTCGTGTATACAGCATTATGTCCTGTAGGTGCCAGTTCACACAAACCATTTAACTGTTAGTCATTATCTATGTCTTGTTATTACACACTTACTAGAAATTATTAACCCGTAAAGAATGGTACTATGGTCTATATATATATTCACAGTGCCCCAAACTGTCTCGCTCATGTAAGTTACTCTCCTAAATTTAATACACAACATCTTTCCGTATGTTATGAGATTGCATATAATCACAGAGGCAACACATACCTGTTGTTATCTGGCAGATAAACATATGTTTCTCATCGCAGGGTTCTGGTCTTAGACTAACAGACATGTACGTGGACAAGAAACAAGGCGACGCTAAGGTGGGCGACGTATACAAATCCACTGAAGCTTTTATCTCAGAAGAGCAAGAGTTTGTCCACACGTACTGCTTCATAGGACGGTTTGTGTCGTACAGGCCGGTCCAAAAGGCATAGTCGTCTCCGCTATTGGGGAGGGGAAAAGAGAGTTCTGGTATGACGCCCAGAATGAGGACAGCAGACAAGAATAACATATGAAGATATCAGCAGATAAAACACCATAAGCGGTTGTATTAGATCTTAAAAGTTTTAATCTTCCGCACAACAAACTAAATGAAAGCTGAAAATATAATTAATCTGATTCGCGGAAATACAACAACAACAACAAAAAAAACAACCGATTTATTGACTTATCCATCAGATATATTTCTGGTGCACGTGGGCCCTGTTAATTAGAGATGAGCAAATCGGTGTTGACATTCGCAGTTTCACGCTAGCAAATAATTGTAGCACTTTTAACGGTCATGAAAACTGTATTATCTGCCTAGGCGGCAAGACATTCGTGTATCCGCCGCCAACTAAACTAAACGTTCCGGGTCAATGATCACTAGAGGCCAGTTCCCAATGCAGCGTTCAGCGCAAACCACTAAAGTACTCCGAAATCATATGATTTAAAAAACTAGGGTTGATACCTGCAGAGATCGATATAACTGTTAGCTTTCAAGCACCGTTTTGATGGCATCCAGCGAATGTTTATACCTTTCATGCCCTTATATGTGTAATAAACGTTACACTTGCGTTTTCTTTCTATCCCCTTCCTTTCCGTTCAATCGTCAGTACGGGGAGGCCCCAAATAAAGTTCAGACATTCAGCGACGAGAGTTTGATATAATAAGCAATTCACGGCCGTAATCCAGTTATCGTGTATAATATGGCGTCTTGTCAGATTGCTTCAGGACACGTCTTTATTCTCCCTGTTCATGTAAATGCTTAAGTATTACAGTAACTTACATGTCTCCTGGCGCTGTGGCTTAAGCAGAACTATGTCATAAAGATGCAGTGATGTAGGTAGCAATTTACCAGACGTCACCATTCTTGAATTACCTGAAATGGTGCTAAGTCGTCACATTTAATAAACAATAACATAACCTAAAAGGCCCCTTTGCCAGATGCATATTATGAAGAAACCGTCTTACCTTAGAGGAGTTGCCCACTGTTCCTCGAGTAACATGTCTTGAATCCGGTTGTTACTCGAATCGGTGGTAATCTCAGCGAGAAAGCCCTTATCCGCCATGCAGGCCTCACGCGCTGCAAACCACGTGGCCCGTGCTGTGTGGAGTTTATAACTCGTATAGTAACTCTTTTCAACTTGAGCATCTGCAGAAAGTTGAAAAAAAAATGAATATAATTTTTAAAAAAATATATTTCAATACATGTAGTGTGATATAAACATTACTATTTGATAGTACGTAACAACCTTAAGCTGGAAGCTCACAGGGAAAAGCTTCGTTCAGAATAATGTCAGATATTTAACTGACAACAGACCTCCATGGCCTGGTGATTAGGGTGCCAGCGCACTACAATTGCCCAGGAACCTCTCACCAATGTGGTCGGTGTAAGTTCACGTCCAGCTCAGGCTGGCTTCCTCTCTGGTCGGGGAAAGGTCCGATAACAACCTGTTTATGGTCGTGGGTTTTCCCCCGGGTTCTGTCTCGTTTCTTCCAAACATAATGTACAGTGTAAATCCCCAACGAAGTGACAACAATTGCACCAAGAAACCCACCGAAGTGTTAGTTAAAGAGGCCTTGGTGTTACAACATCATAAGGTTATAACCTATGAGCCAAAAACACCCTTCAGACTCCTCAATAAAGCTAAATTTAGACTTAACAATACTTTTTCATGTAGTCTGGTAAAGCTATTGGGATGACAACTTCGTTAGCTGTTAGAACAGCTATTGCTATGACTACTTTGGGTTGACTACTTTCTTAGCTGTTAGAACAACGCTTGATGTTATTGAGAATGAATGTTGCCAGTCATCCAGGTGACTGGTACTCACCTAGCAAACCCTTGTATATGATGCATATAGTCTGTAACACTCGAGTTCTTTACCATTCTGGAAGTATTTCAGCCATATCGTGGCATTGGGTAAAAGTCACAAAATCGTTTGATAAATACCACTTCCAGAAGACCAGATTTACAGTTGCTCTGCTCATTAAAGCACAAAGCTATCTTGGCTTTAGAAACCAAGGGATCTTTAATAACTAACGTTAACTTGCTGGTCAATAAACTACAAAGTTCTTTACGGTAGCAAAGCGCAGAGTTTCAAAAACTGATTTAAAATAGATCATATGAAATCGAAATGGTGAGGGTAGGTAGATTCCTTTTAAAAACATGGCAGCGAAATACACAGTTACACAAGCTGATTTAAAAGAGAGCATATCAAGTCGAAATGAGTAGGAATATTCTTTGGAAGAAAAACAACCTTGTGTCAGCATTTTAAAATGTCACCTTCGTTGTTCATATTCTTTAAGGGTAACATTTTGATGTAACCCACCTGTACAAAGGCAAAAGAAGATAACTATCACAACTGGAACAGTTTCCATCGAGGCAGATAATCCATCCCTCCCCATTCTGCGTTGTTAGATGACAATGTCAGACATTGGAGATTTCTGATATTTATACCACTGCTGTCAGTTCGTAATATATTAACACTCTGATTCCACAACATTTAGACACTGCACTACTCCGGTACCAATTCTGTGATACACATATCCAGCCATCTGAATAAAAATAAATTCCTTCGATCATGTCATTGGTGTGATATAAAATTAATAACAGTAATAAATATAAATCTTTAATGTTACCTCTTAAATAGCGGCAGAAATCAATTAACCATGTGATTGATCGGGTGGAATGCCTTACTATATATATCTGATGCCAGACATCCACGACGAAAACTATTCAGCACCAGTGTATTTGTCTAATGATCGTTATTTCATGTCAGCCAGTCATTTATATCATCTATTCTCATCTCATCTTGTCCTTGTCCAAGGCCGTACAATAGATCGAGAGGGAGATAATGAAAGGCAGGCTGCTTTGTGTAAATATCACAAGTAAACATGTAAAATCGTTTAATGTGTCTTAATGTATCAAAGTTTGTATAGCCGAGTTATCCTTGTACCCTGTGATGTATTGCACGGCTAAATTCATATGCATTACTTTTAGATTTATACCTGATTATATCATGTTATTATAGATTAATTTGTTCACAGAAAAATATATGTGCACTAGGTTTCTTAGGTTTAGCGTACTTTTAGAGTACATGTAGGCATTTAAATGGGAGTCATTTGTTATTTATTTTTATGCTTCATTTAGACGTAAAATACTTAAAATCGCACATGTAACAGTTAAGAGGTGTCCAGTTTAGACTTTGAGCAGCTGGTCGCCCAACTGCTTTTCTTCAGGCCTTCACTATTACTATAAAGACTTGAATGTCTTGAGGGCAGACTTGGGGCTGTCTAAAGAAAGCAGTCTGTAGTACTTGTGAGCTAAGTGTAACCGGCAGCAGGCACAACCGACAAGCTGGCACTTCCAGAATTGTATTCCTTAAGAATAATCAGATAGGGCCAAACAACTAAAAATATACCTCTTATACTTGTTGGAAGTATTGAAAAAAAACATTTACAACTTTTGTCAAAAAGAAGCTTCTCATATTCACCAAGAGGCATTCTAAGGATAGCTTCTGTTGGCCTGTAGAAAGCCAAGACTCTCGAAAGTAAAATAACCTCACTTTGTTTTTGTCCAGAGTGTTATTGGGGAACTAACCGGTTTGTTCTTCACACTGAAAAGCCAAAAATAATTACGTTGCAACTTGGCATTTACAACCCATTTTAGTGATAATCCGGATGCATCCAGATATAGGAATTTTTCAAACGATTCTTTACAGCAATAGGGTTTCCACCCAACATAATGCTGGTGGCCATCGTATAAGTGAAATAACAATCAATTAAATACATTAAAATCAATGCTGTGGGGGATACGAAACAATTACCGGGTATTGTCCCTTTATCTGTGTTTGATGTTTGCCCTCTCCGAGTGCATATCACTTGCATATTATGGAAAGGTTTGCCAAATATAACTAATCCTGTTTTCAAGATTAAAATTTCTTTTTCTGTTGTTGTCATCTTTTCTTGGATCAAGGCCGTTTGTTTGTAGAAAAATGAATGCATGTAATGGCGACGTGTCTGAGTGTATTCTGTTATAAAATTAACAGAGTAATATTACTTATTTTTTAGTGTTCTTTATAATTGGGAACTTGAATACAAAAGACTTCAGCGTGGAAAGTAAAATCAGAGTAACGGCGACCGTGTGACCCAATGACCTCACGTACCATAAGACGAAATCCGGCTTCCTGTCGATTTACCCTACATGCCTACAAATACACAGAACAATGACTGGTGCATGTGGCATTGTGTCAAGAAAAAACACTTTGCAGTCGGAAAATTTGGTTAAGGTTTTTACTCAAGATGATTTCTAGGAAAGAAAGCGCATTTCAAGGGAGCTAACTCGAAGAGAACCAGTCATACATGGTCGACAGTCACACGTTATCTGCTACACGTAGAAGTGTCCAACAAAAACTTCACACAAACAATTTCATGACGGTAAAGAGGACAAAGATCAGAAATTGCGTACAGTATGTAGGCTAAGCATGATTAATACAACTAAACACTTACAAACAGGATGGAAATTGGTGTGTTCAAGATTTCCCATTTGAGTACCGCGACATGCAAATCACATAAAATTCAAAATTATACCTTACCCTAGAATTCGGCACTACACACATACACCTTGCTATTTAGTGTGTATAAATTCCGAGTGGTTTTTGCTTAGTCCTGTGGGATTTTTAGAGAATATTATGCAGCAAATTATGTTTTAGGTGACAACCTGCATTGTAAAGTGTTTAATACAATATTAAAACAAACATTTGAGATAGTGACCCTTATCTTAGAAAGTTCCTTCAATTAAATAAAATGAAAAGGAGCCCTTTCCCACTATAGGCCGACCCTGAACTAATGTGCTGCAGTCCAGAGCATTAACTCCGGCAGAATAGTTGATGTTTCGACTTCGTAAAGCAAAGACTGAATCATTGTGGGCCTTGCCAACCAGGTGCAGCATAATTGTGAGAGACGCAGTGTTCATAATGTTTTTCGGAAATCATAGTGAATCATCGCGGTATTAGTTTCCTTGCGCACTGAGTATTGTTCTCCATGTGCTTCTGTATTAGTGAGTTGCATTCGCAGTGGACCCTGCACTAAGAGATTTCAACCGATCTTTAAACGTCCCAGGGGTCAGTCTCGCATTATGAGTGCAAAAGTCGGATACGAATGGGATCGTGGTCGAGTGATTCAAGGCGCCCACCTTTCAGTCTCAAGCACATAAGAGGTATGCGTTCAAATCTGGCCTTGAACAGGGAATTTGTACATTCCTTCGCTCAGTGTTTGCGGAGGCCTTCATGACACTAAAGGAACGACGACACATGGCCGTTTGCGAAGTCCAACGTTCCTTGTAGGCCACTTGTCTTTCAATATGCGTGATATATATCTATATGTCATTCGTTTGGAAAACCTACCAAAGGTCAGTGGTTTACGCTATACTATTTGGTTTCCTAGCCCATAAAACTGGTCATCATCGCATGAGTAAAAAAAAACAAACTTGAGAGTTGGTTTAACACCACGATCAAATAAATAAATAAATAAATAAATAAATAAGTAAATAAATAATTGAATAAACCAATAAAATAAAAATGGCCGACGGAGGTATGAACCTCTGAGAGATTTCTGTTATAATCCTGGTGGTTAAACAGGTATACGTTCGGGTGTTTGATGTCCTGCATGCATAGTGAAGGAAATCATTCGTGACGGTTGTTTTAGTTAGTGTCATGTACTATCGATAACCGTGGTTTATTTCACAGAGCAGAGTTATCCATTCAGTTTACGTTGCTGACGCCTACATTTCCCCTCTAGTGCATAGCATTAATACATCTGTAATACAATGTTGATGTTCAATGGAATTTGGGGGGGGGGGGGCAAACAATGCATGGCTGACAAAAGGCATTTGTCAACTTGATTACCAAACTGGCAAAATTACTTGGAATGAAAAGGCTAAAACTGGGGAGAAATTTATCCAATAAAAATGTGGAAAATCCAGTTTCATCAATCACGCACGTGGTATCCTTCTTTCTATCGCGTGAAATAAGCGCTTTATTCAAAACTTATTAATGAACTCCACTATTGTTTCCTTTGATTTTTTTTCTCTGAAAAAATCAGTTAAAGACTCCTGTTGCCTCTTGCTGTCTATAGCAAGTAGCTTTTCTTAACTCCATCCAAGAAAAGTGAAAGTACAATTTCTGCCGTCAAAAGGGTGAAGCACAATTTCTGATCCAAATGTCAAATGTTTGAGATTAAAGGTTATATTGGGACGCGTAATCAACTGTACAGGAAGTCGTGCGGAAAAAAAAATGACCGATAGTAGCTTGTGTTGAAAATAATTAGCCACACCTTTATATTTAGATATACTAAATGAAAGGAGTTGAATTTCTGTTCTCACAGTCATCTACCATAGTTACCAATTTCTAACGTGATAGCAATTATCCTAATGTATACCTGTACTGTTGGCATGCTATAACCGCTTCTCGGTACACGAGGTGGTCTCTCGAGTGCATGCTTATTATGATCTTAGGAGGTAAAGAACACAATCGTTATTGTGTATATTGTGGAAAATTTTCCTTCAGCCGCGTTCACCAGGAATCAGTGAAGGAGTGATTAGAGAGCCTGCTTCGGAAACGGTAGTTCTGGTAATTAAATAAATAAATCTTCTGGTGGCAGGGTTAGTCCACCCCACCCAGTCACATTGTTTTGACACCGGGCCGACCAGTCCTGTTTCCTTTCGCTAACCTCTCAGTACTGGTCGCCAAGCGGGCAACAACAAGTACAATTTTTAAAGTCTCTAATATGAGGGTTTGATACCGGATCTCCTGACCCCGACCATCAAGCCACCGGCAGAGCTAGTAATATAGAACACCATCAATAATGATAAAATGTTAAGATATTTAATTGTTTGGAAATCACTTGCATGGCAATATACCGTGTACCAGTTAGAGCCATCCGTAAAATCACCTTTTGCATGGAATGTACTGTTTTGTCACAGCCTCTGTTTGTAGGCCAAACATAAGGATATAATAGGGGATGTGTATTCTCCATTGTCCTGACAAAGGCTGAATCAAAAGTTGTTCGTTTAAATGCCCATGCTCATCCAGAGCGATGAGATGCTAAATGCTAAGTAGAGAAATAAATACAATGGTCTTGTCCATACTGTCTAAGGTGCACACTTAAAAACGTTGCAACATTTGACTGACATTTGCACTGAAACGCGTTTTGATTTATGTTATAAGAGCACTTTCACTTGCACCATTTTTTTACTATGGTGTAACACCATGCATGCTCAAAACGTTTTTCTCATACACACAATGGCGTGCAGTACATTATGGGTGGAGACGCCCGGTGTAAACCACCGACCTTTGGCAAGTTACTCCAACGAACTACGTGGGATGTATCATGTTGGTGGAAGGCGAGTGGTCCCCAGCAAACCTAATGTAAGACTACACGAAAGTGCAGTGAATGCTATTTTTTGCTATCACGGCCCCGAGAACAATGGAATGAGAAAGTAATGTAGAATTCCCAGTCCGAGAATGCTACTGAACCCTCGTCTCATGACTGATGTATTGTTCATTAAAAAGATTATAAAATTCTCTCATGAATGTAAAAGCCTGTTTGAAATTGTATGAATTCATGGCTGGATTATCTTCGTTTGAAGAGTGGAGCATTGTGCTGCCGACTAGGGACCTGGAGGCGCCCGTGCTTTTAAGCTTATGAGGGACTGCCCAATCAGACAGCTAGGAAATATCAGCTGTTAACAAGCTGTGACGTAAATCTTGTCAAATCTTGTCAATTGCAGAGGTGTCTGTCAGTGTAACATGAAATAACACAGGAACAGCAGACTTCTTTATTTGTTTATTTATTTATTTATTTATTTATTTATTTATTCATCTATTTATTTGATTGGTGTTTTACGCCGTACTCAAGAATATTTCACTTATACGATGGCGGCCTGCATTATGGTGGGAAGAATCTGGTCAGAACCCAGGGGGAAACCCACGCACGGCCGGAGAGGAAACCAGCATGCGCTGGACTTGAATTCACAGCAATGGTGGGGGGGCTTCTGGGTCACTACACTGCGCCAGCGAGCCAACCAACTGAACCACGGAGCCCTCCCCCCCCCCCCGTCACATCTTTAATATGTTTTGATTATAACAATTACATCTGTGAACAACACTGCAAAGTATGTCCAGACCATTGTATTGTGGTGGGTGGAAGTTTCTTGATAATTTCATGTTGTAAAATTATAGTTTTTAAAAATTTTTATAATTATGTACTTAAGTTATAAATGCAACACTGTTCCGCGCTTGGAAGAATTACGTCAGCGCCCACACAGAATAGCTGTCAAATGTCAGTTTCCGCTGTTGTAGAAGCTGTTAGAAAAAATACTTTACCGAAATAAACTTAACATTGACCAACTTTTTTGGCAAACATACATCAGAACATGCGCTATCTTGCACTTTAAGGTCGCCAAGTGCATTGCAAGTCTGTGTGAGGACATTACCATCGTTTGAGGACATGTTTCGTGTTTGATCAGAGCGTATACGGTAGACAATGACCCTAGCGGCTAAGCCAGAGATTATTCCAGTTCCTTACCTGTTTATGTTCTACAGACATTAGTTCACCTACCCGCAAACATTGGCGTTTTATCTCCTCTGTAAGACATTTTAACAGCTCGATCTTTACAACACATATTTATGAATTTGGCCCTATGGTTACGGGGCCAGCAGCATACGGATGGTCGTGGGTATCACACTTGCTCTGCCCGGTTTCCTCCTACATAACGTCAAATATTCTTGACACCAATCAAATAAAAAATTAAATACAATGGTTACGGTTAGTTTTAAATTTAAATAAAAAATATCTTATCTAAAAGTTATGTCCATGGTGTGAGGCTTTTCTGTCCTTCGTGACCCCCTTTTTTGTTCTCTTTTTTGAATGGTGACAACTTTTAATTTTTGACTTTAAAATGTAGCTAACTGAAACCGGTCCCTGAACGTTTAGTCAGTATTTAGTCATTTAAGATACGTGTAAACAAAGTTATTCGATATATGTTTCTATAACAGTGAGAATAAAGGAAAAAAAAACATAGCTTTTTTTCACCATTGAATATACAGTTATTATCATCAGCACCATAACCCGGCAGCTACCTGAGGAATATTAGCTCTGATTGTAAAGGCGCTGAAACAGAGTAAAGTGGGAGGGACGCGAGGAAGGTTATAGGTGCCTAAATTTAACCAATATCCAAATCGTATGAGATGCAAGTTTAAAAATGTTTTCTGTAATCAAGAATATTGTGGTTGCGTTTTGATTGTAATATCAAATGTTGCTATTTTATTCAATATGATCATTGCGCATACACCACATGTGCCACCGCGTTAGGAGAAATTAGACACTTTCATAGCGTTAGAAGGAGACCTCTAGAATTTCTACACAATGGATTCACTATTTCGATAATAGTTTGTTACACTGATAGAAATCACCATATATAGTGTTCAGAGCATCTACATTGTAACGCAGTGGGGTATAAAATAATTTCCTTTTTTTGCCTGAAGTTTTAAAAACGGCACAGGTGTCTTTATCGTATACTGAAAATGGTCAAATCGTAAGTTATTGTGAGTGTTTAGTATGCACAAATGGTTAGGGGAATATCAAAGCCCATTTCGAAAACAACCTAAAATACCACCGTCCAAAGAAATAAGTAAGAAATATTCAGTAAATAGTTAATAAAGCTGGTAACGTGTAGTAGTGAAATGGTAAGTTCACGTCAGTGATTCTATAAGCATATCCTCCGATTCACACTCGTATATATTCGCAGTAATTTTCCGGGTCGAATACAAATGTATGTGTGCAGGCATCGGAATCACACGTTGACTGACAACTGTGTGTTGATGTGAAAAACGTGAATTTCAACAGTGCCCCTAGCCCGAGGTTAAGCGGAATTAGATACAGTTGTGTTAACTATGGACTTATTTAGACGATATGTGAATTTGCTTGCTAATTAATTGAGCAAAGATAGGCAGTGCTACACTTAATATCTTTACAGGAACTTTTATTGGCATGTTTAATGACGATTCATCACCAAGTGAATCATTGATCATTTCCTTATAAAAGATTAAGCCCGGGTTCACATTCATCTCTTCACTTCTTGGCTGATTCAGAGAGTGAGACACGTGTCGATTCAGTCGAGTTATTTAATTCTTCGGAATGTGGTCGTGGATTTCCCAAGGGCTTTGTCCGGTTTCCTCTCACCTAAATGATGGTCGACTTCCTGTATAGGTGAAATGTTTTAAAGTATGACGTGAAACACCAATGAAATAAAATACAGAAATAAATAGTCATTTCCAAAACGTACCGACCATTATGTATCGACCATTATTTGATATAAATCAATCTAACTTAGACCCATCAAACATTTCGCCCTCTACAACTGGCTGAAGACTAATGTATCAGGACAGAATCTGGTGTGCATAGCCGAAGACAGTTTATTCTCTAAATATGACTCCACCTATGTATGCTGGGAACTGGCGTTAAGCAGTGGTAATCTTAGTATATGGAGTCTGAAATGAATCTTTGACCTTCTTATAAGATATCTTTAATATAGGATTAATCTTTCGCATTATTATATGCGGTCAAACAAAACAACCTTCATGCTGTCAAACAAATTACCATACGTAAATAAAAAACTGGTCAGAGACGCGCTATGTTTGCTAACAAAAAAAAGAAGTCAGTTCTGAGATTAAGATCATTTTATTTTAAAAATATCAAATGTTCTTTATGACAAAGAAGAAGTAATTATTGAAGACATGGGATATCTTTCACGAGAACATATATATATATATATATACATAGAAAAATTGTGCAAAGGTGAGGGTAAAAAAGGATGCAATGGTAACAAAACCAGTTACAAAGGGAGGTTCCCTCTCCCTTTGTTAAACTGCTTTTGTCACCCTTGTGTTATAAGCACGTAATCTTGATCTTGCATGCAGGCTGTGTTCTGGCACAATGAAGAGCAATGGAAAAAAACTCGACTCATGCATTGCACCGCACGACAGTGAAACGTCACCAGTGTGTCACTCAAATGAGGGAATTACAAATGTGTAAAAAGATATAAGGTCCTGGCTTGATTTACCCTGTTCGATGCCATATACAGATAAAAGAACAGAAAATTATGTGTGTGTAAAATAATGAGAGAACATGGTTTGTTTTCACCCGCCTAAACCTCAATATTATATATGCATATTATAATCTTGTTTTTGTCAAACTGATGCATAAGATGCTATATTTTCCTCTGTTTTTTTCCTCATTTAGAAAAAAAACTGGTAAATAAATAACCAGGACAGACATCGATTTCATTTATTTATTTATTTGTTTACTCATTGGTTTTTTTCGCCATCCTGTAATTTACACTGTCACAATTATATGGTGGGAAAAAGCCTAGGCAACTGAATAACTGGGAGACATTCAGATCGATTGGGTAATGTGGTTTGGAGTATATATGAATTATATTGAAATTGGTAAGTTACATCTGTTAATATAATGCCCGAGAGAAGACAAGTTAAGAAAAATATTGTCGATGAGGGTGGTCGGTTTGGTTATCAAAGGAAAAAAGTAATGTGATTTCATTGTTTCCAGAAACGCCTTGGACTGGTGGTGATGCTCCACTTGAAGTAATTCAATATTAAAATTACCCATGATTATACAGTTTTGTGTTCACAGCGACAAGATTGAAGAAGTGAAATTAAATGGTTGATAAACTATCTAAGCTTTCACCAGGAGGGCTATATACAATGTAGAATATAATTTCGTCAAAATGTTTTCGAGAATTTAGATGGAAAAATGATGGGGAGTCAGTATTCCCGTTGTCCTGTAATATTGGCTCAGCATTAAATGATATTTGCTATTAGTACTTTGACAGTTGTGTATTGACATTTTTCTAGTGGAGAATTTCATATTCTTTGTCATCGGTTACAGCTGCATTATGTTCTACATCATTAAGATCTATAGGGTTAAAGCAAAGATTATTAGACAAATTTAGATTAAATCTAATCGATTCAGGATGTGCACATGTAGTACAGTTATCACAAGGCAAAATTCTCCTCATCACATAATGGAAGCGCAGAAAACGAATTCGTTGATGAAATAAATGAAGCCAGACTTGAATTTAGACGTCTACTTAGCCCCAAATGCGACTGGTTAATTGCAAATGTGAGTTTCAATCTTGTTCAGCTTTTTTCCTTTTCCTTTCTTTTCTTTCCGGTGTCTGTCTAGATTTCAATCGGCTTCACTTCAATATAGTATGCTCAGTATCACTTTCTGTCTGTAACTGCAATTTGTGGACGCAAACGGGGAAGAAGAGGGCCATACACATCATTCTCTAATACTGCTTTCAGTCAAACGAGTGATTTTATTATTGCATCATGTCTTAAGTTATGATTGTCTTTATTTATTTATTTCATTGATGTTTTACGTAGTACTCTAGGATATTCCGCAAATTCCGCTTCAACCACAGCGGCCAGGGTTATGGCCAGGTAAATGACCTCGTTAGGCCTCGATATATCCCTTGATAAAGCAAAGATCTTGCTGCTCAGAACGTTCTATATTCCGAGTCTTCAGGCACTCAAGGCGTCCAAAATAATACAGAGCTTCGCTACATCATCTATATGATTCTGTGCCAAATTGAAAAAGTAACGTTCACCTTTTCATTACTTTCTTTCTGAGTTGTCTCATTTTTTTGTTGTTGTTGACACAAAGTCACAATTGAAACCTACATGTATATATGATGAGCCGCGTTCCAGCACATCACTCCATTACTAGTTCAATAATTGAAAGTTGCCTGATTTCCCACCACTTTATCTTGTGGAGGTGATCAAGTGATAAATGAAGATATGCCTTTCGATATTCTGTAGTATTCCCAAAAAGTAGGAAACAATGGATGTATATTAACTAAAGATCCTGTTGTCCCATGCACCTTTGTCTTGTAATAACCTTTCGTGTCTCGTGCACGCTATCGGAGCTTCACGCCATGAAAACAAAAGGGATTGGCATGAACTACAGGAGATAATACAATGCAGTTCTTGGTGCTGTTAGAGGCCATTCCGACAACAGAATGGTCGTGTGGAGGAAAATTGACCAAAGAGTGGTGTGGTGTTCCTGGGTATACTGGGGAAAACTATGGTCGTGCCATAGTTTTGTGCGCAACAAACTCGTAAATTAAGAATAGCGGTTTTCAAGCTCTTTAGTTTAACATTTAAACTTGAGCTGTCACAGCACTCTGAAGAAATCCATCATTTTCCGTAACATTTTCTTTCGGAACAATGCGCAATATAATAAATACGATCAAATTTTAAGTCACAAAAATGTATTAGATCAATGTGAACTTGGAAGGATTGCACGCGTTTATAAATGTTGTAATGTACGATTTTGGTGGGTTTCGATTGCTTTCATGTTATTTTGTACATGCATTGAATGTGATGACAAGACAACATTATGAGTATAATTCTAGACCAGTGACGTCTAGTATGTTGTATTTAACATCACTGCAATTTTTGTTATCTAATTCTACTTAAATCTGGGTTATCGGGGCGTGAAATCTGTTGCTTTTTTTAATCTTACATGAACAGGTAGAATAAAACTCTAACTAAGATAAACTGACAACAGGCCGCGGATTTCACGGGTAACGTGTGACCATGCATCTACCGTTACCCTGCAATTCGTCGCTTCTCTGGTTTTACTCTCTGTATGTTGTAGTCTTTTATACATATATTCATGCGCTAAAGGATTTAAGAAAATCACCCAGCCTTTAGTAAAATTCTTTATTTAACAGGCTTTGAATAAAGAAGTCGTAAGCGATAAAAATGGTCTCAATCTAATTTTGTTTCATGAATAATGTGGACAGTGTCGATAACGGTCTTATTAAAATTTTAACCAGATAGTTTTATCGAAATGTGGTTGTAACCGTACTTCGTATCAACAACGATCACAACAATGCGCACCCGGATGACTTAACTAAAAACGTAATTCGACCATTTATATTACGAAAGAACGTATTTAATAAAGAAATATGCGTTTTGGGCCTGTTTTTAAACTATGCATAAAGCGGAGAACCGGCAATGGCATTTCCATGAAGACAACCATACCTGTACACGTACTACTCTCTCCGACAGAGTAAGACAGAGACTAAGACTGTCGTCGAAAGATCTTTCCTTCTAAATATGTTCAGATAAATGCAACCTGTCAGTTTTATATATAGTTGCTTTAATATAAGACAGATCATTTGTAGACATTCTTAGTTTTAGTAATTATCAATAATTTATTTCTTTCTTTCTTGATTATATGTTCTCAAGAATGTCCCTCCCCATCCCTTGACGACGCGAATCAAGAAAAAGACCAGCGCACAGACCAGAAACCCCAGGGCTTTAAGCAACTCTCAATCCGTGCAGCAATAACTGGTTACATGAACATGCATATATATACTTACACATTTCATGTTTACATTTCATGATTTTGCGACGTCGTTGTTCTAGAGTGTATATTCGTTGGATAATAGTGTGATCTTTCTGTAGTATATTGCAAAGAGGGAAATTCAGTCTTACGGACCTGATTTGAACTAAATGTCTGTTATAGTGGATTTGAGGTGTATCAATTCCAAATCTATAATATGACATCAAAGACATTTAAAGGGAAAGATCCCACAAAAATTGAATCATTGTGAGTAAACAGACAATTAAAAATTATACCCGAAAATAACGACGCCATAAAACATTTTGTAGATCTTCCCTGAAAAAAAATCTTCTGTTAAATTACTTATTTGAGGGGGGATGGATTGCCTTTTCGTTGATCTCACGAATTAATCTGATCCAGATTACGGAATAATTCGTTATCAGGAACGCTACTAGGAACGGGCTAATCCCTTAGATTAATGGAAAGGCAATCCGTCATCTCTCGAATAGCGGAATATTTTTTTGAGGATTTATGTTCAGCTCTGAATAAATTCCTTGCAGTGAACAGTACTCCTGTAGTGTGTCCTTGTTTATAGAAAGCTAATATGACACTGAATGAATGAATGGTTATGGCTTAACGCCATATTGGCAATATCTCAGACATATGGCGAAATATGAGATTGAAGTTCTCCCTCAGAGCCAGAGAAAAGTTGGAGTGACGTGGCTGTTAACATACATGTTCCAAAAGGCCCATAAACTCACTATACTCTCAAAGGATTTGACTGCATTATTTCGGGGTGAAAAAATATGAAAAACTCGGTCAAAGTATTTTCAGATACAGTTTTTAATGATAACTTCATTTTTCTGGGGTTAGTGTGATACTTGCCGAGAAAATATGGATTTTTTTCAACGAAATAATGCCCTGCCGAACGACATGTGACGATCGCTTTTAAATTCGAGGCGCATTTAACAATAAGAGTCAGGTTAATGCAGTTATTCCATAAACATGCCATGCATGTTTTGTACCAATAGTTTCAACGATTTAAACACACAGGAAGAAGATATACCGCAGTTGGTTTCTGATCATACAGTACGGGTCAGATACGACCTGATAATATTGTTGATTCTATGTGGGTTTATTTCGAGTTTTAATTGCAAGGCTTATATAAATTTAGGCACTGAAAACACCTTTCCACAATATGAACGCCTTGAAAGAAATTAATTCCAATGTTTAGTTTCGAAGATGAGTTATGCGACTTAATGTGGTGACCTGGAGAAATCCACCCCGGAAATTCAAGACAGAAAGATGAAAATGTTGTTATAGAACAATACGATGTACGTTTGGTTATAAGAAAGTTAGGAATTTGCTGTTCATAGACAGCTGTGCGCTTCTACTTCACCGGGAATGTGTGACTAAAGCATTATAGTTACCCGTCAGTATAATTTTGACTTAGATTCCCGGAAAGCTCTCTTATACAATTTGAATTTAAGCGACGCATGGCTGTGATACAGGATATTCGACAAGCAGAAATTCAACAACAGAGACATATTTCCACTGAATTTGAATTTGAAAAACCAAATACACGATTAGAAGTAAAATGTTCGGAATTCATAATTAAACTATACTTTTTCATTAAACGGTGATATTTTCAAAATCAGCTTTCCACCACCAAAGGGAACAGGGCTCTTTTCTGAAGTAAATAAAAAAAAACGAGCTTAGAAGAAAAAAAGGACATGAAGAGAACGAAAAACATTCTTTGCGCAAATTCGGAAGCAAGAATTTTCGGCCATAGGGTGCTAGCCCTAAGCTAATGTGCTTGAAGAGGTTCTAAGAAATGGAAGCAATTTCTTCGTGCAAATTCAGCACTCTTGGCTCCAAATAATGTGTAAATTTCGTCCTCTTGTCTTTAAATAAACTACAGAAGAAACGTAGAGAGTAGGGGGTAATTTTGCCTTAAGTCCAGGGCAAGAGGCTAAGTGATTAGTAGCAGACGACAATTGTCACCTCCATAATAGAAAAGGGCGGGAACTTGGTCCAATGTTCTGCCCGATCCAGTAACGAAGTTTCCAGTCTTGTAATTACCTAGAATTTCTCTGCGACATTTCCACGTTAGCCTCATTTTCTGGCATTTGCTTTCAAATTTGTGGGACAACTGAGTTACGCTCGTCGTCTACGCGCTTGTCAGATTATCTCGTCGATTCACGCGTCACTGGAGCGTCGTAACGCTAATAAACATACTTACGAAATGTCGAGGTATTCTACACGGCTGTTCGTTGAGCTAACGAGAAACGCCGTGATTTCCCAATTCCCTTGGACCGGGGATTTTGGAGGGGAAGTAGCCCGAGGCCATCATTTGATGGTACTGTCTACCAAAACTTCGTTTACTCCTAGGTTATCCCAGCTAATCTGGCCGCTTATTTTCCATAAATGATTTTCCTAACGAGAAAAATGCGGTTAGCTCTTTGGTTTCTCTAGTGAGGTAATATCATTGGTCCACTCGTTCGGAAGCCGAGCGGAATGTTAAACTATAAGATTACCAACGACTTTGACGGCTAACCATTCGCCGAGAAGCGATCAAGCCACGGCTCTGACCCCGGTCCTATTTCCTGCAGGCAAGTTTCGGAAACTTTATCAGGCCTCCTTTGCTTCTTCTCAGGTGGGTATACATTTTAACTGCATGCCTTGATACTGTTGTCTTTCAGCGTGAGGTTTATATTTACGTTTCTACGTTTACGTTTTTACGTCTTTTTCTCGTTGTAATGCTGGTTATCTTGTCAGTGGCTGTTATTAATGGGCATAGTTTAATTCTTTGCCTGACGAGGCGCAAATTGACGAGTTTTGCTCTCGCCTCTATACGAGAATTATTGTTTATTTCATTTCGTTTACCTCGTTTTGTCTTCTAACCGTGTTTAGCACGATATATATCTAGGGGTCCCGTCCTGTTTGCGGCTTTATTCTTTAACTAATCTTGTAAGTAATAAAGCGAACATTTTATTTAAGCTCAGAATGGCACAAATTAAATAAAACAAATGTAATTTGACAGGGGAAAGTTTATTGAGTTATGTCCTTAGATAGTAAAGTGCAGGTTTATTTCTTTCGTATATATACCTTGTCGTTAGTAAATCGTATCATATCCGTCATCTCTGATTCTGATCCTAAAGTGGTTTTCTTTACCCATCATATTTCTTCCAGTTTTTATCCCACTGCAACGCTGTATTCAGTGTGTTACTAAATGTTGTTAATATTCAGTCAGCGCGGTGTATATTTAAGCGATAAATATATCTGTTCTGGATTATTTACGTTCGCCTGTTTTCTCTAACATACATGCGTCCAAGGAAGTATATCCTTCTGTTTGAGTGACGTTTATTAATAATCCTCCATTCTAATTTTTGTCACCCATATAAACTGCTATATGACTAAATCAGAACTGTTATAATGATTACCCGTGTACCGTTAACAGTTTTCTTGTATCAACTGCAGGCGATGTGCATACCCATCGGCGATGGTTTTCAAAACTCATATACCAAAGCTGGTTTTTATTGAAGTTCCACAAATCTCTGTGGGTTAAGAAAAGCCTTGTGAGACTGTAACAGTCTTAATGCATGCATTAGCACAAAGTGTGATATTGAGCGCAAGACTTGTTTTGCAAAAATTATTCTACATGTGATGCAAATATATCGTTATCAATCCTGACAGAACTACACTTAATAAGCTGATCTATGGAAGTCTCGACTGACGTAAGTTTGTTTTATAAGTCATCTACAAGTACGTGTAAGGTCATATGTGAGTTCAAGTTCACCCATGCCGTATTCCTCTCCGGACGTACGTGAGAAGGTCTGTCAGCAACCTGCGGATGGCCGTGGGTTTCCCCCGGGCTATGCAAGGTTCTCTCCCACCATAATGCTGGCCGCAGTCGTATATAAGTGAAATATTCTTGAGTACGGCGTAAAACACCAAGCAAATAAATAAATACATAAATGAAGTTCGGACAAAAAGTTGTTGCGTTTAAGTGGTAAAGTCTTCAAGCAATTCAAGTGTATTATTGTAAAAGATTAATGGGACTAAACGGCACATATGAAATCGAACATAAGGATTAATTTTACACTGGTATCTTCACGGAAGAAGAGTGTCAATCCAGACAATAATGGATTTGCACATTTTTGCAGATGAAGCCATAAGCATTGTCAAACGATACGTTAAAAAAAATCATACATAATCAAGGCAGAGTTCTATGATAATTGAAAAGCAAATATATAAAATCTATACTTTTTAGATTCAAAATCGAATATAATAAGTATTATTAACACTGGCTTCCAGTGTATAAAGTATCATCTATTATGTGGAGAAAATGTAAAGAGCGCCACTAATTCAAGGAAAAACCCCCAAAAACTTTTAACAAATACTAGACGAAATTTTTTAAAATGATCAGCCAAAAAAGCCCTTAATGTAGAAGCACCGGTTAGCATCAAAATCTATGTACATGTTTACATTCTATATAAAACTGGTATCCTCGGCTCCGCGGCAGAACATAAAACAAGACACCGAAACAATGCGATGATTTTCATTCCTAATCCATTATTTCTTGTTGTAAAGTAAATGGCACAGTTACTAATCTTAGAGATGTTTTTCTTTTTGGAGGGTGTGGTGGTGGTGTGAGGCGTGCTAAAGTTAACACTTCATGCCATGTTTTTTTTTTTCGGTCTTGCCGTCGATTTCAGATCAGATACATACACAAAGCTAGTTCTTTATGTCACTTTGATGAAAGACTACTTTTTGGATGCACGAATGAAAGATTTGTCTCAGATTTTTACGATTTTACGTTTTGGTATGTGAGTATATATTTGCATATCATCTGCAACATTCGTTTGCCCCGAAATGGGAGATATCATCATAGATATGGACATCTTTCTATATAGTTTGGCAAATGAAGAACATCAGTAGCAGTATAGCAGTGGAGCAAATTGTAATTTAGGACGCGTGCATTGCTGCCAAATTACATTTATAATGTCACATGAAAAATTCACATATAAAAACGTTCTGCTAACATAAAGTTCAGTTGTAGGAATACAAATGTCTAAACCAACACTAATCGTAAAGTAAATTGGATTTGTACATCTCACATATAAGAGAGCGCCAAAGATTTTACAGTGCACAGCTAGTAACTGTGCTACACCACAACTTTGATACCATATATGTATATAATTGTAACTAAAACTTATACTAGAGTTGAAAAGGTGGGTATATGTAATTAGTTGCATATAAAAAAAAGTTATTGTAGTCTTCTGTATGTGACGGGATAAAAGTACTTGCAATTCCCTTCACCACCTAAAACTCGGCGGGTCGAAAGGCCACTTTTAAATATAGTGTTCTCACTTGAGACAAACCAAGGATAGAACTCGAGGTCGACGTCGTAAAAGACGATGTCTCAACACTCAGAACTCGGAATGAAACGTAAGCTATGTGTGTCCAGTTTTCTCTACTTAAATGGGCGTTTAAAATTTAGCGTCGTGTCTTGGGCTTGTAAGACATGCAGACAGTCAATCATAATCATATTAAAATTTCATAGAATTTTCAGGAGACAAATTTAATAACGACCACATGCAATATAGATCTATAGCCGTGCTTGATCACTAGACAGTTTTCCTAAATGTTAGTCTTCATAAAATTGTCATAGGTCTGTTGTAAACATGGATTCATATAACCTGTATATTTTTATACTGATATATAAGGAAGGTAGGTGTATTAAATTTGAAAGAATCCATATACCTTGTAGTCTATATTTCCCATGAGAGTATTCATACTCACTTTTATGGGTAGAAGAAAACATATATACAATGTTTTAAAAATAATAAATCAAAAAAGAATTGCCAGGGTTGAGGCAATGTATAACCGCCCTGATGACTTTTCAGCAACGAATCCTACGGTCATTCTTGCAAAAGTCACATGATCGAAACTGGAATCGGAGATAATCATGTGGTACGTTGATAAGGCTTTTTTGCTTTACTTCTGCACACATGAACTAGCCCCTTGCTATATTTATGCATATTTATTCTAGAAGTTTTTTTTTCATACACAGATACAGGCCAGGTCGTTAATCCTATGATCCTTCATTTTCTTTATGACGAACAATGGTTCATGACGGAGTGGTCAAGATACAGTCGCGCCCACTTAACTGCATATCGGTTCAAGGAATAACCCGTTTTATTGCATAGCAAACTGAATTACAAAACCAAAGCATATGGCCACCTGCTGTTTTACTACCGGCCTACCAGGATGCATACTGTCGACAGCGCTCGTGTGAGGCCGTCCGGCGGTCTTAATCTGAACATGACGTTTGGACTACACACCTGTACGTCTCGCCTTGGAATCTTTATCAGTAACTTGCCAATAGTCGGCGCATGGTTTATCCCGGGGTTCCTATAGTTTCCTGCAGTGGAACACATACAAGTGGCAGCTATCGTGTAAGTTAACAATTCTTCAATATATATCGTGTTATACAACAATCAAATAAATACATGAAAATAAATCCTATTCTGTATGTTTCCAGAATAGGGTGTTTCCTTCTAACAATATGTTGCGGAAATTCGACCGAATAGCCATGGAAACGTGTGGTATAGTCATGAATTTACTTTGTTATCATACTTTTCCACCAAAATGATGACATCCAGATCTTCATCAGACGAAACGAATAAACCAGTTTCTTTAAAACGTACGTTTTCAAATAGGCAAAACATTGTTTTGACGATGGCTGCAATGCCCAGTTCATCGACAGCTTGTAGCGAGGATCCCAATTAGAGACCATATATCCAGCAGAGCATAACTTCACGCCTCTTTACGTCATCACAATGATCAAGTGTTAAGGTCACTAGGACTAGCGTCAATTCTCCGTTCATGGACATTCCAGAAATAGTCTCTGTGCAGTGGGCAGATCACACTAGGCGTCTTGTTAACTAGCTGTGGTGCCATCTGTTATAACACCTAGAACTTCTGCACATTTGCCCCAACGTCGTTTTGAAAATAGCTACAGAGACCAACAGGCCTCCGAAAGTTCTCAGATAAATAAGAGATCCATATAAATATCATCGTGACGTTCAAACATAGTATTCCCGGCAGGTATGAAAATTACCAGGAGTAAGTCTTTTGTGTGAAATTCATTCCAACTCATAGTGCATTATATCTTCTGTGTTTAGCATACGGCCAAGTTGAATTTACCGGTAACACGTTTTTATGTAGGAATTGTCCCGTGTCTTTTGTGGCATGGTTAAGGCTCTATTCCGCAGAAGGCTGCATCTCTAGAGTGTGTATGTAGCCATGTTTCATGGGGAACATTAAGAGTTTTGATGTATTTGGTTCCTCCCATCCACTGACGGTGACACTCAGGCGATGCGCTCTGCAGCAAACACTTTTTTTTCTAAAAAAACACTATAAAGTTATATACATGTACGTCATATACCTGTAACTTTTAAATATGCCAGGTATATGTGAAGTAGTGTTTGGCAATGGGTTACATACCCACTTCTTAGATTTAAATGACATTATGTCCACTTGTGCGTCGGAGGCCTTTTCCACCTGCCAAGTCTATATTGTGTCGTGTATAATAAGTAAACCCCAGTATAGGCATTCTGTCGATTCATCAGACGCCGAACATGTATCATCAAGATCTGAGACGAAGATATGGCCAGATAAATTAACTTTCTGATGAATTCAATGGAAGTTAATATGGAGTTACTTCTCCCTTACCCCAAAGGGCCTAGTCCGGCAGTTCTATACCCCTGGCTATTGGTGACTTTGCTTCTATGAAAAAAAGGTGGAAATTGACAATTTGATCGGTTATAGCTGCGATCTGACGACTTCTGCCTGTTAATGCGATAGGGGTTGACGCGCTCCCTGACCCGACTTGTGTGGAATATTGAAAGAGCCTGAGAGACAGGAGTGATTATTTTACAATATTGCTCCCAAATTAAATGATTCCCAGCCTTAATAATTTTCCTTGGTGCATATAGAGTAGAGCCAGCGTGGTCTTTTTGTCCGACTTCAATTCAGCATGATTTCATAAAGGCAGACTGAGGTCTAAGGAAGTTGAAAGTCCCACAGCTGTCGTAAAGGTTCCTGGGGATTTTGCCAACACTTTTTATATTCTTGTATCATCTACAATTGCTAAATTTTAATGATTAATATGGAAATTTAATAAAAGCTGACACAGTGTAGCATTTTGTCCAGCTGAGTGAACCGTGACGTGGAAAAGGAATGTACGGAATCTCTGGAATTTTCTTGCGTGTTTATGATAAACTCATTTTGTTACAAATCATTGCGGCATTTTATTTCGTCAAATGATTTGAAGTGGAATATCCTGTTCGATCTTCGGCGAAATGTACTTCCAGGTATATTTTTGTCGAAAAATGTCTTTTTGTAAGAAAATTCATTGAATTTATCGCGTGATATCAGAACCAAAACTTTCTTCCCCGAGGCTGACTCACACAAAGTATCACAACCAGGGCACACGGTATGTACAGGTCGAGATTTGGAGATTATCCCCTGTTCTCAGGTGCTAACTTGCGGATCGCTGCTCTCGGAGAATACCGCCGTAATCACGCGAGGTAACGAGAAAGCGACTCTTCCCCAAATTCGATTTCTTGACTCGCCTTTAGCCGTGTGCTGCTCACAAAGATGCCCCTGGACGAATCGAGAGTGGGCTATCTCCACATATTACCCACGGTCAATTGGGCTGCCCCGTAATTTTGCGCTCAAATAGACACATAATTGAAGCATAGTTTCAATTAGAAAGTCTATTATTACGGGAATGAGAGCGAGATGAGCCTGTAGTGGGCGCTGCACGTAAAAACTGCAACGAGGCTAATCCGCGCCAGAGCCTTGCCACCCGCCAGCAACAACGAATGGCCAAAAATCGAGGAGTATGAAACTAGAAAGAGCAATCCCCCGGCTTTGTTGGCTGGTTTGGGGGACACAAAAGATACCGTGCGTCTCGGCGCTGCCGGGAAAGACGTCCGCTGTTCTACCCTTAATAGATTCTCGATTGATTCTTCGTGAATTACAGCCCGGGTATTCATACTGACATGCGGCCTGCACGTAGTTCTGACACACGTGAAAACTGTTCCTCGTTGGGAAGAAAAAAAATCACCCTGAATTGTTCTGAGCGTGTGGCGTAATACGAAAAAAATGCATTGAATTTTCAAACAAATTTATCTGTTTGAAAAGATAATTCTTAGTTTCCAGAAATGCAGATACTGATATTTGTTTGCATTAAAATGACCGCAAGTCCATAACTGCAATTCTAATATTTCTTGAGAAACTGTCAATACCATAGCAATTGAATTAGATCATTGCAATGTAATTTATGTCCAAAATATTAATATATTTATATTCATGTAACTCTACCTCCAGCAGCAAAAGTAATGAATGTTACCATCTTCATATACGTAATTAAGATATATGGCAGGGCATTTAACGTACATGTACGGCCGCAATAGGAGTAACACTCATAACGTCGTTCCACACTAACGAACTCTAGGAACACCCGGCATTTACAGTGCGAGAATCATGCATGCTCCCAAATAATAAATACTAATGTATTTTTGACAGCTACAGTCGTTTTCAGGATTTGATAGCTGACTTTATAAACGTTTACCAAATGTACATATTTTTGGCTGTTTTAAGGCCATGTAAAGAATCGATTATTATTTTCTTTATATATATATATTGCTTTCTTTTCCTCTCTGCTGTGAAAAATCTTGATCGATGAAAAGCTGGTGCTTTCTAAGGGAGATAACCCTTCCAACATGGATATTTAGGCGTGTTACATTTCACAACTATAGAATCAACTCTCCCGTAAACAAATTCCCTGTGAAGATTTGCTGTTACGAACACAGGGGTTAAGTAAGACATGTTGCGCTCACCCTTACTGTTATGAATAATAAGCTGTTTTTGAAAGGACTCTTAACCAATCTCAGATGAGTATGATCGCGCACAAGTTTTCATGGAAAATGGGAAACACAGTGTAGACATGGGCTGATGTATAGAGTGTGTCGTGCACTAATAGTTAAATTTTCTTCAAAATAGGTCTTAGACAAGAAATTTGTGGATTCCCCGTTTCACAATGCTGGTGGAGTCTTGGGGTATTAAGCGGCCAGTGAGACTCTCCCCAAGACCACCTGTCTTCCACTAATAAATGGTGTGCATATCTGCCCCTCACGTGGGGAATCTCGTCCGGGACATGCCAAAGGGCGGTAATTTACTCCCGAGCACTGACAGCCAACATATTAGTGAAAAATGCTTGACTATGGCTAAAAGCAACTATCAAATAAATAAATAAATAAATAATTGGCAATTACGTCAGAGCTCCTATATAATATCTTTGAATTCTTTCCAGCCTACAGGGAATGGACAAATTTCTAAAGCGTCAACGTGTAGGCTATTAAAGACGGAAAAATATATGAAACACTCAACAGAGCATAAAATTTCGAATAATAAGCCAGATGGCTGTTATGTTCCAAAACGTTCCCACACAATACGGGCCACATGTACGTTTTCGACAGTATTCACCAACAGAAATAGACGCGATACATCATGTAATTAAATATGCATTGCAGAAGGTTACTATTACAATGATTTGTTTTATTACGGTGTCACACCCATTCCTACCGCAGAAATTTCTGTAACGAGAAACATGAGGTATGAGTTATGAATAATGAGAATGGACAAAGCTGAATTTACGCTCTTTTAGTGTGATTTTAACTGACTAGGACTTTCGTTAAGCTAACTCTGTCGGATTCGAAATAGACACAATTAGCCCTGCCAGCGCTCTTACAGATACTATATAACTTAATTAAAAGTTCATATTAGTTACATTGTCCCAGTTTTTATCATATATGAGTAACATATAATGTATGCATCTGAAGTTTTTTTCAAAGAACTAAATGACAAGTGCACGTCTTTTTGATCTCAATGCCTAACCCTTTCTTACAAATTAAAGAAAGACTGTTGGGTTTCTCACTTTTACAGTTGTCTGATTAAATCAACTTGTGATTAAGATCATCAATTTGGTATTAATCAGGCACAACTGCTGCAATCGGAGTTGTATTTCATGACGAAATTAATCGGGTAAAATCGAAGAAAAAGTTAAATTACACAGCCAAGACAAGGTATTCAAAAAATTTGACGTAATTACATGGATAGAAGAATGTGTGAAAATTGCACTGAAGCAATTGTCCAGAAGTAGGCCTAATAATCCATGGACACCATTATGTATTAAGAATTACCGGTCTGTTGTGAAGCTCTTAATTTGTTAATCTTGAAATGCAACGCTGATTTTTATCTGTCGTTATTTCTGTCAGTCGATCCCATGTCCGTAAATCGTCTACAGATGTTGACAAGAAAGGCAATAGCTAAAATTTCAAATAATTGTTAACCCGTGGCTTTCACCGCTGAGGACAGCGTCCAAATATTTGTGAGGCTGAACAGATCGGCCGTGAATAATCACAGAGCCCACTGAGAAAGGGGGCGTTACAAAGCCAGCAATAACGAGGGCAATTTGCTGTCCAAAAAAGGAAAGGATATTTCCTCTGAACAGAACCTCAAAGAGGAACCGTTACTCGCTTTATGTGTGACTGACCACGCCCCTTCATTTACAGTTTGCTCAGGATCTTGTCGATCAAAATATCTACAAATAAAAGACAAAAAATGAAAGAGTTGCAGTCTGCTCTAAGCATCTTTCCCGATTGTATTATGAAGGGACACTCTTTTTATGGGGTATCTACTCGACGCCGTAATTTACTTTTAATTGTCTCATTAGGGCCTTTTCTGGACAGTTTGCACATATGGCTTAAAGGACGAATAAAGCAGTACCTAGAACAATAAGTACCCAGACAGAAAATTATACAAGCATAAACTGACATGAGATGCACCTTTACAATAATATAATGTAACTGTAGTCGATGATATCTAAAGATTGTGCTGATCATTCTCTGTTCCCTGTAGTCTCATTCACAAATATTACAGTGGTCAGTTAAGATCGTGCAAGGTTGTTGGGTATTGATCTGCCGACTATACGAGCTCAAATCAATAACAATAAAATCAAATCAAAAATGCGTGATCCTCATATGCAGTAAACAATGCCAATCGACTGTAATCAATTATAGTCCTTCAATTGCAAGTATGGTAAGAAACTGATGATCAGAAATTTATCCGATTTACTTTATACACAAATATTTTGGGGGATAAACACTGTCTTGTGTATTGATATACGGGGCTGAGATTCGGGGCAGTGGTTTTAGGTGTGAAACGCATTATATCACAGGTGATAAAACGTCACATAAAAGCCAATAAACCTGTAACAATCCCGTCTAACACCTTGTTAACTTGTGTCAGTTAGACTGCCTGGGTGCTCCGGTAGTGTAAGGTGACATATGGCGTGTGGGTCCCGACAGGCTCATTCAGCTTTACCCACTCTCGTTAGAGCGCCTCGCGGGGGGTCGGCTGGTTCACCGATGGCCAAGAAGTCGCGAGAGCAATGACAGACATAATAGAGGCTCCAAACAGGGGGGCCATTCAACAAAAGTCACCAACCGAGCCTCCAAAGCTTCGCCTGAAAGCCAAAACTGGGAGATCTTAAATAAATCTCTGTTGCTGTCGTCACCCTTTCAGTGCCGATGATATGGGGTCAAATGTCAGATTCCGTCATGTTTTGTTTTTTGTTTTGCCATCTAAGATTTTTTCATACTTGTGTCAGGATACATTTTTAATGTGACACGCGACCGACCACTGACTGCAGCATTCACGGCCGAAATGGTTTAGCACTTACATACAATACACCCCCAGTGAGCCATCGCACCAATTTTATTGACCTGATTAAATTAACTACGATGTCGTTAGTAATGTAAACACACATGTTAACCCCAAAATAAATGTCGAACTGCTTGAGGAAAAATGAAGACCTCTGTGTAGTTGATTTTTAAAGAAATCTATCTTTAGAAGATATGAGGTAAAACAAGGAATACTAAATCTCACTTAATAATAAAATATTTAAAACTCACTTTTTAACTTCGTACATTATTAAATTACACAACATACAGTCGGAAGAAAAGACCATAATTTGTATTTTTTTGTCGATAAGATATTTTAAAACTGATAATTCCGTATGCTGACTGTTCATTGAAAATTTGGTTGTTTAACAGGATGAAGCATATTTGTCAAACACGCCGTTTGACTCCTTTATTACTTATCAAGGACCCTCCAGCAAACCCACCGCGTTTCTTTTCCTATGTTAAACACACCATTATTCAATACAAAACCATCAGCAGAATGGTCCGTTTTATGTTGTAATGTTCATAGCTGTTTAATCACGCTGGACAAGATCATCATACCACTATAACCGTCCATCCTTCCTGATATGAGATGAGCAAGTTCTTATCCATCTAAGATACTTCAGAGAGAATACCACTCTGCGACAGAAAGTCGTCGATTTCACAAGAGGTGTAATTACCGCAAAATCCGCGAGAAGGCGAGAGCTTGAGGGCAGAGCCATCTGTCGGACAAAATATTACCGTGTGGAAATAAAGCCAGTATAACGATAAGGCCACGGACTATAAGACTACATCCAGGGTATAGATGGAGCCACGAAATGTGCAGCACAATCTGTGAAGAAAAGAGATTCATTTTACCTCATGGGCTACGATGTTTCTTGCGTTCACTCATAAATTTAATTCTCCGTCTACTGGTATGGCTATATCAGTGGACCTGTAAAAACCCGAGTGTTGACATAGCGGCTGTCGTTGATTGCCCTGCTAACAATCGCCCACCATTGTTGTCCTAATTAGGCGCGCGTGTATAGTGATCATTTCACAATCCTCGATTATCAGCGCGTGGCTTCCTGTCCATTTCAAAGGAAACCGTTGACTTAAGCCCATGATTGCCTCTCATAAAATCGTGGAAGTTTTTATTTGTGTACTTAACGACAAGTGTCCGCCGGCTAAATGTTATATACCCAATAGACGCCGTGCCTCTCCCAGAACGAGGTTTATTCAATAAAGTGGTTACAAGTAATTCGATTGCATGGCATTGAAGCTAAGAAAACAGATCAATCTTGCACCAATCTTTTCCCCATCATTTAATATTATATGGGTATACTTAAACCATTACCACAAATATTCTGTGTTAATAAAGGGGAAACATCGTCACATTTTGAATACCTTCCTTAAGGCATGGTGGGTTTGGGGTGAAAAACTGCTACGTTAAAATGGTGCTTCGGTTTTGAATAGAAACAGTAGATAAATATCAGCTGCTAATATCGAAAGTGAGAGGAGCAAATACTTCTTTCCCTGATAAATGTACATTTCATTTAATATTTGTTGAATGTACGACTCTTGAATATATCTCTTATGAATAAAATCTGTACTGGATATATATAAAGACGTATATAAAAATTTGACTTCAAGCGCTTGAAATAATTTTCATAATGGACCATGCAGCACATATACATCTCTAAACCTATACCTTGGAACAAACCCGAGAAAATGACAACTCAGTGTTTATCATTCATTCTTTAAGTCGATGGTACCCCGCTTCGTTTCGCTTTGTTTTATATCGCCTGTAGATAAGGTTGACCGGATAGTAAAGACGTTGAATCGCCACAAGTCAGCGTCTGAATGGGTTACATGCCTATTTGCAGCCAACACAGGTACAGCCATAGCTGTATGAACTATGGGTAGATTTTATTCACGGTGAAGTAAGTTTCGTATGCAGATATATCAACAGATCAGTTACATTCAAGGTCTTATCGGCATATGTAAATCATATAACTCATGTGTTTTATTCTTCAATGGTTTTTCATCTTTATTTGAGAATTTTTACTTGCGGAATTCATTGAATAAATGATCTGTTTTGAATGCACTTCTTTACGGGTACCTTTGTTTATGCGCAGCGTGCGTGATGAAAACTTCTTGAATACAATGTGCATTTTTTGAAGAAATGAAGGTATAAAATGTACAGTTATTAATCTTGGTAAACCGAGTGTTGGTCAGTGTAGTTGCTTTGGTTAACACAGGGACAATGAATATAACGGTTTCAGAGTAGACAGCTGGTCCATCAAAACCGCCTTCCCCTTAATATCAGTAATTTTGTATAGGAAGGAACTCCCATGTAATTTTAAACATCGGAGAGAGTGATAACTCCTAGCTGGTAAAATCTCCCTGATGGACCACCGAGTGAGCTAGGGAGTCTTGTGTCTTCGGCATTACAACGGGCCAGACACGCCCCCTCCATCAGCATGCATTGCCCTGGTGCCACGCCGGCCAATCAAATTGCGCCGCTATCGACCACCGGTCAAGCCAGCAGCTATGGAGGCAAACAATTTTCATTGGACGATTACTGAGCAAAAAGTCACGCTTATGTGTAACAACAAACTGCATAAGGGCTATAAATATAAGAGATAGTAAATTTCATTAGTTACTCTAATTTTTCCAGTGCTCTACTGGTCACCTTACACACATACTCTCATATCCACCGCTTCCCCGTTTTTCTTTTACGACAGAGGTTGCAGGTCTTCTTTCACTCCTCGCTAGTATCAGCTCTGTTTCGAGAGACTTTGGCGAAGCATTTTTCCGAAGTTCTGGATAGCATGGCCGAAGAACAGAGACTGGATGACCGAGTAGATAAGAGGAAATGTGACGATTTTACATCCCTGTACAGCCTTGAGCCCACAGTAACCAGCGGAGGTCCAGTATCTCAGAGGGGAATGCCCGATCCGAGCGGTAAGTTCTTCCCTTCACACTCTACCTGAATTCTGCTCCTCGGCTTACACAGTTTTCAAAGGAAATGAGAAAATTCTCCGCTCGACGCCCACTTACCAGATCGGCGAAACTCGATCCAAATGCCAAATCATATTTTACCTCGATAATTGATCTAATTTTTCAACGGTTATGTAGTGCAGACGAAATATCCCGAATCGCTCCTGTTAACTCTAATCAAATACCTATAATTTACTTTTCGCCGACTAATTCCATTTCGAAGCTTTCTCCATGACATGCGCCAAAAGAGATCTGCGGCGAGAATTCCAGCGGCCAAAAGGACGGTAAAAACCTTTTGCAGTAACGAGCCCAAGCCAAACGTAGTTATGCAACGTGCAATATCCCAGAAAATATCAGCCATAATGGCATTTTCTTGTTACGTTCTTTACCTATGTAACGGCGGAAAGGCAGCTTTTCCACTGAATGCCGCAGCGATTGGCGTCCAGTAGAAAATCGTATCAGACCAGTAATTAATTTTATTAAATGCTCGCCGGTAAGAATTCTAGGTCGAACTAACGAAGCAATGTTCGCCAGCTTTCATCTCCTTACATTTTGCCAATCCCGTCTAAGGCTCCAAACGAAGTTGACTCACTTTGCGTTCCGGGATTTCTTTAAAATTTGCCCGGTTGGGTTTTTACTTGTTCTGTGGGGTTGAGGCCGCTGAACATCGCACGGAGGGAATCACGCTGGACTTACATACAGTGTATTGGGAATGCGTACACAGACATTGCTCCTCGATTCCTCGATGTCCAAATTGCTTTCATGTAAGCAATCGAACATAATGCGGCATTACAAAACTTTGACGAATTTCTGTGGGGAGAGAAGCCTTTGTAGATGTAGGTAAGTATGGATCGCGTTTATGTGAAATACCTCGTGAATGCACATTTACATGTTACCAATTCTGAAACTGACGATGCATGATTTATTTGACAAAGTCTACACTATAGATAGCAGTATATATACTTTTATCCCAACGTATTATTATTTTTTGGCACTTCGTAGCAAATGCATATTATCTAAAGTTGTGCTCCATATATAAAATTTCCAATTTTCTTCAACACTGTGGGAAAATGTATCTCATTCCCATAAAGGATCAATAGGAAATCTTAAACGTGTGAAATCATTAACTGATCTTTTTTTCTCGTATTATAGTTTATTTGTTATTTAAATAATTTTTGTTTCGGCACAAATTCCAATGCAATCGAGAATTTTTCATACGTTTTATGCTGTCCGAAGCAGAGGTCTCTAACTAAGGAGGAGAAAACAGATTGGTGTCGCGTGCCGCTTGCGTGTCACCCTGAACACCGCACGTGTTCTGCGGTGGGGCGCTTACAGAAGGTGTTAAATTCACCACCGCCAAAATATCCCCACTACAGGAAAGCGCGAAGGCACTGAACGCCAACAGGCTGATGTCAAACATATCGAATGTCATATAACTCAGCGTTCTGCACAATTCTGATCACTGTTATGGAAGAACATAGCCAGAATATGCTAGTGATATTTGCGACGGTTGAACGCCCTAGTGTACACCGCCATCTGTCAAGGTTGGACAGAGTCGGGCTAAATGGACTGGTACCAATTAGTGACTGTACTGAGTGTGTAACAATGTTTCGAAACATTGCACAACTGTTAAGTAATTTGTCATCCCGTTGTTCTCAGCCATCTTGCTCAATTAAGACGAATTTAAAGCTATAAGCTGAGAGATAATTACAAATACAATGGGAACATTATATTTGAGTGAAAGATTATCACCTTCAACACGAAAAACAGCCTGTTCAGTCTGAAACTGTGTGTTTAAATGCGGTATTGTTACTTAATATGTAAGGCAGTTTTTAGCAGGACTTATAAGATTATAACAGTGACGATGGCTTGATCTTCACTCGTGGACAATTTGTTAATGATTCGGAAGTTCCATAATTCCATGCAGGTGATATAGCAAATGTCTTAACGTTACAAGAATTAACAATTGAAAATTTTCGCCATATTTCAAAGAATATTGCCTTCATGGTGTAGTTTTTTTTCATAGCTCTTTAAGGTATTTTCATTGTCTGAATTGGAATTGTGAGAATATTTGTAACAATAATAACAATAATAATGTATTTAGAGAACACGTATCCTTATAATTAACAGGAAGGGAATGAAAACAATTAAGTAGATATGGGGAGAAACCCATTCTTCATAAAAGAGACAAAACCGCACGGGATAGGGTTCGAACTCTCGAAATAATACTGTAAGATGTACTAATGGATGTAGACATGTAAGTTTAAATTCACCCACTTTCCACGACTGCTAGCGGTCAACGCCGGGCGACAGACCATTATTTTTATTTTTTCCAAATCACTCATTGAGATGAATCACAATATGAGTTCTGAATTTTGCTAAAGGAAAAGAGCCTTCCTTCATAATTTCCAACATTGCTTGAGAGGGTCATATATATATGCTAAAATTTCACTTGAAATTATAGTTTAAATTTTCAAGAATATTAGCGTTACTTTCAGTCTTAAGGCCAACTCTGTGATGTCCAGTGCAATGACCGTGTCTTGTTTTCAGCTGAAATATTTCTTGAATTAGATGTCGTTGAAACTTTGCTTTCGGATCTTTAAATTATTTCAATATTGTATTACGCCTTTACATGTATATTAGTATTCTAATCTGACAAAATATTCCTGGTAGCCACCATTCGCAGCAATTGGCGCTGTTTGTCTGTTAATAACTTCAAAGTCGAAACCTGTTGTTGCATTACATTTCTAGAACAACCGTAATATATTTCCTTTGCCATCATCATATACAGATTTGAAACAAAGAAAAAAAAAAGAAAAACACCATTGTCTTCATAGCTCAGTTAGAGAAGAAATAAAGCATGTTGTCATCAGCGTGCGCTGGCTTTTTACAGATAACATGGATTACTAAATGAAATTACCGCATCAGATACATTCAATTCCATATTACGGGTTTTTGCTAGCCACTTAATCAACTATTACCAAACATGTATATTGTTTGACACCCCCCCCCCTCCAACACACACACACACACAAAAAGAAAATTCAATAAATAAGTATTAAAAAAATCCCTTACTTGGCGATGTATATACAGTAACAAAAATAATGAATTTATTATTATTATTATTTCATATACACTTTTGTTGGAAACCCACACATGCGCATGTTATTTTAATCATAGAATTTTGACAGTTTGTTTGTTTTCTTTGTTTAAGAAGGGGCCTTCAAAAAGATCAAAGCCGAAGGAGTGAATTCGTCATCGTCGATGGGTGGCGGTAGCGGGGTGAATTCCACCGGCGGACACACCCCGGGCTCTTGCCCCACCCCGGCCCGCCGGAGACACCGGACTACGTTCACCCAGGAGCAGCTCCAGGAGCTGGAGGCCGCCTTTGCCAAGAGCCACTACCCGGACATCTACTGCCGGGAGGAGTTGGCCAGGATCACCAAACTGAACGAAGCAAGAATACAGGTGAGGCCCATAAAATACCCGCTCACATTTGAACACGTCTTTCTTTCTTTCTGTCTCTCTCCGTCTTTTTTCGTGCATAGGACACCATTGTTGTAAAGTCTGTGTCACAAAGGTTTCCTGAATTAAAATTATGCAATAACTACGGACATGATCTGCTCATAACACATATAATTCAATGATACAAAAACTTTAATTCAGAAACGTGAATGTTTTTTAAAAAACTGGTACGTGTTTGATGAAACTGAAATCTCTTTTCCTCTCACCATAACGCTGGCCGCGGTCGTATAAGTGAAATATTCTTGAGCACGGTGTAAAACACCACTCAAATAAATAAATAAACAAATGAAATCTCTTTTTGACATTAATTCTATTAACTTGACTGTAATATTTGGCTTACTACATGTCCTGGCGTATGCATGGATGTGAGGTAAGCTTATGTAAGCATAGAGGACCGGTAATACAGTGCTGTGTCATGTGTATGGCACGTAAAACTTAGTACCCTTAATTCAGAAGGACTTTTTCTGTGAATTTGAAACATTCTGAAATAGGGAAAGTGATTTTCGTTTTCGATAACTTGCATAGTTACAAGTAAATGAATTAAATTATTAGCCACACTGCAATTATAAAGCATCCTCTTTCGAAAAGAATAACTTTTCACTATGAAATGAACTCTAGGGTTTTGTTAAAGTTTGGGAATTGTGAGTAAAAAAAAACATAAGGAATTAGGCATATTGTACTTACTTGATTATACTGCAGAATTATAATGTGCAAAGTATAACACAAAATTCGCATCACAAATCGTACCGTTACCTGTAACATGCCATACCCATGACGTAATTTTTGATCTTCTAACATATAAACTTTATATATCAATCATGCGTATATCGTACTTGTTAGTTAAAGGAGATGTGATCTCAAACCCGGTAGTGGCATGCAGATTTCGCATCTATAGCCCATGATCGTGTTTTATTTTTTATAATCTTTTGGCCCCAAAATGCATACAGAGGGCTGCAAGCATTGCAGTATTTCACAATCTCCATTTTGCTGATAGTAGTTTAAAAGAATTAAAGAACTGATATTATGAACTTCGCGTTGAATGAAGTTAACAGTGCATAGCTGTATAAAACAACGGCTATAGAAAAAGACTATGGAAGCCATTTAATATGTAATGTGGGAACTGCGCGGGCATTTCGTAGATGTTCACTGTCCATTGGTTTGAATATGAGAGTTGCTTTTATTCTTACCGCATTAGCAGTGAACATAACAGTAGGTTAGTAGATTGACACGGGGGAAATAGAGGTTTAAAAAACCTTTCAAGGACAATCATGTGGACAATCAGCCGCTCATAGACATATTTACATTGTTTCAGTTGAACTTGCGTGTAATATTGTGTATAATAGATCTTCAACTTCTGATGTCCGTTCAGGCCAATATATACAGTCTCAGGTGTACAACTGCGTGTAAACATCTCAAAAATTAGGAGTGTGTGTGAAAAATTTTGCGTTGAATTGGGAAAAATGACTATAAAGTGATAAAAGCAGTACAAAAATTCAACTCCTTGCTAACTGGTAAATACAATTTACAAAAATTTAAATACGGGAGAGCATGTAAGATATACACGCTTTGTGTGTATTATGAGGTTGAGACTCACTTGTGTCAAACTGCATACATTTTGTAGTAGATATTCAAGGCTATTACGAGCATTGTCAGCGAAGCCCTCTTTAAGTTTCACTACGAACCCCTGGCAGTTAAGGGATTTCATTTGTTGTGTGCCGACTATTGCCGTTATTGGGCGAGCAAATAGAGCCCTGGGGGACACTAGTCCGGAAAACTGGGCACATGTTGGCGTAGCAGATGCCAGTAGCTTCTACGACCACATAAGAGCGTTATAGGGTCCTGGAAAGAACAGAAATTGACTCGGCACTAGAACCTCTTCAAGATTTTACCGTTGTCGATCGTTTTTGTTATTGTGAAGTGAGAATTTTCTCCGTCACATCCTGCCAAATGGGCCTGTGTCCGGCCGTATGCTCAGTCTAAGGATGGTACTCCCAATTCGCCGTCTGTTGCCCGCTGTTCTTCTGGTTCCTTCAGCTTTTTTCATCATTTGCACATTCTGTATTAAGCACACTGTTCCGTATGCATGAGCTGTAATACGATTTTTTCCCCGGAAAAATATACTTGCTAGAATAATCTCACTGAGTTGTCTTGGTCGTCACAAACATTGCAGCCATAATGGTCACACCATAATCCGACAAGAAACAAAGAGAAGAAATATCCGTAGCATGATATAGTTTGTTATTGAAATAAAATGTATATGACCATGGTAACAAAGAATTAACAATAACTACAAATTATAGACACAAAGGCAAACAAGCATCACGATGTAACGTCATCACTTATAAACGACGTATGCAACGATAGAGATGAGATATAAAAAAGTCATGCGGAAAAAAGAAATAGTCAAATACTGAAAATGAATGTGAAAAAAATTTTGAAACAGGATGTGCATAAAGCCTTTAAATTGGAAGTTTAGTTTTATGACTTGTTTCCGGATATATTATATACATATAATTGTTTATTTCCTTTAAGTTGTCTGGTTTCAAACGTAGGCCTTCATGTAAAATATAGACTATTATATTATATCAAGCCTTGCAGAAATTCAAAACCACAACGCAGTTTGTCTTACGAATTAAGAATGTTGAAGACTTGTGACGTCACTGTTATGAAATCGCATATACATTTAACTAAATGAAAGCATTAACGAAATCAACCTGTACACAATCGAATTTGTATCCGGGCAGTATGTTCTCATTTATATTTTCATTAACCACTCTTTGCTGCTTTACAATACGCTATCGCTTACAAATCTTATTTTCGAGGTATATTGGGCAGTGACCGTGAGACTAAAATCATTTTCGTACACACGGCCCTGACAATACACGAACATTAATGTTATCATGGTAAGAATAGGCCGAGGCAATTGCAAAATGTTTAAATGTGTTTGGGGGGATTCGGTGGCAAAGCGGAAAGGTCCGGCGAATCCACAAGGAACCATTTAGCCAGCAGACTACCAAAAGCAGATTTTAAAATTCAATTCCGTGCATTAGTTGCCGAGGTTTAGGCCAGGGGCAACGCTTCTACGCTGCTCTTGATTCGGAGCGACCAAAATTCTGCCAGAAACCGCCTCAGCTCCTTGGTGGCGTTCAAAGGATTTGCTTGTTAGGTCGCTTGTCAATATTCATTTACCGTTTCTTTCTCAAGGGACCTCTCTGTGCATTTGCGGCGAATTCATAAAACCCAGAGATCTATCCGTTCCCCGGAGAAAGGTCAGCCAGCAGCGTGTCTTCACGTTTGTGTATTCCCAGCGCGTCGTCCAAGCTCGTAACCTTTTGCTCGCATGCCCCGTGCTCGGGGACACAACTGAACCGCCTCTTAAAAGCTGACTAGTTCTTGTAAATCGGGAATATTCCAAAAACCGGTAAAAGGATGATAACTATTTCAGGAACCTTGAAATCTCGCATCTCTGGGATTAGTCTGCATGGCTGCTTGCCGCGATGTTCATAAATCGGGGAGACGAAGTCACATGGGAAAGTTTTCCAACAAAGTTTCCTGTATATTTAGGCTCTTCTTGGAATTTATTCGCATGGGGATGCGAGAGTGATGGATCTTCGCGTTAGAATCGATAGCATCTCCCTTAATTTCCACACGCGCCAAAGGGTTATCCATGTTTTTTGCCACGCGCTCAATTGACTGAGAGTAGACGACAGTGTTCATTGGCCGCGAGTTAGCATGACAGGTGCAACAGCCTTGTCGTTATCGGTTTCCACAGTGCTATTTACAAAAGTCGTTAATTGGCGCCAATGAATAGACACCCAAATGACCAAGAGTTGGCAATTGAAAAAATAATTCGATTAGATAGGAACGGGCTGGATGGCGGATTGGTCGGACTGGGTGCCGCCAGAGGAGCTGACTGGCTCCTGTTAAGAGACGACAGGAGATGGTGCCTGATGAATTCTTAAAATTCAGGAAGTATCCACAAAGAGAAGATGAGGCGACGCGCAGAGACGCTCAGAGTTCACGCAACGGCTCTGAGAAGGAAATTGCAATTCTACGCTCGTCAAATGGGTTTAAGATTTCTCGCCTGTTCAAAATGGTCGGGGAAATAGCGTGGATGAGAACAGTTAATCGATTTGTATTGAACTGGCTAGAGTCGATATTTGAACAACTCCCTCCTCTGCTCGCCTAGGGATGGCGGGTTTTCTCGGAGGATATTAACCAAGTAACACTGATGATGTGGCAGGCGGATACAAGTGCCATGTATTTGCGCGACATGAAAAAAACGTTCTTTAGCATGATGGAAAAAAGTTTATAACAGGGTAACTTTAACCGGTAGAAATCCCTAAGGCTACAGACAGAAATGAATTCCAGGGAAGGCTTGCCACTGGCGGGGAGAAACTTTTTTTTAAGAACAAAATGGTTATTGTATTTTTATTTGAAATGCTGGTATTTCACACAAAAAATCGAAAGAAAACGAAGCAAACAAATATGAAGTATTTCACTGACCGAAATAAATTTCATTAAGCAATAAAAACAACAATTACATGCTGCAGGGAGTCATATGCAAATCACGTGGTCATGCCCTTAACCTAATGAATCGCCAGTAAACTTCGTTAGGCCTTCGTGTAACCCTGGGACTCATCTAAGCCGTTGGTAGAATTATGTGAAATTTAGTTAGGTAAAGAGACAAGAAATCAAGTAAAGGTTTAACATTAGCATCAATCGGACGAGTCGTAAACCGGTCTATATGTATCATTGTGTATGTACAATCCCCGTTCGGTTGTTTATTTAGTCAACAGGATGATTCTTTGTGCATGATTTCATAAAGTATTTGAAGTTGAAATATTGATGAAGTTTATAATTTAAGAGAAAATGTCAGAAGAAATGATAACATGCAGCATTAATTTCACAAAAGACAATATCTTAGGCATGTTCTTTCAAAAGAAATAATGTTCATTGATAACCACATTTAGATGGTAAATATACTTGTATTTTTTTCTAAAAAACGCATTTTCGAATTCACTGTGTTTCGCAGTATTCGCCAGACACACTGAAAAAGGTATACAAAATATTTATATGTTGTTTACAGAAGCTTGAAGGGCTTTCACAGTCCTTTAATCCGTTTTACGAAGAGTGAGTAAGGTTACGGCAAACTTAACCGACTCGGCGACATATTATACCTGCAGCATATATATGTCTTCATCGCTTTTACGTTTGACACAACTTACACTGTGTGGGCTCCTTAAATTGTGGTTTAACACCATGCAATAACTTGTAAGAAAATATCATAGGTATTGTCCAAGGTGGGTTTTAGTCAGAGATGTACACTGGAGCATGAGTTGATGCAACTATTACACAGAGAGAATAAAACATGTCTCCGAGCCTCCTATTTATTAATTGAGTAATAAAAATATATGCAAGAAACAAGGAAAGAAAAGATAATGATTCGGAATGGTATAAAATAAATGACTCCTTCGATAATCACAAACCTGCTGTACTAGGCCTACCTCAATAAAGGGCTATATAAACCGTGATCGCATTATACACGGTATAGAGAAAAAAGGCTTCAAACATACATATATAATTGATCTCGCAATTTTTGTTTCATTAAAAAGACTTTAAACAAGGCACCACTGACTCTGTACATTTGAATAACAGTTGTTTTTACATTTTATCGCTTTAATAGGTATGGTTCCAAAATCGGCGTGCGAAGTACCGCAAACAAGAAAAGCAGCTGGCCAAGTCCTTGTCACCAGTTATACCCACGTGTAACGGTATGATGAGGAATATCTACCCGACGGCCTCCCGGGGCTACCCTTACCCCACAGGGAATTCTATGAACAACGTGATGCCCCGGTACCCACAGATGAACACCGCCTATAATCCAGTGGCTCAGTTCTCGGGGATGAGTTCTATGCCCAGCTCTAACATGTCCAGCATGTCCGGCATGTCCACAATGCCAAGGCAGATGCAGCAGTTCCAGATGGCCACTGACTATAACCTGGTCGGCTCTCTACAGGTAGGAATTTGCAAGACAACCTTTCATAGACACAAATATATGTGAACATTAATAGTCCAGTGTGTAATATCTAAATGAGAGCAAATTAGCAAATACATGTATCCAAATAATACGCATTTTCAGAACATTCAAAATACCCGTAATTTATTATTTTAAAGACGAAAAAAAAAAACTGCTTGAGCTTTTAGAATTTATTTGAATGAGAAGAACGATTTTTAATGTCCTCGCAGTTGTACAGCCCATATCTGATTTTTTTCCCCCAAAATACCTCATGGCTTCACCTTGGTGTATGTATCATGAAGCCGAAACATGAAAAGAGAATAACTTCCGTTGCAAAATTATGACAGACAATCCTGTTAAGAGTGGACAGCTTGTAGTTGGGCTTTAATATCATTTACGCCTTTGGACTGAATCATTCTATACTCATCTTTCATTAATTTTTGTTCTAAACGGTTATCATGGCTGAAGAAATACCCAAGAGAAAAACTAAATACAGTCGTTTGGGTTGATTTTAAATTAAAATGATCTGATGTCGTAATGTCTTTATATTTTGATTCACATTGCATTTATTCATTTTTAATTTTGTAGGACACCCATGAAGACGACTGGTATAATAAAAGCCTGACGGCTCTTCGAATGAACAATACACACCCTGGCCTATCAAATTCCGTGTTACAGTACCAAACATAAGGATTTGGGGGTGAAAACCAAAGATTCATTGGTGAATTACCACGGACCTTGCCAAATGCGTTAAAATTCTAGTGCTGACGTTCGTGAGTGGGTTTATGCCTTGACCGGCTTCCGCCTCAGTGCAGGTGGGCTGATATTTCACGGCGAAAAAACCGGAGTCGGATAGGTGGAATATTTAAGATCGACTGTACCCTAATACGTGAAACTCGAAGGAAAACTGTCTTCCGTGACGTCACTATTCACCTGATATTTAGGGACCTATAAGATTATTGTAACCTTGAAGAATGAACCATCTGTAGTACGGCAGATACATGCCGCCGATTTCAAATCTTACACGAAAAATTTTCATTGGATTTGAGAAGCAGCCAAACAACAAATGGTGTATGTTTATTGTCGTAATATGTCATACAGTTTTGACTGTATATAGATCGGATATTGTCAAATATATATATAATGCGTGTCAATCCAGATCTTCCAATTGTATAGACGGGTGTATGTTTTTATGATTCCATGTTACTGTTTAGTGTCCGCAATGGGACAGTTTCTCATTATACACACAACAATCTCCTACAGGAAGTTGTCGTTTAATCCGACGGAACTCTTTCCGTTGTCGAGAAAACTAAACCAAAGTCTTTAAGCACATAAGATTTTCATGATGCCGTTCGACAAGTGCTTAAATCTTTGTCATACAGTAATAAATGATTCATCTGCATTCCCATTTGCCAAATATGTCTTCCAGAAATTACGTGTTAAGTTTATGGGCATTTCTGAAAAAAGATAAAGAAGTATTACTGGAATAAATAGCTGTGGACAAAGTATAATTATCAGTTGCATGTCCTGCAGATAAAGCTATATTGGGTGAAATATAACAAATATTATATCATTATTTATTAATATTATTTGACAACCTCTTCTGTTAGAGTGAACCATTTACGATGAATTGGAATAAAACTGTGTAAATCACACACGTGGAATTTTGATATTAATGTGCATGGACGTGTTTTTACAAGCCTCTCTATGTATTACGTGTATCTTGAGTTATTTCTATAAATATTTATCCCTTCACAAAACTAGCATTTCAAAGTTTTTGTCCTGTCTGTTTGTTGAATCGCATGGATTATTTCAAAGTGATCAAAGAATGTCGATATTTAAATATATCTTAAAAACGGTACATTTAAAGCTATCATCCTCATTTGTACTTGCTTGTGCCCCAAAAGTTGGGCTGTCGCTAGGTCAGTGGTCTAAGGCGCTGTCGTTGAAGAGAACACATTTCGGATCAGTAAGATCCGTCAATGAGATCGACTTTGACTGGTTCGGTTGATGGTTCACGTCTGGGTATTTGCTTGATATTGCGATTTATGCGTGGTGTCTTCACATATTATATCCATAATTATATATGCAGTTTCCTCCAATTATGATAAAGTTGACCACTGATAAATGAGTAAAAGTATTCTTGAGTATACCGTGAGCCAGCAACTTCACAAATACTGCAGAGCTCGACTATACAACATACTGGGAATTTAACCAGGGCAAAAGGCATTTTGTAGCGAAAGTCCTGACCTCCACATGCAGTATCGTTTTCCTGTATATCACATTAATGGCTATTTTGCCCCGCTAAATAATCCACTACATACATTTTAGATAAAAATAATACAATTTGAGATAATTGCACCATAAAACGAATGGAAAAGTTGTAAGTTTCTCGCGCCACTACATTGTGGGACAATAATGGAGTGTCTGTCGTCTTTTCACCAGTAGAATTATTTCCATTCTAAGTATTAATCCACAAATGAGAAATATACAGTTCTGTTTCATAAGGTGTATTCAGCTAATTGAGATGTATTAATGAAATAACAGATAATTAATGACTAAGCCTATTGCTGGTTTTATGAATGTGATAATTATACAGAAACTTTTATCTATGAAATATTCCTGCATGTTTCATGCCATTGCATTGTCTGGTCTTTAGCATGGTTTATGGTTAAATAGGTATAACTGACTTTATTTGTAGGCCAGTATGATGAACATAATCCATGTGCAAAGCAAAACCTATAGACATGAAAGATAAATGGCAACTGCATGAATGGGAATGCATAGAACATGGGAAAATAGCATAGCGCTGGTTAATTTTTGACAAGTTTATCTCCAGTCGCAACAAGTTTTTACGATTTTATCAGCCAAAAATATTGCAATATCTTTATTCATCAACACCGCTTACTGGCAAAAGTCAATAATACGGTCTAGTTAATTGCCAGAGCTGTAATCTATTCACTGTTTTCATAAGCATCACATCAAACGTAGAAAATGTCGACGATTTAGATAATAGATCATGAAATACTAAATGTTTCCAAACAGCAGACCTTTCCGAAATGTTTTTTATTTCATTGGTCGGGGCACACATTTTAGTATAAAATGCATTAATTTTTACTATTATACCGTTGCCATTGTTTAAGCGACCTTCCGGATCGGAGCCCAATCGTAGCCCACATGCGGTTGTTTGTGGTATAGAGCCACTTTGTTACTGTCTGGAATCACTCAACTCGCTGGCCCGCTATTCAACTGGGCTGCGCCAACTGTCGTCTTGTCAAATTCGATCTGGCCGAACAGGCTTGCTCCTTGACTCGCCAGCGACAATAATCAACTCTAATTAATTGTTGTTCACATGGAAGCTTTCGAAATCGTCAGATTTCTGCTCCCCAGGGCCTATCTGTTGTCAGCACTTGGGCTATGTAATGAAGATGTTTCTGACGAGATAAAACACAGGCTGTCCAGAATAGCTGTCAGAAGGGGTAATCGCCGGCCCATATAACACACACAATTAGCCTCATCATGCTTACACAGCTCCACTGTAAATCTCGTAGGTTGTTGTTACACACTGTAACTTAACGATCGTGTTTCATTTGTACTGCAATATTGCATCGTTACGTAACCACAACGACTGTGGAGTGTAAATGTGTACTGTCAGACTATTCTCTTCTGGCGAAGTGTTTATGTGTGTTTGCTACGCCACACTGCTCTGTTTACAAGCACAAATGTGGCATGGTGTGAATATGTCTTGCCAAACTCAAAGGCTTGATGTAATCACAATGGCGGCGATGAGGGGGTGTGTCTTGATACACCTTATACCGATGTAAACACTACACACCCGGGTGTAGGCACAATGGTGGCGAAGTGCAAATACATATTTGTTGCATTACACAGTTATGTAAGCATAATGGCGACGAAGTGTATAAATGTGTACTGACATATTATACATCATTCTGTAGGCACAATTTCACCAACGTGTAAATGAGTATCATTCATGCTACACCGTTTATAGATAAACACATTACTGACACATTGTACCCTTTGGTGTAAGCGTATTGGTTCCGAAGTGTAAATGTGTACTGTCAAAGTGCATCGCCATGTAAGCATAATGGCAGATAAGTGTAAATGTGTAGGTCCTACTTGTCATACGCTCTACCGTTATGTGAAAACAATACTTGTTAAGTGTAAATGTGCATTGTCAAAATGAAAATGAAATTAAAAAAATTTATGGCAAGGTGTATATTGTACAGTGTACACATTACATCGTCTTTTGAGGATGGCGGAGCGGAAGTTGTGCCGTGGGGCGGCGATACTACATATATACAGGTAGCTTGTCCACAATTACATATACGCGCGGAAAACAGTTCTTCAGCACTGTACATTTACCATCGACAGTAACTGATAGAAAGGCAATTGACGTTATCATGTCTGTTTTCAAACAACATAAAATTGTGCTATATACTTCTGTCAAATACTTTGAAATGGTAGTGTGATTAGAATGTATATGCTTTACTTTCAGCAATATTTCAGTACCGGTACCAACTGCTTAAGTGAGCGATTGAAAGTCATCTCCCATTAGCCAACCGCGTATATAGGCCTACCATTTGACAGGCCATTCTGATGACCAAATATATCACGAGTTTAGAAGTACAACAAATTACGATTTCAAAACACGTAAAACGATTGTGAAACAACATCACAAATACACTCTTAACCTGGGTTAAATCAAGCAACTCAGCGTGGAAAGGGTAGGCTCTGTTCTCTTTTCGTTTGTTCTACACTGAGACAAGTAAAGGCATTTATGACCGGAATATGCAGTACCAGAATTAAATATATGTGCATTACAAATTTAATGGAAAAATTTCACTGTACACTTAACTGTGTACATATAAAATTACAGAAAATAGTTTAATCTTAAACAGGTCTAAAATATTAAATGAATGTATTAAAAATTATTTTTGCAGCTCTCAGAATATGCAAACAAAATCAAATTCTATAAGCGTGGACATTTACGAAGAATGTACATCATATTTTTAAAATTTCATTTTTTTAATTTGAAATTAGAAATTTAGAATTACTACTACTTCAATTATTACTGGAACATTTCTAGCAAAGTTAACCATGCATTGTGCATCTTATAACCTACGACAAAGTGGGCTTGCCGTTATATCAGGTAATTTTAGGGCTGAAATAGGAAACAGTAACTTGTAAGGCCGTATTTAATTCCGGAAACATGAGATCGCGTTAAACTGTAGGTCTGTGTACATTCCATCCCGTCATAACTATAAGGCTGTGTAAAGTGAGCACGTGTCGTGAGCACGGTAGCATATCGTGGACCGTCGACCAAAGTGGATATGGGTGCATCGCACACGCGACTGGGGCAATCTCTCGCGATTATAACGGTCTTCCTTAAGTGTGATGTTGTGAGTCAAGTGAGCCGCGAAATCGCGAATAGCTTCATTAGACACGGGAAGTGAACTCGACATCACCAGATCGCTTTGTCGAGCTCAAGCACGATCCTGAACGAGAGCACTTTCACACGTATAGGCTCCATACACGGTCAATGACAGAAGGTGTCTTTACGGGAATAGAGTCACCTCAATCATACAAAACCAGTCAGTCATATACAGAAGGTGCTCGGGGAACAGGTCAACGTTAGGTCTGAACACTCGGGATAGCCTCTCGTGGAAGGTTTAAGTGGCGAATTGATGATTTAGCGCCTTAAACTGAGAAATGGTCGAATATCTTTTGTCAGTAAAAATGTGAGAATATGTACACGTAATTACAAGAGGCTTTTCTCTGACTGGAAGAATAGGTTCAATGTCCACGTATGAAAGCCCCTTATGGGAAAAGCCAATGGATCGTCTCATGAGCGGCTTACAGGCAGGATTTAAATGATTGAAAGACCAGTGACATATATGTTCATTTGGAAAATCTACAAATAATTCATATAAAAATTTCACGAAGTGAACAGTATAGTTTCTAGACTGTTATTTGTATTTATTTATTTACTTATTTACTAGTATTTACGCCATACTCAGGAATATTCAGCAGTCTGGAGGCTTACCGTACTGTAGGATACGCGTGAGTATAGTCGCGAAGAACAAAATGTGTTACAATGTGGCTGAAATAATGCCCAAGGATTCTTATTTATTCCAATGATATAATTTCACAGACAGTAAAGCGATGATTTGCAAGCTTTAAAAAACCTATATAGTACTGTTAGTGAAAGAAAGGTATCCGCCTTCACTGCGTGGAATTAACTATGCAAAGACTAGTGTGTTAGGCATAATTATATCAAACGCCTTTGCATAGTAAGTTTCTTGATTTTGAAGTGTATATACCCATATACCCTGATTTTCATTTGCATGTGTATGGACGAACTGTTCTTCAGAACCTGGGGTACTCCGTATCTCAGTTGTGTCTAATTCTGACCGTTCAACATGAGGAACAGCTGCAGACAGAGGGCCGCTGAGATATATACTTTGATTAACAACTTATATAAATCAGTATGACACACGACTTGGACGATGATTAAATATACGCGCCCATAACATCCCCAGCGTCTTTATGACGTCATCCTACTTTCTAAATTCTTCGTTGAATCAAAACGTTGTTTTGTAAATTGATCTTACAGCCACTGATTTATTTCTGGTGTTTAACGTGGTATTCACGGGTACTCACGTGGTATTTACACGATGGTGGTAAGGTTTGGAGGAAACCAGAGTATATCCGGCGCAAACCAGCGCCTTTGGCAAAATACTGAACAAATTTCCTTCCATGCTGATGGAAGATTTGAAGTGATATTCAACGAACGTTAGACTGTGCCAAATGGCCACACCAGCCTAGTCGACCCTCAATTGTTACCAAGGCCCCACAGGATTGAGAGCGACGGAAGCTACAAACTACCACTCATGCATGTACGCCCTTGTTTCGACCAACTTCGAATAAAATATTCCATTCTTAATAACAAAGTAATCCGTAATCAGGAACAGATTAGATAAACGGGAAGGAAATCCTCATTCCTCAAGTAGCAGATTTAACGGAAGATATTTTTCAGGGCCTCGGTTATGTATGAAGGCCCATGGACTGAACAATAGAAGAATGCGTTTAGAATGGATATGCAGCGTGTGTTTTCAGAAAGACGACACCTTTTCATTATATTCTGTTATTCGAAATTCTTGCGTTCAATACAAGCAGGACCGAAAAAGTACTCGTGTGTTTGGCATAGATCATACCATCTCCGCCGGTTTGATTGGTTGTTATTTTCGGGAAATACTGATCTGTGTTGAAGTGGAGGCTCTCCAATACAGTAAATTTAGACAGGCCCACTGAATCTGGAAGCATGTGCATTCTGAATGTTTGAAAAATAATGTAGGTTTATCTGTATATCAACAAACGCCCACACTTGTCTTGCAGTCTGAATCTCACAACACCTCAATTCGGGCTTTCTATGTGTAAGTCACATACAGCCGTATTTTGCCCTGGAGGGGCTGAACTCTTCTTTTCCAAGGAGGCTGATGTAATTACCGTATATAAAGTGAGGCAAAGGTGACCAAGTGCAGCGCACCCGTGTCTTTACACATGACCTGTACGTAAGTCCCTAAGATTACATTTTCTGCGCGCAAGTCTACATACAAGGCCAGTATTAATATAGATGGAGAAGTTAACCAGCCATACCGGTATATCTGTAATTTACAATTACTAATGGAGTATGCTGAGAGATTCGAGAAAACGTGGCCATCTACGACTATCGTCAATGCTGCATACTATTTGTGAGTTCTCTCGGTAAACAGTCTTAGGATACACATTGCATGACCCATGCACTTTTCTTATAGATGTGAAACTTCACCATATAATTATATTTGCGCCACTTTACATATACTTTACATATGCAAAACCGCTGGTGACGCTTTAAAGGAGGAGGCAGAAACTCAATAATACGCAACATCAAAAGAAGGCCCAAGACTTTTGCCTATTAATGATAGAAAATTTCTGTCAACTTTTCTGTCGTGTCTGTTGCTAGAAAAACACGTCTAAACCACAGTGGATTTTTAATGATTTCTGTCTGATGACAGGCACACAAGTTAATGTTAATGAATAGACATTTGACATTAAACCTGCTTCCTTTTCTGAATAGTAAACTTTGAAGTTATGCACTTTTTTGTCTGTCTTTAAAATAACATTCTATCACATGAGTAAAATCTTTAACCCAGGAAGCATAGACCAGGGTCCAGCCCAAACCGAACGAAGCAAGCGCCTTTTGCAGGCAATGGACAACGTTCAATGTGACACTTAGACTCGTCCAAAGAAAGGTTGAACAGGTTGTTGTCCAACATATATCCCGTGTCACATGAAGTTAAATGCCAAAGTTCACATACATTAAAAAAATATTACCTGACCTCTTTTGGACGTATCCAGTGTACGAGGTTGAGAGAAATGAGATAAAGTTTCATGCTTTCAAAATCTGACCTGTTCTTGTGATCACCTTTGGCCCCTGGTGATTACAATGGTAAGACGCGTTAGGAAATCGCTGGACTGGTACAGCATGACAAGGTTTAGGGAGTTATAGCTCCATTATTTTACCAAATAACCAGGTAAAAATACCTATATATTAACGTTTTCCTCTAAATTTCTGATATGTTTGCAAGGAAATAAAAAAGTTTGATATTTTTCCGAAAATGTCAGAGATGTATGCAAGAAAAACGGCTGGGCAAACTTCGAAAAATTGCCCTGCGACCTCGGCCCGTCTGTTTTTTTTTTTTTTTTTTTTTGTGGCGTATTCGCAAAATAGCGCTGTGAGGAGTTTGAAGCGCGTGGTAGTTCTCTAGGTATGTACTACTCATTGACGATAGTCCTTAATATGCAGCTTTTGCAAATCCGCCTAGACGGAAAAATTATTTAATCTTTTCCACAAAACAGTAATGATGAGAAAGTTTTACTCTTGGATAACGAAAGCAGCTTTTATGACATGTACCAGTAATGTCCATTATTTCCCGCCTATTCCTTAAATTAAATGAAGCATCGTTAAGTGAAGTTGTCAGTACCTTCCTCACACCAATACCAAGGCGGTTCTCTTGAGTTTGTTTCTTTGCAAGAGCACAACATTGTCCTCAACCCCTAAACCTGACCGGCGAGAAGTTTTTTTTTAGCATGGCGTATAAGGAAAGAAATAAGCACATTGCATTGTTTATTTCAAAGTGACGGATTTGAAAGTCTACTAGAGCATTCAAAATGAAAAGATACACGTAACACACAGTTGTGTATAGGCATGGTCCTTGTATCTAAATTTCGGATTGATTTGCAACTGTATTCGTGTAAACCCCATTAAATGGATTCAACACACACAGACACACTCGCGCGCGCGCACGCAGGTACACGCACACACACATATATATATATAGGTTTTCCAGCGTCTTCGGGACAAATTTAGCGTACCGATCAATGTACCATAAAAGCAGTTCAGCAGAAGTGTTTTAAAGTCGAATGTGGCAATTTCAAAAAGCTCAAACATAGCTACGCTATTCTCGATCTGTACGTATATAACAGCAGTCAGCCTTGGAGTGCATGAAGGAAACGACTTTTTCTCAGGGGATCCCTGACACTTACCCCCTTTATAGACATAAAAACCACAAACAGACCATCAAATACTAGATTCGAACTCCTCATTGAATCTGGTCAATTGGTATTGGTCCATACACGAGAACAATTTTGTACCACTTGACCAAACAAATTTCTTTTCAGATACGTTGAGGAAACACTTGAGCCCACATAAGAAAGGAAAGGTGCTTCATAGAAGATTCCGTCCTTAGAATGTGAATTCATTACATGACAAAATATGTAAACAGGTTTATAAACATCACCCATTCTCAGTATTTAAAATGCGGAACGGGTTTATTTATTGCCGATTTATAGTCTTTTGAATACATAGAGGAAAGGAAAACGATATACAACCCGGCACCGAGACAGCTGAACAATTCTACACACAGATGCACAGTACATAAAAATCAATTCTTCTGACAACTTGGAAAACCTGCGTGGAGAATGACGTTCATATCAACCTGTCAGGCTTTATCATGTCCCATTCACCAAAAATATAGCTTTTTTGTCCATGATGCATACGCTTATACCAATACTGCCTTGTACATTTTATACAAATATATTTAAAAATATACCTCCACCTTTAATCCGATGAGACTATATATTGCATAAATTTAAGATGTTAACAATTACAATACCGTAAATAACAACAGATATTCTGATGCACTCGCAAACTATCACAAATTGTGTACTTCTTAAGGACTAGTTCAATTTTCCTTGTACTCAAAACCGTCTTTTTTCTCAGAATGCTTGGGGAACGTTTCCACAACTTAAACTCACTTGAACGCAAGTCAAGTGCTCTAGGTCGATATTAAGTATAGTAGTAAATTCCCAGACAATCAAACATTCACATGCATGAAGGTAATAACAAGAATAACAAGAATCAAACCATTGACATGACAAAGAAAATGATTAACGGTATCCAATATAAGCACGAGATTATTAGATATAAATGAAGTAAATTATTAAATAATACACATAAACGAAATAATTTACAAACAATAAACTAATTCCAACTAGTTTGTTCCCAAATGCCAGAATTTCTGAAGGAATGGAACTTGCTAACCGCTGGTTTTCTGTAAGAACAAGGCCTACCCATACAATGAACTGGACGCGGGTCACGGCGGCGTGTCGTTTTGGGTGCAGGAAGACTGCAGATTATCACTTAAAACTCGCAGAGTGTACAGAAAGCAATTACGGGTTTGGTCAGACAAGCGGAGATGTTGGCTGTGTGTTAGAATTCCCTGGGGCTTTCTAGCGCTGTTCAAACGTAGACCACTCCCTCAACAATAGCCGGGAACACCTATGGCTTTTCCGATATGGAGCCATCGGTGGGAGCTTTGATGGAAGCGCAGAAGGAACATAATTTGGTTGGCACCAGCCCTGGGGCGCTCCACAAACGGATGTTGTTACAAGGTTTTAGGGTGATCTTATTTAGGTGACTAGTGTCGACCATTTCAGACCAGGTCCAGGCCGGTGTAATTACTTGGCTTTAGGTCATTTTCCCTAGTTTACCAACACAGGTGTCTGGTGGGAATGGAAGCACAGAGTTCCACGTCTGTCAGCCAAATCACCACAAACATTTGTACTACTTATAACATTTTTTTCTAAAATTTCAGAACAGATCTTGTTGGCAGTTGGTAAGTTTTACACTGTCAGGAATTCAAGACGGAAAAAAGTGGGCTGATGTTAATCTAATTGCAACATTGCAGTTGTTCTAATAGGCCTTATATACTTACCATTTCTGTGTTAAAGTGTGTAGTCGATAAGCTGCAGCGTAGACTCGATAAAAGCGTTCAAGTGAAGACACAGATTGTGATGACTAAACCAAAATGGAAAGAAACATAAAAATACAAGAAAAATGCCGACGTTTCCCAGTGAATTAGAATCGAGTAAAAAATCTTGGCGCCGCGCAATTTGCGTGCATTTGACCATAAAATTTGTCTCCCAGTCAGACAAAACAGTGACCATAAAACGGTATAGTCAATTTTCTCTACCATTTTTTACGAGAGAAATACCAGTTCTTTTTTGTAGACATGGTAATTAGTTAATGTGCCTGCCCCCTGTTAGACATTGTCGTCATTTATACCATCCAAATTTGCTATAAAAAGGGCCAATAAGGACAAATGCAATACCAGATCTGACAACCAGGTGACAAAGAAACAAGTGCATAAGGCTATGTGATAGCCAAATGTAACATTTACGACCTCTAAAAATCACAACTGAGATAGTTCAACAATACAATATTCGAAGAAATACCCACATTTTCTTCTAAACCAAAACATACAGTCACTCACTGTGAAATTTTATTAGGGTCAAGACAAAATTCCGTCTCCATGAAGGTATAATATGTTTAAATCTTTAGAATGCGTAGTCTTTCAATATTGCTTCACTTATATCACATTTTACTGTCTAGTTTATTGTACATGTATTAATGATATCACAAATTTTTTATTACAAAATTTCGTACTGTTTACTCTTTCTTATAGTGTTTGTGCAGACCTTTCCGCTTTTTTTTTGTGAAAATGACATATCGTGGCAATATTCATATGTAGTTTTAATAATAGAAACTGTTCATAGAGTTGAGCACAAACTAGGTATTAGCCAAATATAAACATCAGGTCCAAAAGCATAAAAAATATAATGTTCCACACACATAACGTCTAGAGTTTCTACCCCGTAAGAACACTGCTTAGTCTTCTGTTGTAAAGGACGACACATGAATGTCCAACCAAACCATTTGTCAATAATTTTCTTTGGCCTGGTTTTCAGACAATATACGATGAACAAAACATGAACAATAATACATAATGTACAGCCAACAAATGCGACACCATGAGTTTGTATGCACACTTGGAATGTCCAAAATAGTGACCATGAAGAAAAAATCTGGTTTCAACAACAATATACACCAAGAAAATTCGGAGGGCATGCATGTAAACTACCCTAGCGCCTAATACAAACTGCTATCACTACACCAACACATAAACAGGACTGATGCACATTTTGAACAAGAGGCGAAGCACCTCGTCGATGGTATTTCCTTGCACGTATAAATTGGTTTCTCCGTAAAGGTCCATTCATATTCTACAACTGTTCCTGTGTGGCCTGTGGTAAGGCTAAAATGTCAAGACGCGAGGATAACTTGCTTCAAAGCACACCTATGTACTAAGCACCATTTTAATTTCTGGAAATATTTTGATTAAGTAAAGCTAATAAATGTCATGTGTTTTGCATGGTTCATATATGGAATTCTAGCACTGGCCATGTGAAAAATCAGTTCAATGTCAAACCTGGAATAAATGCACACAGCTTCAAATCACACACCAACACTTTGAACCCTAACCTTTCAAAACAGATTATGCCACTGGAAAACCTAACAACTTTGCACATAAGCTATGTATACATTAAATTATTGTGACACTGGATCTTTTTATGTAAATTTATGTAGATTTTCATCTGGTCTTTCAACAAATAATGGTGCAATACGTACACCTGTGTTTAAATCTGAACCTTCTATGTGATTTTGTGCCCTGAGCAGGATTTTGACTGTGTGTTACATATATGTGCCACTGACATACATGTCAAAAAAGTTGAAATAGCATGAAAGAACACACCTATGAACTGAGCACTGGGTATAGCTGCTCCTCCACTGCAGTCTGTTTTTTTTTTCCACTTTACACCACTTGTAGCTAAGCATTATCAATCAAGAGAAAAACAACCATTGTGCTTTCTCTTTCATCACTCCTACATGAACTTGAGCCACCTTGTTAATCCGCAAGGAAAGGACTACTGTATGTGCGTAGATCACCTGTGCCTAATGTCCATGTTTTACACACCAAGGCACATGATTTGGTAACATCAATCGACAGGTACAAATGAAGCTGACGTAAACTTGGCCAATGAATTTGGGAGCACCAGGGTTGACCAAAAGATGCCCACATGGGCCAGAACATATTGATACTGCAAAATATCTATAGTTATCTCAAATATTCCTATCTCATACGGTGTTCAACTAATCACTGTATGTTTACAACAATTAAACCAAAAACTAGAAGGGAGAACAGCAAATAAGATACCTTAAGGAAAAGACAAAAAAAAATCAAAGAAAAAAAGTAATATTACTATACTACAATGTGATTAAATATCGATATTAAAAACTGAAGAGGAAGAGAAGGGTAAAGAATGAGACAGCCCCTGGTTCATATAAATCTCTTTCTCTGATCTTAGTTAACCTAACAAAAAGTTAACTTTGACAGCTGCAGGCACATTAAAGCAGTCAGTTACTGTCCACTGAAGGGCTTGTGGACATGACCTCAATCACTTTCATATAAAACCAACACCTCTTTCTCTATACTGCTAATATCTAACAGATGAATTAGCTGTTCATGGTGACATAAAAAAATCTGATCTACATTTGGAATGAACAATGACACTGGTTCATGCAGAATTTTTCAAAGTTTTCTCAGCTTTGTGCTGCAGATCCACTGAGAAGTTTCACATGATGTTGAGTGAAGGTGAAGAGTGGCGCCTCTTGTATAATTTCAACTTCAGCCAAGCAAAAAGTGGAAAAGCATATTTACCAGAAAAAACAATTAAACAATGCCTGTAACTGGAACTTCACAAGGTACAGTTCCCTTGATTTACAGGGTTTTAAAAAAACCCAATATCTAACAAAAAGAAGAACAGATCAGATTAAATGCTTTTCTATGTTATATTTGCTCTTCCTATGTCTGACCCTGACTAGACTTCTGTCGTTGTTGTGCGGTCACAAATTCCACATACTCAATTAATCCATCGTCATTCAGGTCATCATCTTTGAGAATGACATCAACGATTCCGGTGATGTCAGCATCTGTGAACGGTTTTACCTGATGAACAACATTAGGGTCCTCATCCTCTGAAATCACAAAAGAATAAAAATATGAGACACTACGGAGCCAGGTACTTTCAACCTCGCACACTTTCATACATTTGATACATTTCATTTTTCTTGAACACAACAGTTCAGAATTTTTCAACAAAACACAGCGACCACAAGCTTTGCGACATCCAGATAGGCACACCAAATCAAAGGACGACAACAAAAGCAGCCAGATTTAACCCATATCTTATGTATAAATGCTAGCCTCTTAAAGGGCTCCTAACATTAATACTGAGTGTTTCCTTTACATTAGCTCTGGTACGCTAAATGGAAATATTTTACTTATTTATTTGATTGGTGTTTTACAACATACTCAGCATTATGGCCAGCATTATGATGATAGGAAACCGAGCAGTGCCGTGGAGAAACCCACGGCCATCAGCAGGTTGTTGGCAGACCTGTCCACTTATGAAAAATGGCAATGTGGCTACATGAGATAAATGTAAGAAGGCTTATACAAACAATCTTTGTGCACTGGCTACAAGTATATGTTTTACTGGTATAGAAAAAGAGGCAGAAACAACAAATCAGACAGCAGATCTGGCAGGCTACACAGCATGGGAAAAGTTACGTTTTATCACCTCTTACCATGAAGCTGTACAAACCAGCCAGATCTAGTTTTCTGAGAGTCCAGCAAGGGTGTTTTCTGTGGAAGTTTGGATGATATGCTACCGGGAAAATTTTCCGGAACAATAGAAATATTTTAAGATATTTTATTAGCTTCTATGAAGGTAGTTTTGAGGTAAAATTTCATGCCATTTACCATACATGTAAAATATGAAGTTAAAGGAACAGGATTAAAAAGAAGAATAAAGGAGAACTATTTGTCACTGTTTCTGTTCTGAAAGAAGACTTCTGCTAGAAATGTACAAAAAGATGATAGAGAGAGAGAGGAATAAAGGGAAGATTTCAATGAGCAAAATCAGATGGAGAAAGGATGTCCACACCTGAGTCAACCTCAGTGTCGGCGTTGCCATAGTTACAAATAGAAAAACGATCTTGTAGTCCGCCAGGGAACATCTGTCAGCCTTTTAAGGGCCCGGCGTTCGGTGAAGCATGCTGGAAAGAAGAGCGAGGGTGACTTGGCGGCCCGTTATCTGTTCTAATTCAATTACGAGCCAGGTTGGGCCCGAGCCCGAGCTTGCATCCACCTCAGCTTTCATGTCACTGCTTTGACGGGTTAACGTCATACGACTGTCAGACAAGTTCTCAGAAAACACGAGAACATCTCCCAACCATCTTTGATAAAGGCTGTCTTTTCCAAATCGTCCTACAGGAAAGTGCAACAACTCTCTCAACAACCTGACAATGGTAGACAATTCAATTGGCTGGAATTGGTTGAGCTACAATTACTACAGCCATTGAGAGAGAGAGTGGAATTCCAGCGCACGCCAGTCCGAGTCGTCATGGGCCAGGACTTCACGCTTACAATTCCCAACACAGTTAATCTAGCTTTAATTATTTCTCCTCGAGATTTGTCCTCTCTAAATAATTAACATTCATGAAGCTGTGGTGGTGTAACAGCCTGGGCGGGGCTTGCTCGTCCCAGGAGGGGGAGTTCGCGGGAGATCAAGGCCCAACTCACTCGGGGATTAGCTCACAAATTACCAACGCTTCACACAACAAGAGGCTAGGCTGTTTGGCTGAACAGCCATCAAGCAGTAATGAACTGCTGACAGAAGCTATGGGGGCAAGTCCTCATCCAGTCCTATAGAGGCAGAGGGAAGGAGGGAGCGCCCACGTGGGGTCTTTTCAATCACTGAACAATTAACACAAATAGTTATTCAGCCAATTCAAAGCCAAACAGATTCACTGTTGACAGTATGAATGACCCAGTGTATCAGTCCTACAGAGTTCCATTCATGGATGTCAAACAGGGTATCAAACACAACATCACAGACAGCATCAGCAGATATATACAGGTATATATAAGTCACACAAAGAGATTTAAATATCATTAATGCCATTTGACAAAAATACTAAACTGTTCTTGTTACGTGCACTAAGGGTTGGAATAATCAACAGTTCATCAGCTGTGTTTAACACAAGGAAACAGAGAGAGACAGAACAAATATTATCCAAGGCCATTCTTAAAAACTCTTTCTTGGGCATCAGGGTTTACCAAACCCTGACAAGAATATCTGGGTAAGTTTTGTTATGGCCAATTGAAAAGAAAGGAAAACAGATTAACATTCCAAAAAATGTCCTTTTTTATTTAGGACCAGTCGGGTTATGAGAAACAGATACACTGTACTGTACATACTGTATATATTTTTGTTGAAGGCCTAAATGTATTTCAATGGATGAATCAAGTCAATTGGAAAGTGCACAGGAAAGCAGAGCTTAAAATAGAACTACTGAAAAAACTGAAAGAAAGGACAACATGCAGTATGAGTTTTAAAAAAATTCCAAAAACAGTATTAGCTTCCATATCTCAATGGCCTTAAATCTTCTTTCATTAGCATTTGTTTTAAAATTAATGTCAGAGTTGTACAAAACTAAACCTAACTTAAGATGCAAAACTATTTCAAATTCTACTAACTTCAAATACAGGTGAGGTGTACTTCAGAGTTCTTGAAATTTAAGCATAAATTTTAACAAATATACTGAGATGTCATTCATAACTTAATTTGTTTGACCTGAAGATTCAAAAAAATTTCATACATATATATGTATGAAATGCATGCTGGCTTCCTCTCCAACCATACGTGGGAAGGTCTGCCAGCAACCTGCGGATGGTTGTGGGTTCCCTTGAGACTCTTCCCTGTTTCCTCCCACCATAATGCAGGCTGCCGTCGTATAAGTGAAATATTTTTGAGTGCGGTGTAAAACACCAACCAAATAAATAAATAAATATGAATGTGTTGTTTACCTCTATCACCCTACATGGACAAGTTATAAATCTCATCTGACACTACCAATGCATACATGTATTTACCTTGGTTCATGGACACACACATGTAACTAAGGAACAGCCTGGCACTATCTGTATCATGTCACACTCACATGTAACTAAGGAACAGCCTGGCACTATCTGTATCATGTCATACACACATGTAAGGAACAGTCTGGCACTATCTGTGTAATGTCACACACATGTGAGGAACAGTCTGGAACTATCCATATCATGTCACACTCACATGTAAGGAACAGTCTGTCACTATCCATATCATGTCACACTCACATGTAAGGAACAGTCTGGCACTATTCATATCATGTCACACTCACATGTAAGGAACAGTCTGGCACTATCCGTATCATGTCACACTCACATGTAAGGAACAGTCTGGCACTATCCGTATCATGTCACACACACATGTAAGGAACAGACTGGCACTATCTGTATCATGTCATACACACATGTGAGGAACAGTCTGCCACTATCCTTATCACACAGACATATAAGGAACAGTCTGGCTCTACCTATATCATGTCACACACACATATAAAGAACAGTCTGGCACTATCCGTATCATGTCATAGGCACACATTTAAGGCACAGTCTGGCACTATCCTTATCATGTCACACACACATGCAAGCAACAGTCTGGCACTACCCCTATCATGTCTTATATGCACAGACAAAACCACGGAAAACCGTCTGCCAATATATATCTCATGCTACAGTACTTTACACTCACGGACATATCATATCTTTCAGTCAGACACTACATGTACCTGTACGAGGTTACAAGATCACATGATAGCCATGTATACCACTGTGGATATATATGGAACAGCCTGGCACTATCGCTATCAGGTTATAAGCTGGACAATGTCACACAGTCCAACACTATCTACATGTAGGTCCAAATGATTTGTTTCTGAAAACTTCTGTCTTAACAGACAATTTATATATAAAATATTATACAGCTATTGTACTTATTAAGTGTGCTGAAATATTTTATGCAAATGCTTTTGCACACAAACCAGATTAGAAGACAGTAAAAATTTATCTTCCTCTAACCTTTAAATGCCCTACTGTAGTAACAATAACTTTACAGTTACGTGAGCGGCAGCATTTACATGTCGATCACATTGCTGCTTGCAATCAGAACCACTGCTTTGACATGTGCAGGCTACCTGTATATGTCCACCAAGAGTTAGTGCCCTTGATCTGGTTATTAGTAATAATGCAGTGAGGAGTACAAAAATGACGAACACTTCACATCTTAAGTTAATGTAACTCAGGTTAACATGATTACCATACATGTTAATATATACAACCTTACAACTTTGTACATGTGCTGTTTTATTATATGGTGAGCAATCAAACATAAATATGTAGCCTCTGAAATGAATATTTATGAATTCATGTAAATCCTAAAACCTACAAAAATCAGTCTTCACAAACATTTGTGTGCAATCAATCTCATTAGTTATGCATGCACATATGCTGCTGAAAATCCACAATGTATATGGATGCAGAAATCCTTAAAAGAATTCTACAAGAACTTCAAACCACTGAACTGTAGAATAGCTGAATTACAAAACACCTAGAAAAATATAGTTATTAACCAATTTATGTACCCTAATTTTCCTGATCGGTCAGGTTGAACTCGACAAACAATTTTTCAAAGATTGCCTTGCAAATGACACACACACTCTTATAAAAACATGTACAACATGACCAAAGTGAACAATGATTAACAGGGAAGCTGTCACAATCACATACAGTAATCATTCCTTCAAAATGGCAGTTGATAACTGGTTGGATCAACTCACCTGCATGGAAATGAGTAATGGCCTTAGTTAGCTCCAAACCATCTAGTTTATTGTTGTTGTCATAATCATGAAGTTTGAAGTAGTAAAACTGTAGCTCTTGTTCAGACATATCTGCTGTGGATTTGTTCATAATACCATCTAAATGTTCCATGATGTGCCTGTAAAAGAATGCAGAATACATCTGAGAAAGAAATTCCGCAGGTCACATTTAAATGGTCAACACACGGTGAGGTTTGCAGGATATGCGTACTGTGTACATCTAAAAAATCTGTCTAAATGTTCTATCGGTTGTGTGCAACTGGTACAAGCAATTTTGAAGAGTAAGGGAGATAATTCTCTTCACTCTTATGTGGCTGTTCAATTTGACAACTTTTCTTAGATTTTTTTTCCTTTCTAACTTCTCTTTGTTTTTGTTCTGATAGAACATGATTTATGTACTTACATAACTACCTGGTTTCCTCATGCAGTCTGTGATGAATTTTGAAAAAACTTGGTACTACAGTTAACACTTTGGCCCATATACAACTGTATGTGTGGGCATGTGGGTGTGTCTGTTAAACATGAACTGTAAAAGGCTTTGACTTGAAAGACATCATTATCACAAGTCAGAATAAATACATGGCAATGATTTGTTTGTTACATTATTCTGTTATTTTGTATATGTGCTTTAAATATGTAACACATATATGGCCAACCCGCCCGAACAGCGCAGTTGGTAGAACGTCCACTTTCGGACGGGGAGATCTGGGGTTCAAACCTGGGTCGGGTCATACCAAAGACTTTAAAAAATGGTACATCTTGCTTCCTCGCTAGGCACTCAGTAATAAGAGGATAGAGGGTGGACTGGTCGGCCCGGTGTCAGTATAATGTGACTGGGTGAGGGGGCTTGTTGGGTGTCTTCGGCAAGTCGTCTCGGTGAGGCAGCACCAGATAAAAAGATACGGTGGAAATCTGTCCTGCACCAAGGAGACACCGCCTTCGTATAAGTGAAATATTCTTGAGTAGGGCGTTAAGCATTAAGCATTCATTCATTCATATATGGCCAGACATGAACTCCACAAATCTGGAAAGTCTTCATTCATCCAAACACCATTTAGGCTAGTACTGCTAGCCTATGGAACATCATGACATATAATAACAGGAGAAGATTGCAATTTTGAGAAAACCAGAAGGACTGCAGTTGACCTTTAACCTTTACCTACATGTGTCAGTAACTTTAAGTGGGTGAATATATTCACAGAGAACTCATTATTTCTTTGATAATGTTCTTACTCTGCACTGTGAGCTGCATCCCTCCAGCCTTGTCCTCCCTGGGCATTGTTGGGGTTGTCATGTTGACCTGGGGCAGGTGGGCTGCCTCCTTGTGGGGGAATTCCAGGTGACTGACTGTAAACTAGTGGCACCAGGGCTATACTAAATATGCACACAACGTACAGGTATTCCATCACCTTGTTGAAATGCTCCTAGCCTGGAAAGGATGACAATAGTTTGCAAACGAGTCAAATCCAAGTTTTGCAAATAAAATTTTTTTAAAAAAATCCTAAACAGTAACAAATCCCTCCTCAAGCCTCTGGTTTAAACTAGTACTTACAGGGAGCATACATGCATTCTCACTGATTAACTTCGGCAATTCATTTGCTCACACCCAAAAGCTCAAGAAATGGGCATGTTGTTTCAGTTCTTATCGTTTTTTCTGGTTGCAAACAACTTGTGCCCTAATTCCACAACCTTTTCGTATATGAAAGAGCAACTTTCAGTGCAATTTAGGCACATTTTTAATTTGATTTTGGAGACAAAACTACAATGCTTGGATTGGTCAGATTCAGGGTTTTGCAGAAAGTATAACTGTATCAGTCAACACAATAACGCCTTCAGAATATGCTTGATTAAACACCATGCGAAAAGGCTCATGAATTACAGTATACTAAAATCCATGTGTTCTCATCCTCAGTACATACAAAAATAATCATGATCTTTTCACTGGTCATGTGGCCTTTTCAAAACTTTATATATTATTATTTACGATACTGCGTGGCCTTTACATTCCTTCCAGTAACCACACGTGCATGTACTACAATGTACTACTCCAACTTTGTCATACATGTCATATGCATATATATGGCTAGACCTGACTGGATAATCGAAATAACTCCCCCACACCCAGTATTACTGGCCCTCGTTTCATGAAGCGTACTTAGCTAAGTATTCCCTTAACTGCCATGACAACGTATGTTGTAGAGATAGGAAGAGCACTTAGCTAAATGCTACTTAGAGCAAAGTATGTTTCATGAAACCGGGCTCTGGCCGTCACTTTCACGCAGAGCACTTAGCTAAGTATTCCCTTAGCTGCCATGACAACGTATGTTGCAGAGATAGAAAGTGCACTCAGCTCATAGTCTAGTAATCACATGGCTTTTCCACTACGTTACAACACCATGGGAAGGTCCCATTGAACACTAATAGTGCAAACTCGGCCACCTACCATTCGGCTTTCACCAGACTAGCTCGGCTCTGCTTCTCTATTGGATGTTTCTCTTTTGGACGCTTTGCATCTGCTACAATTTCCGACCCCGAACGCCCACTGTTGAATCATAATAAACTTGAGCTAACTCCACCTAGACCACGTTAAGGCACGAAGGTGCCATGTTTGATGATGCAAAGCGTTATGGGAACAATACTCGCCCGTTCATCATCTCGACCTCCATAAAATGTATCCTACGATTTACACTCTGTTGTGGCAAGTTGTTCATTCTTTGGAGCTGTATCTTGACGATGGCAACATTTGATCCCCTTTAATAAACAGTTAAAGTATTTAACATTTGTTTGCAACAACGGATGCTAAGGCTGATGTTAAATAGCTCAGCATAAGGCCCTACGATAAAATTTAAGGAGCCCTAGATCGGGATGCTTCGCTTCATCAAACATGGCGTGTACCGAGAGAGTTTTATTATGACTTCACAGTTGGCGTTGGGGATCGGAAATTGTAGTGGAGAAAAGTGCAAAACAGAAGTAGAGCCGAACTGGTCGGGCGAAAGCCGGGCGGTAGGTGGCCGAGTTTGTGCTACTAGTGTTCAACAAGACCTTCCCATGGGGTTGTAGGGTAGTGGAAGGGCCATGTCATTACTTGGCCCATCTCAGGGCTACTTGGCACTCAATACGCTTCATGAAACCGGGCCCTGTGCTGCATACATAGGTGATATAAGCCTACTGTATCTGGCCACACTGGTAAAACACGTACATCATGCATATGTATACGTACTGTACTGGTATGTTCAGTAGCATTCATACACTGTACCGGAGTCGCACATATTGTATATTCGTTACGACTGTTCCGCCAATGCGCCTGAGGAAATACTGACACAAACAAATAAATATAGTCCACTGCAAATGTCCAATATACTTCTTACCACACAATACACTCAAAATCTGCCCCAGACAAAGTTCCGTCTTCTTGACGCGAGCTTTCGGCAAGTCGTTCGCAGTGCTGAGGTGTCACACAGAGATCTTTGGATCAACATGTGCACTCTTCTCGCAGACTACTCACACAACATGAACACTAAAACTATCACCTCTGCGCGAAGACGAATACTCGCCGCTCTTTACTCTTAGGAGGTAAAATGACACTATATATGAAAGCGCCATCTACGAACGTAACGAAACATGTGAATGTCGAGCTCGAAGATGGCGAATGTGGATACTGACCTGTCGGTTCGTAATGCGGAGGCCGACGAAGAGGCAGATGAGGATGACTTGGGCAATGCTGAAGCCTTGGTAGATATGCAAAAACAGACACGTGTTCATGGCCAGAGTAGACCGAACCTACTGCTGATTAGAATGTCTAGACCACACGGACTGACTGAGTTACATGTAGACACACACCGACCATGAATCATGAGAGGCTAAATGAATATTTAATCGAAAATCATTGATATGAATATTTCTGTTACCACTATTGGTAAACCATTTGTTGATATTGATAAATGAATTGTTGATATCAATCAATGAATTATTGACACAGATGAATAAATTGTTTTCTGCAAATGAATTTTCAATAAGCCGGATCGGCTTTGCAGAAATCTCGCGATATCATGCTGGTTTTGGACGAGACAGAGTGGGGGCTCTCGCGTCCAGCAAGAAGAACAGCAGCATTGTTTCGTCCAAAACCATCGTGATCTTGAGTAACTTCTGCAATGGCGATTCGGCTTGTATTGATAAATAATACTAATGGGTGATAGCCGTTTTATAAGCACTGCTTCTTTCCAACATCTCCCAATAATTTTTACCACAAGTTTCAAAATTTGCAAATGTTTTAAAGACGTTATACATGTACTTGTACGATACCTGTATCACTTGTGTGCCCTAGTCCGTCTAGATGAATTCTGACATTCATCTGTATCACTTGTGTGCCCTAATCCATCTAGATGAATTCTGACATTCATCTGTATCACTTGTGTGCCCTAGTCCATCTAGATGAATTCTGACATTCATCTGAACAGGAGTTCATCACTGCCACTCAATAAAATGGCAGAGATCACTTATATCAACTTGATGTTGAGAGGTCTGTGGTTATTCTGTTGAGTTGGGGCAATGGACTCAGTGTTGTGATGAATGTGAGAATTTCAAAATAAAACACTTGAGTCCATTCAGATGGACTATATTTTCAGTTGGCTTGCTTGGGAATAACTGTCTACCATAAACACAAGTGTAAGACCCCATATTTTTGATATCCAATCACTGTTGATGAAATTAAACTGCAGTTACTGTGTGAAGTTACTGTGTGCAGAATATACATGCGCAATCAGCACAAGATTATGTATACAGTTATAAATGAAAACAAAAATACAAAAGATAAGGCTTCTGTGAAATTGCTTAAAGAGATACAGAATCATTTCTGATTGGCAGATATGAGAGATAGGCAAGCCTAGACCACATACATGTATTAGCCTAGCCTAAGCTGAATTTTGGATATAGCAGACTTACATGTATTCAGTCATGACCAAAGCTGCAGAGTTTAACCAAGGATGCTCCATCTCCACTGTCAGCCAATCAGCATTGATTCTGTATCCCTTTAGTAGGCGTTTTCCACAGCTGGGCAAAGGAGTAACAATAGAAGGGAGACTCCAGTAGGTGAGATGAAGCTAATGCTGTTCAGGTCAGTTTGTCAGAAAATTCTGCTGACATGCCTACATGTCATCAGTCATGCACTAAAGTACTTGTGGGACTTATCATCGTTAGGGCTGTCAGGAAAGATGATTAGTCCATCACTGGTAACTGTGAGTGTTTGAATCTGCACTTATATATTCTGTGCTGTTTGGGTTGCAGCTTTAAGTCAGAAAGTTTGTCAAATTACTTTTATGACATGGTGGAAGGGTTTCTTTTCAACGTGCGTGGTTTCTGACTGCTCTTAGTATGACATATTCTTAGATATTCCAAAAACATGAGTGAAATGAATAATATTAAGTTCTGTAAAGGACAATCAAGCTGTTCATCAGTAGGCCGAATATTTACATAAATTAAATGCACCTTGACAACATGATACTCTGTTTATCAGGGCAAACATATAGATGAAGTACCAGTGTCACTGTAATATTACTTGTTGCAACTTTGTGTATTCTGATGTTTTGCAGTTGGATGTCTTGAGCCTGTATACAGCACCAGTCCTCTACTCTGTGAACAAGACCAAAATCATAAACAGGCTTATTCCCGAAGCCAGTGATCCTCTATCAGCAGCATTTCTCTCTTCCAGCCAAAAACTGAAAGGTATCTTGTATGTAATAACACAACAGATCCAGGCTGCATATCCCACATTTACTAATTTTCATGTTTCAAGTCATGTACCAACCATTGAATAAAATGTCTCTATGTTTAATATAATTTTCGAATTAATTTTTGTGCAATACCAATACCTGAAAAGACATAGCCTTTCTGTGTTTTATACACCAAGATAGATGCAGTCGTGCAAGTGTCAACATAGGCCTACATATAGGCCTGGATGACATATTGTATAAAATTTGATAGTCATGTGTTTGTATCAGGCCACTGACACTATCTGGTCTCGGCTATTTCTTGTAGTATATGGCCTCCGGACAGTAAATTAGTGTTTTTCTTGTTGTTGTTGTAGAGCATTCTGAAGAACTGAGGAATAAGTCTAAAGTCATGCTGATACCTCAGCTGATGGCATTATTGAAGGAGTGCCTTGCCTCTCACAGATGGACGGACGTTGTAGAGGTCCTTAGGGCACTGGGGCTGGAGACCAGGAATACCTCCATCACA